>JAIOJX010000024.1:130815607-132065607 GCA_022376925.1 Tragulus kanchil
GACTGGTCGTAGTTTCAATTTTGCAATAAAATGTCTATTAGAATCTACTTTGTGTTGGCCTAATGGCAATTTTTAATGTGAGTGCAACTCTCAAGACCTATGCTTAAAAAAAATCACATCTCCACATTCAGAGACTGTCCATGTGTGGCTGAAAGCTCGCGTCCAGGCCTCAGAGAGTTTAAGTCCAGCTTCACACATACACGGCAAGCTGTGCACGCAGCTTACCTACTACAGTTCTTAACTTCTAATCCATAAAAAGGGGGATACTAGTCCTCATTGTAAAGCCCTGGACATGCTTACACGCCACCCACTGCTTGGCCTAGAGCACTCAGTAGAAGTTGGTAATTATTACTGAATTTCAGACCAGCACTAAGAAAAAAGCAGAGTAGCACCTACTGTGTGCCAGGCACTGGGTTAAATTATATATATGAATTCACAATAGTTAATCCTTCTGACTGTTACCCAGGCAGCTATTATCCCCACGCTATAACCGAGGAAGGGAGGACACGGCATCCCCAGTGGAGGGCCCTGCTAGCAAACCAACGCCAGTGAGCTGCTGGAAAATGCTGATGCACACGTCCCCTTGAATTGGGTCTGGACTTACTGGAGGAAGCACAGCCAGATCTCTCACTGAGAATCCATCACTCCTAGGCTGGCTCAATGGGATGGAGCTGGATGACTTCCTTACATCCAGCGGGTTCCTCCATCTTGTCAGCAGGACTGCCCTGAGGTGCCCAAATCTCCCTAGACACGCTTTCCGCTACATCAACAGTGGCTCCCAGAGTGCCCAGCAGCCCTGAGAGTTCTGCGGGGTTCATGTGGAGGGGAAGGAGGTTGAGGCAGGGACACGGAGTGAGAACAACCACTTCACTGAAGGCTTAGCCAAGTGAATCAAAGGAAGAAAGGAAGGCACATCCATCCCCCTCTCAAGATGTCCTCACACAGCCTCGGGTGTCTTCACGTTCAGCTCCTGTTTAGACTCGATAAGACTTTAGTCCTAGAAAGGATTTAGGGACTGCTTGGTCAGGCCACACTGTTTCAGTCATGGTTCAGAAAGGCAAGTAACGTGCCCGAGGTGACACTGCCAGCCAGTGACAAAGTCCAGACTCAAACCTTGGTTTCCTCATTCCTGGTGCAATGTTATTTCCAGCCTCCTCAAATGGCTCTCAAATTGCTCATTCTCCAGACCCCTCCCCCAAGACTTTGTCCCTGGCCTCAGGGCAGCAAGCCCTTTGGAGAGCAGCTAGCACTTCAGGGAGAAGCAGGAGGGGGGCCTGCCCTGCGCACTCATTTCTTTCACTGCCAGGGGACCGATCAGAATCAGAGCATTGACGTGCTGAGTGTGCCTCAGTGCTGCCTGAACCAGTGCTGAATACTAACCAGGGCGCTGAGATGGAGCTAAAAATAACTGGCTAATCACCACCAGGAAGAATTAACAAGGACTCAGAAGAAACGAAAATGTCTTAATATTCCATCTCGCTCCAGCTGGGCTCAGGCTGGGGCCGGTCTCCTCCTGCTGCCACAGGGCAGGTAATTAGGCAGCACAGAAGTTCCAACACTTTCGGGCTCTGGGAGGGGCCTGCCTCAGCCCGCAGGAGGGCAAACGGAACAGGGCTACTTGGGGTGAGGTGAATCGGGAAACAGTGAACACAGAAGAAAGGCGATGATGCGGCAGAAGGCAGGTTGTGAAGGGTAGAATAGTTGTGGTATTCCACTCTCCTTCTCCTTTGAGAAAGTAAAATCCTTAATTAAAAGGGAAACGTCATTTGATTCCCTCTGACAGTGTTCCCGTCCCCAAGGTGCAGGTGCCTAGTTCTGAAAGCATCATCAGAGTCCACGGCATGGGGACCTTGTTGAAATGAGGTCTTCCTGGCAAATTACCTTTCTTTGGACAAGGACCAAGGTGGACCTACCATAAGCTGAACACCAAGTTGGAGCAGAGCATGTGAATAAAACCATAAGAGGCATGATTCCAATGATTCCTTCACAGAACCCGAAAGAGTAGGGATGGGAAACATTTATTGCACTTGGAACGGATCAGTTTAATAAAAAGAGAAACAGCATTTTGTAGAGGCCAGGGTAATATTCAAACAGCTTACTTGCTCTGAAACATGAAATGGGTTTAAATAAATAAAAATTGGTTTAAAAGATTCACGAATAACAGGTACACTATTAAAAAAGAAAAAAACAACTGCTAGTGAGGAGCTGTTGGGAGCACATCAGAGACATTTGATTCAATGTCAAGGCGAACATCCTGTCTGATGTTCCCCCCTAGCCTCTGTATGTGGCAAATGCAGATGCGATATGCTGGCTGTAAGAATAAGAGAAAGAACAATATGAAGGAAGAATGTGGATTAAAAGGAAAAAAAAAAGGAATGTGGACTTGGGATGCAGAAGGTAGGATCAAGTCCTGCCTCACCAATTTTTAGCTGGATCATAGCTTAGCTAGATATAGCTTAGCCAGGTCTTTCTTCTCTCCCCTGCAGAGAAGGAGGATAGGAATATCATTTTCCCTACAGGGAAGATCAAATCACCTAACACAAGTGAAAACACTTCATTCATTCCAATGCACAGTACAAATAGTAATGGCTTAGGCAAGGAAAAGAGACAGATGCGAACGGGCCAGGTTTGGGCAATCTTTCTAATGCACAGAAGGGAGAAGTTTTTAACTGCTCAGGGCCTGCACCCCTTTCCCATCACAGTCCTCCTTGATGAGGTAGGTGTCTTCATTCAACTTTTAAAAAATAATTTTATTTATTTATTTTTTGGCTGTATTGGGTCTGTGTTGCTGCTCAGGTTTTTCTCTAGTTGCAGAGAGCGGGGGCTACTCTCGAGTTGTGGTGTGAGGGCCTCTCATCGCAGTGGTTTCTCTTACAGAGCAGAAGCTCTAGGGGCATGGGCTTCAGTAGTTACATTTCCTGGGTTCTAGAGCTCAGGCTCAGTAGCTGTGGCGCACAAGCTTTGTTGCTCTGCAGCTTGTGGAATCTGATCCTCACGTCTCCTGCAGTGGCAGGTGGATTCTTTACCCCTGAGTCGCCAGGAAAGCCCAGCATCTGATTTTCTCTGCTCTTTCTTCTGGCCCTGGGGCTCTCATGGCTGGGCGCACCACTGCCATGGCCTCGGGGAAGGGTGCTATTGCTAAAGTTGCAAGTCAGCAGAGTTCTGGAAGTCTCTGAGTCACTTTCCCACAGCCAGAAAGGCCCCATCCTGTTCCTGAGTCACACTGGCCTCCCCAGGGAGGAGACAGTGACCACGATGGAGACAGAAAGGCTCTAGAGGTCCCTGCCTGGAGCACGAGGTAAAGGCAGACCTAGAATTTTTAAAAATCCACTCGTCTGAAGTTGTTCTTGCTCCAGACTGGTAGATTTGGGGCGTGGAGGAGGTGGTTTTGATCTAACAATATTCAAAATTCCTAAACAGCATGATGGCACTGAAAGAGAAGAGGGCAGAAACCAAAACACGAAAATGGCAGCTATGTCACTCACGAAGGGCGGGAAATCATCAAATGCGTGGACAGCTCTGAGCTCCATCAGGCAGAGTGCAAAGGAAGACTTCCCTGGTGCTCCAGTGGTTGGGAATCTACCTGCCAACGCAGGGGGCACAGGTTCAAATTTCCTGTACGGGAAGACCCCACATGCCATGCGGCAATGAGGCCCATGCGCCACAACTACTGAGCTCATGTGCGATCACGACTGAAGCAGGCGCGCCTGAAGCCTGTGCTCCACAACAAGGGAAGGCACTGTCATGAGACACTCGAGCACCGCAACTAGAGAAAAACCCACCCACAGTGACGAAAACCCACCCACAGCAACGAAAACCCAATCCGGCCAAAAATAAATATATAAAAATAAAACCATTTTTTAAAAGGAGCAAAAGGAGACTTGACCTGTTGGCTCTCAGAGCTGCTGTGGGATTCGCTGGAGGAAATTCATGGGAAAGGAAGTTATGAACTATATCATTTTGTTCAAATGGGACCTTGATCCATTATTTCAGCTCCTAGGTAGATGATGATTAATATCAGAACTTGTGTTAGCATAACACATTTCTTTTTTTGCAGAAGGTTATTAAAATATAAATTAATGCATAAATGTGCTTTTTTCTAGTGAAGATATAGAGCAGTTCCACTACCTCCATCATTTCTTTAAGATCCTCTGTGGTCAACTGCTTTTCCCATTTTGAGCCCCTGGCAATCACAGATTGATCTACTATTCCTATAGTTTTGTTTTTCCCAGAATATCATATAAATTGAATAATACCACATGAAGTCTTGGGAGTCTGCCTTCTTTCACCTAGCATAATGCATTGAGAGTCATAAAAATTATTTCACATATTCAGTCATTTATTCCTTTCCATTGCTGAATAAATAGTATTTCTCTGTATAGATGTTTTCCAATGTTCCTTATCATTTTTGAAGGTGCAGACCTAGAAACCATCAACCCAGACTGGTAGATTTGGGGCGTGGAGGAGGTGGTTTTGATCTAACAATATTCAAAATTCCTAAACAGCATGATGGCACTGAAAGAGAAGAGGGCAGAAACCAAAACACGAAAATGGCAGCTATGTCACTCACGAAGGGCGGGAAATCATCAAATGCGTGGACAGCTCTGAGCTCCATCAGGCAGAGTGCAAAGGAAGACTTCCCTGGTGCTCCAGTGGTTGGGAATCTACCTGCCAACGCAGGGGGCACAGGTTCAAATTTCCTGTACGGGAAGACCCCACATGCCATGCGGCAATGAGGCCCATGCGCCACAACTACTGAGCTCATGTGCGATCACGACTGAAGCAGGCGCGCCTGAAGCCTGTGCTCCACAACAAGGGAAGGCACTGTCATGAGACACTCGAGCACCGCAACTAGAGAAAACCCACCCACAGTGACGAAAACCCACCCACAGCAACGAAAACCCAATCCGGCCAAAAATAAATATATAAAAATAAAACCATTTTTTAAAAGGAGCAAAAGGAGACTTGACCTGTTGGCTCTCAGAGCTGCTGTGGGATTCGCTGGAGGAAATTCATGGGAAAGGAAGTTATGAACTATATCATTTTGTTCAAATGGGACCTTGATCCATTATTTCAGCTCCTAGGTAGATGATGATTAATATCAGAACTTGTGTTAGCATAACACATTTCTTTTTTTGCAGAAGGTTATTAAAATATAAATTAATGCATAAATGTGCTTTTTTCTAGTGAAGATATAGAGCAGTTCCACTACCTCCATCATTTCTTTAAGATCCTCTGTGGTCAACTGCTTTTCCCATTTTGAGCCCCTGGCAATCACAGATTGATCTACTATTCCTATAGTTTTGTTTTTCCCAGAATATCATATAAATTGAATAATACCACATGAAGTCTTGGGAGTCTGCCTTCTTTCACCTAGCATAATGCATTGAGAGTCATAAAAATTATTTCACATATTCAGTCATTTATTCCTTTCCATTGCTGAATAAATAGTATTTCTCTGTATAGATGTACCATGTTCCTTTATCCATTTGGATTATTTTCAAGAATAAACTACTATTAACATTTTTTATAACAAGTTTTTATGTGAGCACACATTTTTATTCCTCTCGGGCAAATACCTAGTAGTGGAACTGAGATCGTAAGGTATGTGCTTGTATAACTTGATAAGAAATCCACGGGTTTTTTAGTGTCTGCAGACTTTTGCATTCTAGCACGGTGCTTTAAAACAATCTTTGAAACATAATCCAAAGCCTTCATGTGCCCAGTTTTATCATCCAAATAGCTCAGTGAGAAAGAGTGGGTAACATATCACTGCCCTCCTGTACTAGGTGGGGATGTAAGGGCTGAAAAGGAGAAATGACTGGTTAAAATTTAGTGTAGAGGAGGCTGCTATGTTCCCAGTATACATCATCTTCCTTTCTCCCTTGTAGTTGAGACTCCTGCTTCCTGCTGAGTTGTTGTTTTTTTTTTTTTTTTTTTTAATTTTGGCCTCTTTTATTGGTTTTCTATTTATTTAATTCCTTGGCCTGTGTGGGCCTTCCATCGCAGTGGGCTCTCTTGCCACAGAGTGCCAGCTCTGAGCACTTGTGCTCCAGCGTGCCGGCTCGCAACTGGACACACTGGTCCAGATGCTCTGCGGCATGTGGGATCTTTCCAGGCCAGGGATCAAACCTGTGCCTCTTGCACTGCAAGGCAGACTCCTTACCCACTGGACCACCAGAGAAGCCCTCCTGCTGAGTTTTGACTGAGTACCTGGTACCCATCAAGAAACTGCACTTCCTTTGGAAATATACTCCATGCTCTTGGATTGGAAGAATTATTACTGTTAAAATGGCCATATCAAAGTAATCTGCAGATTTAACGCAATCTCTATCAAATTACCCAAGACATTTTTCACAGAACTAGAACAAATACTCATAAAATTCATATAGAACCATAAAAGACTCAGAACTGCCAAAGCAATCCTGAGGAAAAAAGAAAAAAGGCTCTGTGGAGACTATATTAAACAACTCCCTAGACTTCAGAATTGCTAAAGTAGTTCTGAGGAAAAAAGAACAAAGCAAGAGGCATAATCTTCTGAGACTTCAGATAATACTGCTAAAGCTACAATAATCAAAACATCATGGTATTGGCCAAAAACAGACACATGTGTCAGTGGAACCTGGCTAGAGAGCCCAGAAATAAACCCACATATGTGTAATCAATTAATCTTCAACAAAAGAGGCAAGAATATATAATGGGAAAAAACAGTCTCTTGAGAAAGTGGTGCTGGAAAGATTGGACAGCTACATGTAAATCAATGACGTTAGAATACGCCCTCACACCATGCACAAATAGCTTACGCATAAGACATGACACCATAAAACACCATAAGCAAAACAATCTCTGACATAAGTCATCCCAATACTTCCCAGGCATAGAAATTTAAAAAAATAAATAAGAACTAATCAAATGTATAAGCTTTTGCACAACAAAGGAAACCATAAACAAAATGGAAAGGCAACTTACAGAATGGGAGAAAGTATTTGCCAATGATGTGACCAACAAGGGCTTAATCTCCAAAATATTACAAGCAGCTCACTCAACAACAACAAGCAAACAACCCAATAGGCAGAAGACCTAAACAGACATTTGCCCAAAGAAGACATGGCCAATAGGCACATGACAAGATGCTTTTCTTGCAATCCTTGCATTTGGAGACCATGTGACCAGTGGGAACTGAGTGGGAGTGGTGCAAAATGCAATTCACTTCCTAAAAACTGGATTTGCTAACTCTCTATGACCTCTTTTCCCTGGCCTGCTGGCTGGATTGTGGGTATGGCAGCAACACACCTGGACTTGAAGATGAAGGCAGTACAACAGGGAAGAAACTTTGGACCTTGAGGGACATCATGGGATGGAGCTGTCCCAACAGACAGGGCCACCCAGACCACTGAGTGTTTCTTACTTATCATGTTGTCACTCTAGGGTCTCTTTGTTACCTTGGCTTAACACTGACCTGAGCTACTCCAGTCCAGTCCAGGATAGGATAGCCAATTCTCCCAACATCATTGATCTTATGCAGAAGCCTACTTAGAAAAAAATCAGCTCTGTTGACATCTACATATACCATCTTTATATCAAGCTCTTGATCAACAGTTTGATAACTGCTAACAAAAGAAAAAGTGAGTCTAGTGAGTGGCTTAATATATTCTCCATGAAGCCTCAGCAGCATCTAGCAACCATCTCTTCTCATCTTCCACAGCTTCATGTGTCAGGCCCACTGAACCATGGCGAGAACGCTGATCTCAGTCACGGAGAGCGGCATGTGAAGGAGCAGCAGGACCTGCAGCTGTTAGACGTGAGGATGGCTCCTGAAGACAGCCGAAGCACTTGGATGGCATGGATTAAGAGGAGGCACAGGGGACTGAGGAGATCAAACAATGCAGTATGCAGAAGTGGCTTGTGGCAGCCGTGCCGCGAGGAGATGAGAGAGGAGGGGTCAGGAGTAGGAGGCCCTCTCAGGGAGAGATGGTGACAGGGCGGAGAGCCAGCTCAAAACACTCAGGAAGAGTTTGGGTGGCTACAGGTCAGTGTGAGGAGAAGAAGGCCCAATGAGGAAGGGAGAGTGGGTGGGAGTGGACTTGGGCTGCAATACTATGAAACTTCAGAGAATGTCTGAGCATGGGGAGAACTCTTTGGAACTATGTCTAAGGATTTCCAGTGTGTGTGTGTGTGTGTGCGTGCATGTGTGTGCATGTGTGTGCGCGCGCGCGCGCGTGTGTGTGTGTGTGCGTGCATGTGTGCGCATGTGTGCGCGTGTGTGTATGTGTGTGTGTGCGTGTGTGTGTGTGTGTGTGCATGCACGTGCACGCACGCATGTGTGTCCTGGCTTATAAATCTGAGCAGACAGAAATGCACAAATTATGTATTTGAAAACTGCACTTAGCTTATAATAGAACTAATCCAAGTTGAGGGACAGCCGTAAAGAAAATGCACATGAACATATCTGGTGAGAGACCCTCAGAAGGAGGCCCAGGGATACGGAGCTGGATGGGAATTCACAATGAGGCAGGACAGCAGCAAAGGCCAGAGCAGAGGGAAGGGGGTTGGTACCTATAGAGGAGACCCCCTTTGTCATCACGCTGTCTCTGGTTTGACCTGCTGAGTGAGCTGATGTTGATGGCACCTGGTAGGGAGGATGCAGTGAGGGGACGAGGAGGCAGCGCTAGGGGCTGCTGGGGGAGTGGAGGAAAGGTGGGAAATGAGCTGATAGCCATTCTCCAAATCTTCCACAGCTTGCTTTTCCAAAGCTCTTGATCAACAGTTTGATAACTGCTAACAAAAGAAAAGTGAGGCTAGTGAGTGGCTTAATATATTCTCCATGAAGCCTCAGCAGCATCTAGCAACCATCTCTTCTCATCTTCCACAGCTTCATGTGTCAGGCCCACTGAACCATGGCGAGAACGCTGATCTCAGTCACGGAGAGCGGCATGTGAAGGAGCAGCAGGACCTGCAGCTGTTAGACGTGAGGATGGCTCCTGAAGACAGCCGAAGCACTTGGATGGCATGGATTAAGAGGAGGCACAGGGGACTGAGGAGATCAAACAATGCAGTATGCAGAAGTGGCTTGTGGCAGCCGTGCCGCGAGGAGATGAGAGAGGAGGGGTCAGGAGTAGGAGGCCCTCTCAGGGAGAGATGGTGACAGGGCGGAGAGCCAGCTCAAAACACTCAGGAAGAGTTTGGGTGGCTACAGGTCAGTGTGAGGAGAAGAAGGCCCAATGAGGAAGGGAGAGTGGGTGGGAGTGGACTTGGGCTGCAATACTATGAAACTTCAGAGAATGTCTGAGCATGGGGAGAACTCTTTGGAACTATGTCTAAGGATTTCCAGTGTGTGTGTGTGTGTGTGCGTGCATGTGTGTGCATGTGTGTGCGCGCGCGCGCGCGTGTGTGTGTGTGTGTGCGTGCATGTGTGCGCATGTGTGCGCGTGTGTGTATGTGTGTGTGTGCGTGTGTGTGTGTGTGTGTGCATGCACGTGCACGCACGCATGTGTGTCCTGGCTTATAAATCTGAGCAGACAGAAATGCACAAATTATGTATTTGAAAACTGCACTTAGCTTATAATAGAACTAATCCAAGTTGAGGGACAGCCGTAAAGAAAATGCACATGAACATATCTGGTGAGAGACCCTCAGAAGGAGGCCCAGGGATACGGAGCTGGATGGGAATTCACAATGAGGCAGGACAGCAGCAAAGGCCAGAGCAGAGGGAAGGGGGTTGGTACCTATAGAGGAGACCCCCTTTGTCATCACGCTGTCTCTGGTTTGACCTGCTGAGTGAGCTGATGTTGATGGCACCTGGTAGGGAGGATGCAGTGAGGGGACGAGGAGGCAGCGCTAGGGGCTGCTGGGGGAGTGGAGGAAAGGTGGGAAATGAGCTGATGTCTCGATCAGCTCTCTTTTAGTTTCAGTGACAAGCCTTCCACTGTTCTCAGGGCCCCCAGTTCCCACTCTCACCATGTCTCCTTCCCTGAGACCTTGAAGGCCACCAGTTCCCACCCCACCTTCGTACCCATCACACCTGCAACACACTCCCCCCAGCCTCCGGGCCAAGAGCCCTTCCTGCCACAAGGCCAACCTGCCCCAGACTCTTCAACTCCCACGCCCTGCCGCCTGGATGCTGCTCCCCCATCACTCCTCCTCTCTTACTGGTGTTTTCACCCTTACCCTCCTTTCTTCTTTTCCCTCCTCAGTCCATGAGCATAATCATGTTTCTTTCCCATATACCCAGACTTCTGTGGCTCCTCAGACACACTTCCCTGTCTCCTTCCCTCCTCACTGAGCTCCTGGCAACGCTGCACCTTCACTCCCTTGTGTCCCATGCACACTGCACACCATGGCCACCAGCAGCAGGCACACACACAGGTGCTCAGGACACCATGGAGACAAAGTCTTGGGGAGAAATAACAGTAAAAGAATATACAGGACATTCCCTGGTGGTACAGCAGATAAGAGACCATCTGCCAACATAGGAGACATAGGTGCCAAGGTAGCAAGGGGTCCAGTCCTTAGTCTGGGAAGATCCACGTGCCTCTGAGCAACTAAGCCCATGCTCCACAACTACTGAACCCTGTGTGCTTAGAGCCCATGCTCCACAATGAGAGAACCCCCCACAGTGAGAAACCTCTGCACTACCAACTAGACAGTAGCGCCCACTCACCGCATTTAGAGGAAGCCCGTGAGCAGCAAAGACGCAGCATAGCTGAAAATAAATAATAAACTAAAAATATATATACATACGGATACAGGCATTAAAGGCTTACATATGTATATTAAAACATAGATATTTAAATTGGGGCTTCCCTGGTGGTCCAGTGGGTAAGGACACCGCCTTGCAGTGCAAGGGGCGCCGGTTTGATCCCTGGCCTGGGAAGATCCCACATGCCATGGAGCGACTGGACCGATGTGTCCAATTACGGAGCTGGAGCTCTGGAGTGCATGCGCCCAGAGCCGGCGCTCTGCGACAACAGAGGTCACCGCGATGGGAGGCCCACACGGACCAAAGAATGAAGATGGATGAAAAAAAATAGATAAATGAAAGACCAATAGAAGTGGCCTGCCTGCCCCCCTCCCTCCCCAACCCGCCCCCCACAAAAAAAAAAAAATACCATAGATATTTAAATTGGTGGTTATCTTGGGGAAAACCAAAATTCTGTTCGTCTTTATTATAAGTCAGCACTGATTCGATTTTAACATACACATGGGAAGAACACCACAATCTTTCAAGTGCTTAGAGCCTCTAACCATCCTACTCTTGCCCTGGAGGTCGGAACTTGACCTCTGGTCACAAGTGTGCCATTAAAGACACTGCCCCTCCCCCACCAGGGACCTGGAATCACCCCACACGGCACCTCACTTACTACCCATTCCAGGGGAAGCACCAAATAATGAGTTTTTAAAAATCCAGTTGTATGTCAGGTCTATTGCCTTTTCCCTCCCCTCTCCACCCCGACCCCATCCACGCCCACGTGGATTCTGAACTGGAGAACCACAGACACCCTGCACATGCCCCTTGCCTGCAGTCTAGCCACTTGGGAGGACATCCTCCACTCGGCAGCCACCACATGTCTTGTAATTTCCCCAACTGAAACCATCCATGCATTCCCTGACTTGTACTCAAGAGATTTAGCCCTTAGCCTGCCTTAAAGGGCCTTTGAGAACCTTTTTCCTAGTACTTCATCAGATCCATCTCCTGTATATCCCTTGTAGCTGCTCCCTGGCGGCTCCTCTCCTAAGCTATAATCTTCAGGCTCTGTGCCTGTGTTTATGTTGATGCCTCTTTCTGGAAATTCCTTCCCATCTTTCTTCACTTGGTATCACTTTCACCTGGAAACTTTCTCTTATCTTCCAGGATAGGCATCCACTCTGGACCCCCAAGACCAGTGAACATCTGTACCTCATAATTTACCTAGCACACCCAAACCTTGGTTTACGTATATTCTCCAATAAACTCTTAACATTTTATTCACCTTTGTAAACACTTAGTTCAGGACCTTACATATGCTGTTGCTGTTGTTAAGTCATGTCTGACTCTTTTGCAACCCTATGGACTGTAACCCTCCAGGCTCCCCTGTTCCTTTGGGTTTCTAGGCAAGAACACTGGAGTGGGTTGCCATTTCCTTCTCCAGAGGATCTTTCCAACCCAGGGATCGAACTTGTGCTTCCTGCATTGGCAGGCAAGTAATTTACCACTGAGCTACCAGGGAAGCCCCTTATATTTAGTAGCTGATTAATAACTACAGAGATAAGTGCAAGTTGACCTATGCAGGGATTCAGACTGGGTGTGAGAAGGTAGAGCCTGGAGACTGTGTGGTGGGAGAGGGTGACTTGGGGTCCAGAGACTGGGCTGAGAAGGATGAAGGAGAGGCAAACGTGACGCAAGGCACATCACGAGGAAGACATGTGTTTGTGTGTGCATGTGAGTGGCTGTGCATGCATGTGGACATGCAAGTGTGCAGGCTTAAGAGAGGGAAAGATTATACATATAAAGAAAGACTAACTGGAGAGAGAAAAGGGGAGGGAAGAGGACTTCCTTAGTGGTCCAGTGGTTAAGAACTCACCTGCCAATGCAGGGGACACAGGTTCGATCTCTGGTCTGGAAAGATCCCATGTGCCTGGGAGCAACTAAACCTGTGCACCACAACTACTGAGTCCCATGCACCTAGAGCCCATGCTCTGCAACAAGAGAAGCCACCACAGTGAGAAGCCTGCGCACTGCAACTAAGAGAGTAGCCTCTTCTCACCACACTTGAGAAAGTCCACACATAGCAATGAAGACCCAGTGCAGCCAAGTACATATAAATAAATATTTTTTTAAAAGAAAATAAAAAGGGGAGGAGGAGACAGTCAGCAGGAGTGGGGGATGGGTCCCATAGGTTGGACCTTTCCATAGCTGCAGAAGGCACAGAACTAGCAATATGAGAAGCAGCGGCTGTGATGGCCATATTTGATTTTGCCTGGTACTGGAGCTGGCTTGGCAGATCACCTGTCTCCACAGACTCTAGAGATTTTATCCTTCTTTCTGGAGTTCAGGGTTTCTTTTTCCTCCCCTCTGAGCTCTTGTGAATACACAGAACTTTTATTGCCTTGACAAAATAAAATACTAGCTGTTCTTAAAAGTGTCATTCTGCTCAGGGAACACAGCTCACTATTTATTCTAAGGTGCTTTTTTTCCCCAAGAGAAATCAGCCTTAGATGTGAGTCTGTAGGCTTCTTGGAGGTATAATTTGGTAAGGGAGTTCAAACCCATACATCCCCTCCAAAGCAGAGCCATGCCCGAGGCTGGAAAGAGTTCTTCGTGTCCAGGAATCTGAAGAGTCCTGCTTCTCTCAAGTGGCATCTTGAGGGGCTGACACAGAACAAAACAAAAATAGGTGGAACAAGAGCTCTGGCCCAGCGTTTGTGGTTGGAACTTGTGAGGAAAGAGAGAGTCTTTTTCAATGTTGCTGTTCAGCAGCAGAAGTGGGAGGTCTAGCGCTGCCTTCTGAACTTGGTTTCAGGCTTGGGTCTGCCCGGCCCAGCCTGTTGTTCAGTCGCTCAGTCATGTCCAATTCTTTGTGACCCCGTGAACTGCAGCACACCAGGCTTCCCAGTCCTTTACTATCTCTCTAAGCTTACTCAAACTCATGTTCATTGAGTGGGTAATGTCATCTAACCATCCCATCTTCTGTCTACCCCCTGTCCTGCCTTCAATCTTTCCCAGCATCAGGGTCTTTTTCAATGAGTTGGCTCTTCACAACTGGTGGCCAAAATATTGGAGCTTCAGCATCTGTTCTTCCAATGAATGCTCAGGGTTGATTTCCTTGAGGATTGACCTGCTTTGCTCTCCTTGCTGTCCAAAGGATCCTCAAGAGTCTTCTCCAGCAACACAGTTTGGAAGCATCAATTCTTCAGCACTCAGCCTTCTTTATGGTCCAGTTCTCACATCCATACATGACTACTGGGAAAACCATAGCTTTGACTATAGGGGCCTGTGTTGGCAAAGTGGTGTCTCAGCTTTTTAATATATTATAGATTAGTCATAGCTTCTCTTCCAAGGAGCAAGCATGTTTTAATTTCATGGCCCAGCCGAGACCCAGGGTTATAGGAGCAGCAGATGGACCAGGCCGGGCCCTAGTGGAGCCCTGGCAGTCCAGTCTGCACCCTCCTGCTCGTGTCTGCCAACTCTAGTGAGCATGCTTTTTGAGGGCCTGTTCTGTGCGGGAACCACACGGTACCAGAACACCAACATGGCAAAGATTCACCCTTGCCCTTCAGAGCGTTAGAGTATGGTGCAGGAGATAGGTCATCGGTAATTTCTGCACAGAGTGATAAGTGTTTCTTGGGAAGGAAACGCAAGATAATATGGAGGGAGGAGAACCTGTTCCGGCTTTTAAAACTGTGTCAGCAAAGGCGGCAAGCCCAAAGGAAAGGCACAGGCAGACCCAGAGAAGAGAAGCGACAGGTTGTGGGGGTTTCGAGAGGAAGAGCTGCAAGGAGGAGATGCAGGAGATACTGCATCTGGGAGGATGGCTATGACTCCTTGGCTGCACAGTTTACTTTCTTCTTATCTTCCTTTTCCACTCAGACCTTTTGGTCAAAATATACAGATTTGAGGACTTCCCTGGTGGTCCAGTGGTTAATCCGCCGGCCAGTGCAGGGGACATGGGTTCAATCCTGGATGATTCCACACGCTGCAGGGCAACTGAGCTCGCAGGCCCCAACTACAGAAGCCCACATGCTCTAGAGCCTGTTCTCCACAACAGGAGAAGCCACAAGACTGAGACACCCAAGCACAACTAGAGAGTGGCCCCTGGTCGCCACGCAGCAACAAAGAAAGCCTGCATACAGCAACAAAGACCCAGTAAAGCCAAAAATAAATAAATAAATCTAATAGGACTGAAGAATTATTTGAAAAGGTACAGATTTGATGGGTGAAGGAGGGGTAGGAGGAGAAATTCTTCTCCAGGCCTTGCCATCCAAGTCCCGGGTCACCACCCAGCAGGGCCTTTTTCGCTGAGGACACTGCCCTCTGGGAGCTCTGAGGGGTGAGAGCCTGAGTCACAGCAGAGCAGGGGACAGAGGGCTGGCCAAGCCCCACAGAAGGCCGGGAGGGCATTCTTACTTCCTTCTCAACTTCCAGCCAACCGAGGCAGGACAAAAGTATTTACTTTCCCTCCTTTAATGACTGCTTCTCAAACATATTGGTTGTTTTATATCCTCTGAGTGTAATGGAGTTGGAACATTCTGTCTTGGGAGGCTGTCCCTTCTTGGAAAGCGTTCAGAAGGAGCTGCCCTTTCTGGTCTGGGGCGAAGGCAACCTCAGGTAGATGCTGCTGCAGTTGAGTGCTCTCCGGCTGCTGCTGCCTTTGGAGGAAGGCTGGACTGCTGAGAATCAGCAAGGGATCTGCAGTCCCGGATTCTGGAGAGGGCAGTCAGGACTTGACAGAACCAGTTGTTTTGGATAGAGCTGTTATCTGTTGGTTCTTAATCAAAGACAGTTCCAGTCCATGTTCCTCATGGAGGTGTCTAAAGGCACAGATAGATTGCCATCTCAAAAATGAGAAAAAGTACACCACAGGGCTTACTGCCTGTCCTCCTTTCTCTTCCTTCTGGGTGTGATAGCAGGAATTCCAAGGCCCTGAAGGAGGGGACTTGATGCTACAGAGTCAGCCTTACAACCCAGCACTCCCTCCAACTTGCAGAATAAAATTTAGCCCCCAACTCACACAGGCACCCCAGGCATTACTATAGTTTGCTATTTATTACTAGTGGGCGGGGGTGGCGGAGAGCAAGGAGCTGGGGGATGTTATCCAAAACTAAGCAGCAGGCAAACTGCATCTGACATCTTTGTAGCTCCAATGAAACAAATCATCAGGGATGGCAGTTTAAATAAGAACTGGAAATCCCACTTTGACCTTTCCCTCACACCTGGGCTCAGCCCCCTGTATAGTCACCTCTGTTTACTACTAACAGTTGTGTGTGTGTGTGTGTGTGTGTGTGTGCTCAGTCACTCAGTTGTGTTTGACTCTGTGGATGCAACCTGGCTCTTCTAAATATAAAGAGAAATGAACCCTAGTCATTTGCTTCTTAAATGTCCTGGGCATTTTGCTGAGGTTTCTTTTTCTCTTTTGATGGATGGTCAGCACACCTGCGTCTTAGATGGCCCTACTACAACTGTCCTTTGGTACCATGACTACGTACTTGATATTGTTATGACCTTGTGAAATGACCTTGCAACTTTTCACACTTTCAAAACTAGGTACCGTGCAAGATTCTTTCTCCTAATCATATAAGCTCTCTCTGAACCAGCACACTCTGGTTCCTTGCTGGTTTATTTACTAGCTAGATAATAAACTTAGATGTATGCTCCAGATCAATTTATCTAAGGTATCTAAGGTCTTGACACCACCCTACCCTTGGGGCACACCCAGCTATAAAGGTTTTCTCAGTCTCCTCCTTCCCAGGCACTTTCAAGGACATGAAGGGTAGCTAAGTCTCTAGCCTCAGTCCCATGCCCACTCCCTTCCCTCACTTTGTTTTTATCTGTTTATTCCTATTTGTCTTTCAAGACTCATCTCAAAGCCATCTCTCTGAGAAGGCTTTCCTAATGGGACTCTCCATTTGCTCCCTCTCTCTCCATACCATGTTAGGGAATCCTTTGTGCCCATATCACCACCTTGTTTACATCTGTCATTAGACACCATGAGAAAAATACTATTTTAAAAATCTTGCCTAGGTTGATAATGCAACTGTGAAATACGTGAGAAATATTAACAGCTAATGTGGATTGCGTGCGTGGTCACTGTCTGACTCTGCAAACCCGTGGACTCTAGTCTGCCAGGTTCCTCTGTCCATGGGATTCTCCAGGCAAGAATACTGGTTGCCATGCCCTCCTCCAGGGGCTCTCCCAACTCAGGGATCGAACCTGCATCTCTTAGGTCTCCTGCATTGGCAGGCAGGCTCTTTACCACTAGCACCACGTGGGAGACATTGACTGAGCAGTTTATGCACCAGGTACCATTCTGGGGCTTTTCCCCATGATCTCATTACAGATTGACAACACTTCTGGAGCAGACACTGCTGTTGCTACCAAACCACCCATTCCTTTCTTCACGGCTGGCTGAGTCCTGATTTCATTTGGGTATTTACCACTCTTGCAAGTAACTCAAGGAAAGCTATATCCCAACTAGTCTAAACCAATTATTGCAGTCCCATTTCTCTTTGATAGTTTCCAGCATAGACACAGAATAAAATGCTGGCTCTAAAATAAGAAGAGAAGTCTAATAAGCAGGGGGAGAGGGAGGTGCTTCCCAATAACTTCTGGATGCCAGAAACTTTGGCGATCACTTACAATGCAGGAGGGGAATTAGCCTCAGAACAAGAAGACATAAAGAAAATGCCAGAACCAAGAAATGGAAAGTAATTGAGTCTTTGATGGAGTTAGTGATTACTGAGGTAACCAACCCAGAAATATCAGGACTTCTTTCTATGTGAGGAGATATATTTTCCTTATTGCTTAAATTGAATTACTTATCTCCTCCTTCCCAGGCACTTTCAAGGACATGAAGGGTAGCTAAGTCTCTAGCCTCAGTCCCATGCCCACTCCCTTCCCTCACTTTGTTTTTATCTGTTTATTCCTATTTGTCTTTCAAGACTCATCTCAAAGCCATCTCTCTGAGAAGGCTTTCCTAATGGGACTCTCCATTTGCTCCCTCTCTCTCCATACCATGTTAGGGAATCCTTTGTGCCCATATCACCACCTTGTTTACATCTGTCATTAGACACCATGAGAAAAATACTATTTTAAAAATCTTGCCTAGGTTGATAATGCAACTGTGAAATACGTGAGAAATATTAACAGCTAATGTGGATTGCGTGCGTGGTCACTGTCTGACTCTGCAAACCCGTGGACTCTAGTCTGCCAGGTTCCTCTGTCCATGGGATTCTCCAGGCAAGAATACTGGTTGCCATGCCCTCCTCCAGGGGATCTCCCAACTCAGGGATCGAACCTGCATCTCTTAGGTCTCCTGCATTGGCAGGCAGGTTCTTTACCACTAGCACCACGTGGGAGACATTGACTGAGCAGTTTATGCACCAGGTACCATTCTGGGGGCTTTTCACACATGATCTCATTACAGATTGACAACACTTCTGGAGCAGACACTGCTGTTGCTACCAAACCACCCATTCCTTTCTTCACGGCTGGCTGAGTCCTGATTTCATTTGGGTATTTACCACTCTTGCAAGTAACTCAAGGAAAGCTATATCCCAACTAGTCTAAACCAATTATTGCAGTCCCATTTCTCTTTGATAGTTTCCAGCATAGACACAGAATAAAATGCTGGCTCTAAAATAAGAAGAGAAGTCTAATAAGCAGGGGGAGAGGGAGGTGCTTCCCAATAACTTCTGGATGCCAGAAACTTTGGCGATCACTTACAATGCAGGAGGGGAATTAGCCTCAGAACAAGAAGACATAAAGAAAATGCCAGAACCAAGAAATGGAAAGTAATTGAGTCTTTGATGGAGTTAGTGATTACTGAGGTAACCAACCCAGAAATATCAGGACTTCTTTCTATGTGAGGAGATATATTTTCCTTATTGCTTAAATTGAATTACTTATAGCCCAAAGCATCTTAATCATCACAAAATTAATTAGAATGCTCTATTATTATTTCCATTCCACAAATAAGATCACTGAAGTTCAAAGAGCTTAAGTAAGTAATTTACTCAAGACTAACTGCATATGAAAAGTTAACCAACTCTAGGACTTGTAGACTCCACATAGTGCTTATTCTTTGAGCATGAGAGCCCAACCTTGTTTTTTTTTTTTTTTTTTTGTTCTTGCTTCTAGTTGGCATGCCATAGGTGCTCAAATACTTTTTGAATATGTGAGCACCTGTGTGTCTGAACTTTTATGGCCATTCTCCCATTAACATCACTGAAATGCGAGACTCCTGAAAAGGAACAGAAAAATATACTTATTTTGGGTCCTATACCAGTATAGCTGGGTCCTCTGAAGAGGGAATTTAAAAAAGGAAGCAATGTAACAGTATTACAAACAGGAAAGTAGATGAAAGCAATTCTTAAGAACCTCTCCATTCCAACATAATTGCCACCTTGGGCGATTCCCTGATAGTTCTTTTTATACACATACTGAACAGTTTGATGGATGCACAGAAAACACTTGATAAAAGTCAATAGTCATTTGCCATTTTAGAAAAAAATCTTAGCAAACTAAAAGATGAAGAGCATTTCTTTAACCTTTTAAAGTAACTTCCATCAAAAAACAATTGCAAACATCTAATTTAAATGCTGGATATTTAACAGTAGTGGAGAAACAGACATTGAGAACAGACTTATGGACACTGGGGCAAGGGCAAAGAGTGTGAGATGATGGAAAGAGTAACATGGAAACCTACATCACCACATGTAAAACAGACAACAAATGGGAATTTGAGGCTCTATAACAACCCGGAGGGGACGGAGATGGGAGGGAACTTCAAGAGGAGGGAATTAGCCTCAGAACAAGAAGACATAAAGAAAATGCCAGAACCAAGAAATGGAAAGTAATTGAGTCTTTGATGGAGTTAGTGATTACTGAGGTAACCAACCCAGAAATATCAGGACTTCTTTCTATGTGAGGAGATATATTTTCCTTATTGCTTAAATTGAATTACTTATAGCCCAAAGCATCTTAATCATCACAAAATTAATTAGAATGCTCTATTATTATTTCCATTCCACAAATAAGATCACTGAAGTTCAAAGAGCTTAAGTAAGTAATTTACTCAAGACTAACTGCATATGAAAAGTTAACCAACTCTAGGACTTGTAGACTCCACATAGTGCTTATTCTTTGAGCATGAGAGCCCAACCTTGTTTTTTTTTTTTTTTTTTTGTTCTTGCTTCTAGTTGGCATGCCATAGGTGCTCAAATACTTTTTGAATATGTGAGCACCTGTGTGTCTGAACTTTTATGGCCATTCTCCCATTAACATCACTGAAATGCGAGACTCCTGAAAAGGAACAGAAAAATATACTTATTTTGGGTCCTATACCAGTATAGCTGGGTCCTCTGAAGAGGGAATTTAAAAAAGGAAGCAATGTAACAGTATTACAAACAGGAAAGTAGATGAAAGCAATTCTTAAGAACCTCTCCATTCCAACATAATTGCCACCTTGGGCGATTCCCTGATAGTTCTTTTTATACACATACTGAACAGTTTGATGGATGCACAGAAAACACTTGATAAAAGTCAATAGTCATTTGCCATTTTAGAAAAAAATCTTAGCAAACTAAAAGATGAAGAGCATTTCTTTAACCTTTTAAAGTAACTTCCATCAAAAAACAATTGCAAACATCTAATTTAAATGCTGGATATTTAACAGTAGTGGAGAAACAGACATTGAGAACAGACTTATGGACACTGGGGCAAGGGCAAAGAGTGTGAGATGATGGAAAGAGTAACATGGAAACCTACATCACCACATGTAAAACAGACAACAAATGGGAATTTGAGGCTCTATAACAACCCGGAGGGGACGGAGATGGGAGGGAACTTCAAGAGGGAGGGACATATGTATACCTGTGACTGATTCATTTTGATGTTGAGCAGTAAGCAACAAAACTTTCTAAAGCTATTATCCTTTAATTAAAAAAATGTGATTCAGAAGGCTAGGACTCTAAATGTAAAGAAATTTTAGGAATACTTTAACCAATTTTTGCTTTTATTTTTCTTCTTATGTATTTACAAGTATGATATGATTTTTAAAAGTCCAAATGTCTAAACAGGTCTTAATAAGTACAAAGTAAAAATCCTAGGCAATTTTTAAAAACTTATTTCAGCCACTCATTTCTAAAGCATTCTGGTGGCACATTATATCTTAGGTTGCTTGTCTGAAAGGCTTTCTTCATCCTTATACAGAACTTCTGTCTTGAAAACATATTATTGTAGATACATTTTTAACATTAGTTAATACTACTATTCTCGGTTAAGCGAGGAAAGGGATTTATTAAAAGGATGGCAAAACTTATATTTAAAAAAATGGCAAAAGCTTCCCTGGTGATACAGTGGGTAAGGACACCACCTTGCAGTGCAAGGGGTGCTGGTTTGATCCCTGGCCTGGGAAGATCCCATGTGCCGAGGAGCAGCTGGACCGATGTGTCCAATTACCGAGCCAGAGTGCTGGAGCACATGTGCCCAGAGCCAGTGCTCTGCAGCGAGAGAGGCCACAGCAATGGGAGGCCCATGCAGGCCAAGGAACAAAGATGGATGGAAATAGATAAATGAAAGATCAATAGAAGTGGCGAAAAAAAAAAAAAGGCAAGGTTGGGGGGACACATGTGTGTCTATGGTTGGTTCATACTGATACATGGCAGAAATCCATGCAATATTATAAAGAGATTATCCTCCAATTAAAATAAATAAAACATTTAAAAGATGAAAAAATTAAGATGGAATGCAACTAAATAAATAAATGCATGCTAGGGATTTAAATGATCTCCTTTAAGTTCAGGCTCAAAACCATCATGGCTTTACTGCTTCTACTCAGCATTATACTGGATGTCCTAGATGGTGGATTAACAAGAGGCAAATAAATAAAAGTTGAAAAGAAAATAAAAGAAGAAACAAAGCTATTATTAACAGGCAATATTATTATCTACAAAAAGGAAAAAGAAAATAAGAGAATCTGTAGAAACATTATCAGAATTAATTTTAAAAATTCTGCAAAGTACAGATGACATTGCAATATACCTACAACAATTAGAAAACATAATAAAAAAATAGTATTTTCAATAACAACAACACTTGTGAGTTTCCTAAGACTCAAAGTCACAAAAAGGATATAGAAAA
Source organism: Tragulus kanchil (assembly GCA_022376925.1). NCBI lineage: Eukaryota > Metazoa > Chordata > Mammalia > Artiodactyla > Tragulidae > Tragulus > Tragulus kanchil. The sequence continues at coordinate 130,837,443 of JAIOJX010000024.1, forward strand.
TCTCTGTGGATAAAATTACCAGAGTTTACTGAAAAAACACAAGACCTAAAAAAGTGAAATATGAAATGCTTTTGAATGGACTTCACTTATTATAAAAGTTCCAATCTTCCCCAAATTAAACTATGAATACAACATGAAGAACAGAGGGGCCCTTGACTTATCAGACATCAGTAATTAAAGCTTTAGTAATTAGGATTTCAAAAGCATGGGTAGAGTGCTTCTCAAAGTTTCAGGCTCCCAGGAATCCTCTGGGGATCTTCTCAACCACAGATCCTAATTGAGAAAGTCTAGGATGGGGCTTGACCTGCTGCAGTTCCAATAAGCTATGAGGTGATAGTGATGCTGCTGGTCCATGGACCACCACTTTGAAAAGCAAGGAAGTAATTGAAAGAAGAGGATAAATATCCCAGAAACAAACCCATGCATTTATGAAAGCTTGGTATATGACAAAGGTGGTATAACAGATTAGTAGTTGTAGGAAAAGTGCAAATTAGCCAAGATCTGGAGGTCAGGCTTTCTCACCCCACAATCACTCACTCTCACCCCATGTTTTATAAATATATGGTTATGTAACAGCTGAGATCACTTATAGCACTGTGCATGCACATCACACATGAAATTAAAAGATGCTTGCTCCTTAGAAGAAAAACTATGACAACCCTAGGTAGCATATTAAAGAGCAGAGACATTACCTTGCCCACAAGCATCCCTATAGTCAAAGCTATGGTTTTTCCAGTAGTCACGTACAGATGTGAGAGTTGGACCATAAAGAAGACTGAACACAGAAGAATTGATGCTTTTGAACTGTGGTGCTGGAGAATCCCATGGACTGCAAGGATATCAAACCAGTCAACCCTAAAGGAAATCAACTGAACAAAAAAAGGAAAAAGAAAATAAGAGAATCTGTAGAAACATTATCAGAATTAATTTTAAAAATTCTGCAAAGTACAGATGACATTGCAATATACCTACAACAATTAGAAAACATAATAAAAAAATAGTATTTTCAATAACAACAACACTTGTGAGTTTCCTAAGACTCAAAGTCACAAAAAGGATATAGAAAATCTCTGTGGATAAAATTACCAGAGTTTACTGAAAAAACACAAGACCTAAAAAAGTGAAATATGAAATGCTTTTGAATGGACTTCACTTATTATAAAAGTTCCAATCTTCCCCAAATTAAACTATGAATACAACATGAAGAACAGAGGGGCCCTTGACTTATCAGACATCAGTAATTAAAGCTTTAGTAATTAGGATTTCAAAAGCATGGGTAGAGTGCTTCTCAAAGTTTCAGGCTCCCAGGAATCCTCTGGGGATCTTCTCAACCACAGATCCTAATTGAGAAAGTCTAGGATGGGGCTTGACCTGCTGCAGTTCCAATAAGCTATGAGGTGATAGTGATGCTGCTGGTCCATGGACCACCACTTTGAAAAGCAAGGAAGTAATTGAAAGAAGAGGATAAATATCCCAGAAACAAACCCATGCATTTATGAAAGCTTGGTATATGACAAAGGTGGTATAACAGATTAGTAGTTGTAGGAAAAGTGCAAATTAGCCAAGATCTGGAGGTCAGGCTTTCTCACCCCACAATCACTCACTCTCACCCCATGTTTTATAAATATATGGTTATGTAACAGCTGAGATCACTTATAGCACTGTGCATGCACATCACACATGAAATTAAAAGATGCTTGCTCCTTAGAAGAAAAACTATGACAACCCTAGGTAGCATATTAAAGAGCAGAGACATTACCTTGCCCACAAGCATCCCTATAGTCAAAGCTATGGTTTTTCCAGTAGTCACGTACAGATGTGAGAGTTGGACCATAAAGAAGACTGAACACAGAAGAATTGATGCTTTTGAACTGTGGTGCTGGAGAATCCCATGGACTGCAAGGATATCAAACCAGTCAACCCTAAAGGAAATCAACCCTGAATAATCATTAGAAGGATTGATGCTGAAGTTGAAGTTCCAATACTTTGGCCATCCAATTCAAAAGCTGGCTCATCAGAAAAGACCCTGATGTTGGAAAAGTTTGAGGGCAGAAACAGAAGTGGGTGACAGAGGATGAGATGGTTGGATGACATCACTGACTCAATGGACATAAGTTTGAGTTTTGGGAGATGATGGAGGACGGGGAAGCCTGGTGTGCTGAAGTCCACGGGGTCGAAATGAGTTGGACACGACTGAGTGACTGAACAACAACAACATAGGAATGTCAAAGTTAGGAAGAAATTTGAAGATCATACATGGCTGGCTTTGAAGATGGAAGAAGGGTCTATAAACCAAGGGTTTGTGGGTGGGTTTTAGAAGCCAGAAAAGATGAGAAAACTGATTCCCTCCTAGAGCCTAAAGAAAGGATGTTGATTTTAGCTCAGTGAAAGCCATTTTGGATTAATGTCCTCCAGGCTGTAACAAATGTGTTGTTTTAAGCCACCGAGTTTGTGGTATATTGTTAGAAGAGCATTACAAAACAAATGCACACATAGCAAAAGCCACAAGAAAATGAAGTAAGAGATGAGCCTCAGAATGGGAGAAAATTATTGCAATGCATCCAGTTGACAAAGAATTAGAATGGAAGACTGTAAAGAAGACAACAATATACATCAAGAAAAATAAATCAAGAGACAAACTAGAAAAACAGCAAAAGGGTATGTACAGAATTCAGAGGAAGAATACTCAGTTGTCAAGAAAAATAAGAAAAGATGCACAATCCCATTAATAATCCTGGAAATGCAAATTAGAAAAATAGATACCATTTTACGTCTATCAAAATTTTTAAATTTTGATAATGCCAAGTGTTAATGAGAATGTAGAACAATGGGAACGTTCATGAAATACTGGCAGGAGTGATATTTTTTGCAATGACGTTGGAGATAGCAAGTGAGCGATATTTAGTAAACCTAAAGTCACGCAAACCCTATGACCTAATGACTCTATCCATAAGTATTTCACTAGAGACACAATCACATGTGAATACTCAGAGAAACAAGACTACTTATTAAGGCATTTTTGTAATACTAAACAATTGGAAACAACCTAAATATCCTTCCATGGGCAAATGGGTAAATAAATTATAGCATATTCCCACAACAGAATACCACACAGCAATTAAAATCAATGAGTCAGCACTTCCTCTCTTACCTAACTGTATACATAGTTATGCCTTAGCTGGTTTCCCCATCTCTGGTGTCTTCCGATTTCTGTACAACTGGAAGATGTTTGAAAAGCCAATCAAGCCTCTACCTGAGCTAAAAATTCACGTGTGTGTGTGTGTGGGGGGGGGGTGCTAATTTGACTGCACAGGGTCATAGTGGCAGCCTGTGGGACCTAGTTCCTTGACCAGGGAGTGAACCCAAACCCCCTGAACCGGGAGCACCAAGTCTTAACACTGGACCACCAAGAAGTCCCACCAATGTGTTATTTTCAAGTATAACTATTAAACAATAGACCAAATATATGAAAGTGTACAAGTTTTGCACACAGATAAATGCCACCATGATCAAGGGAGTGAACGTATCCATTACCTGCAGTGTTTCTTGTGTCCCTTTGCAGTCTCTCCCTCAGCCCCTCCCATCTCCAACCAACCATTGATCTACTTTCTGTCACTACAAATCAGTTTGCATTTTCTAGTTTTATATAAACGGAATCATTCAGTATGCATTCCTTTTTTGTCTGGCCTCTCACTCAGTATAACTGTTTTGAGATTCACCCATGTGGCTGTGTAGTTTATCCCTTTTTATTGCTGAGTGGGCCTCCTCTGTATGGATACACCACAATCTGTTTACCCATCCACCTGTCGGTGGGCATCTGGGTTGTTTCCAGGTTTTGACAGTTTTTTTTTTTTTTTTTTTTTTGAGGCAAGGAGTATTTTATTTGGAAATTCAGCTGACCAAGAAGATGGCAGACCAATGTCTCGAAATAACCATCATATCAAGGTCTGGATCTAGTTTTTGACTCTTATTGAATTAATGAACTGTATCAGTTTATAATAGTGAAAAATTAGAGACAATTACTTGGGAAGAAGTTCAATAAATGATGGTTTACCCATGCTCTGTAATGTTATGCAGGTCTTAAAAAAAACAACACAGTACAGCTATATTTACTGATGTGGAAAATGGGCTATGATAGACTTTGAGTAAAAAAAACAATAAAAATCAAGCTTCAGAACGACTCAGGATAAATCATCTTTTTAAAAATCAAAAGCTTCTGTATCCATTCATTCGTCGATGGACATCCAGGTTGCTTCCAAGTTCTGGCTATTGTATAGAGAGCTGCAATGAACATTGGGGTACAGGTGCTTCTTTCAGTTTTGATTTCATCAAGATATAAGCCTAATAGTGGGATTGCTGGGTCGTAGGGCGCTTCTATTTTTAGTTTTTTAAGAAATCTCCATACTGTCTTCCATAGAGGCTGTATCAATTTACATTCCCACCAGCAATGCATGGAATACTACTCAGCTGTTAAAAGAAATGCAGAAGACTCAGTCCTAATGAAGTGGCTGGCTCTAGAACCTATCATAAAAAGTGAAGTAAGTCAAAAAGAGAAAGACAAATACAGTATACTAACACACATATATGGAATCTAGTAGGACGGTCTTGATAACACACACAGGGAACTCATGGAAAAACAGACAGAGCATAGACATAGGGACATTGTGGGGAAGAAATAGGGAGGGGAAGGCATGGAGGGAGTAACATGGAAACCTATACTGTTATGTGCGGAAAAGATAGCTAGTGTCATAGTGCTAAGGGAATAGGAGTGCTTACAATGGCTTGGGGCAAAGGTCTGGAGGGGTGGGATGGGGGGAACTGGGGGGGTGGGGACCATGGATATGCATATGACTGATCTGGGAACATATATGTCTGTGAACTACAAAACTCTGTAAAATCTTTAAAATAAAGAAAAAAATCAAAAGCAGTCTATATATAAAACATGTTCCACTGGGCCCAGGGAAAGATATGGAATGCCTACACATGCTCAGTCATGCCCAACTCTTTGTGACCCATGTCTCGAAATAACCATCATATCAAGGTCTGGATCTAGTTTTTGACTCTTATTGAATTAATGAACTGTATCAGTTTATAATAGTGAAAAATTAGAGACAATTACTTGGGAAGAAGTTCAATAAATGATGGTTTACCCATGCTCTGTAATGTTATGCAGGTCTTAAAAAAAACAACACAGTACAGCTATATTTACTGATGTGGAAAATGGGCTATGATAGACTTTGAGTAAAAAAAACAATAAAAATCAAGCTTCAGAACGACTCAGGATAAATCATCTTTTTAAAAATCAAAAGCTTCTGTATCCATTCATTCGTCGATGGACATCCAGGTTGCTTCCAAGTTCTGGCTATTGTATAGAGAGCTGCAATGAACATTGGGGTACAGGTGCTTCTTTCAGTTTTGATTTCATCAAGATATAAGCCTAATAGTGGGATTGCTGGGTCGTAGGGCGCTTCTATTTTTAGTTTTTTAAGAAATCTCCATACTGTCTTCCATAGAGGCTGTATCAATTTACATTCCCACCAGCAATGCATGGAATACTACTCAGCTGTTAAAAGAAATGCAGAAGACTCAGTCCTAATGAAGTGGCTGGCTCTAGAACCTATCATAAAAAGTGAAGTAAGTCAAAAAGAGAAAGACAAATACAGTATACTAACACACATATATGGAATCTAGTAGGACGGTCTTGATAACACACACAGGGAACTCATGGAAAAACAGACAGAGCATAGACATAGGGACATTGTGGGGAAGAAATAGGGAGGGGAAGGCATGGAGGGAGTAACATGGAAACCTATACTGTTATGTGCGGAAAAGATAGCTAGTGTCATAGTGCTAAGGGAATAGGAGTGCTTACAATGGCTTGGGGCAAAGGTCTGGAGGGGTGGGATGGGGGGAACTGGGGGGGTGGGGACCATGGATATGCATATGACTGATCTGGGAACATATATGTCTGTGAACTACAAAACTCTGTAAAATCTTTAAAATAAAGAAAAAAAAATCAAAAGCAGTCTATATATAAAACATGTTCCACTGGGCCCAGGGAAAGATATGGAATGCCTACACACATGCTCAGTCATGCCCAACTCTTTGTGACCCTGTGGACTATTGCCGGCCAGGCTCCTCTGTCCATGGGATTTCCGAGGCGAGAATACCAGAGTAAATTACCATTTCCTACTCCAGGAGATCTTCCCAACCAGGGATCAAACCCTAATCTCCTGCATCTCCTATGCTGGCAGGCAGACTCTTTACCACTGGGCCACCTGGGAAGCCCAACAGTGTGGAAAGACAGCAGCAGATCTTTCACATGCTTTGTGGCGCTGTGGGGCTGGGAGAAGGAGACAAGCAATTCACAGTATTTCGTAAAGAATTTAGAAAATTGTGCACTGTTTGAACTTTCTATTTTTACAGGTGTGTATGAGTTTTGTAAGTCAAACATTTTTAAAGAGTACGAGGAAGTCAAGAAGCCATCCAAGGGCGGAGGGAGATGCCTTTGCTGCCACCACCCCCTTTGTCTCTCCTCCAGCCCCGAAGGGCTTGGCCCTGCCCAGAGGTGGATTGGCAGGACGCCTGTGCCTCTGTGCCCTCACCTCCTATCGCGTCTGCACCATGCCCTCGCTGCTGTGTCCAGTCTCTCCTCTGAGCTCCTGTCTTCTTGCCTGTGCCCCATTCTCTCAGCACTTACCCAGAGTGTGGGCTCTTTTGCAGGTTCACGAAGGGCTAAGCCTTTGAAGTACCATTCACCTCAAGTCCATTCACATTAGTGAGTTTATCACCCCAGCTGGAATGTAAGCTCTCTGAAAAGGAAAGGCATTCACTTTTTTTTTTTAAAAATGGACTCCTAACCCCTGGCAGGTGTGGTCTCTCTACTTTAGCCAATCAAATCCCCACAAGAACCTTGGAAGTAGATACTTTTATCTCCATTTCACAGAACACTTAAGCTCAGAGAGCGCGTCACTTGTTCAGCGTCTCACAGCAAGGACACAAATAAAGCTCTGATTGGCCCCCAGCTCCAAACTTCCTGTGCTGTGGCTCAGGGATGCAATCACACCACAGCCTCCTGTGTGCTTCCCAGCTCATTTCCTCCAGGATGATGCGTGCAGGTTAAATGTTTGCATAACAGTGGAGGCAGTTTATCCTTCAGCCAGCAAGTCCATTAAAAAGTCTTTGCATTCATTTTCCATTAAAGCTTCATCTCCCCAAAGCTTAACATAGGATTGGAAATTTGCTGTTTGACCTAGTTTCACCCATTAGCATAATTTGTCAAATTAGAGAACTGAGACACTCTTGGATAAAGAGTGGGGAACCCAGGCAATCTCTAGGTGAGGAGACCAGGTACCACGAAGGGCACAGGGTTCTGGGATCATCCAGGGAGAGAAAGGAGGAGGCCTGAAGATGGCTCAAAAGCTGAGGTAGGATAGAGGAAAGACAACAATTCATCCCATGGAAGGGTCTCCAGGTTTTGTGAAGGAAACGTAGACTCAGATCCCAGCTCTGCTGCCAACTGGCTGGAAACTTGGGCAAACCAGTTTACCACCGGAGCTTCTGCTGACTCCTCTGAAAACTGTGAGAGGTTACCAGCCTTACGTGATAATGTTTGTTCTAATGAGGTGATGTGTGTGATTGCTGCTAGCAAAGAACCAAAAGAGTGAGGCTTTACGATGTTCCATATCTACTGACCTAAGGTTGTCTTCTTTACTTTGAATTGAACGCTCTCAGTCTGAAAGACAGGATGTTCTGAAACTTCTCCAAGTGCCTTAGAGGCAGAAACCATCTTTACACCCTCCCCACCGCCCCCATCTCCTGGGACCTAGACTAGTGCCTCACACGTAACAGGTGCTCAGAGGTCTGCTTGAATAAAATGATGAATGAATGAATGAATTTAACTTGTAACTGCTCAAGCAGTGGCCCTATGCCATAATTACAACCATGCTTCTGACCATCCTCACAAGGGCTCTCCAAGCCTACCCTGCAGCATCTGGGAGAAGCTATTACCAGTGGTGCAAACATGGCGAGGAGAGTCCAGTTTACAGGTCAGAGGAGGTCCTTGAGCCGTCTCTTTGCTGGCCACCGAAGGCCTGGGGCTGGTGCAGGAACAGTCTAGTGAAAGACTGAGGCTAGGGAAGGAGGCAGTGACCTGACAGCAAATGGAGAGGGAGCTTCAGACTACTGGATAAAAGCAAAGGCAACAAACAAAAATAATAGATTCTTGGGCTTCCCCTGGTGGTCCAGTGGGTAAAGACACCGCCTTGCAGTGCAAGGGGCACTGGTTCAATCCCTGGCCTGGGAAGATCCCACGTGCTGCAGAGCGGCTGGACCGATGTGTCCAATTACCCAGCCGGAGCTCTGGAGCGCATGCGCCCAGAGCCGGCGCTCTGCGACAACAGAGGCCACCGCGATGAGAGACCCACAGGAGCCAAAAGAACAAAGACGGATGAAAATGGAGAAATGAAAGACCAATAGAAGTGGCCCGCCCATCCCCCTGCCTCCCCACCCCACCCTCCAAAAGATAAATAAATTTAAAAAAAAAAAAAATAGATTCCTGTCAACTGACTTTTTAAAGTACATAACACACACACAAATTATGCCTATAGTCACTCTAGCTGATGATATATCTAAGGAGAATAATACAGTGTTTGTTGTTGGGGGCTTAAGATAAAACATTTCCCTGTGTGTGTGTGTGTCCTCTATATCCCAGTGAACACTGGGCTCCATCCATTGATAGTAAAACACACATTGTTCATTTCCAGCTGTAATTCTTTTTTCTTTCTTCTTGCCTCTAAGTCATTGTTGTTGTTATTGTTATTGTTGTTTTCATCCATTTTTAATTCTTTGGCCTGTGTGGGCCTCCCATCGCAGTGGCCTCTCTTGTTGCAGAGCACTGGCTCTGGGCTCATGTGCTCCAGAGTGCTGGCTCACAATTGGACACATCATTCCAGCTGTTCCTCGGCATGTGGGATCTTCCCAGGCCAGGGATTGAACCGGTGGCCCTTGCACTGCAAGGCAGACTCTTTACCCACTGGACCACCAGGGAAGCCCTCCAGCTGTAATTCTTGATTGCTTTTGGCAGAAAAAGCACTGTTCAGGGTTGAGATGAGAGAATGATTTGGTGCTAACAAAAGCTGAATTCTTACAGAGGGTTGAATTATACACATACTCACCTCCCCCCACAAAAGATACACATACATCCTAATTTCCAGAACTTGTGAATGTTATTTGATTTAGGGGAAAAAAGGATCTTTGGAAATATAAGTAAATTAAGAATTCTGAGATGAGATTATGCTGGATTATCCAGTGGGCCCTAAATACGATGAACAGGGTCTTTATAACAAAAAAGCACAGAGTGGTGTAAGACAGACAGAAGACAAGACACCAAGAGGAGAAGGCAATGAGAGGGCAGAGGCAGAGATTGGACTGATGTGGCTACAAGCCAAGGAAGGCCAAGGATTGTCTGCAGTCAATGAAAGCTAAGAAAGAGGCATGGGATGGACTCTCTCCCAGAATCCCAGAAAAAAGTCTAGCCCGCTGACACCATGATTTTGGATTTCTGTCTCCAGAACTGAGAGACAATAAATTATTATTGTGTTGAATTGTCCACTGTGGGATAAACTGTTAGAGTAGCCATGTGGAACTAATATAACTCTGAAATGCTATCTTCTCAGGAATGTTCAAACCAAAAGATTCTAACACTCAAATTTCAATCTAAACCTCAAGGGTGAAAAGCCCCTAAGGAAGCCCAGGTCAGCGTCTCTGGGCTCAGCAGTCTCTCAGAGTTCTTTTCGAGGTTCCCCAGGCTCCCCAACTCCTCCATCAGAGTGTTGCCCCTTTCTCTGTGCTGTGGATCTGGTGTGATCTTCCCTAGAATTGTGTTCTGCTGAGCCTCACACTCCAGTCCTTATGAACATCCAGCACTATGTCTCACCTACCCAAGTTCAAGGGCTCTACGGCTTGGGAAAGTCTAAGATGTCCCTGAAATCCTCATACTGCGAGTATGTTCATTCTAGTTCTGGGAGCACAGGGACTGTCTTTGTAGCACCATAATTGTTCCACTGTGTCTCAACACTCTTAAGCACCAGTAAGTGCCTGCTCAGTGGTTAAATCTAACATATATCTATATGTGACCCACCTGGATAAATGGCAAATGTGGTGAAACTGTGTTCTAGTTTCCTCCATATCTCCTTTGAAAGTTTCTATGCCTCTAGGCACTCAGGGCCCCTATGCTGGTCTAATCTTCGCTCTGGGGGGTCCATTCTGCTGCTCCTTTCAACCCACCTACTAAACGAACCTGCCCCATGCCTGTTGATCTTGGCCTTTCTCTAAGCTAAGGACAATTCTCAGAAATGCATTAATTAGGTCAAAGCCCAGAGAAGAAATCACTCAGGAAACATGATACCTATCTTCACATACGTGAAGAGTCATCCACTTAGAAGAACTGGATGTAGATGGAGGGAGGTTGAAATATTAGGTATCTTCAGAGAGCAAGACAAAAGACTGAAGAAACCAGATTCGGTTTTATGTCAGAGAATCAGACAGCCATAGGGTGGTCTGTCTTATGAGGAGGTGACAGTCCCATTCTCAGAAATATTCAAGCAAAACTGTCATCCCAGAGATCATCAGGTTGGGCTAGCCTGGACTCACCAGCTGGCTGGGTTCTTCTTCCACCTTCACCACATATGTATGTCCCCTTAGAAGCCATATGATTGGTCAGAAAGGGTCCATTTCTCAGACCAAGCATGGCCATTTCTGGCTAGACTCTCAAGAGGCATTGCAAATAAGCTCTCATGGTCCCTTGGAACATGTCTCTTGAGTAATATTATATTTATTTGTATATAGAATCTTACGATTATTTTGATTTCAGATAAAAGATACTCAATTCAAATTACCTTGAGGAAAAAAGGGGGAATTTTTTTCATATAACAAACACAGCTTGTTCAGGTACTTCTGGAGGATAGAGGTGGAACTGGTCTCAGGCACAATTAACCAGAGACTCCCTCTTCATCCCTGAACTCTGCTCCCTCCAATCAGAAGCCAAGGTTTCAAACACATCTAGACTGACTTCATCCCAGCTGGGAGCCCCAGGGAACAGGGTGGTACACGCTCCTTCTAGGGAAGAGCTCTGATTGGCTCACCTCTGACTGGGTCACAGGTTCATTCCTTAGACAAATCACTGTACCAAGAAATCAGAGACTATGCTTGGCCAGACCTGGGTGGCTTTCACTATTTTGGCCCCAGAGAGGGGACTGCACTGAGCTGCCAAGCGAGAGTCACACATACAGATAGTTGAAGGAAGTTGCCTGGCAGAGAAAATAAGTCATCCATTATTGTGCTTAAGAGTTTATGGCGTGCTTGCACACACATGATGTCATTTGATAGTCCCGTGAGGAGTGGAGATCACATGCTGTTTTCTTCCCCAACATGAGGCTAGCTGATCCTCATGCAGCTTGTCCCACGTTCAAAATACTTTTGAATTTCTTAAAGAATCCCATCATAGGGGCTTCCCCTGGTGGTCCAGTGGGTAAGGATACCGCCTTGCAATGCAAGGGGCGCCAGTTCGATCCCTGGCATGGGAAGATCCCACGTGCCGCGGAGCGGCTGGACTGATGTGTCCAATCACTGAGCCAGAGCTCTGGAGCGCATGCGCCCAGAGCCGGCGCTCTGCAACGACAGACGACAGACGCCACCGCGATGGGAGGCCCACAGGAGCCAAAGAACAAAGACGGATGAAAATAGAGAAATGAAAGACCAATAGAAGCGGCCCGCCCGCTCCCCTCCCTCCCCAACCAGACCCCCGCCCAAAATAAATAAATAAATAAATCTTTAAAAAAAAAAAAAAAGAATTCCATCATAACAGGATAGATCCACTGAATGTCCTTTATTGTCATCTGATACAGTCCTTGCACACCACCAGCTCAAGCTATTTCAACTAAACTCCTGACAGTAGAACACTCTCTTGTGAGTTTTCAGAAGCAGATCCTCAGGGAGTAGAACCTAACATCACACAGAGAGTGAATAGTGGCAGAGCTGTCACTTCACTCCCTGGGGACCCACTTCTGAAGCACAGATCCACCCTCTCATCCCCAAACACTTCTCAGGCTCTTTGTCTGCCAGGAAAACCAAGAGATGCCACTAGGAAAATCAGGCAGGTGTTTCAAGCAGAACTGCAGTTTGCAACAGGTCCTTTGCTGAAAGGTGCACCTGTGGTCATTCTTTTGTTAATCCACGCATCTGTTCATTCACACCCTGACTTTGTCTTGAGCAACTGTTCACTGATTAGTAACCAGGCAAGGCAATTTTAATAAAGAGATTCCAAAGCAGAATAGCTTAAGAAAAACAGGACTGTATCTGTCTCTCATATAAAGCTTAGCGTGAACGGTCCATGGACTGGGGAGCTTTGGCAAAGGCCCAAGTTTCTTCCATCTTGATGCTCAGCCTTCTCGGTGACCTCTGCTCCCCAGCTCATGGGAAAGGAAAGCACCAAAAGGCCAAGCCACTCTGTTACTAGGAACAGGAGGTGGATAGTCACCTAACGTCTGCTCTCACCTCTTGGCAGAAACCATATAGGTCCATGCCTAGCTGCAAAAGAAGCAGGAAATGTAACTCTAGCTCAGGACCCATGGACTCATCCAAGACTTACTCATAGGACGAAGGGGAGCATGAGTAGCTGGACAGTAGCTGTGTCTGCCTCACTCTGCTTGACGTAATGCAGGGTGCTAGACAGGATGACCATTGCACAGGGCTCCTCTCCGGTGGCTTGTAAACTCAGGAACAGAGTACCTGGTTCCCTAGGAGCAACACAAGGTAGTACAGAGGAGGAGCCATACAGAGGCAAAGAGCTGAGAAAGTTCAGAGGAGGAAAGACTTGAACTCGAGATCATCAGATTGACTCCTAAAGGAGGTGGCATTTCAGCTGGTTGGCCTGGGCTTGAAAGACGGATATAAACGTGAAAATGGAAATGGGGTGAGAACAGCAGGCAGAGTGGAGAGCACTGATCACGGCAGACTGAAAAGCAGTTTGCACATAAACGAGGGACTCCTTGGCTGCCCCTTCCTAACAGCACTACCCTCCCACTTCCCCACCCCCAACTTCTGTACCCATCTGCTCTAGCACCCTCCGAGACCAGGCATCCTCCTTGCTCTTCAAAGACTCAGAGATATCCAGAGTATTTTTCTCACCGTGGCTAGGCGGCTCTCCCCTGAGCCATCTTCCATCCCTTCAGAGCGAAAGAGGCCTCGAGCCCTACGGAGGCAGGCCAGGCTCTGAGTCAGAGCCAAGAGACCTGCAGTCTAATAACTTATTCATGACAAACCTTTTCAGAGCTTTGCAGTTTACAGAGCATGCTGACCTGTAGAATTTTATTTGATCCTCATCTCAACTCGGAGGAACTGGTTCAAGGAAGACATCAGATAGGAAAAATGCTTTGCAAACTCAGCAGTGCTACAGAGTGGAAGGCATCACCATAGCAACACTAAAATCTTTTTTTATTTCAGACTTCATTGATTCAGAATTGGTGGTAATTTGCACAAGTGTCCAGCCTGAAAATGATCTTTCTGCTTGCTAAAAAGATTTGCTAAGCAAACTAACAGCGTGGCCAAGAGTGCCCGCCGCCGCTGGTGATCCACAGGGGACAGCCGGTTTCAGTGGGTGTTGTGGCCCTGTTGTAAGCGTATTGATCTCTAATTAATTTTGAACAATGCCTTTTTCACTAAAGTCGGTTTGGCAGGGTTTCTGCAAGGCCATAACACTTGGTTGGTCATTTGTTTGAGCTTCTGAATATTCTAAAAGAGCAAGAGAATTGCTAAGCAAAGGCGTTTGGGGCCTCACAAAGAGAATGCATTTAAGAAAAGACTGGACAACCATTTGGCCAGGATGCTGAAGACAAGCCTCTGGCAGCAGTGTGCCATTTGGATTAATTCTGGCAGTGAAAGCACTTCCTTTTCCTTTCCCCTACAATCTCCATAAATGCTACATCAAGCTGACTCATGCAGACAGACTGCTGTTCGCAGGGAGGGTGTATCCTCCTGATTTCTTACCTGTGACCTTCACTCCTCTCAAGGCACCACGGACGAGGCTCTGGCGCTGAAGAACACCCCAACTTGGTGATGACATTTAGAGCATCCCTGAACCCCGTGTCTATATGCTTACGGAGAACTGCCATAAATGACAGCTGACGCTTATTCAGAGCTTATTCTCTGGCAGGTCTATGCTAAGTGCCTGTCTCTGCAGATGAGAAAACTGAGACCTTGAGAGGGTGTGTGTGTGTTTTACCTCTTGTGAGTGGCTTGCGAGATCTTAGCTCCCCAATCAGGGGTTTAACCCACACCCTTGGCAGTGAAAATTCAGAGTCCTAACCACTGGACCACCCGGCAGTCCCCTGGGGCTTTGAGTGTTTAAGACACTGGTCCATGAGCCCACGAACAGTGGATGGTGGAGCTGGGACTTGGGCCTGGTCTCAGAGACACAAACAACATGCTTTTATCATCCTCTTCCAGACAGATCGCAGCTTAGTATCAACAATCCCCTCTTCTCAGCGAGATATGATTTAGTGGCCTTACTTGCAGTATTTTTAATACTTTAAGTCCTTACAAAGTCCAGAGGATGAAGATCCATCTCCCAGTCATATTTCTTGAAGCCTTAACAAGGGAGTTTAGTGGCATACCTCCAACCCAGGGCCTGCAGCTGGGCAGAGAAGTGGCAGACAGCTGAGGGTCTCAAGAAGAAAACTCAGTGAATAGAGACCCGACCTTATCAATGTATATGATGTTTCCAAGTGGATGCCCATTTGCTGGGGACAACAAGGGGGCTCCATAAATCAGGCATCTGGGATGCATGTAAAGAGTTGGGTGCACACTTTATGGAACTTCGACTTCGTTGTTTTAATCTGATGGTCATTCATTCAACAGATACTTAGTGAGCCCCATTCTGTGCCAGGCACTGCAATGAGTGTTGGGGACATTGAAACAAAGATGAGGCCTCTGCCTCTCAAGGGAAATGACTTGTTAAAAAAATAACAATATTCAGAAAATCAACACATCAGCAGAGGGTGAGGGGCAGCCGGAGCCACAGCAGCGTGGGTGAGCGGCTCTCACTGCGGATGTCTGTAGGGACCTCGATTAAGAGTTCGCTGGGGCTTCCCCTGGTGGTCCAGTGGGTAAGGACACCGCCTTGCAGTGCAAGGGGCGCCGGTTCCATCCCTGGCCTGGGAGGATCCCACATGCCACGGAGCGGCTGGACCGATGTGTCCAATTACCGAGCCGGAGCTCTGGAGCGCATGCGTCCAGAGCCGGCGCTCTGCAATGACAGATGCCACCGCGATGGGAGGACCACAGGAGCCAAAGCACAAAGACGGATGAAAATGGAGAAATGAAAAGCTCAATAGAATTGGCCTGCCCACTCCCCTCCCTCCCCAACCCGACCCCTGCCCAAAAATAAAAATAAAAATAAAATAAAAAAAAAAAAAGAGTCCGCTGCCGTGCTGAAGGGGGTGAGCCAAAAAAGACCTCACAAAAAATACTTCCGTGGCTTCTCATGATGACACTGCAGTCTCAATGACCGAGATTTGGCCGAGGGGGAGGGACCCTCATGAGAGTCACCAGGCTCCCTCTCTGCAGCCCCGGGCTCCCTGGGCTGCCAGCGTTTGCTGTGAGCACGTAGGGAACAGTCGTGCCTGATGGGAAGAGTTCGGAGGCTCTTCTCTCACCTCAGATGGCCTCTCACTTAGCAGAGAGAGGCTGCCTTCTATTTGTGGACAAACTCCTTCTGGCAGAAACATCTAGGATTCTGTCTTGCGGCCCCTGCCCACCTGGGGCACTGAGTTCTCATTCCAGGCTTCTCTGTTATTTTGACAGGAGAGAAGCTCTGTGAGAAATAGGAACTGTCGGCTCCTGGGGAGGTAGGATGGAGGAAATGAATGATGGGCCTGAGGGGAGATGCGGATCGAGCTGGAAAAGGGGTTTTGATACCAAGGATCACTCTGTTACCAGCTATACCATTGCATAAGCTCTTCTGAGACCTCAGAGGTCACTGACTTTCCTTCTCAGGCTGTCTCTCTTTTTATAAATTTTTTTTTAAATTTATTCATTTATTTTGGGCGGAGTCGGGTTGGGGAGGGAGGGGAGCGGGCGGGCCACTTCTATCGGTCTTTCATTTCTCTATTTTCATCCGTCTTTGTTCTTTGGCTCCTGTGGGCCTCCCATCGCGGTGGCGTCTGTCGTTGCAGAGCACCGGCTCTGGACGCATGCACTCCAGAGCTCCATATAAATGTATTTTTAATCAAAGCATAATTGCTTTACAATACTGTGTTGCCTTCTGCCATACATCAACATGAATCAACCATAGGTATATATAATATCCCCTGGAGGAGGGCATGGCAACCCACTCCAGTATTCTTGCCTGGAGAATTCCACAGACAGAGGAGCCTGGCGGGCTACAGTCCCTGGGGCCACAAAGAGTTGGACGTGACTGAGCAACTCACACACAGACATATGTCCCCTCCCTCTTGAGCCTCTCTCCCACCTCCCACCAAGCCCTCCCTTAAATGTGCTGAGTTTCAAGAAACAGGATCTCACCCAGTTTGCTTCCAGTGCGGGCCTCGTATGCACGAGTGTGCTTGGCTATGAAGACCACTGGATGGATACTCACGGAGCCCCAGGGGCAGCTTGTACTTGGTGCCACCAAAACCAGAAGAGGGACAAGAGCCAGGACTGTAGGACCCAGGACAGCAAGAACCTACTTTCTCTCCCCATGTCTTGGCCCCAGGTGCTTCCCATCACTACAGAGACCGCCCTCCCCTCTTGGTGTTGCTCTGGAACATCTGCAACCTTACCCAGCCCCACAGCCTCCACGGCATCAGGTCCCTCACTGCCTCCAGGTCCCTGCTACTCTCTGTGGGTTTTTCTGGTTTCTCATTCTTCCCCCAAACCCACCAGTGCTCTCTTTTTAACCTCCAATTCACATTCCTGCTTCTAGAATGTCTTGTAATATTACTTGCCCACTGCTGGCTGTGGCCACAGTCACATGGCATTGTGGTGGCTTCCGAGGAAGGAATGTCCCTTAGTAGAGGGCTCTGGGCTGGTTCCAAGGCCCTCTTAGCTGTTGCCTGTCCCCAACCCCCTGAAAAGAGAGCTGTAGGCACTGGTGCATTAGGAGGATTGTCCTGCCCAGTTAGGGCTTCTGTTTTCAGACTCGTGCTCTGAAAGGTCATCTCGTCCAAAGTCCCTTTGAGGTTCTGGTTCCTTGTACCACAGCCTGACCAAGGCATCATCCAGTCTCTTGTTAAATATCCCCTGTGACAAGGTGCCCACGGCTTCGAAAGCAACCCTGTCAACCTGTGGTCTACTTTGCCTGTAGAAGGAACTTCTCCATCTATTGATTTTGAATCTGCCTCGGGCTGTATTCTGCCAAAGACAGAACCGTTGGTCCTATTCTATCCTTCCAGGCCTTAATGGGTCAGTTTAGTCTCTCTTAAATATCATTGCTCTTGTAGATAACAAAGACAGTACCCTTGCATCTTCCTGTCAAGAACCTAGTTTCCTCCAGTTCATACAAGCATCCCACAAGTGACCTGTTCTGAGTTTTCTTAGCACTTTACCAGAGATTCCCTGGTGGCTCAGTGGTAAAGAACCTGCCTGCAATGCAGGAGACGCGGGTTTGATCCCTGGTTCAGAAAGATTCCCTGGAGGAGGGCATGGCACTCCACTCCAGTCTTCCTGCCCGGAGAATCCCATGCACAGAGGAGCCTGGCGGGCTACAGTTCACACTGTCGCAAAGAGTCAGACACGACTGAAGTGACTAAAGCAGCAGCAGGCCACCATTCTTCCTGCTCCCATCTACCTATGTCCTTCTTAAAATACAGCCCCAGAGGAGAAGCAGTTTCCTAGGTGACAAGCTCCCAGCCAAGTGTGGCTACGCCCACGCCCATTGCAGATGTCTGACTGTTCTTCTTACACCTGATTCTAGTCAAGGGCGCCACAGTCCCCAGTGATCTTGCTGGTTGGCATGCAATCAGCAATGCTTCTGTTTTTAGGAAGTGCCTATTTGTTCAAACTGAATCAGTCAAAGACCACCAGGGACAATCTGTGCTCTGGGACACACCTCTATACCCCCACACAGATTTTCCTGGCTTGCTGCAGTGGGAGGGGCAGTTCGGAGGAACCCTCAGATGTGTGCTCCCGCAGAAGGGGTCTGAGGGGACCGTGGGAGAAGAGCGCTCAGATCTAGACTGGCTGCTTTCTGATTCGGGCTCAGGGGAAATGGGGGAGGAAGGGCTGTCAGGAGACCAGGGTGGCTTAGCGATCGGGTGTCCTCAGACCGGGGAGGGTTTAGCAAAGCAGGTTTGGAGCCCAGCGGGAAGAAAGTGGTGGTCATTCCTCTGACAGCCACTGCACGACCTTGGGAGAAGCAAGGTTGCCTGTGTCCTCTCAGGTGATTGACGAGAGGACCGTGTTTTTCTTTGAAGTCTGAGCTCATTTTCACTCTTTCAATCCCAGCTGGATATCTATTTTTCAGTATCGTTGTGGATTCAAGCGGCTTTAGGAGGCCGGTGTTGAACACCATCCCCAAATGGGTCAGTTTAGTCTCTCTTAAATATCATTGCTCTTGTAGATAACAAAGACAGTACCCTTGCATCTTCCTGTCAAGAACCTAGTTTCCTCCAGTTCATACAAGCATCCCACAAGTGACCTGTTCTGAGTTTTCTTAGCACTTTACCAGAGATTCCCTGGTGGCTCAGTGGTAAAGAACCTGCCTGCAATGCAGGAGACGCGGGTTTGATCCCTGGTTCAGAAAGATTCCCTGGAGGAGGGCATGGCAACCCACTCCAGTATTCTTGCCTGGAGAATCCCATGCACAGAGGAGCCTGGCGGGCTACAGTTCACACTGTCGCAAAGAGTCAGACACGACTGAAGTGACTAAGCAGCAGCAGCAGGCCACCATTCTTCCTGCTCCCATCTACCTATGTCCTTCTTAAAATACAGCCCCAGAGGAGAAGCAGTTTCCTAGGTGACAAGCTCCCAGCCAAGTGTGGCTACGCCCACGCCCATTGCAGATGTCTGACTGTTCTTCTTACACCTGATTCTAGTCAAGGGCGCCACAGTCCCCAGTGATCTTGCTGGTTGGCATGCAATCAGCAATGCTTCTGTTTTTAGGAAGTGCCTATTTGTTCAAACTGAATCAGTCAAAGACCACCAGGGACAATCTGTGCTCTGGGACACACCTCTATACCCCCACACAGATTTTCCTGGCTTGCTGCAGTGGGAGGGGCAGTTCGGAGGAACCCTCAGATGTGTGCTCCCGCAGAAGGGGTCTGAGGGGACCGTGGGAGAAGAGCGCTCAGATCTAGACTGGCTGCTTTCTGATTCGGGCTCAGGGGAAATGGGGGAGGAAGGGCTGTCAGGAGACCAGGGTGGCTTAGCGATCGGGTGTCCTCAGACCGGGGAGGGTTTAGCAAAGCAGGTTTGGAGCCCAGCGGGAAGAAAGTGGTGGTCATTCCTCTGACAGCCACTGCACGACCTTGGGAGAAGCAAGGTTGCCTGTGTCCTCTCAGGTGATTGACGAGAGGACCGTGTTTTTCTTTTGAAGTCTGAGCTCATTTTCACTCTTTCAATCCCAGCTGGATATCTATTTTTTCAGTATCGTTGTGGATTCAAGCGGCTTTAGGAGGCCGGTGTTGAACACCATCCCCATGCTCCACCCGTGGGTTTCAGTGACAGCTCCACGTCTACCACACAGGCCCAGTGGTGGTGCTTGCCTGCACCTCTTCTGTTTACTCCTCCTCTGTCTTTCTTGGGCTTCCCTGGTGACTCAGCCATAAAGAATCTGCCTGTGGGGCTTCCCTGGTGGTTCAGTGGCTAAGGCTCTGTCTCCCAATCCCTGGTCAGGGAACTAGATCCCACATGCCACAACTAACAGTTCATATGCTGCAACTATGACCCAATTCAGCAAAATATATAAATAAAACAAAAGATATTTTTTTAAAAAAGAATCTGCCTGCATGCAGGAGACGCAAGTTTGATCCTTGGGTCAGGAAGATACCTGGAGAAGGACATGGCAAAACTCTCCAGTATTCTGGTCTGCAGTTCGTGGAGCTGCAAAGGAGTTGGGCACGACTGAAACGACTAAACAGTAACAACTGTCATTCTTGTTCTGGCCTCACTTGGACTGTGACCACAGTCTACCCGTGTCCCCAGACTTCTCGTCTGAGCCCCAGGTCCATTCGTCCAAGTGGGTGCCTGAGAGACCACTGGAAAGTTCAACAGACCCTTCAAATTCAACCTCCTCAACTCACTTCTCTTGTCCCCACACGCAGCCTTGATCACTTGCTCCTGCCTTAGGCTGCTACGGAGTATATGAGGCTTCATCCACCCAGGCATCCTCCCTACCCAAGATGCCTCTCTCCAGGATGTCCAAACCACTGCCATCAACTTGTCTCTGCTTCCTCCTGGGGGTTTTGAGGGGACCGTGGGAGAAGAGCGCTCAGATCTAGACTGGCTGCTTTCTGATTCGGGCTCAGGGGAAATGGGGGAGGAAGGGCTGTCAGGAGACCAGGGTGGCTTAGCGATCGGGTGTCCTCAGACCGGGGAGGGTTTAGCAAAGCAGGTTTGGAGCCCAGCGGGAAGAAAGTGGTGGTCATTCCTCTGACAGCCACTGCACGACCTTGGGAGAAGCAAGGTTGCCTGTGTCCTCTCAGGTGATTGAAGAGGACCGTGTTTTTCTTTGAAGTCTGAGCTCATTTTCACTCTTTCAATCCCAGCTGGATATCTATTTTTTCAGTATCGTTGTGGATTCAAGCGGCTTTAGGAGGCCGGTGTTGAACACCATCCCCATGCTCCACCCGTGGGTTTCAGTGACAGCTCCACGTCTACCACACAGGCCCAGTGGTGGTGCTTGCCTGCACCTCTTCTGTTTACTCCTCCTCTGTCTTTCTTGGGCTTCCCTGGTGACTCAGCCATAAAGAATCTGCCTGTGGGGCTTCCCTGGTGGTTCAGTGGCTAAGGCTCTGTCTCCCAATCCCTGGTCAGGGAACTAGATCCCACATGCCACAACTAACAGTTCATATGCTGCAACTATGACCCAATTCAGCAAAATATATAAATAAAACAAAAGATATTTTTTTAAAAAAGAATCTGCCTGCATGCAGGAGACGCAAGTTTGATCCTTGGGTCAGGAAGATACCTGGAGAAGGACATGGCAAAACTCTCCAGTATTCTGGTCTGCAGTTCGTGGAGCTGCAAAGGAGTTGGGCACGACTGAAACGACTAAACAGTAACAACTGTCATTCTTGTTCTGGCCTCACTTGGACTGTGACCACAGTCTACCCGTGTCCCCAGACTTCTCGTCTGAGCCCCAGGTCCATTCGTCCAAGTGGGTGCCTGAGAGACCACTGGAAAGTTCAACAGACCCTTCAAATTCAACCTCCTCAACTCACTTCTCTTGTCCCCACACGCAGCCTTGATCACTTGCTCCTGCCTTAGGCTGCTACGGAGTATATGAGGCTTCATCCACCCAGGCATCCTCCCTACCCAAGATGCCTCTCTCCAGGATGTCCAAACCACTGCCATCAACTTGTCTCTGCTTCCTCCTATCTTTTTTATTTTTTTAAATTTGGCCTCTTTTATTGTTTTTATTTATTTATTTATTTTCATCTGTCTTATTTTTTGGCCTGTGTGGGCCTCCCATCTCAGTGGCCTCTCTTGCTGCACAGCACCGGCTCTGGGCACATGCACTCCAGAGCTCTGGCTCAGTAGTTGGACACATCTGTCCAACCGCTCTGCAGCAAGTGGGATCTTCCCATGCAAGATGGACTCTTTACCCACTGGACCACCAGGGAAGCCCCTATCTTTTTTAAGTTTTTTTTTGGGGGGAGCAGGTTGGGGAGGGAGAGGAGCAGGCGGGCCACTTCTATTGGTCTTTCATTTATCTATTTTCATCCTTCTTTGTTCTTTGGCCCATGTGGGCCTCCCATCGCGGTGGCCTCTCTTGTTGCAGAGCACCGGCTCTGGGCGCATGCGCTCCAGAGCTCTGTCTCGGTAATAGGACACATTGGTCCAGCCACTCCGCAGCACATGGGATTTTCCCAGGCCAGGGCTCGAACTGGCGCCCCTTGCACTGCAAGGCGGTGTCCTTACCCTCTGTACCACCAGGGAAGCCCCCTAACTATCTTTTAAACCTGCTTTTCCTCTCTCAGAGTCCTTTGAGATATAAAAGCCTCATAACCCATCTCCTCCCTCCAGTTTCTTCTCCTTCTAATCCAGTGAATGCCCTGCCGCCAGAGAGGAATCTTAAAACATGCAAATCTAAGCCTTCCCTACCTTTCGCAGCGTCTCATCACCTGGTGTGAAACCTGAAATATCCTACATGGCTCACGAGGCTTTTCACCCGACAGGCCGGCTTTTCTGCCACATCTTCCTTTCACCACAGAATCCAGCCACAGAGAACCAACTTCCCAGATGGGCTGCCCTTCATCCTCTCCCACCTTGGGACAGGCTGTTCCCACCATCTGGGATGTCAGAAATATTAACAACACTGCTAACCTATGGTAATAACACTGTTACCATTTATTAATGACATACCATAGGTCAGGTACTCTGCTAGTGAATTCCCATAAAACAGTGCTATCCTTATCCCCATTTCACAGATGAAGATACTGAGGCTTAAAAGACGTTAAGAGACCTACCCAAGGTCACACAGAGGTTAAGTGGCAGAGCCAGGATATGAACCCAGGTTGCAGTCCACTGCATCTCCTACATTTATCACTGTATGTGATACATTCCAGCTATGCTCTAAAACCCAACTGCCGCATTCCTGCTTCTTGAACCCATCTTTTGCCTCTTCTTTATAAGCAATTAGTAGATTCCCACCTTCCTGCCACAGCATCTTGTACCTAACTGCATTACGTCAGATCTCTCGCTGCTGTCCTGGGCTTGCGGGTGGCGCCCACCCATTGTCACAGCCCTCCCACCTAAGCAGCCAAGCTCCTGACTGTGGGTTTTGCCTACAATCCAGGCTGTGGCTGCCCCAAGGTGGGGCTCCTCCAACCAGCAGCCTCAGCTTGGGAAGCTCTCTGTCGGCTTTGCTGAGACCTTCTCAGACCTGCACTGGGTCTGATGCTCGCCCTTCACAAATGCCGTTTCCCCGTCATTAATCTTCAACTCCGGACTCAGTGTCGTCAACGGATGCCCACTTCCTGTGGGTGGCATCAGGGCTGCCAAGTGTTCACTCCAAGGGAACACCATTCCCACGATAATTTCTGGGGATGACAGTGCCTTGAGTCCCACAGTGCACAGCCTTCGGTGGATTCCCCTTCTCCAGGGGAGCCTCCAGGAAAACTTCTTTCTCCCCCAGACTCTCCAGCTAGAAACCAACCCAAAACAACTCCTCTGTGATCAGATGCATTCTGCCTTCCTGGCAAATTTCCTTGAAAAGACTCTGCTGGTGGTATTTTTGGGCACGAGAGGCCAAGACAAGGCTATAATAAGCATCCTCTTTGAAGTCTAAAATACAGTCTCTGGCTCTGCAAATACCATCATGACAGACTTGTGCTCTCTCAGTCCTAAGAAATGCTGTGGGCACTGGAGCTTAGAAGTGTCCTAGGTCAGGAGGCAGGCTTTCTTATCCGTTGGGTCTGGGATCCTAGGAGAAAATGGGGGACCAAGTGCCCGTTCACAAGACCAACTATGGTAATAACACTGTTACCATTTATTAATGACATACCATAGGTCAGGTACTCTGCTAGTGAATTCCCATAAAACAGTGCTATCCTTATCCCCATTTCACAGATGAAGATACTGAGGCTTAAAAGACGTTAAGAGACCTACCCAAGGTCACACAGAGGTTAAGTGGCAGAGCCAGGATATGAACCCAGGTTGCAGTCCACTGCATCTCCTACATTTATCACTGTATGTGATACATTCCAGCTATGCTCTAAAACCCAACTGCCGCATTCCTGCTTCTTGAACCCATCTTTTGCCTCTTCTTTATAAGCAATTAGTAGATTCCCACCTTCCTGCCACAGCATCTTGTACCTAACTGCATTACGTCAGATCTCTCGCTGCTGTCCTGGGCTTGCGGGTGGCGCCCACCCATTGTCACAGCCCTCCCACCTAAGCAGCCAAGCTCCTGACTGTGGGTTTTGCCTACAATCCAGGCTGTGGCTGCCCCAAGGTGGGGCTCCTCCAACCAGCAGCCTCAGCTTGGGAAGCTCTCTGTCGGCTTTGCTGAGACCTTCTCAGACCTGCACTGGGTCTGATGCTCGCCCTTCACAAATGCCGTTTCCCCGTCATTAATCTTCAACTCCGGACTCAGTGTCGTCAACGGATGCCCACTTCCTGTGGGTGGCATCAGGGCTGCCAAGTGTTCACTCCAAGGGAACACCATTCCCACGATAATTTCTGGGGATGACAGTGCCTTGAGTCCCACAGTGCACAGCCTTCGGTGGATTCCCCTTCTCCAGGGGAGCCTCCAGGAAAACTTCTTTCTCCCCCAGACTCTCCAGCTAGAAACCAACCCAAAACAACTCCTCTGTGATCAGATGCATTCTGCCTTCCCTGGCAAATTTCCTTGAAAAAGACTCTTCTGGTGGTATTTTTTGGCACGAGAGTCCAAGACAAGGCTATAATAAGCATCCTCTTTGAAGTCTAAAATACAGTCTCTGGCTCTGCAAATACCATCATGACAGACTTGTGCTCTCTCAGTCCTAAGAAATGCTGTGGGCACTGGAGCTTAGAAGTGTCCTAGGTCAGGAGGCAGGCTTTCTTATCCGTTGGGTCTGGGATCCTAGGAGAAAATGGGGGGACCAAGTGCCCGTTCACAAGACAGTCTCCTGGAGGCTGAGAGAAGGTCTCGGCAAGTGTGCCTCTGTGTGGAGACGGTGATAGGAACACAGCTGTGTGGGTCGCTCGGTGCCTCAGGGCCACGGGGCTACAGGAGTGCAGTATCAGGGACACATCTGAGCAAGCTAGTGGCCAAAAGCAAAGGCTGGGAGGAGGCCTGGACAAAGCCTCCCTGCACACACTGTGGTCAGAAAAGCTCATGTTTACAGCTGGAATTGGAAACATGGGGCTCAATCAGAGGGTTACAGAGGGATTGTCTCACTGCAACCACAAAAGGGTGAACCTCAGGCTCCCCGTGCGCCCCACCCTCCCCGGCCTACCCTACCCTCTTTCTCTCCAGGTCGCTACCCTGGACCCCATCTAGCCATTTCGCAGGCCTAAGGCAGACTCCTTCTCCCAAATCAACTCCAATATTTGTTTCAAATCCACATTTCCCTTTGTTTCACAGAAGACAAATGTGTTTGCGGAATTCAAGCAAAATGACAAAAATGTTAAAGCCTTGAATTCTTGATAGGAAGGAAGGCCTAGTTAAAAAAAAAAAAAAAAGCTTTGATGGAGACTATTTTTAAACATCACACCCAGTTTGGAAAGCTAGTTTTTTTATCCATTGAGTCCCTGAAGGCCTGGATAAAACTGCAGTTTCCTAAGGAAACTGTGGAATCTTTGCGAGTTGCCTTACCTTTCAGGATTTCTCAGAGAGGGACATAAAGTGAGTGGCCCATGAGCTGACTGTCTGAGGGAGCCCTGCTGGGGCCCTTATGCTGGCACAACACAGATATGGACAGTGGGGTGCAGGGAGCTAGGGCCAGCGCCCTAGGGAATTGTACTGCAGAATGGTTGCAGCTTCCAGGGCGCTTCCTTCCCCACTGGGGAAGCCAGTGGCTGTTGCGGCTGAACCTGGGCTCCCAGGCGTCCCCAGAGGCATGGCCTGGGAGAGACGAAGCAGAAGATTTCCTTCCCTGAGCAAATGCTCCATGAGTGGCTCCTTTGGGATCGTTTTTACAAGGTGATACTGTGACACAAAGGTTACTTATATTGCAGTGAAAAATTCATTGCCAGAAGCAGAGGGAAACCTGGGGTCAGTCTGCTCAGTTAGCAACTGATGCCTTTAGTGACTGTATTGGTCAGTGCCAGCGGCCGTAACAAATATCACCGACTGGGTGGCTTAAATAACAGACATTCGTTTCTCACAGTCCTAGAGGCTGCAAGCCCAAGATCAAGATATCCACCAGTTCAGTTTCTGGTGAGAGCTTTCTTCCCAGCTTGCAGACTGGGCCACCTTCTTGCTGTGTCCTCACATGGCAAAGAGAGGAGTAGCAATCTGTCTGGTGTCTCTTGTTACCAGGATACTGACCCTAACAGACGAGGACTCCACCCATAAGGCCTTTTGAATCCTAAATTAAGTCCTTATAGGCACTGCCTCCAAATACAGTCACAGTGGGGGGTTACAGCTTCAGTATATGAATTTGAGGGTGGGGGGGGATATAATTCAGTCCATGGCAGTGGTCACATGCCTGTGAGGTGTTTGCTGCCCTTCCAATCAGTCCCAGGCCTAATTCTCTGGTCTACCCACCTCAGGCTTCTCCTTCCATCTTAGAGTCTGGTTATGCTTCTGCAGCCATGAAATTAAAAGGCATTTGCTTTGTGGAAGAAAAGCTATGACAAACCTAGACAGCCTATTAAAAAGCAGAGACATTACTTTGCCCACAAACATCTGTATAGTCAAAGCTATGGTTTTTCAAGTAGTCATGTACGGATGTGAGAGTTGGATCATAAATTAGAAGGCTGAGTGCCGAACAATTGATGCTTTCGAACTGTGGTGTTGGAGAAGCCTCCCAAGAGTCCCTTGGACTGCAAGGAGATCAAACCAGTTAATCCTAAAAGGTGTTTGGTCACAACACAGATATGGACAGTGGGGTGCAGGAGCTAGGGCCAGCGCCCTAGGGAATTGTACTGCAGAATGGTTGCAGCTTCCAGGCGCTTCCTTCCCACTGGGAAGCCAGTGGCTGTTGCGGCTGAACCTGGGCTCCCAGGCGTCCCCAGAGGCATGGCCTGGGAGAGACGAAGCAGAAGATTTCCTTCCCTGAGCAAATGCTCCATGAGTGGCTCCTTTGGGATCGTTTTTACAAGGTGATACTGTGACACAAAGGTTACTTATATTGCAGTGAAAAATTCATTGCCAGAAGCAGAGGGAAACCTGGGGTCAGTCTGCTCAGTTAGCAACTGATGCCTTTAGTGACTGTATTGGTCAGTGCCAGCGGCCGTAACAAATATCACCGACTGGGTGGCTTAAATAACAGACATTCGTTTCTCACAGTCCTAGAGGCTGCAAGCCCAAGATCAAGATATCCACCAGTTCAGTTTCTGGTGAGAGCTTTCTTCCCAGCTTGCAGACTGGGCCACCTTCTTGCTGTGTCCTCACATGGCAAAGAGAGGAGTAGCAATCTGTCTGGTGTCTCTTGTTACCAGGATACTGACCCTAACAGACGAGGACTCCACCCATAAGGCCTTTTGAATCCTAAATTAAGTCCTTATAGGCACTGCCTCCAAATACAGTCACAGTGGGGGGTTACAGCTTCAGTATATGAATTTGAGGGTGGGGGGGGATATAATTCAGTCCATGGCAGTGGTCACATGCCTGTGAGGTGTTTGCTGCCCTTCCAATCAGTCCCAGGCCTAATTCTCTGGTCTACCCACCTCAGGCTTCTCCTTCCATCTTAGAGTCTGGTTATGCTTCTGCAGCCATGAAATTAAAAGGCATTTGCTTTGTGGAAGAAAAGCTATGACAAACCTAGACAGCCTATTAAAAAGCAGAGACATTACTTTGCCCACAAACATCTGTATAGTCAAAGCTATGGTTTTTCAAGTAGTCATGTACGGATGTGAGAGTTGGATCATAAATTAGAAGGCTGAGTGCCGAACAATTGATGCTTTCGAACTGTGGTGTTGGAGAAGCCTCCCAAGAGTCCCTTGGACTGCAAGGAGATCAAACCAGTTAATCCTAAAGGAAATCAGCCCTGAATATTCATTAGAGGGATGATGCTGAAGGTGAAGTTCCAATACTCTGGCCACCTAATGGGAAGAGCTGACTCATTGGAAAAGACCCTGCTGCTGGGAAACATTGAGGGCAGGAGGAGAAGAGGGTGACAGAAGATGAGATGGTTGGATGGCATCATCACCTCAATGGACACGAGTTTGAGCAAATTTGGGGAGATAGTGAAGGACAGGGAAGCCTGGCATGCTGCAGTCCATGGAGTTGCAAAGAATCAGACGTGACTGAGTGACTGAACATCAACAACACAACAAATGCTTCTGTCACATCACCCAGGTGGGCAGGGTGCGCTCCCCTGAGGCCTGGGGATGGAACACAGGCTGGCAGAGCTCTCTTTGAGGGCAGCCCAACAGTCAGGCCTTGGGTGAGCTTGAGAGAAAAGG
Source organism: Tragulus kanchil (assembly GCA_022376925.1). NCBI lineage: Eukaryota > Metazoa > Chordata > Mammalia > Artiodactyla > Tragulidae > Tragulus > Tragulus kanchil. The sequence continues at coordinate 130,865,718 of JAIOJX010000024.1, forward strand.
AAAAGGAAGCAGAGGAATAAATCTCATCTGTTACTTAGCAGAAGCATGCAGTCACCTGGGGTCGGGACTCAGTAGTCTTATAAAGTCTGTCCTTAGACAGACTTCCTCATACATTTTACAGGTTAAACCACCGAAACTTGGTGGCCTCTGCATGCCTGGCCTATGATGTGTAGACAGTTCATCTAACTGCAAGGCCAGGTTCACCCGCTAAATAAAAAATACTTGGGTTGGGCGCCCAAGAGGTGGAGTGGGAGGCTGGGGTTAGCAGAGGTAAGTTATTATACATACAATGGATAAACAAGAAGACCCTACTGTACAGCACAGTGAAGTTTATTCAATAGCCTGTGATAAGCCATACTGGAAAAGAATATGAAAAAGATTGTGTGTGTGCATATGTATGCATATGTGTGGATACGTGTGTGTGTGTGAATCACTTTGCTATACAGCAGAAATTAACACAACATTGTAAATCAACTATATTTCAATAAAAATTTCTAAAAACACTTGGGATTTGTCTAACATTACAAATAACTCAAATTGCAGACAAATTCTCCAGTCCCTGGTATTCTTCCTTCTTACCCTGGGAAGTTCTGTGGTCTCCACCCCTGTTCTCCTCGGTCTGCATCCCCGTCCCCACCCCTGGCTACTGGCCTTTCTCTGCCTTTGTTTTATAGCAGTGAATGCTAATGACCTTCAAAACCTCCTGGGACATTCTTCCATTGTTAGAGAATCCAGTTAGCCACTCCAGCCACCCTTGCTCAAGGTTTTATTCTTCTAGCAGTGGATCACTGCTGTCTTTTTTTTATTATTATTATTATTATTATTTAATTTTATTATTTTAAATTTTTACAGAGTTTTGTTGTTCACAGACATGTATGTTCCCAGATCAGTCATATGCATATCCCTGGCCTCCCTCCCAGTCCCTCCTATCCCACCCCTCCAGGCCATCGCACCCCACCCCTGCAGGATCTCCTATTACCTCAGGGCAATGACAATAGCTATCTTTTTCACATATGATAGTATAGGTTTCCATGTTACTCCCTCTATGTCTCCCACCCACTGTTAATACCCCACAATGTCCATATGTCTGCTCTCTGTGTCTGTTTTTCCATCACTTCACTGCGTGTGTTACCGTTACCCTCTTTTTTTTTAAAAAAAAGACCTATTTATTTACTTATTTGAAGGCGGTGGGATGGGGAGGGAGGGGAGCAGGCAGGCCACTTCTCCATTACCCTCTTAGTAGATTCCATATATATGTGTTAGTATACTGTACTTGTCTTTCTCTTTTTGACTGACTTCACTTTTTATGATACGTTCTAGATCCAGCCACCTCATTCGGGCTGATTCTTCTGCATTTCTTTTTATACAGCTGAGAAGTACTCCATTGTATATATGTACCAGAGCTTCTGTATCCATTTATTCATTGATGGACATCTAGGTTGCTTCCATGTTCTGGCTATTGTATAGAGAGCTGCAATGAACATTGGGGTACAGGTGCTTCTTTCAGATTTAATTTCATCTGGGTATAAGCCTCATAGTGGGATTGCTGAGTCGTATGATGCTTCTATTTTTAGTTTTTTAAGACATCTCCATACTCCACAGAGTGCAAATTCTTTCAAAAAAAAAGGTTTTCCTACAAATAACTCAAATTGCAGACAAATTCTCCAGTCCCTGGTATTCTTCCTTCTTACCCTGGGAAGTTCTGTGGTCTCCACCCCTGTTCTCCTCGGTCTGCATCCCCGTCCCCACCCCTGGCTACTGGCCTTTCTCTGCCTTTGTTTTATAGCAGTGAATGCTAATGACCTTCAAAACCTCCTGGGACATTCTTCCATTGTTAGAGAATCCAGTTAGCCACTCCAGCCACCCTTGCTCAAGGTTTTATTCTTCTAGCAGTGGATCACTGCTGTCTTTTTTTTATTATTATTATTATTATTTAATTTTATTTTTTAAAATTTTTTACAGAGTTTTGTTGTTCACAGACATGTATGTTCCCAGATCAGTCATATGCATATCCCTGGCCTCCCTCCCAGTCCCTCCTATCCCACCCCTCCAGGCCATCGCACCCCACCCCTGCAGGATCTCCTATTACCTCAGGGCAATGACAATAGCTATCTTTTTCACATATGATAGTATAGGTTTCCATGTTACTCCCTCTATGTCTCCCACCCACTGTTAATACCCCACAATGTCCATATGTCTGCTCTCTGTGTCTGTTTTTCCATCACTTCACTCGTGTGTTACCGTTTCCCTTTTTTTTTTTAAAAAAAAGACCTATTTATTTACTTATTTGAAGGCGGTGGGATGGGGAGGGAGGGGAGCAGGCAGGCCACTTCTCCATTACCCTCTTAGTAGATTCCATATATATGTGTTAGTATACTGTACTTGTCTTTCTCTTTTTGACTGACTTCACTTTTTATGATACGTTCTAGATCCAGCCACCTCATTCGGGCTGATTCTTCTGCATTTCTTTTTATACAGCTGAGAAGTACTCCATTGTATATATGTACCAGAGCTTCTGTATCCATTTATTCATTGATGGACATCTAGGTTGCTTCCATGTTCTGGCTATTGTATAGAGAGCTGCAATGAACATTGGGGTACAGGTGCTTCTTTCAGATTTAATTTCATCTGGGTATAAGCCTCATAGTGGGATTGCTGAGTCGTATGATGCTTCTATTTTTAGTTTTTTAAGACATCTCCATACTGTCTTCCACAGAGGCTGTATCAATTTACATTCCCACCAGCAATACAAGAGTGTTCCCTTTTCTCCGCACCCTCTCCAGCCTTTATTGTCTGTAGATTTCTTGATGATGGCCATTCTGACTGATGTGAGGTGATATCTCATTGTAGTTTTGATTTGCATTTCTCTAATAACAAGCGAGGTTGAGTATCGTTTCATGTGCTTTTTGGCCACCTGTATGTCTTCTTTGGTGAGATGTCTATTTAGCTCTTTTTCCCATTTTCTGATTGGGTTGTTCATTTTTCTGGTGCTGAGTGGTCTGAGTCTGTTATTTCATTTGCTATTATTTTCTCCCATTCAGTGAGCTATCTGTTCAGCTTTTTTGTAATTTCTTTTGCTGTACAAAAGTTTTTAAGTTTCATTAGGTCCCACATGTTAATTTTTATTTTTAGTTCCACTATTCTAGTAGGCAGGACATAGAAAATCTTGCTTTGGTTTATGTCCTTGAGGGTTTTACCTATATTCTCCTCTAAGAGTTTTATGGTTTATGGTCTTACATTTAGGTCTTTAATCCATTTTGAGTTTATCTTTGGCCCTAATGCTGCCCATATTGGAACTAATATCACTGAACGCCATAGCAAAACAGACATAAAGCCTACACTTCACGGCCAGAGATCAAACCACAGATCCTCAGAGTGGAAGCCCTGTCTCCAAGACCCTACACTATCAAAGAACACACAACACTAGAGATTATTCACCCACAAACAAGACCCAACACCACCTAAGACACAATCCACACAGACACACACAAAGAAACAAAAATTAACATAAAAATGAAAAGACAGAGAAACATCGCACAAATGAAGGAATAAATCAGAGAGACACAATTACAAATGACAGAAGATGAGACAGACCAATTATCTAAAAGAAAATTCAGAAGAGCAATACTAGCAAGGATCCAAAACTCTGAAAACAGAATATGAGAGGAAATTAGTGCACTGAGAAGAGACATGCAAGAAACGAAAAATAAACAAATAGAGACAAACAACTCAATTGCTGAACTCAAAACACTGCTGCCTTCTTGTTCCTGTGCTTCCTGCGAGGAGATAAGGAAAGGAAAGAGATAATGGGGCATCCGGCCAGCTCAAGGAGCACCTGCAGACCTGGTAGGATCCAGCCATACGAGTCTGCAGAGGGCAGGAAAGGCAGGAAAGGGAACAGGCTGCTGCCCTGAACAGGCACAAAAGCCATGCCTCTGTGGGGGCTGTGGGGTCACACTGGGCCTCACAGTCCTCTAAGGAGGGGGCTTCGGGCCATGCCATTAATACAATGTGCTCTGGGCTCCAACAAGCATGGCTCTGACATACAGACCCACTTCTTGCATCCTAGACATGTTCTCCAGACTCCTGGAACCCTCCTTTCCTCGTGTGTACAACAGTCCTCTTCACAGGATCGTGGTGAAGACTGAAGGACATGATCAACACAAACCACCTAGAACAGGGCCTGGCACAGACTAGAAGCTGGGCATTTAGTAGCTGTCTTCTATCTCTCTCAAATCTTCCTTCTCTCCTTCCTCCACCTAGTGTGAGAGTGATCATCCCTCAGCAAGGATACCATCCTCTAAAAGGTTCAGCAGTGCCCAGCCATCTCTTGGGGCTTCCCTGGTAGTTCAGGAGATACCGGTTCAATTCCTGAGTTGGAAAGACCCCCTGGAGAAGGGTAGGATACCCACTCCAGTATTACGGGGCTTCCCTGGTGGCTCAGACGATAAAGAATCTGCCTTCAATGCAGGAGACCTGGGTTCGATCCCTGGTCTGGGAAGATTCCCTGAAGCAGGGCATGGAAACCCACTCCAGTATTCTTGCCTAAAGAATTCTATGGACAGAGGAGCCTGATAGGCTATAGTCCATGAAGTCGCAAAGAGTTGGACACACTTGAGAGCTAAGCACTGCACAGCCATCTCATGATGGCCAGCTGCCACCCACACAAGGGAACTGTTTCTTGTTTGGAACCAGAAACAACTGTGGAAAGGTCTGGGAACAATGAACCTTGCCCTGTGCCAAGGGGCACCTCAGTCCTCTCGTTTGTTTGGCCTCGACTCTGTTCAGCAATGACCTATTAGTTAATTCTCACATGGCAAATTCATGGTAAGAATTTTAACCTCACTTAAAGGCAGCTCTTATCATCATTTGGCTCCAAAAATCATCATTCAATATTTATTATGTCCGGGGCCTTCTTCCAGACACCATTTATTTCCTTCAGTCTGGAAAATGGAAGGCTCAGAGGGGCTGCTGAGAGGCCCATGGGGTCCCCTGAGATGCACAGAGTTCAGGAGCTAGTCCTTGTTCACCCAATCCTAGCCGCCTAGGTTTAGGAAGGAACTTGCGACATTGGAGCAAGAGGACTTTTAAGTTACCTGAAAGGAATCTATTTTGTTCCCAGCAAGTAACAAACTCACAGAATTCATTATCCAAGAGGGAGCTGAGCATAGGCAGAGAAAGTACGTCAAATGAAGCTTCAGACAAATTCATGACTGGCGGATCTCTGCATGGGGTATCCCCTGCCCCTGTGACCTTGCCACTAGGAAGGACACTGAGCGTTTGGCAGGACTTAAACCAGGAGAACTCTGTCCTCTTCGGCCTTGGTTTCTGGCCAGGCAACAATTTCTATGCCCATGAGATTGTCCTGGGTTTCTCAGCTTTGTGATTTTTCAATGTCATTCATCTGAACTGGGAGAGAGACAGAGTGGCAATCCTGGAGAAAGGAGCCTTTCAACAGAGGGGCAAGCGACAAACCTCACAGTGATTTCTTTTTCTTGTCTAAAGTTCCAAACGCCTACACTCTTTTGACTGCAGCAATTTCATAAGAGCATGGAACGTTTGCACTGGGAGGGAATTGCTGGACCATTCCACTTACTGCAGTGTCTGCCCTGAACAGTTCTGTGCAATAGCAATTAGACTCAGAAATAGAAACAGTGACGATGCTAGAAATGCAGTTGCTGAGCTATGTATCTTTGAGGCGAAAAAGTCTACATACTTAAGAACTGAACATTTACTCATTTATGCGACAAATATTTTGAGCAGCAACACTGAGCCATGTGCTTTGGATACGAAGATGAATAAGGCATAAAAATATCTGTCCTCTGAGAGCTTAGCCAGTGGGGGAAAAAAGGCAAACAGCTCCCCTGCTATGGGTGTTATGGGAACAGGGAGAACAGGGGGCCCATCCATCTCTACCTGCAGGAGTCAGGATTCAAAGGACTGCCAGGGGTTCCTGCCTATATGTGAGAAGGGAAAGAGGAAATCACGCAGACAGGAGAGTGTGAACCATTTAAGTGCTTAAATTCATTATGGGTGGAGCCCATTAGTTTTCCTTCAGTCTGGAAAATGGAAGGCTCAGAGGGGCTGCTGAGAGGCCCATGGGGTCCCCTGAGATGCACAGAGTTCAGGAGCTAGTCCTTGTTCACCCAATCCTAGCCGCCTAGGTTTAGGAAGGAACTTGCGACATTGGAGCAAGAGGACTTTTAAGTTACCTGAAAGGAATCTATTTTGTTCCCAGCAAGTAACAAACTCACAGAATTCATTATCCAAGAGGGAGCTGAGCATAGGCAGAGAAAGTACGTCAAATGAAGCTTCAGACAAATTCATGACTGGCGGATCTCTGCATGGGGTATCCCCTGCCCCTGTGACCTTGCCACTAGGAAGGACACTGAGCGTTTGGCAGGACTTAAACCAGGAGAACTCTGTCCTCTTCGGCCTTGGTTTCTGGCCAGGCAACAATTTCTATGCCCATGAGATTGTCCTGGGTTTCTCAGCTTTGTGATTTTTCAATGTCATTCATCTGAACTGGGAGAGAGACAGAGTGGCAATCCTGGAGAAAGGAGCCTTTCAACAGAGGGGCAAGCGACAAACCTCACAGTGATTTCTTTTTCTTGTCTAAAGTTCCAAACGCCTACACTCTTTTGACTGCAGCAATTTCATAAGAGCATGGAACGTTTGCACTGGGAGGGAATTGCTGGACCATTCCACTTACTGCAGTGTCTGCCCTGAACAGTTCTGTGCAATAGCAATTAGACTCAGAAATAGAAACAGTGACGATGCTAGAAATGCAGTTGCTGAGCTATGTATCTTTGAGGCGAAAAAGTCTACATACTTAAGAACTGAACATTTACTCATTTATGCGACAAATATTTTGAGCAGCAACACTGAGCCATGTGCTTTGGATACGAAGATGAATAAGGCATAAAAATATCTGTCCTCTGAGAGCTTAGCCAGTGGGGAAAACAGGCAAACAGCTCCCCTGCTATGGGTGTTATGGGAACAGGGAGAACAGGGGGCCCATCCATCTCTACCTGCAGGAGTCAGGATTCAAAGGACTGCCAGGGGTTCCTGCCTATATGTGAGAAGGGAAAGAGGAAATCACGCAGACAGGAGAGTGTGAACCATTTAAGTGCTTAAATTCATTATGGGTGGAGCCCAGGCCACCTGAGACAAAGAGGCAGGAGGTGAGTTTGGATAAAAGAGAAAGAAGACACTGAGGTGGTGATCCAGGCTAAGGAGCGGGGCACTGATTTTTGGAAGGGAAGCTGGGTAGTGGTGTGATCAGATTCTAACAGTATGAAGATCATCATAGGGTGAAGCTAAAAATAAGGATAGGAGTAAGGTAATTTGCAGAAGAGCAATGGCTAGGGACCAGAACAAAGCTTAAGGTTGTTCTAAAGGTAGGATCAATGGGCACGTGGAGGAGGGAGAAAAGACAGGCATTCAGGGATGACTTCCTGGTTTCTTTGAGTGGATAGAGGTATCGCTGAATGGAAACCGAGTGCTAAAGGAAGAATGTGACAAGGCAATAATTAAGCTTGAGGTGCTGCCCTTGCCTTCTGTATGAGGCAGTCAAACAGAGGCGGCATCACGTGGTGCCTACAGACAATCAAGTCCCAGAGAGAGATGTGGTCTGGAGATCCCCAGTCACAGGCCATCAGCTGGTGGCGATGAAAACTTGCCAAGGAAGAGTTCAAACACAAACAGAGGAGCAAACTGAGGCTGCTGTGCCAGAGAAGGAGGAGGGCAGAGGAAAATACATTCTCTAAGGAGAGCATACAAAGGCATGTGAAGAAACAGGCTTCTCAGAAAACAAAGGAAAGGTGATTTGTGAAGAAAGGATTGAATGATGCAGAGGTCAAGGGATATAAGGACTGAAGAGAAGCTATTAAACCTTGGTACCTAGGTCCTTATTGTTGATCAGATGGTAGCATATTCCATGGGAGATGCGGGGAGAAGCCAGAAGGGGGCCAGTCAAGGAGTGAATGAAAGGCAGGAGGCAGGGACAGCAGGTAGACTATTCCACTCAGAAACTCAGCTAGGAAGGAAGGAGAAAGCTTGGAGGATGTACCAAGTAGGAAAGTTCAGTAGACGAGACTCAAGCATAATTAGAAACCGACTGTTAAAAAGATTTAAGAGGGAGAGAGAAAACTGATGGAGCAAACAGGTGGAAAGCCCAGGGCCAAAAAATCACGCAGACAGGAGAGTGTGAACCATTTAAGTGCTTAAATTCATTATGGGTGGAGCCCAGGCCACCTGAGACAAAGAGGCAGGAGGTGAGTTTGGATAAAAGAGAAAGAAGACACTGAGGTGGTGATCCAGGCTAAGGAGGCGGGGCACTGATTTTTGGAAGGGAAGCTGGGTAGTGGTGTGATCAGATTCTAACAGTATGAAGATCATCATAGGGTGAAGCTAAAAATAAGGATAGGAGTAAGGTAATTTGCAGAAGAGCAATGGCTAGGGACCAGAACAAAGCTTAAGGTTGTTCTAAAGGTAGGATCAATGGGCACGTGGAGGAGGGAGAAAAGACAGGCATTCAGGGATGACTTCCTGGTTTCTTTGAGTGGATAGAGGTATCGCTGAATGGAAACCGAGTGCTAAAGGAAGAATGTGACAAGGCAATAATTAAGCTTGAGGTGCTGCCCTTGCCTTCTGTATGAGGCAGTCAAACAGAGGCGGCATCACGTGGTGCCTACAGACAATCAAGTCCCAGAGAGAGATGTGGTCTGGAGATCCCCAGTCACAGGCCATCAGCTGGTGGCGATGAAAACTTGCCAAGGAAGAGTTCAAACACAAACAGAGGAGCAAACTGAGGCTGCTGTGCCAGAGAAGGAGGAGGGCAGAGGAAAATACATTCTCTAAGGAGAGCATACAAAGGCATGTGAAGAAACAGGCTTCTCAGAAAACAAAGGAAAGGTGATTTGTGAAGAAAGGATTGAATGATGCAGAGGTCAAGGGATATAAGGACTGAAGAGAAGCTATTAAACCTTGGTACCTAGGTCCTTATTGTTGATCAGATGGTAGCATATTCCATGGGAGATGCGGGGAGAAGCCAGAAGGGGGCCAGTCAAGGAGTGAATGAAAGGCAGGAGGCAGGGACAGCAGGTAGACTATTCCACTCAGAAACTCAGCTAGGAAGGAAGGAGAAAGCTTGGAGGATGTACCAAGTAGGAAAGTTCAGTAGACGAGACTCAAGCATAATTAGAAACCGACTGTTAAAAAGATTTAAGAGGGAGAGAGAAAACTGATGGAGCAAACATGTGGAAGATGCTCAGGTGTCAAATGTCAACTTTTTTCTCCTTGTTCTATTTCTTCTCTGCAACCCTATACAACCACTTGGATCACTCACACAATGTCTTCAGACACTGCTTTTTATATCTGAATGTATATTTTACCTTCCGTAATTAATTCTGTATCCTTTTCAGGGCAGGAACTCTGTCTTAAACATTTTGGTTGCAATCCATGGAACTTCTTTGTTGTTGTTTTTAATAAAACTGAGCTTCACAGTATTTTTAAAGTAAGGTATAACTTACACTCAGTAAATTGCTGGACACAAACAGCACACAGTTTGATGAATTCTTGGATACGTACAAACCCCTGAAGTCACTACTCCAACATACAGAATATTTTCAGCACAAGAAGGCTCTCTCATGACCCCACCCAGATGGTGTCCCATACTAAAGCAGCCATCATTCTGACCTCTTCTGCTATATGGTTTTGCCTGTCTGGGGTCTTCTTATAAATAACTGCATCTCACATTGTATGTTCTTTTGTATCTAATTTCTTTCAGTAATATGGCTATCATTGTGCACAATGGTAAGTTCTTTTTTATCTGTCATATTTTTCTATCTATTGATAGATGCTAGGGCTTTTCAGTTTGGAGCTATTAGAAACAGTGCTGCCATGGAAGTTCTTGGCTATGTACATTGGTTACAGCATTCGTTCTGTTGGCTCTATGTCCAAGAATGGTCTCACAGGATAATAAGGTTAACATTTGTTCAGCTTTAGTAGACGTTGCCAATGTGTTTGTGCCAGTTTACAGAACAAAGGGATTGAAAGGATTGGCAGAGGTCAAGGGATATAAGGACTGAAGAGAAGCTATTAAACCTTGGTACCTAGGTCCTTATTGTTGATCAGATGGTAGCATATTCCATGGGAGATGCGGGGAGAAGCCAGAAGGGGGCCAGTCAAGGAGTGAATGAAAGGCAGGAGGCAGGGACAGCAGGTAGACTATTCCACTCAGAAACTCAGCTAGGAAGGAAGGAGAAAGCTTGGAGGATGTACCAAGTAGGAAAGTTCAGTAGACGAGACTCAAGCATAATTAGAAACCGACTGTTAAAAAGATTTAAGAGGGAGAGAGAAAACTGATGGAGCAAACATGTGGAAGATGCTCAGGTGTCAAATGTCAACTTTTTTCTCCTTGTTCTATTTCTTCTCTGCAACCCTATACAACCACTTGGATCACTCACACAATGTCTTCAGACACTGCTTTTTATATCTGAATGTATATTTTACCTTCCGTAATTAATTCTGTATCCTTTTCAGGGCAGGAACTCTGTCTTAAACATTTTGGTTGCAATCCATGGAACTTCTTTGTTGTTGTTTTTAATAAAACTGAGCTTCACAGTATTTTTAAAGTAAGGTATAACTTACACTCAGTAAATTGCTGGACACAAACAGCACACAGTTTGATGAATTCTTGGATACGTACAAACCCCTGAAGTCACTACTCCAACATACAGAATATTTTCAGCACAAGAAGGCTCTCTCATGACCCCACCCAGATGGTGTCCCATACTAAAGCAGCCATCATTCTGACCTCTTCTGCTATATGGTTTTGCCTGTCTGGGGTCTTCTTATAAATAACTGCATCTCACATTGTATGTTCTTTTGTATCTAATTTCTTTCAGTAATATGGCTATCATTGTGCACAATGGTAAGTTCTTTTTTATCTGTCATATTTTTCTATCTATTGATAGATGCTAGGGCTTTTTCCAGTTTGGAGCTATTAGAAACAGTGCTGCCATGGAAGTTCTTGGCTATGTACATTGGTTACAGCATTCGTTCTGTTGGCTCTATGTCCAAGAATGGTCTCACAGGATAATAAGGTTAACATTTGTTCAGCTTTAGTAGACGTTGCCAATGTGTTTGTGCCAGTTTACATTCTCTTGCAGTGTAGGAGTAGTATCTGGCTCTGTAATATTTTTAAATAAAGTGCAATTCAATGAGGAATGCTTAAAACATTGAAAAGAATGCTTTCAAGAACCATCACTTCAGAACTATCTATTGATATGCTAACAATTACTGTGTAAATATCAGGCCACTCCACTAGCCAACTAAGACTTCTATCATAGAAGACCTGGTTGGCTTAGTTTAAATTAGTTAAGTTCTTGAATATAAAAATAAGTGAATTTCTCTATATTTAATTTCTATAATGCACTATTGTCACTAGTTTTTCTTTTTTTTCTTAAAGTTCTCTTATTTCACATTCAAGTCCATATGGTTTTCTTTTAATATTCAATTTTGGATCTGATTTTTCCTGGAAGCTGGCAGAACCGCCTTATCCTAGCATAATGTATACCTCTTGGATGTCTTGGGAGTCAGTATTAGTTCAATTATTTATTCATTTGTTCACTCTGTACGTATATATTGAGAAGCTACTCTGTGCCAGGCACTGTGCTAGGCACTGGGAGAGATCAAGAATCCTCAGCTATAGATTTTTCCCTGAAAGAAATCGGTCTAGAAGAAGACCTAAATTCCAAGAACTTAATGCAGAGGAAAAAGTTAGCCAGCCTCATATATACTTCATTGAAAGTTCTTTTAACACAGCAGAGCTGGTACCAACTTAGGTGGCACTTTAGCAAAAGAAACTGCCATTTAAGGGTGAGTTATCTGTCTAAGTGGTGACAGCAAGTCCCCTGAGGGCAGGTCTTTGTTCTCAGGTCACTTGAATATTCCCTCAAGCTTCACAGACACCCATTATCTGAAGGGGAAAAGAAGTGACAAGAACCTATGGTTTGACAAAGGCTGTTCTTTTAAATATCCCTAGGGAGAAACTAGACCAAACTGCATAAAGTCAAGGAACTTCTGACAGGTTTATGTGTGAGTGTGTATGCATGGCTGCCCATTCGCGTCTGACTCTTTGCAACGCCATGAACTGTAGCCCATCAGGCTCCTCTGTCCATGGGATTCTCCAGATTAGAATACTAGACTGGGTTGCCATTTCCTTCTCCAGGGATCTTCCCGATCCAGGGATGGAACCCGAGTCATGTGTCTCCTGCACTGGCAGGAGGATGCTTTATCACTAGTGCCACCTGGGAAGTCCCTGACACGTTTATAATCTTTCCAATTATTGAGATAGTTCCAAATGGTGTTAGCTGGCAGCAAAGGGCCCAAGGTCCCCCAAGAAAAACTCATTAAACTCAACACTAGGCAGCAGTTTATCAATTAGTTAAGAAGACCTGGTTGGCTTAGTTTAAATTAGTTAAGTTCTTGAATATAAAAATAAGTGAATTTCTCTATATTTAATTTCTATAATGCACTATTGTCACTAGTTTTTCTTTTTTTTCTTAAAGTTCTCTTATTTCACATTCAAGTCCATATGGTTTTCTTTTAATATTCAATTTTGGATCTGATTTTTCCTGGAAGCTGGCAGAACCGCCTTATCCTAGCATAATGTATACCTCTTGGATGTCTTGGGAGTCAGTATTAGTTCAATTATTTATTCATTTGTTCACTCTGTACGTATATATTGAGAAGCTACTCTGTGCCAGGCACTGTGCTAGGCACTGGGAGAGATCAAGAATCCTCAGCTATAGATTTTTCCCTGAAAGAAATCGGTCTAGAAGAAGACCTAAATTCCAAGAACTTAATGCAGAGGAAAAGTTAGCCAGCCTCATATATACTTCATTGAAAGTTCTTTTAACACAGCAGAGCTGGTACCAACTTAGGTGGCACTTTAGCAAAAGAAACTGCCATTTAAGGGTGAGTTATCTGTCTAAGTGGTGACAGCAAGTCCCCTGAGGGCAGGTCTTTGTTCTCAGGTCACTTGAATATTCCCTCAAGCTTCACAGACACCCATTATCTGAAGGGGAAAAGAAGTGACAAGAACCTATGGTTTGACAAAGGCTGTTCTTTTAAATATCCCTAGGGAGAAACTAGACCAAACTGCATAAAGTCAAGGAACTTCTGACAGGTTTATGTGTGAGTGTGTATGCATGGCTGCCCATTCGCGTCTGACTCTTTGCAACGCCATGAACTGTAGCCCATCAGGCTCCTCTGTCCATGGGATTCTCCAGATTAGAATACTAGACTGGGTTGCCATTTCCTTCTCCAGGGATCTTCCCGATCCAGGGATGGAACCCGAGTCATGTGTCTCCTGCACTGGCAGGAGGATGCTTTATCACTAGTGCCACCTGGGAAGTCCCTGACACGTTTATAATCTTTCCAATTATTGAGATAGTTCCAAATGGTGTTAGCTGGCAGCAAAGGGCCCAAGGTCCCCCAAGAAAAACTCATTAAACTCAACACTAGGCCTAGATGGTTGCCAAAGGAGTGCTGACTCTCACCCAGTGAGCAATCACAGGAAGAAGTCCTGCACTCGAGCCAGCATACCAGCACAATAGACCTACTTTGGGACCAGCAGTTGACTATGTGAGTATGACCTTGGAATCCAAGTTAGAACATCCTTAGAGGAATAACTTGGGAGAGAGTGGGATGTGAATATTTAAAAACTGAGTTCCTATTCACACTCTAAGCTACTGAAGAGCTTCATACCAATCATAGGCTGAGCAGATACGTTGGTTATGGTGGCAGAGTTTTCATCCCATACTCCCTCCAGATCCCTTTGCTAATTCTTGAGCACATGATTCCTGAGACCTTCCTACAGGAGTACTGTCAGAGAAAAAGGACGGCTGTGTATATATATTCTCCCTCTAACTATATATTCTGGGATCTTTTTGCACCATCCTTCTGGAAGGACTTTTACTTTTCTCGTGTGTTGTAACTTCTGTTCCTATTATATCTTTCCTTTTCTCTGGAAAGGTTTTCATGGGAAATACATATTTTTGAGACACTGCATGTCTAAAGATGTCATTTTTTAAATTGCATCTTTGTAGTTTTGGGATAATCTGGCTAGGTACAGAACTCTAGTTTGCAGGGCATTTCCTTTCAGAATTTTGAATGCATTGTCTCATGCTCTTTCTGTTTCCAATGATGATACTGATGAGTCCAAAGCCATTCTCATTTCTGATTCTTTGTATGTGACTTCTTTCTTTCTCCAAAATCTCGTAGACTCTATTCCCTCCAATTTTTTGAAAATGTCTAAGGATAGGCCTTAATGTGGATCTATTATTATCCAATGTGTTAGATATTTGATGCATTCTTTGAAGCCGAAAACTTTAGTTTTCATCTCTGAGAATTCTGGGGAGTCATTTCATTTGTGATTATCTTCTTTCCATTTCCTGTTTTCTCTTGTTCTTTTTCTGAAACTCCTACTATTTACATATTAGACTTTTTGGACTAGTCTTCTAATTTTGCTTTCTTTTCTTTCCAACTTATTTTAATCTCTGATTTTTTTCCTCTACTTGACAGAGTAACAGGTCTTTTATAAATTTCTGTTGTTTTTAATTTCCAAGAAATCCTTTTTGCCCTCTGAATGTTCCTTTTTTTTGTTTCATCTTGTTTCTTTATCTCAGATTCAATATCTCTTTTATCTCTGTAAAGACGTAATTTATATACATTTTATAAAAATATGTTCTTGCATGTTCTCAGCTACCACAGACACTACTTTTATTTCCGTTTGTTTTTGACTTGGTGTTTATTGTCCATGTTACCAGTTCTCCTCAGGTAGCAGTACTGGGATATTTGATCATGATTAAGAGAGTGAAACTATTAATCTGATTGGAAGCTTTTAAGTTGTGTGAAAGCTCTGGGCACATGGGTGGAGTTCTGGACTGTGTGCTGAAATATAGGATTGCTGGAGAACCTCTTATGTCCCTTTTCCTTACCTGTCCCTCACGGGTTACACAGATTCCCTAAGAACTCTAAGTGTTTCAAAGAGTGCCTGACACACAACAAGTACTCAATGCTTGTTATTATTGTGCTAGCTATTATTACTGTTGTTTGTAAAAAAAAAATACAATCACAGAGAAGCAAATATACATGTGATTCAGCTAATCAAAAGCCAACACCTCTGCTTGGATCTTCACAGAGAATTACAAAGGTGCAGTTATTCTCAGAGATTTGGACACAACCTTTAAATGGTGGCTTTGGTGTTTCACGGTTGGGAGGATGATAGAGAAGGTGAATGGAAGGAAGATGCTTGGGGCTGATCTGGGAGAGGATGCAAGGGAAACATGGCTAGAAGGGATGCCAAACGGCCACGGTGGCTTCCAGAGAATGCGGGTGGTCTCCTCATTTAAGCTGGCATCTAAACACTGGGCTTCCCCAGTGGCTCAGCAGTAAAGAAGCCACCTGCACTGCAGGAGCTGCAGGAGACGCGGGTTCGATCCCTGGGTTGGGAAGATCCTGGAGGAGGACACGGCAACCCACTCCAGTATTCCTGCCTGGAGAATCCCACGGACAAAGGAGCCTGGTGGGCTACGGCCCACAGCGTCACAAAGAGTCACACATGACTGAAGTGACTTCGCCTGCAAACACGTGCTATCTCTGCAGTTCTAGGAGAATGGGTTTTGGACACTTGGGGACAGATTTGTTAATTAGCTCCATAGCTCCTTGGGTGCCATCCATTTTATGCGCGATGGCACCAGAGGACCAGCTCTGCCAGGGGAGAGAAGGAATATTCCATCAATCTGGCTATGGATTATTAAGCCACTCTTTCTTCCTGTCACAAGCAGATTGTGAGTAATGCTCTGTTCTCTCCCGTCCTCCTCCTCTGCCTCCCCTTCCTTTTCCACAGCCTGGGCAGGACTATGCATCCAGCAGAGTCTCATTGGTCTCAGCCTTGGTGGGTCCTGGCTGGCCTTTCCATCCCCTGATAATGGGAAGGGCCCCCACTTCCTCCTTTCTACACCTGTTGGTCCTGAGCCACCTGGGAGTCCCTTCCAGAAACCTGTCTTGCAGCTCCTGCAGTGCCAGACCGCTGGCCAGAATGGTGGATTCCTCCCGGGAGCTGCTGTGGCCTTTGGCAGGGGATCAGCTCTGAGAGTCATCGATTTCAACTGCTCAGCATCTTTCTCAGCGCTTCTTGTGCGTCTGCCTCTCTCAACTCAATTCTAATAACTTTATTGGCACGAAGAGGTGGAGAAAGCATTGCCAAAGTCAATAATCAAGTTTCTGCAACAGAGATAATCCAATTTTTTTTTTTTTTTTTTGGCAGTTACTTTGTGGAGATAAGAACTGTATGGGCCTGTATTGGGTATCTTTGTATTATTCTCTGGTAAGACAGTTCATATAGGGAGGTCTGAGTCAGATCATTTCTCTGTTATGCAGCCTCATTATATTCTGCTTCTTGGTTTTGTTTGTTTCCAGGACTTTTTCTCACATACAATTACTTTAAACACAGAAAATCAGGTAGGCACATCTTCACTGATCACCTATTTTGTCTTAGGCCATGTGATGGGGTATTTTAAAAATGTTTTATCGCGAGTAGGAAAAGTCTTCTTTCCTTGGCTCCAAAGAAGTGATGGAACATGGCTGCCCATCCAGCCAAGGAACTCATAATATCGTTCCTACGAGTTAGCAAGAAAAGAGAGCTGAATGGTTGAGTGTGTGGGTCTCAGTTCTGCCCCTTCTTTATGTGGCTTTGGGCAAACTTCCTTGTGCCTCAGTTTCCTCACCTGCAAAACGTGAATGATACCAATAGCACCTACCTCCTAGGGCTGGGGTGAGAATCACGTAAGACTGAACATAAAGCACTTAGAGAAAGTCCTGGCAATAGTAAGCACTTAATAAATGCTAGGTATTTTTATTACTGTTGACTTACAGAGACCTTAAGGGTTTTCTTGTCCAAGCTCTTCCTCTTCCCAGTGAGTATGTAGGAGACCAGAGACACTGACTGGTGCAAAGTCATAATT
This sequence comes from Tragulus kanchil, assembly GCA_022376925.1. Taxonomy (NCBI): domain Eukaryota; kingdom Metazoa; phylum Chordata; class Mammalia; order Artiodactyla; family Tragulidae; genus Tragulus; species Tragulus kanchil. Next base: position 130,882,754 of record JAIOJX010000024.1, read on the forward strand.
TGGTCTTTTTAACTGCAGACAGGATGCTGATGACCTCTAGTCTACACCATGCCACCCCCTTGGTCAGTGGCATGAGTTTTGATTCTAGAATATCAAGCTAAATTTCAGCACAGCATTCCTCTCCAGCTAACTGTACCATGACTAACTCCTCACAGAATATTCAGGGACTGCCATCGCCTCTGACTCACTCGATTCCTGAAGTGGAGTTACCCAGACAGGACCAGCCTTCTGCTGAATGATGGTACGTCTGGTTCAGATGGCACAGTAGTTAAGAGGCACAGTCTGGTGCCAGACAGACTTGATTCAAATCTTGGCTCTTCCTTTTCACATGCCCAGTGACCTTCTACCTGTTGCCTAACATCCCTAAGCCTCAAGCCATCCATGAGTAAACATGGACAGCAATGACACTGTGAAATCTGTATGCAGGACAAGAAGCAACAGTTAGAACTGAACATAGAATAACAGACTGGTTCCAAATTGTGAAAGGAATACATAAAGGCTGTATACTGTCACCCTGTTTATTTAACTCATACGCAAAATACGTCATGAGAAAGGCTGGGCTGGATGAAGCACAGTCTGGAATCAACACTGCCAGGGTAAATATCAACAACTTCAGGTATGCAGGTGACACCACCCTTATGGCAGAAAGTGAAGAGCCTGTTGATGAAGGTAAAAGAGGAGAGTGAAAAAGTTGGCCTAAAACTCAACATTCAAAAAATGAAGATCATGGCATCTGGTCCTATCACTTCATGGCAAATAGATGGGCAAATAATAGAAACAGTGACGGACTTTATTTTCTTGGGCTCCAAGATCACTGCAGATGGTGACTGCAGCCATGAAATTAAAAGACGCCCCCTTCCCCACTTGAAGAAGCAAACGTTGATACCAATAGCACCTACCTCCTAGGGCTAGAATCACGTAAGACTGAACATAAAGCACTTAGAGAAAGTCCTGGCAATAGTAAGCACTTAATAAATGCTAGGTATTTTTATTACTGTTGACTTACAGAGACCTTAAGGGTTTTCTTGTCCAAGCTCTTCCTCTTCCCAGTGAGTATGTAGGAGACCAGAGACACTGACTGGTGCAAAGTCATAATTTGGTCTTTTAACTGCAGACAGGATGCTGATGACCTCTAGTCTACACCATGCCACCCCCTTGGTCAGTGGCATGAGTTTTGATTCTAGAATATCAAGCTAAATTTCAGCACAGCATTCCTCTCCAGCTAACTGTACCATGACTAACTCCTCACAGAATATTCAGGGACTGCCATCGCCTCTGACTCACTCGATTCCTGAAGTGGAGTTACCCAGACAGGACCAGCCTTCTGCTGAATGATGGTACGTCTGGTTCAGATGGCACAGTAGTTAAGAGGCACAGTCTGGTGCCAGACAGACTTGATTCAAATCTTGGCTCTTCCTTTTCACATGCCCAGTGACCTTCTACCTGTTGCCTAACATCCCTAAGCCTCAAGCCATCCATGAGTAAACATGGACAGCAATGACACTGTGAAATCTGTATGCAGGACAAGAAGCAACAGTTAGAACTGAACATAGAATAACAGACTGGTTCCAAATTGTGAAAGGAATACATAAAGGCTGTATACTGTCACCCTGTTTATTTAACTCATACGCAAAATACGTCATGAGAAAGGCTGGGCTGGATGAAGCACAGTCTGGAATCAACACTGCCAGGGTAAATATCAACAACTTCAGGTATGCAGGTGACACCACCCTTATGGCAGAAAGTGAAGAGCCTGTTGATGAAGGTAAAAGAGGAGAGTGAAAAAGTTGGCCTAAAACTCAACATTCAAAAAATGAAGATCATGGCATCTGGTCCTATCACTTCATGGCAAATAGATGGGCAAATAATAGAAACAGTGACGGACTTTATTTTCTTGGGCTCCAAGATCACTGCAGATGGTGACTGCAGCCATGAAATTAAAAGACGCTTTCTCCTTGGAAGAAAACCTATGACAAACCTAGACAGCAGATTAAAAAACAGAGACATCACCTTGCCAACAAAAGTCCATATAGTCAAATCTATGGTTTTCCCAGTAGTCATGTCTGGATGGGAGAGATAGACCATAAAGAAGACTGAACGCTGAAGAATTGATGCCTTTGAACAGTGATGCTGGGGAAGGCTCATGAGAGTCCCTTGGACTGCAAGGAGATTAAACGAGTCAATCCTAAAGTTAATCAACCCTGAATATTCATTGGAAGGACTGATGCTGAAGCTTCAATACTTTGGCCACCTGATGTGAAGAGACAACTCACTGGAAAAGACCCTGATGCTGGGAAAGACTGACGGCAGGAGGAGTAGGGGAAGACTGAGGACAAGATGGTTGGACGGCATCATCAACTCAATGGACATCAATTTAAGCAAACTCCAAGAGATAGTGAAGAACAAGGAAGCCAGGTGTGCCACAGTCCATGGGGCTGCAAAGAGTTGGACACAACTGAGTGACTGAACTGAACTGAATGACACTACCTCTTATTGCATTAACATGAGGATGAAACAAAATAGTGGAAAAAGAGTACTTCCCTGGTGGTCCAGTGGGTAGACAAGTAGGCCAGTTCAATCCCTGGCCTGGGAAGGTCCCACGTGTAGTGGAGTGGCTGAGCCGGTGTATGCAATTATGAGCCAGAGCTCTGGAGCACATGCACCCAGAGCCGGTGCTCTGCAACAAGAAAGGCCACTGCAATGGGCATCCCACACATGCCAAAGAATAAAAGATGGATGAAAATAAATATAAAAATAAAAGAGGCATGAAACGGCTTCCCTGGTGGTCCAGTGGGTAAGGACACCGCCTTGCAGTGCAAGGGGTGCCGGTTTGATCCCTGGCCTGGGAAGATCCCATGTGCCGCGGAGCGGCTGGACTGATGTGTCCAATCACCGAGCTGGAGCTCTGGAGCGCACGTGCCCAGAGCCGGTGCTCTGCGACGAGAGAGGCCACCGTGATGGGAGACCCACATGGGCCAAAGAACAAAGATGGATGAAAATAGACAAATGAAAGACCAACAGAAGTGGCCCGCCTGCTCCCCTCCCTCCCCACTTCACCCCCACCAAAAATAAATAAACAAATAAATAAATCTTTAAAAAAAAAAACCAGGCATGATGGTGGAAAAAACCTATATTAAAAAAATAGTCAATAACAGTATCAGCACGGTTACTGATATAGAGAAATGCTGACTACTTGGAAATCACATGGTTTTTTAAAAAATTACTTATTTTTGGCTGTGCTGGGTCTTCCTGCTGTGTGTCAGCTTTCTGCATTTGCAGACAGTGGGGGTTACTCTCTAGTTGTGATGCACGAGCTTCTCACTGCAGTGGCTGCTCGTGGCACAGGCTCTAGGTGCCCAGGCTTCAGCAGTTATAGCACGCAGGCTCAGTAGTTGTGGCTCTTGGAGTTAGACACGCTACCATTGCGCAACGAAGTTGTGGCTCTTGGGCTCTGGGGCACAGACCCAGTAGTTGCAACACAAGGGCTTAGTTTCTGTGCCGCATGTGGAATCTTCCTGGACCAGTGATTGAACCCAGGTCCCCTGCACTGGCAGGGACATTTTTGATTCCACAGTGCCATCAGGAAAGTCCTAAGATACTTTTCTTTTTTTAATTTATTTTTTAATTTTTAAAGAGTTTTGTTGTTTACTGCCCCACATCAACCTAAATCTGCCATAGGTATACATATGTCCCTACCCTCTTGAACTTCCTTCCCCTCCCCCCGCATTCCAACCCTCTAGGTTGTTATAGAGAACCTGTTTGATTTCCCTTAGTCTTATGGCATATTCCCTCCCTCCCCCCAAAGTTCATTAGTCTGTTCTAACATGGTTTTTATGCTAGTTGTTGGTACCTTCTTTTACTCATGCTGATTCTATCTTCAAGACATCCCTCTAAGAGAGGAAGGAGACAGTCTTTAATTCCTACCACCTATTCACAGAGGTTCACTGAGTATCACAGCTGGCAAGTGGCAGCAGTGGGACCTGAACACACACAGGCTTCAGGGAACCGAGCACAGTGCTCCTTCTCCTCTATTTACACCTCAGAGACTAAGAAAACTGGAAAACATCCTTGAAATCAAAAGGGCAAAAAATGCCGGGCATCTGCGACGAGAGAGGCCACCGTGATGGGAGACCCACATGGGCCAAGAACAAAGATGGATGAAAATAGACAAATGAAAGACCAACAGAAGTGGCCCGCCTGCTCCCCTCCCTCCCCACTTCACCCCCACCAAAAATAAATAAACAAATAAATAAATCTTTAAAAAAAAAAACCAGGCATGATGGTGGAAAAAACCTATATTAAAAAAATAGTCAATAACAGTATCAGCACGGTTACTGATATAGAGAAATGCTGACTACTTGGAAATCACATGGTTTTTTAAAAAATTACTTATTTTTGGCTGTGCTGGGTCTTCCTGCTGTGTGTCAGCTTTCTGCATTTGCAGACAGTGGGGGTTACTCTCTAGTTGTGATGCACGAGCTTCTCACTGCAGTGGCTGCTCGTGGCACAGGCTCTAGGTGCCCAGGCTTCAGCAGTTATAGCACGCAGGCTCAGTAGTTGTGGCTCTTGGAGTTAGACACGCTACCATTGCGCAACGAAGTTGTGGCTCTTGGGCTCTGGGGCACAGACCCAGTAGTTGCAACACAAGGGCTTAGTTTCTGTGCCGCATGTGGAATCTTCCTGGACCAGTGATTGAACCCAGGTCCCCTGCACTGGCAGGGACATTTTTGATTCCACAGTGCCATCAGGAAAGTCCTAAGATACTTTTCTTTTTTTAATTTATTTTTTAATTTTTAAAGAGTTTTGTTGTTTACTGCCCCACATCAACCTAAATCTGCCATAGGTATACATATGTCCCTACCCTCTTGAACTTCCTTCCCCTCCCCCCGCATTCCAACCCTCTAGGTTGTTATAGAGAACCTGTTTGATTTCCCTTAGTCTTATGGCATATTCCCTCCCTCCCCCCAAAGTTCATTAGTCTGTTCTAACATGGTTTTTATGCTAGTTGTTGGTACCTTCTTTTACTCATGCTGATTCTATCTTCAAGACATCCCTCTAAGAGAGGAAGGAGACAGTCTTTAATTCCTACCACCTATTCACAGAGGTTCACTGAGTATCACAGCTGGCAAGTGGCAGCAGTGGGACCTGAACACACACAGGCTTCAGGGAACCGAGCACAGTGCTCCTTCTCCTCTATTTACACCTCAGAGACTAAGAAAACTGGAAAACATCCTTGAAATCAAAAGTGGGTACAAGAAGAAAAACTGGGGAAATGTATAGGTTCATCACAAAATGAAAGCTGAAGTGAGGCTTTTGTTAGACACATTAAATTAAAATACACTCAAATGAAGCAGAGAGGAAAACAAAACCAAAAAAAAAAAAAAAAAGGAAGCTTCATGTAGCCCCCAAAGGACCAAACAACACTATGAAGAATGCTATGTACAAAGAAGGACAGACCTAACAATCAGCAGAGGCACTCTTGTAAGCTAAGGCCGGGAAAATAGTTTAGGGAACTGGACAATTTCAGCTCATCCTAGATCTGGTGCCAAAACAAAGACGGGGAGAGAGACAAGGGAAGGATCAGAATATTGGTTGTGAAAACTACACAGTGTTTGTGAAGACGGCTCGGAAGGCAAACGTGGTTGCTAAGATCAGAGCCTCTACCTTCATGTAAACACAAGCCAGGGAGTTGGTGTGTTCTGGGATAGTTCATTAAGTCAGGATGCAGGTGGATGAGAGGAGGAAAAGGCATGCATTTGCTCCAGATTCTTTTTCTCCCTCCTTACCCGAGGAGCTGTGAATCTGGAGATCCTGCACAGACAAGCTGTCTGGTGTGAAGCAGCTATCCGAATTGATACTGAAGCCAGGAGTGAACCCACCTACCAGTCGCCCTGAGCCCTATGCCTTGCATGGCCTGGCTAGTCCACCTTCTCCCCTAAACCTTGCCTAGACATCAGCTGCCCTCTGTATGGTGAGAAATCCAATAGCTCTCTAGGCATCCATTTCGCCAACTTTTGCTATTGGTGTCTGTGGCAGAGGCATTTATAGGGTAAGAGAAAGGCTTAAATGACGAAGTGCTAGTTTAATTAAGATCTTGTTTTGACAAGTGTGGGGTTGGGGCATGATGGCTGTGGAAGAGACTTAGAACTAGACCCTCCCTCCCCGTTCGCCCAAAACTGCCTCTTCTCATGGTCCTTAAGCTCCCCAGGTATAGGCTATCACCCACCTCCCCCACCTGCAGTTGAAGCGGCTGCACCTAGGGAGCAGGCAGTGGGGGACCAGAGCAGATCAGAGGAAGACGGGCCCCAGGCCCCAGGGGATCACTGTACTGTCTGCAGTATCATTTAGAATTGGCACAATTGAAACTTTCTTTTTTTGCCTCACTGATCTTTTTTTTTTGGTGGTGGTGGTATGGGGACTGCTGCTCCAGGTTTTTGTTGCTGTGCACAGGCTTTTTCCAGTTGTGGTGTGCAGAGGCTACTCTTTATTGCGAAGCACTACGCTGGCTTCTCCTGTTGCAGAGCACAGGCTCCAGGCCCACAGGCTCAGTAATTGTAGTGCGCAGCTTTAGTTGCCCCACAGCATGTGGGATCTTCCCAGGCCAGGGATCGAACCTATGCTCCTTGCATTGGCAGGTAGATTCTTAACCATTCAATGACCAGGAAAGGGAAGTGCCACTGATAATATTTTGTTGCCTTATGACTGGTCAGGATGGATACAGCCCTGATGCTCTCCATCACCCAAGAAAGTTATTTAATCCCAAGTCAGCCGTTTGCTGGTGCTGGGAGAGGCAGGGGAGAGTCCATGCACTGACTGCCTGCTCTATGGAGACAGAAGCCGGGTCTGCCTACCCGGGGCCTCAGGACCTCGGATGGTTTGCCACACTCTATAATCCTGTGTCGCTTGATCCCTGGGGAAACATTAATGGATATTCTGCTACTGAGTGGTGAAGGGGTGGCTGCCAAGGCAGCAGGGCATGACAAAGAAAGAAGGCTGTGAAAATCTGAGAAACAAGCAAGGAAGCTGGGCCTCTTACACTGACAGAAAGTAAGGATGGGAAACAGTATAAGGTGAAGAGTGAGAGATGGTCCTATGGTGAGGAAATGATTTGCCCTGAAGGGTCTGAAGGACTTGGAGTGGATCCACAGAGGGGACCGATCACAACCTGGGGTAGTCTCAGGGGTGGGTGCCCACCTGGGACAGGCAGAGGAAGGACAAATGGAAGACTGTTCCATTCTCCATCCCTGGTCTTTCAGCCACAGTGGCATTCACCTCTTGCGAGCAGAGCTTGTCAATGGGTTAGAGGTATTTCAGTTGGTGTCTTTTTTTTTCAAAGCAGCAGCTAAAAAACGGTACAGGGCTCACCCATGAGTTTGAGGATGACATCTGCTTGTGGAGAAGGAATCTTCTGCTCCTTGAAACCACAAAACCTACTTTGAGCCACAGAGGGTCACAAAATAAACTGGGAAGTAAAACCATCACACCATTTGGATTTATTGATATTTCAGTTTTTAAGTCAACATTTCTAAAAGTGCTATGTATTTACAATGGGCTTCCCAGGTGGCACTAGTGATAAAGAGCATCCCTGCCAATGCAAGAGACATGGATCATTTGATCCCTGGGCTGGGCAGATCCCCCGGAGGAGGGCAGAGCAACTCACTCCAGTAGTCTTGCCTGGAGAATCCCATGCACAGAGGAGCCCGGTGGGCTCTGGCTCATAGGGTCACAGAGAGTAGGACGTGACTAAAGTGACTTAGCACTCATGTATGTAGTTAGGACAATCTTATAATTACTCACTTGGTTCTTGAAACAACTCTACTAGTTCCATCCTATAGAAGCAAAATCGAGGTCTTAAAAAGAGTCAAAGAAACTCAACGCAGCTAACAAATGTCCATCAGAGTCCCTGATTTTTTGTTTTCTATATTTATTCACATATAATCTCTTTTTTTCACTATCGCAATCAAGAGCATCATTAGGCTATAACTTAGAGTTCATGTTCATGATCACTGAGTCTCCTAAAATTATTTTCAGAATTTGTGTAAGAGGACATTTATTTTTCTGGGGAGTAGGGGTCATGGTATGAGTAGATACATGACAGTTTTCATGATACACAAAGAATTAATTAGTATATCATAAAAAAGACAAGTGGCATTGCAGAACATTTCCTTTATATCAAACACCTGTCCCCTATACACTCTAGTGCAAGTATAACATCCTCCAAGCTAAGCCCTTTATCATTATTTCACATGTGTGGCACTGGGCTACACATAAAACATTTAGACAGGTCGACTCTTCACTCTTACTGGAATGCTTTGGCTCTGCACAGACACAACCTAGTTCTCCCTTGTCCTAACTGTTTCCTGTGTCTTTTCCTCCCACTCCCAACCCAGCCTGGGGAGGGGAGACGGTAGTTGGGCAGGAGATAATGCACCTGGTCCTCTAGAAAATGATCCTCCAGCCTCTTTGACAGACACTCTTGGTTTCCCACCCAGAATTCCAGTCTGTTTTTCTTCAGTCTGGTCATGGACTTTCCTGAACTTGGCCTTATTCCCAGGCTCAGCACATCAATCTTGATAATACCACCAATCATGGTAATTTTATTCTCCTTGCTAGGAATTGGCTTACAAAGGAACATGTAACTCAATTCTGGTTAATAAGATAGGAGAGTAACTTTTCTGGGAAAGAGCTTTAGCGTTTTAAAGAACTACAAAGAATATAGAGGTCTCTTTTCTGCCTCATAACATGGTTGCACAGAGAGCTGATCATTGGAGCTGTGGAAGCTATCTTGTGGCCACGAGGGAAAATGGCCAAAAGGGCAAAGCAGAAAGTACAGAAAAATCCTAAGTTTTTAGTGACGTTCTTGAAATATTGAATTAAACAAGGACCTGCCCTCCTTTTAAACCCTGCTTTATGTGAAACAGCAAATGTCCTCAATGTTTAAGCCATTTTTCAATAGAGCTGACAGTGATTTGTTGGCAAAAGCATCCTAATTTACATGAGCCCCTCACTACGGAACTCCTTCTATGGAATATCTTAAAGTAGGATCATTTGCTATGTTTGAAACAGACCCATCTTATAGAGAGGAAAGAGCCAATGTAACTGGATGAATGACCAAACTAGGAGGGGTTGGGTAAGATCTCATGAATTAGCCTACATGACCCCAAAGTCCACATTTTAGAAGAGACTTGATATAATGAGGTGGTTTTAAAAGTTCTAACCAATAGATCACCATGGTTATGCACATATGCTTTAGAAACCTACAAATATTTGTTTCAAATTCATTTACAACTGTGTTTACAATTTAAAATTTTTCTACAGAGAAATCACAGTTAAATATTTCACACACCAAATGTCTATATCCTGGAGACAAACCAGATATTAAATTGTGCTTTCAGCTTTACATGTTTCTCTGTATACAGCTCTTGACATAAATATTTTCTAAATGTTCATTTATTCAGAATGTGTAGCTCTGTACTTTTTCTTTGTACATTATCATTTAAATACAGGCATTCCCATGTCTGTTTCTGTACACATAAAATCATACACATGACTATCAAATATACCATGCATGGGCCCTGTGAAATGGTTAGATGAAATATACCTTTGTAGATCATGTACATTGTCCCATGATCACACAGACCCTTTGTGACCATGGTAGAATAATAAGCTTTAAAAAATAATTAGGCAAGTGCTGTGGTGCAAAGATTGTGTCACATTATCTTTAGTTTTAGCACCTGTAATAAAATGTGATTGTTACTCTCTTCCTTTTAAAGACAGTAAGCTCACCTTGGCAAGGTAAACCTTCTGGGTTAATTCTAGAACATTGGTTAGCAAAGACTTTATATTAATACCTAAATATATATATTCAGTGTGTTCCATGAAAAATTACTTTGTCTATTTAAAATTCTTTGAGCAAATATCTGACAGACATAGACAGTGCAGAACCTGAGGCATCACTGGACATCTTACAAGAATTCAGTTGTTATTATCATGTGTCTGACACTCTTCTAAGGTTGCACATGTATTGACCGACTGAAACCAGCCAACAGGGAATTCCCTGGTGGTCAAGTGGTTAGGACTCAGCACATTCACTGCCATGGTCCAAGTCTGATCCCAGATCAGGGAACTAAAATCCTGCAAGTCACATGGCACAGCCAGAAGGTAATAAATGAACTGAAACCACCTAGCAAGCTTGTAATGCTGGCACAATTACTGTGTCCCATTTTACAGATGAAGAAATGAAGCAGAGGCACTCAGCCTGCAAGTGGTCATCCAAGATTTGAATCCACAATATTTGCCTCTAGAATCTGGACTCATTCACTGCATTGTATTTTCCTTTGAACAATGCAGATCTATTTGGTTGAAAAAGCTGTTCACTGACTCCCTCCCTCCAGATTGAACGTTTGCCCAGTTAAGGAATGACAGCAGATCTTACCTGCTGTTTTTGACTCCACTTTGAAGGGGACTGTCTTCATCACCTTCTTTCAAATTTTTGGACCTGAAATTGTAGGGTGAAAAACTTACTCACGTGCAGCCACTTACTACTGTGTGACAATTATACATTTTCTCTGTATACAGCTCTTGACATAAATATTTTCTAAATGTTCATTTATTCAGAATGTGTAGCTCTGTACTTTTTCTTTGTACATTATCATTTAAATACAGGCATTCCCATGTCTGTTTCTGTACACATAAAATCATACACATGACTATCAAATATACCATGCATGGGCCCTGTGAAATGGTTAGATGAAATATACCTTTGTAGATCATGTACATTGTCCCATGATCACACAGACCCTTTGTGACCATGGTAGAATAATAAGCTTTAAAAAATAATTAGGCAAGTGCTGTGGTGCAAAGATTGTGTCACATTATCTTTAGTTTTAGCACCTGTAATAAAATGTGATTGTTACTCTCTTCCTTTTAAAGACAGTAAGCTCACCTTGGCAAGGTAAACCTTCTGGGTTAATTCTAGAACATTGGTTAGCAAAGACTTTATATTAATACCTAAATATATATATTCAGTGTGTTCCATGAAAAATTACTTTGTCTATTTAAAATTCTTTGAGCAAATATCTGACAGACATAGACAGTGCAGAACCTGAGGCATCACTGGACATCTTACAAGAATTCAGTTGTTATTATCATGTGTCTGACACTCTTCTAAGGTTGCACATGTATTGACCGACTGAAACCAGCCAACAGGGAATTCCCTGGTGGTCAAGTGGTTAGGACTCAGCACATTCACTGCCATGGTCCAAGTCTGATCCCAGATCAGGGAACTAAAATCCTGCAAGTCACATGGCACAGCCAGAAGGTAATAAATGAACTGAAACCACCTAGCAAGCTTGTAATGCTGGCACAATTACTGTGTCCCATTTTACAGATGAAGAAATGAAGCAGAGGCACTCAGCCTGCAAGTGGTCATCCAAGATTTGAATCCACAATATTTGCCTCTAGAATCTGGACTCATTCACTGCATTGTATTTTCCTTTGAACAATGCAGATCTATTTGGTTGAAAAAGCTGTTCACTGACTCCCTCCCTCCAGATTGAACGTTTGCCCAGTTAAGGAATGACAGCAGATCTTACCTGCTGTTTTTGACTCCACTTTGAAGGGGACTGTCTTCATCACCTTCTTTCAAATTTTTGGACCTGAAATTGTAGGGTGAAAAACTTACTCACGTGCAGCCACTTACTTGTGTGAATTAAGATTTTCTCAATACTGTACAATTAAAACAAAATTTTAAAATATGTTGGAACATTATTTATAATTGCTAAGATACAGAAGCAACCTAATTGTCCATCAACAGATGACTGGATAAACAGAATGTGTCACAAACATATACAACAGAATACTACTCTGTCATAAAGAAGAATGAATGTTGCCATTTCTGACAGAAGGGATGGACTTGGAAGGTATTATGTTAAATGAAGTAAGTCAGACAGAAAAAAGCAAATACTGTATGATGTATTCCTTATATGTGGAATCTAAGAAATAAAACAAACTATAGCAAAAAAGAAGCAGACTCTCAGTTACAGAAAACCAACTATAGTTACCAGGGGGAAGAGGGGAGGGGAGAGAGGTAAGGGACCAAAAGGCACACACTATGATGTATAAAATAAATAAGATACAAGGACACAGCACAGGGAATATAGCCAATACTTTATCATACCTATAAATGGAGTATAACCTTTAAAAAATTTTGAATCACTGCACTGCACATCTATAACTTATATAATATTGTACAGTAAATATTCAATACAAAATACATTGAGTGATGACGTTTATGTAGGAATGCAAATGCCATTGGTTTCCCTTTCTGTTCTTTCAAATGCTATGTGTTCATCGGGAGAACCTTTTTTTTTATAGATTAACATGATGACAAGTAAATGTCACAAAACTCAACCTATAGAGTGGGTGTATGGTAATGTCCACTTCTTTTTTTTTTTAAAGCTTTTTTTGGGGGAAGGGGCACTTCTATTAGTTTTTCATTTACCTACTTTCATCCATCTTTGTCCTTTGGCCTGTATGGGCCTCCCATAGCAGTGACCTCTGTTGTCGAGAGCACTGGCTCTGGGCGCATGTACTCAGAGCTCCGGCTCTGTAGTTGGACCCGCAGCTGCTACGCATTGTACCTTTGCCCATTTTTAAAAAGGAATTAAACCCGGGGGCAGATCTTACCTGCTGTTTTTGACTCCACTTTGAAGGGGACTGTCTTCATCACCTTCTTTCAAATTTTTGGACCTGAAATTGTAGGGTGAAAAACTTACTCACGTGCAGCCACTTACTTGTGTGAATTAAGATTTTCTCAATACTGTACAATTAAAACAAAATTTTAAAATATGTTGGAACATTATTTATAATTGCTAAGATACAGAAGCAACCTAATTGTCCATCAACAGATGACTGGATAAACAGAATGTGTCACAAACATATACAACAGAATACTACTCTGTCATAAAGAAGAATGAATGTTGCCATTTCTGACAGAAGGGATGGACTTGGAAGGTATTATGTTAAATGAAGTAAGTCAGACAGAAAAAAGCAAATACTGTATGATGTATTCCTTATATGTGGAATCTAAGAAATAAAACAAACTATAGCAAAAAAGAAGCAGACTCTCAGTTACAGAAAACCAACTATAGTTACCAGGGGGAAGAGGGGAGGGGAGAGAGGTAAGGGACCAAAAGGCACACACTATGATGTATAAAATAAATAAGATACAAGGACACAGCACAGGGAATATAGCCAATACTTTATCATACCTATAAATGGAGTATAACCTTTAAAAATTGTGAATCACTGCACTGCACATCTATAACTTATATAATATTGTACAGTAAATATTCAATACAAAATACATTGAGTGATGACGTTTATGTAGGAATGCAAATGCCATTGGTTTCCCTTTCTGTTCTTTCAAATGCTATGTGTTCATCGGGAGAACCTTTTTTTTTATAGATTAACATGATGACAAGTAAATGTCACAAAACTCAACCTATAGAGTGGGTGTATGGTAATGTCCACTTCTTTTTTTTTTTAAAGCTTTTTTTGGGGGAAGGGGCACTTCTATTAGTTTTTCATTTACCTACTTTCATCCATCTTTGTCCTTTGGCCTGTATGGGCCTCCCATAGCAGTGACCTCTGTTGTCGCAGAGCACTGGCTCTGGGCGCATGTACTCCAGAGCTCCGGCTCTGTAGTTGGACACATCAGTCCAGCTGCTACGCGGCACGTGGGATCCTCCCAGGCCAGGGATCGAACTGGTGCCCCTTGCACTGCAAGGCGGTGTCCTTACCCACTGGACCACCAGGGAAGCCCGGTAATGTCCACTTCTATCTTATTTGATACATGTGGACCTGTGCTTCTTGTTTTTGTCAATGACCTTGGGAAGGTCCTGTAATTGGTAAAGAGCAAGTATTAGAAGAGCACTTGGGAACAAGGAATAGAAACTCAGTGGCCTCAACAGAGAGGGGTTTGTTTCACAGAACAGCCAGCAGGTAGGTGGTGCTGGGGATGCTCTGGCAGCCTAACAACATCAGGGCCAACACCTCTGTGGTTCTCTTGGCCTTTCCCTCGTGGGCACAGGAAGACTGATGGGGGTGTAGCCAACACCTTCACCCTCCAGACAAGAATGGGAGCAAGGACAGCACCTGCCCCCTCTTTCTCTTCCACCAGGAAAGCAAAATGTTCTCAGAAAATTCCTGCAGGCTTCTTATTATATACGTCAATCTGTCACCTGGTCACTACCAGTGCAGGGAGGCTGGAAAAGTCCTTAGCTTCCCTGGACTTTATAAACAAGGTGGGCAAGAGAAATGACACTGGAAATGCATGCTGAGTCAGCCAATACATAGAAGCTGCCACAAAGAAAAACAAAGACCTTCCAGGTCACCCTGAGCAAATGGTCGGCTTGAGGGATTTAGTAGGTAGGAAATGCCTGCACTCATCTGAAAACATCTGATTAACTGCTTCTTGTGCATCTAACACTGTACTGGATGCTGGGGTGTCTCAGAAGCTTGACTGGAGAGGCTTCCCCCACCTGAAGGAGGAGATGAGCTTGCTAGCCCATGTTCCACTGTGCTAAGGAATCATGGGAAATTCTCAGTCTCTTTTTTTGTATAAACAAAAGGATTCGATCTCAAAGGACACTTCAAACTCTAGAGTGCTCTTTTGTATAAATATCACTTACGAAGATGTGCCCTGTCCCTGCTTCAATGTCACTGTCAGTGCTGCTGTCAGCAACGTGTAGTGAGACATATTTGTCCAGCAGCTCGGGTGCCATGGCATTAATTTGATGAGATGGGAGCAACCAGAATGTTACCTGGGAATTATATTGTGATGGGAAGCAGTGTTACAAGCTTCAAAAGCAAAGACCGATGGTAGAAACTTGGAAGAGAAAGGGGAAAAAAATCAACATTAACAGAAAATGAGAATTTAGAGTGTGAAGCTAGTATCAAAAAGCAATTCATCAACATGAATTTGTGTCCTTCTAAGATTCTATCACTGGTTAGACCGCCTTTCAGGAACAAGTGGCATGCCTGTCTCTGAAGGTGGTTGTTACAGCCTCAGGTGCTCACCCTGCGTACCATGGAGACGCAGTCCTTCATACATTCAGTGAACTGTTAATGAGCACCTATTATATTCCAAGCACTGCGGTAGGTCACTGGGACATAAACACAAAAGAAGTCATGGCCCCTTACCTTAGGGTGCTCATGACTATCAGAAGAGATGAATATTTCATGTATTAGTCCAGGAGATGTGGCTAAAAGCTGAAACTACCCCCTTCGCCACTCTAGGATAACGGTGATCATCAGTGGCAGCTTCCTGCAGTTTCCTGACCTGGACGTCAACGACAACTTTCTAGTTTGTAGGACCACAGCTGCCATGGTGAACCTAAAAGCTAGCAGCAGCTATCCCTCCTCTCATTTTCCCAACAGTTGTGTCAGCATCCAATCCCCTCTATCAAATCTTGATGCTTGAAATACCCAGAGCAGTTTCTCTTTTCCTAAATGAATTTTGGTTGCTAACACATCAATATGAATGAAGGTAAGAGGAAAAAAAAACATTATTATTTGCAGGAAATATAATTGTCTACACTGAAAATCTACGGTTAAGTTTTAGAATTGAAAAAGAATGTTCATCAGGGTTTGCTAGATACTAATCTATATACAATAATCAATTACACACATCCAAAACATGGATTCATCCTTGATTCTTTTGGTACCTCCCACATCTAATCAATCACCAAATCTTATTGATTATACCTATTTGATACTTCTAAAATGTATCAACCTCTCCCTTGACTGCCTCATCCAGACCACCAGCACTTTCCCTTACTCAGTCCATTTAGGATGTATAAGAAATACCACAGACTGAGTGGCACACAAACCACAGAAATCTTTGTTCCCCACTTCCAAAGGCTGGGATGTTTAAGGTCAAGATGACAACAGACTGAATGTCCCAACTTCCTGATTCACAGATGGCTGCCTTATCACCGTGTCCTGACATGGCTAAAGGGACCGGGGCGCTCTGGGGTCTCTTGTATAGGGTATTAATTCTGTTCACAAGGCCACCACCCTCATGATCTAATCATCTCCCCAGAACCCCACTTCTGATACCCTCATATTATGAATTAGGTTTCTTTTCTTTTAAGCTTTATTTTCATTTTTCACAGAGTTTTGTTGTTTACTGCCACACATTGACCTGAATCCGCCATAGGTGTATATATGTCCCCCCGTTCCAAACCTCCCCCCCATCTCCCTCCCCTTCCCACCCCTCCAGGTCGCCACAGAGCCCCTGTTTGAGATCCCCTAGTCCCAGTGCACATTCCCCTCCCTCACCCCAATGTCCATAAGACTGCTCTCCATGTCCACCTTTCCACTGCTGCTCTACATATTCATTTATCAGCACTATCTTTCTAGATTCCATATATATGTCAGTGTGCAATATTTATATTTCTCTCTGTGACATACTTTACTCTGTATAATAGGTTTCAGGAACAACAACATAGGAATTTTGAGGGGACACAACCATTCAGTCTATAGCAATGACCATAACAGTCTCCTAACTGCTTTTCTGGATGCAGTTGTATTTTACCTGCTTGCATCCCTCTATCAAATCTTGATGCTTGAAATACCCAGAGCAGTTTCTCTTTTCCTAAATGAATTTTGGTTGCTAACACATCAATATGAATGAAGGTAAGAGGAAAAAAAAACATTATTATTTGCAGGAAATATAATTGTCTACACTGAAAATCTACGGTTAAGTTTTAGAATTGAAAAAGAATGTTCATCAGGGTTTGCTAGATACTAATCTATATACAATAATCAATTACACACATCCAAAACATGGATTCATCCTTGATTCTTTTGGTACCTCCCACATCTAATCAATCACCAAATCTTATTGATTATACCTATTTGATACTTCTAAAATGTATCAACCTCTCCCTTGACTGCCTCATCCAGACCACCAGCACTTTCCCTTACTCAGTCCATTTAGGATGTATAAGAAATACCACAGACTGAGTGGCACACAAACCACAGAAATCTTTGTTCCCCACTTCCAAAGGCTGGGATGTTTAAGGTCAAGATGACAACAGACTGAATGTCCCAACTTCCTGATTCACAGATGGCTGCCTTATCACCGTGTCCTGACATGGCTAAAGGGACCGGGGCGCTCTGGGGTCTCTTGTATAGGGTATTAATTCTGTTCACAAGGCCACCACCCTCATGATCTAATCATCTCCCCAGAACCCCACTTCTGATACCCTCATATTATGAATTAGGTTTCTTTTCTTTTAAGCTTTATTTTCATTTTTCACAGAGTTTTGTTGTTTACTGCCACACATTGACCTGAATCCGCCATAGGTGTATATATGTCCCCCCGTTCCAAACCTCCCCCCCATCTCCCTCCCCTTCCCACCCCTCCAGGTCGCCACAGAGCCCCTGTTTGAGATCCCCTAGTCCCAGTGCACATTCCCCTCCCTCACCCCAATGTCCATAAGACTGCTCTCCATGTCCACCTTTCCACTGCTGCTCTACATATTCATTTATCAGCACTATCTTTCTAGATTCCATATATATGTCAGTGTGCAATATTTATATTTCTCTCTGTGACATACTTTACTCTGTATAATAGGTTTCAGGAACAACAACATAGGAATTTTGAGGGGACACAACCATTCAGTCTATAGCAATGACCATAACAGTCTCCTAACTGCTTTTCTGGATGCAGTTGTATTTTACCTGCTTGCATTCCTCACAGCATAGCTGGAATGGTCTTCTCTAAGGCACAGACAGAGACATTCCTGGTGATGCAGTGCGTAAGAATCTGCCTGCCAGTGCAGGGGACACGGGCTCGATCCCTTGTCCAGGAAGATTCCACGTGCTATGAAGCAATGAAGCCTGTGCACCACAACTACTGAACCCTCCCTCTAGAGCCCATGAGCCACAACTGCCGAGTCTGCGTGTCACAGCCACTGAAGCCCAAGCACCCAAAGGCCTGTGCTCCACAACAAGCATGCCACGGCAATGAGAAACCCATGTGTCACAATGAAGAGTAACTAGAGAAAGCCCATGTAAAACAACAAAGGCACAATGCAGTCAAGAATAATTTTTTTAAAGTATACTCATAAAAAATAAATAAATAGGGCTTCCCCTGGTGGTCCAGTGGATAAGGACACCACCTTGCAGTGCAAGGGGCGCCAGTTCGATCCCTGGCCTGGGAAGGTCCCACGTGCCGTGGAGCGGCTGGACCCACGTGCCCAATTACAGAGCCGGAGCTCTGGAGCGCATGTGCCCAGAGCCAGCGCTCTGCAACGACAGACGCCACCGCGATGGGAGGCCCACAGGAGCCAAAGAACAAAGACAGATGAAAATGGAGAAATGAAAGACCAAAAGAAGTGGCCCGCCTGCTCCCCTCCCTCCCCAACCCGACCTCCGCCCAAAATAAATAAATAAATAGATCTTTAAAAATAAATAAATAAATAAACCACAAACTCAATCCAGGTATTCTCCTGCTTCAAAGGCTCCTCCTTGCTCTTAGGAATAATTCCAAACTTCCAAACATGGTTTACAAAGTCCTTCACACTCTGCCCCTGTCTACTTCTCCAGCTTTACTTCTTTCTAAACCACACTTCTCTCCTGAGAGCTCCAACCATGTTGTAATTCTTTCACAATCCCAAACAAGCCTTTGCATAAAGCAGCTGTCTCCATATGCGACATGGCATCCTTCTCCATAGACCCCCACCCGACCCCTTTAGCTCCTAATCCACCTTCAAGCTCGGGACTGGACCTCATTTCCTCTGACTTGAGAAACCAAGCACTCTCAAAACTCCCTGGACCCCAGCCCCGCCATGGCACTTACTATGCTTTATTGTTGCTGCTTGTTTAATTGTTCTCATTCCATCAACTGTAACCTCCACAAAGGTTGGATGTGTGTGAATCATGGTATTTCTAGTATTGACACCCAGAAGAGGGCTAGTGGGTATTCGCCAAAGATAAACCCCAATTCTATGCCTTTTTCAGCAACTGGATTAAAGAGGAGAGGGTTGGCAGAAAGGGCAGGTTAAAGTGAAGACCACCAAGACTCTATGGATGGGTTATTGTCCTATACAAACCACCACAGAGCACCACAGTGAAGTTCATTTATATCTCAGTAAACTCCAGGGTGAGGCGAAGCATTTGCCCTGGGTGCTCAATGTAGGCAGGTACCAAAAAGCTCAGAAATCAAGACACAGGATACTTGAATGAATGTGAGAGCCATGTCAGAGCCGGAAAAGAGGAAAATCATGAAAAATACTAATCCCACCTATATTTAAAATTGGCCTGTTCATATATTTTGTTCTTTGAGGTTTTGCATTTTGATCTTTTAAAACATTTCATTAAAATACTAAAATACTATTTACTGATTACTGAGCTTTTTGGCACGTGCTTAAATTTTGTACCTCAAGTATGTTCATCACTCACCTAACTGTAGTCCCAGCTCTAAAGTATCCATAGGGTGTTTTACCAAATTCTTAAGGGAGGGTTTTTCTGCCTCCTTGTTCAGCATAATGTTTACTGTGCGTTTTAATATGCCTTTTATAAAATAACAGCTTCTCTTTTATTCCTGGCTTACCAAATATATTTTAGGGATGTCATTGAGTTGCATAAATATTTTATAAGCATTTATCAAGATCATCATAGGGCTTTCCTGGTGGTCCAGTGGGTAAGGACACTGCCTTGCAGTGCAAGGGGCGTCGGTTCGATCCCTGGCCTGGGAAGATCCCATGTGCTGTGGAGCGGCTGGACTGATGTGCCCAATTAACGAGCCGGAGCTCTGGAGCACATGCGCCCAGAGCTGGTGCTCTGCGACAACAGA
Organism: Tragulus kanchil; assembly: GCA_022376925.1. Lineage (NCBI taxonomy): Eukaryota > Metazoa > Chordata > Mammalia > Artiodactyla > Tragulidae > Tragulus > Tragulus kanchil. The sequence continues at coordinate 130,902,621 of JAIOJX010000024.1, forward strand.
GGCCACTGTGATGGGAGACCCACACAGGCAAAAAAGAACAAAGATGGATGAAAATAGATAAACGAAAGACCAATAGAAGTGGCCTACCCACCCCCTCCCTCCCCAACCCGCCCCTCCCCCACCAAAAGATCATCATAGTCTTTCTCCTTTTAAAACAAAAAGGTAGTGAATTTGATATCCAAGACATGAAAACAATCTAAATGTCCACCGACAGATGAATTGATAAAGAAGATGTGAAGCATATGTATAATGGAATATTACTCAGCCACAAAAAAGAACAAAATCAAGCAACATTTGCAGCAATGTAGATGCAACTAGAGGTTATACTAAGTAAAGTCAGTCAGAAAGAGAAAGGCAAATACCATTATGATATAACTTATATGTAGAATCTAGAATACAACACAAGTGAATCTACCTACAAAACAGAAACAGACTCACAGACATAGAGAACAGATTTGTGGTGGCCAAAGAGGAGAGGCATGAAGTAGGAGGCTGGTGTTAGCAGATATAAGTTATTATACATGGAATGAATAAACAACAAGGTCCTACTATATAGAACAGAGAACTATATTCTATTTACATTGTGATAAACCATAAGGTAAAATAATAAAAAAATGTACACATATAACTTAATCACTTTGCTGTACAGCAGAAACCAACACACCACTGCACGTTAATTATACTTCAACAAAAATAAATTTAAAAAAAATATAGTGAGGACTTTCCGAGATGGTCCAGCGGTTAAGAATCTGCCTTGCAATGCCAGGGACAGGGCTTTGATCCCTGGTCTGGGAAGATCCCACATGCCTCAGAGCAACTCAGCCCATGTACCACCACCACTGAGCCCATGCTTGCGAGCCTGTGAGGTGCACCTACTGAAGCCCACGTGTCTCAGAACCCGTGCTCCACAGGAAAAGTCACTGCAATGAGAAGCCTACATATCACAACTAGAGAGCAGCCCCAGCTCGCCACAATGAGAGAACTCCCACTCCCAGCAATGGAGACCCAACACAACCACAGAGAAAAGAAATAATTTTTTTTAAAAAAAGTAGGAAATTACATGGATAGCAATGTTATGTTTTGTCCAATTTTTTTTATCATAAACATTACATGAATCTATGGATCAATTACCTTCGGTCATTTGAATAACAGCCTTGGGTCAAGTCCCCCACTAATATTTTCACAAATTAAGTTAGTGTGTTGCCATTTCATTTGTAGCATCTTCATTTTATACTTTTCCCAGGTGAAGCACATTTTTAAAAATGCAGTTATCAGTAGTATCAATCTGCCTTCCCTAATGGTCTAGGGGAGTTTGATACATTTTTCCTTCCTAGTGCTCCCTGTTTTCTGTCCCATTTTGTGCTTGAGGGAGGGGTTAGTGGTACCGACAGTACAACCACCATTAAACCTGATGGGAACTTTCCATACCTTTTATGGGATAAAAGAAAATCTCCACATATGGCAGAATTCTGTCAGGAGAATTTACTGCTAGAGAATCCTCTAAAACATCCGAGGACTGCGGAATCATAAAGTTGGAGCGTAGGCATGGGGGAAAAGAAAGTCATCAGAAAGAGAACAAATACCATTATGATTTAGTGGAATGGCTACCTACAAAACAGAAAGTAGAAGAGGGGGAAAAATGAAGTAGGAGGCTGGTGTTAGCAGATATAAGTTATTATACATGGAATGAATAAACAACAAGGTCCTACTATATAGAACAGAGAACTATATTCTATTTACATTGTGATAAACCATAAGGTAAAATAATAAAAAAATGTACACATATAACTTAATCACTTTGCTGTACAGCAGAAACCAACACACCACTGCACGTTAATTATACTTCAACAAAAATAAATTTAAAAAAAATATAGTGAGGACTTTCCGAGATGGTCCAGCGGTTAAGAATCTGCCTTGCAATGCCAGGGACAGGGCTTTGATCCCTGGTCTGGGAAGATCCCACATGCCTCAGAGCAACTCAGCCCATGTACCACCACCACTGAGCCCATGCTTGCGAGCCTGTGAGGTGCACCTACTGAAGCCCACGTGTCTCAGAACCCGTGCTCCACAGGAAAAGTCACTGCAATGAGAAGCCTACATATCACAACTAGAGAGCAGCCCCAGCTCGCCACAATGAGAGAACTCCCACTCCCAGCAATGGAGACCCAACACAACCACAGAGAAAAGAAATAATTTTTTTTAAAAAAAGTAGGAAATTACATGGATAGCAATGTTATGTTTTGTCCAATTTTTTTTATCATAAACATTACATGAATCTATGGATCAATTACCTTCGGTCATTTGAATAACAGCCTTGGGTCAAGTCCCCCACTAATATTTTCACAAATTAAGTTAGTGTGTTGCCATTTCATTTGTAGCATCTTCATTTTATACTTTTCCCAGGTGAAGCACATTTTTAAAAATGCAGTTATCAGTAGTATCAATCTGCCTTCCCTAATGGTCTAGGGGAGTTTGATACATTTTTCCTTCCTAGTGCTCCCTGTTTTCTGTCCCATTTTGTGCTTGAGGGAGGGGTTAGTGGTACCGACAGTACAACCACCATTAAACCTGATGGGAACTTTCCATACCTTTTATGGGATAAAAGAAAATCTCCACATATGGCAGAATTCTGTCAGGAGAATTTACTGCTAGAGAATCCTCTAAAACATCCGAGGACTGCAGAATAATAAAGTTGGAGCTTAGGCATGAGAAAAGGTAGCCAACTGTTTTATGTCTTCTCTTGATATCTTGGCTGGGGATATAAAGTAAAAAAAATATTTCATGACTGACTCACCAAGGACAATTCAGCCTCTTTCTTCTTTTTTAGGAGGATCTGTTGACTTCTTAACTGGTTAAGTCAATGTGAGGTCTTCCACCAAAAAATGCAAGAAGAAACATTTGCATGAGGTAAAGCTGATGAAGTCAATGAGATTTTCCAGCAGAAGGGTGGACAGTGGTCAGGATTGCATCTGCTGCACTTAGCATAAGTACTCAGTCAATACCCAGCAACAGATAAAAGAATGAACCACTAAATCCTGCCAGACTCCACCATCAAGGATGAAGCTAAGGAGCGGAAGATCTGAAGGAATCAGAAACTCCAACATGGTGTTATGAATGTCAAGGAATGAATGTTTTAAATGTAGGGAAATAGACATTGTGGCAAATGCAGCTGAGAAGTTGTAGCAAATACAAAATGGTTGATTGGAAGTAGAAAAGAAAAATGCTGCTGCTGTAACTTTAAAAAATAATGGTTTTGATGTTATTTTTCATTTGGTGTACAATAGGGAACTTCAGAGGGAGCCACTCAAAGACAAAGCAGTAGCTCAAGAATGCCATCAGAAATCCAGCTCCTTTCTCTTCACCCCTCACAGAGCTGGGTTTCCTTCTGTGCCACAACATGGATGCTGTATCTCCAGGTGCCGTGTCCACATCCACAGCAGAAGGGCAGAGCAAAAGGGTCAGCAGCAGGTCAACTGAGTCCATCCATTTTCTCAGAAACACCGAAACTTTCCCAGGTGAAGCACATTTTAAAAATGCAGTTATCAGTAGTATCAATCTGTCCCTAATGGTCTAGGGGAGTTTGATACATTTTTCCTTCCTAGTGCTCCCTGTTTTCTGTCCCATTTTGTGCTTGAGGGAGGGGTTAGTGGTACCGACAGTACAACCACCATTAAACCTGATGGGAACTTTCCATACCTTTTATGGGATAAAAGAAAATCTCCACATATGGCAGAATTCTGTCAGGAGAATTTACTGCTAGAGAATCCTCTAAAACATCCGAGGACTGCAGAATAATAAAGTTGGAGCTTAGGCATGAGAAAAGGTAGCCAACTGTTTTATGTCTTCTCTTGATATCTTGGCTGGGGATATAAAGTAAAAAAAATATTTCATGACTGACTCACCAAGGACAATTCAGCCTCTTTCTTCTTTTTTAGGAGGATCTGTTGACTTCTTAACTGGTTAAGTCAATGTGAGGTCTTCCACCAAAAAATGCAAGAAGAAACATTTGCATGAGGTAAAGCTGATGAAGTCAATGAGATTTTCCAGCAGAAGGGTGGACAGTGGTCAGGATTGCATCTGCTGCACTTAGCATAAGTACTCAGTCAATACCCAGCAACAGATAAAAGAATGAACCACTAAATCCTGCCAGACTCCACCATCAAGGATGAAGCTAAGGAGCGGAAGATGCGAAGGAATCAGAAACTCCAACATGGTGTTATGAATGTCAAGGAATGAATGTTTTAAATGTAGGGAAATAGACATTGTGGCAAATGCAGCTGAGAAGTTGTAGCAAATACAAAATGGTTGATTGGAAGTAGAAAAGAAAAATGCTGCTGCTGTAACTTTAAAAAATAATGGTTTTGATGTTATTTTTCATTTGGTGTACAATAGGGAACTTCAGAGGGAGCCACTCAAAGACAAAGCAGTAGCTCAAGAATGCCATCAGAAATCCAGCTCCTTTCTCTTCACCCCTCACAGAGCTGGGTTTCCTTCTGTGCCACAACATGGATGCTGTATCTCCAGGTGCCGTGTCCACATCCACAGCAGAAGGGCAGAGCAAAAGGGTCAGCAGCAGGTCAACTGAGTCCATCCATTTTCTCAGAAACACCGAAACTTTCCCAGAAGCAGCTTTTACCTTCTTTTCTTTGATGAGATCTAGGTCACAGAGTCCACCTTCTGATCAATTACAGACCCAAAGTCTCGAGATTCTGTTACCCAGCAAAGACTCGCTGTCTTACTTGCATGGATCCAATACTAAGGCACCAACTTTTGAAAGAGAGATCTTTATCATGAGATGGAGGGACAAGGAAAACAACGGGCAAGACTCTCAAACCTGTCTTTTTGATCCAGAGTTCAGGACGATTTTTAAAGGGTTGGGAGACTTTCAAACCTGGGAGCTGATTGGGTAGTCTTGAATTAAGTCTTGAATTAGCTACTCAGCTGCTGGAAGCTACATTCTCCATATTGAAGGATGTCTCACTGTTTAAAGTGCTCTAGTGGCAACATCTCTAGTCTCTGAGTTCCGTAGACCAAGGGTCCCCAATCCCCAGGGACCAGAACCAGCCTGCATCCTGCTAAGAACCAGGCCAGATGGTAGGAGGCGAGTGGTGGGCCAGCAAGAGAAGTTTCATCTGTCGTTCCTCATCACTCCCTCATATTATTGCCTGAACCATTCTCTCCCCACCCCAAAACTGGTACTGGTCCCAAAAAGGTTGGGGATCCCTGCCTTAGACTGAAGCCTCTTGGTTCCAGGTCATCCTGTAGAGGCAGGTTCCCATATTGCACATGTGCAGTGCTGTCTCTGTAAAAATAACTCCAGGTTTGATTAATCAACAACCTATTTAAAGAGGCAAAACTGATTTAAGCTGGTTCTGTTACAATTAATCAACAACCTATGTAAGGAGGCACAACCAGTTTAAGCAGGTCAACGGTTTACCTGTTTTAATAAGATTCATTCTATGCAATCAAGGAGGGTCTCCAATGGTGAATTAAAAAAAAATGGGATTCTATTGGAGGGAAGAAACAATGCATGGTGGGAAGACAATGGATGAGGTCTGTTGCCAATGATACATTTCTAAAGGACCCAAATAGGATCAGCTGCATAATTTTCAGAGTTCACTGCAAGATGATAATTCAAGATTCCTTATCCAAATTAAGAATTTCAAGACAGCAACAGTGAAGCATTAAAAACAAGCGCAGGGCCCTTAGGGGTGTGGGCCCCTGTGCAAATGCATGTATCCCACATCCATTAAGTCAGCCTTGGACCCAGAGTTGTTCACTAAGCTCGGCAGTTGGGAGATCATTGGTCAATTCAAGTGAGGTGGGGAGGAGAACTCAGGAGGCCGAGAATTGAATGGGATGTGAGAAAGTGGAGATGGCACCAATATTTTTTGGAGAAAATAGACATGATGCAAGTGGGAGAAAGCTAGCTAAATAGGGAGAGAGAAGTGGGCAGAGGCTCTACGTCCCCAGCAAATCACTGCCCAGGCATTCTCTCTCTCTCTCTCCCTCTCTCAGACCAGCTTGTGTTGGAGACTGGGAGTGGCTTTCATGTAAGGCAGACAGAGACAGACTGGAGTAGAGAGCTCCACTCACCTTTATCAAGGCACATGCCACCTAATAAGAAGACCATGGCTCCAGAGAAGAGAGCCCCAGGTCAGAAAAGCTGGGCTCAAATCCCAGTTCTTCGAGGGACTAGCAAAACTGAGTCTTTGTCCCTTAATTAGCTCAGCAGAGAATATAGCACACCGTGTGTCACACAGTTTATATGAGGGCAACTTTCTACAAAGGGAAGGCACAGTTACTGCCCTTTGAGCAGACGTCCTCCACCCAAAGCCCAAAGAGCTGGGCTCAGAGCGCTCTTATTCAGCTGCCAATTTGGCCAAACGCTAACCGCTTACTGGCCTGTTGCTGGGACAAAGCTCCAGGACCTGTGAGCAGAGAATGGGCGCGCATGGGCGGGTCTCTCCCCTGTTTTGATCCAGGCTTTCACCTGTCTTTTACTTCATGAAATGCCCACCACGAGGCAAGGACCTATCTGATCCTGTGACTGCTTAGTTTGGTAAACATTTCTGTCTCTTGATAACTACAATATCCTGACTATGTGCTTCTCACAAGAGTATTAAACATTTCAGCAGTTTAAATTCATAGGTAAATGTTCAGCTTTCCTTCTTCCTGGAGGTATTTAACCCTGAAGGACAGAGAAATTCCACTGCACCATATGCCCTGATTAGCTGTTGCTTTCTCCAGGAACTGTTCCTTTTGTCCCAAGGCAAAATATCGCTTTCAATTGCTCTCCCAGGACAATTTATAAACATTTCTAAGAGAATCTGTTACCATTTTCATTTGGATTGGTGTGATCTTAAAAATTCTTTAAAGAGACAAACTTAGTGCAAAGTAGAGTCTGTACCCTTGACTGTGGCTATGAAATACAAAGATATCCAGCAAAAAGGAGACAACAAACAATTACTGTTGGCTGATAAACAACTATATTTAATAATTTTGAGGGATTTCCCTGGCCATCTAGTGGTTAGGACTCTGTGCTTCCAACGCAGAGGGTGTGGGTCTGATCCCTGATGGGGGAACCAGGATCCTACATGCCTCAAGGTGTGGACAAGAAGTTTATTTTTTTAAGTAATAATCTGAAATTGATCTGACTTCTTTCTTATTTTCTCCTGATTTTAATTCTCCTTACACTTTCCTGATTCTTGGGGTGTCATCTAAAACAACAGACATCTTACATCTTCAGACCCTGAATAAGGAATCCAGTTTAGTCAGGACGGACTTCTGACTTACAGATCTGTGTCATGATAACTGGCTATTGTTTTCAGTTGGAAAAAAAAATGATGAATTAATACTGTAATTTTATGCATTGACTAAGTGGGTGGTATTTATCTACTCATAAATATTTTATGACCCAGACAGATATCTGTATGTTATATCTGAGAGTATATCTGTATGTCCTTCCCCACCCAAAGCCCAAAGAGCTGGGCTCAGAGCGCTCTTATTCAGCTGCCAATTTGGCCAAACGCTAACCGCTTACTGGCCTGTTGCTGGGACAAAGCTCCAGGACCTGTGAGCAGAGAATGGGCGCATGGGCGGGTCTCTCCTGTTTTGATCCAGGCTTTCACCTGTCTTTTACTTCATGAAATGCCCACCACGAGGCAAGGACCTATCTGATCCTGTGACTGCTTAGTTTGGTAAACATTTCTGTCTCTTGATAACTACAATATCCTGACTATGTGCTTCTCACAAGAGTATTAAACATTTCAGCAGTTTAAATTCATAGGTAAATGTTCAGCTTTCCTTCTTCCTGGAGGTATTTAACCCTGAAGGACAGAGAAATTCCACTGCACCATATGCCCTGATTAGCTGTTGCTTTCTCCAGGAACTGTTCCTTTTGTCCCAAGGCAAAATATCGCTTTCAATTGCTCTCCCAGGACAATTTATAAACATTTCTAAGAGAATCTGTTACCATTTTCATTTGGATTGGTGTGATCTTAAAAATTCTTTAAAGAGACAAACTTAGTGCAAAGTAGAGTCTGTACCCTTGACTGTGGCTATGAAATACAAAGATATCCAGCAAAAAGGAGACAACAAACAATTACTGTTGGCTGATAAACAACTATATTTAATAATTTTGAGGGATTTCCCTGGCCATCTAGTGGTTAGGACTCTGTGCTTCCAACGCAGAGGGTGTGGGTCTGATCCCTGATGGGGGAACCAGGATCCTACATGCCTCAAGGTGTGGACAAGAAGTTTATTTTTTTAAGTAATAATCTGAAATTGATCTGACTTCTTTCTTATTTTCTCCTGATTTTAATTCTCCTTACACTTTCCTGATTCTTGGGGTGTCATCTAAAACAACAGACATCTTACATCTTCAGACCCTGAATAAGGAATCCAGTTTAGTCAGGACGGACTTCTGACTTACAGATCTGTGTCATGATAACTGGCTATTGTTTTCAGTTGGAAAAAAAAATGATGAATTAATACTGTAATTTTATGCATTGACTAAGTGGGTGGTATTTATCTACTCATAAATATTTTATGACCCAGACAGATATCTGTATGTTATATCTGAGAGTATATCTGTATGTTACTTTGTTCAGTACTTAATTCAATGAAGAGACCTAGAGAAAACAAGATTTGTTTTACCTCAACTATGATGCTTTTGTCAAAAATTAATAAACAGAAACCACAATCAAATAGATTTGGGAGGTCAGAGGGGGAGCTCTAGTGTCCTGTGACCATGGCAAAGCCCAACAGGAAGAAGAAAGACTCCTTTTATTTCCTGGCAAGTATTCAACCAATGAAAAACCACGACCTTTATTAAAGCCCTCCCAACTTCCTTTTCCCCTCTATAAAAGCATTCTCCTTCCCTTGCCCATATGGGGACTTAACGCCAAGCTGAGTCAAGGGGGAAGCCCTTCACAACTATAACAAAGAACCAAGTGTAACAAAATCTATCTAAGCCCTCTACATTTTACTTTGGTCAAAGCCAAAACTGCACCCAAAAAAGCTAAATAGGGGACTTCCCTGGAGGTCCAGTGGTTAAGACACCAGGCTTCCACTGCAGTGGGGGCAGGTTCCATTCCTGGTGGGATACTGACAACCCACATCTGGAGTGGCTAAAAAAAGGAAAGAAAAAGTTAAACAGGCAAGAAAGATGATATTGAAGACTACTGTACTAATGGAAAAGGGCCAGGACACCGTCTGGGCTCAGCTTCACTGCAACCAAACGGAGGAGAGTTTCTCTTTGCTGAGGTGGGGTTGGTCTATGGGGTGTGTCCAGCGACTTGAGTTATTCCTGACTTCGCAGTGGATTTTCTCTGTGATTGGGACATCTGTGTGTGCTATTTGGTACCCATCAAAGTTAGGCTTCTACTTTCCCACATACACTGGGAAATATACATGGACTATAGGTCCCTCCTGCCTGCCCTGGACACCACTTCAGCTGTCACCCCAGCAGGATCTGAGTGGAGTGGGCACTTCCATTCTTCCGTTCTTAGCGGCTCTCCTCTCCAGTGTTACCAGGTGAGAGGGCAAGAGGTCAGAGGGGCTGATGCCAAAGCTGCCATCCTGCCATCCTGTGTAGTGGCTGCTGACCCAGTTCTCCTGCTCTCCGGTGTTCCCACTCTGCTGGGCAGTTAGAGCCCAGCTCCGGGGAAGGAGCAGCTGTCCTGTCAAGAAACTCCTCACCCTCAAGGCAAACAACTCCAACCCTCAGACCCCAGAGATCTAGAAGCGCTGGAGTTCGGTCGGTGCCCCAGGTCCTCAGGCATCCTGCGCGCATGTGCCATCCTGAGGGACCCTTGCCGCATCCGTCCCTTGTGGGCCCCACCCTTGTGCGCCCCACCCACGTGAGCCCCGCCCACACGGGCCCCACCCATTCACGCCCATTCTTTGCTCACAGGACCTAGAGCTACTTCCCAGCAACAAGCCAGTGCGCAATTAGCCTTTGGCCAAGTCGGCAGCTGAATTAGAGGGCTCTGAGCTAGCTCTTTATTCAAGTGCCCATCACCCATTCAAGTGCCCCATGGGCAGTAATCTGGGCAGGCCCTGCCCCTCACCCCCACCCAGGGCTCTGAGGGGCCAGCACCCGCTAAGAGGGCTTGCCCGCCTGCAACTCGATTCCCAAGCCCAACGATTTCCATGGCTGGCTCAGGTCACCTAGCTGTCTGTGCCCAGCTATTCAATCGCAGGCCAGTCCACAACTATCCTGTGAGTCTGCACAAGATCCTACAGGCCCTGGCTCCTTCCAGGAGGGCCTCACCTCCCTCTGCACCCGAGGCCATCTGAGGTCATTGGAAGAAGGCAGGGTTCCCACCTCCACCACGTGTAGCAGCTCAGCATCTGTCTGTGGAGAGTGTGAGCAGTTGGTCACCCCCGTGCCGTCCACGACACTCAGGTGTGCCCCGGGCTCCGGGACAGAGAGGATGGTGGGGAGGGCTCTGGGAGAGAGCCAGAAGGGGATGACCAAGCAGGAGGAAAACGCTGCAGCCACAGGGAGGAAGGATCCTCAGACAAGGGGCCCTGATGACTCTGGGGGTGCACGATATGTATCCCATGGGGGATATGAGTCCCATATGACTCCCATGGGGGCCCAGGGAGTCCCCTCCTCCCTCATGTCCAGGCCTGGCCCTCTGTGGAGAAACCTCGATGACAAGAGCTCAGAAGACAGATCAAACAAGAAACGCCAGACCTCGTGTTTGAACTCTTGGCCCCAAAGAAATGCCATCATGAGCTCATACAGTTCCATTTGAGGTCTCCTCAGCGTGCAGAGGACGACGGGCCCCCCACCCCATACCACAAGGACTGCCCCAGACGTGCTCAGGGAAAGGGACTGAAGAGGGCCCTCCACCACCCTGTGCAGTTCCGATGGTCTCCCTGAGCGAAAGCCTACTTGACAAGGATGCAGAGGCCAGAAAAAGGAAGAAACAAACCAGGAGGACCTGCTCCCCAACATCGGACAGTCCTAGGCGCTGAAGATACAGGATTTGCATGCTGCCGCACAGGCAAAGTGAGCCTCTACAGCTGCCTTCCGCCCCTGACCCTGGTTTCCCAGTCACCGTGGAGGACTGAGACAGAGAAAAACAGTACATCAACAGCATGCTGGCGGTGAGACCGAGGCCACAGAACCTTCCTGTCCCTGCTCCACGCCTGCCGTGGAAGCGGCTTCTCCTGAGCTAGAGAGATGCAAGAGGAAGCAGGACTCCCCAGCCCCAAAGGCCATCGAGGCGTCTGCTGGAGGGGCCTCTTCTCTGCATCCCTTGCTGGGAGGGAGCACAGCTCACCAGGCCCTCTCTTCTCCCTGTCACAGCCAATTCCAGGCCCCTCTTCCTACTCAGGCTCCTCAGCCCCATTGACCTCGACCCCTGCTTCCTCCCCAGGATCAGACGGTGGAGGCCGGTCTGCTGGGTCTGCCAGACCTGCCTTCCCCGCAGCGTCCAGCACCTCTCACACAGACGCCCCACACCGTGGACAGCGATCCTGCCGTCAGTTGCAGGCCCTTAACCAGCACTTCTGTGGGCCTGGCTCCCCAATCTGCTTCTGACACTAAGGTTGCCCTCATCAACACCACGCCACCCTCCCAGCCTCTCTTCTCTGGGTGCCCCGACTCCAGTGGGAGCCTCTCCCCATCTACCTAGGACCTGCAGACGCACCCCAGTGACAGCGTGGGCTCAGTCACAGTCAGCGCCAGCTTGTCTACTGTACGGTCTGACAGCTCTGTCCTGACCCCCAAAAGTGGAGAAACCTCGATGACAAGAGCTCAGAAGACAGATCAAACAAGAAACGCCAGACCTCGTGTTTGAACTCTTGGCCCCAAAGAAATGCCATCATGAGCTCATACAGTTCCATTTGAGGTCTCCTCAGCGTGCAGAGGACGACGGGCCCCCCACCCCATACCACAAGGACTGCCCCAGACGTGCTCAGGGAAAGGGACTGAAGAGGGCCCTCCACCACCCTGTGCAGTTCCGATGGTCTCCCTGAGCGAAAGCCTACTTGACAAGGATGCAGAGGCCAGAAAAAGGAAGAAACAAACCAGGAGGACCTGCTCCCCAACATCGGACAGTCCTAGGCGCTGAAGATACAGGATTTGCATGCTGCCGCACAGGCAAAGTGAGCCTCTACAGCTGCCTTCCGCCCCTGACCCTGGTTTCCCAGTCACCGTGGAGGACTGAGACAGAGAAAAACAGTACATCAACAGCATGCTGGCGGTGAGACCGAGGCCACAGAACCTTCCTGTCCCTGCTCCACGCCTGCCGTGGAAGCGGCTTCTCCTGAGCTAGAGAGATGCAAGAGGAAGCAGGACTCCCCAGCCCCAAAGGCCATCGAGGCGTCTGCTGGAGGGGCCTCTTCTCTGCATCCCTTGCTGGGAGGGAGCACAGCTCACCAGGCCCTCTCTTCTCCCTGTCACAGCCAATTCCAGGCCCCTCTTCCTACTCAGGCTCCTCAGCCCCATTGACCTCGACCCCTGCTTCCTCCCCAGGATCAGACGGTGGAGGCCGGTCTGCTGGGTCTGCCAGACCTGCCTTCCCCGCAGCGTCCAGCACCTCTCACACAGACGCCCCACACCCGTGGACAGCGATCCTGCCGTCAGTTGCAGGCCCTTAACCAGCACTTCTGTGGGCCTGGCTCCCCAATCTGCTTCTGACACTAAGGTTGCCCTCATCAACACCACGCCACCCTCCCAGCCTCTCTTCTCTGGGTGCCCCCCGACTCCAGTGGGAGCCTCTCCCCATCTACCTAGGACCTGCAGACGCACCCCAGTGACAGCGTGGGCTCAGTCACAGTCAGCGCCAGCTTGTCTACTGTACTTCGGTCTGACAGCTCTGTTCACCCCAGAGCCCCTGCCCAGCCCATCTCTGGGGGCCCTGGATGAGCTGCAGCTCAGAGCTCCCACCTGTGATCACTCTCCCCAGGATGGAAGACGGGCAGCTCAAGCCCCAGCCTCGGACCAGACCTCTGCTCCAGACGCCCCAGCACTGGGCATCCCCACACAAGCACCTTCTGGAGGCTCATCACCCACCAACTCCACTGTGGGCACCCGTGCCAGCTCCTAGCCAGCATTGGCTGCCACCCCCTCGGGCCCAGACACTGCCCCTGGCTCTGCAGCTAACACCTACATGCACTGGCTGTGACTAGTGGTGGCCCAAGAGTGCTGGACCAGTGCCGCGCTGCTCACCCTCAGGTAGCAGCAGACTGAGGGTCTCGACAGCACCTCTGGGCTTTGGGAGCGAAATATTGGTTGGAGATCTGAGCCACTGCTTGGCGGGCCTCCAAATTTCCAAAGATCCAAGGAAGCCCGGAGCAGCACACACAGTGGGAGAAGAGTGGGCCAGACCAGGAGAGCAGACAGAGGCCCCAGTCCATTCCCCTCCAGTCCTGGAACAAGGGGATGCCCCCCTGCTGCCCACGGCTGACTTCTCCCTCCTTTCCCTTCAGAGCCCGAGTGTTATCTTCATAATTAATAATAAAGTTTTGTTCTCCTTACTTTGCATAATCCTCACATGTCAGTGATCTGTAGATCAAGTGTGGAAAAACACTGGCTTCTGAGTGGCTGAGCTTCCAAGGGGGTACTGGTGGTAAAGAATCTGCCTGCCAATGCAGGAGATGTTAAGAGACATGGGTTCAGTCCCTGGGTAGGGAGTATCCCTTGGAGGAGGAAATGGCAACCCACTCCAGTAGTCTTGCCTGGGGAATCCCATGGGCAGAGGAGCCTGGAGGGCTACAGTACATAGGGTTGCAAAGAATAGAACCTGGAAAGTGACTGAGCATACACATGAGTGGTGGAAACCAGACCTGGCGCCTGCCTGGTTGCTCAGCGGTAAAGAGTCTGCCTTCAGTACAGCAGATGCAGGAGACACAGTCAGCGCCAGCTTGTCTACTGTACTTCGGTCTGACAGCTCTGTTCACCCCAGAGCCCCTGCCCAGCCCATCTCTGGGGGCCCTGGATGAGCTGCAGCTCAGAGCTCCCACCTGTGATCACTCTCCCCAGGATGGAAGACGGGCAGCTCAAGCCCCAGCCTCGGACCAGACCTCTGCTCCAGACGCCCCAGCACTGGGCATCCCACACAAGCACCTTCTGGAGGCTCATCACCCACCAACTCCACTGTGGGCACCCGTGCCAGCTCCTAGCCAGCATTGGCTGCCACCCCCTCGGGCCCAGACACTGCCCCTGGCTCTGCAGCTAACACCTACATGCACTGGCTGTGACTAGTGGTGGCCCAAGAGTGCTGGACCAGTGCCGCGCTGCTCACCCTCAGGTAGCAGCAGACTGAGGGTCTCGACAGCACCTCTGGGCTTTGGGAGCGAAATATTGGTTGGAGATCTGAGCCACTGCTTGGCGGGCCTCCAAATTTCCAAAGATCCAAGGAAGCCCGGAGCAGCACACACAGTGGGAGAAGAGTGGGCCAGACCAGGAGAGCAGACAGAGGCCCCAGTCCATTCCCCTCCAGTCCTGGAACAAGGGGATGCCCCCCTGCTGCCCACGGCTGACTTCTCCCTCCTTTCCCTTCAGAGCCCGAGTGTTATCTTCATAATTAATAATAAAGTTTTGTTCTCCTTACTTTGCATAATCCTCACATGTCAGTGATCTGTAGATCAAGTGTGGAAAAACACTGGCTTCTGAGTGGCTGAGCTTCCAAGGGGGTACTGGTGGTAAAGAATCTGCCTGCCAATGCAGGAGATGTTAAGAGACATGGGTTCAGTCCCTGGGTAGGGAGTATCCCTTGGAGGAGGAAATGGCAACCCACTCCAGTAGTCTTGCCTGGGGAATCCCATGGGCAGAGGAGCCTGGAGGGCTACAGTACATAGGGTTGCAAAGAATAGAACCTGACGAAAGTGACTGAGCATACACATGAGTGGTGGAAACCAGACCTGGCGCCTGCCTGGTTGCTCAGCGGTAAAGAGTCTGCCTTCAGTACAGCAGATGCAGGAGACACAGGTTCAATCCCTGGGTGGGGGAGATCCCTGGAGGAGGGCACGGAAAGCCGGACCTGCTGACAGTTTGCTGTGGTCTCATTCATGGGGTGTGGAGCGTAGCACAGTGGAATGGCTCCAAGGACCAAATACTAAGTGTGTTGTGAGTTGAAGTGATGAAGCCCAGGATAAAAGGAGGGATATACAGGATCATTCTTGTCTGTTGGAATTGCTACTTCTCACCCACTTCCCTGACCCGGAGTATCTTTTCTCCCGACCGAGTCCTAACCAGGCCTGACCCTGCTCAGCTTCTGAGATCAGACAAGATCAGGTGCGGTCAGTGTGGGATGGCCATAGACTAGTCTTTTCTAATGTAACAACTTCCTTTGTTTTGATTTTTCATAAGACTTAGGCAAATCATCTACACACACATCTCACCCAGAAAGTGTACATCCATACAACCGCACACACACATACACACACACATGAAATGGCATCTTATTCAGCCACATAAAAAGAAGAAAATCCTGCCATTTGTAATAACACAGACTTTGAGTGCATTATGCCAAGTGCCTTAAGTTAGAGAAACACAAATACAAAATGAAATCACTTATATGTGGGTTCTAAAAAAAAACAACAACAAAATTCATGGATACATAGACCAGACTGGTGGTTAGCAGAGGTGGGAGGTGGGTGAAATCGCTGGAAGTGGCCAAAAGGTACAAATTTCAAGTCATAAGATGAATAAGTCCTGGGGATGTAATGCATAGTATAGTGACTACAGCTAACAATACTGTTGTATATTTGAAAGCTGTGAAGAGACTAGATCTTAAAAGCTCTCATCACAATAGAAAACCTTTTTCATTGTGGGTGGTGAGGTAGCAAGCTATGAAAACCCATGGAGGAAGGGTACATGCGTATTGCTTGTCGAAAGAAACTAAAAAGACTACACCCTGCCTGGATGATTCCAACCATATGACATTCTGGGAAAAGCAACACTATGTAAACAAGAGGGAGTGTGACTTCCGTGGAGAGCACTGTCTCTCCTCCCAGGAGCCTCCAGGTGCTAGAGACCTTCCCTCCTGAGATCCAGGTCTTCGTGGAGGATTCCAGTGGGCAAGACAAGCTTTCAGCCCCTGACCCTGACGACTCCCTCCATCATGACTTGAAAGAGAAGAAGACGCTGGAGGACCTTACATGGAGGATCAGATAGAGGACTTAGGTTCCAGGGTTGGAAGCTGTGGAATCAATATGACTTCTTAGACCTGCACTTCAAGGATTGTGACACCATCATGCTCATGAAGAGAAGTCCCACGTCCCCACGAGGTCAGGCTGTTTATGATAGACATTCCTATGGTCCTCTCCCCTTCAGCCTACTCCTTCTACCCAGACCACTGTGCTCTTTCAGAAACACAAGATATTAATAGAGTCCTCCCCTGCTTAAAATCCTCCAGGTAAGGATTCCCTGGTGGTTCAGTGATAAAGAATCCGCCTGCTAATGCAGGAGACACAGGTTCAATCCCTGGTTCACAAAGATGCCGAAGAGCAAGTAAGCCCAGGTACCACAACCATTGAGCCAGTGCTCTAGAGTTCAGGGGCTGCAACTACTGAAGCCCACATGCCTTAAAGCCTGTGCTCAGCCACAAGAAAGTCAATGCCATGAGAAGCCCACGCACTAGGACTAGAAAAAAGCATGCACATCAACAAAGACCCTGTACAGCCAAAAATAAAAATTAAATTAATAAAATAAAATCCTCAAGAGACTTGGTAGATTTCAAGGGTTCTAAGAAACCAAAAAAAAAAATTTAAAAACATCCTCCAGATAGGCTCCTATTACTTACAGAATCAAGTTGTTTTGCTGGGCATTTAGGATTCCTTGACCAATGCTGAAGGTACATGCGTATTGGGCATTGTCGAAAAGAAACTGTGAAGAGACTAGATCTTAAAGCTCTCATCACAATAGAAAACCTTTTTCATTGTGGGTGGTGAGGTAGCAAGCTATGAAAACCCATGGAGGAAGGGTACATGCGTATTGCTTGTAGCAAGAAACTACAAAGACTACACCCTGCCTGGATGATTCCAACCATATGACATTCTGGGAAAAGCAACACTATGTAAACAAGAGGGAGTGTGACTTCCGTGGAGAGCACTGTCTCTCCTCCCAGGAGCCTCCAGGTGCTAGAGACCTTCCCTCCTGAGATCCAGGTCTTCGTGGAGGATTCCAGTGGGCAAGACAAGCTTTCAGCCCCTGACCCTGACGACTCCCTCCATCATGACTTGAAAGAGAAGAAGACGCTGGAGGACCTTACATGGAGGATCAGATAGAGGACTTAGGTTCCAGGGTTGGAAGCTGTGGAATCAATATGACTTCTTAGACCTGCACTTCAAGGATTGTGACACCATCATGCTCATGAAGAGAAGTCCCACGTCCCCACGAGGTCAGGCTGTTTATGATAGACATTCCTATGGTCCTCTCCCCTTCAGCCTACTCCTTCTACCCAGACCACTGTGCTCTTTCAGAAACACAAGATATTAATAGAGTCCTCCCCTGCTTAAAATCCTCCAGGTAAGGATTCCCTGGTGGTTCAGTGATAAAGAATCCGCCTGCTAATGCAGGAGACACAGGTTCAATCCCTGGTTCACAAAGATGCCGAAGAGCAAGTAAGCCCAGGTACCACAACCATTGAGCCAGTGCTCTAGAGTTCAGGGGCTGCAACTACTGAAGCCCACATGCCTTAAAGCCTGTGCTCAGCCACAAGAAAGTCAATGCCATGAGAAGCCCACGCACTAGGACTAGAAAAAAGCATGCACATCAACAAAGACCCTGTACAGCCAAAAATAAAAATTAAA
Source organism: Tragulus kanchil (assembly GCA_022376925.1). Classification (NCBI taxonomy): domain Eukaryota; kingdom Metazoa; phylum Chordata; class Mammalia; order Artiodactyla; family Tragulidae; genus Tragulus; species Tragulus kanchil. Next base: position 130,920,396 of record JAIOJX010000024.1, read on the forward strand.
TTAATAAAATAAAATCCTCAAGAGACTTGGTAGATTTCAAGGGTTCTAAGAAACCAAAAAAAAAAATTTAAAAACATCCTCCAGATAGGCTCCTATTACTTACAGAATCAAGTTGTTTTGCTGGGCATTTAGGATCCTTGACCATTTAGCCCCTGCTGACCCCTTATTCCTCATCACTCTCAAAACACATCAAATGTGGCCAAACATCTGTAATTCTAGAATACTTAATGCCGGCTCACAACTCCATGACTTTGAGTCAACTATCCTGTTGCTCTGTATTGTCATCTTATAATCTGTCATCTTTCCAATCTCTAAGCCATTGATTCTCAAAACAGAGACAGACTCAAGACCAGCAGAATCAACATTGCCTGGGAATCTCGGTGAAATAAAAATTCCCAGCAACTACCCCAGACTTAACCTGAGCTGGGTCCTCTGAGGGTGGGACTCACCAGACTGTGTCTTAACAAACCTTCCAGGTAACTCTGAGCAGATACGGAAGTTCTAGGGACTTAACCCTGCAAAGGGCAAGCCTCGAGCCATGGAAAGACAGGAACCAGTGAGTGCATGTTCCTCTCTTCCACTTCTCAGGCAGATAATCTGATGCATGTTCTAGACTGTTATGCCCAGTGGGATCAAGCCTCAGCTGCCCACAAGAGTGACCAACTTCAGGATGTTTCTTGATTGGTTTTCCCTCCTCCTCAATCCCCACACCTATCCCTTGGGATCATTTCCTAAAATAAGTTTTATGCAAATCATTTCCTAAAACAAGTGTTATGCAAATCATTGCTCTGCGTTTGGACAAACCCAAGCTAAAACAAAACCCATCTTTATGTACCTTCCTCCTTCCTAAGACCTAGCCCGCACCCTTCCTAACCACTAACTTGTCCCTCCCCTCATTGAAACATGCCCAACTGGATGACATTTTGAAAAACCATAAAGCCGACACACAACCTGAGACAGGCTGAGACCTGGGACGCTCTGGTCTAATGCTTGAACCTGGACACACCTCTCCTTGGGCAACAAAATACGAAGCAACTGTATGGGACTCAAAATAACTGCCTGCAGGTGCCTGGACCCAAAAGATACAAAGAGACCAACAAACCCAGCTGCCATGTTTGAGGAGCCTAGAGCAAAAAACAGGGTTGGGGAGCAAAAACAGGGAACAGCCTATGCCCCCTCCACACTACCACAAGAGATCAGAGGGGTGGACAAAACACCTAAGCCACCCCTCTGGAACGACACCTGGAGGCACCCCTACCCTCACCCCATATAAGCAGCAAGCTTGATCACCCCCTCGGGGAGGAGTAAGCAAGGGAGCCTGTGGGTGTTTGTTCCCACCTTCCTCCCCCTTTCCCCCCTCCACATCCTGCTGCAGCAGGAGCCCCAGGAAAGCCTTGCCTAGACTTCTTCTCTGGACTCTAGTTAATTTCTACTGAAGGGGGAAAGCCAAGAACTCATTGGTAACAAACTGACTCCACGTTCCCTTTTTAAATCTTTTTGTTGGTCTGTTTGTTTTGGGCCACCCTTTGAAGCATTCAGGATGATAGTTCCTGAACCAGGAATCGAACCGGGGCCCTCAGCAGTGAACGCCTACAAGTTCCAACCTCTGTGAACTCCCAGAAATTTCATGAAAATGAATAAAAAATAATATGTAAAGTCTGTTGAGCAAAGTGGTAGCTACCAGTGATGTGTCTTAACAAACCTTCCAGGTAACTCTGAGCAGATACGGAAGTTCTAGGGACTTAACCCTGCAAAGGGCAAGCCTCGAGCCATGGAAAGACAGGAACCAGTGAGTGCATGTTCCTCTCTTCCACTTCTCAGGCAGATAATCTGATGCATGTTCTAGACTGTTATGCCCAGTGGGATCAAGCCTCAGCTGCCCACAAGAGTGACCAACTTCAGGATGTTTCTTGATTGGTTTTCCCTCCTCCTCAATCCCCACACCTATCCCTTGGGATCATTTCCTAAAATAAGTTTTATGCAAATCATTTCCTAAAACAAGTGTTATGCAAATCATTGCTCTGCGTTTGGACAAACCCAAGCTAAAACAAAACCCATCTTTATGTACCTTCCTCCTTCCTAAGACCTAGCCCGCACCCTTCCTAACCACTAACTTGTCCCTCCCCTCATTGAAACATGCCCAACTGGATGACATTTTGAAAAACCATAAAGCCGACACACAACCTGAGACAGGCTGAGACCTGGGACGCTCTGGTCTAATGCTTGAACCTGGACACACCTCTCCTTGGGCAACAAAATACGAAGCAACTGTATGGGACTCAAAATAACTGCCTGCAGGTGCCTGGACCCAAAAGATACAAAGAGACCAACAAACCCAGCTGCCATGTTTGAGGAGCCTAGAGCAAAAAACAGGGTTGGGGAGCAAAAACAGGGAACAGCCTATGCCCCCTCCACACTACCACAAGAGATCAGAGGGGTGGACAAAACACCTAAGCCACCCCTCTGGAACGACACCTGGAGGCACCCCTACCCTCACCCCATATAAGCAGCAAGCTTGATCACCCCCTCGGGGAGGAGTAAGCAAGGGAGCCTGTGGGTGTTTGTTCCCACCTTCCTCCCCCTTCCCCCCTCCACATCCTGCTGCAGCAGGAGCCCCAGGAAAGCCTTGCCTAGACTTCTTCTCTGGACTCTAGTTAATTTCTACTGAAGGGGGAAAGCCAAGAACTCATTGGTAACAAACTGACTCCACGTTCCCTTTTTAAATCTTTTTGTTGGTCTGTTTGTTTTGGGCCACCCTTTGAAGCATTCAGGATGATAGTTCCTGAACCAGGAATCGAACCGGGGCCCTCAGCAGTGAACGCCTACAAGTTCCAACCTCTGTGAACTCCCAGAAATTTCATGAAAATGAATAAAAAATAATATGTAAAGTCTGTTGAGCAAAGTGGTAGCTACCAGTGAGGAGAAGGAAGTAGGGTTGGGCAAGACAGGGGCGGCGGGGTAAGAGGTACAAACTGCTGTGTGTAAAATAAGTAAGCTACAAGGACAGATCCTACAACACCGGGAATAAGGTCAACATTTAATAATAACTTTAAATGGAGTCTAACCATAAAAAGGTTGAATCACTATGCTGTACTGCTAAAGTCGATACAGTATTGTAAATCAATTCTATTTCAAAAGAAATTTTAAGCTAAGATATCAGGTCTGAATGTTTATTGCTTGAATAACTTTTCTATTGCCTTGAGCCTCTTTATTATCATTATAAACCTAGGACAGATGTTTGGAATCTCACTCTATTGTTGACTTCCACTTGTGAAACTGTCATTGTTCTTTAAACCGTTATAAATACAGGATTATTTAAGGATCGGGCACCACCAAACTCTGGAAGTTGGGAGACTTTTAGAATTTATATAATTAAAATTGTGATTCTTTCTGTTTGGGGTTAGCCAGTCGGAAAATTTAAACTAAAATGTGTCATGATTGAGTGTTTTGGGGTTTTTTCCAAAAATGGTATTTGAAACACTAAGCAGAATTTACCCCACCACTTCCTTCAGTTCACACACACCCTGTCTCTTTCTCCTTCTTTTCACGACAAAGGTCTTGAAAGGGTTATCTCCGCTCCTGGTCTGCACGCCCCTCACCCAGCCTACCCCTCAACACCCATCCAGCCTCTGCTCCTGGCTCTCCCCTACACTTCACCCACCACGTCCACCAGCAGCCTCCTGGGTGCATCTCAAGCCTAGATCCCTGAATTCACCAGAAGCATTAGGCGATGTGTACATCTTTTTTAAGCTCTCTAGCTTAAATAGCTACCCTTCTGGACCTCTCCCCTTCCCATTCCTACCTTTGTTTTTGGCTTTTTAATTGGTATAGCTGTTTTTAATAGCTTTTTAATTGGTATAGCTGTTTTACACTACTGTGTTAATTTCTGCCGTACGGCAAAGTGAATCAGCTATATGTCTACATATATCCCCTCCCTCTTGAATCTCATTCCCACCTCCACCTCCACCCCCATCCCACCCATCTATATCATCACAGAGCACGGAGCTGAGCTCCCTGTGCTATACAGCAGGTTCCCACCAGCTGTCTATTTTACGTATGGTAGTGTATGCATGGGATTCCCTTGTGGCTCCAGCTGGTAAAGAATCCACCTGCAATGCAGGAGGCCCTGGTTTGATTTCTGGGTCAGGAAGATCCCCCAGAGAAGGGAAAGGCAGTGGTAAATCAGAGGCGTGGCCAGAGGAGAGGATAGCATTCTGGGAAGTTGAGTCTGGCTGCGTCTGTGAGGAGGGAGGGTTGCTTTCCCTTCTCAGTTAAGGACAATTCCGTCCTTCCAGTTGCCAAGGTCAAAAGCTTTACAGTGGTTCTTGACTCTAATCTTTCAAATTCTCTCTCCATTAGCAAGACCTGTTTATATTCAAAATACAGCCAGTGAAATGATGTGATGTCTGGGTGGTGGTGGTGGTTTAGTCGCTGTGTCCAACTCTCTGTGACCCCACATGGGGTAGCCCACCAGGCTCCTCTGACCGTGCGACTTTCCAGGCAAGAATACTGGATCGGGTTGCCACTTTCTTCTCCTGGGGATCTTCCCAACACAGGGATCGAACCTGTCTCTGCTGGACTGGCAGGCAGATTCTTTACCGTTCGACTCATCAGGAAAGCCCATTTCATTCAGAGTAAAAGCCAGGGTCTTAGCAGTCTTCAGGATCCTACACAATAGTCCCCATACCCTGTACCACAAAAACCTCACCCTCTCCCCTCTCCGCCCTTGACCATCTCATTTCCCTCACAGTGCTGTTCCTCACACCACCAGGCACCCTGCCACCACAGGACCTTTGTACCTGCTGCTCCTTCTCCCATTCTTCTCTCTGACATACAGACAGCTCACTCTTTGCCTCCTTCATTCACGCCTTTGCTCAAATGTCTTCTTTTCAGACCTTCCCTGACCACCTTTCTTGACACTGAATTCCCAAACACCACCCCCTCTCACTATCTACACATAGTCAGTACCTTGAGCTCTTTTTCCTGCTTTGTTTTTCTGATGGGCATTGATCACTATCTTTATTACTATAACTTTTATGTATTTATCCTGCTTATTATTTGTCTCTAGTATTAGAGTGTGAGCCCTCTGTGGTCTGAGAACTTTGTCTACTCTCGGCAGTATTCCAGGATGCCTGCCTGACACACAGTAGGCACTCAATAACTGCTAGCTGAATGAATGAATGAGTGGCATTCAGAGATTAAATCCCTGTTCTCACCTCTCTCTTTCCTGCCTTCTATGCCAAAGTAGATCTCACAGCCTAGTCTTAGCACACACTAGGCTCATTCACCCTTCTCAGCCTTATCCTATGTCGTGCCTTCTGGATCCTGGTTGCATCTCCAGTCTTCCCTCCACCCCGTCCATCATGCCTCTTTTATTTTTGTATTATTTTCATCTATCTTTCATTCTTTGGCATGTATGGGCCTCCCACTGCAGTGGCCTCCCTCATTGCAGAGCACCGCTTCTGGGCACATGCGCTCCAGAGCGCTGGCTCGTAATTGAACACACTGGTCCAGCCGCTCTGTGGCACATGGGATCTTCCCAGGCCAGGGATCAAACCAGCGCCCCCTGCACTGCAAGGTGGATTCTCTACCCACTGGACCACCAGGGAAGTCCCATCCCCAGTCTTTTAAGACTTACCTCTGTATAGCACAAACTAACACAACATTGTGAAGCATCTATTTTCAAAGAAAAAAAAAAAACCAGACTCATCCCAAGGAGATGTCCACTGACACCAGAGGTGACTCCAAAGAAACTCTTCTGCCTGAATTTCCACCAGGTTTCTGCGCCCTCTTTTCTTCCTAACACACAGAACACTGGACTCTGTGCCCCTCTGTCTCCCTCACTGTTCTGGGAGACCCTGGGGTAGGAACCACGTCTTACTCTGTCTTCTTAGCACAATGCCTGGTGCCCAGCAGCACTCACTAGACGTCTGTGTGTGTGTGCGTAGTCGCTCAGTCATGTCTGACTCTTTGTGGCCCATGGACTGTAGCCACCGGGCTCCTCTGTCCACAGGAATCTCTGGGAAAGAACGGGTGTGTTGCCGTTTCCTCCTCCAGGGGATCCTCCCAACCCAGAGATCAAACTCACGTCTCCCGCCTCCTGCACTGGCAGGCAGACTCTTTACCACTGAGCCACTTGGGAAGCCTCATTAGATGTATAGCAAATGAATAAGAATACCAGCATTTTTGACCACAAGGCGTGCGGGATCCTGGTTCCTGGACCAGGGATCAAACCCATGCCCCCTGCTTTGGCAGCACAGAGTCTCGACCTCTGGACCACCAGGGAAATCTAATACTTGCATTTACGTAATGCTTTCTCTACTAAATGTTCTCACACTTAATCCACACAATCTATGAAGTGGGTATTATTCTTACACACATTTTGAGGATTATTCATGTGAGGGTCAGAGAGGTTAAGAGTCTGGCAAAGGGCAGATTAGAATTCCAGAGCATGTTCTTTGGGACCCTAGAATTCCTACACTTCAGTTCAACCTAGAGCGAGTGAGTCCCTACTCATTGTGAGCCTGTTCTGGATGATAAGATAGGGGGGTGGGATGGGTGGATAGCATCCAGTGGGGGAGCTGCCTCTTCCAGGGCCATCCTCAGGCCAATTTCAGTTTCCAACTTACAAAAGGGAAAGTAAGAGTTGAGAAAGGAAACCTGCAGTCAAAGGGTGACTGAAAGGCACGCCCATTAAGGTGGCACCGTACCTTCTAGTCATCACTCAGCGTCCCCAGTGTCCCAGCCGCTGTGAACTGCCTCAATAAAGAGGAGCCCCGGGCCAGTCAGACACCCCTGGTTTCCTCTCCACTCTGACCTTCGAGAAGGAAATGGCAAACCACTCCAGTATTCTTGCCTGGAGAATCCCATGGACAGAGGAGCCTGGGGAGCGACAGTCCACAGGGTCACATACAGTCAGACAAGACTGAAATGACTCAGCATGCAGGCACCCTGACCTTAACATGTGCTGGTGTGATAGTGGGTGGAGGAGGTCGAAAGACAAATCAGCCTCAAATTGCTGACAGTCTACACATCTCTTTTTCATCCAAAGGTAAGAATATTCCTAAAAGGGTAACTGCCATGTCCACGAACCTGGAGACTGTACCCCCACACGCTGGAATCTAGAATGTGGCCATGTATTAGATGGATCTGTGTGTGTTCATGCACGTGCACACACACACATGCACATACACACACACCAGGGAGAAGTGTGGAGGATCCAGCTGTTGAGGCATTGTACCTCCCAAAGGATATTAAGTGACCCAAAAGTACCCATGGAAGATCTACGTTTATTCCCACTGAAAACAGGAAGTGGGCCTTTTTTGATGCATTAGATCAGGAGTCAGTAAACCATAACCTGTGGGTCACATTTGGCTTATTGCCTGTTTTTGTACAGCCCACAAGCTTAAGAATGATTTACATTTTTAAATGGTTTAAAAATCAGAAGGAGAGTATTTTATGACATGAAAATTACATGAAATTCAAATATCAGTGTCCATAAAATAAAAATGCATCAGGACACTACCCTACTCCTTTGTTTACATTTTATCTGTGGCTGTTTCACAGCCAAAATCAACCTGCAATAGAGATCGTATGGCCCATAACACCTGAAATATTTACCACTAGGTCCTACATAGGAGAAGTCTGCCCACTCCAGGGGTAAGTCTTTGATTCAACAAACTTTCCATAGGAGTAGATTCTGATGAGTCAGGCTCATCCCCAAGCGTCCACTGGTGAACAGTATACCTATCCTTGTGAGGCCCAAGGTTCAGGAGAAGAGCGTACAGGCTAAGCGACTAGTCCTCTGTGTTCCTAGAGATGCCAGATCCATCCTAGGTCCCTGTTTGGTGTAGCGATCCCATGCTCACTCAGTGTATCCAACTTCTTCTGACCCCAACTGTAGCCTGCCAGGCTCCTCTGCCCACGGATTTGGGGTCATTCCAAACCACTCCAGTATTCTTGCCTGGAGAATCCCATGGCCAGCGGAGCCTGGGGAGCGACAGTCCACAGTGTCACATGCACCCAGACAAGACTGAAATGACTCAGCATGCAGGCACCCTGACCTTAACATGTGCTGGTGTGATAGTGGGTGGAGGAGGTCGAAAGACAAATCAGCCTCAAATTGCTGACAGTCTACACATCTCTTTTTCATCCAAAGGTAAGAATATTCCTAAAAGGGTAACTGCCATGTCCACGAACCTGGAGACTGTACCCCCACACGCTGGAATCTAGAATGTGGCCATGTATTAGATGGATCTGTGTGTGTTCATGCACGTGCACACACACACATGCACATACACACACACCAGGGAGAAGTGTGGAGGATCCAGCTGTTGAGGCATTGTACCTCCCAAAGGATATTAAGTGACCCAAAAGTACCCATGGAAGATCTACGTTTATTCCCACTGAAAACAGGAAGTGGGCCTTTTTTGATGCATTAGATCAGGAGTCAGTAAACCATAACCTGTGGGTCACATTTGGCTTATTGCCTGTTTTTGTACAGCCCACAAGCTTAAGAATGATTTACATTTTTAAATGGTTTAAAAATCAGAAGGAGAGTATTTTATGACATGAAAATTACATGAAATTCAAATATCAGTGTCCATAAAATAAAAATGCATCAGGACACTACCCTACTCCTTTGTTTACATTTTATCTGTGGCTGTTTCACAGCCAAAATCAACCTGCAATAGAGATCGTATGGCCCATAACACCTGAAATATTTACCACTAGGTCCTACATAGGAGAAGTCTGCCCACTCCAGGGGTAAGTCTTTGATTCAACAAACTTTCCATAGGAGTAGATTCTGATGAGTCAGGCTCATCCCCAAGCGTCCACTGGTGAACAGTATACCTATCCTTGTGAGGCCCAAGGTTCAGGAGAAGAGCGTACAGGCTAAGCGACTAGTCCTCTGTGTTCCTAGAGATGCCAGATCCATCCTAGGTCCCTGTTTGGTGTAGCGATCCCATGCTCACTCAGTGTATCCAACTTCTTCTGACCCCAACTGTAGCCTGCCAGGCTCCTCTGCCCACGGGATTTTCCAGGGAAGAATACTGGAGTGGGTTTCCATTTATTTCTCCAGGGGATCTTCCTGACTGAGATAAAACCAGAGTCTCCTGTGTCTCCTGCAATGGCAGGCAGATTCTTTACCACTACTCCCCCTGGGAAGCCCAGATAGAGATCCCAGTTTGAGGTAAAGTGGCCCCTGCCAGGAGTCCTAGGCATTCATGATCCCAGTGAGGGCACAATTCCATTGGAAAATAAGCTGGTCTCCTGAGGCATACCCCAAGGATCCTGTGAGTGTCCAGGGTGTGGGCTGACCTTCATACCCAGGTGCCACCCTACACCAGTCAGTTCTGACTGGCTCTTTGCAAACAGGTGTGGGGAGTTCCAATCATGACAGGCTGAAGTCCCTTGTGTCGGACTGTGTCCTCAACAGTCCATGGGTCACCTGTCCTCTGTGTGTAGCTGTGTCCCCTGTTCCTTCAGTGAATTGTTTTATTGTTTCACTGCTACGGTTTTATTGTGGGCACTGCATGCAACTGGTCTCTCCCTCTTAAACTCTCCCGGCCTCCCAGGGATATAAAGTGCCTCCTTCCCTGGGGGGACTCAGTACTCCTGATGCCACCTTTGGTCACAGGCATTTTACAGGCATTTTACAGGGGACAGAGGCAGAACCAGTGACACTCAGCAAAAAGCATGACGTGATAAATGATAAATCAAGTTCAAAGTGCCAGTGGCCTAAGTATCAGTCTGTTTGGTGCAGAACTAGAGAAACAAGGGAGTGCCATGAAGAAAATCTAAGCTTAAAAGCTATACAAGCCAGGAGGTAACACTTCTTTCAGTGCCCAGTTCCCATACAGTGCTGGTCTAATGGGATCTGTGTTGTTCAGTCACTCATTCGTGTCCAACTCTTTGTGACCCCATGGACTTCAGCACACCAGGCCTTCCTGACCTTAAGCTTGCTCAAACTCATGTCCACTGAGTCAGGGATGCCATTCAACCATCTCATCCTCTGTAATCCCCTTCTCCTCCTGCCCTCAATCTTCCCCAGCATGAAGGTCTTTTCCAGTGAGTTGGCTCTTTGCATCAGGGGCCAGAGTACTGGAGCTTCAGCTTCAGCATCAGTCCTTCCAATGAATATTCAGGGTTTATCTCCTTTAGGACTGACTGATTTAATCTCCTTGCAGTCCAATGGACTTCAAGAGTTTTCTCCAACACCACAGTTCATAGGCATCAATTCTTTGGCACTCACCTTTCGTTATGATCCAACTCTCACATCCGTACATGACTACTGGAAAAACCATCGCTTTGACTTTACGAACCTTTGTTGGTAATGTCTCTGCTTTTTTAATATACTGTGTTTGTCATAGCTTTTCTTCCAAGGAGCAAGCATCAAGCTCAAAGGTATTGAGGAAGCCTAACTTGAGTGTTGAAAGTAAGCCTTCGAGATAACTAAGGATGGAACCTCACTGGTGCTCCAGTGGACAAGAATCTGCCTGCTAATGCAGAGGACACAGGTTCATCCCTCATCAAGGAAGATTCCACAAACTGAGGAGCAACTAGGCCCATGGGCTTCAACTACTGAAGTCCAAGCACACAGAGCTTGTGCTGTACAACACAACGAGAAGCCAATGCACTGCAGCCAAGAGTAGCTCCCACGCTGCAACTAGACAAAGCCTACACACAGCAATGAAGACTCAGCACAACCAAAAACAAATACATAAATAGAAAGATAACTAAGGATATAAAAGAAAGTCCTCTTGCTGCTAAATGGCAGGCACATGAGATTATCAAGGGAAAGGCCCCACAGGCAGTAATGGCAAGGAGAGAACGAGAAAGAGAGCTGGGTCAAACAAGGTGACTCCACTGGGGAGCTGAACTCCAGGCCATGGCATATGAAAAGCTCGGTACAGGGGCTTCCCTGGTGGTCCAGTGGGTAAGGACACCGCTTTGCAGTGCAAGGGGCGCCGGTTCGATCCCTGGCCTGGGAAGATCCCACGTGCCACAGAGCGGCTGGACTGATGTGTCCAACTACCGAGCCAGAGCTCTGGGGCGCATGCGCCCAGAGCCAGTGCTCTGCGACAACAGAGGCCACCGCGATGGGAGGCCCACATTGGCCAAAGAACAAAGATGGATGAAAATAGACAAATGAAAGACCAATCGAAGTGGCCCGCCCGCCCCCCTCTCCAAAAAAGCTCGGTATGGAAGAAGTGTGTACCTGCCTCAGCCAGGGAGGAAGATTGCTATGAAAAGGCACGGTTTTGCTTGTTTTGGAAGGACGCACTCAGAATGTAATTTGTAATCTTAGGGGGAGAGTTGGGATGGGTCATAGAATTTAGAATCAGGCGAAAGATGTCAGTGGGCTGAGGGGTGGCTTGGCTCTGAGCTGTGGAATTTGTCCTTCTGTACCTGCTTTCAGTGTCTGATCTGCCCAGTTGGGCGCAGAGGCCCCCGGTGTACTGAGCAGGGGACCGTGTTTATCAGTGTCTCTGTGCTGTCCAAGGCCAGCTGGTATCCTGAGAAAAGGGTGCACACTACAACAGGCTCCCCGATGCTGGAGCAATCTGGGGAAACCCCCCAATGCATTGGTGCCTCCCCCTGCACTATACCTCACTGTCTAGAAGGCTGCACAGGAACAAACTGTATAATCTGAATCAAAATACCAGTGTGCTCATGGAAATTACATTTGTAATTTGCCTCTGTTAACAGTAGAAGCTATTTTCAAAGGCATGGCCTTTGCTTAGACTTTATAACAATCATGGGAGGTGGCTATTATTTTCAGTTTTGCAGACAAGGATGGTGAGACTGAGTGTGAACCTGTCACCTTACGTAACAGTAAGTCCAGAAGTGGGGAAGCCCTGGGTTACTCCAGGGGTTCCACATCCTCAGTCATGGGGTCTTTCCATCTTTTCACTCCACCTGCCTAACTGTTGGCCTCGTCCTGCAACTGTCCTCCTGGCTCAGAAGGCAGCAGCCACATCCTCTCACCATAAACCCCGGCAGCATAAAGGGATTGTGTCTTTTTTATAGATAACTAGGGCCAAGCAGTTTGTTTATTTGACTTTTTGTTTATTTCTTTTCTTGGCGGGGGGTGGGGCGGGTTGGGGAGGGAGGAGGGGGAGCGGGCCACTTCTATTGGTCTTTCATTTATCTATTTTCATCCATCTTTTTTTGTTCTTTGGCCTGTGTGGGCCTCCCATCGCAGCGGCCTCTGCTGTCGCAGAGCACTGGCTCTGGGCGCACGCGCTCCAGAGCTCCGGCTCGGTAATTGGACACATTGGTGCAGCCACTCCGCGGCACGTGGGATCTTCCCAGGCCAGGGATCGAACCGGCGGCCCTTGCACTGCAAGGCAGGTGTCCTTACCCACTGGACCACCAGGGAAGCCCTTGTTTATTTCTTTTTGGCTGCACTGGGCCTTTGTTGCTGTGTGCAGATTTTCCCTAGCTGCGGAGAGTGGGAGCTACTGTTAGTCGTGGTGTGCAGGATTTTCAACCTGCTGACTTCTCCTGAGGTGGAGCATGCGTTCTAAAGCTCGGGCTCAGTGCTTCTGGTGCATAGGCTTAGTTGCTCCTCGGCATGTGGAATCTTCCTGGACCAGGGATCAAACCTGTGTCCCCTTGCATTCACAGGTGGATTCTTATCCACTGGACCACCAGGCAAGTGCAGATTGTGACTTTCTTTAGTTTGTTTTTAGGATAAAGTTCCTAGCTCCTCTTGCCACATGAACTAGAATAGGGTTACAGGCCCATCTCTATTGGAATCTCTAGAAGGAGGATGCATTATCAGGATGGGCTGGGATGAAATACACTGTGATCCTTTCACTCTAAATTCATGGCCCCCCACCTCAAGAAGGCTCTACTGCCACCTTTCAATGCACCAGAGACTCCTAAACTAGTGCTTCTCACACTTGAGTGTGCAGTAGAGTCACCTGGGGGCTTTGTTTGAGCACAGATGGCTGGACGAGACTTTCTGGTCCAGGAAGACTAGAGCAGGGCCTGAGAATCTGCACTGTGACATTTGTTCTGACAAGTCCTTAGGGGATACTGATGCTGTGGGTCCTGGGTCCATACTTTGGGAGCCACTACTCCGGATCATCAGCCCTTACTGTCCTAGATCACATCACCAGCCTCTGTTTTTTTCTTTTTTTTTTCAAACATCTACTACCTCTCCCTACTCAATCGTCCATCTCAACTGATACCTCGCTGCCCACTTCACTGAGATTACTGGCCATTCCCACCATCACCATCTAACATGGTACTCGTACACTCTAGTTTCCTTTTCATTACTCTGTATGAGCGCCATTCTCTTATTGAAGACTAATTCCTACATCTGTGCCCTTGACCTCATTTCCTCTCACCTACGCAAAAATATCACTCCAAAAATGTTAGCAAATGTGTTCTGACATGGTACATCCCCAAACTAAACAAAACACAACCAAAACAGACAAATTCCCTGGACCCCAATCCCTTCTCAATCATTACTTCAATTCTGTTTCCCTCAACAGCAAATCTCTTGAGACCTCATCCTTACTCTCCTCACTTCCTTTCTTTCATCCTCTCTTGATCCCAGTCTGATCTGACTTTTATGCCAACCTCTCTGTTGAAACTGCTTTTCTCAAGATCAACATTGACTTTCTGGTCCCTATTTCCAGTCACGGAGTCCCAGTTCCCACCATATCCAGCCCATTAGCCGTACCCAACACAGCTCATTACTTCTTTTTTGGAACCACACTCTCTATTGACTTCTAGCCGCTACTCTCTTGATTCTCCTCTCTGGCTGTTCCCTCTCAGTCTTTTCTACTGACTTTTCTTTGTTTCACTGACCTCTAAAGACTGGGGATTCCTAGAGCTTAGTTCTCTCCACCTACATTTTAACTGGATGTAGTTTTATCTAGTGTTTTACATGCCACTTACCTGCCATGATTCCCCAATTCATATCTCTAGCCTAGATCTCTCCACTGAATTCCAGACACCTGGATCCCATAGCATGTATCACCAGATGTATATGGTGGATATGTGCAACATTCCTCAAACTGGGTTCCTTCTTCTACCCCAGCAACCCGGCACACACATATACCAAGTTTTTCTTCCTGCTTACAGCAGATGGGGGTTTCATTCTTTCCATTCCTCACACCAGAATCTTGGAATCATTCTTGACTCTGCTCTTCTCTCATACACCACATCCAAACCATCGGCAAACACCACTGTCCTAGATCACATCACCAGCCTCTGTTTTTTCTTTTTTTTCAAACATCTACTACCTCTCCCTACTCAATCGTCCATCTCAACTGATACCTCGCTGCCCACTTCACTGAGATTACTGGCCATTCCCACCATCACCATCTAACATGGTACTCGTACACTCTAGTTTCCTTTTCATTACTCTGTATGAGCGCCATTCTCTTATTGAAGACTAATTCCTACATCTGTGCCCTTGACCTCATTTCCTCTCACCTACGCAAAAATATCACTCCAAAAATGTTAGCAAATGTGTTCTGACATGGTACATCCCCAAACTAAACAAAACACAACCAAAACAGACAAATTCCCTGGACCCCAATCCCTTCTCAATCATTACTTCAATTCTGTTTCCCTCAACAGCAAATCTCTTGAGACCTCATCCTTACTCTCCTCACTTCCTTTCTTTCATCCTCTCTTGATCCCAGTCTGATCTGACTTTTATGCCAACCTCTCTGTTGAAACTGCTTTTCTCAAGATCAACATTGACTTTCTGGTCCCTATTTCCAGTCACGGAGTCCCAGTTCCCACCATATCCAGCCCATTAGCCGTACCCAACACAGCTCATTACTTCTTTTTTGGAACCACACTCTCTATTGACTTCTAGCCGCTACTCTCTCTTGATTCTCCTCTCTGGCTGTTCCCTCTCAGTCTTTTCTACTGACTTTTCTTTGTTTCACTGACCTCTAAAGACTGGGGATTCCTAGAGCTTAGTTCTCTCCACCTACATTTTAACTGGATGTAGTTTTATCTAGTGTTTTACATGCCACTTACCTGCCATGATTCCCCAATTCATATCTCTAGCCTAGATCTCTCCACTGAATTCCAGACACCTGGATCCCATAGCATGTATCACCAGATGTATATGGTGGATATGTGCAACATTCCTCAAACTGGGTTCCTTCTTCTACCCCAGCAACCCGGCACACACATATACCAAGTTTTTCTTCCTGCTTACAGCAGATGGGGGTTTCATTCTTTCCATTCCTCACACCAGAATCTTGGAATCATTCTTGACTCTGCTCTTCTCTCATACACCACATCCAAACCATCGGCAAACACCACTGGATCTACCGTCACAGTGTACCCAGAATCTGACCCCTGCCCACAGCTTCCACTGCCATCAATTCTGGCTCAAGCCATTCTCCTGTCCTCCTCCACAGCTATCAGCTATCTTAGGGACTTCCCTGGGCATCCAGTGTAGAAGACTTCACACTCCCAGTGCAGGAGGCTGAGGTTCGATCCGTGGTCAGGGAACTAGGACCCACATGTTGCAACTAAAAAAAGATCCTGCAAACTGCAACTAAAGAACCCACATGCCACAATGAAGATCAAAGTTCCCTTGTGCCATGATTAAGACCTGGCGCAGCCAAATATATATATATATATATATATATATATATATATATATATATATATAAAGAAAAATTACAAAGACAATACTATTTTTTAAAAAAGCATCTTAGTCTCCCTGCCTCTTCCCTTTCCTCCCCTCACCTCCCATTATCTATTTTCAACACAGCCAGCCAAAAGATGCCATTAAAATGTGAAACAGATTATGTCTCTCTTCAGCTCAAAATCTCATTCAGGGCAAAAGCCCAAATCCTTACAAAGGCCTGCAAGGGCTCCAGTCTCATAAGTTTCTCTGATGTCAGCCTATCCCCTCTCACTTCTCTGCTGCTGGGCTGCCTCCCAGCAGTGCTCTGACCCATCAAGCACAGGCTTACTGAACACGTGACGTGACTCTGCCAGGGGCACCCTTCCTGCAGGAATCTCTGACTCTAGCTCCTTCACATTTCTGCTCAGATGTCCCCTGATTAGAAAGACTTTTCCCGACAACCCTAAGTGAAATAGGAACAATTTCCTGCTCTCACTTGTACTCCAACATTTTATGTTTCCTTTAACTGACCCTAATTTCCTCATAGCACGTATTATGTCTAACATATTATATAGTGTCCATTCATATGTCTCCCCACTAAAATGTAAGCAGCATGAAGGCAGGCAATTTGAGCCCACAGGGGGCACTCAATAAAATTTTTGAATTTATGAATGAAGGGTAGTTCCCAGAGAAAACAACGAACAGCGAAGTTACACTTTGGACTCTTGTGAGTTACACCAGTGGCAGTCAGTCCCACAGAGCCCTGTCAACTCTATTTTCAGTCTGAGTTTCTGGATCTATAATGCCAAGAAATAGACATTGGACTATATTATCCCTTGGCAGGTGGTATCATCCTCAGAGATCTGCTCATCTGTCATCAAAAGAACTCTATTTTGAAAAGGAAACATTTGTACAAGTTGAGAAACTGGTATAGCCAGTTATGAAAGTTTCTCATAAAAACAAAACAGAACTACAATATGGCCAAGCAATTCTGCTCCTGGGCATATACCCCCCAAAGAAGGAAACACTGGACTTCCCTGGTGGTGCAGATAAGAATCTGCCTGCCAATGGTTTGGCCTGGGTCTGTGAAGATTCCATATGCCTCAGAGCAACTGAGCCTTTGTACCACAACTATTTGGGGAGCGGAACTTCTATTGGTCTTTCATTTATCTGTATCTTTTTAAAAAGCATCTTAGTCTCCCTGCCTCTTCCCTTTCCTCCCCTCACCTCCCATTATCTATTTTCAACACAGCCAGCCAAAAGATGCCATTAAAATGTGAAACAGATTATGTCTCTCTTCAGCTCAAAATCTCATTCAGGGCAAAAGCCCAAATCCTTACAAAGGCCTGCAAGGGCTCCAGTCTCATAAGTTTCTCTGATGTCAGCCTATCCTCTCACTTCTCTGCTGCTGGGCTGCCTCCCAGCAGTGCTCTGACCCATCAAGCACAGGCTTACTGAACACGTGACGTGACTCTGCCAGGGGCACCCTTCCTGCAGGAATCTCTGACTCTAGCTCCTTCACATTTCTGCTCAGATGTCCCCTGATTAGAAAGACTTTTCCCGACAACCCTAAGTGAAATAGGAACAATTTCCTGCTCTCACTTGTACTCCAACATTTTATGTTTCCTTTAACTGACCCTAATTTCCTCATAGCACGTATTATGTCTAACATATTATATAGTGTCCATTCATATGTCTCCCCACTAAAATGTAAGCAGCATGAAGGCAGGCAATTTGAGCCCACAGGGGGCACTCAATAAAATTTTTGAATTTATGAATGAAGGGTAGTTCCCAGAGAAAACAACGAACAGCGAAGTTACACTTTGGACTCTTGTGAGTTACACCAGTGGCAGTCAGTCCCACAGAGCCCTGTCAACTCTATTTTCAGTCTGAGTTTCTGGATCTATAATGCCAAGAAATAGACATTGGACTATATTATCCCTTGGCAGGTGGTATCATCCTCAGAGATCTGCTCATCTGTCATCAAAAGAACTCTATTTTGAAAAGGAAACATTTGTACAAGTTGAGAAACTGGTATAGCCAGTTATGAAAGTTTCTCATAAAAACAAAACAGAACTACAATATGGCCAAGCAATTCTGCTCCTGGGCATATACCCCCCAAAGAAGGAAACACTGGACTTCCCTGGTGGTGCAGATAAGAATCTGCCTGCCAATGGTTTGGCCTGGGTCTGTGAAGATTCCATATGCCTCAGAGCAACTGAGCCTTTGTACCACAACTATTTGGGGAGCGGAACTTCTATTGATCTTTCATTTATTTATCTGTATTCTTTGGCCGGTGTGGGCCTCCCGTCGCAGTGGCCTCTCTTGTTGCAGAGCACTGGCTCTGGGCGCATGCGCTCCAGAGCTCCGGTTCAGTAACTGGACACACCGGTCCAGCCGCTCCACGGCACGTGGGATCTTCCCAGGCCAGGGATTGAACCGGTGCCCCTTGCACTGCAAGGCAGTGCCTTTACCCACTGGACCACAGCTTTTAAACCCTGCAAGCCCTTGAGTTAACAAGTCACAACTACTGAGCCCATGTGCTGCAACTACTGAGTCCAGGCGACTGGAGCCCATGCTCTGAAACAAGAAAAGCCAGCTAAACAAGAAGGTCACACACCACACAACTTGAGAGTAGCCCCAACTCTCCACAACTAGAGAAAACCCGCATGCAGCAGTGAAGGCCCAGTGCAGCCAAAAATAAATAAATAAAGCAGTTTGTATATGTCAAAAACTTTTTGCATATTCTTAAAAAATAAAAAGAAACGCTAATTCAGAAAGATAAATGAAACCCAATGTTCATAGTAGCATTATTCACAATAGTCAGGATATGGTTATAACCTAAGTGTCCATCAACAGATAAATTGGGATTCCCCTGGTAGTCCGGTAGTTAAGAACCCCCCTAACAATGTAGGGGACAAGAGTTCGATCCTTGGTCTGGGAAGATTCCACATGACGTGGGGGCAACTAAGCCCATAAGCCACAGCTCTTGAAGTCTGTATGTCCTAGAGCCCATGCTCTGCAACAAGAGAAAACCCACATGCAGCAATGAAGACTGAGCACAGTCAAAAACAAATACAAATAAATATTTCTGAAAAACAGATAAATGGATAAAGATGTGGCATATATGTGTGCCACACATATACAAAAATATATACAGTCGAATATTACTCAGCCAGAGTAATTTGTTTTAATTTAGCCTCTTTTATTGGTTTTTTATTTATTCATTCTCTTCTATCTTCACTCTTTGGCCTGTGTGGCCCTCCCATTGCAGTGGCCTCTCTCGTTGCAGAGCACCGGCATCGGCTCTGGGTGTATGCACTCCAGAGCACTGGCTCGTAATTGGACACACTGGTCCAGCCGCCCACGGCACGTGGGTTCTTCCTGGGCCAGGGATTGAACTGATGCCCCTTGCACTGCCAGGAGGACTCTTTACCCACTGGACTACCAGGGAAGCCCCAGAGTAATTTTAAGAAATAAATTTTACCATTGGCAACGATAAGGATGGACTTAGGAAGTATCAAGTTAACTAAAACAAGTCGGAGAAAGACAAATACTGTATGATATCACTTATATGAGGAATTTAAAAAATAAGACAAACTACTGAACATAGCAAAACAGAAACAGATTCACAGATATAGAGAACAAACTAGTGGTTACCCAGTGGGATCAGGAAAGGGCAAGATAGGGGTAGGGAATTAAGAGGCACAAACTACTATGTATAAAAGAAATAAGATCCTGTACAGCACAGGGCAATACTGTAGCCAGCATTTTATAATAACTGTAAACGCAATCTTAACCTTTAAAAATTGTGAATAACTATGTTGTACACGGGAAACATACATAACATTGTACATCAACTATAGCCCAATAAAAAGAAAATGAAAAAACAAATTCCTCAAGTCCTAGGATTGAGTAGTTAACGAAGCTGATGGCAAAGCCTTTTTGCAGGCAGATAGTCACCCTCTGCTCCGACTGATCAAGTTCAGAACCGACTAATTCTTGCATATTGTTTTCACCCAAAGCTAGACACACATTTACGCTCCCATAAAGAAACTTAGCCACCAAAGCTGACCCTCTCCTTTACAGCTGCAAGATAATACATTTGGTAAAAACCACCTGACCAGCTGGACAAGAATAATTCTGGTGATTGCATTCAGCACAATATAACCACCCGTGTGAATGCATGTTCAGTCATCTCTGACTATTTTCAATCCCACGGGATGCAGACTGCCAGGCTCATCTGTCCATAGGTTTTTCTAGGAAAGAACAATGAAGTGTGTTGCCATTCCTCCTCCAGGGGATAGTCCCGGCCCAAGGATCGAGCCCACATCTCTTGCATCGCCCGTTTTTGGGAGGCGGATTCTTTACCACTGTGCCACCTGGGAAGTCCTTGTACCTTGACAAATAAAATTATTCTATCAGAAGCCTTTACTCTCTTATCAGCATTGACTTGATTTCTTTCGCGTAAGCCCATTTTTTTCTCCTCTCCAGACAATGGTGCCCTTTTGCTAAAAGTAGAAGCATACAGTGTCCTGTGAAAATGGCAACAATGCCCATGAGGAATGGTCTGGGTTGGTGCTTTGCCAGTGTGGCGTTTAGTACCAAGGAACTTAGGAAGTCAAGTTAACAAAACGGAGAAAGACAAATACTGTATGATATCACTTATATGAGGAATTTAAAAAATAAGACAAACTACTGAACATAGCAAAACAGAAACAGATTCACAGATATAGAGAACAAACTAGTGGTTACCCAGTGGGATCAGGAAAGGGCAAGATAGGGGTAGGGAATTAAGAGGCACAAACTACTATGTATAAAAGAAATAAGATCCTGTACAGCACAGGGCAATACTGTAGCCAGCATTTTATAATAACTGTAAACGCAATCTTAACCTTTAAAAATTGTGAATAACTATGTTGTACACGGGAAACATACATAACATTGTACATCAACTATAGCCCAATAAAAAGAAAATGAAAAAACAAATTCCTCAAGTCCTAGGATTGAGTAGTTAACGAAGCTGATGGCAAAGCCTTTTTGCAGGCAGATAGTCACCCTCTGCTCCGACTGATCAAGTTCAGAACCGACTAATTCTTGCATATTGTTTTCACCCAAAGCTAGACACACATTTACGCTCCCATAAAGAAACTTAGCCACCAAAGCTGACCCTCTCCTTTACAGCTGCAAGATAATACATTTGGTAAAAACCACCTGACCAGCTGGACAAGAATAATTCTGGTGATTGCATTCAGCACAATATAACCACCCGTGTGAATGCATGTTCAGTCATCTCTGACTATTTTCAATCCCACGGGATGCAGACTGCCAGGCTCATCTGTCCATAGGTTTTTCTAGGAAAGAACAATGAAGTGTGTTGCCATTCCTCCTCCAGGGGATAGTCCCGGCCCAAGGATCGAGCCCACATCTCTTGCATCGCCCGTTTTGGCAGGCGGATTCTTTACCACTGTGCCACCTGGGAAGTCCTTGTACCTTGACAAATAAAATTATTCTATCAGAAGCCTTTACTCTCTTATCAGCATTGACTTGATTTCTTTCGCGTAAGCCCATTTTTTTCTCCTCTCCAGACAATGGTGCCCTTTTGCTAAAAGTAGAAGCATACAGTGTCCTGTGAAAATGGCAACAATGCCCATGAGGAATGGTCTGGGTTGGTGCTTTGCCAGTGTGGCGTTTAGTACCAGTCTGCACTACCAAGAGACCTGAAATGACCTCCCGAGGTGATTTTTTTTTCTTTTCTACAGAAGACCACACTGGAGATTTTGGAACAACCCAACAGATCATGAGCTTGGCAAAAAGAGACAAGGACTCAACTGGGAATGAGACAGGGCAGCAGTGTGACCTCTGCACTAAAAGGGATTAAACTGAACTAATTGGATTAAAAACTAAGGCAGCAGATCTCGGGTACCGGAAGGGTAGGGAAGGCTTTCAGTCTCCTGCCAGTGGTAATGCATAGGTGTTGCTGGTTTAGAGCAAGCCATCTAAAAATCAGGCAAATTCTAAACCCACTGGGTAAAATCTTCGCCAAATGAATCATTAACTCTCCTCAAAAGGAAGAAAAATCTCTTTAGCCAAGAAACTCAGAGCTAGCTGGTCGCATTTTGTTTAGAGAGTAGTATGAAGGGGGTAATCATCCCTTGAATTCCAAATAGAAACTTCAGAAAAGAAAAACAAATAGAGTTAAAAAAAGAAAAGAAACTTCATCCAGTCTGAGACAGGGCCAAATGCTGTGAAAATGGCCTGGGGTCACCCACTGATAAGTGTTAAGAGACTTTAAAAGGTGTAGGTAGTCCTGATATTTAAGTGATTAGAATTTGTTTTTCTTTACCTGTGCTTGAGTATTTCAACGTTTTTTTTTTTAACAAAGATGCATAGCACGTTGGATTGTAATGCACCAACTTGGAATTGAGTCTGTACTCTGCATTGGAGCTGCTCAATGAAGTGTGTTGCCATTCCTCCTCCAGGGGATAGTCCCGGCCCAAGGATCGAGCCCACATCTCTTGCATCGCCCTTTTTGGCAGGCGGATTCTTTACCACTGTGCCACCTGGGAAGTCCTTGTACCTTGACAAATAAAATTATTCTATCAGAAGCCTTTACTCTCTTATCAGCATTGACTTGATTTCTTTCGCGTAAGCCCATTTTTTTCTCCTCTCCAGACAATGGTGCCCTTTTGCTAAAAGTAGAAGCATACAGTGTCCTGTGAAAATGGCAACAATGCCCATGAGGAATGGTCTGGGTTGGTGCTTTGCCAGTGTGGCGTTTAGTACCAGTCTGCACTACCAAGAGACCTGAAATGACCTCCCGAGGTGATTTTTTTTTCTTTTCTACAGAAGACCACACTGGAGATTTTGGAACAACCCAACAGATCATGAGCTTGGCAAAAAGAGACAAGGACTCAACTGGGAATGAGACAGGGCAGCAGTGTGACCTCTGCACTAAAAGGGATTAAACTGAACTAATTGGATTAAAAACTAAGGCAGCAGATCTCGGGTACCGGAAGGGTAGGGAAGGCTTTCAGTCTCCTGCCAGTGGTAATGCATAGGTGTTGCTGGTTTAGAGCAAGCCATCTAAAAATCAGGCAAATTCTAAACCCACTGGGTAAAATCTTCGCCAAATGAATCATTAACTCTCCTCAAAAGGAAGAAAAATCTCTTTAGCCAAGAAACTCAGAGCTAGCTGGTCGCATTTTGTTTAGAGAGTAGTATGAAGGGGGTAATCATCCCTTGAATTCCAAATAGAAACTTCAGAAAAGAAAAACAAATAGAGTTAAAAAAAGAAAAGAAACTTCATCCAGTCTGAGACAGGGCCAAATGCTGTGAAAATGGCCTGGGGTCACCCACTGATAAGTGTTAAGAGACTTTAAAAGGTGTAGGTAGTCCTGATATTTAAGTGATTAGAATTTGTTTTTCTTTACCTGTGCTTGAGTATTTCAACTTTTTTTTTTTTGACCACGATGCATGGCACGTGGGATCTTAGTGCCCCAACTAGGAATTGAGTCTGTGCTCTCTGCATTGGACGCTTAAAGTCCATCAATATGTTTTAATAGATGTAGAACTAGTCATAGGTGAAAGGGCTTCATAAAAGCAAAAGGCCAAATAAAAACAAACCAAAACAGACTTCCCTGGTGGTCCAGCAGCAATGTGGAAGACTCTGAGCCGTCAAAAGAATTAACTAATTAAGACAGATCCCACGAAAACCCAGGCCTGTTGCTTGTTACCCAGCTGCAACTGTTCAAATTGAGAGTTTATGTATTAAAAAGCTCACCCATCCTGGGGGCTTCTCTGGTGGTCCAGTGGGTAAGGAAACTGCCTTGCAGTGCAAGGGGCGCCAGTTCGATTCCTGGCCTGGGAAGATCCCACGTGCCACAGAGCGGCTGGACCGAAGTGTCCAATTACCAAGCCGGAGCTCTGGAGCGCATGCGCCCAGAGCCAGTGCTCTGCGACAACAGAGGCCACTATGATGGGAGACCCACATGGGCCAAAAGAACAAAGACGGATGAAAATAGATAAATGAAAGATCAATAGAAGTGGACGCCTGCCCTCCTCCCCCCCCAACACCTCCCCCAACAAAAAATTAGGATGTCGATCAAGATAATCTTTAAGGTCCCTTCCAAACCCCATATTCTATAATTCTGTGCTGTCTTTAAGACCTACTGCTACTGGGTGTAGTTGGCTGCTGGGTTAGAGATGGACACAAATTCTTTGCTTTTCCTCTCATAGAGAGGTGAGGTCTACTGCCCCTCCCCTTTATTCTGCACTACATCATGACTTGCTTTGACCAATAATAGACTACAATGGATGTGACGCTGTGCCAGTTCTGGGCACAGTAACTGGCTGTCCTGAGCAGGGTCAGGATGTGTGGTAGGAGGAGAGAGGGTGAGGAAGAAATTGGAAACATTGGGACTCAAAAGAAAAGTCTTTGATAGGGTCTGGCAGTTTGGGCTTTGTGTGTCTGGGAACACTAAGTGTTAGTGATCTGAGCTATAATAGGAAAAATAAATCTGACTCCATATTGAATCTGTTTCTTTTACTTTAACCTTTGTACTCTATTGCTTTTGCTACAAGTTAAGAATGTTGCCTATGACCTGAAATAGATAGGAAAGTCCATTCTCAAGGCTCTGACGTTTAAAAGTATAACATTTTCCCATTCACGCAGAGATAAAAGCTGTAGGACAAAAGAGTAACATTCATCTTGTTGAAGGTTTATAGAAACCTGACTGGACCTAGGTGAACAGAACGAAGGATTCTGGCTCCAAGAAGTTCACAACCACCAACCATGCTCCTCCCCTTTTAGAGTCAAAGAAGCCCAATTTCACCCCAAGTAGGATGGTTTGGGGGACACTAGTCCACCATCTCCTCCATTTGAATAAAGCCACTACTCCTTGCCCCAACAATTTATCTCTCACTGTAGTGGCCTGTTGTATGGGGAGCGGTATGAGCTTGGACTCGGTAACAGAACTGGTAGGTACAGTCTGGCCACCTTTCTGGAGAGACTATGTAGAGAGGCCTTGAGCCTACAGAAGAGAAAGGTGTCCATAGAGTCCAGACTTCCAGCCATCCTTGCCAGGGGTCAGATCTGTGAGTAAAACTGTTTTGGACCCTCTAGGTCAGCCCCACCACTAGGTAAATGCCACCGAATGATCCCAGCTGACACCAGCCGGAGCAAGAGAATCACACAGCTGAGCCCTGTCCTCCTTCCTGAGTGACAAACTCACAATACATGATAAAACGGTTGCTATTTAGGTCACCACATTTAGGGTAGTTCACTATGTAGCTGGAGACAACCAGAACATTGGGTCCGATGGCATTCTGTGAAATTCTCTGCAGTTTAACATGGAAATATTTGATAGACATTGGAGAAAACATATATGAATGCACGCATTCATAATAGGGACCTGTAGAAGCAGATGAAATTTTGTGCTGTTTCCACTGGCTTTGGTTTCTCGTCAATTAAATGGGCTGGGGACACATTTTTAGAGCAACCTAAAAGCACACCCACTAAAAACAAGGGCCTCCTTGAGAGAGATGCTCAAGGCCTATGATTGTAGCCCAGGAGCGCAGTGTCTGGGTATGTCCAGAGGATGTAGGAGAAGGCAAGGAATTGTAATGAAGGCTTGAGAAGGTGGGGCCCTCACTCAAAGAGGGCTTTGTCTGCTCCTGAGCACAGTGTGGCCATCTCCTGGGGCGAAATGTTCAGTTTGGGAAAGATCTGCAATTTGAAAAGCGAGATTTTACTTCCTCCTCTCCCCAGCTAATTTAAACCTCCACTGATCTCAAGGGAGATTTTTAGTGCAGTCTAATAAGGACACTTTAAGAATCACAGTCTCTTTTTCTGAATGTGTTTCTTATGTAAATGCTGCATCAGAGCCATTTCCCTCTTCTTTACACTTTACATCTGCTTTTAAAACCTGCAAAATAGAAACACAGAGAAAGACACCTTGAAAATACTTCAGGTTTCATCTCTTTTCCATTTTTACCTCAGGCTCCCCACATTTTTAAAAAATTCTTGTCCTTCAAGTCAAGCATATTTTAAAAGCATGTCCTGTTGAACTGGAAAAGCAGAAAAAAATGATTCCTGTCTATTTCGGTTGCCCAAATATACCAAGAAATGCAAAGCACTTCATAATGATCTAATCTTCAGGATGTTGCAGTGAAGTCAGGTGGCCCTAAGCAGGGGAATCAAGAGACAGCCAGAGAGGCCCCCTCTGAGGCCATGATGCGCCCCTCCCCCATATTAGTGTATGGTGGGGCGGGGTGGTGGAGGGGCCGAGGAAGGAGGGAAGAAAAATGCATAGATCTCTTGCAAGGTTTGCTTTCTTCCTTGACTCCCTTCCACTTTCCCACTGCTTCTATGTAGAACTGGCCACAGTGCAGTGCTTGTGGTCCACTCACAGTACCCCATATGACAGCTATTTTACAACACCTAGCTGTACTGATGTGTTCATGTCTATTCACCTGGGAGCCCAAGTCACTCAATGGGTAAAGAATCTGCCTGCAGTGCAGGAGGTGCAGGAGATTAGGGTTTGATCCCTGGGTTAGGAAGATTCCTTGGAGGAGGACATAGCAACCCCTTCAGTATTTTTACACAGACAGCCCCAGGGACAGAAGAGCCTGGCATGCTGCAGTCCATTAGGGTCACAGAACTGGACACAACGGAAGCGACTGAGCACATTCACGTGCTGAGGAGCAAGAGTAGTGTGGGAAAAGAGGATTCTATCTCATCTCCTTGTCCTTGCACACAACAAGAATAATAAAGAATAAAAATACACTTAATGAATGAGCAAGGACTGAACGAATGGGTTTCAATTTCAACTGGGGCACTTAATATCAGCATTTCCTTGGGCAAGTTCTTTCCTTCTGGGTGAGATGTGGAGGGCAGCAGCCGCCTCCTGGGAAGCTGTGAGGGATAAAGGACTGACATTTGTGAAGAATCTGTGAGGCATGCAGTGGCTTTTCTGCTAAGGTTCAGCCACTCCTCTTTTCCAGACCCACCTCCTTAAACAGGGCTTGGGATGAAGTGGGCCCGGCTGCTCTATATGCTTTGGGCGCCGTTGGGGAGGGGGGTCACCTGTGGGGCTTGCTGTGCCCATGATACTGCTCTGCTTTCCTGGCTGTCACTTAAATCAGTTTCCTTAAGATCTGGTTCTTTAACCTGAGGCTTTGCTGTTGTTTAACCGCTAAATTGTGTTTGACTCTTTTTGACCCAATGAACTGTAGCCCACCAGGCTCTTCTGTCCATGAGATTTTCCAGGCAAGAATCTTGGGGACTGGGGGCTTCCCTGGTGGTCCAGTGGGTAAGGACACTGCCTTGCAGTGCAAGGGGCGCGGGTTCAATCCCTGTCCTGGGAAGATTCCACATGCCGCGGAGCAGCTGGACCAATGTGTCCAATAACCGAGCCGGAGCTCTGGAGTGCATGTGCCCAGAGCCAGTGCTCTGCGACAACAGAGGTCACTGTGATGGGAGGTCCACACGGGCCAAAGAACAAAGACGGATGAAAATAGATAAATGAAAGAACAATAGAAGTGGCCTGCCCGCCCCCCCGCCCTCCCCAACTGAACCCTTCCCCCCACAAAAAAAGAATCCTGGACTGGGTTGCAATGCCCTCCTCCAGGGGGATCTTCCCCACCCACGGACAGAAACCATGTCCCATGCATTGCCTGCATTGGCAGGTGGATGCTTTACCACTGAGCCATGTTGACTAAAAAAGATGAACTTGAGGGTTGCGAGTTAAGTATTTTGGGGGAGGGGTGAGAACAGATCGCTCTGAGAGATTGCTCCAAAGAGGTAGTGGGGGAAAGGTCAATATATAAGGTTTTGATGAACGGGGAGTTCAATACTGTTAAACACTTATTTTACAAAGGATTTTCAGTTAGTCACGAGGATCTGATGTCACCATGAAGGGATTTAGTACTTCTCTAGATATGAAGAGATGCAAGGATTGAGATCATAAAATCTGTTCCTAAAAACATCCACCTATCTAAAGACTTCTCCCATCAGATTCTCTGGAGCACAGAGTGCCTCACTCCACCCTGAACTACCTCAGAGGGTGTTGAAGGTCAGCAGCTGCCACAGCCCAGGGGTCAGTCTGCACAGTGGCAGATGGCAAATGGCCTTGTTGTTCAGCCACTGGCAATGTAACTAGTAAGTGCTGATCTGTAGTTCACAGCCACCAGGAAGCCCCAATCTGAGACTTAGATTTTATTTAAAAGGCAAGTTTGGAGGAGGGAAGGGAAGGGGGTGCGTCAGACCTGGAACCTCAGTGTGGGTGAGATAAGGAGAGAGGGGGATGGAGGAAATTGTCAATGATGGAATTACAAAAACAGGAATCAGGAGGGGCTGTCTGTTACACAGGAGAGACCAGGGTTCAGATCTGAGCTCCTCCTGGGGCTGGAAGCATGCAAATTACTTAACCTCTTCGAATTGCAGTTTATTGACCCATAAAAAAAAAATTACAAAAGCGAATGTACAGGGTGACCTTGAGGGGTGGGGGTAAATGAGGGGATATAATCAATGCTTGATAGATAGTGCGTGCTCCTGCACAATGCGTGCTGGAGAGAGGCGCAGGCAGCAACTGTGGGCTCCAGTTGGTTAAGTAAGGCTCACTTTGTGGCTCCATCAGGCCATTTTCCTTTTCATCGCCTCAGTTTCTCAGGCTCTGCTTTTTGCTGGGGCCAACTGAGACCACACTGATAGCCACCTAAATTAACTATGAGAGAATGCACCTTTTCCATCCTCAAATCCCAGACCAGAGACAGAAGTGAGAGTACAACAATATTTCATACCAGCAGAGTGGGCCTCAACCTCAGCTCCAAGAAGGAAATGGTGGAAACATTCCACCACTGAGCGGAAAGCCAGGAGAAAATACCAGCGGGTGGGAGGCCACTCAGCGAACAGAACGGGGCGGGGCGGTTTCGGGACGCGCCTCTGGGCCACGCGCGCTGGGGGCGCAGGTGAGAACCGGCCTGCGCCTCACCCCACCTCACCAAGCGTCAGTAAAACTGCCTGGGCCCTGGCGCCGAGCTCCCGCCCCTCTGTTTTTCTCCCCTGCTCCTTCCTTCTCCTCCCACCTCAGCCCCGCCCGTGGCTCCCACACCCCCTCTTCAGTTGCCCCAGCGGAAACGACTGATCCCACCAGTTGCTGTGCCGCAGGTTCGCGGCGCAGCCTTTGTCCCCCTCTCCCCACCCCGCCTCTGGCTCCGCCTTCCCTTCCTCTCTCCCTCTTTTCTCCTTTTTTCTTCTCCCCTCTACTCTACCTCCTTTACTCCTCACACAAGCAGCCACCCTTCCCACACACCCGGTCTGGAAACCCTCAGAAGAAGGCCGAAGCCCTGAGATCCCAGCACTCCGCTGACCTTTCCTTACTTTGCTATGAGAAGGAGTAGACATCTCCCAGCAAGTCCTGGCTGGCTGATCCCACTGAGCTTCCAGAGACTGAGTTTGATCCTCCTCCCAGGCAGTCCACAACCCCCTGCACTGTCCTGTGTGCCCTAGGCTGACCCCAGATCCAGCAAACTAGTCAGTCTCTGCAGTCCCGGGACACCACCTGTGACCGCCACAAGCTGGAGAAAGCGAAATTTAACACTTCTCCACGCCTTGCTGGCCTCTAGGTAGAGAAATGCTGTCACTGGGCTCAGGTTGTTCTCGGGGGCGCAGTTGGGGTGGGGGTGCCAGCAGGAGAGCCAGGTACGCCCCCGGGGTGGGAATGGAAAGGGGTGTCTGGAAGGCCTTCTGGCGAGGCTGGGCCCTAGGGCACAGCCTTATCCAAATTCAGTGCCGCACTCTGGACGCCTCTGACATTTCCTCCTCCGTGGGGATGGGTTTCACTATAGGTCACTTTGCTCCAGGAAAGAAAAAAGAGCCACGATCTGAATTGTTATGGAAAGCGTGTACTTAAAAAATCTTATTAAGGTTTATTTTTAGAGCCCATGTCTGCTGCCCTTATCACCGGAGACAAATTCTAGAGGAGTCTCTGTTTTACTGACCTTTAAGGAAAGACTTTGGAGATGGAGAAGAGCCGGGAGAGGCAGGTCTTGCCCTGGGAGGGTAGGATTTTGCCAGGCCTGCAGCTTTCACTTGCCTTCCCAGGGCAGTAGCCCTGGTGCTGGGTCCACCAGGCATCCTGAATGTGCCCAACATGACCAGGACTGTGGGAATCCCTTCCCTTCTTCCAAGTCTTGACACCACAAAAGACAGGTCTCCCTACCCACCCCGACCCCGCTACACCCTGCAGACACTGCAAAAAGGCAGACTGACCTCTGGGATTGTCTAACAGTAGCAAACAACTGTTGAGTGCTTGCTGTATGCCAGGTGCTATTCTGAGCGCCCCCCGGTAATACAGTAAACTCCCTTAATTCTCACCGTTACCCTATTGCATTCTCATGTTACAGATTAGAAAACAGTCCTAGAGGGCTTAAGCATTATGTCTGGCATAGAGCTCTCTGATCATTCTGCTCATCCTAAAAGTGTCCCCACCTGTAGGTACCCTGCCTACTAAGCCCCACGGGCCAAAGAGCCCCACGAGGGCAGCCAGTCACATCCTGCAGGCCTGGGCACAGGTGCTGAGGAGAAGGGAACATAGGCACGAGCACAGGAGAGCTGCTGCAGAGAGCGCAACTCTGCGTCAACCCTCTGCAGCTGGTGCCAGGGGCTGCCTCTCCCCGCCAGGCTGCAGAACCAGCTCCCACCTCGGCCTTGTGAACTGGTACCTCTCTCCTAACAGCCCCTCGGCAGTTTCATCTGTCCCTCTCCATCAGAGTCCACAGTCATAGGTTGTAACAGCTCCCACGGTCCCCAGTTCTCCCAGCATTGAGGGCAATCAATGTGGAGGCCATGAATACACTTCCGAGAAACCTAGAGGGGAGCCTGCAGGCACCTTGGAGGGTGATGCTGCTCCCCTCTGGAACCAATCAGAGGCAAAATGACCAGAGAGGTCAGAAGGGTATGGAGTATGGGATGCAGAAGTTCATGGACATGGTCCCGCCATGCCTCTGGGGACTCTTGAGCACTGTCTTTTCTTTGGCTCAAAAGCTGCCCCTGAACCACGTTCTGCCAGCTCCCTTCTGATGAGGCCGGGGGGCGGGGGTGGGGTGAGCAGTCCACACGGGTGGGCCAGAGCAGGAGAGGAGATACCAGTGGGAGCAGCGGAAAGCTGGAGGAGCTGCTCCTACAGGAACAGAAACAAGCCAGCAAAGAACAACGCCACCTTCCTCTGCAAGGCGGGGCCCGGACCACCTTGGAACATTGCAGGAAGGCCTTGGAACAGCAGAGGAGGAGCGCCAAGGTGGCTATAAGCCTCCAGGAGCATGCTGAGAGCCACTAGGAGAGTCAGTCCACTCCCATACACAGGGGTGCTCGGCTACATGCCTCCAGCCTCCCTCTTCCACACACACAGACTCTTGACACCCTTTATGCTCAGGTTACATACCTAGGCTAGCCAGATGGGTCAGAAGTAAAGAATCCACCTGCCAATGCAGGACACGCTGGAGACATGCGTTCCATCCCTGGGTCAGGAAGATCCCCTGGAGAAGGAAATGTCAACCTACTCCAGTATTCTTGCCTGGAGAATCCCATGGGCAGAGGAGCCTGGTGGGCCGGGTATGACTGAGCGACTAAGCACAGGCACAGGGTACATATCCACACTGGACAGAAGCCACAGCCACAAACACACACACGTGGGCAAAATAAAGACACAAAGACAACCAGTGAAGCACACCCTTGTGAGAGGCACTCTTCTCTGTTTACTCAGGCAGGCCAAGACCCAAATAACACAGTAAGAGATTCCAAGATGTGTCCACTGGGTGAACCAGCTCCCACCTCGGCCTTGTGAACTGGTACCTCTCTCCTAACAGCCCCTCCCTCTCCCCATCAGAGTCCACAGTCATAGGTTGTAACAGCTCCCACGGTCCCCAGTTCTCCCAGCATTGAGGGCAATCAATGTGGAGGCCATGAATACACTTCCGAGAAACCTAGAGGGGAGCCTGCAGGCACCTTGGAGGGTGATGCTGCTCCCCTCTGGAACCAATCAGAGGCAAAATGACCAGAGAGGTCAGAAGGGTATGGAGTATGGGATGCAGAAGTTCATGGACATGGTCCCGCCATGCCTCTGGGGACTCTTGAGCACTGTCTTTTCTTTGGCTCAAAAGCTGCCCCTGAACCACGTTCTGCCAGCTCCCTTCTGGGGGGGCGGGGGGGGGGGGGTGGGGTGAGCAGTCCACACGGGTGGGCCAGAGCAGGAGAGGAGATACCAGTGGGAGCAGCGGAAAGCTGGAGGAGCTGCTCCTACAGGAACAGAAACAAGCCAGCAAAGAACAACGCCACCTTCCTCTGCAAGGCGGGGCCCGGACCACCTTGGAACATTGCAGGAAGGCCTTGGAACAGCAGAGGAGGAGCGCCAAGGTGGCTATAAGCCTCCAGGAGCATGCTGAGAGCCACTAGGAGAGTCAGTCCACTCCCATACACAGGGGTGCTCGGCTACATGCCTCCAGCCTCCCTCTTCCACACACACAGACTCTTGACACCCTTTATGCTCAGGTTACATACCTAGGCTAGCCAGATGGGTCAGAAGTAAAGAATCCACCTGCCAATGCAGGACACGCTGGAGACATGCGTTCCATCCCTGGGTCAGGAAGATCCCCTGGAGAAGGAAATGTCAACCTACTCCAGTATTCTTGCCTGGAGAATCCCATGGGCAGAGGAGCCTGGTGGGCCGGGTATGACTGAGCGACTAAGCACAGGCACAGGGTACATATCCACACTGGACAGAAGCCACAGCCACAAACACACACACGTGGGCAAAATAAAGACACAAAGACAACCAGTGAAGCACACCCTTGTGAGAGGCACTCTTCTCTGTTTACTCAGGCAGGCCAAGACCCAAATAACACAGTAAGAGATTCCAAGATGTGTCCACTGGGTATTTCAGACAGCTGGTCCCAGACCCAGGTGTCCAGTACCCAACTGTCCATAATTCAGCTGCTCAACGCCTGCCTGCTTCTAGGAAGCTCTGAGCACCCCAGGAATGGCTCTGGAGGTGCTGGGCCTCCCTCAGGTATATGAGGCACACAGACTGGGGTTACCTGGGAAGCTCTTAGAAGACCTCAGGGAGAAAGGGGAGCTCTGTCCATTTGAATGGCCTAAAGCTTCCACAGGGCTCCTCTTCTCATGCAGGTGGTGGTCAGTGCTGGTCAACCATGTTCCTGGCCACCACAGCGTCCCCTGGCCTAGATGCCACCTATGCTGTGCTCCCATATTCACACAGAAAAAGCACCAGGCTGAGTGTCATGTAATGTGTGTGCTCAGTGGTATCTGGCTCTCTGTGACCCTATGGACTGTAGCCCGCCAGGCTCCTCTGTCCATGGGATTCTCCAGGCAAGAATACTGGAATGGGTTGCCATTTCCTTCTCCAGGGGATTTTCCCAGCCCAGGGATCTAACTCAAATCCACACAGAAACCGCACCAGGCCTGGAGGCTGACTGGCACCAAGCTAAAGCACAACGTACGGAGCCACGCAGTCCGGAGTTGAGTCTGTGCTCTGCTGCTGATGAGCTGTGCAACCCTGGGCATGTTACTTAACCTCTCTAGGCCTCAGGTTTTCTCCACTGTGAAATGCGAACTGTACACACACAGATTTGACCTTTGCGACTACCTAGGCTACAGATGGGTCAGGAGTCAAGAATCCACCTGCCGATGCACGACACGCTGGAGACATGCGTACCATCCCTGGGTCAGGAAGATCCCCTGGAGAAGGAAATGTCAACCTACTCCAGTATTCTTGCCTGGAGAATCCCATGGGCAGAGGAGCCTGGTGGGCCGGGTATGACTGAGCGACTAAGCACAGGCACAGGGTACATATCCACACTGGACAGAAGCCACAGCCACAAACACACACACGTGGGCAAAATAAAGACACAAAGACAACCAGTGAAGCACACCCTTGTGAGAGGCACTCTTCTCTGTTTACTCAGGCAGGCCAAGACCCAAATAACACAGTAAGAGATTCCAAGATGTGTCCACTGGGTATTTCAGACAGCTGGTCCCAGACCCAGGTGTCCAGTACCCAGCTGTCCATAATTCAGCTGCTCAACGCCTGCCTGCTTCTAGGAAGCTCTGAGCACCCCAGGAATGGCTCTGGAGGTGCTGGGCCTCCCTCAGGTATATGAGGCACACAGACTGGGGTTACCTGGGAAGCTCTTAGAAGACCTCAGGGAGAAAGGGGAGCTCTGTCCATTTGAATGGCCTAAAGCTTCCACAGGGCTCCTCTTCTCATGCAGGTGGTGGTCAGTGCTGGTCAACCATGTTCCTGGCCACCACAGCGTCCCCTGGCCTAGATGCCACCTATGCTGTGCTCCCATATTCACACAGAAAAAGCACCAGGCTGAGTGTCATGTAATGTGTGTGCTCAGTGGTATCTGGCTCTCTGTGACCCTATGGACTGTAGCCCGCCAGGCTCCTCTGTCCATGGGATTCTCCAGGCAAGAATACTGGAATGGGTTGCCATTTCCTTCTCCAGGGGATTTTCCCAGCCCAGGGATCTAACTCAAATCCACACAGAAACCGCACCAGGCCTGGAGGCTGACTGGCACCAAGCTAAAGCACAACGTACGGAGCCACGCAGTCCGGAGTTGAGTCTGTGCTCTGCTGCTGATGAGCTGTGCAACCCTGGGCATGTTACTTAACCTCTCTAGGCCTCAGGTTTTCTCAACTGTGAAATGAGAACTGTAATAATACTTACCTCCTAGGGCTATTATCAGAGTTAAATGGATACATTTGAGCCAAACGCTGAGTGCTGTACGCTGTGAGTGCCCTAAAGTGGTGGCTGCGGACGTGCGAGGGCTGGAGGCCCTGGGGCAGGCGGCAGAGGGTCTGGTGAGAGGAGGAGGGTGGCGCAGAGAGAAAAAGTGGTCTGAAAATGACCGCAGACCTGTGTCTCTGTGCTGTCAACTTTGATATTCTAGAGGGAGAATAAATAAGACCATTATTTCCTCGCAGAGTACAGTGCACTCAACCAGAAAGCCACAGGAACATTTCCTCATTATTATATAATAATAGCAAAGCTAATGCCTCCTTCTCAAAGGAGCCCAGAGCACTTACTTAGTGATGGCGTGGTCAGAGCCCGACCTCCACAGGCCCTGCAGGGGGACCCAGGCGGCTGGCTGCCCGCTAGGGCTGTTCCCACAGTGAGGACAGCAGAATGTTGACCACAGGCATCCTGGGGACTCCTCCACACACAGGCACATGCACACACACACACCAGCATGCCCAGCGTCGACACAGAGCTCCGGCAACAGGTCCACTGCCACCTGGCTGACCCCCACACAGGGAGGCCACTGACCTTGAAGGTCACAAAGCCCCTTAGACGCCTGGAAAGGAGGAGAGCCTGTCAGTGCACTGTCAGCAGGAGAAATGGGGTGGGGGATACAGGCCTGCCGCTAACTGGCACTTCCTCCTCAGCTCTTGTAGGTTGAGTGTGTGTCTGAGAGGGTCCCACGAGCAGAGCAACTAGAGGGGTGCTCCACAAGGGAGGACAGGGAGTGACTCCCCTTCGGTGCAGCACAAGCCCTCACTGCCTTGTGGCCACCACTCCTGAGACACCCAGGACGGCACTACTCAGGAGTGAGGACCCCCCTCTGTCCAAGCTCGGGACGGGACTACACGGTGAGAGGGAAGTTCTCCTCTTTGTATGAAGAAGCAGACACCCATGGAAGGATTCCATGAGGCCAGAGGCATTTCGCAGAGTTGCCCACGGGCGATGGCCACGGAGGCAAAGCAGCGCTGCCCAGGCTCGGGCGTGAGTCTGGAGCCAGGAGGGCTCGACACTTCTCCCCTCCAGTAAGCACACCGGGCATCTTCTTTTCAGGAGATGGCGAGGAAGTGTGTGGCTCCTGACTTGTTATTATTAGCATTAATTTTTATTGGAGTACAGTTGCTTTACAACGTCACGTTAGTTTCTACTGCACAGCAAAGAGAAACAGCTCTATGTATACACATAGCCCTCTTTTTTGGATTTCCTTCCCATTTAGGTCACCACAGAGCCCAGAGGAGAGCTCCCTGTCCACGCCTTGGTGTCCACATGTTTGTTCTCTACATCTGCGTGTCTGTTTCTGCTTTGCAAATAATATCATCTATACCATTTTTCTAGAATTCACATTATACCTTAATACATGGTATTTTCCTTTTTCTGACTGACTTCACTCTGTATGACAGTTCTTAAGTATATCTACATCTATATAAATGACCCAATTCCATTCCTTTTTATGGATGAGTAATATTCCATTGTATATACGTACCACATCTACATTTATTTTATTTATATATTTTTAAAATTTTGCTTATTTATTTTATTTGATGTACCAGGTCTTAGTGGTAGCATGCAGGATCTAGTTCCTTGACCAGGGATTGAACCTGCCACCTGCAATGGGAGTGAGGAATCTTAACCACTGGACTATAAGGGAAGTCCCTTTACATTTATTTTTTAAATTATTTATCTATTTAGCTATTCTGGGTTTTCACTGCTGCCACAGGCTCTTCTCTAGTTGCAGGGAGTGGGGGCTACTCTCTACTTGAGGTGAGCAGGCTTCTTGTTGCAATGACTCTTGTTGTGGAACTCGGGCTCTAGGGCACATGAGCTTCAGTAGTTGTGGCAAATGGACTCAACGGTTGCAGCTCCGAGACTCTAGAGCACAGGCTCAATAGCTGTGGTTCATGGGCTTACTTGCTCTGCAGCATTTGAAATCTTCCCAGACCAGGGATTGAACCCAGGTCTCCTGCATTGGCAGGCGAACTCTACCACTGTGCTACCAGGGAAGCCCCTACATTTATTTTTAATTGAAATATAATTGCTTTACAATATTGTGTGGGTTTCTGCCATACATCAACATGAATCAGCCATAGGTATACATAAGTCCTCTCCCTCTAAAACCTCCCTCCCACCTCCCATCCCATTCCACCCCTCTAGGTTATCAAAGAGCACCAAATTTGAGCTACCTGCATCATATACTAAATTTCCACTATCTAATTTTACATATGGTAATATATGTTTCATACTCTCTCAATTTGTCTCAAAGTGTCCACAAGTCCATTTTCTATGTGTCTCCATTGATGCTTTGCACATAGGTTCATCAGTACCACCTTTCTAGAGTCCATATATATGTGCTAGCATACAATAATTGTCTTTCTCTTTCTTACTTCACTCAGTGTATAGGCACTAGATTCATCCACATCATTAGAACTGAGTCAAATGTGTTCCTTTTGATGGCTGAGTAATATTCCATTGTATATATGTTCCACAACTTCTTTATCCATTCATCTATTGATGGACACTGAGGATGCTTCCATGACCTAGCTATTGTAAATAATGCTGCTCTGAACATTGGAGTGCATGTGTCTTTTTCATTTATGGTTTCCTCAGGGTATAGGCTTAATAGTGGGATCGTACGGCATCCTCTTTATCTGTTCTCCAACTTGAAGGGTTCTTAATGTCTTTTTTTTGGTCCTCCTCACTCTCTGGGCTCTCAGATACACATGCTTGTGGTTGTAGCTGATCCTGAGCACCTTTAGCAGGACGAACCACCACCATTTCTTAAACACTATGGCAACTGGTACCAAGGAACCCCATGGTCACAACCCTTTTTGTCTGGATTACTGTGATGTCCAGGTCTCATACAGATGTCATAAGACAAGGGAGACCACTGTATTCCCAGTGCCTCATGTAGAGGCAGACACAGAGTAGGCTTTTAAAATGCCTTCCTATCACTGATGGCATAGCAAGAGCTGTGACCCTGACAGTAGCAGTGATCACACTATGTGCCAAGGGCTCATTAGGGGCTGGCACTGTTCTGTGTGCCTTGTGTGTACTGTCTCATCTAATGCTCTTAGCTACCCTATGGGACAGGTCTTCTTCCCAAAGTACGTGTTACAGATGAGGAAGCTGAGGCACAAAAAGCATAAGTACTTTGCTTAAAGTTACACAGGTCCTAAAGGACAGGGCCAGCATCTCAATCTGGTAAGAGTCTAAGCATCCAGCTGTGAGGTCAGACTTCAACAAGCCCCTTCGGTTCAGCTCCTGACACTCTCTACCCTGCATCCCCCACATGACTTTTGCACCCCTCTGCCTGTCTGTCTGTCTCTCTAGGCTATTCTTCTACAGCAACGCCCTCTCCCCTCCCCCCAACAATTTCTCCTGGCTAATACCTTCCTCTCTTCCCATATTCATTTTTTCTTGCACTTCCTCTTGGAAGGCTTCCCCATCTGGACGCCCTCAGTCTCCAAGGCTGAGCTGGGTGACCCTCACTTTGCGTCCCTAGCAATGTGCATGACTCCACTGCACTTGCTATGAAGGTCCATTTATTTTCTCCTACACAGTTTAATAATGCTGTCTTACTAATCACAATGTCACCTGCCATGTTCATTGTATAATGCCATTCCATCTATTGATGGACACTGAGGTTTATTGCTATTGTAAATAATGCTGCTCTGAACATTGGAGTGCATGTTTCTTTGTCATTTATGGTTTCCTCAGGGTATAGGCTTAATAGTGGGATCGTACGGCATCCTCTTTATCTGTTCTCCAACTTGAAGGGTTCTTAATGTCTTTTTTTTGGTCCTCCTCACTCTCTGGGCTCTCAGATACACATGCTTGTGGTTGTAGCTGATCCTGAGCACCTTTAGCAGGACGAACCACCACCATTTCTTAAACACTATGGCAACTGGTACCAAGGAACCCCATGGTCACAACCCTTTTTGTCTGGATTACTGTGATGTCCAGGTCTCATACAGATGTCATAAGACAAGGGAGACCACTGTATTCCCAGTGCCTCATGTAGAGGCAGACACAGAGTAGGCTTTTAAAATGCCTTCCTATCACTGATGGCATAGCAAGAGCTGTGACCCTGACAGTAGCAGTGATCACACTATGTGCCAAGGGCTCATTAGGGGCTGGCACTGTTCTGTGTGCCTTGTGTGTACTGTCTCATCTAATGCTCTTAGCTACCCTATGGGACAGGTCTTCTTCCCAAAGTACGTGTTACAGATGAGGAAGCTGAGGCACAAAAAGCATAAGTACTTTGCTTAAAGTTACACAGGTCCTAAAGGACAGGGCCAGCATCTCAATCTGGTAAGAGTCTAAGCATCCAGCTGTGAGGTCAGACTTCAACAAGCCCCTTCGGTTCAGCTCCTGACACTCTCTACCCTGCATCCCCCACATGACTTTTGCACCCCTCTGCCTGTCTGTCTGTCTCTCTAGGCTATTCTTCTACAGCAACGCCCTCTCCCCTCCCCCCAACAATTTCTCCTGGCTAATACCTTCCTCTCTTCCCATATTCATTTTTTCTTGCACTTCCTCTTGGAAGGCTTCCCCATCTGGACGCCCTCAGTCTCCAAGGCTGAGCTGGGTGACCCTCACTTTGCGTCCCTAGCAATGTGCATGACTCCACTGCACTTGCTATGAAGGTCCATTTATTTTCTCCTACACAGTTTAATAATGCTGTCTTACTAATCACAATGTCACCTGCCATGAGCTGGGTACTCGGTCACTGTTTGTTGAGCTGTGAGCACTACCTGATAAAGGGTCAGAGAATAAATCAGACTTTGTACATTACACAGACTCTTTCTGCCTCTTCTTCCTCCTCCTCCCAGTTCTTTAAAAATATGAAAACCATTCTTAGCTTGAGGGTCACACAAAAACAGGCCATAGGATCCATTGCGCCCATGGTTCATAGCCAGCCAGCTCCCCTGTCACTGGGGAAAATATTTCTAAACAAACAAAAAAAATTACTAATCAAATTAATTCAGCGATCTTCATGTGAGGGACACATGGGTATTTCAAAAATGGCAGGCGGAGGTTGGGTGGATGTGTTTGGTTGTCACAATGACTGGCGAGAGGGGGTTAACCACACTTGGTGCCCACCCTGGGTCAGCAAGATCCCCTGGACAAGGGAATGGCACCCCAATCCAGTATTCGTGCCTGGGAAATCCCATGGACAGAAGTAGTGGGACTGTAGTGGACTACAGTTCATGGAGTCTCAAAGAGTCAGACACAACTTAGTAACTAAACGAAAGCTGCGTGTGGGCAGGCTTTATTGAAAGTGGACAACCCAACCGCAGGAAGCATGCAGTGGAGAGGTTTGGCTAATGGTCAATCCAGGAAGTCCAGAGCAGCCTGCAGAATAGCCCCACCTGCCCCTCCCACCCCTTCATCCCATTATGCACCTGGAGTTTAAGCACATGTTGCAATTTAAGTAACACAGGTAAAATCTCACATACTGTCATGATGAAAATGAATCAATATTAGTCTAAACTATTACTTAGATGCTAGCAGGCACTTTAGAAAAAGGTACCAATAAATACAATAGGGCCCAATCTTTTAAAGAGCTTTAACAATAGTCCTCTAGACCACAGAGACTTAGAACTGGGCATAAGGGCCTAGGCTGGAGACTGCTTCAAGCTCTTATTAGCCACTGGTGAGTTCTTTTCTCCCCTTATTTATTTTTGGTTTCCCTGGATCTTCCTTTGTGTGTGTGGGCTTTCCCTAGTTGTGGTGAGCGAGGGCTGTACTTCACTGCAGTGCATGGGCTTCTCACTGCGGTGACTTCTCTTGTTATGCAGCACAAGTTCTAGTCGTGTAGGCTTCAGTAGTCGCAGCCTATGGGCTCAGTTGTGGTGCATGGGCTTAGCTGCTCCTCAGGCACATGGAATCGTTCCAGACCAGGTACTGAACCTGTGTCCCCTGCATTGGCAGGGGTATTCCTATCCACTGTACTACCAGGGAAGTCCAGTCACGGGTGAGTTCTTCACACTCCTGGAGTCTTCATTTCCCCATTTGTAAAGCCAAAGTGATTGACCCCTTCCCAGTCTGTTCTCTGGGGAGTGATTTTAGTCATGCAAAAGAGATGAGGCATGTTAAAGTCTTTTATGAACTATAAAGCATCATAAAAATTAGGAAATCCCTCAGGACATATTGTTTTGGCATAAATCAGAAACTAATTTCTATAAAAATTCCTTTTGCGTTAGAATTACCTCTCTCTAGAACAAACTCATTTGCACAAGAGAACGGGTCATATTGACCTTTCATCTGGGGGCTAGAGACTCAAGTCTCAAGATTAGTTCCAATTTTATAGCATTATATGGAAGTTCCAAGCAAGGATTTTGTAAAGGGTTGAGGTGATTTCCTCTGTCTCTGATTTATTCAGGTAGTTCACATCCACACTAGGCTTCGACACTTGCCCGGCTGGTCAAGATGCTCTTCAGAATGCTATCTTATCTTCCCCGTGTCATGGCAACCCCATGAGGTAGATTTTATTATTTCTGTTTTACAGATGAGGAGATTGAGACTACCAGAGTTTAAGTAACTTGCCCACAGAAATTCAATGAAAATGAACTGTTTTCTTTAAAAACCTTTTTTTATATATAAAATGAAATCTAGTTGGTTATTTTTTGACTGCATTGCTCAGCACATGGGATCTTAGTTCCTCCACCAGGATTCATGTGTGTGCCCCCTGCATGGGAAGCATGGAGTCCTAACCACTGGACTCCCAGGGGAAGTCCACATCTAGTTCTTTTCATCTGTGCTCAGAGACATGAAACAAGTATCCCCTTCTTGTTAAATCACCAACACATGTACAGTCATTCTTCAGTAAAACAAAATATGCAGTACGAAATAAAGTGATGGAAAATATGCAAATACCAAAGTTTCAGGAACAAAAATGTTTTGTTTTTATGTGCTAAAA
This sequence comes from Tragulus kanchil, assembly GCA_022376925.1. NCBI lineage: Eukaryota > Metazoa > Chordata > Mammalia > Artiodactyla > Tragulidae > Tragulus > Tragulus kanchil. Next base: position 130,961,755 of record JAIOJX010000024.1, read on the forward strand.
GCAGAATCTTCGAATCAGTTTTTGAAGAAAAATGAGAAAGGAAGTGAAATACGACTGGGAACTTCAGAGAGAATGAAAGACTTGGTCATGAGGATTTGGGGCTGTCAATTCTCACTTTCTCCAGAAGTCTCTCCTGTTGGTTGATTTGTCAGGTTTCTGAAGGAATGGGAGCAGTTTTCACCTCACATTTTCCCCTCTGTTCCTTCAGGCAATGCGCTGGAGCCCTCAGGCCTGAAGTAAATGTCTTCTTCCCCACTCTGTCATTCTGCTCTTTCTGCAGTTTGAGTGACTACAGTATTTCCTGGCTTCTGTGGGCCAGAGAAGCCAGATTCCCAAAGCTAATCTGACTCACGGTTTCAACATGGCTATGTTTGAGGGTCTACCAATGCATCTCTTTACTGCCTTGAATCCTTGAATCCACCTTCTTAGCTCAAGTCTCAAGATTAGTTCAATTTTATAGCATTATATGGAAGTTCCAAGCAAGGATTTTGTAAAGGGTTGAGGTGATTTCCTCTGTCTCTGATTTATTCAGGTAGTTCACATCCACACTAGGCTTGACACTTGCCCGGCTGGTCAAGATGCTCTTCAGAATGCTATCTTATCTTCCCCGTGTCATGGCAACCCCATGAGGTAGATTTTATTATTTCTGTTTTACAGATGAGGAGATTGAGACTACCAGAGTTTAAGTAACTTGCCCACAGAAATTCAATGAAAATGAACTGTTTTCTTTAAAAACCTTTTTTTATATATAAAATGAAATCTAGTTGGTTATTTTTTGACTGCATTGCTCAGCACATGGGATCTTAGTTCCTCCACCAGGATTCATGTGTGTGCCCCCTGCATGGGAAGCATGGAGTCCTAACCACTGGACTCCCAGGGGAAGTCCACATCTAGTTCTTTTCATCTGTGCTCAGAGACATGAAACAAGTATCCCCTTCTTGTTAAATCACCAACACATGTACAGTCATTCTTCAGTAAAACAAAATATGCAGTACGAAATAAAGTGATGGAAAATATGCAAATACCAAAGTTTCAGGAACAAAAATGTTTTGTTTTTATGTGCTAAAAGCAGAATCTTCGAATCAGTTTTTGAAGAAAAATGAGAAAGGAAGTGAAATACGACTGGGAACTTCAGAGAGAATGAAAGACTTGGTCATGAGGATTTGGGGCTGTCAATTCTCACTTTCTCCAGAAGTCTCTCCTGTTGGTTGATTTGTCAGGTTTCTGAAGGAATGGGAGCAGTTTTCACCTCACATTTTCCCCTCTGTTCCTTCAGGCAATGCGCTGGAGCCCTCAGGCCTGAAGTAAATGTCTTCTTCCCCACTCTGTCATTCTGCTCTTTCTGCAGTTTGAGTGACTACAGTATTTCCTGGCTTCTGTGGGCCAGAGAAGCCAGATTCCCAAAGCTAATCTGACTCACGGTTTCAACATGGCTATGTTTGAGGGTCTACCAATGCATCTCTTTACTGCCTTGAATCCTTGAATCCACCTTCTTAGCTCAATTTCTGAGAAAGCTCGAGGACCAGCTCTGTCAGGCTGCAGGATGCGAGGGAAGTAGAATGCTCTTTTCATCTTCATTATGTTTCTGTCACTCCATCCCCACCTCCACTGGCTCAGAAGCAACAATCCCCATTTCTCTAAAGGAGTTAGGAGTTGTGGCACACAGGCTAAGCTGTCCCGAGGCATGTGAAATCTTTGGGAGCAATGGCTGTGCTCCAGGGCAGTGGCTGCTGGGACCTCCCTGGAGAAGGGGTCAGAAGCTCACAGCACAGAGAAGCCGTGGTCCAGTTCCTGGCCGAGGAGGGTAACTCCATACAACTGAGAGCTCAGTTCACCTGCCACAGAGGAGCCTCCCACTCTCTGAATGCCTGCTCTCCATGTGGTTTCTTTTCATCTTATGATTTTCTTTTCTACAGCGAGGGTAAGGTATTCTAGCATGTCCCAAGGAAACAGTGGGAGGTGCGAGTGGAGGAGTGAGAATGAAAATTGCCAGGGTATTCCATCCTGTTTTCTCTAATTCCCTGCAACTTCATTAAACCCCTCTGCTGAAAGACCCTCTTTCCACCTTCACCCTCCTTCAAGAAGCCAATGAGTTAAGGATGGAGGAGAGAGCAGGACCTGGGGAGGCACACCCCCTGGTGTCCTGTTGATGGAGGTGGTGGAGAGGAGTGGGTCATGGGCCAGGAGCACACCTGCAGAAATGTGCTAATCAACAACATTATTTTTTCTCTCTCTCCCCTTGTTCAATTAGTAAGTAGTATTTATCAAATATGGGCTTCCCAAGTGGCTCAGAAGTAAAGAATCCTTCTGCAAATGCAGGAGGTAGGTAGTATTTATCAAATATGGGCTTCCCAAGTGGCTCAGAAGTAAAGAATCCTTCTGCAAATGCAGGAGACACAGGTTTGAACCCTGCGTCAGGACGATCCCCTGGAGGAGGGCATGACAAGCCACTCCAGTATCTGGTCTGGGAAGTTCCATGGACAAAGGACAAAGGAGTTTGGCTGGCTATAGTCCATGGGGTCACAAGAATTGGACACAACTTAGCGAGTAGGCGCCTCTGTCCATAGGATTTTTCACGCAAGAGTATTAGTTGCCTTTCCTCCTCCAGGGGATCCTCCCAACCTAGGGACCGAACCTGCATCTTCTGTGTCTCTTGCCTTGCAGGGCAGATTCTTTACCCACTGAGCCATCTAGGCAAGCCCAAACAACAACAATTTATCAACTATCCAGAGAAGTATTTGATACCAGCAATTGCTCATATCCCTTTTTCATCACAGAAGTCAATCTTTCTGGCCAAAAGCCATTTTCGAAGGACTTCATTTAAAAATGGAATCACAGCTCAAGGTGCTGCAGGAACTCTTGACAAAATGCTAGAACCCCTCAGGAAACTATGGACAAATAAAGGGCCAGTTTACTTCCCAGTGGTCACCCTACTGGAATCGCATCGTGCTGGAGTGATATTGTGCTTCAGGCTTGATTCTGGCTGCAGCATCCTGAGGCTGAGTCATTCCCTACCATTCCAACCTCCTGAGAATAAGTCTGGCATGGGGCTGCCTAGGCATATCTGAACTTGCGGAGGAGTGAGAATGAAAATTGCCAGGGTATTCCATCCTGTTTTCTCTAATTCCCTGCAACTTCATTAAACCCCTCTGCTGAAAGACCCTCTTTCCACCTTCACCCTCCTTCAAGAAGCCAATGAGTTAAGGATGGAGGAGAGAGCAGGACCTGGGGAGGCACACCCCCTGGTGTCCTGTTGATGGAGGTGGTGGAGAGGAGTGGGTCATGGGCCAGGAGCACACCTGCGAGAAATGTGCTAATCAACAACATTATTTTTTCTCTCTCTCCCCTTGTTCAATTAGTAAGTAGTATTTATCAAATATGGGCTTCCCAAGTGGCTCAGAAGTAAAGAATCCTTCTGCAAATGCAGGAGGTAGGTAGTATTTATCAAATATGGGCTTCCCAAGTGGCTCAGAAGTAAAGAATCCTTCTGCAAATGCAGGAGACACAGGTTTGAACCCTGCGTCAGGACGATCCCCTGGAGGAGGGCATGACAAGCCACTCCAGTATCTGGTCTGGGAAGTTCCATGGACAAAGGACAAAGGAGTTTGGCTGGCTATAGTCCATGGGGTCACAAGAATTGGACACAACTTAGCGAGTAGGCGCCTCTGTCCATAGGATTTTTCACGCAAGAGTATTAGTTGCCTTTCCTCCTCCAGGGATCCTCCCAACCTAGGGACCGAACCTGCATCTTCTGTGTCTCTTGCCTTGCAGGGCAGATTCTTTACCCACTGAGCCATCTAGGCAAGCCCAAACAACAACAATTTATCAACTATCCAGAGAAGTATTTGATACCAGCAATTGCTCATATCCCTTTTTCATCACAGAAGTCAATCTTTCTGGCCAAAAGCCATTTTCGAAGGACTTCATTTAAAAATGGAATCACAGCTCAAGGTGCTGCAGGAACTCTTGACAAAATGCTAGAACCCCTCAGGAAACTATGGACAAATAAAGGGCCAGTTTACTTCCCAGTGGTCACCCTACTGGAATCGCATCGTGCTGGAGTGATATTGTGCTTCAGGCTTGATTCTGGCTGCAGCATCCTGAGGCTGAGTCATTCCCTACCATTCCAACCTCCTGAGAATAAGTCTGGCATGGGGCTGCAGGGATGAGAGATTTCTGGAAGGCACAGATGTTGCAAAACTATATCTGAGACTGTGCTGGGAGGGAGCAGTGGGCTAAGGGAAACATTTTCAGGGTCTTCGTAACCTGTGCTTGGTGAGCAAGGAGTACGGGCGAGCCACCGTTCACATACCAGCACCAGCAAATCATTGCAAAGGGCAAAGGATGACTTCATCTTGTTTTTTTCTGAGAGTGTGAGGCACGGGGACATGCTTTTTAGGGAAGCCAAGTGTGTGCCTCTTGCGCTTGAAACACAAACCCTAATGGTTGGAAGAGGCACAACCCTAGGAGGACATATTTTAAGGATGAGTAAGAAAGAACCTGGGCTTCTCCGGTGACTCAGTGGTAAAGAACTCACCTGCCCATGCAGGAGACACAGGTTCGATCCATGGGTCAGGAAGATCCCCTGGAGAAGGAAATGGCAACCCATTACAGTATTCTTGCCTGGTAAATTTCATAGACGAAGGAGCCTGGCAGGCTAGTCCACGGGGCCACAAAGCGTTGGTCACAACTTAGCGACTGAGCAACTTGCCTGCCATGTGTCGCCTCTCCTCCTTGGAGTGAGGTCTCTCACTGAGAGTCATGTCTAGAGATTTCAGAACTGACAAATGCAAAGTAAGAATGTATTCTGAATTTAACAAATAAAGCTCGGCTGCTGCCTAGGAGTCTGTTAACTTTTTTCCTAATTCCTTCCTTCCTCCCTTCCTTTCACAAACACACACTGAGAGACCATTGCATAGATGGGATGATGTTGGTGTCCTGGAAGTTCCAAAGGTAAGTGAGACTCAGATTCTTCCTTCAGAGGGTTTACAAAGTAGCGTGTGTGTCAGACACTCAGGTGCGTCCAATTCTTTGCAATTCCATGGACTGTAGCCCACCAGGCTCTTCTGTCCAAGGAATTTCCCAGGCAAGAATACTGGAGTAGGTTGCCACTTCCTTCTCCAGGGTACTTTCCCAGCCCAAGGCATTGAACCCTGGGTTTCCTGCATGGCAGACAGATTCTTTACCATCTGAGCCCCTGGGGACTCCAAATATTACCGAGTAGTATTTGATTACAAATAAACACATTACAAGTAGATTGCTATTAAAGCCAGGGACTCCAAGAGCTCTTCCACTGTACTTAATAGAATCAATAATTTTCTTGTCTGTTTGTGCGCATGTATTCTGTCCCTCTCTACCTTAAGCTTCCTGTGAGCAGGAGCTCACCCTTCTTACTTGCCACGAATTTTCAGTGCCTAGAACAGAATTTGGGGCACTGCATTTATTTATTCCGTAAATATATGTCAACCAAATGAATTCACAAGAAACTGATCCTTCATGGGGGCTTCCTGGAAAGTTTCAAGGAAAACATAGCATTTACACCGGGCCTTGATGAAGAGGTCATCTTTATAGGCAGGTATGGGAACTGTGCATGTTCCAGAACAGAAAGAGTGTGAGGACAAGGAGCAGCTGGTTAGGGGAGGGACGCTGAGTTTGGCTGAGGTGTAGGGTGTGTGTGGAGGGGGTTAGGTTGGGCCTGCGTGAGTGGAAACCTGGGTGGCAATGTTTGTTCTCTTGGTCACAGGAAACCATTCAAGTGTCTGTAGTGGGAAAAGGCTGGCCAGAGCTCAGGGTGAGTGCAGGGGCCCGACAGTGACACTTCCTGTGGGTCGAGTGGCGAGTGACAGCAGAGGGCTGCTGAGGGTGTGAGGGGCAGAGGAGAGAGCTGCTGTGACAGTTGCCGAGGGCCCAAACTGGGCAGAAGTCGTGAGACTGCGCAGAAATGCAGCACTTCACACAAGACCAGCCTGTCCAGGTCTTAGCAACCAAAGGAACAGGGTGGAAGGACAGAAAGCCTGCAAAGATGGTCTGTGGCCCCCAACCCCCAGCCCAGGACGAGGAAAGGGGAAGTCAGAGGAGTGAGGCTGAGAGAGGGACGGAGGGGAGGGGCGACGTCTCTGCTTGGGGCATCTGGAAGCTGAGGGCCCAGTGGGATGTCTAGTGAAAACGTGCAGCCAGCCAGTCAGAATGTTAGAGAGAGGGGTGTGGCTGACAAGCCCTCTCATCACTGAGCCAAAAAGAGTGAACAGAACACAGCTCGGGGAGCCTCTGACAGCAGCCTGCAGGATTACAGTCTGTAGAGCACTGGCCTCAGAAGGGGCCCTGAAGCTCATTCTTCCTGGGTACAGACGGGGAATCTGAAGCCTAGAGAGGCTGGGTTATCCACCCAAGGTCACACAGTCTACTTGCCCTCCCTAATTTCTAAAGGAGCTCAGTGAACTTTTAGGTGATTGAAGGGTTAAAATTCAAGGGCCCCTGGCCTGCATCTCTTTAAGTGCAAAGCTGATTAGGATACTGTGCCCATGTGCATGCTCAGTAGCTTGGTCATGTGCCACTCTGTACCCCACTGACTGTAGCCCCCCAGGCTCCTCTGTCCATGGAATTTCCCAGGCAAGAAGACTGGAGTGGGTTGGCATTTCCTACTCCAGAGGGATCTTCCTGATCTGGGGATCGAACCTGGGTCTCCTAAATTGCAGGCAGATTCTTTATCGCCTGAGTCACCAGGTAAGCCCACCCAGAAAATGAACTCTACTGGTAAACTTAGCTGCCAGGCAGGTAAGAGCCAGCTCCTAAAGGAATCGGGTGCAGGATGGGTGGTGGCTTGGATTTTATTTGGTTTTGGCATGTTTTGTTTCCTTAGGTCTTATAAGATAGCACCCGCCTCTTCCCACAGCTACAGATGATCCACTTCTTATGCTGAGTCCTGAATTCATAACCTGTCACTGAGAAAATGTTTCTGGGAAACGGAGAGCAAGGAAGAAAACCATGATTCACCCGAGGCCTCAAATGCCTTTCTCCTTTACTGAAAGGACATTGGTCCAAATACAAACTCCAGGACTTTTAAGAAAAGCAAACAAAAGCCCAACCACATGGCAAAGGTCACCTGGCCTGCGGAGAGAGTGAATGATTAACTCCTGCGAAAGAGAGTCCTGAGGATTTTTTTTAAAAAGAGTTCAAAGGTGCCCCTTAGAAAATTTTGGCCCAGGGCAAATCCTAAGCAGGCCCCTCTCTCCTCCATCATCGTGCCATGTGCTGTACCCAGCCCCCTCCCCTGAGGACCTTGACCCCCGCCCATGTGAGGAGTGTCCTAGGTCCAGAGCAGAGGGTGTGGGCCCCTTCCTGTCAGGCTCCTTTCCCCTTGGTTCCCGCGGGCTCATTTGGCTGCAGAGCCAGGAGGGGCCGAGGCTTCCGCCTGAACTCCAGTGCTAGTGCTTTGCTCCAGGAGTCTCTAGGTCACCTGCGCTCTGAGAAATTCCTTAGGCCAAATGCACGACTCATGTCCCTGTTCGCTTCCAGCGGGGGCGACCTCGGGGTAGCTTCTCTTTTTCCCTCAGCCTCCAAATGCTCATCAGCGACAGGGGATGATAATGGCCACCTACCTCAAAAGGTTGTGGAGGGTATTAACTGAGATAAAGCACTAGGCGCTCCCGAAACGTGCCCCACACGCCAGACGACTCAGCACATCTAGGATCCTTTCTGATCTTGGAACATTCCCCCCATCCTCTCCTCAACCGTCCCACCAGGACGCCTCTCTCAGCTTCTACTTTCCTCTCTCTTCCTACAGGCATTATCTAAGGAAAAGGGCTCCTGCGAGCACAGCAGTCTTCTTCCCTTTCCTGCAGTTCCTCCAAACCTTGCAGGGAAGGCAGCTGAGCGCTGTGCAGCGGCACCCACGGGTCAACAGGAGCTGAGGTCTGTGCTGGGGTGGCCATGCCCCACCTCGTGCGATAAACACCCCACTGCAAAGATGAGCCCCGGGAACAAGGCCCGCCCTGTGGATAGGAACAGCTTTCCTGGGCACTGGGTGAGCTGCGGATGCAGGGCCCGGTGGGGCGGCTGGGAAGGAAGAAAACCATGATTCACCCGAGGCCTCAAATGCCTTTCTCCTTTACTGAAAGGACATTGGTCCAAATACAAACTCCAGGACTTTTAAGAAAAGCAAACAAAAGCCCAACCACATGGCAAAGGTCACCTGGCCTGCGGAGAGAGTGAATGATTAACTCCTGCGAAAGAGAGTCCTGAGGATTTTTTTTAAAAAGAGTTCAAAGGTGCCCCTTAGAAAATTTTGGCCCAGGGCAAATCCTAAGCAGGCCCCTCTCTCCTCCATCATCGTGCCATGTGCTGTACCCAGCCCCCTCCCCTGAGGACCTTGACCCCCGCCCATGTGAGGAGTGTCCTAGGTCCAGAGCAGAGGGTGTGGGCCCCTTCCTGTCAGGCTCCTTTCCCCTTGGTTCCCGCGGGCTCATTTGGCTGCAGAGCCAGGAGGGGCCGAGGCTTCCGCCTGAACTCCAGTGCTAGTGCTTTGCTCCAGGAGTCTCTAGGTCACCTGCGCTCTGAGAAATTCCTTAGGCCAAATGCACGACTCATGTCCCTGTTCGCTTCCAGCGGGGGCGACCTCGGGGTAGCTTCTCTTTTTCCCTCAGCCTCCAAATGCTCATCAGCGACAGGGGATGATAATGGCCACCTACCTCAAAAGGTTGTGGAGGGTATTAACTGAGATAAAGCACTAGGCGCTCCCGAAACGTGCCCCACACGCCAGACGACTCAGCACATCTAGGATCCTTTCTGATCTTGGAACATTCCCCCCATCCTCTCCTCAACCGTCCCACCAGGACGCCTCTCTCAGCTTCTACTTTCCTCTCTCTTCCTACAGGCATTATCTAAGGAAAAGGGCTCCTGCGAGCACAGCAGTCTTCTTCCCTTTCCTGCAGTTCCTCCAAACCTTGCAGGGAAGGCAGCTGAGCGCTGTGCAGCGGCACCCACGGGTCAACAGGAGCTGAGGTCTGTGCTGGGGTGGCCATGCCCCACCTCGTGCGATAAACACCCCACTGCAAAGATGAGCCCCGGGAACAAGGCCCGCCCTGTGGATAGGAACAGCTTTCCTGGGCACTGGGTGAGCTGCGGATGCAGGGCCCGGTGGGGCGGCTGGGAGCAGGTGCTGCGCGCTCCCGACAGACGGGAAGGGCGGAGCGGCGCCCAGGACCGCAGTGTCCCGGCCTGGCCCCCGTGGCTGGCTCCGCGCCGGCGGAATTTCCCCAGGGTCCAAGCTGCGGCGGCTCGTCCGCTCGAGGGAGCCGCGGGCGCCCCCTGCTGCTCTAAATCGCAGCGCTACGGCTGCCACCGCACAGCAGATCCCGCCTTGTCATCCCTCCCAGCCCAGCCTGCCAAGGACCCTACAGGCCTGCCCCGGGCAGAGCCCGCCTGCACCCTCCTTCTTGCTCCTCCTCACTTCTTCAAGAGCCCAGGTCTTGGTTACCACGGATACCCGTCACTAACGGTAGTCTCTGGACACAGTCTAGGGCGGGAGCAGTCCTGATGCCCCTCAGATCCCACCAGGTGGGCAAAGAACATCCTGGAAGGAGGCAGGAGAGAAGAAGAGCGAAAGGAGAGAGTGCCCGAGCAGCAGGGGTGGTGAGGAGAAGCACAGAGATCAGCTCCCTTTGACCCCCCACCCCCAGTATTCCCAGCTGTGCCTTTTGCTGGGCTGGTCTCCCAGGCCTGAAAGGACAGGTTGGGGCACAGTGAGCCCGCAATCTGCTGGGTGCTGGACCCAATCCCGTGCTACCTCTCTGTGCCCTGCAGAGGGAGGTGACATATCACACAACCCTGAAGCGCTCTGCTCCGGGCTGTCCCGGTGTTTTGTCCATGTACAACCATTCTCTCCCACCGGGGCGCGCTCACTGGTCTTTTGTACCTGTGTTCAAGGGGTGGGTCCTGGCAGCAGAGTCATTGATTCCAACGTCCAAGAACAGAACACAGAGGTTCAAAAAGAACATCGCACAGACAAAAGTAAGCGGGTTGAATGAGTGGAAATGGATGGCCTGGACTCGGAGACTTTCTGCCAAGCCCACTACTGTCCATTCCTATGCTTGCCAGGAAGGGAGGGTAAGGGCCTGACATGCTTTGTTTAAATGCAAAGTGTGTATCTGTGTGTGTGTGTGTGTGTGTGTCTGTGTGTGTGTGTGTGTCTGTGTGTGTGTGTGTGTGGCTCTCAGCCCATGGAATGCATATGTTGGATGCCAGCTGAGTAGCTGTATCTGCAATGAACACACAGCGGATCCCCCCGGGGGTGGTGGGAGGCTGCGGTGCCCTGACATGTGCGCCTGGCCCTCTGCAGCACAAGTGAGCTTCCTGGCTTGGCTGCACCACTGCTGTGCTCGGTAGTGAGAAAGAAGCCAGGTCCTCCCTGGAAAAAAAAAAAGGGGGCTTCTGGGGCCAGAGGTAATTTCTCTTCCTCTAAAGCTAAAGATGTGACTCTTCAATCCCTCAAAATGTTACTTTGTGGGCAACAGAGTCTGACCTAAGAGTCAGAAGGCTTGGGCTCAAGTCTAGGCCTTGCCAGGAAGGAGAGGCCTATCATGGAGCAAAAATCATTCCTGGGCTTCCCTGGTGGTCCAGTGGGTAAGGACACCACCTTGCAGTGCAAGGGCCGCCGGTTCAATCCCTGGCCTGGGAAGATCCCACGTGCCGCGGAGCAGCTGGACCGATGTGTCCAATTACCGAGCCGGAGCTCTGGAGCGCATGCACCCAGAGCCAGTGCTCTGCGACAACAGAGGCCACCGCGATGGGAGGCCCACACGGGCCAAAGAACAAAGACGGATGAAAATGGACAATGAAAGACCAATAGAAGTGGCCTGCCTGCTCCCCTCCCTCCCCACCCCCAACCAAAATAAATAAATAAATAAATCTTAAAAAAAAAAAATCATTCCTTCATTCATTTAACCGACAGGCACTGAGTATTTGCTATGCACCAGCATTGTTCTGAGTGTAAGAGATACACCAGCAAGGAAGACAACCAGCTCTGTGTCGTATGCAGTTTACATTCTAACAGGGGATCAAACCTCCCATTACAGGGAGAGTGAAGCAGAGCAGGAGCAGAAGGAAGGGGTGCTACCTGATCGACGCGACGGGGAGCAGTGGGCTGCGTCGTCCACAGGTGGGGCAGGGGATTTCTGAGCAGAGGAGCAAACAGCTATTAAAGTCCCTGAGGCAGGAGTGAACTTGGCATGTTTGAAACAAAACAAGAGAGCCGGCGTCCTGTCCCTGGCAGAGTGAAGGATCCTGGTCATAGGTGAGGACAGAGACAGGAGAGGCAGACCACGTGGGTCTCGTGAGCATGGTAGGGAGTTTCAGGTTTCTTCTAAGAGTGTTTGGGAGTTGCTGGATGCATGAGAGGAGAGGAAGCACATAGTGTGAAGTGCATGTGGAAAAGACCACTCTGGCTCTTGCGTGGGGGAGCCTCTGGTGGGATGCAGGGGGCTGGAAGAGTGGATGTAAGGGGCCAGTCAGGAAATCCCTACAGAGTCTAGAAAGGAGAGGAGGATGGCCTGACCCGGGGGTGGGGCAGCTTGTGGGGGTGGGGAGTCCTACGTGGACTACATTTAGAGAGCAGAGCCAGAAGGATCTGCTGGTGGAGTGGAAGTACTGAGTGACAGAAAGAGGGCTCCAGGATGACTCCTGGAGTTCTGGCTGAAGCAAATACTCGAATAATGGCTGCACTTATTGAGGAGAGGGCAGGGTTGAGGCTCAGTTTGGGACATAACATGCTGTGCTGTGCTTAGTTGCTCAGTCGTGTCCAGCTCTTTGTGACCCCATGGACTGCAGCCTGCCTTGCTCCCCTGTCCATGGGATTCTCCAGGCGAGGAGTGGGTAGCCACTGCCTTCTCCAGGGGATCTTCCCAACCCAGGGGTCAAACCCAGGTCTCCCGCACTGCAGGTGGATTCTTTACCATCTCAGCCACCAAGAAAGCCCAAGAACACTGGAGTGGGCAGCCTATCCTTTCTCCAGGGGATCTTCCCAACCCAGGACTGGGACACAACAAATTTGAGCCAATCATTTTCCCTCCTCTTCAAGTCGCCTAGGCTGACTGACTAGAGTCTGAAGAGAAGAGGGCCTGGGACTGAGCCTTTAAGGAGAGGTGACAACATTTAGGGGTGGGCAGAGGAGTCAGAAAGGAGACTAGGAAGGAGCAGAGGGAGAGGAGAGAGAAGGGTGGGAACGCAGAGAAGAGTGGTGTGAGGAGGAGAGGTGGACTATGCTGAGTGCTTCCCAGAAGGTGTGCAAGGTGGGAGCTAAGAAGCGGCATTCAACTTGGCATGCAGAGTCAGGCAGAAGCCACCTTTCTAGCTGCCTTGGGTTGGGCTAATGAGCCAGTAACATAGCAGATTAGGCGTTCTGGATGATCCCCAAATGGAAAGAGCTTAAATGCTGGGTTAACCTTTACAAATGTCTCCCTGAGATAGAATGAAAACGACAAAACCATAGACTCCAAAAATGAAGTGGAACTAGGAACTCTGGCAAGTGTGTGAACAAAGCTCGCTTTTGCCCTGAGGGTGTGCTGATGTTAGCAATCTGGACCTTTCTTTGGCAGCTGTGCCAGTCTAGGGCCTGCCCAAGGTGGAAAGTCTAATAGTATTCTCCTGCATCAATCCAGGATTCAAAAGGCTATTTCCTCAGAATGAAGTGAACAAGGAAGAAATCTGCCATGAAGAAGGCAGCAAGTTTGCCTTGGGGTGGAAGGAAATGAATCCTCCCAGGATTTCCAAAAGCTAGCCTCACATATTTCTATCTGAATTCATCTGTCTCTTGGCTCAAAAAAAATCCCAAGCATTTCAATTAATTTAAATGGACTTGGATTGGTAGTACTCTCAGATAACTGTCAGAATTAAAAAGAAATTCTTTTTGGGTACACCAAGCAGCTTCAATCTAGACCTCAAACAATTCTCACAGGCAAAGTTTTAAGAAAAAAAATGCAGTTTACCTTAAAAATTTACAAATACACAAAGAAAGTAGCTCCATGACTGACAATCAGTCAGAAAGAAAAAGCAAACAACCATAGATTTCAGATATTTGAACTTCAAATGTGGAATATAAAACAATTATGTTAAATATGCTTAAATGTATAGAAGATTAAAAACATGAGCAGGAATAAGAGATTTTAAAGAATGAACAGGCAGGGCTTCCCTGGTGGTCCAGTGGGTAAGGACACCGCCTTGCAGTGCAAGGGGAGCCAGTTCGATCCCTGGCCTGGGAGGATCCCACGTGCCGCGGAGCGGCTGGACCAATGTGTCCAATTACCGAGCCGGAGCTCTGGAGCGCATGCGCCCAGAGACAGTGCTCTGCGACAACATAGGCCACCGCGATGGGAGGCCCACACGGGCCAAAGAACAAAGATGGATGAAAACAGATAAATGAATGACTAATAGAAGTGGCCCGCCCGCCCCCCTCCCTCCCCACCCCACTCCCTTCCCACCCCACCCCCCAAAAAGAATGAACAGGCAGCCTTGATAAACAACCAAAAAGGACTAAAAAATTAAGTGGCTGGATTAGACCTTATATTAGATGCAATTGAAGAAAGAATTAGTTACCTAGACAACAGATTCAAAGAAATTATTGAAAATGCAGTTTTGAGTGATAAAAAGATGCAAATTATAAAAGAAAAAAATGAAAGTATAGGCGGTTGGACGATAGACTCTGCATCTAAACCGGATTTCTCTCTCAAATGGAATCTAGAGAGAATGGGAAGGAGACAACATTTAGTATTAAATGGTGGTAATTTCTCAGAAATAATGGAAATAATTCCTCAGATTCAGGAAGTCTAACAAACCCAAAGAAAAAGAAAGATGGAAGGTGGGAGGGGAGGGAAGAGCGAGAGAAAAGGAGGAGGGGCTGGGTGGGGAAATGGACGGAGGAAGAGAAGGAAAATAAATTAAAAGCAGCCAGAGAGAAAAAACAAAGAAACACTAGGGGCTGGCCTGTACTTAGCAACATTGAAGCTAGAGGAGAAAGTGGAAAATACCTTCAGGGTGCTGAGAGAAACTGTGAGAACTCAAAACAGAACACTTAGGGAAACCATCTTTTGAGGATGAAAGTGAATGAGCACAATTTCAGACAAATAAAAAAAAAAGCTTACACACTCCCTATAGCTCATGCCAGAGTACAGATAGTCCAGGCAGAGGGAAGATGATCCCTGATAGGAAGCTTGAGATTCCAGAAGTGGCGAGGACAGACAGTGGCAAATATGTGAGCTAACTAAGAAAATGATCATTATTACTCATATTGTTTATATAATATCATAGCATTTATAAAAGATTCTATCATAAAATCACAGTATAATAAGATGTGGTATAATATAAATATATTATAGTACACTATACTTATAAAAAAATAATAAAATATCCATTTTACGTAAGTGTATGTATGTGTGGGGGATGGCAAACAGGGTAGAACCAAAATTCTGCTTCACAGCAGCAGATACCACGGAAGGGAGACGGGGAGGAGCCAAGCCTTCTAGATTCCTTGTTAAGAAAGGAGGGGAGAGGTTTTGGCTAACTTCTGACCACAGAGTTTAGTCTACATGTATAGACTTGGTAACCATTAGGAGGACAGAGATAGGGTATGAACTTTCTAAACTCCTAAAGAGGGGAGGGGAAAGAATAAAAAAAGGAATTAACTTTTTAAAAGGCAAGAAGGTGAGTTGGAAAGCAGAACAAGAAATGGGTCGAGTAGAAAGAAAGTAATGAGAGATAAACACATCCGAATACATTATTCATCAGAAGAGATGTAAATGGACTAAACATTAGTGTCGCAGGTCTCAACTGTCAAAAGGGACGTGTTAGAAAATCCACCATTCACAAGAGGCAGTAATCAACCACACAGAAACACAAATAGATTAAAATGTAAAGGATGGGAAATTATATACTAGGCAACAGGGAACCAAAATAAAGTGATGTCCCTATATGAATACCAGATAGATTCAATGTTTAGGCAAGTCATGAGAGTTTAAAAAAGGTCACCTTCAAATGACAGAATCTTTGGTTAACCGGGAAGATGTAACAACTCTAAATCTGTATGTTCGTAACAATATAATCTCAAAGTATATTAAGTAAAAGTTTGACAGAAATGATGAAGAGAAATGAAAAATCCAGATTAAAAATAACTCTGTCAGTAAAGGTTGGCAAATGCAGCCAAAAGGCGTTCTGTGATGTATAGAAATTTTGAGCAGTGCGTGATCTAGATGACATTTATTGAACACTGCATGCCAACGTGAATCTTTGTTCACGTTGTTCAGCTATAAAAGTTGACCTTGAGGGGTATTAGAAAGCCAAGGCCTTTCAGACTTCCTCTGACTAGAATGCAATTCAGTTAGGAATCAGTAACAAAAACATAATCAGGGAATACAATGTATCTTTGAAAATATTACTATTTAAAAACTTCTAAGCATCTCATGAGTCAAAGAGAAAATCATGACAGAAATTATTAGTAAGTAAATAGAACTGAAAGAAGATGAACATACAATATACCAAAAGTTACAAAATTTCCCTAAAATATGAACAGGAAACTTACATGGTATAGAAAAGAGGAGAAGCTGGGCATGTCCAAGCTGAAAATTAATTTAAGAAGTTATAGAAAGAGCATCAGGACAAACCTGAGGAAAGCAGAGGGACATAAAGACAGGAGGAGAAATGAATGAAACTGAAAGCATGCATACAATGTATAAGGTCAACAACATGCACCTTGATTCTTAGATGAGTCTCTAACAGATTCTCAAGAAAGATGTACACAGATGCATCAGAAATTTAAATAGATAACAATAAGATATTATGAATAAGTTTGCCAGTAAATTTGAAAACAAATAAAATGAGTACATGTCTAATAAAATACAAATTGACAACACCTGTTCAAGACATACAAAATCTGAATATCCTTTATCCATAAAGAAAAGAAAGAAAATCCCTAAAGATTTTAATAGCTTAAAATCTTCTGACCAAAAAACAAAGAAAAACACAAGGCCCACTTGGTATCCTAGGTGAGTTTTACCAAATTTTCAAGATCAATTTATGCTTGAAATAAATAATAGGATAGAAAAAATAGAGGACACTTTCTAAATCCAGTGAAAGGCACAACTATAAAATTTTAGAGAACAATACAGAAGTGTATTCCATGACCTTAAAAAAATGGGAAAGATTTCTTAAACAAGACATTATGTACCTTATTATAACGGAGAAAGTAACTGAAAAACTCACCTCTGTTAAAATCTGTGCTATCACTTCAGAAAATACGTTGCCATTATCTCATAAACTGAGATGTACATTTATTCCTTGAACCTGAAATTTCACTCTTAAAAGAGTAGAGAACATCAGGAGACATGCATAGAAGCAGTTCAAATCACTGAAACTAGGAACAACTCAAAGGCCTAACTGCGGTCACACAGACAAGTGGCATTATGTCCCAGTGGAATATTATGCAATAGCTAAAAGGAACAACCATGCCACATGCATCCACTTGGGAGAGCTTCAAAGGCATTCTGTGGTCATAAGAAGCAAATCACATAAGATTGCATTCAGGATGGTTCCATTTACACATAGCTTAAAAACTAAAAAGACAACTGGGAGGTACACGGGTCACACTTTGTTGATTCTAAAATATACTTTTTCACATTTTAATCTCTCTGAAATCAGGATGCATCTTATAATCAGTGTTGTTTTGACATGAAACAATGATGCATCTCACAATTGCTGGGGGCTCAGGTTCAATGAAATATGAGAGGTGTTTAAACTAAAGAAAAGCAACAGGATGGTGAGTGTAAATTTTGGGAGCATGATGACCTGTCAAGGGGGGAGAGGGCTGAGGAACAGAAGGGGCACCTAGGAGAATTCTAATGAATTTGCAAAATGTTATTTTTTTTCTCCTGGATAGTGAGTATATGGGTATTTGTTTTACTATAATTCTTGAAAGAGTTTACACCCTCATGTGTATGATATTTTTCACAATTAAAAAAGTGTGAAGAAGTGAGGAAGTGGAGATGCATGTATAATAATTCAGGAAGCTGGATAAAGAAAAGGGAGGAGAGAGGCAGTTGGTGGTTGGGGCAGGTGTGGAGGAAGCTACAGGAAAGACATGGGAAGATGACCCAAGATGCTGGGGACATCAGCCCGTCACACACGGAGAAGTTAGGAGAGATGCTCCTCTACTGTAGCAAGAGTGTCAAAGGAAAAGATGGGTTTATGGAATATGTGGAGTTTTGGGGCATGTTTTCCTTGTGATGGTTTCTAACTTCTTTATCAAGAGTTTATCCAGGGGCTTCCCTGGTGGTCAGGGGGTAAGGACACCACCTTGCAGTGCAAGGGGCGCTGGTTCGATCCCTGGCCTGGGAAGATCCCACGTGCCGCGGAGCCCATGTGTCCAATCACCAAGCCGGAGCTCTGGGGCTCATGTGCCCAGAGCCGGTGCTCTGCAACAAGAGAGGCCACTGCGATGGGAGGCCCACACGGGCCAAAGAACAAAGACAGATGAAAATAGATGGATGAAAGACCAATAAAAGTGGCCCGCCCATCCGCCTCCCTCCTCCCCCACTCCCCCCAAAAAAGAGTCTATCCACAGGGTGGCAGCAGTTATCAGGAATGGCAGAGGTGGACAAATGGGCACGAGGAGTAGGCATCTAAAACGCTGCATGTTTATTCAGCAGCTACTCCATGCTAGCTTTAGACAAAGAGCTTTTTACACCCACTGTTCCGTTTATCCCCCATCAAAGCGGTGAGGTACATGTTCTCTTATGATGCTGTGTTTCCCAGGGTCACCATAACAAGATACCACCGACTTAAACAGCATAGCTTCAACAAGAGAAAATGATTTTCTCCCAATTAGGCTGCAAGTCCAATATCAAGGGGCTAGCATTGCTTGTTTCTCCTGAGGCAACTCCTCGGTTTTCAAGTAGCTGTTCTTCCTTTGTGCCCCTGTCCACTGTGTCTCTTCTTCTAAGAATGTCAGTCTTACTGGATGAGGACCCCACCCGAAGAGCCTCATTTTAACGTATTCATCACTTTAAAGCTCCTAGGTCTAAGCACAGTCACCTTCTGAGGAACAGGGGTTAGGGCTTCAGCATATGCATTTGCAGGGGCACAATCCAACCCATAAACAATGCCCGTGAAGAAATGGAGATTTAGAGAGAGTGAACAGCTTGCCAAGGGCATGCAGTTATAGTATCGGAAGAGAGATATGAATGCAAGCAGATCAATTGCAAAGTCTGAATGTCAACCGTTCCACTGAAAAATAGTTTGGGGTGCCTGAGAGTGGAGAGAGATTAAAAAAGGCTTTCGGAGAATTAAAAAGAAAGCTGACCTGAATAAAAGAGTAATATTATCAGACTTTTCAGAGCTGTGGAATCTATCCCAGGATATGGAATCTATCCCAGGATAGGTGACCTGTCCTCTCATAGACTCCCCTTTTAAGTCTGAGCTTTAATCAGAGGGTAACTTTTTAGCCAAAAGGGCAGGAAAAGCCAACAATTCAGCATCAGCTTAAGTCCTCTGTACCGAGTTGCCTTTATGGAGAAGTCAGGTGTAAATTATGGGCCGAGAAAGGGACAACAGAGGCCACTGCGATGGGAGGCCCACACGGGCCAAAGAACAAAGACAGATGAAAATAGATGGATGAAAGACCAATAAAAGTGGCCCGCCCATCCGCCTCCCTCCTCCCCCACTCCCCCCAAAAAAGAGTCTATCCACAGGGTGGCAGCAGTTATCAGGAATGGCAGAGGTGGACAAATGGGCACGAGGAGTAGGCATCTAAAACGCTGCATGTTTATTCAGCAGCTACTCCATGCTAGCTTTAGACAAAGAGCTTTTTACACCCACTGTTCCGTTTATCCCCCATCAAAGCGGTGAGGTACATGTTCTCTTATGATGCTGTGTTTCCCAGGGTCACCATAACAAGATACCACCGACTTAAACAGCATAGCTTCAACAAGAGAAATGATTTTCTCCCAATTAGGCTGCAAGTCCAATATCAAGGGGCTAGCATTGCTTGTTTCTCCTGAGGCAACTCCTCGGTTTTCAAGTAGCTGTTCTTCCTTTGTGCCCCTGTCCACTGTGTCTCTTCTTCTAAGAATGTCAGTCTTACTGGATGAGGACCCCACCCGAAGAGCCTCATTTTAACGTATTCATCACTTTAAAGCTCCTAGGTCTAAGCACAGTCACCTTCTGAGGAACAGGGGTTAGGGCTTCAGCATATGCATTTGCAGGGGCACAATCCAACCCATAAACAATGCCCGTGAAGAAATGGAGATTTAGAGAGAGTGAACAGCTTGCCAAGGGCATGCAGTTATAGTATCGGAAGAGAGATATGAATGCAAGCAGATCAATTGCAAAGTCTGAATGTCAACCGTTCCACTGAAAAATAGTTTGGGGTGCCTGAGAGTGGAGAGAGATTAAAAAAGGCTTTCGGAGAATTAAAAAGAAAGCTGACCTGAATAAAAGAGTAATATTATCAGACTTTTCAGAGCTGTGGAATCTATCCCAGGATATGGAATCTATCCCAGGATAGGTGACCTGTCCTCTCATAGACTCCCCTTTTAAGTCTGAGCTTTAATCAGAGGGTAACTTTTTAGCCAAAAGGGCAGGAAAAGCCAACAATTCAGCATCAGCTTAAGTCCTCTGTACCGAGTTGCCTTTATGGAGAAGTCAGGTGTAAATTATGGGCCGAGAAAGGGGACACCTGCTGGGCTCTGTGCTCCTTGGGTACGAACCAGGCTCTTTTCGTATGCAGTCCTCTATCGCCCTCTGCTGGACTGTAGTAGGGACAGCCAGGAACACGCAGCTAGCTGTGCTCAGTAGCAGCTGTGTCCGACTGTGATCTCATGGACTGTAGCCCGCCAGGCTCCTCTGTCCATGGAATTCTCCAGGCAAGAATACTGGAGTGGGCTGCCATTCCCTTCTCCAGCAGATATCCCGACTTCCTTCAAAAAACAAACCTGTAGGGAAACACCGGGGAGAATCGACTGGAATCAGCCTGTGGAGTATGTCACGCCCACTCCTTTCCATACACTTCAAATCAATGGTACAGTCAGCTCTCACTGTTTGGAATTCTTAAGATTTGCATCAGCTGTTTTCATCATTGAAAAATATACCTGCCACCTTTTCAAAAATGATATGTCCCAAGAATATGAGAATTCAAATGCAGAATAACCAACAAACTGTTTTTTGCTCAATATTTTAAAACCCTTATTTCCAATGTGGCAATCCAAGAACCCCATTACCTGGTTACAGTATTTTTGTAAAAATCATTGTATCGTTTTCTCTTTTTTTTTATCACAATCATAAGTTTTTTTATTTTGCTTTTTTGATTTACATAGTTTTGTTGTTTACAGATATCATTTTCAAACATAACTTTTCTTTAAAAAAAATCTGTAGTTCATCCTTTTAGAATTTCTCTATCTGGGGGAAACGTTCTAAATAATAAAGGATTTCCTTGAATTGAGAAGCAAAAGTGAGTGCCAGAAGAAACGGAGATGTCTGAGAACTCCTAGAATTCCTGGTCTGTGTGCTTCACAGGTTGTGTGTCCTTGAGAATCTTAGTGAAATTCAAAATGAGCAGGCTCAAGGGCCTTCAGTTTCCGATTCTAGGGTGGGTTCCCAGACCCATTTTTTTGAGACACTGCATGTCTAAAGATGTCATTTTTAATTCTATCTTTGTAGTTTTGGGATAATTTGGCTAGGTACAAAACTCTAGTTTGGAAGGCATCTCCTTTCAGAATTTTGAATACACTGTCTCATGTTCTTTTTGTTTCCAATGATGATACTGACAAGTCCAAAGCCATTCTCATTTCTGATTCTTTGTATGTGACTTTTTTCTTTCTCTAGAATCTCACAGATTCTATTTCCTGCAATTTTTTTTTTTTTAAATAAAGATCCCACTGACTTTGTTTTTACATTTATTTTATTTATTTATCTTTTGGGGGGTGAGGTGGGGAGGGAGATGGGCGGGCCACTTCTATTGGTCTTTCATTTATCTATTTTCATTCGTCTTTGTTCTTTGGCTCCTGTGGGCCCCCCATTGCAGTGGCCTCTCTCACTACAGCGCGCCAGCTCTGGGCACATGCGCCCCAGAGCTCCAGCTCAGTAAGTGGACACATGGGTCCAGCCGCTCCGCGGCACGTGGGATCTTCCCAGGCCAGGGATGGAACCGGCGCCCCTTGCACTTCAAGGCAGTGTCCTTACCCACTGGACAACCCGGGAAGCCCTCCTCCAATTTTTTAATAATGTCTAAGGATGGGCCTTAATATGGATTATTATCAAATGTGTTTGATATGTGATGCATTCTTTGAAGCTGAAAACTTTTTTTTTTTATTTCTGGGAATTCTGGGGAGTCATTTCATTTGTGATTATCTTCATTCCATTTTCTGTTTTCTCTTGTTCTTTCTCTGGAACTTCTAATATTTACATACTAGACTTTTTGGACTAGTCTTCTAATTTTGCTTTATTTTCTTTTCAATGTATTTTAATCTCTGATTTTTCACTCTACTTGAGAGAGTAATAACTAAGTCTTTTAAAAACTTTTTATCGTGTTTAATTTCCAAGGATTCATTATTGGTCTCTGAATGTTCCTTTTTGGTTTCACCTTGTTCCTTCTTCTTGCATTCAATATCTCTTTTATCTCTGTAAAGATGTAGTTTATATATACTTTATTTCTCCTCTCCTTGCATGTTCTCAGTAACCCCACACACTACTTTTATTTTTGTTTGGTGTTTGTTGTCCACATTATCAGCTCTCTTCAGATAGTAGCTCTGGGATATTTGATCATGATTAAGAGAGTGAAACTATTATCACTTCTCAGACTTTTGGCTAAGGTCAAGTGAAAGTGAAACTATTAATCTGATTGGAAGCTTTTAAGTTGTGTGAAAGCTCTGGGCACATGGGTGGAGTTCTGGACTTCGCGCTGAAATGTAGGATTGCTGGAGAACCTCCTATGTCTCTTTTCCCTAGCTGTCCCTCACGGGTTACACAGATTCCCTAAGGAATCTACGTGTTTCAAAGAGTGCCTGACACACAACAAGTACTCAATGCTTGTTATTATTGTGCTAGCTATTATTACTGTTTTTGTAAAAAAATACAATCACAGAGAAGCAAATATACATGTGATTCAGCTAATCAAAAACCAACACCTCTGCTTGGATCTTCACAGAGAATTACAAAGGTGCAGTTATTCTCAGAGATTTGGACACAACCTTTAAATGGGGGCTTTGGTGGTTCACGGTTGGGAGGATGATAGAGAAGGTGAATGGAAGGAAGATGCTTGGGGCTGATCTGGGAGAGGATGCAAGGGAAACATGGCTAGAAGGGATGCCAAACGGGCCCCGGTGGCTTCCAGAGAATGCGGTGGTCTCCTCATTTAAGCTGGCATCTAAACACTGGGCTTCCCCAGTGGCTCAGCAGTAAAGAAGCCACCTGCACTGCAGAAGCTGCAGGAGACATGGGTTCGATCCCTGGGTTGGGAAGATCCTGGAGGACATGGCAACTCACTCCAGTATTCCTGCCTGGAGAATCCCACGGACAAAGGAGCCTGGTGGGCTACGGACCACAGCACCACAAAGAGTCACACATGACTGAAGTGACTTCGCCTGCAAACACGTGCTCTCTCTGCAGTTCTAGGAGAATGGGTTTTGAACACTTGGGGACAGACTTGTTAATTAGCTCCATGGCTCCTTGGGTGCCATCCATTTTCCACTCTACTTGAGAGAGTAATAACTAAGTCTTTTAAAAACTTTTTATCGTGTTTAATTTCCAAGGATTCATTATTGGTCTCTGAATGTTCCTTTTTGGTTTCACCTTGTTCCTTCTTCTTGCATTCAATATCTCTTTTATCTCTGTAAAGATGTAGTTTATATATACTTTATTTCTCCTCTCCTTGCATGTTCTCAGTAACCCCACACACTACTTTTATTTTTGTTTGGTGTTTGTTGTCCACATTATCAGCTCTCTTCAGATAGTAGCTCTGGGATATTTGATCATGATTAAGAGAGTGAAACTATTATCACTTCTCAGACTTTTGGCTAAGGTCAAGTGAAAGTGAAACTATTAATCTGATTGGAAGCTTTTAAGTTGTGTGAAAGCTCTGGGCACATGGGTGGAGTTCTGGACTTCGCGCTGAAATGTAGGATTGCTGGAGAACCTCCTATGTCTCTTTTCCCTAGCTGTCCCTCACGGGTTACACAGATTCCCTAAGGAATCTACGTGTTTCAAAGAGTGCCTGACACACAACAAGTACTCAATGCTTGTTATTATTGTGCTAGCTATTATTACTGTTTTTGTAAAAAAATACAATCACAGAGAAGCAAATATACATGTGATTCAGCTAATCAAAAACCAACACCTCTGCTTGGATCTTCACAGAGAATTACAAAGGTGCAGTTATTCTCAGAGATTTGGACACAACCTTTAAATGGGGGCTTTGGTGGTTCACGGTTGGGAGGATGATAGAGAAGGTGAATGGAAGGAAGATGCTTGGGGCTGATCTGGGAGAGGATGCAAGGGAAACATGGCTAGAAGGGATGCCAAACGGCCACGGTGGCTTCCAGAGAATGCGGGTGGTCTCCTCATTTAAGCTGGCATCTAAACACTGGGCTTCCCCAGTGGCTCAGCAGTAAAGAAGCCACCTGCACTGCAGAAGCTGCAGGAGACATGGGTTCGATCCCTGGGTTGGGAAGATCCTGGAGGACATGGCAACTCACTCCAGTATTCCTGCCTGGAGAATCCCACGGACAAAGGAGCCTGGTGGGCTACGGACCACAGCACCACAAAGAGTCACACATGACTGAAGTGACTTCGCCTGCAAACACGTGCTCTCTCTGCAGTTCTAGGAGAATGGGTTTTGAACACTTGGGGACAGACTTGTTAATTAGCTCCATGGCTCCTTGGGTGCCATCCATTTTATGGGCAATGGCACCAGAGGACCAGCTCTGCCAGGGGAGAGAAGGAATATTCCATCAATCTGGCTATGGATTATTAAGCCACTCTTTCTTCCTGTCACAAGCAGATTGTGAGTAATGCTCTGTTCTCTCCCGTCCTCCTTCTCTGCCTCCCCTTCCTTTTCCACAGCCTGGGCAGGACTGTGCGTCCAGCAGAGTCTCATTGGTCTCAGCCCTGGTGGGTCCTGGCTGGCCTTTCTATCCCCTGATAATGGGAAGAGACCCCACTTCCTCCTTTCTACACCTGCTGGTCCTGAGCCACCTGGGAGTCCCTTCCAGAAACCTGTCTTGCAGCTCCTGCAGTGCCAGACCGCTGGCCAGAATGGTGGATTCCTCCCGGGAGCTGCTGTGGCCTTTGGCAGGGGATCAGCTCTGAGAGTCATCGATTTCAACTGCTCAGCATCTTTCTCAGTGCTTCTTGTGCATCTGCCTCTCTCAACTCAATTCTAATAACTTTATTGGCACGAAGAGGTGGAGAAAGCATTGCCAAAGTCAATAATCAAGTTTCTGCAACAGAGATAATCCAATTTTTTTTTTTTTTGGCAGTTGCTTCATGGAGATAAGAACTGTATGGGCCTGTATTGGGTATCTTTGTGTTATTCTCTGGTAAGACAGTTCATACAGGGAGGTCTGAGTCAGATCATTTCTCTGTTATGCAGCCTCATTATATTCTACTTCTTGATTTTGTTTGTTTCCAGCCTTTTTCTCACATACAATTACTTTAAAGACAAAAAATCAGGTAGGCACATCTTCACTGATCACCTATTTTGTCTTAGGCCATGTGATGGGGTATTTTAAAAATGTTTTATCGCGAGTAGGAAAAGTCTTCTTTCCTTGGCTCCAAAGAAGTGATGGAACATGGCTGCCCATCCAGCCAAGGAACTCATAATATCGTTCCTACGAGTTAGCAAGAAAAGAGAGCTGAATGGTTGAGTGTGTGGGTCTCAGTTCTGCCCCTTCTTTATGTGGCTTTGGGCAAACTTCCTTGTGCCTCAGTTTCCTCACCTGCAAAACGTGAATGATACCAATAGCACCTACCTCCTAGGGCTGGGGTGAGAATCACGTAAGACTGAACATAAAGCACTTAGAGAAAGTCCTGGCAATAGTAAGCACTTAATAAATGCTAGGTATTTTTATTACTGTTGACTTACAGAGACCTTAAGGGTTTTCTTGTCCAAGCTCTTCCTCTTCCCAGTGAGTATGTAGGAGACCAGAGACACTGACTGGTGCAAAGTCATAATTTGGTCTTTTTAACTGCAGACAGGATGCTGATGACCTCTAGTCTACACCATGCCACCCCCTTGGTCAGTGGCATGAGTTTTGATTCTAGAATATCAAGCTAAATTTCAGCACAGCATTCCTCTCCAGCTAACTGTACCATGACTAACTCCTCACAGAATATTCAGGGACTGCCATCGCCTCTGACTCACTCGATTCCTGAAGTGGAGTTACCCAGACAGGACCAGCCTTCTGCTGAATGATGGTACGTCTGGTTCAGATGGCACAGTAGTTAAGGGGCACAGTCTGGTGCCAGACAGACTTGATTCAAATCTTGGCTCTTCCTTTTCACATGCCCAGTGACCTTCTACCGTTCCTAACATCCCTAACCTCATTAAATAAATTTTTAAAAATAGAGGTATTAACTCAAGATCCTCACAACTCAACGATGTAGGCATTTTAATACTCCACTTTACAGACAGGAAACTGACCACAGAGATGTCAACTAATTGCCAACTGTGGAACTAATTTTGTGAGATTGTTTAAAAAAAAAAAAAAATAGAAGTGGCCAAAAAAAAATCATGTGGGCAGATATCCATTGATCACCTACTATGTCCTAGGCTGTGTGATGGAGTATTTTAAAAATGTTTTATCGCGAGTAGGAAAAGTCTTCTTTCCTTAGCTCCAAAGAAGTGATGGAACATGGCTGCCCATCCATCCAAGGAACTCATAATATCGTTCCTACGAGTTAGTAAGAAAAGAGAGCTGAATGGTTGAGTGTGTGGGTCTCAGTTCTGCTCCTTCTTTATGTGGCTTTGGGCAAACTTCCTTGTGCCTCAGTTTCCTCACCTACAAAAAGTGAATGATATCAATAGCACCTACCTCCTAGGGTTGGGGTGAGAATCATGTAAGACTGAACATAAAGCACTTAGTGAAAGTCCTGGCAATAGTAAGCACTTAATAAATGTTAGCTATTTTTATTACTGTGACTTACATAGACCTTAAGGGTTTTCTTTTCCAAGCTCCTCCTCTTCCCAGTGAGCATCTAGGAGACCAGAGACACTGACTTGCACAAAGTCACACTTTGGTGTCTACAACTGCAGACAAGGTACCCCTTTGGTCAGTGGCATGAGTTTTGATTCTGGAAACTCAAGCAAATTTCAGCAGAGCATTCCTCTTCAGCCAACTGTACCATGAATCACTCCTCATAGAGTATTCATGGACTGCCATCGCCTCTGACTCACTTGATTCCTGAAGTGGAGTTACCCAGACACAACCAGCCTTCGGTTGAATGATGGCACCTTTGGTTCAGATGGCACAGTAGTTAAGAGTCACGGTCCTGGTGCCAGACAGACTGATTCAAATCTTGGCTCTTCCTTCATACATGCCCAATGACCTTGGACCAGTTACATAACATCCTTAAACCTCAAGTTACCCATGAGTAAACATGGACAGTAAGGACACTACCCCTTACTGCTTCATCATGAGGATGAAATCAGCATGGTGACTGGTATACAGAAATGCTGACTACTTATCTTTGGCTGTGCTGGGTCTTCCTGCTGTGTGGCTTTCTCTATTTGCAGACGGTGAGGGCTACTCTCTAGTTGTGGTGCATGAGCGTCTCACTGCAGTGGCTGCTCGTGGCACAGGCTCTAGGCGGCCAGGCTTCAGCAGTTACAGCGTGCAGGCTCAGTAGTTATGGCTCTCGGGCTCTGGAGCACAGGCCTAGTGGTTGCAGCACAGGGGCTCAGGTGCTCTGCACCATGTAGGTTTTCCTGGACCAGGGATCAAACCCAGATCTCCTGTACTGGCAGGCCAATTCTTATCCACTGTACCAAGAGGGAATCCATAATGTAGTTTTTATGCTAGTTGTTGGTACCTTCTTTTACCCATGCTGATTCTATCGTCAAGACATCCCTCTAAGAGAGGAAGGAGACAGTCTTTAACTCCTACCACCTATTCACAGAGGTTCACTGAGCACCACAGCTGGCAAGTGGCAGCAGTGGGACCTGAACACACACAGGCTTCAGGGAACCGATCACAGTGCTCCTTCTCCTCTATTTACACCTCAGAGACTAAGAAAACTGGAAAACATCCTCGAAATCAAGACTGGTACAAGAAGAAAAACTGGGAAAATGTAGGGTCATCATCAAGTGAAAGCTGGAGTGAGGTTTTCGTTAGACACATTAAATTGAAATACACACAAATGAAGCACAGCTGGAAAAAAGCGGAAGTTCCACATAGCCCCCAAAGGACCAAACGTCATCATGAAGCACACTATCTCCCTCCCTTCCCGAGGAGCTGTGAATGTGAAGATCCTGCACAGACTAGTGGTGCTGGTGTGAAGCAGTTGTCTGAGCTAATACTGAAGCCTCCTCCCTATGCCTTGCATGGTCTGGCTAGTCCGTCTTCTGTCTTCTACCCTAAACCTCTCCTAGACATCAGCCACCCTCTGGACAGATGGGAAATCTAAAAGGTCTCTCGACATCAGTTTCCCCAACTTCCGCTCTTGGTGCCTTTCGCAGGGACCTAGGAATTTATAGGGAAAGAGGAAAGCTTGAATGAGGAAGTGTTGGTCCAAGTTCTTGTTTTGACATGTATGAGGCTGGGGTATGACGGCCATGGAAGAGACTGAGAATGAGACCCTCCCAAACTGCCCCTTCTCACAGTCCTTGAGCTCCCCAGATATGGGTTGTCACTCACCCACCCCGCCCCACCCCAAGCTGGAGCAGCTGGACCTGGGAAGCAGGCAGCATGGGTCCAGGACATATCAAAGGAATTTGGGCCCCAGAGGATGGCTATACTCTCTGCAGTATCATTGGCACAAGAGTTTTCATGATATACAAAACATTAAATGGCACACCATAAAAAGAAAAAGTTACATTGTGGAACACTTCTTTTGCATCAAATACCTACCCCCTATATACTCCAGTACAAGTATAACATGCTCCAAGTTAAGCCCTTTTATCATTATTTCAAAAACTTGGCATTGGACTACATAATACATTCATACTGATTGACTCTTCACTCTTACTGGAATGCTTTGGCTCTGCATGGACATGACATAGTTCTCTCTTGTCCTGTTTCCTGTGTCTTTTCCTCCCACTCCCAACCCAGCCTGGGGAGGGGAGACGGTAGTTGGGCAGGAGATAATGCATCTGGTCCTCTTTAGAAAATGATCCTCTAGCCTCTTTGACAGACACTCTTAGTTTCCCACCCAGAATCCCAGACTGTTTGTTTTTCTTCAGTCTGGTCCTGGACTTCTGTAAACTTGGCCTTATTCCAAGGCTCAGCATATCAATCTTGATAATACCACCAACCACGGTAATTTTATTCTCCTTGCTATAGGCTTACAAAGGAACATGTAACTCAATTCTGGTTAATAAGATTGGAGAGTAACTCTTCTGGGAAAAAGCTTTAGCGTTTTAAAGAACTACAAAGAATATAGAGGTCTCTTTTCTACCTCTGAACATGGTTACATACGATCTGATCACTGGAGCTGTGGAAGCCATCACATGGCCACAAGGGGAGGTGGACAACAAGGAAAAGATGCTTGAGCACAAAGTACAGAAAAATCCTTGATGAAGTTGTTGAAATACTGAATTAAACAAGGAGCTGCCCTCCTTTTAAACCCTGCTTTATGTGAAACAGCAAATGCCCTCAATGTTTAAGCCATTTTCAATAGAGCTGACAGTGATTTGTTGGCAAAAGCATCCTAATTTACATGAGCTCCTCACTCCTTCTATGGAATGTCTTAAAGTAGGATAATTTGCTGTTTGAGACAGATCCATCTTATAGAGAATAAAGAGCTAATGTAACTGGATGAATGACCAAACTAGGAGGCGTTGGGTAAGATCTCATGAATGAGCCTATATGACCCCAAAGTTCACATTTTAGAAGAGCCTTTTTAAAAAATAATTTTATTTATTTTTGCTTGTGCTGGGTCTTCAGTTGCTGTGTGGGCTTTTCTCTTCTTTGTAAAAAGTTTTTTTTCTTTTCCTCATCATGCCTTTTTTTTTTTTTTTTTAAAGATTTATTTATTTTGGGCGGGGGTCGGGTTGGGGAGGGAGGGGAGCGGGTGGGCCACTTCTACTGGTCTTTCATTTCTCTATTTTCAAAGATTTATTTATTTATTTATTTTGGTGGGGGTGGGGTGGGGAGGGAGGGAAGCAGATGGGCCACTTCTATTGGTCCTTCATCTGTCCATTTTCATCCATCTTTGTTCTTTGGGCCGTGTGGGCCTCCCATCACAGTGGCCTCTGTTGTCGCAGAGCGCCGGCTCTGGGTGCATGCACTCTAGAGCAACGGCTCAGTAATTGGACACAACAGTCCAGGAGCTCCGTGGCACGTGGGATCTTCCCAGGCCAGGGATCAAACCGGCGCCCCTTGCACTGCAAGGCGGTGTCCTTACCCACTGGACCACCAGGGAAGCCCTCATTTCTCTATTTTCATCCGTCTTTGTTCTCTGGCTCCTGTGGGCCTCCCATTGCAGTGGCCTCTGTTGGCGCAGAGCACAGGCTCTGGGCGCATGTGCTCCAGAGCTCCGGTTTGGTAATTGGACACATCGGTCCAGCCACTCCATGGCACGTGGGATCTTCCCAGGCCAGGGATTGAACCGGCGCCCCTTGTACTGCAAGACGGTGTCCTTACCCACTGGGCCACCAGGGGAAGCCCTTTTTTTTCTTTTTGTTTGGTCACTTCTATTGGTCTTTCATTTATCTATTTGTGGGCCTCCCATCACAGTGGCCTCTCCTGCTGCAGAGCACCAGTTCTGGGCACCATGCACTCCAGAGCTCGGGCTCAGTAGTTGGACACATTGGTCCAGCCGCTCCGCAGCACGTGGGATCTTCCCAGGCCAGGGATCAAACCGGTGCCCCTTGTACTGCAAGGCAGTGTCCTTACCCACTGGACTACCAGAGAAGCCCTCCCATCATGCCTCTTTCATTTTTCATCCATCTTTTTATTCTTTGGTATGTGTGGGCCTTCCATGGTAGTGGCTTCTCTCACTGAAAAGCACCAGCTCTGGGTGCATGTGCTCCAGAGCACTGCCTCATAATTGGTCACACTGATCCAGCCGCTTGGCAGCATGTGGGATCTTCAGAGGTTAGGGATCAAACCAGTACCCCTTGCACTGCAAGGCGGAATCTTTACCCATTGGACCACCAGGGAAGCCCTAGAAGAGACTTTTGAGACAATTTAGGTGGTTTTAAAAATTCTGACCAATGGACCCCTATAGTTATGCACATAGACTTTAGAAACCTACAAATATTTGCTTCAAATTCATTTACAACTGTGGTTACAATTTAAAATCTTTCTGTTTGAGAAATCACAGCTAAATATTTCACACACCAAATGTCTATATGCTGGAGATAAACCAGGTATTAAATTGTGCTTCTAGCTTTACATGTTTCTGTGTATACAGCTCTTGGCATAAATACTTTGTAAATGTTCATTTATTGAGAATGTGTAGCTCTGTACTGGTTCTTTGTATATTACTTCCCATGTCTGTGTACATAAAATTATACACATGAGTATCAAATATACCATGCATGGGCCCTGTGAAATGGTTAGATAAAACATACCTTTTTAGACCATGTACATTGTCCCATGATCACACAGACCCTTTGTGATCATGGTAGAATAATAAGCTTTAAAAAATAATCAGGCAAGTGTTGTGGTGCAAAGATTGTGTCACATTATGTATAGCTTCAGTACCTGTTACAAAATGTAAATTTTTCTCTCTTCCTTTAAAGACAATAAGCTCACCTTGGCAAGGTAAAGCTTCTGGGTTAATCCTAGAAAATTGGTTAGCAAAGACTTTATATTAATACCTATATATATATGTGTGTGTGTGTGTGTATGTGTGTGTGTGTGTGTGTATTCAGTATGTTCCATGCAAAATTAATTTGTCTGTTTTAAAATTTAGAGCAAATACAAGTGGGACCTAACTGAACTTAAAAGCTTTTGCACAGCCAAAGAAACTAT
Source organism: Tragulus kanchil (assembly GCA_022376925.1). Taxonomy (NCBI): domain Eukaryota; kingdom Metazoa; phylum Chordata; class Mammalia; order Artiodactyla; family Tragulidae; genus Tragulus; species Tragulus kanchil. The sequence continues at coordinate 130,992,921 of JAIOJX010000024.1, forward strand.
AAAAAAGGTGAAAAGACAATCCTCAGAATGGGAGAAAATAATAGCAAATGAAACAACTGACAAAGAATTAATTTCCAAAATATACAAGCAGCTCAGACAACTCAACACAGAAAAAACAAACAACCCAATCAAAAAATGGGAAAAAGACCTAAACAGACATCTCTCCAAAGAAGACATACAGAGGTCCAAATAACACATGAAAAGATGCTCAACATCGCTCATTATTAGAGAAATGCAAATCAAAACTACAATGAGATATCACCTCACGCCAGTCAGAATGGCCATCATCAAAAATTTCATAGACAATAAATGCTGGAGAGAGTGTGAAGGAAAAGAAACACTCTTGCACTGTGGGAATATAAATTGATACAGCCACTATGGAAGACACTATGGAGATTTCTTTAAAAACTAGGAATGTAAGGGTTAGGAGGGAAAGGGGCAGGGCACAGTTTTTGCAAAGAATGACGTAACCCAAGGACACAGCATAAACCCATTAGAATCAAATGGGTCCAAGATGGCAGACCAGACCTTGATCCTCAGTCAGCAGGCTAAATGGCACACCCAGAGGCACCATGACAGTTCCACACCTTCCCTAAAAGAGCTGGAATAATCCTCCCACTCACTAGCATACGGAATTACCCAGCCTATAAAAGCTAAGAACGCCATGTTTTCGGGGCTGCTGGATTTGCTCTACCATGGCCCACACTCTGTCTGTGGAATGTGCTTTCTCTGAATCTGAATAAAACATACCTTTTAGACCATGTACTTTCCCATGATCACACAGACCCTTTGTGATCATGGTAGAATAATAAGCTTTAAAAAATAATCAGGCAAGTGTTGTGGTGCAAAGATTGTGTCACATTATGTATAGCTTCAGTACCTGTTACAAAATGTAAATTTTTCTCTCTTCCTTTAAAGACAATAAGCTCACCTTGGCAAGGTAAAGCTTCTGGGTTAATCCTAGAAAATTGGTTAGCAAAGACTTTATATTAATACCTATATATATATGTGTGTGTGTGTGTGTATGTGTGTGTGTGTGTGTATTCAGTATGTTCCATGCAAAATTAATTTGTCTGTTTTAAAATTTAGAGCAAATACAAGTGGGACCTAACTGAACTTAAAAGCTTTTGCACAGCCAAAGAAACTATAAAAAAGGTGAAAAGACAATCCTCAGAATGGGAGAAAATAATAGCAAATGAAACAACTGACAAAGAATTAATTTCCAAAATATACAAGCAGCTCAGACAACTCAACACAGAAAAAACAAACAACCCAATCAAAAAATGGGAAAAAGACCTAAACAGACATCTCTCCAAAGAAGACATACAGAGGTCCAAATAACACATGAAAAGATGCTCAACATCGCTCATTATTAGAGAAATGCAAATCAAAACTACAATGAGATATCACCTCACGCCAGTCAGAATGGCCATCATCAAAAATTTCATAGACAATAAATGCTGGAGAGAGTGTGAAGGAAAAGAAACACTCTTGCACTGTGGGAATATAAATTGATACAGCCACTATGGAAGACACTATGGAGATTTCTTTAAAAACTAGGAATGTAAGGGTTAGGAGGGAAAGGGGCAGGGCACAGTTTTTGCAAAGAATGACGTAACCCAAGGACACAGCATAAACCCATTAGAATCAAATGGGTCCAAGATGGCAGACCAGACCTTGATCCTCAGTCAGCAGGCTAAATGGCACACCCAGAGGCACCATGACAGTTCCACACCTTCCCTAAAAGAGCTGGAATAATCCTCCCACTCACTAGCATACGGAATTACCCAGCCTATAAAAGCTAAGAACGCCATGTTTTCGGGGCTGCTGGATTTGCTCTACCATGGCCCACACTCTGTCTGTGGAATGTGCTTTCTCTGAATCTGAATAAATCTATTTCTTACCTATCAAAAAAAAAAAAAAAAAGAAGCACCATACGACCCAGTAATTCCACTATTAGGCTTATATACTGATTAAATCAAAATTGGAAGAGACATCTGTACCCCAATGTTCACTGCAGCACTTTTTACAATAGCTAGAACATGGAAACAACCTAGATGTCCATCAACAAATGAATGGAAAAAAAAACCAACAACAACAAATGAAGAGATAAAGAAGCTATGGTACATATATACAATGGGATATTTCTCAGCCATAAAGAGAAATGCATTTGAATCAGTCTTAAGGAGGTGGATGAATCTAGAACCTAGATTCACAAAGTGAAATAAGTCAAAAACAGAAGGACAAATATGGTATAGTAACACATACATAGAGAATCTAGGAAGATTGTACTGATAAATGCATATGCAGAGCAGCAATGGAGAAACAGACTCAGAGAACAGACTTATGGTCATTTTGGGGAAGGGAGAGTGGATGAGAAGTATGGAAGAAGTAACATGGAAACCTACACTACCATATGTGAAAGAGACAACCATTGTGAATATGCTGTAAGACTAAGGGAACTTGTACGGGAGCTACATAACAACCTGGAGGGGTGGGATGAGGAGGGACTGGAGGGGTTCAGGTGGGAAGGGTCAAGGGTATACCTATGACTGATTTGGATTTATATATAGCTGTAAACAACAAAACTCTGTAAAAGTAAAATAAAAATAATTATATAAAATTTAAAAAAATTCTTTGAGTAACTATCTGACAGAGACAGGCAATACAGAACTGGAGACATCACTGGACATCTTATAATAATTCAGTTGCTGTTATCACGTGTCTGGCACTCTTCTAAGGTTGCACAGGTATTGACCGATTGAAACCAGCCAACAGGGAATTCCTTGGTGATCAAGTGGTTAGCACTCAGCATGTTCACTACCATGGCCCGAGTCTGATCCCGGATCAGGGAACTAAGATCCTGCAAGTCACATGGCACAGCCAAAAAATAATACATAAACTTAAACCACCCAACAAGCTTGTAAAGCTGGCACAATTACCCTGTCCCGTTTTACAGATGAAGACATGAAACAGAGGCATTCAGACAGCAAGTGGTCATCCAGGATCTAAACCCACAATGTTTGTCCCTAGAATCTGGACTCATTCACTACATTGTATTTTCCTTTGAACAGTGAAGATCTATTTGGTTGAAAAAGCTGTTCATTGACTCCTTCCCTCCAGACTGAACGTTTGCCCAGTTAAGGAATGACAGCAGATCTTACCTGCTGTTTTTGACTTCACTTTGAAGGGGATTGTCCTCATCACCTTCTTTCAAATTTTTGGACCTGAAATTGTAGGGTGAAAAACTTACTCACGTGCAGCCACTTACTTGTGTGAATTAAGATTTTCTCAATATTGTACAATTAAAACAAAATTTTAAAATACATTGGAGTGGGCTTCCCTGGTTGTCAAGTGGTTAGATAGTCCACCTTGCAGTGCAAGGGGCACCTCAATCCCTGGCACAGGAAGATCCCACATGCCACAGAGCGGCTGGTCTGGTGCATCCAATTACAAGCCAGCACTCTGAGTGCATGCACCCAGAGCTGGTGCTCTGCAACGAGAGAGGCCACTGCGATGGGAGGCCCACACAGGTCAAGGAGTTAAGATAAATGAAAATAAATAAATGAAAAGCCAACAAAAGAGGTCAAAGTTTTTTTAAAAATTGTAAAAAAATATGTTGGAAAACAAAAAAATATTTACAATTGGTAAAGAAAAACAACGATTTGGATTTATATATAGCTGTAAACAACAAAACTCTGTAAAAGTAAAATAAAAATAATTATATAAAATTTAAAAAAATTCTTTGAGTAACTATCTGACAGAGACAGGCAATACAGAACTGGAGACATCACTGGACATCTTATAATAATTCAGTTGCTGTTATCACGTGTCTGGCACTCTTCTAAGGTTGCACAGGTATTGACCGATTGAAACCAGCCAACAGGGAATTCCTTGGTGATCAAGTGGTTAGCACTCAGCATGTTCACTACCATGGCCCGAGTCTGATCCCGGATCAGGGAACTAAGATCCTGCAAGTCACATGGCACAGCCAAAAAATAATACATAAACTTAAACCACCCAACAAGCTTGTAAAGCTGGCACAATTACCCTGTCCCGTTTTACAGATGAAGACATGAAACAGAGGCATTCAGACAGCAAGTGGTCATCCAGGATCTAAACCCACAATGTTTGTCCCTAGAATCTGGACTCATTCACTACATTGTATTTTCCTTTGAACAGTGAAGATCTATTTGGTTGAAAAAGCTGTTCATTGACTCCTTCCCTCCAGACTGAACGTTTGCCCAGTTAAGGAATGACAGCAGATCTTACCTGCTGTTTTTGACTTCACTTTGAAGGGGATTGTCCTCATCACCTTCTTTCAAATTTTTGGACCTGAAATTGTAGGGTGAAAAACTTACTCACGTGCAGCCACTTACTTGTGTGAATTAAGATTTTCTCAATATTGTACAATTAAAACAAAATTTTAAAATACATTGGAGTGGGCTTCCCTGGTTGTCAAGTGGTTAGATAGTCCACCTTGCAGTGCAAGGGGCACCTCAATCCCTGGCACAGGAAGATCCCACATGCCACAGAGCGGCTGGTCTGGTGCATCCAATTACAAGCCAGCACTCTGGAGTGCATGCACCCAGAGCTGGTGCTCTGCAACGAGAGAGGCCACTGCGATGGGAGGCCCACACAGGTCAAGGAGTTAAGATAAATGAAAATAAATAAATGAAAAGCCAACAAAAGAGGTCAAAGTTTTTTTAAAAATTGTAAAAAAATATGTTGGAACATTATTTACAATTGGTAAGATACAGAAGCAACCTAATTGTCCATCAACAGATGACTGGATAAACAGAATGTGTCACAAACATATACAACAGAATACTACTCTGCCATAAAGAAGAATGAATGTTGCCATTTCTGACAGCAGGGATGGACTTGGAAGGTATTATGCTAAATGAAGTAAGTCAAACAGAAAAAGGCAAATACTATATGATATATTCCTTATATGTGGAATCTAAAAAATAAAACAAACTATAAAAAAAAAAAAGGAGCACACTCTCAGTTATAGAGAACCAACTATAGTTACCAGGGAGAAGAGGGGAAGGGAGAGAGGTAACGAACCAAGAGGTACACATTATGATGTATAAAATAAATAAGCTATAATGGTACAACACAGGGAATATAGTCAATACTTTATCATACTTATAAACAGAGTATAACCTTTAAAATTTGTGAATGATTATATTGTACACCTATAACATATAATATTGTACATTAACTATTCAATAAAAAATACATTGAATGATGACGTTTATGTAGGAATGCAACTGCCATTGGTTTCCCTTTCTGTTCCTTCAAATGTTATGTGGTCATCGGAAGAACCTTTTTTTTCTTATAGATTAACAAGATGACAAGTAAATGCCACAAAACTCAATCTATAGAGTGGGTGTACGGTAATGTCCACTTCTATCTTATTTGATACATATGGACCTGTGCTTCTGTTTTGGCAGGTCATGTAATTGGTAAAGAGCAAATATTAGAAAAACACCTGGGAACAAGGAATAGAAATACAAGGGCTTCAACAAAGAGTGCTCTGAACCCAATCAAAAAATAGGAAAAAGGTCTAAACAAACGTCTCTCCAAAGAAGACATACAGATGGCCAAAAAACACATGAAAATATGCTTAAAGTCTCTTATTATTAGAGAACTGCAAATCAAAACTACAATAAGATATCACCTCACACCAGTCAGAATGGCCATCATCAAGAAATCTATACACGGGCTTCCCTGGTGGTCCAGTGGGTAAGGACACCACCTTGCAGTGCAAGGGGTGCCGGTTCGATCCCTGGCCTGGGAAGATCCCATCCCACGTGCCGCGGAGCGGCTGGACTGATGTGTCCAATTACCGAGCTGGAGCTCTGGGGCGCATGCGCCCAGAGCCGGCGTTCTGCGACAACAGATGCCACCGTGATGGGAGGCCCACAGGAGCCAAAGAACAAAGACGGATGAAAATAGATAAATGAAAGACCAATAGAAGTGGCCCTCCCGTCCCCCTCCCTCCCCACCATATCCCCCAAAAGATAAATAAATAAAATAAATGTAAAAAAAAAAAAGAAATCTATACACAATAAATGCTGGAGAGGGTGCGGAAAAAAGGGAACACTCCTGCATTACTAGTGGGAATGTAAATTGATACAACCGCTATGAAAGACAGTATGTAGATTCCTTAAAAAACTAAAAATAGAAGCATCATATGACCCAGCAATCCCACTAGTAGGCTTATACCCAGATGAAACCAAAATTGAAAGAGACACCTGTACCCCAATGTTCATTGCAGCACTCTATACAATAGCTAGAGCATATAATATTGTACATTCCCTTGAATGATGACGTTTATGTAGGAATGCAACTGCCATTGGTTTCCCTTTCTGTTCCTTCAAATGTTATGTGGTCATCGGAAGAACCTTTTTTTTCTTATAGATTAACAAGATGACAAGTAAATGCCACAAAACTCAATCTATAGAGTGGGTGTACGGTAATGTCCACTTCTATCTTATTTGATACATATGGACCTGTGCTTCTGTTTTGGCAGGTCATGTAATTGGTAAAGAGCAAATATTAGAAAAACACCTGGGAACAAGGAATAGAAATACAAGGGCTTCAACAAAGAGTGCTCTGAACCCAATCAAAAAATAGGAAAAAGGTCTAAACAAACGTCTCTCCAAAGAAGACATACAGATGGCCAAAAAACACATGAAAATATGCTTAAAGTCTCTTATTATTAGAGAACTGCAAATCAAAACTACAATAAGATATCACCTCACACCAGTCAGAATGGCCATCATCAAGAAATCTATACACGGGCTTCCCTGGTGGTCCAGTGGGTAAGGACACCACCTTGCAGTGCAAGGGGTGCCGGTTCGATCCCTGGCCTGGGAAGATCCCATCCCACGTGCCGCGGAGCGGCTGGACTGATGTGTCCAATTACCGAGCTGGAGCTCTGGGGCGCATGCGCCCAGAGCCGGCGTTCTGCGACAACAGATGCCACCGTGATGGGAGGCCCACAGGAGCCAAAGAACAAAGACGGATGAAAATAGATAAATGAAAGACCAATAGAAGTGGCCCTCCCGTCCCCCTCCCTCCCCACCATATCCCCCAAAAGATAAATAAATAAAATAAATGTAAAAAAAAAAAAGAAATCTATACACAATAAATGCTGGAGAGGGTGCGGAAAAAAGGGAACACTCCTGCATTACTAGTGGGAATGTAAATTGATACAACCGCTATGAAAGACAGTATGTAGATTCCTTAAAAAACTAAAAATAGAAGCATCATATGACCCAGCAATCCCACTAGTAGGCTTATACCCAGATGAAACCAAAATTGAAAGAGACACCTGTACCCCAATGTTCATTGCAGCACTCTATACAATAGCTAGAATATAGAAGCAACCTAAACATCCATCAACGAATGAATGAATAAAAAAGCTCTGGTACACATATACAATGGAGTACTTCTCCGCAGTAAAAAGAAAGGCAGAAGAATCACTTCTAATGAGGTGGATGAATCTACAACCTATTATACAAAGTGGAGTAAGTCAAATAGAGAAAGACAAGTACAGTATACTAACACATATGTATGGAATCTAGTAAGATAGTAATGGCAACACACGCAGTGAAGCGATGGAAAAACAGACAGAAAACAGACTTATGGACAGTGTGGGGAAGTAACAGTGGGTGGGAGGCATGGAAAGAGTAATAAACCTATACCATCATGTGTGAAAGAGACAGCTATTGTCATTGTGCTGGGGGAATAGGCGATCCTGCAGGGGGCGCTGTACGACAGCCTGGAGGGATTGGGGGTACTGGGAAGAGGGTGGAGGAGGGAGGGGTCAGGTATGACTAATCTGGGATGAGCGGTTTGTTTCTCTCACAGAAGGAGTAAGTCAGCAGATAGGTGGTGCTGGGGATGCTCTGGCAGCCTAACAACATCAGGGCCAACATCTCTGGTTCTCTTGGCCTTTCCCTCGTGGGCACAGGAAGACTGATGGGGGTGTAGCCAACACCTTCACCCTCCAGTCAGGAATGGGACCAAGGACAGCACCTGCCCCCTCTTTCTCTTCTACCAGGAAAGCAAAATGTTTTCAGAAAATTCTTGCAGGCTTCTGATTATATACGGCAATCTGTCACCTGGTCACTACCAGTGCAGGGAGGTTGGAAAAGTCCTTAGCTTCCCTGGACTTTATTTATTTATTTATTTTAACATGTATTTATTTATTTATGGGTAGGGTGGGGAGGGAGGGGGGCGGGCCACTTCTATTGGTCTTTCATTTGTCTAGTTTCATCCACCTTTGTTCTTTGACCCGTGTGGGCCTCCCATCGCAGTGGCCTCTCTTGTTGCAGAGCACTGGCTCTGGGCGCATGAGCCCCAGAGCTCCGGCTCGGTGATTGGACACATGGGCTCCGCCGCACGTGGGATCTTCCCAGGCCAGGGATCGAACCAGTGTCCCTTGCACTGCAAGGTGGTGTCCTTACCCACTGGACCACCAGGGAAGTCCCTTCCTTGGACTTTATAAACAAGGTGGGCAAGAGAAATGACACTGGAAATGCATGCCAAGTCAACCAATACATAGAAGCTGCCACAAAGAAAAACAAAGACCTTCCAGGTCACCCTGAGCAAATGGCTGGCTTGAGGGATTTAGTAGGTAGGACATCTCTGCACTCATCTGAAAACATCTGATTAACTGCTTCTTGTGCATCTAACACTGTACTGGATGCTGGGGGGTCTCAGAAGCTTGACTGGAGAGGCTTCCCCCACCTGAAGGAGGAGATGAGCTTGCTAGCCCATGTTCCACTGTGCTAAGGAATCATGGGAAATTCTCAGTCTCCTTTTTTGTATAAACAAAAGGATTCGATCTCAAAGGACACTTCAAACTCTAGAGTGCTCTTTTGTATAAATATCACTTACAAAGACGTGCCCTGTCCCTGCTTCAATGTCACTGTCAGTGCTGCTGTCAGCAACGTGTAGTGAGACATATTTGTCCAGCAGCTCGGGTGACATGGCATTAATTTGATGTGATGGGAGCAACCAGGATGTTACCTGGGAATTATATTGTGATGGGAAGCAGTGCTACAAGTTTCAGAAGCAAAGACCGATGGTAGAAACTTGGAAGAGAAAGGGGAAAAAAATCAACATTAACGGAAAATAAGAATTTAGAGTGTGAAGTTAGTATCAAAAGGCAATTCATTGCACTTCCCTGGTGGTTCAGTGGGTAAAGAGTCCACCTTGCAGTGCAAGGGGCCCCAGTTGGATCCCTGGCCTGGGAAGATCCCATGTGCCGTGGAGCAGCTGGACAGGTGTGTCCAATTCTGACCCAGCATTCTGGAACTGCATGCGCCCAGAGCCAGTGATCTGCAAGGAGAGAGGCCACTGTGATGGGAGGCCCACACAGGCCAAAGAATAAAGATGGATGAAAATAAATAAATAAATAATCAATCAATCAATAAAAAGAGGTCAAAAAAATTAAAAAAAAAAAAAAAAAGCAATTCATCAACATGAATTTGTGTCCTTCTAAGATTCTATCACTGGTTGGACTGCCTTTCAGGAACATGCAGCATACCTGTCTCTGAAGGTGGTTGCTACAACCTCAGGTGCTCACCCTGAGCGCCATGGAGACGCATTCCTTCATATATTCAATGAACCATCAATGAAAACCTATTATATTCCAAGCACTGTAGTAGGTCACTGGGACATAAACACAAAAGAAGTCATGGTCCATTACCTGAGGGTGCTCATGACTATTGGAAGAGATGAATATTTCATGTTTTAGTCCAAGAGATTTGACCAAAAGTTGAAAATCCTTGGCACAAGCTGTTACCTGGGAATTATATTGTGTGACCTTTGAATTAAGTACAGTGGAAATCCAGATCACCAGCATTTTCTCCTAGATTATTTAGTCCATTTATGATGTGTAAAAAAACACCAGACTGAGTGGCACACGAACAACAGAAAACTTTGTTCCCCACTTCTGAAGGCTGGGAAGTTTAAGGTCAAGATGCCTGCAGACTGCATGTCTGCTGAGAGCCCACTTCCTGATTCACAGATGGCTGCCTTGTCACCATGTCCTGACATGGCTAAAGGGACCAGGGATGCTCTGGAGTCTCTTGTATAAGTGCATTAATTCTATTCATGAGGCCACCACCCTCATGATCCGGGTTCCTCAGAACCCCATCTCCAATACCCTCACATTATAGGTTACGTTTGAACATAGGAACTTTGAGGGGACACAAACATTCAGTCTACGGCAATGGCCATAACAGCCTCCTAACTGATCTTCTGGATGCAGCTGTGTTCTATCTTCTTGCATGCCTCACAGCATAGCTGGAATGGTCTTTATAAAGCACAAACGAGGAGACCTCCCTGGTGGTGCAGTGCATAAGAAGAATCTGCCTGCCAATGCAGGGGACACAGGTCCAATCTCTGGTTCAGGAAGATTCCACATATCACAGAGCAACTAAGCTTGTGCACTAAAACTACTGAGCCCTCGTTCTACAGCCCATGAGCCAGGACTGCTGAGCCCAAGTGGGGCAACTACTAAAGCCCAAGCACGCTACAGCCTGTGCTCTGCAACAAGACAAGCCACAGCAATGAGAAGCCCATATATCACAATGCAGAGTAATCAGAGAAAGCCCACATAAAGCAATAAAGACCCAGCACAGTCAAAAATAAATAAAGAAATGGTTTTTTTTAAAAGTATACTTAATAAACCACAAACTCAATCCAAGCATTCTCCTGCTTCAAAGGCTCCTCCTTACTCTTAGGAATAATTCCAAACTCCCAAATGTGGTTTAACAAAGTCCTTCACAAGCATTCTCCTGTACTCATGGTCCATTACCTGAGGGTGCTCATGACTATTGGAAGAGATGAATATTTCATGTTTTAGTCCAAGAGATTTGACCAAAAGTTGAAAATCCTTGGCACAAGCTGTTACCTGGGAATTATATTGTGTGACCTTTGAATTAAGTACAGTGGAAATCCAGATCACCAGCATTTTCTCCTAGATTATTTAGTCCATTTATGATGTGTAAAAAAACACCAGACTGAGTGGCACACGAACAACAGAAAACTTTGTTCCCCACTTCTGAAGGCTGGGAAGTTTAAGGTCAAGATGCCTGCAGACTGCATGTCTGCTGAGAGCCCACTTCCTGATTCACAGATGGCTGCCTTGTCACCATGTCCTGACATGGCTAAAGGGACCAGGGATGCTCTGGAGTCTCTTGTATAAGTGCATTAATTCTATTCATGAGGCCACCACCCTCATGATCCGGGTTCCTCAGAACCCCATCTCCAATACCCTCACATTATAGGTTACGTTTGAACATAGGAACTTTGAGGGGACACAAACATTCAGTCTACGGCAATGGCCATAACAGCCTCCTAACTGATCTTCTGGATGCAGCTGTGTTCTATCTTCTTGCATGCCTCACAGCATAGCTGGAATGGTCTTTATAAAGCACAAACGAGGAGACCTCCCTGGTGGTGCAGTGCATAAGAAGAATCTGCCTGCCAATGCAGGGGACACAGGTCCAATCTCTGGTTCAGGAAGATTCCACATATCACAGAGCAACTAAGCTTGTGCACTAAAACTACTGAGCCCTCGTTCTACAGCCCATGAGCCAGGACTGCTGAGCCCAAGTGGGGCAACTACTAAAGCCCAAGCACGCTACAGCCTGTGCTCTGCAACAAGACAAGCCACAGCAATGAGAAGCCCATATATCACAATGCAGAGTAATCAGAGAAAGCCCACATAAAGCAATAAAGACCCAGCACAGTCAAAAATAAATAAAGAAATGGTTTTTTTTAAAAGTATACTTAATAAACCACAAACTCAATCCAAGCATTCTCCTGCTTCAAAGGCTCCTCCTTACTCTTAGGAATAATTCCAAACTCCCAAATGTGGTTTACAAAGTCCTTCACACTATGCCTCTGTCTACTTCTCCAGCTGTACTTCTTTCTAAACCACACTTCTCTCCTGAGGGCTCCAACCATATCTGTAATTCTTTCACATTCCCAAACAAGCCTTTTCATAAAGCAGTTGTCTCCATATGCGACATGGCATCCTTCTCCATAGCGATCCACCCCTCACCCCTTTAGCTCCTAATCTACCTTCAAGCTTGGGACTGGACCTCATTTCCTCTGAAATGGGAAACCAAGCACTCTCAAAACTCCCAGGACCCCAGCCCCGCACTTACTATGCTTTATTGTTACTGCTTGTTTAATTGTTTTCCTTCCGTCGGCTGTAACCTCCACAAAGGCTGGACGTGTGTGAATCCTGGTATTTCTAGTGTTGACACCCAGAAGAGGGCTAGCGGGTATTCGCCAAAGATAAACCCCTATTCTATGCTTTTTTCAGCAACTGGATTAAAGGAGGAGAGGGCTGGAAGAAAGGGCAGGTTAAAGTGAAGACCAGGCCGCGGCCCTGGCCTGCCACCTGCGATAGCTGCTTTGAGGCAACCGCTCTTACCTCGGGTGCCCACCGAGTGTCTGGGGGTGTGGCGGGATTCTGAAGGGTAGAGGGAGTCCGAGGCGAGGGAGGAGCCAAGTAAAGCGTCATGGGCCCAGGAATCAGAATATCCACAAGCCGAAGGCCGCTGAAAAGAGGCATCCAGGAGACTTCAGGCGTGGCGAGAGCCCACGCGCACCCGCCGAACGCCCGCCTCTGAACGCAAGGGCCTCCAGTGCGCGTGCGCGGCAGGGGCTTCCGGCACCTGCTCTTCCGGTCCAGGCGTGCGGGGCGCTCCTCCCCCTTCTGGCCTCGCTGCTCTCTCCCGGGCGGAGGCGGCTAACAGAGAACGCAGCGTGCACGGTGAGGGCCCGGGTGGATCTCCTGAGAGTTGTGGAGGGCCGAGAGGCCGGAGGCGAGGCGTTAGGGGCAGGGTGCAAGGGCTACGTTGGGGAACAAGGAGGTTCTGGGCACGCGGTCTGAGCCGGCAGAGTTGGCGGAGGAGGAAGTTGGGGGGCTACTGGGTGAAGATCGCTGTGGAGTGTAGTGGAGCCAGCCCTGCTGGATTGAACCTTGAGTTTTGGGAGGGCGGGTGAAGGAACCTGGGCAGGGAAAAGCTTCCTGTAGAGGAGGGAGGAGACGGGCTGTTGACCGAACAGTGGCACTGGCCTTTCCTGTGGCAGGAAGGAGGTGAGGGACAGAACCGAAGACCAGCCTCCTCCTGGCAACAGAAAGTCCCTAGAAAGCCCAGGGAGGCCAGCTGGAGCGGGTGAGGCTTGGGTTAGGAGACCTAGGGCCCCTTTTAGCCCCTGGGAAGAGGCCCTTACCATATATCTTCGGATATTGGACCGCGGCCTCCTGAGAAACCTTTCTGGTTTAGTTGCCGCGGAGCGCCTTGCAGAACAAAGGTGTTTCTGGATAACATTCAAAGGAAGGAAAATAAAGCAAATATGTTGGGAGGAGAAACTTGCACAGCATGCAAGGGGCGGGGTTGTGGAACGCCTCTTGGTGTAAGAATCCAAGCTTGCATTCCTTGGATTGGTCCTTAGAGGTTGGTGGAGGATAAAGCCCAATTTAAATCTCTAAACGCTATGCAAGTTTGGCCTGAAAGGGTCTTTTAAAACAAGTGTTGGTCTAACCTTAACTTCCTCAGACAAGCACAAGCAGATTTTGAAAAGAACTCTCTTGAAAGAATTCACTGGCTCAGCAAAACTTGAGCTCCTGCTGTATGTCAGGGGCATTGCTCAGAGCTAGGAGAAACGTTGACTCAGACCAGCCAGCACCCTGCACTTAGAGCGCTGATATTCTGGTGGGATAGAGAGAAACATGGGGAGTAAACATTTAAAGAGCCCTCACCAACGTGTTAAATTACCAAGATTTAATCGAACTGGAAAAAGCAGACAAACAGGGATGATGTCAGATGAGGGGGCCACTTTAGCTCAGGTTCTTGGGGAAGGTGTCTCAGAGGGCAGTGACAGCTGAGCTCTAACATGAAGCAGGAGCAAGTGGCAGCAACCCAGAGGCCTCAGACATGAGTGTCCCAGTTGGAAGTAGTTAAGAGTACCGAGGCCTGGAGGCTGGACCAAGCTTGGTGGTATCTGAGGAAAAAACTGCCAGAGGGACTGGAGCCTGAGTGTTGGGAGGGGGAGATGGGAGAGTGGAGGAGGTGGCCAGGTGGGGAAAGCAGACAGGAGCCTGGTGACTTTTTAGGCCAGCACTTTGGATGAAAAGAAAGAAAACAGGGCTTCCCTGGTGGTCCAGTGGGTAAGGACACCGCCTTGCAGTGCAGGGGACACCGGTTCGATCCCTGGCCAGGGAAGATGCCACGTGCCGCGGAGCGGCTGGACCGATGTGTCCAACTACCAAGCCGGAGCTCTGGAGCGCATGTGCCCAGAGCTGGTGCTCTGCAGTGAGAGAGGCCACTGCGAGGGGAGGCCCACACAGGCCAAAGAACAAAGATGGAACTAAATGAAAGACCAATAGAAGTGGCCACAAAAAAAAAACCAGAAAGCAGGATGTTTGTGCACCACGTCATCACTTGTGGGCTGTTCTGAAGACTGTTAATTTCCCTGTACCCAAGGCAGAGAGGAAAAAGTGACTTAGGGGTGAGTCGTGTTAAGGGCCCATGGGCAGAGGCTCGGCTCCAGGGAATTAGGAATGCAGGTGTTGATCATTCTTGTGGTCTGAACTAGAATTTGTCAGCCCTTCTGGACTTTTTAAGATATACTCTCCAGGCTGCTCAGTTCAGCAAATTCTCCCAGCAAGAATACTGGAGTGAGTTGTCATTTTCTTCTCTAGGGGATCTTCCCTACCCAGGGATTGAACCCAGGTCTCCTGCAGACCAGGTCTCCTCCACACACAGCTGCACAGGTATCTCCAGATGGGTGGAGTGGAGGGAGGGGGAGTGTGTTGTGAATGTGTCTAAGGGGGCAACCATAATGGTTTGTCAGGGGACAGTCTTTGTGAAGACATGTGGGGGCTGAGAGGGAAGTGGAAAGGGGGTAGGACCAGTGGATGACTGGAGCTGAGGTTTTGAGAAGAATAAGCTAGGAAGATAAGCTCCAGTGAGCAGCAGGAGGATGCCTGAAGCTGTGGTTCTGAGGGGCTGCCGTCATTGAGACAAGGTCTGGGCGTGACCATGGGAGGGAGCGGCTGCGGGGAGGACAAGGTCATTGGAGGAGAGGAGCTCTAGGAACCAAGAGGCCAGGGTGGCTAGCGGAGCACCTGCCTGGATATGGAAATCGCCAAGAAAGGTGACAGGAGCAGCACTGGGAGTGACGGTGAGCTAAGACCATGGAGACGTGAGGAGGAATGAGCTGGGTCAGCAGACAGCCCACAAGGTGGGGTATGATACTGATGTGAGATTCATAACTGGGTGTTGAGGGTGGAGGGAGAAGGATGTAGAAGCAGTGTCCATTCACAAGGGCACAAGAGAGGCTACCTCCTCGGGGTGAGCTGGGTTCAGTTAAGAGTAAAGAGAGTGACACGAATGTTCAGAGAAGAGATTGAGGAAATGAGAGGTTTTGCTGAAGATAGGGCATTAAGTGTCAGAGACTCCAGGAGCTGGGGGAAGGGAGATGGCAATGGAATAGGAGGTTTGTGGATGCAGGGTGACTCGGGAGTCTGGGACTGACATGGTGGTAAGCAGGTGGTAGGAGAGTCACTTGGTCTCAAGACAGTGTTGGTGAGGCACTGGGCGGTGGGAGGTAGTGGACATTGGGAGTCTTGGCACTGTCCTGACTCCAGACCTCTGTAGATGGAGGTGCGGGATAGCTGATATATCTCCTGGTGTTCTGTGGCATTCAAGGAGAGTGGCAGTCTGTCATGGAAGCAGGTAGAGATTATAAACTGGCTGTTCTCAGGAGGCATGGCTTAGTACGTAGTTTCTAGGGTTTTTTCTTCCCTTTTACCCAGGGATTGAACCCAGGTCTCCTGCAGACCAGGTCTCCTCCACACACAGCTGCACAGGTATCTCCAGATGGGTGGAGTGGAGGGAGGGGGAGTGTGTTGTGAATGTGTCTAAGGGGGCAACCATAATGGTTTGTCAGGGGACAGTCTTTGTGAAGACATGTGGGGGCTGAGAGGGAAGTGGAAAGGGGGTAGGACCAGTGGATGACTGGAGCTGAGGTTTTGAGAAGAATAAGCTAGGAAGATAAGCTCCAGTGAGCAGCAGGAGGATGCCTGAAGCTGTGGTTCTGAGGGGCTGCCGTCATTGAGACAAGGTCTGGGCGTGACCATGGGAGGGAGCGGCTGCGGGGAGGACAAGGTCATTGGAGGAGAGGAGCTCTAGGAACCAAGAGGCCAGGGTGGCTAGCGGAGCACCTGCCTGGATATGGAAATCGCCAAGAAAGGTGACAGGAGCAGCACTGGGAGTGACGGTGAGCTAAGACCATGGAGACGTGAGGAGGAATGAGCTGGGTCAGCAGACAGCCCACAAGGTGGGGTATGATACTGATGTGAGATTCATAACTGGGTGTTGAGGGTGGAGGGAGAAGGATGTAGAAGCAGTGTCCATTCACAAGGGCACAAGAGAGGCTACCTCCTCGGGGTGAGCTGGGTTCAGTTAAGAGTAAAGAGAGTGACACGAATGTTCAGAGAAGAGATTGAGGAAATGAGAGGTTTTGCTGAAGATAGGGCATTAAGTGTCAGAGACTCCAGGAGCTGGGGGAAGGGAGATGGCAATGGAATAGGAGGTTTGTGGATGCAGGGTGACTCGGGAGTCTGGGACTGACATGGTGGTAAGCAGGTGGTAGGAGAGTCACTTGGTCTCAAGACAGTGTTGGTGAGGCACTGGGCGGTGGGAGGTAGTGGACATTGGGAGTCTTGGCACTGTCCTGACTCCAGACCTCTGTAGATGGAGGTGCGGGATAGCTGATATATCTCCTGGTGTTCTGTGGCATTCAAGGAGAGTGGCAGTCTGTCATGGAAGCAGGTAGAGATTATAAACTGGCTGTTCTCAGGAGGCATCAGACAGGCTTTATGTGACTTGTACAGTTTCTAGAATTGAGAATTTTTTATAAAATATTTTGACTTTTGGCTTTGCCTGAAACACACAAAGATCTGGCACAGTGTTCCCACATAGCACCCTTGGTGTGGTGCCAAGTACTTCGTTTGGGAAGGACACAGTCTACTCTCTGGCCTGCACTCTGTATCTTCCTAGCATTTAAGTTGTGACTCCCACATTAAGGATTTGCCCCATTTAGTTGGGGGCTTCCCTGGTAACTCAGTGGTAAAGAGTTTGCCTGCCAATGCAGGAGACATGGGTTCGATCCCTGATCTGGGAAGATCCCACATGCTGTGGAGCAACTAAGCCCATGAGCCACAACTGTGGAGCCTGTGCTCTAGAGCCTCGGAGCCGCAACTATTGAGCCCATGTGCCGCAACAACTGAAGCCCATGTACCCTAGAGCCTGAGTTCCACAAGAGAAGTCACTGCAAGAAGTCTGCTCACCTCAACAGAGAGTATCCCCCACTCCCTGAAACTAGAGAAGAGCCTGTGGCAGTAGTGAAAACTCAGAATAGCCAAAAATAAATGAATAAATAAATAAATAAATAAAATTTTAAAAGAATATGCTTTATTTAGTAAACAAAGGTAGATAAAACATAACAGTTCCTTATAAATTTGACATGCAGTGAGTGTCTGTATGTATATGATTGTTGTTAGGAAATACCCCTTAACAGGTGGCCACAAATGTGCATAATTTCTAACTCTTCTTGGGTGATAATGGTATTTGAAGTGCCCCCGGCTGGGGGACTAGGGAGATGGCAATGGAATAGGAGGTTTGTGGATGCAGGGTGACTCGGGAGTCTGGGACTGACATGGTGGTAAGCAGGTGGTAGGAGAGTCACTTGGTCTCAAGACAGTGTTGGTGAGGCACTGGGCGGTGGGAGGTAGTGGACATTGGGAGTCTTGGCACTGTCCTGACTCCAGACCTCTGTAGATGGAGGTGCGGGATAGCTGATATATCTCCTGGTGTTCTGTGGCATTCAAGGAGAGTGGCAGTCTGTCATGGAAGCAGGTAGAGATTATAAACTGGCTGTTCTCAGGAGGCATCAGACAGGCTTTATGTGACTTGTACAGTTTCTAGAATTGAGAATTTTTTATAAAATATTTTGACTTTTGGCTTTGCCTGAAACACACAAAGATCTGGCACAGTGTTCCCACATAGCACCCTTGGTGTGGTGCCAAGTACTTCGTTTGGGAAGGACACAGTCTACTCTCTGGCCTGCACTCTGTATCTTCCTAGCATTTAAGTTGTGACTCCCACATTAAGGATTTGCCCCATTTAGTTGGGGGCTTCCCTAGTAGCTCAGTGGTAAGGAGTTTGCCTGCCAATGCAGGAGACATGGGTTCGATCCCTGATCTGGGAAGATCCCACATGCTGTGGAGCAACTAAGCCCATGAGCCACAACTGTGGAGCCTGTGCTCTAGAGCCTCGGAGCCGCAACTATTGAGCCCATGTGCCGCAACAACTGAAGCCCATGTACCCTAGAGCCTGAGTTCCACAAGAGAAGTCACTGCAAGAAGTCTGCTCACCTCAACAGAGAGTATCCCCCACTCCCTGAAACTAGAGAAGAGCCTGTGGCAGTAGTGAAAACTCAGAATAGCCAAAAATAAATGAATAAATAAATAAATAAATAAAATTTTAAAAGAATATGCTTTATTTAGTAAACAAAGGTAGATAAAACATAACAGTTCCTTATAAATTTGACATGCAGTGAGTGTCTGTATGTATATGATTGTTGTTAGGAAATACCCCTTAACAGGTGGCCACAAATGTGCATAATTTCTAACTCTTCTTGGGTGATAAGCTCTGGTATTTGAAGTGCCCCCAGATATATAATTTTGATCAATACAAGGACAGACAATATGTTCCTTTTCAGAATAGAACCTCAAAAATTCCTTTTGGGGGTGGTCAGTTAAGTATAGTTTCTACTGCCAATAACTTATGCATGAGAACTCATATTAATGGTTCCTTGGTTCATAGGCCTTTGTTGATTGTTGTTGGGAATTTCCACTGAGAACACATGCAGCAACCTTCATGTAACAGCCTCCATGGCACTTTGAAGTGACTTTCCATTTATTCTATTTATTTATTTTTTGGTTGTGATGGGTCTTTGTTGCTGCACCCCTGCTTTCTCTAGTTGTGGAGAGTGGGGGCTTCTTATTGCAGAGGTTGCTCTTGTTGTAGAGCACAGGCTCTAGACCATATGGGCTTTGTGGCTCCACGGCACATGGGATCTTCCTGGACCAGGGATCAAACCCATGTCCCCTACATTAACAGGCAGACTGTTAACTGCTGGACCACCAGGGAAGTCCATGATCTTCCATTTGTATGAACTTCTTGGATTAGTTTCCCCAGAACTTTGATTGAAAGAGTGAACTTTTCAGTAAATCTCCAATAAGCATGTTATTAAAAAAAATAAAATCAAGTGAAGACCACCAAGACTCTATAGATGGGTTATTCTTCTACACAAACCACCACAGAGGACCATAGTGAAGTTCATTTATATCTCAGTAAACTCCAGGATGAAGCAAAGCATTTGTCCTGGGTGCTTAATTTAGACAGGTATCAAAGAAGTTCAGGAGTCAAGACACAGAATACTTTAATGAATGTGAGAGCTGTGTCAGAGCTGGAGGCAAGAGGAAAAATACTAATCCCACCTATATTTAAAATTTGTCTGTTTAGTATATTTTGTTGAGATTTTTCATCTTGATATTTTTAAAACATTTCATTAAGATACTATTTACTGATTACTGGCACATGCTTAAATTTTGTACCTCAAGTATGTTCATCACTCACCTAACAGTAGTCCCAGGCCCAAAGTATCCCTAGGGTGTTTTACCAAACTCTCTTGGGAGGCTTTTTCTGCCTCCTTGTTCAGTATAATGTTTGCAGTAGGTTTTAATATGCCTTTTATAAAATAAGAGCTTCCTCTTCACTCCTGGCTTACCAAACATATTTTAGGAATGGTCATCGAGTTTAATAAGTATTATTTAAGCATTTATCAAGATCACCATACATTATTTCTCCTTTAAAACATATAGTGAGTTCGATTCTACCAAACATTTAAAGAAGCACTAGTGCCTATCCTAAAACTTTTTTCAAAAAATTTCACAAGAAGGAACACTTCCAAACACATTCTATGAGGCCAACATCACCCTGATACCAAAACCAGGCAAAGACAACACAAAAAAAGAAAATTATAGGCCAATTTCACTGATGAATTTAGACACAAAAATCCTCAACAAAATTCTAGCAAACAGAATTCAACAACACATCAAAAAACTCATACATCATGATCAAGTTGGGTTTATCCCAGGCATGCAAGGATTCTTCAATATCCACAAATCAATCAATGTGATATACCATATCAACAAATTGAAAGACAAAAATCACACGATAATCTCAATAGACGTAGAAAAAGCCTTTGACAAAATCCAACACCCATTTATGATTAAAAAAAAAAAAACTCTTCAAAAAATGGGCATACAAGGAAACTTTCTCAACACAGCAAAAGCCATATATGAGAAGCCCATAGTGAACATTAGTCTCAGTAGTGAAATCTAAAAGCATTCCCTCTTAAGATCAGGAACAAGACAGGGGTGTCTACTTTCACCAGTATTATTCGACATAGTCCTGGATGTTCTAGCTATAGTAATAAGAGAAGAAAAAGAAATAAAAGGAATCCATATTGGAAAAGAAGAAGTAAAACTCTATTTGCAGATGACATGATAGTGTACATAGAAAATCCCAAAGACACTACTGGAAAACTACTAGAGCTTATCAACAAATTCAGTGAAGTCACAGGATACAAAATCATTACAAAGAAATCACTCATATTCCTATATACAAGCAATGAATAATCAGAAAGAGAGATCAAGGATGCAATCCCATTCCCCACAGCAACCTTAAATGCTTATAAAATAAGAAGCTTGCCAAACTCTCTTGGGAGGCTTTCTGCCTCCTTGTTCAGTATAATGTTTGCAGTAGGTTTTAATATGCCTTTTATAAAATAAGAGCTTCCTCTTCACTCCTGGCTTACCAAACATATTTTAGGAATGGTCATCGAGTTTAATAAGTATTATTTAAGCATTTATCAAGATCACCATACATTATTTCTCCTTTAAAACATATAGTGAGTTCGATTCTACCAAACATTTAAAGAAGCACTAGTGCCTATCCTAAAACTTTTTTCAAAAAATTTCACAAGAAGGAACACTTCCAAACACATTCTATGAGGCCAACATCACCCTGATACCAAAACCAGGCAAAGACAACACAAAAAAAGAAAATTATAGGCCAATTTCACTGATGAATTTAGACACAAAAATCCTCAACAAAATTCTAGCAAACAGAATTCAACAACACATCAAAAAACTCATACATCATGATCAAGTTGGGTTTATCCCAGGCATGCAAGGATTCTTCAATATCCACAAATCAATCAATGTGATATACCATATCAACAAATTGAAAGACAAAAATCACACGATAATCTCAATAGACGTAGAAAAAGCCTTTGACAAAATCCAACACCCATTTATGATTAAAAAAAAAAAAACTCTTCAAAAAATGGGCATACAAGGAAACTTTCTCAACACAGCAAAAGCCATATATGAGAAGCCCATAGTGAACATTAGTCTCAGTAGTGAAATCTAAAAGCATTCCCTCTTAAGATCAGGAACAAGACAGGGGTGTCTACTTTCACCAGTATTATTCGACATAGTCCTGGATGTTCTAGCTATAGTAATAAGAGAAGAAAAAGAAATAAAAGGAATCCATATTGGAAAAGAAGAAGTAAAACTCTATTTGCAGATGACATGATAGTGTACATAGAAAATCCCAAAGACACTACTGGAAAACTACTAGAGCTTATCAACAAATTCAGTGAAGTCACAGGATACAAAATCATTACAAAGAAATCACTCATATTCCTATATACAAGCAATGAATAATCAGAAAGAGAGATCAAGGATGCAATCCCATTCCCCACAGCAACCAAAAGAAGAAAATACCGGGCTTCCCTAGTAGCTCAGTAGTAAAGTTTGCCTGCCAATGCATAGACATAGGTTTGATCCCTGAGCCAGGAAGATCTCACATGCTGTGGAGCAACTAAGCCTGTGAGCCACAGTGATGGAGCCTGTGCCCTAGAGACTCAGAGACGCAACTACTGAGCCCATGTGCTGTGACTACTGAAGCCCGTGTGCCCTAGAGCCCGAGCTCCACAACAAGAGAAGTCACCGCAACAAGAAGCCTGCTCACCTCAACTAGAGAGTAGCCTGCACTCCCTGCAACTAGAGAAGAGCTTACAGCAGCAGTGAAAACCCAGAATAGCTAAAAATAAATTAATTAATTTTTAAAAATAATAAAATATCTAGGAATAAATCTACCTAAAGAGACAAAAGAAGTATACACAGAAAACTATAAGACACTAATGAAAGAAATCAAAGAGGACATAAACAGATGGAGAGATATTCCATGTTCCTGGGTTGGAAGAATCAATATCATGAAAATAACTATGCTGCCAAATATCATCTACAGATTCAATGTGATTCCTATCAAATTACCAATGACATTCTTCACAGAACTAGACCAAAAAATAGCACCATTCATATGGAAACAGAAAAGACCCCAGTTAGCCTGAGCAATCCTGAGAAAAGAATGGAGCTGAAGGGATCAGCCTCCTTAACTTCAGACTGTACTACAAAGCAACAGTCATCAAGACAGTATGGTACTGGCACAAAAACAGAACTATAGACCAAACCCATGCACACATGGGCACCTTATTGAAAATGTAATGGACAGAAGACAGTCTCAGTAGTGAAATCTGAAAGCATTCCCTCTAAGATCAGAACAAGATGAGGGTGTCCACTTTCGCCAGTATTATTCGACATAGTCCTGGATGTTCTAGCTATAGTAATAAGAGAAGAAAAAGAAATAAAAGGAATCCATATTGGAAAAGAAGAAGTAAAACTCTATTTGCAGATGACATGATAGTGTACATAGAAAATCCCAAAGACACTACTGGAAAACTACTAGAGCTTATCAACAAATTCAGTGAAGTCACAGGATACAAAATCATTACAAAGAAATCACTCATATTCCTATATACAAGCAATGAATAATCAGAAAGAGAGATCAAGGATGCAATCCCATTCCCCACAGCAACCAAAAGAAGAAAATACCGGGCTTCCCTAGTAGCTCAGTAGTAAAGTTTGCCTGCCAATGCATAGACATAGGTTTGATCCCTGAGCCAGGAAGATCTCACATGCTGTGGAGCAACTAAGCCTGTGAGCCACAGTGATGGAGCCTGTGCCCTAGAGACTCAGAGACGCAACTACTGAGCCCATGTGCTGTGACTACTGAAGCCCGTGTGCCCTAGAGCCCGAGCTCCACAACAAGAGAAGTCACCGCAACAAGAAGCCTGCTCACCTCAACTAGAGAGTAGCCTGCACTCCCTGCAACTAGAGAAGAGCTTACAGCAGCAGTGAAAACCCAGAATAGCTAAAAATAAATTAATTAATTTTTAAAAATAATAAAATATCTAGGAATAAATCTACCTAAAGAGACAAAAGAAGTATACACAGAAAACTATAAGACACTAATGAAAGAAATCAAAGAGGACATAAACAGATGGAGAGATATTCCATGTTCCTGGGTTGGAAGAATCAATATCATGAAAATAACTATGCTGCCAAATATCATCTACAGATTCAATGTGATTCCTATCAAATTACCAATGACATTCTTCACAGAACTAGACCAAAAAATAGCACCATTCATATGGAAACAGAAAAGACCCCAGTTAGCCTGAGCAATCCTGAGAAAAGAATGGAGCTGAAGGGATCAGCCTCCTTAACTTCAGACTGTACTACAAAGCAACAGTCATCAAGACAGTATGGTACTGGCACAAAAACAGAACTATAGACCAAACCCATGCACACATGGGCACCTTATTTTTGACAAAGGAGGCGAAAATGTAAAATGGGACAAAGACAGTCTCTTCAACAAATGGTGCTGGGAAAACTGGACAGCTACATGCAAAAAAATGAAGTTGGAACATTCCCTGACACCATACATGAAGATCAACTCAAAATGGATTAAAGACCTAAATGTAAGACCAGAAACCATAAAACTCTTAGAGGAGAATATAGGCAAAACAGTGACATAAATCAAAGCAAAATCTTCTATGACCCACCCTCTAGAATAACGGAAATAAAAACAAAAATAAACATGTGGGACCTAATGAAACTTAAAAGCTTTTGCATAGCAAAAGAAATTACAAAAAAAGGTGAACAGACAACCTGGGAGAATGGGAGAAAATAATAGCAAATGAAACAGCTGACAAATAATTTCCAAAATATACAAGCAGCTCAAACAACACTGAAAAAACAACCCAATCAAAAAATGGGAAGGGCTTCCCCTCGTGGTCCAGTGGGTAAGGACACCGCCTTGCAGTGCAAGGGGCGCTGGTTCGATCCCTGGCCTGGGAAGATCCCACGTGCTGCGGAGCGGCTGGACCAATGTGTCTAATTACTGAGCCAGAGCTCTGGAGCGCATGCGCCCGGAGCTGATGCTCTGCGACAACAGATGCCACCGCGATGGGAGGTCCACAGGAGCCAAAGAACAAAGACAGATGAAAATAGATAAATGAAAGACCAATAGAAGTGGCCCGCCCGCTCCTCTCCCTCCCCAACCCGACCCCCGCCCAAAAATAAATAAATGAATAAATCTTAAAAAAAAAAATGGGAAAAAGACCTGAAGAGACATCTCTCCAAAGAAGACATACAGATGGCCCAAAAGCACATGAAAAGATGCTCAACATCACTTATTAGAGAAATGCAAATGGAAACTACAATGAGATATCACCTCACACCAGTCAGAATGGCCATCATCAAAAAATCTACAGGTAACAGGGCCTCCCTGGCAGCTCAGTGGTAAAGAGTTCTTCTGCCATTGCAGGAGACATGGGTTCGATCCCTGATCCAGGAAGATCCCACATGCTGTGGAGCAACTAAGCCCGTGAGCCACAACTATTGAGCCTGTGCCCTAGAGCCTCAAAGATGCAACTATTGAGCCCATGTACTGCAATTATTGAAGCCTGTGTGCCCTAGAACCTGAGTTCCACAGCAAGAGAAGTCACCGCAACAAGAAGCCTTCTCACCTCAACTAGAGAGTGGCCCCTACTCCCTGCAACTAGAGAAGAGCCTGTGGTAGCAGTGAAAACCCAGAATAGCCAGAAACAATAAATAAATTTTTTTAAAAATCTATAGCTAATGAATGCTAGAGAGGGTGTGGAAAAAGGGCAACACTCTTTAATTGTTAGTGGGAATGTAAATTTATACAACCACTATGGAAGACAGTATGGAGATTCCTTTAAAAACTAAGAATAGAAGCACCATATGACCCAGCTTACAAAAAGGTGAACAGACAACCTGGGAGAATGGGAGAAAATAATAGCAAATGAAACAGCTGACAAATAATTTCCAAAATATACAAGCAGCTCAAACAACACTGAAAAAACAACCCAATCAAAAAATGGGAAGGGCTTCCCCTCGTGGTCCAGTGGGTAAGGACACCGCCTTGCAGTGCAAGGGGCGCTGGTTCGATCCCTGGCCTGGGAAGATCCCACGTGCTGCGGAGCGGCTGGACCAATGTGTCTAATTACTGAGCCAGAGCTCTGGAGCGCATGCGCCCGGAGCTGATGCTCTGCGACAACAGATGCCACCGCGATGGGAGGTCCACAGGAGCCAAAGAACAAAGACAGATGAAAATAGATAAATGAAAGACCAATAGAAGTGGCCCGCCCGCTCCTCTCCCCCCCCAACCCGACCCCCGCCCAAAAATAAATAAATGAATAAATCTTAAAAAAAAAAATGGGAAAAAGACCTGAAGAGACATCTCTCCAAAGAAGACATACAGATGGCCCAAAAGCACATGAAAAGATGCTCAACATCACTTATTAGAGAAATGCAAATGGAAACTACAATGAGATATCACCTCACACCAGTCAGAATGGCCATCATCAAAAAATCTACAGGTAACAGGGCCTCCCTGGCAGCTCAGTGGTAAAGAGTTCTTCTGCCATTGCAGGAGACATGGGTTCGATCCCTGATCCAGGAAGATCCCACATGCTGTGGAGCAACTAAGCCCGTGAGCCACAACTATTGAGCCTGTGCCCTAGAGCCTCAAAGATGCAACTATTGAGCCCATGTACTGCAATTATTGAAGCCTGTGTGCCCTAGAACCTGAGTTCCACAGCAAGAGAAGTCACCGCAACAAGAAGCCTTCTCACCTCAACTAGAGAGTGGCCCCTACTCCCTGCAACTAGAGAAGAGCCTGTGGTAGCAGTGAAAACCCAGAATAGCCAGAAACAATAAATAAATTTTTTTAAAAATCTATAGCTAATGAATGCTAGAGAGGGTGTGGAAAAAGGGCAACACTCTTTAATTGTTAGTGGGAATGTAAATTTATACAACCACTATGGAAGACAGTATGGAGATTCCTTTAAAAACTAAGAATAGAAGCACCATATGACCCAGCAATCCCATTGTTAGGTTTATACCATGATGAAATCAAAATTGAAAGAGACACCTGTACCCCAATGTTCATCGCAGCACTCCATACAATAACTAAAACATAGAAACAGCCTAGATGTCCATCTACAAATGAATGGATACAGAAGCTCTGGTACATATATACAATGGGATATTTCTCAGTTGTAAAAAGAAATGCAGAAGACTCAGTCCTAATGAGGTGGCTGGCTCTAGAACCTATCATAAAAAGTGAAGTAAGTCAAAAAGAGAAAGACAAGTATAGTATACTAACTCATATATATGGGATCTAGTAAGATGGTCATGATAACACACACAGTGAACTCATGAAAAAACAGAGAATAGACAATAAAGACATTGTGGAGACCAAACAGTTGGAGGGAGGCATGGAGGGAGTAACATGGAAACCTATACTGTCATGTGTGGAAAAGATAGCTATTGTCATTGTGCTAGGGGAATAGGAGTACCTACAACCACTTGGGGCGATGGTCTGGAGGGATGGGAGGGGGGGGATCTGGGTGGGGGGAGGGTCCAGGGATATGCATATGAATGATCTGGGAGCATATAAAAAATAAAAATTAAAAAAAAATAATAAAAGTGACGACAGTAATACCACTAAAAAAAAAAAAACAACAAAAAGAAATACAGAAGCATCAGTCCTAATGAAGTGGATGAATCTAGAACCTATTCTACAAAGTGAAGTAAGTCAAAAAGAGAAAGATAAATATAGTATACTAACACATATATATGAAATCTAGTAAGAAGGTACTGATATATACACATGCAGAGCAGTGATGGAGAAACAGACATAGAGAACAGACCTATGGACATTGTGGGGAGGGAAGTGTGGGTGAGAGGTTTGGAAAGAGTAACATGGAAACCTACACTATCATGTGTAAAAGAGATAACCATTGTGAATGCACTGTGGAACTAAGGAAACCCACATGGGCGCTATGCAACAACCTGGAGGGGTGGGATGCGGGGAGTGGGCAGGGGGCTCAGGTGGGAGGGGTCAGAGATATACCTATAATGGATTTGGGATTATATAGACCTGTAAGCAACAAAACTCTGTAAAAGCAAAATAAAAAAGTAGTGAATTTGATAGCCAAGACATGAAAACAACCTAAATATCTATCAACAGGCAAATGAAGATGTGATATATATATATAGGAATATTATGCAGCCTTAAAAAGAGCAAAATAAAGCAACATTTGCAGCAACATAGATACAACTAGAGGTTATCATACTAAGTAAAGTAAGTCAAAAAGGGAAAGACAAATACCATACGGTATCACTTATATGTAGAATCTAAAATATGACACAAATGAACCTATCTATAAAACAGAAACAGACTCACAGACATAGAGAACAGATTTGTGGTGGCCAAGGGGGAAAGGGGCTGGGAGAGGTGTGAAGTGGCAGGTTGGTGTTAGTAGTTACAAGCTACTATATATGGACTGGATAACCAAAGTCATACTGTATAGAACAGAGAGCTATATGCAATATCCTGTGATCAACCATAATGGTTTATACTATAATGGAATGTAGTAAAAGAATGTATACATATAACTGAATCACTTTGTTATACAGCAGAAATTAACACACCATTGTACGTCAACTATGCTTCAATAAAAATAAATTTAAAAGAATGTAGTGAAAGTACATGGATAACAATGTGATGTTTTTCTCAATTTTTTTATTGTAAACATTACACGAATCAATGGATCAATTACCTTTGGTCATTTGAATAATAGCCTTAGGTCAAATCCCCCACTAATATTCTCATGAGTTAGTGTGTTGCCATTTCATTTTAGCATCTTCATTTTATACTTTTCTCAAGTGAAGCACATTTTTAAAAATGCAATTATCAATAGTATCAGTTTGCCTTCCCTAATGGTCTAGGGGAGTTTGATACATTTTCCCTTCCTAGTGCTCCCTGTTTTCTGTCCCATTTTGTGCTTGAGGGAGGGGTTGGTGGTACTGACAGTACAACAGCCATTAAATCTGATGAGAACTTTACATACCTTTTATGGGAAATAAAAGAAGATCTCCACATACGGCAACATTCTGTCAGGAGAATTTACTGCTAGAGAATCCTCTAATATATCCGAGAACTGCAGAATAATAAATGGGTAGGCATGAGAAAGAGACTGTATGAGGGGATGCAGGGGGCTCAGGTGGGAGGGGTCAGAGATATACCTATAATGGATTTGGGATTATATAGACCTGTAAGCAACAAAACTCTGTAAAAGCAAAATAAAAAAGTAGTGAATTTGATAGCCAAGACATGAAAACAACCTAAATATCTATCAACAGGCAAATGAAGATGTGATATATATATATAGGAATATTATGCAGCCTTAAAAAGAGCAAAATAAAGCAACATTTGCAGCAACATAGATACAACTAGAGGTTATCATACTAAGTAAAGTAAGTCAAAAAGGGAAAGACAAATACCATACGGTATCACTTATATGTAGAATCTAAAATATGACACAAATGAACCTATCTATAAAACAGAAACAGACTCACAGACATAGAGAACAGATTTGTGGTGGCCAAGGGGGAAAGGGGCTGGGAGAGGTGTGAAGTGGCAGGTTGGTGTTAGTAGTTACAAGCTACTATATATGGACTGGATAACCAAAGTCATACTGTATAGAACAGAGAGCTATATGCAATATCCTGTGATCAACCATAATGGTTTATACTATAATGGAATGTAGTAAAAGAATGTATACATATAACTGAATCACTTTGTTATACAGCAGAAATTAACACACCATTGTACGTCAACTATGCTTCAATAAAAATAAATTTAAAAGAATGTAGTGAAAGTACATGGATAACAATGTGATGTTTTTCTCAATTTTTTTATTGTAAACATTACACGAATCAATGGATCAATTACCTTTGGTCATTTGAATAATAGCCTTAGGTCAAATCCCCCACTAATATTCTCATGAGTTAGTGTGTTGCCATTTCATTTTTAGCATCTTCATTTTATACTTTTCTCAAGTGAAGCACATTTTTAAAAATGCAATTATCAATAGTATCAGTTTGCCTTCCCTAATGGTCTAGGGGAGTTTGATACATTTTCCCTTCCTAGTGCTCCCTGTTTTCTGTCCCATTTTGTGCTTGAGGGAGGGGTTGGTGGTACTGACAGTACAACAGCCATTAAATCTGATGAGAACTTTACATACCTTTTATGGGAAATAAAAGAAGATCTCCACATACGGCAACATTCTGTCAGGAGAATTTACTGCTAGAGAATCCTCTAATATATCCGAGAACTGCAGAATAATAAAGTTGGAGCTTAGGCATGAGAAAAGGTAGCCAACTGTTTTATGTCTTCTCTTGATATCTTGGCTGGGGATATAAGGTGAAAAATTATTTCATGACTGACTCAACGAAGGGCAATTCAGCTTCTTTTCCTTTTTTAGGAGGATCTGTTGGCTTGTTAACTGGATAAGTCAATGTGACCAAAAGGTGCAAGATGAAACATCTGCACGAGGTAAAGCTGATGAAGTCAGTGAGATTTTCCAGAGATGTTGGAGAGCTGAGCTACTGCTTTGCAGCCCCCCAAATTTCACAAGAACCAGGGGAAGCCCGGAGCACCACACACAGTGGGGTAAGAGTGGGCCAGACTACCTGGGGCCTTCCCTGCCAGAGCACCCAGTGGTGACCACGGGCTCCCCTCTGAAAATAAGCCTGGGTATGAAGGTACTACCACCCCTATCTTTGGTCACATCCCTGTGGATGCACCCAGACAGAGCTCCCATACTTCAAGCTGAGGGCCCAACCCACCCCCAGGCAAGGTTGCTTTTGGGGGGGCTAGTCCCCCCCAAACTTTTACTCCTAGCAGCCCAGCTCCACGGGGGACACAGGGCACTAGGAGCCCACACTCTACACACTGGTCTTTTCTCCTGACCAAGTCCTAAGCAGGCCTGACCCTGCTCAGCTTCTGAGATCAGACAAGATCAGGTGCGGTCAGTATGGGATGGCCATAGACTAGTCTTTTCTAATGTAGCAATTTCTTTGACTTCCTTTGTTTTGATTTTTCATAAGACTTAGGCAAATCATCTACACACACATCTCACCCAGAAAGTGTACGTCCATACAACCGCACACACACACACATACACACACACATGAAATGGCATCTTATTCAGCCACATAAAAAGAAGGAAACCGGGCTTCCCCTGGTGGTCCAGTGGGTGGAGACACCGCCTTGCATTGCAAGGGGTGCCGGTTCGAGCCCTGGCCTGGGAGGATCCCACGTGCCGCGGAGCGGCTGGACTGATGTGTCCAGTTACCGAGCCGGAGCTCTGGAGCGCATGCGCCCAGAGCCGGTGCTCTGTGACGACAGACGCCACCACGATGGGAGGCCCACAGGAGCCAGAGAACAAAGACGGATGAAGATAGGGAAACGGAAGACCAATGGAGGTGGCCCACCTGCTCCCCTCCCTCCCCAACCCGACCCTCGCCCAAAAATAGATAAATAGACTGACTCAACGAAGGGCAATTCAGCTTCTTTTCCTTTTTTAGGAGGATCTGTTGGCTTGTTAACTGGATAAGTCAATGTGACCAAAAGGTGCAAGATGAAACATCTGCACGAGGTAAAGCTGATGAAGTCAGTGAGATTTTCCAGAGATGTTGGAGAGCTGAGCTACTGCTTTGCAGCCCCCCAAATTTCACAAGAACCAGGGGAAGCCCGGAGCACCACACACAGTGGGGTAAGAGTGGGCCAGACTACCTGGGGCCTTCCCTGCCAGAGCACCCAGTGGTGACCACGGGCTCCCCTCTGAAAATAAGCCTGGGTATGAAGGTACTACCACCCCTATCTTTGGTCACATCCCTGTGGATGCACCCAGACAGAGCTCCCATACTTCAAGCTGAGGGCCCAACCCACCCCCAGGCAAGGTTGCTTTTGGGGGGGGGTGCTAGTCCACCCCCACTTTTACTCCTAGCAGCCCAGCTCCACGGGGGACACAGGGCACTAGGAGCCCACACTCTACACACTGGTCTTTTCTCCTGACCAAGTCCTAAGCAGGCCTGACCCTGCTCAGCTTCTGAGATCAGACAAGATCAGGTGCGGTCAGTATGGGATGGCCATAGACTAGTCTTTTCTAATGTAGCAATTTCTTTGACTTCCTTTGTTTTGATTTTTCATAAGACTTAGGCAAATCATCTACACACACATCTCACCCAGAAAGTGTACGTCCATACAACCGCACACACACACACATACACACACACATGAAATGGCATCTTATTCAGCCACATAAAAAGAAGGAAACCGGGCTTCCCCTGGTGGTCCAGTGGGTGGAGACACCGCCTTGCATTGCAAGGGGTGCCGGTTCGAGCCCTGGCCTGGGAGGATCCCACGTGCCGCGGAGCGGCTGGACTGATGTGTCCAGTTACCGAGCCGGAGCTCTGGAGCGCATGCGCCCAGAGCCGGTGCTCTGTGACGACAGACGCCACCACGATGGGAGGCCCACAGGAGCCAGAGAACAAAGACGGATGAAGATAGGGAAACGGAAGACCAATGGAGGTGGCCCACCTGCTCCCCTCCCTCCCCAACCCGACCCTCGCCCAAAAATAGATAAATAAATAGATCTTTAAAAAAAAAAAAAAAAAGAAGGAAACCCTGCTATTTGTGACAACGCAGACCTTGAGGGCATTATGCTAAGTGCATTAAGTTAGAGACATACAAATACAAAATGAAATCACTTATATGTGGATTCTAAAAAAAAATAATTCATGGATACATAGACCACATTGGTGGGTTGTCAGGAAATTCCCTCTTTTTAAATCTTGAAAGGTGCTGAAATCCCAGAAATTTTATGAAAATGAAAAAAAAAAAGTAAAGTCTGTTGAGCAAAGTGGTGGGTACCAGCGGGGAGAAGGAAGTTGGGACTATAGCCCGCCAGACTCCTCTGTTCATGGAATTCTCCAGGCAAGAATATTGGGGTGGGCTGCCATTCCCTTCTCCAGCAGATGTCCCTACTTCCTTCAAAAAAAAAACCTGTAGGGAAACACTGGGGAGAATCAACTGGAATCAGCCTGTGGAGTATGTCACACCCACTCCTTTCCATACACTTCAAATCTATGGTACAGTCAGCTCTCACTGTCTGGAATTCTGTGACTGTTTAAAGACTTGTGTCAGCTGTTTTCATCATTAAAAAATATACCTGTCACCTTTTCAAAAATGGTATGTCCCAAGAATATGAGAATTCAAATGCAGAATAATCAACTAAATGTTGGTTTTCTCATGATTTCATGGTTTTTTTTTAAACTATGAACTTTGTTCAATATTTTACAATCCTTATTTCCAATATTACATTCCAAGGAACCCATTACTTGGTTACAGTATTTTTGTAAAAATCATTGTGTCATTTTCAAACATAACTTTTCTTTAAAATAAATCTACAGATCATACTTTTAGAAATTCTATATCTGGGGGAAATGTTCTAAGTAATAATGGATTCCCTTGAATTGAGAAGCGTAAGTGAATGCCAGAAGAAACTGTGAGCCCCCTGAGAACTCCTAGAATTCCTGGTCTGTGTGCTTCACAGGCTGTGTGGCCTTGAGGGTCTGAATGAAATTCAAAATGACCGGGCTCAAGGGCCCTCAGTTTCCCCATCCTAGGTGGGGTCCCCAGACCCTCTTTATACAGTGGCTAGAATGGACATTTAAAATGAGAATCCAACCATAATATTTTCTGCTTCTGGAGAGGTCAAATGTCACACCTCTAATTTATAGAGTAAAACACAAATTCCTTACCAACTTTACAAGGCCAAGTGCTCTAACATATACCAGCCCATCCAAGTCTGCTCTTGGCCAGCTTTTCTTCCCTTTCAGTTGTTTGCATAGTCATCCTTCAAAGATCTCTCTGTGACTCTTGCAATATTCTGTTTATTTCATTTGGGGGCATTTGCTACATTCTGTAATAATCGTATGCATTTATGATGTGTTAATTTCCTGTCTCTACCCTTAGGCACCATCTGCATCAGGTAAGTACTTGTCCATCTTGCTTTTCCTGCATCCCTGGTACCTAATGATCGTATATTTTACCAACCAGAACCAGTAAAATGAGCCAAGAGAGCAAAGGGAGGAACAGAGAGGTGAGTGACACCAAACTCATACCATGCAGATCATTCCATAAGGAAAAGTCCCACCCTGACCCACGGCACGGGAAACCAGCACTGGGGTCGCTGCACTTTCACCGTTGACTGCACTACTCATCATAACCCCTCCTCCCTTCTTAGACAACACCAGGGGAGGAGGCAGACCTATAGCCCAAACCAGCTTTCAGGAGAACTGGAGGGCACATGGGCAACACAGGCATGCTAACCCATCCGACATAACCATTCAGTCAGCTGTGTAGCTACTCATCCTGAATGCAAACCCCAGCCACTAAACCAACCAGTAATACTTTGTGTTGATCCAGCGCCTTCTCCTTGCAAGGGCAGCCAGCACAGTCCTGTGGGCTTGCAGCCCTGCTCTGCGTTCAAACATAACTTTTCTTTAAAATAAATCTACAGATCATACTTTTAGAAATTCTATATCTGGGGGAAATGTTCTAAGTAATAATGGATTCCCTTGAATTGAGAAGCGTAAGTGAATGCCAGAAGAAACTGTGAGCCCCCTGAGAACTCCTAGAATTCCTGGTCTGTGTGCTTCACAGGCTGTGTGGCCTTGAGGGTCTGAATGAAATTCAAAATGACCGGGCTCAAGGGCCCTCAGTTTCCCCATCCTAGGTGGGGTCCCCAGACCCTCTTTATACAGTGGCTAGAATGGACATTTAAAATGAGAATCCAACCATAATATTTTCTGCTTCTGGAGAGGTCAAATGTCACACCTCTAATTTATAGAGTAAAACACAAATTCCTTACCAACTTTACAAGGCCAAGTGCTCTAACATATACCAGCCCATCCAAGTCTGCTCTTGGCCAGCTTTTCTTCCCTTTCAGTTGTTTGCATAGTCATCCTTCAAAGATCTCTCTGTGACTCTTGCAATATTCTGTTTATTTCATTTGGGGGCATTTGCTACATTCTGTAATAATCGTATGCATTTATGATGTGTTAATTTCCTGTCTCTACCCTTAGGCACCATCTGCATCAGGTAAGTACTTGTCCATCTTGCTTTTCCTGCATCCCTGGTACCTAATGATCGTATATTTTACCAACCAGAACCAGTAAAATGAGCCAAGAGAGCAAAGGGAGGAACAGAGAGGTGAGTGACACCAAACTCATACCATGCAGATCATTCCATAAGGAAAAGTCCCACCCCTGACCCACGGCACGGGAAACCAGCACTGGGGTCGCTGCACTTTCACCGTTGACTGCACTACTCATCATAACCCCTCCTCCCTTCTTAGACAACACCAGGGGAGGAGGCAGACCTATAGCCCAAACCAGCTTTCAGGAGAACTGGAGGGCACATGGGCAACACAGGCATGCTAACCCATCCGACATAACCATTCAGTCAGCTGTGTAGCTACTCATCCTGAATGCAAACCCCAGCCACTAAACCAACCAGTAATACTTTGTGTTGATCCAGCGCCTTCTCCTTGCAAGGGCAGCCAGCACAGTCCTGTGGGCTTGCAGCCCTGCTCTGCGGGAGGCCAACGAATAGCCTCATTTTACAAATGGAAAATATTTAGCCTATGGTCAGTGGGCTGGAGAACCCCTCCTGGACAGCAGGCTGATGCCTATGGCCTTCCTGGGGTTTTCGTCTACATCCACTCCGTCAGACAAGCAGAGCCTGAACCAGGGAAAATAAATTCAGGACTGTCATCAGTTCAGAATCTATGGCTCGGGGAAGCTTGAGGAGAGCCTCCCCACAATGAGGTAGCTAGTGGGGCCGAAAAGCTTGTGTGGTTGCAGGGAGGCCTGGGCCAGACATCTTGGGGTAGAGGCTCCCCCCTCTCAAGGGCTCCTGGGTCAATGTAATTTCCTCTGTCATCTGTTGCTTCTCTCCCAGGCAGGATTCTGGCATCTGCCTGAGCAAGGATCCACAGAGAGTGAAGTCAGGCTTGAATGAAATGTCCGTGTGCATTCTAGGCTGGGCGGCATCAAGGCAGGCTGATCTGGGGGTCCTTCAAGAATGAGGCCAGTGTCTGGGCCAGGGCGTCCAGCTCGCAGGAACTGGCGTACTGCAGGAGGTTGCTCTTCCGCACGAAATAGTGTTTGAGGAAGTGCTCACTCACACACTTGTGCAGCTTCCGCACCAGCCGCAGGAGCCCCCTACTGAAGACCCGCCAGTCCTTCGGATGGGGGTACTTCTCACAAGTCCAGAAGAGCACCGTCTGCAGAGGGAAGAGGTGCTGTCAGACATCGTCCTGGGTCACCGAGGAGGCTGTCTCCGGGAGTGCCTCTGAACTCACATGGCCTTGGAAGGGGCAGACAGAAGCCCCAGGGGCAGGCTGGTTCTGCTGTGGATTTCAGGATCCCCAGCTTCCTCCTCCTGGCCTCCCTGGCCTCTTTGCGACTTTCTCCTCTGACCACCTTACCTGGTATCACTTGGCCATCTGAAAGCTATCTCAGTCCATATGAGGATGAGATGATTGGATGGCATCACTGACTCAAGGACACAGTTTTGAGCAAACTCTTGGAGATAGTGGAGGACAAAGAAGCCTGCCGTGCTGCAGTCAGTGGGGTCACAAAGAGTGGGACATGACTGAGCAACTGAACAACAGCAACAACAGGTTCAAACTGAGCTCCCGGCCCTCCCCCACATACCTGGTATGCTCCCAGGCTTGTTTATCCAGCCTGTTGTACAAGGCACAAACCTAGGAGTCAGCCCCCTCCCTCACCACCACCCATCAAGTCCTGCCAGTCCTCCTGCCTGTGTATTTCTCAATCCACTTACTTATCTTCACCACTGATACTATCATCCTCTGCCCTAGCCTGCACCTCTTCTGGTCACCATCTTCTCTGTTGCATCCATCTTGCAGCCAATGTGATCCTTTTGAAATATAAATCTATATTTCTCCTTGTCTAAAAGCCTTCCCATTGCTGGTTAATTAAAAAATACAATCACTGGCATGGTTTGGTTGACAAGGTTTGGTCCCTTCTAGCCTCATCTCGCCCTGGGTTCTCCCTCTCTCTTTCTATCCACGCTGTTTTCATTTCATGCTCTCTTCTCTCACAGGTCCTTTCACAACCCACTTCTTTTGTATGGAGCATTCTTCCTTCCCTGTTTTGTCTGGCACACTCGTCCCTCAGCTCAGACTTCCCTGTGACACTGTCTTCATCACATACTTCTCATAAGCAACAGCATGGATGGTGGAGGTCATTTTTCTATGTCTTGATGGCAAGGGCTTCCCAAGTGGCTCACTGGTAAAGAGTCCACCTGCCAAGCAGGAAATTCTGGTTCCATCCCTGGGTTGGGAAGATCCCCTGGAGACAGAAATGGCAACCCACTGCTGTATTCTTGCCTGGAGAATCCCATGGACAGAGGAGTCTGGCGGGCTACAGTCCATGGGGTCGCAAAGGGTTGGACACAATTTTGTCACTAAATAACAACGATTAAATGGCAAACTCCATATGAGTAGAGGGCTAGATCTATCTGTAGTCTTACTGATGTTACTAGCTTTCGGCAGAAGGATTGGCCCACAAGTAGTTAGTAAACATTTATTGACTGAGTGAAATATGTTTGAGTTTAGATACTGAGTATTTTTAAAATATAGTCTTTAGTAAAAAGTAAAAGATCAGTTTTAGGTTCACAGCAAGATCCTGAATGTGTTTTGGTTTAGAGGACATTGTTTTGAGTAAATGAGTTTGAGATAATCTCATGCTAGTCAAGATAACCTAGATACAAAAACATGTTTTAATTCCTCTTGTAGGTAAGCTTTTATCTCCCTAAGCAAACAGAAGCAGTTAAGACCATTATAAGCAAGCTTATGGCCCTTTGAGCAGGTTTAGGCATCAATAAGCCAATGAGAGATAAGCTCTTTCTATATGGGAGGGACTTTCCTGGCAGCTCAGTGGTTGAGGCTCCATGCTTCCAAGATAGGGGCTATGGATTTGGTATCTGGTTGGCTTCCCCAGTGGCTCAGAGGTAAAGAATCTGCCTGCAGTGAAGGAGCCACAGGAGACAGGGGTTCGATCCCTGGGTGGGGAAGATCCCCTGGAGGAGAGCATGGCAACCCATTCCAGTATTCTTGCCTGGAGAATCCCATGGACAGAGGCGCCTGGCAGTCCATGGGGTTGCAAGGAGTTGGACATGACTGAAGCAACTTAAGCACACTCACGCACAGAATTAACATTGTACATGATGTGTAGCACAACTGAAAAAGAAACATTAAAAAAAATACAATTAAAAAACAATTGTTGAGGGGGTAGTCTCTTTGGGGAGGACGTAAAGGATGTGACCATGATTGGCACGCCCTTCCTTATGCTGTTTTGCAACCCAGTCTCTTCCACTTTCCCCAGACTAAAGACTTGGCAAGGATCCTGCACACTCAAGCTATCGTCCAGGGTGGTGTCCAAGAGCAATTGCCATCAGCCAAGTCCATCCCAGTGCCTACATGTGAAAGAATTCTGCTCATTCTGGAGACGAAAAGGCAGTCAGTAGTTTTCTTAATAAACAACCCCCCTTTTAAATGCCCAGTCTTAAGAATGTACAATTTTATTATGCCATGCAGGTGGGCTAGGGAAGACCAAAACAGGAGACCTTTAAGGAGTTGCCCTGAAATCCTCTAGATGAGTTAGAAGCCATCAAGTAAGCCCAAATTTCTATTGGCAGAGATTGGAAGTTTAAAAAGAAAAACTTTTTTTAAAAGTCTTTAGTAAAAGTAAAAGATCAGTTTTAGGTTCACAGCAAGATCCTGAATGTGTTTTGGTTTAGAGGACATTGTTTTGAGTAAATGAGTTTGAGATAATCTCATGCTAGTCAAGATAACCTAGATACAAAAACATGTTTTAATTCCTCTTGTAGGTAAGCTTTTATCTCCCTAAGCAAACAGAAGCAGTTAAGACCATTATAAGCAAGCTTATGGCCCTTTGAGCAGGTTTAGGCATCAATAAGCCAATGAGAGATAAGCTCTTTCTATATGGGAGGGACTTTCCTGGCAGCTCAGTGGTTGAGGCTCCATGCTTCCAAGATAGGGGCTATGGATTTGGTATCTGGTTGGCTTCCCCAGTGGCTCAGAGGTAAAGAATCTGCCTGCAGTGAAGGAGCCACAGGAGACAGGGGTTCGATCCCTGGGTGGGGAAGATCCCCTGGAGGAGAGCATGGCAACCCATTCCAGTATTCTTGCCTGGAGAATCCCATGGACAGAGGCGCCTGGCAGTCCATGGGGTTGCAAGGAGTTGGACATGACTGAAGCAACTTAAGCACACTCACGCACAGAATTAACATTGTACATGATGTGTAGCACAACTGAAAAAGAAACATTAAAAAAAATACAATTAAAAAACAATTGTTGAGGGGGTAGTCTCTTTGGGGAGGACGTAAAGGATGTGACCATGATTGGCACGCCCTTCCTTATGCTGTTTTGCAACCCAGTCTCTTCCACTTTCCCCAGACTAAAGACTTGGCAAGGATCCTGCACACTCAAGCTATCGTCCAGGGTGGTGTCCAAGAGCAATTGCCATCAGCCAAGTCCATCCCAGTGCCTACATGTGAAAGAATTCTGCTCATTCTGGAGACGAAAAGGCAGTCAGTAGTTTTCTTAATAAACAACCCCCCTTTTAAATGCCCAGTCTTAAGAATGTACAATTTTATTATGCCATGCAGGTGGGCTAGGGAAGACCAAAACAGGAGACCTTTAAGGAGTTGCCCTGAAATCCTCTAGATGAGTTAGAAGCCACTGGAATACAAGTAAGCCCTGGATGGAATGCAGCTTTGAGAGCAGTCAGGGCTGGAAGACCCGTGGTGGCCCTATTCAGTGTTCCTAAAACACTCATGCCACCTAAAGCATTTCCATTCCTTCCAATTGTGAAGCAGTGAAGTTGGTGGTTAGTTAAAGAGTATGAGATTTGATAGGC
Organism: Tragulus kanchil; assembly: GCA_022376925.1. NCBI lineage: Eukaryota > Metazoa > Chordata > Mammalia > Artiodactyla > Tragulidae > Tragulus > Tragulus kanchil. Next base: position 131,032,426 of record JAIOJX010000024.1, read on the forward strand.
GATAGCCTGGAGTTTCTTTCTCAGCTCTGACTTCCTAGCGTGGCCTGTGGAAAGGCACGTAAGAAAGAAGCTCAGTCCCCCAAATGAATTAGACTACCTTCAGAAATTATGTGTCCTTGATCCAGGGGAACACGTGTCTGTCTTTAGGGGGACATGTTGTGGGGGACAGTTTAAGAATGTGGAAACCGGAGAGGAAGGCTCAACTATGTGCAAATGAGATGTTAACAGATTCTCAGGCAGGGCAGGGAGAACAGGTTGTCAAAAAAGATAAAGTCAGCAGAGTGAAGACTAGTGATTCTGTAGGGGAGAAGAGGGGTAAAGTGTAAGGTCATACATGCACAGGATCAGCAAGTATGTACTGAGCACCTACTCTGTACAAAGCACTGGAGAGACACAGAGGGTTCAGTACTAGCTACCTTCAACTACCAGTACTAGTACTACCTTCAAGCTTGTGTTAGAAGGGAAGGAGTAACACAGGGTTGAGACATGGTCGTCTACCAGATGAGACGGGCACAGACAGGAGCATGCAGGAGGGCAGAGCATGCCCCAGGGCCCCGTGATCTCCTGTGCAGGTCAGGGAGAAGGACTGATTCTCTAGGGTGGACCACAGCTGGGTGGGCGCTGTGCTGCTTGTAAGAGCTGGATACCTCCCACCCCCAGTGTACTGCACAGAGTATTACAGGAGCATCCAGTTTACCATGTGTGCTTGGAACTTGGACAAAGAGGAACTGAGGGCGTGATCAAAGGCCATCTTCCTGGGGTGAGCCCCGTATGCCCGCGTCCAGGTCAGGTTCTGATGCCATGGGCCTTCCTAGAGCAACGCTCCTCTCCTCCCCAGCACTGTCCATTCGGCCCAGTTCCACATGCACCTGCAGACTGCTGACAACATCTGTCTCCCCTGCTGGATCACCACTCCACAAGAGCAGGACCACCCTATGCTTGTTCAACTTGTGCCTGCATGCACAGAGCACACAGCAGGTATGGGGTGGGAGTGGGTGGCAGGTGACCGGCCCACAGAGATCTCAGTAGACATTTGCTGAGTGAGTGAGTGAATGCATTCATAGCTGTCTAATGTTAAATCCTGGTGGTCCAGTGGTAAAGCATCTGCTTGCCTTTGCAGGGAGCATGGGTTCGATTCCTGATCTGGGAAGATTCCACATTCCTCGGAGTAACTCAGCCCAAATGCCACAACTACTGAGCCCTGTACCCTAAAGCCTGTCCTCAAGCCATTGAGTGAGAAGAGTAGCCCGAGCTCACCACAACTAGAGAAAGCCCGTGTGAAGCAACAAAGACCCAGGGCAGCCAAAAATAAATAAAATTAAAAAAAAAAAAATCCTTGTCGGGTGATTAGTAACCTGCAAGTTCAGGTTTGTGGCCACGTTCGTGGGGTAACCCCGCCATTTCCTGGTTTCCTCCTATGCACAGAGCGTGTGTGTGTGCACGTGCGTGTGTGGCTGCACTCGTGCTAGAACGGGGACTGAATGTGTGATAACATCAGGGAAAATGTGAATCCATCTGAGGTTTGAAAAATTCCTAAGATCTCACCAGACCATAGATTTCTCAGGGGTAGAGAATGCATACTGTCATTCATTTCTGAACCTCAGCAGGGTTTTTGGCACAGAGTGGGCACTTGTGTTAGTTTTTTGAGTGAAATAAAAGGAGAGAATATGAGAGAGAGAAGGCAAGACAGAAAGGGAGAAAGGGGAGAAGGGAACTGGAAGAGGAAAAAGAGGAGGCAGAAGACAGGGACCCCGGGCAGGGGTGTTTCGGACACGCATGCAGCTGGGGCTGTTTCTCCACTGTGCTGTGCTAAGTTGCCTCGGTCGTGTCTGACTCTGTGACTCCATGGACTGTAGCTCACCAGGCTCCTCTGTCCATGGGATTCTCCAGACAAGAATACTGAAGAGGGTCGCCATGCCCTCCTCCAGGATATCTTCCCGATCACTTGGTCCATGTCCATTCGGCCCAGATCCACATGCACCTGCAGACTGCTGACAACATCTGTCTCCCCTGCTGGATCACCACTCCACAAGAGCAGGACCACCCTATGCTTGTTCAACTTGTGCCTGCATGCACAGAGCACACAGCAGGTATGGGGTGGGAGTGGGTGGCAGGTGACCGGCCCACAGAGATCTCAGTAGACATTTGCTGAGTGAGTGAGTGAATGCATTCATAGCTGTCTAATGTTAAATCCTGGTGGTCCAGTGGTAAAGCATCTGCTTGCCTTTGCAGGGAGCATGGGTTCGATTCCTGATCTGGGAAGATTCCACATTCCTCGGAGTAACTCAGCCCAAATGCCACAACTACTGAGCCCTGTACCCTAAAGCCTGTCCTCAAGCCATTGAGTGAGAAGAGTAGCCCGAGCTCACCACAACTAGAGAAAGCCCGTGTGAAGCAACAAAGACCCAGGGCAGCCAAAAATAAATAAAATTAAAAAAAAAAAAATCCTTGTCGGGTGATTAGTAACCTGCAAGTTCAGGTTTGTGGCCACGTTCGTGGGGTAACCCCGCCATTTCCTGGTTTCCTCCTATGCACAGAGCGTGTGTGTGTGCACGTGCGTGTGTGGCTGCACTCGTGCTAGAACGGGGACTGAATGTGTGATAACATCAGGGAAAATGTGAATCCATCTGAGGTTTGAAAAATTCCTAAGATCTCACCAGACCATAGATTTCTCAGGGGTAGAGAATGCATACTGTCATTCATTTCTGAACCTCAGCAGGGTTTTTGGCACAGAGTGGGCACTTGTGTTAGTTTTTTGAGTGAAATAAAAGGAGAGAATATGAGAGAGAGAAGGCAAGACAGAAAGGGAGAAAGGGGAGAAGGGAACTGGAAGAGGAAAAAGAGGAGGCAGAAGACAGGGACCCCGGGCAGGGGTGTTTCGGACACGCATGCAGCTGGGGCTGTTTCTCCACTGTGCTGTGCTAAGTTGCCTCGGTCGTGTCTGACTCTGTGACTCCATGGACTGTAGCTCACCAGGCTCCTCTGTCCATGGGATTCTCCAGACAAGAATACTGAAGAGGGTCGCCATGCCCTCCTCCAGGATATCTTCCCGATCAGGAACCTCACATCTCCTGCATTGGCTGGCAGGGTCTTTACCACTGGTGCCACCTGGGAAGCCTGTGTTTCTCCAAGGAATGCTAATTTGTGAGATGGCGCATGTGGATACTAGCGCCCTCCCTACTCCACACAGACACACACACACACACACGCACACGCACACACATACTTGTTCTGAATGGACACTAGAGCCCTCCCTACTTGTCACACACAAACACGCACGCACGCACGCACACACACGGTGTGGCTCCAGCAGCCCTACAGCTGCTCCAGAGGGACCCATCCCACCCCGGCCCCTTGGCACCAGGCCCCACACTCGCCTGCAGGTGGTAGGACGTGATCACAGGCCGCTTCCCTGGACACCAGACGTCCTCCTTCATCTGCCTCAGCGCCTGGAAGCACTTCCGGCGGCAGCCCCCATCGTCATCCAGCTGCTCCAGCAGCACCTGCTCGGCTCGCGAGAAGCTCAGCTGCCAGTGATAGCTTGAACAGGCCAACAAGCTAAACCCGAAGGACTAGGGGAGAGCAAAACAGCGGGAAATGAGAAGGCTGATGCTGGCCGAGGAGAAGGCCGTCTCTGAAGCAGTCCACTAGGGTCGGGGGCCTGCCGCCGGGCGGGCAGCACGTCCCACCTGGGGACACGGAGGGAGTCTCAGGGCCAGCCCCTTGCATGTGGGCAGTGAACGGGGGAGGCTGCACCCACTTTCTCTCAGGCAGTGGTTCTCCAGCTGAGCCTGCCCCAGATCATCTGGAGGCCTTGTGAGACCAGAGATTGTGGGGCCCTGCCCACTGAGTCTGTTCAGCAGAGCCACAGCAGGGTCCAGCAATCTGCATTTATAACTGGTTTACAGGTGCCCCTGCAGGTTCTGGGGACCTAGTGAAATCTGTTATCCTTTCGAAGCTGGTTGGCAGTCAGTGATGCTGCAGGTGGTTAAGCTGAGAGCCTCTTATGAGCCGGGTCCCTGCAGGCTGATACCTTGATGCACTGCACTGTCTCTGGAGAAGGCCAGCGCTTCAGACACGAAGGCCACTGCGCCTTCTTGGACCAGGTAGTGGGAATGTCCACCGAGGGCGTCAGCTGTAGTTCCACCTGACCCACGGAGGTTTCCACGGCAACTCGAACTACAAGGTGGTCTATTAGCATGCGGACCCTGCCTGGTGGGAAACAACAGACAGATAATGGGAAGACAAATCTTGGCTCAGTACTCAGGTTAAAAGAAGGAATCTGTGAGCTGTGGCTGGGATCAACTCCTTGTAACTGGTAGGGCAACTTGCAGAGTTTCATTAGCACCCCAAGGTGGCGTGTTTATGTCAAAGTAAAAAGTGAAAATGTTAGCCACTCAGCCATGTCTGACTCTTTGTGACCCCACGGACTGTAATTGCCAGGCTCCTCTGTCCATGGAATTCTCCAAGTAAGAATATAGGAGTCGGTTGCCACTCCTTTCTCCAGGGGATCTTCCTGACCCAGGGATTGAACTCACGTCTCCTGCACTGCAGGCAAATTCTTTATGGGCTGAGTCACCAGGGAAGCCCATGTTTATGTCAACACCAGACAATTAGCTAAGTAAATACTGATAGAAGCATTGCTAGAAAATATCACTGTTGGTGAGGTTTTCTTTTCTCCTTCATTCTCCCCGCACTCAGGGTTTTATGCTACCTTTTCTAAAAAAGCAATAGCCTCTTTCCAGAAGGCTCAATTGAAAGAGACAAAGAGTACAAGGAAAAGGTATAGTTTTTGCTACTATAAGATGAAATCCAACCATTTTTCTACAATCCCTCTATCCCACCCAGATGTTCAACCCCCTTTAGGACAGCCTCAGACCCCTGACTTATTCATTTGCCTTTGGTAGAGTTCAGTTTAACCTGTCTCTTAACCAAGTTCTAGTCTCAGGGATGGTATTTAACCACCCTTTAACTAGCCAGCCTCAGAGATTTATCATGATATGCCTTGTCATCATGTAACACTTCCAAGTGTGCCATAGTTACTGGCTTAAAGGGTCAAGTGAGCAGACAGAAGCCCTCCCTGTCTTTTCCAACCAGACAAAGAAAAGGAGAGAAGAGGAATGGATCTGAGAACATTTTTTAGTTCATAGACTAGAAGTCATTTCCAATTTGTTTTTTGGACCTACCTTGATGCACTGCACTGTCTCTGGAGAAGGCCAGCGCTTCAGACACGAAGGCCACTGCGCCTTCTTGGACCAGGTAGTGGGAATGTCCACCGAGGGCGTCAGCTGTAGTTCCACCTGACCCACGGAGGTTTCCACGGCAACTCGAACTACAAGGTGGTCTATTAGCATGCGGACCCTGCCTGGTGGGAAACAACAGACAGATAATGGGAAGACAAATCTTGGCTCAGTACTCAGGTTAAAAGAAGGAATCTGTGAGCTGTGGCTGGGATCAACTCCTTGTAACTGGTAGGGCAACTTGCAGAGTTTCATTAGCACCCCAAGGTGGCGTGTTTATGTCAAAGTAAAAAGTGAAAATGTTAGCCACTCAGCCATGTCTGACTCTTTGTGACCCCACGGACTGTAATTGCCAGGCTCCTCTGTCCATGGAATTCTCCAAGTAAGAATATAGGAGTCGGTTGCCACTCCTTTCTCCAGGGGATCTTCCTGACCCAGGGATTGAACTCACGTCTCCTGCACTGCAGGCAAATTCTTTATGGGCTGAGTCACCAGGGAAGCCCATGTTTATGTCAACACCAGACAATTAGCTAAGTAAATACTGATAGAAGCATTGCTAGAAAATATCACTGTTGGTGAGGTTTTCTTTTCTCCTTCATTCTCCCCGCACTCAGGGTTTTATGCTACCTTTTCTAAAAAAGCAATAGCCTCTTTCCAGAAGGCTCAATTGAAAGAGACAAAGAGTACAAGGAAAAGGTATAGTTTTTGCTACTATAAGATGAAATCCAACCATTTTTCTACAATCCCTCTATCCCACCCAGATGTTCAACCCCCTTTAGGACAGCCTCAGACCCCTGACTTATTCATTTGCCTTTGGTAGAGTTCAGTTTAACCTGTCTCTTAACCAAGTTCTAGTCTCAGGGATGGTATTTAACCACCCTTTAACTAGCCAGCCTCAGAGATTTATCATGATATGCCTTGTCATCATGTAACACTTCCAAGTGTGCCATAGTTACTGGCTTAAAGGGTCAAGTGAGCAGACAGAAGCCCTCCCTGTCTTTTCCAACCAGACAAAGAAAAGGAGAGAAGAGGAATGGATCTGAGAACATTTTTTAGTTCATAGACTAGAAGTCATTTCCAATTTGTTCCCCTCCACCCTTTCTTTCAAAAGATACACAGACTTTTTTGTTTATTTGCTTGCCTTCATTATAGATAAGGATGAGTCATCTTGAAGTGGGATCTATTATGTTGCTTTTCCTTGCTCAGAGAAGGAAATGAACACTCGTTCATTAATTGTGTTGGGTTGATCAAAAGGCAAACACTCCTCTCCTTGGCTGGGGTTGATAAAGGGCTGATTGTCTGTATGTCATCAGAGCCGCCCAGACAGGAGCATGACAACGCCTGGCACTTCAGCATTATTTACTGAAAGCACCTTATCATCCTGGCCCAGTCTGAATCTCTTATCTGCATTTTCACTGTTAACACTGTCGCGGAGTGAGGAGGCGAGCAAATGTTGGCACGAGCCTGTCCAGCCCACACTCAGCTTCTACTGCTCCGCTCCTGAGGTGTGTGACCTTCGACCTCTTCCTTAATCTCTCTAAATCTCAGTTTTCTTATTTGTAGAACGGTTAGAAAAATGATCTTAACTCTAACAGGAATGCTAAGAGTATTAAATAATCCATGAACACCTCCTCTTCATGGTAATAATCCATTCAACATGAGCTCTCTCCATTACAGACTCTAACTATTCTGCCTAGACAAGCAGAAGTACACGCAAATTCTTTTCTTTCTGTGCAAATGGAGTTTCAAATTGTTCAGAAGTTTGTTTTTTCACTTAGTTATGTCGTGTGGGCATTTTTCATAACTCTGTATGTGTCTATACTCACACACCCCATTCTTTTTTTAATCTTAATTTCTGTCTATCAGTGAAAAATATATGCAAATCCAAAGTCAATAAAGTACCTTAAAAGGGAAATTAAAAGGAGGCATTTCTGTTAAAGTTATATATGGGATTGAAGATTCCAAACCTGTGGCCTATAAGACATATAAAGGTTTATAAACATTATTTGTAAGTAATGAAGGAGACTGCCAGAAAGCAGGAGACCCATTTGAAACTAGCAATGAGGCAAGAACATCTATCTAGGAAAGTGCCAAGTTGGAGAATTACTATAATGCACTGATGGCATTTACCCTTAGCACTTACAGCTTCTGTGTGAAGGAACAGCACAGAGCCAGAGAGAGGGTGGGCTAGGTGGTGAGCCTCACAAACCTGGAATCAGGAAAAGCTGTATTTTGAGGAAAATTGGGAACTAAGAGAAATATACAGATTTTCTTGTGAGCTCCATATAGTTGATTCAGTACAAAAAAAAACCCCACAAAAGACAAGCTCAAAAATAAACAAAAAACAAGCTCTTCCCTTCTCCCTAGAATTTCAAAGGCATTCGTTACCCTCCTGTGGTAGGGCCTGAATGTTTCCATCCCCAAATCATGACAACGCCTGGCACTTCAGCATTATTTACTGAAAGCACCTTATCATCCTGGCCCAGTCTGAATCTCTTATCTGCATTTTCACTGTTAACACTGTCGCGGAGTGAGGAGGCGAGCAAATGTTGGCACGAGCCTGTCCAGCCCACACTCAGCTTCTACTGCTCCGCTCCTGAGGTGTGTGACCTTCGACCTCTTCCTTAATCTCTCTAAATCTCAGTTTTCTTATTTGTAGAACGGTTAGAAAAATGATCTTAACTCTAACAGGAATGCTAAGAGTATTAAATAATCCATGAACACCTCCTCTTCATGGTAATAATCCATTCAACATGAGCTCTCTCCATTACAGACTCTAACTATTCTGCCTAGACAAGCAGAAGTACACGCAAATTCTTTTCTTTCTGTGCAAATGGAGTTTCAAATTGTTCAGAAGTTTGTTTTTTCACTTAGTTATGTCGTGTGGGCATTTTTCATAACTCTGTATGTGTCTATACTCACACACCCCATTCTTTTTTTAATCTTAATTTCTGTCTATCAGTGAAAAATATATGCAAATCCAAAGTCAATAAAGTACCTTAAAAGGGAAATTAAAAGGAGGCATTTCTGTTAAAGTTATATATGGGATTGAAGATTCCAAACCTGTGGCCTATAAGACATATAAAGGTTTATAAACATTATTTGTAAGTAATGAAGGAGACTGCCAGAAAGCAGGAGACCCATTTGAAACTAGCAATGAGGCAAGAACATCTATCTAGGAAAGTGCCAAGTTGGAGAATTACTATAATGCACTGATGGCATTTACCCTTAGCACTTACAGCTTCTGTGTGAAGGAACAGCACAGAGCCAGAGAGAGGGTGGGCTAGGTGGTGAGCCTCACAAACCTGGAATCAGGAAAAGCTGTATTTTGAGGAAAATTGGGAACTAAGAGAAATATACAGATTTTCTTGTGAGCTCCATATAGTTGATTCAGTACAAAAAAAAACCCCACAAAAGACAAGCTCAAAAATAAACAAAAAACAAGCTCTTCCCTTCTCCCTAGAATTTCAAAGGCATTCGTTACCCTCCTGTGGTAGGGCCTGAATGTTTCCATCCCCAAATCATCCAGGTAAGATGGTACTTCCAGGAGTCCCAGGAAACATCAAACACAAATCTTCTTGGAGAAACACACCATGATACACACATGGAGTATGACTAATGTTGCCTAGACAGATGGTGTGAGTCCCCAATCCGATATTGACACACCTGATTCTTTCTAAAGGCTGCACAATAGTCCACTAGGCAGAGGTTGCGTAACTTAAGCAGTGTTCCTTTATTAGCCATCACATGATTTCTAATTAGTTACTATTACCAAGCCTATTTCACTGGATATCCTTGTTCCTGTTTCTTTGTGTCTCTGTAGGAATGTATTTTTAGAACTAGAATTACTGAATTGCCAAGTAAGCATATTACAAACATAAAAACGGACTAACTGACCTTTCAAGATAGGAGGCACCAATTTACACTTCCGAGAACAAGGCATGAAAATGCTGATTTCACCATTCTCACCCCTGTACTGAACAGGATTGTAGGTTTTCATCTCTGTCAACCACCTAGATGTTTTAATGTACATTTCTTGAAATATAGGTTAGATTTTTTTTTTTTTTTTTACTAGCCATTTATATTTTTTCCTGTGAGTCACGTTTTTGGGCCAGTATTTATTGGTCTGCTCACAGATTTTCTTATTGGCTTATAAATATTCTTTTATAATTAAGGAAATTAACCATTTCCCACATTTTGAAATTCACCTTTTTACTCTGTGTGAACGAAACGTGTATGTGGGACTTCTGTGGTGGTCCAGTGGTAAAGAATCTGCCTGCCAATGCAGGGTATACGAGTTTGATCCCTGGTCTGAGAAGGTCACACATGCTATGGAGCAACTAAGCCTATGCACCACACTACTGAGCCCACGTGCTGCAACTATGAATCCTGCAGGCTCTAGAGTTCTTGTTCCACCACAAGAGAAGCCACTGCAATGAGAAGCCTGTGCCTAGCACTAGCCCCACTTTCCACAACTAGAGAAAGCCTGTGCACAGCAGCAAACCCAGCACAGCCAAAAATAAATTAGTTAATTAAAAAGACAAAAGAAAAAAAGTGTGCATGGGCAGGTGTGCACATATGCTACACTGTACTGTAGCTTAGGATTTGGGGGGTTGTAAGAAAACTATAATTCAAAAAAATTCATGCACCCCAATGTTCACTGCAGAACTATTTATAGTAGCTAAGACATGAAGGTAACTTCAATGTCCATTAAAAGATGAATGGATAATGAAGATTTAGTGTATATATATATATACATATATATATATATACACATATATATATGTGTATGTGTATGTATATATACAATGAGGTATTAGTCAAAAAAAGAATGAAATAATGCCACTCAGAGCAACATGGATAAGCCTAGAGATTATCATATAAATCAAGTAAGCCAGAAAGAGAAAGACATGATATCACTTAAATGTGGAATCAAAATAATAAAAAGAAAAAGGATACAAATGAACTTATTTACAAAACAGAAATAGAAATAGACCCATAGATGCACAAGATAAACTTATAGTTACTAAAGGCAAAAGGGGCAGATGGATGGATAAATTCGGAGTTTTTTTTATTAACACTACTATATATAACATAGATAACCAACAAGCCTACTATAAAGTACAGGGAACTATACTCAATATTCTGTAATAACCTATAAGGGAAAAAGAAACTGAAAGACGTATATGTACATGTGTAACTGAAAATTTTTTCTGTACACCTGAAACTAACACAACACTGTAAATATTCTTTTATAATTAAGGAAATTAACCATTTCCCACATTTTGAAATTCACCTTTTTACTCTGTGTGAACGAAACGTGTATGTGGGACTTCTGTGGTGGTCCAGTGGTAAAGAATCTGCCTGCCAATGCAGGGTATACGAGTTTGATCCCTGGTCTGAGAAGGTCACACATGCTATGGAGCAACTAAGCCTATGCACCACACTACTGAGCCCACGTGCTGCAACTATGAATCCTGCAGGCTCTAGAGTTCTTGTTCCACCACAAGAGAAGCCACTGCAATGAGAAGCCTGTGCCTAGCACTAGCCCCACTTTCCACAACTAGAGAAAGCCTGTGCACAGCAGCAAACCCAGCACAGCCAAAAATAAATTAGTTAATTAAAAAGACAAAAGAAAAAAAGTGTGCATGGGCAGGTGTGCACATATGCTACACTGTACTGTAGCTTAGGATTTGGGGGGTTGTAAGAAAACTATAATTCAAAAAAATTCATGCACCCCAATGTTCACTGCAGAACTATTTATAGTAGCTAAGACATGAAGGTAACTTCAATGTCCATTAAAAGATGAATGGATAATGAAGATTTAGTGTATATATATATATACATATATATATATACACATATATATATGTGTATGTGTATGTATATATACAATGAGGTATTAGTCAAAAAAAGAATGAAATAATGCCACTCAGAGCAACATGGATAAGCCTAGAGATTATCATATAAATCAAGTAAGCCAGAAAGAGAAAGACATGATATCACTTAAATGTGGAATCAAAATAATAAAAAGAAAAAGGATACAAATGAACTTATTTACAAAACAGAAATAGAAATAGACCCATAGATGCACAAGATAAACTTATAGTTACTAAAGGCAAAAGGGGCAGATGGATGGATAAATTCGGAGTTTTTTTTATTAACACTACTATATATAACATAGATAACCAACAAGCCTACTATAAAGTACAGGGAACTATACTCAATATTCTGTAATAACCTATAAGGGAAAAAGAAACTGAAAGACGTATATGTACATGTGTAACTGAAAATTTTTTCTGTACACCTGAAACTAACACAACACTGTAAATCAACTATAGTTCAATAAAAAAGAAAGAAAAGATTTTGTGGTTGTAATCAGTTCCTTATAGCTTCTGGCTTTTGTGTTCAGGTGTAAGTCAATGGTTTCCCAATGTGCTAGCCCAGAACCCTGTGACGCTGCTGTCAGCTGGAGGGTGCTATGGTGAAAGTGTGGTCATAACAAAGATTGGAGGTTTATGAAGAATTGGCTTGTTCACAAAAGTACCCAGGTCTTGATACTAACATCTTGGAAAAGGTGCATAACCCACGACTATCTTTTCTGTGCCAGGGCAGTAATCTACTTAAGGCCACGGATGTCTGTTTTGAGTATGAATTCCATTCTCTGTGTCACACCAGAATAAAGAGCCAATTCATATAATAGGGATTAGACAGATGTAAAAAGCACATGGTTCTGTTCTCAATTTAGGGGCATGTGCGTCAGGAAACACCCAAACAGAGGACATTTTTTTAGAGCAAAATGGAAATACCAGATGCGTTTCCTAGTAAGCGCCCCCACTGGCTCACCTGACAGGTGACAGGTCTCAATGGCATTTTCCACCAGTTTCCGGAACACCTGGAGGACCTTGGCAGGCACGATGTCTCCTTCGATGTTCACATCCGCCTTGTGCCACTGCCCGGGGCTCTTCAGAAACTGCTCCACCTCCAGCCACTGCTGCAGGCCCTCTGGGTCCTGCAGGGGGCAGGGCAGCCGGGCGCCCTTCAGGCTGTAGTAGCGCCAGCGCTGCCGCCGTGCCTCCCTGTACCCAGCCAGGCCTCTCATCGGGACTGTGATGAGGAACTGGGTGGGAGCCAAGACCTGGGGTCAGGAAAGGGGAGAGGAGGGGTGTCAGCTCATAAACGTGGGAGGTGACAGAAGCCCTTGGGGAGCCGCCCTGCTGACCCAGGCCACTCAGTTAACCACTCAACCCTCAGCAATGTGACAAGGGGGACAGAACTGCGCCCACCTGCCCGCCTGTTGGCAGAGGATTCCATCTCTGTTGTGCCACTAGCCCACTGTAATGCTTCGGGCAAAGAAAAATCAGTGAGGCCTGGCGATCCTGATGGCCCGAACTTGGCACCTATAATAACATAGTACAATAAAAAGAAAGAAAAGATTTTGTGCGTTTTGTACACCTGAAACTAACACAACACTGTAAATCAACTATAGTTCAATAAAAAAGAAAGAAAAGATTTTGTGGTTGTAATCAGTTCCTTATAGCTTCTGGCTTTTGTGTTCAGGTGTAAGTCAATGGTTTCCCAATGTGCTAGCCCAGAACCCTGTGACGCTGCTGTCAGCTGGAGGGTGCTATGGTGAAAGTGTGGTCATAACAAAGATTGGAGGTTTATGAAGAATTGGCTTGTTCACAAAAGTACCCAGGTCTTGATACTAACATCTTGGAAAAGGTGCATAACCCACGACTATCTTTTCTGTGCCAGGGCAGTAATCTACTTAAGGCCACGGATGTCTGTTTTGAGTATGAATTCCATTCTCTGTGTCACACCAGAATAAAGAGCCAATTCATATAATAGGGATTAGACAGATGTAAAAAGCACATGGTTCTGTTCTCAATTTAGGGGCATGTGCGTCAGGAAACACCCAAACAGAGGACATTTTTTTAGAGCAAAATGGAAATACCAGATGCGTTTCCTAGTAAGCGCCCCCACTGGCTCACCTGACAGGTGACAGGTCTCAATGGCATTTTCCACCAGTTTCCGGAACACCTGGAGGACCTTGGCAGGCACGATGTCTCCTTCGATGTTCACATCCGCCTTGTGCCACTGCCCGGGGCTCTTCAGAAACTGCTCCACCTCCAGCCACTGCTGCAGGCCCTCTGGGTCCTGCAGGGGGCAGGGCAGCCGGGCGCCCTTCAGGCTGTAGTAGCGCCAGCGCTGCCGCCGTGCCTCCCTGTACCCAGCCAGGCCTCTCATCGGGACTGTGATGAGGAACTGGGTGGGAGCCAAGACCTGGGGTCAGGAAAGGGGAGAGGAGGGGTGTCAGCTCATAAACGTGGGAGGTGACAGAAGCCCTTGGGGAGCCGCCCTGCTGACCCAGGCCACTCAGTTAACCACTCAACCCTCAGCAATGTGACAAGGGGGACAGAACTGCGCCCACCTGCCCGCCTGTTGGCAGAGGATTCCATCTCTGTTGTGCCACTAGCCCACTGTAATGCTTCGGGCAAAGAAATTAACTCAGTGAGGCCTGGGTTTCATGGATCTGCAAGAAAAAGAGTGAAGTGGACCCAGAACTCTAGAGGCACCTAAAGTTTGGGGTGGGGTAGGTAGGGGAGAAGAAGCAGGGAGGGGAGCGAGTCATCACAGCACTCTGCACATAGCAAGCAGTGCGATGAGTGTGCATTCGCCTATCTTGTGTTCAGTCACACACGAGGTTGGCTTTGCTAACATTTCCTGGATGAGGAACTTGAGGCTCAGAGGGGTTCCAAGTCTTCCCAGGGACACACAGCCAGTCAGTGGTCAGCTGGAACTTGACTTTGGATCTTCAGATTCCTTGTTCAGTGGTTAATTTTCTCTCCTGAGCTGGTTCTTGGTCAAGAATAAGTGACTTGGGGGACTTCCCTGTTGGTCCAGTGGCTAAGACTTTGTGCTCCCAATGCAGGGGGCCAGGGTTCAATCACTGGTCAGGGAACTAGATCCCACATGTCGTAACTAAGAGCTTGCATGCCACAACTAAAGATCCCCTGTGCCGCCACTAAGGCCTGATGCAGCCAAATACATAATTAAATATTTAAAAAAAGGATAAATGAATGACTTGGGATGGGTGAAAGATCTGGTATGAAATAGGATGGGAAGGAATGGAGATTCTGCAAAAATGTAGAGTTTTTTCTTTTTAACTCAGACTGATGATCCACAGACAGTGTTAATGACTAATCCTTGCAGTATCACAGGTGAAATGAAAGCTTGTTTGGTGAGACAATGTGAGCTATTGATATGATTCCAAGTTAAATGGGAAAAAGTGAACACTAAGAATTGACTTACTCAGTTTCTATGGGAAGCAAGTAAGAAGCTGTCAAGCCAATAGTCCAAGAGATAGAACGCATTGGTCTATCTGTGGCACCACAAAGGGAAATGACACTTCGCCACATCACAGGGCAGCCCACTCCACCCTGTATGTCTTCCCATGAGTCTGCCACACACTAGAGGAGCTCCTGCCTTTCAAGGGGAAGTTCTGACAATGGAATTCAGATAACTTTGGCCCAGGTACCTGTCAGTGGTAAGTTAAGGAGTGAACACTGAAATCAACAACAAGTGATTCTTCCTTATTCTCAGGGAACAGCAGCATGATTGTTGAGATGAAAGAAACAGAGCAGGACCCTATGGTCCTTGCCCCCGTGTCCTCTGCCTGCCTTTGGTCTGTGGACAAGTTTAGTCAAAGAATAAGCTTAATCATGAGCACAGTCAAGGACCTTGGTTCCTCCTCAAGGGCTATAAATATTCTGAGCCACATCCCTGAGCTGTCTTACAGATACTGAACCCTCACCAGCGGAGAAGTCAACTACCTGATGACCAGGCTGTAGCTGCAACATAAGCTGCTTCAACTCTGAGAACTAGTCTCAAAGACCTGGAAACAAACTGACCCTGAAACTAAAGATCGACTGTACCTAAAACAACCAAGATAATGCTGATCAGACTACCGATGACCAATCGGAAGGTGACTGTCAGAGATGACCATGCTGTTTCTGCACGTAGCCCCCTCCCTGTCTACAGAAGCTCTTGCCCCCTGATTGTCAGGTGGAGAGTCAGCCTTTGAACAGACATCCAACCCTCCCCCACCAGTTGCTGGCATCCGAAATAAAGCAAGCTTCTCTTGCCACCGACATGGCCTGTTTACTGGGTTTTGAGAGGTGAGCAGCCAGACCCCACCTTTTGGTAACAGATCCACATGACTTCTGGTATCCATCGAAATGTGGTGGGATTCAAACAAGGGAGGGACCTAAACTATGACATTCAAAAAATCTATACATCTTCTGAACCCATTTGCATGTGAATTCATAAACACAAGTATCATGTTATTAGCCACATAAATGGTGCTTAATACATACTTACTGAATTTGGTCCAAGAGAAAATAAAAGCATATTCATATACTGCACTGTAACTATTTTCTTCAAAACTTACATATTATATAGGGCACGATATATATAAATGCAACATATATTTGAGCTATGAATTCTAAGTGAGATGACAAAAGGAAATTTCCCCAGACATAGTTCTAGGAAAAGTGATGTTGTTTCTGTTCCTAGTCATTGGTCTATATTTGTCCTGTTTAGGCTAGCAGGATGGTAGAGGTGGGCAGATGATGTTCTAATATTCCTATCTAATTTTATAATTTTCATCCTGAGATAAATTTCCTAAAATCGGATACTGTCCCCAAATCCACAAGTCCCAGAATCTTTTTTTTTTTTTTAAAGATTTATTTATTTATTTTGGGCGGGGGTCGGGTTGGGGAGGGAGGGAGGGGAGCGGGCGGGCCACTTCTATTGGTCTTTCGTTTCTCTCTGTTCATCCGTATTTGTTCTTTGGCTCCTGCGGGCCTCCCATCACGGTGGCGTCTGTCTTTGCAGAGCACCGGCTCTGAGCGCATGCGCTCCAGAGCTCCCGCTCGGCGATTGGATACATGGGTCCAGCCGCTCCGCGGCACGTGGGATCTTCCCAGGCCAGGGCTCGAACCGGCGCCCCTTGCACTGCAAGGCGGTGTCCTTACCCACTGGACCACCAGGGAAGCCCAAGTCCCAGAATCTTGTGGGTGATCCTTGTGCCCAGGAAACTTGAAATGTGCTAGACTAGTAATGGTTTTTCATTCAGGCATTAATTCTTTTGCTTGCTTATTCATTCAGCTGAAGCTGAGTACCTATCATGGGCCACATACCATGCTGGGGGCCTGGAAGGGAGCAAGCATGAGACATGATCCTTATAAGCAAGGAACTTACGATCTTATGTGAAAGCTGGGACATGCGTATTATAAGTTCATTACTTATATTAAAGGAGTTCTCATGTGTCATAAAAAACATCCAAAAAAAAAAATGGAGCATGGGCAGCTTCCTGGTGGCTCAGTGGAAAAATTCTGGTATCCATCGAAATGTGGTGGGATTCAAACAAGGGAGGGACCTAAACTATGACATTCAAAAAATCTATACATCTTCTGAACCCATTTGCATGTGAATTCATAAACACAAGTATCATGTTATTAGCCACATAAATGGTGCTTAATACATACTTACTGAATTTGGTCCAAGAGAAAATAAAAGCATATTCATATACTGCACTGTAACTATTTTCTTCAAAACTTACATATTATATAGGGCGATATATATAAATGCAACATATATTTGAGCTATGAATTCTAAGTGAGATGACAAAAGGAAATTTCCCCAGACATAGTTCTAGGAAAAGTGATGTTGTTTCTGTTCCTAGTCATTGGTCTATATTTGTCCTGTTTAGGCTAGCAGGATGGTAGAGGTGGGCAGATGATGTTCTAATATTCCTATCTAATTTTATAATTTTCATCCTGAGATAAATTTCCTAAAATCGGATACTGTCCCCAAATCCACAAGTCCCAGAATCTTTTTTTTTTTTTTAAAGATTTATTTATTTATTTTGGGCGGGGGTCGGGTTGGGGTGGAGAGGGAGGGGAGCAGGCGGGCCACTTCTATTGGTCTTTCGTTTCTCTCTGTTCATCCGTATTTGTTCTTTGGCTCCTGCGGGCCTCCCATCACGGTGGCGTCTGTCTTTGCAGAGCACCGGCTCTGAGCGCATGCGCCCAGAGCTCCCGCTCGGCGATTGGACACATAGGTCCAGCCGCTCCGCGGCACGTGGGATCTTCCCAGGCCAGGGCTCGAACCGGCGCCCCTTGCACTGCAAGGCGGTGTCCTTACCCACTGGACCACCAGGGAAGCCCAAGTCCCAGAATCTTGTGGGTGATCCTTGTGCCCAGGAAACTTGAAATGTGCTAGACTAGTAATGGTTTTTCATTCAGGCATTAATTCTTTTGCTTGCTTATTCATTCAGCTGAAGCTGAGTACCTATCATGGGCCACATACCATGCTGGGGGCCTGGAAGGGAGCAAGCATGAGACATGATCCTTATAAGCAAGGAACTTACGATCTTATGTGAAAGCTGGGACATGCGTATTATAAGTTCATTACTTATATTAAAGGAGTTCTCATGTGTCATAAAAAACATCCAAAAAAAAAAAAAAAATGGAGCATGGGCAGCTTCCCTGGTGGCTCAGTGGAAAAAATCTGTCTGCCAATGCAGGAGACACAGGTGCAATTTCTGAACCAGAAAGATCGCACATGCCAAAAAGCAACTAAGCCCATACTACAACTATGTAGCTTGTGCTCTAGAGCCTACATGCCACAACTCCTGAGCCCATGTGCCACAGCCACCAAAGCCTGCATGCCCTAGAGCCTGTGCCACAAGAGAAGCCACCACAATAAGAAGCCCTTGCACTGGAACTAGAGAATAGCCCCCACTCGCCACAACTAGAGAAAAGTCTGCACAACAATGAGGACCCAGAACAGCTGGAAATTAAAAAAAATTTTTTTTTAAATGGTAGCACAGTGATTCAGAACAATTCAGAACCTCATTTCTCTCATCTCTAAAAGGGGGCAAACCATAATGTCTGTTCTACTAGGTTGTGTGCAGGTTTGGACGAGATCATTTCTGTGGGATTTCCTCGTGGCTCAGATGGTAAAGAATCTACCTGCAAAGTGGGAGACCTGGGTTTGATCCCTGGGTGGGGAAGATCCCCTGGAGATGGGAATGGCAATCTACTCCAGTATTCTTGCCTGGAGAATCCCATGGACAGAGGAGCTGTGAGACGAGCTTTGCCCACATGACAGTGTTGCATGAATGCCGGTCGTCACAATGGGCCCTGGGGGCTTATAGTTCTGTGATATTCCTCAGCAGGGACAAGGTCGCCAGGCTGCTCCTGCAGTTCCTAAGGGCCACCTCTTCCACTTCCTTCCTTCCCCAACCTGTAGCCCATCAATTATCAGCTTCAGCTATTTTCTCACCAATGCCCTCAGTTTTCTATACTCAGTGCCCAGTCTGTTAAGTGGGTGCTTAATAAATGAATGTGTTCCTCACTGAACTTTTTAATTGGTACAGTGGAACATGCTTTGGCATCAGAAGCTCCAGGTGGAGTTTTGGTTTTGGTGCCTAACATGATTTGATCAAGTCATTTGACTTCTCCAGGCTTCCACTTTTATCATCTATAGGGTAGGAGTGTAAGGCTTCAACTGCAGTAACATCGATGCAATGAGTGTGCAGATAGTAAATACTAAGAAGCCTTATTAGTACTCTTAGAGATGTGTGAGCCTGACACGTACTGAGACCACCCAGCCGCTTGCTGGGTGGGCACTTAGAGTCAAGTGACCTGCTTACCTTAATGTTCTCATTGTACGTATCACAGTAAGGGACAGCTTGAAATCGGAAGTCTTGATAGCTTATTTCTGTGGTCAGGTGATGGACAACTTTCTGCACCTCTTCCACCATCTGGGAAATCCACTGGCGCCTCAAGTCCACCTGCATGTGAAGGGATCAGCAATGGTGGTTATTCCTGGATCAGGTCCCAGGTGACAAGACAGGGCTTGGTGGTGGAGACCAAAACAATCAGCTCAGAAAATCCTGCCCTCCCAAGAATTTATATCCATCTAGTTCTAAGGTGGTGTAGTGGTAAAGAATCCGCCTGCCAATGCAGGAGACACAAGAGATGTGGGTTCAATTTCTGGGTTGGGAAGATCCTTGGAGTAGGAAATGGAAACTCACTCTAGTATTCCTGCCTGGAAATCCCATGGACCAAGGAGCCTGATGGGCCAGAGTCCATGGGGTCTTAACTGTCAGATATGACTGAGCGACTGAGCAACCATGTATAGTGCTAACTATAAGTTGGCAAAGAATGGTGTGGGTACAAAGAAAATAGGATCTGCATCTAGTTTGTAGGCCTTCCCAGAAGGCTGGTATATCAGAGTTGTATCTTAAAAAGTCAGCAGGAGTTAGCTAGAAAGAGATAGGCATGAAGATGGTTCTAGAAAGAGAAAATCTAACCCAAGCAGTACAAGTCAAGAAATACAACCATTTCTACTTTGTTGGATCAGATGTTGCTTTGTCAGAGGATGGTGAGATGGAGGAACAAACAGTGAGAAGTCTTGCGAGTAAAAGAGGAAGAATTTCAAGAACAAAGCCAACAGTTATTGGTTGAGTGAGAGTAGGTCTCCAAATGTCCACAGAATCTGGCAACTAGAACCAGATTGATGTGTTTAGGGCAAACAGCAGGTGTTAAGTCAGGTGGGAGTAGGTTTAGAGAGAATGAAAGATCAGCAAGTAAACTCATAGGTAAGTGACTTCTCTGGGAAGCTTGTCCAGGGAAGGGAAAAATAAGAACAAGAACAGCAACATGTTTATTTCAAAAGGACACACAGGTTCAAGCATACTCGATGCTGAGAGAGAAGAGCCAGTGGGAAAGGAAGAAGGCAGAGAGCAAAAGCCCCCAAACAAGAGTTTCCCAGTCACGAGGAGTTGTAGAAATCCAGAAACCTGGTAAGGAGCGGGCCTCAGTGTGTCAGAAGGAAAGGGAGACGAAGGCAAAGGCTGATAAAGGCACAGAGCTCCTGCCTGGTGTCCGTTTTCTTTATAGAGCAGGAGACAAGGCGGTGCACTGAAAGTGAGGTAGGTGGGAGGAGGGCAGGGACTTCAGGGGACGGACACTGGCAGGAGCTTCTCTAGGGGATGAGGGGCTGTTTGGGCATGTGTGTAAACGTTCCAGGCATCCGGGGTGTGGCAAGTGCTATAGAATCTGCCTGCCAATGCAGGAGATGAAAGAGATGTGGGTTCAAACCCTGGTTCAGGAAGATCCTCTGGAAAAGGAAATGGCAACCTGCTTCAGAAAATTCCATGGACAGAGGAGCCTAGCAGCTACAGTCCATGGAATCGCAAAGAGTTGGACACAACTGAACACTCATGCATGCATTATAGGTAGGTAAAGGTTCCAGGCAGTATCAACATTCAGCTGTGGGTCCACAAGGCTGTGGGGTACCAGTGGGTTGAGTCGTAAGAGATTGTCCCATACCTCTCAAACCTCCAGAGGTAACAGTGGAAAGGCTAAGATTACAGTTTTCTAGGCTTCCCCAGTGGCTCAGTGGTAAAGAATTCACCTGTCAATACAGGAGACTCTGGTTTGATCAATCCCTGATCCGAGAAGACACCACATGCCGTAGAGCCACTAAGCCCATGCACTTCAACTTTGAGCCTATAGTCTAGAGCCTGGGACCTACAGCTACTGAAGTCTGTGCACTTAGAGCCCGTGCTCCACAACAAGAGAAGCCACCTTAAGAAGCCCACACACCCCAATGAAGAGCAGCCCCCTCTCTCTGCAACTAGAGAAAAGCCTGCACAGCAGTGAAGACCCAGCCCAACCAAAATAAACAAATAAAAAGAAAGAAAGATTAGAGTTTGGTGGCAAGATCTGGAGAAGAGCAAGGGAAGGGGTTAGTGGTGGACCATGTTCTCAAGCCTGCACAGAAAAAGGATGAAGCCAGTCTGGAAGACTAAGGGACACTGGACAAGATTAGGGGCCAGATGTCTGACCAGGAAGAGTAGGAAAAAGTAATACAAGGGATAACTAGAGAGAAAATTGCAGTCAGGAGGGTTGGGAAATACTCATCTCAAATAGTTAAAGTCTCAGGATGTGCTCAGGAGTAAGGTTAACTTCCCAGATCTTCCTAGTCCTTTGATGTGAGTGCACAGAACTCGAATGTCAGTAACACAGGGGTGACTTTATAGGAAGGCTTTCCCAGATGGCTCAGAGGGGAAAGAATCTGCACGGCAGGAGACAGGGGACTCAGGTTTGATCCCTGGTTCAGGAAGAGTCCCTGCAGAAGGAAATAGCAACCTATTCTGCATATATATATTTTGTTCTCATGCTAATAAAACTAATGAAGGATTTATTACCATGCTCTTACTATTAAATAATCTGTAACTGATAAAACCTTGAGAGAAAATGTATATGAGTGTGTACATGCACGCGCATGCACCTGTGACTATTAGAAACAGTTCCCCACTGGGAATCTCTTCTACAAATTGGCCCACCACTTGATAGCAGAATTTCCTACTGACCAGGACAAGTTCAGACACTCCTTAGACGACAACTATAACTTCTCAATAATAACTCCTCTAAACCAGCAGTCTCCAACCTTTTTGGTGGTAGGGACCAGCTTTGTGGAGGACAATTTTTCCACGGACTGGGGTGGAGAGGGGTACAGGAAAGCAGGGAACTTTACAGGGAGTAATCTTGGGGAAAGGAGGAGGCTCCACCAGGAGTAGAGACCCGTCGCCAGCCCAACCTCAGAATCCCTTCTTTGCCTCTCGAATTTCATGAAGCAGGCTAAAATCCCAACTGCAACCATGAAGCAGCCTTGTCATTAAATTTATTTCATGGCAAAGCTTTGAAACAAACGTAAGAAGATGGACCAAAGCTCATTCGGTCCAAACAATTTTTTTTCCTTTCTGCACCTGATGGCTTTCGGAATTTCCCTGACCAGGGATCAGGCCCCAGCAGTGCAAGTGCCAAATCCTAACCACTGACTTGCCAGGGAATTCCTCCATCAGTTCAGATTTGACCCTGGGTGGCTGCGGAAGTTTCCTTTACCTTCTCTGCTGATTATGTTGATGCACAAAGGTGTGTTTCTCTTTCTAAGGAGAAACCTTCTGTTCCTAAAGAGAACATTTGTGGGTGTGACAGAGCAAAAGCAGAAGTGAATTAAAAGTTAACCAGGTCCATGATGCTAGATGTCTGTGGTTTGATCATCTTAATTCTAGCCCTGCATAGCACTGACTGGAAAAGTTATGCCACGCTCGTCAGTATGCAGTTCAGTCATTCTAAGCAGAGTTTATGCAGAACCGGTCATCAGAGGCTGCTGGCACCTTTAAGGTTGCCATCCATTTTCTGTGGGTTTCCCGCCCTCCAGGGTATGTTGACGTGCCCACCTTCACGCCCACTTCCCCGGGCACAACGTCAAGCCTGTCATTATCCCACACCATGTGCTACTATTAATAGCTCAAGTCAGGGAACAATTTACTGTTTCAAATATAAATTATTGTGAATTCAAGGTTATTCCTTAAAATGACATCAATATGACTCACTTGTACTCCTGCATGTTTTCCTGAGCGAGGTGAGGAGTGTACGACACATTGTGCCAGGAATGCCATACCGGCCTGGCCACACCCATGAGGAAGTCACTCCACAATGAGTGCTCTTGGGGAGAAAGGTGGAGAACTACCTTCTAAAAAGCAGGGAGTCAGACTTTTAATTCCAGAATTGCATTAACTCCAATAATCAGTTTTAAACAGTGGTGGTGTGGAAATTTCCCTGGTGGTCCAGTGCTTAAGAATCTGCTTTCCAGGCTTCCCTGGTGGCCCAGTGGGTAAGGACATTACCGTGCAGTGCAAGGGGCGCCAGTTCGATCCCTGGCCTAGGAGGATCCCACGTGCCATGGAGCGGCTGGACTGATGTGTCCAACTACCGAGCCGGAGCTCTGGAGCGCCAGCACCCAGAGCCGGTGCAGCGAGAGAGGCCACTGCGATAGGAGGCCCACACAGGCCAAAGAACAAAGATAAATGAATGAAAGATCAATAGAAGTCGCCAAAAAAAAAAAGAAAAAAATCTTAAAAAAAAAAAATCTGCCTTCCCATGCAGGGAACATGGGTTCAATCCCTAGTCAGGGAACTAAGATCCCACATGCTGCAGGGGGAGATGGAGGAACTAAGCCCATGGGCCACAACTAGCAAAGTCCATGCTTCAAAATAAACACTAAGCACAACCCAAAAGATAATAAAAATGTGGTGGTAACTGGGCAGACAGTGTTTCTATCTTGGAAGGGCTAGTAACTTAAAGGACTGGAGACTTAAATTCAGTGATTCATCCAGATAAGACATCATGTTCCCCATCTTTTCAGACAAATTTTTCCATGAACCTAATGCTTGGACCCCACAGGATATTTGCACTCATGTGTACAGCAGAAGTCGTAGCACCAGCAGCACTGCGGAGGTGAGGCTGGTGAGGCATTGCTGTGTGCAAGATATTTTATAAGAGTTAGCTCCTCCGAGGCTTCTCTGGTGGTGGCTCAGATGGTAAAGAATCCACCAGCAATGCAGGAGACCCGGGTTCAATCCCTGGGTCAGGAAGATCTCCTGGAGGAGGAAGTGGCAACCCTCTCCAGTAGTCTTGCCTGGGAAATCCCATGGACAGAGAAGCCTGGTGGGCCACAGTCCACGGGGTCACAAAGAGTCAGACACGACTGAGCAAGGAACACACGCGCACACACACACAGCTCCTTTGAGTCTCTGGATAATCCTTTAAGGTGGATGCTCTGATAATCCCCATT
The DNA here is from genome assembly GCA_022376925.1 of Tragulus kanchil. Taxonomy (NCBI): domain Eukaryota; kingdom Metazoa; phylum Chordata; class Mammalia; order Artiodactyla; family Tragulidae; genus Tragulus; species Tragulus kanchil. The sequence continues at coordinate 131,056,386 of JAIOJX010000024.1, forward strand.
TGACAGAGGAGGAAATCGGTTCAGAAAGTGTAAGTAAGTTGACCCAGAGTTCAGGAGTGGGCGAGTCACAGAACAGGAATCCACACCCAGGCCATGTCTTTGTTCACAACCACGCACCTTTCTGCCTTTCCAAGGATGAGGCGACTGGGAATCAAATCCACGCTAACTGCTCCCCTGAGCTGGAAGATGTCTCTGGCTTGTTCAAACCCGGGGCATTACGCATGTGCTCAGGCTTTGCCTTCCCTCTTTCTATGAAAGGCCTTTCCCATCAGAGCTCAGAGTGTTCTCTTTCCCTACAGTACCCTGCTTAAATCTCTGTGCAGCACTTGTGATATTGAACATTTGCCTGTCTGCATGGGGAGCTTCCTCCTTTTAGCTTTGGGCTCATGTGCAAGATCTGCAGGTAAGATAGGAATAAACCATATGCACACCCTTAAAGAGCCCCAAACACAAAATGTCTCTCTCACTGAACAGGCCACATCTGGACCTGTGTTTTGCCCTGTGTGTTCGTAGAAATTTTAAAACATGAACCTAATGTGGTGGTAACTGGGCAGACAGTGTTTCTATCTTGGAAGGGCTAGTAACTTAAAGGACTGGAGACTTAAATTCAGTGATTCATCCAGATAAGACATCATGTTCCCCATCTTTTCAGACAAATTTTTCCATGAACCTAATGCTTGGACCCCACAGGATATTTGCACTCATGTGTACAGCAGAAGTCGTAGCACCAGCAGCACTGCGGAGGTGAGGCTGGTGAGGCATTGCTGTGTGCAAGATATTTTATAAGAGTTAGCTCCTCCGAGGCTTCTCTGGTGGTGGCTCAGATGGTAAAGAATCCACCAGCAATGCAGGAGACCCGGGTTCAATCCCTGGGTCAGGAAGATCTCCTGGAGGAGGAAGTGGCAACCCTCTCCAGTAGTCTTGCCTGGGAAATCCCATGGACAGAGAAGCCTGGTGGGCCACAGTCCACGGGGTCACAAAGAGTCAGACACGACTGAGCAAGGAACACACACACACACACAGCTCCTTTGAGTCTCTGGATAATCCTTTAAGGTGGATGCTCTGATAATCCCCATTTGACAGAGGAGGAAATCGGTTCAGAAAGTGTAAGTAAGTTGACCCAGAGTTCAGGAGTGGGCGAGTCACAGAACAGGAATCCACACCCAGGCCATGTCTTTGTTCACAACCACGCACCTTTCTGCCTTTCCAAGGATGAGGCGACTGGGAATCAAATCCACGCTAACTGCTCCCCTGAGCTGGAAGATGTCTCTGGCTTGTTCAAACCCGGGGCATTACGCATGTGCTCAGGCTTTGCCTTCCCTCTTTCTATGAAAGGCCTTTCCCATCAGAGCTCAGAGTGTTCTCTTTCCCTACAGTACCCTGCTTAAATCTCTGTGCAGCACTTGTGATATTGAACATTTGCCTGTCTGCATGGGGAGCTTCCTCCTTTTAGCTTTGGGCTCATGTGCAAGATCTGCAGGTAAGATAGGAATAAACCATATGCACACCCTTAAAGAGCCCCAAACACAAAATGTCTCTCTCACTGAACAGGCCACATCTGGACCTGTGTTTTGCCCTGTGTGTGTTTACGGTGATATAGAGGGTTTAGCAGAGGAAACGTAATTTGGTGCCTAAAAGAGCAGACTGAAACCTCAGCACCTTCACTAACGGTATGACTTTGGACATGTTTAATTCACATGAGCCTTGGCTCCTTCCTCTAAACATGAAGGTCAGATGCACATGTCGTGTGGTTGTTGCTCAGATGAAATGACACACTGCCAGGACCTCAACCTGCCAGTACCTTTAACATTCAACTCGAGTTACCTTCAATGAGGCCTGAAGATACTTCTGACCACGTACATGCAATGATTCTATGTGACTATCAAGGGGAATAAAGATATTCACGACACTGTTCTTCCCTCTGGAAACTTATGCAGGATAAAATGATATCATAAAAGGCATTAGGAGCTAAGAAACAATTGATCACTCAATAAATATTAACAGTGATAATTTTGATGGGAGTTCACAGAAAGGGATCAGATTAATCTTTCATGAGATGGTGGACTCTGAGTTTGAAGGATGAGGATGAGCCAGAAAAATGAAGAGACAGGGTATCTCTCTGGCTGGGGAGTGAGGATGGGGTCAGGAGCTCCAGGCTGAGACCTTTCAGGGTACAGCTCTTACAGGACAGGGCTCTGAGACTGGACCCGGCAGGCCCAGAGTGGTGGGCACACCCAGGAGAGGGGTGGAGGCGTCAGACCCAGGAGCGCAGCCTCAGTGGGTACCCGCTCTTACAGGGTCTGGACGGACCCGGCAGGCCCATTTCTGCCTTTCCAAGGATGAGGCGACTGGGAATCAAATCCACGCTAACTGCTCCCTGAGCTGGAAGATGTCTCTGGCTTGTTCAAACCGGGCATTACGCATGTGCTCAGGCTTTGCCTTCCCTCTTTCTATGAAAGGCCTTTCCCATCAGAGCTCAGAGTGTTCTCTTTCCCTACAGTACCCTGCTTAAATCTCTGTGCAGCACTTGTGATATTGAACATTTGCCTGTCTGCATGGGGAGCTTCCTCCTTTTAGCTTTGGGCTCATGTGCAAGATCTGCAGGTAAGATAGGAATAAACCATATGCACACCCTTAAAGAGCCCCAAACACAAAATGTCTCTCTCACTGAACAGGCCACATCTGGACCTGTGTTTTGCCCTGTGTGTGTTTACGGTGATATAGAGGGTTTAGCAGAGGAAACGTAATTTGGTGCCTAAAAGAGCAGACTGAAACCTCAGCACCTTCACTAACGGTATGACTTTGGACATGTTTAATTCACATGAGCCTTGGCTCCTTCCTCTAAACATGAAGGTCAGATGCACATGTCGTGTGGTTGTTGCTCAGATGAAATGACACACTGCCAGGACCTCAACCTGCCAGTACCTTTAACATTCAACTCGAGTTACCTTCAATGAGGCCTGAAGATACTTCTGACCACGTACATGCAATGATTCTATGTGACTATCAAGGGGAATAAAGATATTCACGACACTGTTCTTCCCTCTGGAAACTTATGCAGGATAAAATGATATCATAAAAGGCATTAGGAGCTAAGAAACAATTGATCACTCAATAAATATTAACAGTGATAATTTTGATGGGAGTTCACAGAAAGGGATCAGATTAATCTTTCATGAGATGGTGGACTCTGAGTTTGAAGGATGAGGATGAGCCAGAAAAATGAAGAGACAGGGTATCTCTCTGGGTGGGGGAGTGAGGATGGGGGTCAGGGAGCTCCAGGCTGAGACCTTTTCAGGGTACAGCTCTTACAGGACAGGGCTCTGAGACTGGACCCCGGCAGGCCCAGAGTGGTGGGCACACCCAGGAGAGGGGGGTGGGAGGCGGCGTCAGACCCAGGAGCGCGCAGCCTCCAGTGGGATACCCACTCGTCTCCAGTCCGCGGCCACCAGGCCAGAAACTAGGACCTATGTTTGCCAGATAGTCTGACTTTTTCTTTATTCCAAAGAAGAAGAAAGTCTGGATTTCTATGCAAAAGCTCATGATTAGGGCTTCCCCTGGTGGTCCAGTGGGTAAGGACACCGCCTTGCAGTGCAAGAGGCGCCAGTTCGATCCCTGGCCTGGGAAGATCCCACGTGTCGCGGAGCGGCTGGACCCATGTGTCCAATTACCGAGCCGGAGCTCTGGGGCGCATGCGCCCAGAGCCGGCGCTCTGCAATGACAGACGCCACCGTGATGGGAGGCCCACAGGAGCCAAAGAACAAAGACGATGAAAGTGGAGAAATTAAAGACCAATAGAAGTGGCCCGCCCATCCCCCTCCCTCCCCAACCCGACCCCTGCCCAAAATAAATAAATTAAAAAAAAAAAAAAAAAAGCTCATGATTATTAAATGCTTATAACAAATTTGAAAAACTTTTAAAAATTTCTCTGTGTGGGCCCAAGAAAACACATGCACAGGCTGGATTCAACCTAGAGAGCTTTTGTTTAGAATTTCTGGGATTGAAGATTCAGGGAAGCAGAGGGTAGAAAGATAAAGCATTATTTGAATGCCAGGCTAAAAGATTTGTCCTTTTTTCCTTCAGAAAACACATGACCGTAGGGCAATGTCAGCTAACACAGTTTCTTCCAAAGGAGAAATCATTTTGTTTGCTATAATTTTTATTACCATAAGTTTTCCCTGTTTATCTCTTTTAATGGACTTGCCTAAGAAATCAACTCAATTTATCACTGTTATTTGAAATCTGCTTTGTTTACACATAAAGGTGTGAAAACCCTAAACTATTCCCTAACTCTTAATGTTTTAGTTTTAAGGGTGGAGCTGTCCTAGCAACTTTATCTCTTAATGGAAAAGTTCTAATTAGCTAATATTTAAGGTCCTTTCGAATTCTAACATCCTATGACTGTATAGAGAAATTAAATTAGCTCTTAACTCTTGTGTACTAAAAATATAGTAATAATACCTATACATTGTAATCTAGCAGTTTTACAGTTTTCAGAAAGCTGTCTTATTTATTCTTTTTCAAAGACCCCCCCACTAATATCCTATTATCCCATTTGACAGAGATGAAAACAGAGGCTTTGACAGGTTAAGTGTTTTGCTCATGACCACCCAGGCATCAGGCTTCCCAGGCGGTGCTAGAGGTAAAGAATCCACCTGCCAATACAGGAGACTAAGAGACATGGGTTTGATCCCTGGGTGGGGAAGATTCCCTGGAGGAGGGCATGGCAACCCATCCCAGTATTCTTGTCTGGGAAATCCCACAGACAGGAGCCTGGAGGACTATAGTCCATGGGATCACAAAGAGTTGGACACGACTGAAATGACTTGGATGCACACATGCACCTCAGCATCAACGGGGAGCCAGAGTCCCAGCCCAGGTTTTAACACTTCATTCCACATTCTATACCCAATCTACCTCTTGCACTAGAATTTCAAAGACAGGACTGAAATCTGGTAAGTCCCTGAACATTCTTAAGGATGACAGTCATGGGTTCCTGAGGAGCATTTTCTGTATCTTTGGAAACAGCCTGAAATCCTTTCTGCATTAAAGTTGGTGGAGCTGCACGAAGGGGAGGGGCACGCGGGATAGACTGGTATTTGTTCTTACCTTATTCATCAGGCAATCTTCTAAGTCTGCCTCCATCAGGGATTTCATGGCTTCCTCATCAGTTCTGAGCAGAACAGCAGTGTCTCGGTTTGTCTATCAGTGGAGACAGCCCTCGTGTGTAGCTTTCCCAGGGATGCTGGTCTCTGTGGACTGAATTTCTCTGGGAGTGTGTACGTGGACCAGAGACTTAACTTCTCAATTCCTCATTCAAGCTCATATTTCCAAGTTGTGAGTGTCTGTCTTTTATTTTGGGAGAAATTAAAATCAGAAAAGAATTGAAGAAGGAGAGTTGATGAAATTGAGCTCGAATCCACCCTAATTTGACTCTATTCAGTTCTACTGACATGTACTTTGACAGATGGGCAATTTTCCAAGTTCTGTTTTCCACTCAAATACTCAGAAGTTCCATTCAAGATAGAAATGTCTGTAGGTAGCTTCTTCCCACCTGCTGATGCTCTTATCCTGACACTAGATGTGTCTTTGAGTTCAGTATCTTATTTATTCTTTTTCAAAGACCCCCCCACTAATATCCTATTATCCCATTTGACAGAGATGAAAACAGAGGCTTTGACAGGTTAAGTGTTTTGCTCATGACCACCCAGGCATCAGGCTTCCCAGGCGGTGCTAGAGGTAAAGAATCCACCTGCCAATACAGGAGACTAAGAGACATGGGTTTGATCCCTGGGTGGGGAAGATTCCCTGGAGGAGGGCATGGCAACCCATCCCAGTATTCTTGTCTGGGAAATCCCACAGACAGGAGCCTGGAGGACTATAGTCCATGGGATCACAAAGAGTTGGACACGACTGAAATGACTTGGATGCACACATGCACCTCAGCATCAACGGGGAGCCAGAGTCCCAGCCCAGGTTTTAACACTTCATTCCACATTCTATACCCAATCTACCTCTTGCACTAGAATTTCAAAGACAGGACTGAAATCTGGTAAGTCCCTGAACATTCTTAAGGATGACAGTCATGGGTTCCTGAGGAGCATTTTCTGTATCTTTGGAAACAGCCTGAAATCCTTTCTGCATTAAAGTTGGTGGAGCTGCACGAAGGGGAGGGGCACGCGGGATAGACTGGTATTTGTTCTTACCTTATTCATCAGGCAATCTTCTAAGTCTGCCTCCATCAGGGATTTCATGGCTTCCTCATCAGTTCTGAGCAGAACAGCAGTGTCTCGGTTTGTCTATCAGTGGAGACAGCCCTCGTGTGTAGCTTTCCCAGGGATGCTGGTCTCTGTGGACTGAATTTCTCTGGGAGTGTGTACGTGGACCAGAGACTTAACTTCTCAATTCCTCATTCAAGCTCATATTTCCAAGTTGTGAGTGTCTGTCTTTTATTTTGGGAGAAATTAAAATCAGAAAAGAATTGAAGAAGGAGAGTTGATGAAATTGAGCTCGAATCCACCCTAATTTGACTCTATTCAGTTCTACTGACATGTACTTTGACAGATGGGCAATTTTCCAAGTTCTGTTTTCCACTCAAATACTCAGAAGTTCCATTCAAGATAGAAATGTCTGTAGGTAGCTTCTTCCCACCTGCTGATGCTCTTATCCTGACACTAGATGTGTCTTTGAGTTCAGTATCTTATATCTCCTTGTTCTAATCCTGTTGACAGTAAATATCCCTTGCCGCCCCCCCCCCCCCATCCAGAAAGTCCTGCTGATGAATCTACCTTCTTTACAATAAACAAGAAGGAGACTGATGAACAACCCACAGCCCCTGTCATTATGCCTACAAACAAGTTTCCAGGACATAATAATTCGCACATGGACATACATACACACACACACACACACACACACACAGAGGCACACATACACAAGCACACCCAGGAATGGGAGGAAAGAGGTCTTTCTATTCACAGGCTGACCTTCCCACCAGAAAGATAGCAGTAAAAATAAAGTCAGTGTAGACAGGCCCCTCAAGAGTTGAGGAAACACTCACGTATGGTTTTTGTCAGCAAAAGCATGCTGGAAAACAACTCAGGCAGCAAATTCCCAGTCTGACTGGCTGAGGCTAGTTCCATTACAGAAAAAAAAAAAAAAGATTCAAATGTCTTGATCTCTGAACTTGGTAAACATCCGAGCCAGCTACTGGGTGATCCAAAGAAATTACAGTGCTTCTGGGAGCTCAGTCCCATTCGCAGCAATGTTCCAAAGGGAAGCGTCATTCCAAACCCACCTCTGAATGCTGCCACTGAGTGCTCAGCAACCATTCTGGGCATCTGGGCTACTCTGTCTTCTGTAACCACAGCATTTGCATGTATTCCAGAACTTGGCACTGACTGAAAGCCACATGAGAGCTCCGATTGCTCCACCCACCTCACTAATCCCTGTGTTCCATCCAGTTTTTACAGCTCACCTCTGGGAACCTGTGCATGCGTGCTAAGTCACTTCAATTGTGTCTGACTCTTTGCAACCCTGTGGGCAGTAGCCCGCCAGGCTCCGCTATCCATGGGATTCTCCAGGCATGAATACTGGAGTGGGTTGCCATGCCCTCCTCCAGGGGATCTTCCCAACCCTGGGGTTAAGCCCATGTCTTTTACACTGGCAGGCAGGTTCTTCACCACGAGTACCACTGGGAAGCCCTGGGAGCCTGTACACTGATATGTTAATATTAATACATCTGGTAAAGCCACCACTCCTCAATACTGCCTCAATTTTTCATTTTCTTCTATTTGTAATTTTGAATTTCCTGTTTACTATTATTTATTTATTTATTTATTCGGCTGTGGTGTGCCTTAGTTGCTGCGTGTGAGATCTAGTTGCCTGACCAGGGATCGAACCTGGGCCCCCTGCCTTGGGAGCTTAAAGTCTTAGCCACTGGACCACCAGGGAAGTCTGTGTCTTTTAGTTTTGATAGCAAATGCTCCCAAGTATTTCAGAACCTTCTCCCTTTGCCTTCTCTTACTGCTGGTTAGTTGTTCCAAACTATGGGTTTTTCACAGGAGGAACAAGAACCTCTCTCTCTGAGCTTCTTGCAATTCAGAGTTCTCTTTTCAACTTATTTTCAACCTCATCAAAGTCACCCTGCTTTTCCCACGTATGGTTTTGTCAGCAAAAGCATGCTGGAAAACAACTCAGGCAGCAAATTCCCAGTCTGACTGGCTGAGGCTAGTTCCATTACAGAAAAAAAAAAAAAAGATTCAAATGTCTTGATCTCTGAACTTGGTAAACATCCGAGCCAGCTACTGGGTGATCCAAAGAAATTACAGTGCTTCTGGGAGCTCAGTCCCATTCGCAGCAATGTTCCAAAGGGAAGCGTCATTCCAAACCCACCTCTGAATGCTGCCACTGAGTGCTCAGCAACCATTCTGGGCATCTGGGCTACTCTGTCTTCTGTAACCACAGCATTTGCATGTATTCCAGAACTTGGCACTGACTGAAAGCCACATGAGAGCTCCGATTGCTCCACCCACCTCACTAATCCCTGTGTTCCATCCAGTTTTTACAGCTCACCTCTGGGAACCTGTGCATGCGTGCTAAGTCACTTCAATTGTGTCTGACTCTTTGCAACCCTGTGGGCAGTAGCCCGCCAGGCTCCGCTATCCATGGGATTCTCCAGGCATGAATACTGGAGTGGGTTGCCATGCCCTCCTCCAGGGGATCTTCCCAACCCTGGGGTTAAGCCCATGTCTTTTACACTGGCAGGCAGGTTCTTCACCACGAGTACCACTGGGAAGCCCTGGGAGCCTGTACACTGATATGTTAATATTAATACATCTGGTAAAGCCACCACTCCTCAATACTGCCTCAATTTTTCATTTTCTTCTATTTGTAATTTTGAATTTCCTGTTTACTATTATTTATTTATTTATTTATTCGGCTGTGGTGTGCCTTAGTTGCTGCGTGTGAGATCTAGTTGCCTGACCAGGGATCGAACCTGGGCCCCCTGCCTTGGGAGCTTAAAGTCTTAGCCACTGGACCACCAGGGAAGTCTGTGTCTTTTAGTTTTGATAGCAAATGCTCCCAAGTATTTCAGAACCTTCTCCCTTTGCCTTCTCTTACTGCTGGTTAGTTGTTCCAAACTATGGGTTTTTCACAGGAGGAACAAGAACCTCTCTCTCTGAGCTTCTTGCAATTCAGAGTTCTCTTTTCAACTTATTTTCAACCTCATCAAAGTCACCCTGCTTTTCCCAGGTGTTTTGGCTTTTGTCCTTACTGCAGCTTCAATGTAATCATTACCTCGGGAGTGCCTTTCTTCTGATGGGGCCTTTCCTACTAGTCTAACGTTACCCCAGCCGCCTCTCATCAGATGTGCAAACTTTCATCCTTTCGTACCTACCTGGACAGCTCCATCCCTGCAGCTGATCAAAAGGCTGAAAGTGACATTCTCCTCTCATGCTAGGATCCACTGACACTGGCCAACAATGAACACGGCTGACAGAGACGCTTGGGAGAAGGAGGGGCAGATGCTCAGGGTGGCTTCCTAGCCTCTAATTTTACCTGGATGCTGTACCCCGGAAGTAGAGCGTTACATAAACACAGCCAGTTCCCTACTCTGTGATAGGATTCCTTACGGGCAAAGGTTCTGACACACAGGGCAGTTCCACAAAGACAGGCGCTCTGGTGGATTGGCAAAGACAAACTTACTTTGTAGATAGAGATCTCTGGCTAATTGGATATGCGATCAGCAAATATTTACAGAACAACAGGGTGCCCGAGGCACTGCGCTGTGTCACCGAGAGGGATTCAAGCGTGGACTCACTGAATTTCCTTCTTTGGGAAATTCATATCTTCCTTTCTCATGACTCATGCCAAACTCAAGAATGAACATGTAAACCAGTCCCGGTTCACTTTCTGTTGTGAGCACCAAGACGTCTTTAAAGGCAGTTTAACAAGGTACTTAAACCCTAAACCCCAAACAAAAAAAACCCTAAACCATCAAAATGAGAAGCTCTGGGAGGATCATTGTCACCCAGGTCACCAGCAAAGGTATTTGTTACAGATTTAGTCTGAGTGGCCAGGCTTTTCATACCAAAATGTGAAAAGGTTGGCTCGATCCAAATCAATCTTAAATATACACATTTGCTAAAATTCACCTAGGTTAACAAATTCTGACTTATTCTTTCAAAGATTCCTTTAATCTGGAGTGATTCAAATAAAACAGGTTAGAGGACCAAATGGACATAACTGTTTAAGATGTTAGGAAGCTCCCAACAATGAACAGCAAGGAAGAGACCCTGTCTGTTTCTGCCACCTGGGTAGCCTGGTACCTAACACAGAACTGACCCTCAATAAATAGAGGCTAATATTTTGTTGCATTCAATGTTACAGTAAACATTCTAATACACAAAATCCTTTGAAATGCAGAAAACAGCAAACATGAGCCTGTTACAAAAATAGTATATACTCAGTGATCCCACACTGGGCTAGAGGAAAGAAAAAGGAACTATCTAGACCTCTGTCCCTCTGTCTGTGTGTTCATCCATTTATAGTTCTGTACACTGGGAATGTTATTCTTAAATTTCCTCATTCAGATGACCCAGTGTTAAAAGGCGATCCAGAACTTTATCTTGGACAGAGACCAGATGTTGACAAAACTCTCGCTATGGCTTGGATGACACTTTATTTTCAAGTTAAATAGTAAGGCATTTCCATGTTCATAGCTCTCTACCTCCCACACAGAGTGCTATTTTCATTTGAAACTTTTCCTTCGGTCAGGGGGCAACTCCTCGCCTCTGCTCAGAGTCATAGGAGGCTGGCATATTTTTCAACTGACATCACCAGAAAAACACTGGGAGTGAAGAAAGCTGTTAAGGAAGAGGACGTTTGGTTTCATTAATTTGTTTCACCATGAAACTAACCGGTTCACCTCTGTTTCTGATACCTATGTGAGGAAGTGGCAGGAAACAGATGATGGGAAGAATTAATTATTCCTAATTCTTGAACACACAGGGCACTGTTTTCCCTCCCACCCTCTATTGTTCGTGGCACATGACAAATTAGTCTGTTTTTAGTTAAAGGAGACCCAAACAGAAGATAAAGACATAGAGATCAATGGAACAAAGTAGAAAGTTCAGAAATAGACTCACACAAACATAGTCATTTGATCTTTGATCAAGTGTAAACACAATTCAATGGAGGGAAGATATTTCTTTTCACTAATGTGTGTTGTACCAGTTGGTCATCTATGGGAAAAGAAATAAATTTTGATATAAACCTCACACTTTCCATAAAGATTAATTCAAAATAGATCATAGGTGTAAATCCTTTAATCTGGAGTGATTCAAATAAAACAGGTTAGAGGACCAAATGGACATAACTGTTTAAGATGTTAGGAAGCTCCCAACAATGAACAGCAAGGAAGAGACCCTGTCTGTTTCTGCCACCTGGGTAGCCTGGTACCTAACACAGAACTGACCCTCAATAAATAGAGGCTAATATTTTGTTGCATTCAATGTTACAGTAAACATTCTAATACACAAAATCCTTTGAAATGCAGAAAACAGCAAACATGAGCCTGTTACAAAAATAGTATATACTCAGTGATCCCACACTGGGCTAGAGGAAAGAAAAAGGAACTATCTAGACCTCTGTCCCTCTGTCTGTGTGTTCATCCATTTATAGTTCTGTACACTGGGAATGTTATTCTTAAATTTCCTCATTCAGATGACCCAGTGTTAAAAGGCGATCCAGAACTTTATCTTGGACAGAGACCAGATGTTGACAAAACTCTCGCTATGGCTTGGATGACACTTTATTTTCAAGTTAAATAGTAAGGCATTTCCATGTTCATAGCTCTCTACCTCCCACACAGAGTGCTATTTTCATTTGAAACTTTTCCTTCGGTCAGGGGGCAACTCCTCGCCTCTGCTCAGAGTCATAGGAGGCTGGCATATTTTTCAACTGACATCACCAGAAAAACACTGGGAGTGAAGAAAGCTGTTAAGGAAGAGGACGTTTGGTTTCATTAATTTGTTTCACCATGAAACTAACCGGTTCACCTCTGTTTCTGATACCTATGTGAGGAAGTGGCAGGAAACAGATGATGGGAAGAATTAATTATTCCTAATTCTTGAACACACAGGGCACTGTTTTCCCTCCCACCCTCTATTGTTCGTGGCACATGACAAATTAGTCTGTTTTTAGTTAAAGGAGACCCAAACAGAAGATAAAGACATAGAGATCAATGGAACAAAGTAGAAAGTTCAGAAATAGACTCACACAAACATAGTCATTTGATCTTTGATCAAGTGTAAACACAATTCAATGGAGGGAAGATATTTCTTTTCACTAATGTGTGTTGTACCAGTTGGTCATCTATGGGAAAAGAAATAAATTTTGATATAAACCTCACACTTTCCATAAAGATTAATTCAAAATAGATCATAGGTGTAAATGAAAAACACAGGGTAAATCTTTGTGATCTGGAGTTAGGCCAAGAGTTCTTAGGAATGACACCAAATAGATTATTTATGTGAAAAACAGATAAATTAGACTTCATCAGATTTAAAAACTTTTGTTCTTCCAAAGATACTGTCATGAGAATGAAGAGATAAGACATAGACTAGGAGGATATATTTGAAAACTATATACCCAACAAAGGACTTATATCCAGAATAGGTAAAGAACTCTCAAATTCAAAGATAAGAGAACAACATAACTTAAAAATAGGTAAAGAACTTGAACAGACATTTCACCCAAGAAGATACAAGGAGGGCAAATAAAATGTGAAAAGACAGTATCTTTAAATATTAGGGAAATGCAAAGGAAAAACATGAATAGATACAATTACTTACATACTTATTTGAACAACTGAAATGAAAAAGGGCTGACAATGCCTAGACCTGACAAGTACTGGTAGCAGCTGAAGCTCTCATACATTTCTGATGGGAATGGAAAATGGTTTGGTAACTTCTTATGAAGTTAAATCTATATTTGACCCCCAGCAATTCCACCCCTAGGCATATAGCTTAGAGAAATGAAAACTTGGTTTACATGAAAATCTTACATGAAAGCTCCCAAGACTGTTATTTGTGATAGTTGAAAGATGGACCCTACCCCAAAGCTTTTCAACAGGTGAGTTAATAAACAGTCATATATCCACACCATAGAATAATATACAATAATAAAAAAGAACAAACTATTGATACACGCAACTTATATAAACCTTAAATAAATCAGGCTGAGAGAAATCAGTTTTAAAAAGTTACATATTGTATGATTCCCTTAATTTGGCTTCTTGCAATGCAGGCGACCTGGGTTCAATTCCTAGGGAGATCTCCCAGAAAAGGGAATGGTTACCCACTCCAGTATTCTTTTTTTTGTTGGGGGAGTGGGTTGGGGAGGGAGAGGGGCAGGCGGGCCACTTCTATTGGTCTTTCATTTATCTATTTTCATTCATCTTTGTTCTTTGGCCCATGTGGGCCTCCCATTGCAGTGGCCTTTGTTGTTCCAAAGCACTGGCTCTGGGTGCATGTGCTCCAGAGCTCCGGCTTGGTAATTGGATACATTGGTCCAGCCGCTCGGCGGCACGTGGGATCTTCACAGGCTAGGGATCGAACCTGCGCCCCTTGCACTGCAAGGCGGTGTCCTTACCCACTGGACCACCAGGGAAGCCCCCACTCCAGTGTTCTTACCTGGAGAATCGCCATGGACAGAGGAGCCTGGCAGGTTATAGTCCATAGGGTCTCAGAGAGTCGGACACAACTGAGCGACTAACACTTTTACTTTTCATTAATTTGGCATTTTCAAAAACTCTTGAAAAAAGATCAGGTTATACTGATGGAAAACAAATTAGTGTTTGCTAGGGGTCTGAGGTGAAGTGTGGGCATGACTATCAAGGGAGGCAGTTATGAAGGAGATTTTTTTGAATAACACATTATATAATTGGAGGTTTGTAACCCTTAATTCCCTTCACCTCTGGTACTCCCTCCACCCTTCTGCTTTCTGGTAATTATATCTATTATTAAAAGTGTTGTTGAGTTCAACTGTGCCCTTACTGATTTTCTGTTTGCTAGGTTTGTCCATTTCTGAGAGAGGGATATTGATGTCTCCAACTATGGTAATGGAGTCATCTATTTCTCTTTGCAGTTCTACTGGATTTTGCCTTGCATAATTTGACATTGTTGTTAGGTGCATACATGTTAACGACTGCGATGTTTTCTTGGAGAGTTGACTCCTTTGCCATTATGCAATGTCCTTTATCCCTGGTAACTTTCCTTGCTTTGAAGTCTGCTTTGTCTGAAATACATATATAATTACTTCTGCTTTCTTTTTATTACAGATAGCACAGAGTATTTTCTCCACTTACTTAGCTTTTATTTTTACATTTCAAGTGGGTTTCTTATAGATAACATATAGTTAGGCCTTTGGTCTTCTTTTTATCCACTCTGACAATCTGTGTCTTTTAATTGGTGAATTTTGACCACTGACATTCGAAGAGGTTATTGATAAAGTTAGATTCATATCTATCATGTTTGTGACTGTTTTCTATTTGTTACTCTTATTCTTTGTGGCTCTTTCTGTCTTTCACTCTTATTTTCTGCTTTTGGGGGTTTCAACTCAGCTCACTGTGTGATTTCATTTTCTCTCCTTTCTTAGCATATCAGTTAATTAATTAGTTAACTTATTTAAAAAATTTTAGTGGTTGATCTAGAGCTTGCAATATATATTTATAACTAATCCAAGTCTACTTTCAAAGAACACTAGATCACTTCACAGTTGGTTTGAGTACCTTATAACAAAATAATCCTAATTCTTCCCTCTCATTCCTTCCATCCCTTATATCATTATTATCATTCACTTCATTTATATATAAGCAAACATACATGCGTATATATATAAAAGTATTATATATATATTAACACACATATACATAATATACAAAACTATACATAATTAAATCCATTGTTGCCATTATTACTTTGGACAAACTGTTCTCTGTTCAATTAAAAATAAGAAAAATATTTTTTTAACATTTTACTTCATGTATTCTTCTCCAGTGCTCTTCTTTCCCTTATGTAGATCCAAGTTTCTGACTTATTTTGCCTATCTAAAGAACTTCTTCCACATTTCTTGGAAGGCAAGTCTAATGGCAACATTGTCTCTCAATTTTTATGTCCAAGAGCATCTTTCTTTCTCCTTCATGTCTAAAGAATATTTGCAGAATGTACAAAATACTATGCTGGTAGTTTTTATTCTCTCAATACTTTAAATATTTCATTCCACCCATTTTTCACTTGCATCATTTCTAAGAAATCACACATACTTCTTGCTTTCATTTCCTTAGAGGTAGGTGTTTTTTCTTTTAATATTTTTTCCTTATCTTTGATTTTCTGCAATTTGAATATGATATGCCTAGCTGTGGTTTTTACTGGCATTTACTATGCTTGGTATTCTCTGAGCTTCCTGATCTGTTATCTACGATCTATTGAAGGGAATTTCCCAGTCATTAGTGCTTCAAATATTTATTGTTTCTCTCTTTTCCTTCTGATACTCTCATCATATGTATTTTACACCTTTTGGAGTTCCCCACAGTACTTAAATATTTCTTTTTTACAGTCTTTGTTCTCTATTTTTTTCAGTTTTGGAGGTTTCTATTGAAATAGCCTCTAGCTCAGAGATTTTTTTTTTTTTTTCCTCAGCCATGTCTCGTCTACTAATAAGCCCATCAAAGTCATTTTCATTTCTGTTTCAGTGGTTTTTTTCTTTTAAATCTTTAGCACTTCTGTTTTTCTCCCCCCCCTTAGGATTTCCATCTTTCTGCTTATATTTATAACTAATCCAAGTCTACTTTCAAAGAACACTAGATCACTTCACAGTTGGTTTGAGTACCTTATAACAAAATAATCCTAATTCTTCCCTCTCATTCCTTCCATCCCTTATATCATTATTATCATTCACTTCATTTATATATAAGCAAACATACATGCGTATATATATAAAAGTATTATATATATATTAACACACATATACATAATATACAAAACTATACATAATTAAATCCATTGTTGCCATTATTACTTTGGACAAACTGTTCTCTGTTCAATTAAAAATAAGAAAAATATTTTTTTAACATTTTACTTCATGTATTCTTCTCCAGTGCTCTTCTTTCCTTATGTAGATCCAAGTTTCTGACTTATTTTGCCTATCTAAAGAACTTCTTCCACATTTCTTGGAAGGCAAGTCTAATGGCAACATTGTCTCTAAATTTTTTATGTCCAAGAGCATCTTTCTTTCTCCTTCATGTCTAAAGAATATTTGCAGAATGTACAAAATACTATGCTGGTAGTTTTTATTCTCTCAATACTTTAAATATTTCATTCCACCCATTTTTCACTTGCATCATTTCTAAGAAATCACACATACTTCTTGCTTTCATTTCCTTAGAGGTAGGTGTTTTTTCTTTTAATATTTTTTCCTTATCTTTGATTTTCTGCAATTTGAATATGATATGCCTAGCTGTGGTTTTTACTGGCATTTACTATGCTTGGTATTCTCTGAGCTTCCTGATCTGTTATCTACGATCTATTGAAGGGAATTTCCCAGTCATTAGTGCTTCAAATATTTATTGTTTCTCTCTTTTCCTTCTGATACTCTCATCATATGTATTTTACACCTTTTGGAGTTCCCCACAGTACTTAAATATT
Source organism: Tragulus kanchil (assembly GCA_022376925.1). Classification (NCBI taxonomy): domain Eukaryota; kingdom Metazoa; phylum Chordata; class Mammalia; order Artiodactyla; family Tragulidae; genus Tragulus; species Tragulus kanchil. The sequence continues at coordinate 131,073,095 of JAIOJX010000024.1, forward strand.
TCTTTTTTACAGTCTTTGTTCTCTATTTTTTTCAGTTTTGGAGGTTTCTATTGAAATAGCCTCTAGCTCAGAGATTTTTTTTTTTTTTTCCTCAGCCATGTCTCGTCTACTAATAAGCCCATCAAAGTCATTTTCATTTCTGTTTCAGTGGTTTTTTTCTTTTAAATCTTTAGCACTTCTGTTTTTCTCCCCCCCCTTAGGATTTCCATCTTTCTGCTTATATTACCTGTTATTTTATGCATCTATTTTATCCAACAGAATCCTTAGCATTATTTTTAAATATTTATTTATATATCTGACTGTGTCGGGTCCTGGTTGCAGTATATGAGATCTAGTTTCCTGACCAGTGACCGAACCTGGGCCCCTGCATTGGAAGCCTGGTGCCTTAGCCACTGGACCACTAGGGAAGTTTCCTGTTAGCATATTAATCATAGTTGTTTTAAATTCTTATCTGAAAATTCCAGTATCTCTGCCACGCCTGATTCAAATTATGTTGTTTCGTCTTTATATGCCTTGGAATTTTTCTTGTCAGTCATAAGGTACTGAATATAAGAAACCGACATAAATCGAACCCCTATCTCTTGTGCCTCCTGCACTGGCAAGTGGATTCCTCACCACTGTACCACGTAATGTGTGTGTGGGGGGATATTCTATAGTCTTATGATTGTGCAGTGCTGTGTTAAGTCGCCTCAGTCATGTCCCACTCTTTGTGACCCTATGGGCTGAAGTCTGCCGGGTTCCTCTGACCACGGGATTCTCCAGGCAAGAACACTGGAGGGGGCTTCCATGGTCCCCTCCAAGGGATTGTTGGAGCTGAAAATCTGCAAAGAGCTGAGTCAGTCCGCAGCCTCGTCCTCCCCACAGTCTCTTCCCACCACAGACCTCTGTGGACACAAGGCTTTCTTACCTGTGGACTCCCATCAGCACCCGTCCCTCCCCTGGCCACACCCAGATACAGAACCCCCACTCTCGACTGCAACGGCCCTTTTAGCCCGCTGGCCTCTTGGCCTCTGGGTCTGCCTGGTAACTCTCTCTCCCCCTTTCTCCCTACCCGCCTCGCTCCCCCGCTGTTTGTCTCTCTCCCCTGGTCATGCCTGTGCTGCCAGATCTCTCGTGGTGGCTCCTACCCAAGCCCAATGTGAATAAACCTCATCCTCCCCGCTTCCCCTGGTCTTTTTTTTTCTTTTACACTTTTCTTACAGGGATCTTTCCAACTTATAATAGAACCTGACTCTCTTATGTCTTCTGCATTGGCAGGCAAGCTTTTTGTCACTAGTACCACCTGGGAAGCCCAGTCCTATGGTTAGATTCAGTCTTTTAGTGTGGCTGTGCTTTTGGACCATAGACTTCACTAGTACTTCCCAGGTTTCCTTCTTTGTTTTTCTTCCTCCCTTCTACGTTGGGACAGGATAGCTGAGTGGGCTGGAGTAGGCTATTCTCTTTCTTGTGGAAGGCTAGAGGTTTCTACTAACTAGAGTTGGGTACTTCCCTTCCCCCCAGGTCTGATAATACCCTAGCAGGTTAGGTTTCAGCTGACCAGTTTCTGCTGAGGATAGGCCTTGCTAAGGATAATAGATTTCTCTGCTGTATTTAAAGATGATTCTTTTCCTCTCCCTTGCAGGAAGCACAAAGGCTTTTTTTAACTCCTCAAATTTACTGTTAGGATCTGGTGTGGAAGCCACTGGAAAATCTCATAAAATTGTGGAGGTCCTCCGTGACCAGATCCCTGGAGTTTTCTGCACTGAGTTTCCAGCAATTCATCAACTACAAGGCCGATCTCCCTACCTTGGTGCTCGATTCTCTAGTGGTTTCTATGTCCCTATTTCTGCTCTGTGACTCCATGTATTTGCTTGTCTGTCGCTTCAATTTTGGGAAGATAGGCTACCTCGTGTTACCTCCTCTCGTATGAATCCAAGAAGAGTTGTCGACTTTTCTGCCTTTCAGTCTGTTCAGCCTTTCGTGTTGCTGTGAGGAGCAAATGGCAACTTCCAAGCTCTTTATGTGTGCAGCCAGAGACCCCTCAATAGCATCTGTTTTGAACTTGCAATATTAGAGCTCAAATGCTGTTAATTATTAAAATGCTAATGATAATTTAAAATTGAAAAATCAAACAGCTAACAAGTCAGATTTAAGTAATTAAGTCTAATATTATGAATGAATGATCAGGCAGATCATTCTGGATATATAAATATGCTCTTACTGCTCTAGACAGTGGCCTTTCTGGATGATACATTTTAATAAACAGATTCATTTTTAAGAATTTTGAAAGAGATCAAACTAGTCCGTCTAAAGGCAATCAACCTTGAATATCTACTGGAAGGACTGATGCTGAAGCTGAAGCTACTTTGGCCACCTGATGCAAAGCGAAGAGCTGACTCATTGGGAGAGACCTCCGATGCTGGGAAAGACTGAAGGCAAAACAAGAGAGCGACAGAAGAGGAGATGGTTAGATAGCATCACTGACTCAATGGACATGAATTTGAGCAAACTCCAGGAGACAGTGAAGAACAGGGAAGTCTTGTGTGCTGTATTGGGTCTCAAAGAGCTGGACATGACTTAGCGAGTAAACAACAACGAAATTTTAAGAATATGGAGAAGAAAGAAAAGGCAGAGAAAATATGCAATGAAATTAATAGTTGTTATTTTTGGATGGTGGAACACTTATGAGCCTATTTCTTTTCATGGTTTTGTTTTTATACACTTACTACAGTAAGCATATGCTATTTGTAATCAGAAAAAAGGTACAAATATTACAAATGCTATTTAAAAACAAAATGAACTCATTTCTTGATGCTTCTTTTTATATTTGTCTTCCAGTTTTGTTACCATCATTCTGCATAATTAGAAAACAATCTTACGAATGTTTAAAAGTAGGGAAGTACTATCAGCTTGACTGTAAAGTATATACTTCTAGTTGGTTTTCTTTATCAAGATGTATCACGCTGAGGCAGGAAAGAAATAATCAGAGAAAGAAACAAAAAAATATAGGTAGGTCAGAGGCAGCAAGAGAACATCCATAAATCATCTTATGGTACATGTCTAGCTTTTCAAGGTAGCTACACAATTCAAGGACAAGCATGTAATATTTGCAAGTACACTGGGGAATTTTAAAAGAATCTTCAGAGGATGCAACCAAACTCATGGCTCTCCTGCTTTGTAAGAGTCCTGTGCTGGCTGCCCAAATGCACAGATCCTATAGATTCCATAGGTTCCTCTCTTAGGTAATGTTAGAGAGTGGAGGCCATAGTATAAAGCGTGGTATGATCATCATCCCTATACTGAAGAGCCAAGTTCCAGCTGGCCCAGATAGGAATTTCTGTAGGGACACATTGGAGGGAAGGTTGAGTGTACACAAGAGGAGGTGAGTGCTAAGAGAGTTAGAAGGGAGGGAGCATCCTAAACCAGGGATAACAGCTGGGAACAGGCACAGGGATATAGCCAGGGATTGTGGTCAAAGCAGCACACCTGACAGATACCAGATTAGTTTGAAGAGATTATACAAGGTGCTGAATTCAAGGCTAAGGTATTTTGGTTTCTTCCTTGTAGGCAATGGAAAGCCTTCGAAGGATTTTAAACATAACCTGATAAGATAGAAATTGTTCTTGAAAGTGATCTATTTTGCACCAGTTGTCTACGGGATTATTGATCTTGACCAGCCTGTTAGCCTTGCATGCACAGATTGTGTCTGATTCACTGCTGTCATCACACCTGGGGTTGATATTAGCTGCCTCAACACCTTTGTGCAAGTCAGAAATGGTGGCCCCTCTGAGTACACTCAGTCCTACAAGGCCAATGCTTGGTGAGCTCACCATACTTTTGTGAAAAAAGATCTTCCAGGAAGAAGCAGCCTTCCCAAATTTCCATGGCTTAACAAGTAAATAAGATACTATTACATACACTTTCTCAGCCACTTTCTTTGACAATATAGTGTGGAAATCCCCACTCCCTTACCCTGCCATGTTTCCTGCTAAAGACGGAATTCACTCTTTAAACAGTTATATAATAGTCTATAGTATAAGTATGTCATTAATGTATTCCACTTTTGATGAGCATTCCCTCTGTTTTGAAGTTTATACCTGGAAACAAATGATGCAGCAATTCATTTACACTTTTTAAGAGACTAGAATGTCTTAAATAATGTAAGAAATGTCTTTTCTTCAAAGCTTAGCTACAACTCAGCTGACAAAGTCTTTTGGCTAGGTCCTTTTCAAAATGAGAAATCTCCTTTTGATTTCTCCCAAGGCTACATCTCCGAAGCCTATCAACATGTTTGATTTTTCTACTTCTTCTAAGATCAACGTTAGCAGTTTATGTTTGAGTCAGAAATCATCCATTTCTTCTAAATTTTAAAATTTACTGTCACAGACTTTTATACAATCATATGCCTTTATGATTATTTTCACTTCTTCATACTAAATTCTTGGTATTTCTCCCAAATTTGCTCTTTGTCCAGTTTTATAGAGATCAGAAAAATAAGCCATCATCATCCCACATATAAAGTCATCTTTAAATTTCTATCTTCCACCTCCTGCATTCAATCTTCCATTCAGTCCTGTCTACCTCTAAAATACCTCTTTGGTCCATCCACCCATTCCTCCTGATCGCTATTGCCATTTCTTCCCTACCTTACCCTTTGGGAATCTAATCCAAAGAAATAAATATTCATATTTAAGGATACCAGATACAAGTAATAATATAGATAACAGTAACAATAATAGCTAACATAGATTAAATATATTTTATATACCAGATACTGTTTAAAATATTATAAAAATATTAAGCCATTTTACAACATGACAATCCACTAAATACTATTATTTTTCCTATTTTGTAAGTGTCCCAGAAAATATATCTACAAGGATGTTTATCATAACATCATTTATAATAGACAAAGAGATCGTCTATCATTGCTGAAACAGTTGAATAAAAAGTGACCATTCGGGCTTCCCTGGTGGTCCAGTGGGTAGGGACACCGCCTAGCAGTGCAAGGGGTGCCGGTTCGATTCCTAGCCTGGGAAGATCCCACGTGCCACTGAGCGGCTGGACCGACATGTCCAACTACCAAGCCGGAGCTCTGGAGTGCATGCACCCAGAGCTGGTGCTCTGCGACAACAGAGGCCACTGCGATGGGAGGCCCACACGGGCCAAAGAAGAAAGACGGACGAAAATAGATAAATGAAAGACCAATAGAAGTGGCTCGCCCCCCTCCCCAACACCCCCACCTCAAAAAAAAAAAGAAATAAAAAAAGCCAATAAAAGAGGCCAAAATTAAAAAAAAAAAAAGTGACCATTCAACGGAAGCAAACTGAGTGTCCAGTAATATGTGGTGGATATATACAACGGATATAACTCACCCATAAAAAGAACAAATGTTCGCGATTTGCAGCAACATAGATGGATTCAGAGGGTATTATGCTAAGTGAAACAAGCTAGAGAAAGACAAATACTGTACAATACTACTTATATGTGGAATATAAAAAAATATAACAAACTAGTGAATATAACAAACAGAAGCAGATTCATAAATATAGAGAACAAAACTAGTGGTTATCAGTGGGGAGAGAGAAGGAGGAAAACACACTAAAACATTAGGGGAGTAAGAGATACAAACTAAAGGTATAAAATAAGCTACAGTGACATACTGTATAACATGGAGAAATAGCCAATATTTTATAATAATTTTAAAATGGAGTGTCACTCTTAAAAATTGTACTCATACATCATGATCAAGTTGGGTTCATCCCAGGCATGCAAGGATTCTTCAATATCTGCAAATCAATCAATGTGATACACCATATCAACAAACTGAGAGACAAAAATCACATGATCATCTCAACAGATGCAGAAAAAGCCTTTGACAAAGTACAACATCCATTTATGATAAAAACTCTTCAGAATTGGGCATAGAAGGAACCTATCTCAACAAAATAAAAGCCATATATGAGAAGCCCACAGAGAACATTATCCTCAACGGTGAAAAACTGAAAGCATTCCCTCTAGGATCAGGAACAAGACAGGGCTGTCCACTTTCACCACTACTATTCAACATAGTCCTGGAAGTGCTAGCAACAGCAATAAGAGAAGAGAAAGAAATCAAAGGAATCCAGATTGGAAAAGAAGAAGTTAAGCTCTCTCTCTTTGCAGAAGACATGATATTGTACATAGAAAATCCCAAAGACACTATTACAAAGCTACTAGAGCTAATCAACGAATTCAGCAAAGTCGCAGGATACAAAGTCAACACACAGAAATCACTGGCATTCCTATACACAAACAATGAAAAATCAGAAAATGAAATCAAAGAGGCAACCCCTTCTCCATTGCAACCGAAAGAATCAAATATCTAGGAATAAATCTACCCAAAGAAAGAAAAGAATTGTACACAGAAAATTACAAGACACTCATGAAAGAAATTAAAGAAGACTTAAACAGATGGAGAGATATTCCATGTTCCTGGGTCAGAAGAATCAATATTGTGAAAATGACCATACTACCAAATATCATCTACAGATTCAATGCAATACCTATTCAACTTCCATTGACATTTTTCATAGAACTAGACAAAAGAATAACACAGTTCATATGGAAACACAAAAGACCTCCAATAGCCAAAGCAATCCTGAAAAAGAAAAACGGACCTGGAGGAATCAGCCTTCCTAACTTCAGACTCTACTACAAAGCAACAGTCATCAAGACAGTATGATACTGGCACAAAAACAGAACTACAGACCAATGGAACAAGATAGAGAACCCAGAGATAAACCCACGCACCTATGGGTACCTTATTTTTGACAAAGGAGGAGAACATATAAAATGGGAGAAAGACAGCCTCTCCAACAAGTGGTGCTGGGAAAATTGGACAGCTACATGCAAAAAAATGAAGTTCGAACATTCCCTGACACCATACACTAAGATCAACTCAAAATGGATTAAAGACCTCAATGTAAGACCAGAAACCATCAAACTCTTAGAGGAGAATATAGGCAAAACCCTCAAGGACATCAATCAAAGCAAGATCTTCTCTGACCCACCAACTAGAATAGCAGAACTGAAAAGAAAAATTAACATGTGGGACCTCATGAAACTTAAAAGCTTTTGTACAGCAAAAGAAATTACAAAAAAGCTGAACAGACACCACACAGAGTGGGAGAAAATCATAGCAAATGAAACAACAGACAAACAATTAATCTCCAAAATCTACAAGCAACTCAGACAACTCAGCACAGGAAAAACAAGTCGCAGGATACAAAGTCAACACACAGAAATCACTGGCATTCCTATACACAAACAATGAAAAATCAGAAAATGAAATCAAAGAGGCAACCCCTTCTCCATTGCAACCGAAAGAATCAAATATCTAGGAATAAATCTACCCAAAGAAAGAAAAGAATTGTACACAGAAAATTACAAGACACTCATGAAAGAAATTAAAGAAGACTTAAACAGATGGAGAGATATTCCATGTTCCTGGGTCAGAAGAATCAATATTGTGAAAATGACCATACTACCAAATATCATCTACAGATTCAATGCAATACCTATTCAACTTCCATTGACATTTTTCATAGAACTAGACAAAAGAATAACACAGTTCATATGGAAACACAAAAGACCTCCAATAGCCAAAGCAATCCTGAAAAAGAAAAACGGACCTGGAGGAATCAGCCTTCCTAACTTCAGACTCTACTACAAAGCAACAGTCATCAAGACAGTATGATACTGGCACAAAAACAGAACTACAGACCAATGGAACAAGATAGAGAACCCAGAGATAAACCCACGCACCTATGGGTACCTTATTTTTGACAAAGGAGGAGAACATATAAAATGGGAGAAAGACAGCCTCTCCAACAAGTGGTGCTGGGAAAATTGGACAGCTACATGCAAAAAAATGAAGTTCGAACATTCCCTGACACCATACACTAAGATCAACTCAAAATGGATTAAAGACCTCAATGTAAGACCAGAAACCATCAAACTCTTAGAGGAGAATATAGGCAAAACCCTCAAGGACATCAATCAAAGCAAGATCTTCTCTGACCCACCAACTAGAATAGCAGAACTGAAAAGAAAAATTAACATGTGGGACCTCATGAAACTTAAAAGCTTTTGTACAGCAAAAGAAATTACAAAAAAGCTGAACAGACACCACACAGAGTGGGAGAAAATCATAGCAAATGAAACAACAGACAAACAATTAATCTCCAAAATCTACAAGCAACTCAGACAACTCAGCACAGGAAAAACGAACAACCCAATCAAAAAATGGGAAAAAGATCTAAAGAGACGCCTCTCCAAAGAGGACATACAGATGGCCCAAAAGCACATGAAACGATGTGCAACTTCACTTATAATTAGAGAAATGCAAATCAAAATGACAATGAGATACCACCTCACACCCATCAGAATGGCCATCATCAAAAAATCTGCAGACAATAAATGCTGGAGAGGGTGCGGAGAAAAGGGAACCCTCTTGCATTGCTGGTGGGAATGTAAATTGATACAGCCTCTATGGAAGACAGTATGGAGACTCCTTAAAAAACTCAAAATAGAAGCACCCTATGACCCAGCAATCCCACTTCTAAGACTATATCCTGATGAAATCAAATCTGAAAGAAGCACCTGTACCCCAATGTTCATTGCAGCTCTCTATACAATAGCCAGAACATGGAAGCAACCTAGATGTCCATTGATGAATAAATGGATACAGAAGCCTTGGTACATATATACAGTGGAATACTACATAGCTGTTAAAAGAAATGCAGAGGACTCAGTCCTAATGAAATGGCTGGCTCTAGAACCTATCATAAAAAGTGAAGTAAGTCAAAAAGAGAAAGACAAATACAGTATACTAACACACATATATGGAATCTAGTAGGACGGTCTTGATAATACATGCAGGGAACTCATGGAAAAACAGACAGAGCATAGACATAGGGACATTGTGGGGAAGAAATAGGGAGGGGGAAGCATGGAGGGAGTAACATGGAAACCTATACTGTCATGTGTGGAAAAAATAGCTATTGTCATGTGCTAAGGAAATAGGAGTGCTTACAATGGCATGAGGCGATGGTACGGAGGGGTGGGATGGGGGGGACTCAGGGGGTGGGGACCAGGGATATGCATATGACTGATCTGGGAACATACATGTCTGTGAACAACAAAACTCTGTAAAACCTTTAAAATAAAGAAATTAAAAAAAAGTAGCTATTATAAAGGTGAAGAAACAACCCACAGAGTGGGAGAAAATCATAGCAAATGAAACAACAGACAAACAATTAATCTCCAAAATCTACAAGCAACTCAGACAACTCAGCACAGGAAAAACGAACAACCCAATCAAAAAATGGGAAAAAGATCTAAAGAGACGCCTCTCCAAAGAGGACATACAGATGGCCCTACAGCACATGAAACGATGCTCAACTTCACTAATAATTAGAGAAATGCAAATTAAAATCACAATAAGATACCACCTCACAACCATCAGAATGGCCATCATCAATAAATCTGCAGACAATAAATGCTGGAGAGGGTGCGGAGAAAAGGGAACCCTCTTGCATTGCTGGTGGGAATGTAAATTGATACAGCCTCTATGGAAGACAGTATGGAGACTCCTTAAAAAACTCAAAATAGAAGCACCCTATGACCCAGCAATCCCACTTCTAAGACTATATCCTGATGAAATCAAATCTGAAAGAAGCACCTGTACCCCAATGTTCATTGCAGCTCTCTATACAATAGCCAGAACATGGAAGCAACCTAGATGTCCATTGATGAATAAATGGATACAGAAGCCTTGGTACATATATACAGTGGAATACTACATAGCTGTTAAAAGAAATGCAGAGGACTCAGTCCTAATGAAATGGCTGGCTCTAGAACCTATCATAAAAAGTGAAGTAAGTCAAAAAGAGAAAGACAAATACAGTATACTAACACACATATATGGAATCTAGTAGGACGGTCTTGATAATACATGCAGGGAACTCATGGAAAAACAGACAGAGCATAGACATAGGGACATTGTGGGGAAGAAATAGGGAGGGGGAAGCATGGAGGGAGTAACATGGAAACCTATACTGTCATGTGTGGAAAAAATAGCTATTGTCATGTGCTAAGGAAATAGGAGTGCTTACAATGGCATGAGGCGATGGTACGGAGGGGTGGGATGGAGGGGACTCGGGGGGTGGGGACCAGGGATATGCATATGATTGATCTGGGAGCATACATGTCTGTGAACAACAAAACTCTGTAAAACCTTTAAAATAAAGAATTAAAAAAAAATGTACACCTGTAACTTATATAATATTGTACAGTAACTATACTTCAATAATGTTTTTAAAAACAACTAGACCATCCATATCATATAATAGTGTGCAACTATTTAAAAGAATGATTTGGATTAGTTCTCAACTTTGGTTACACACAGAATCATCTAAGTAGCTTTTGATAAATGGTTGCTTGGGCCCACTCCAAACCAAATACATTAATCTCTGGGGCCAGTTAGGGTGAAAATCATTAACTTGTATTTGGAAGTGATCTTGGAGGGATGTCCAATAACAAATTACCAAAGATCCCAAGAAGGATATATAGCGTAATGCCATTTTTTAAAATGAGGACAAATAACCCCAATCTGAGGATCTATATCTATATCTTCATACCACATTCAAGTTTGGTGTAAATAGGCAAACAATACAGATACAGATATACTTACATAAAATGTCATATATGACATATTATATATAAAACATATAAATAACACACGGAGAAGGTACATATATGTTAACACGAGAAAAGTACAGAAATATATGAACTTTGTTATTAGCTAAGAAGTGGGGTACAAATGGTTCATAAGTGGGAGAGAGAGAGGGAGGAGGTAGAGAAAATGGGAAGAAACTAAAAAAGGAAAAGAGGCTCACAGGTGGTCTTCACCATAGACAAGAGCATATATTCTTATGGTACTTATCTCACAGAAGTGAAATTTCAGGTAAGTTTTTATAGTTCCCTGGGTAGAAGACATTTTCTAAATGTAAAAAACATCTCATCGGACTTCCCTGGTGGTAGAGTGGATAGGAATCCATCTGTCAACGCAGGGGACATGGGTTGGATTCCCCGGCTTGGGAGGATTCCACAGGCCTCAGAGCAACTAAGCCCGTGCACCACAACTACTAAGCCTGCACTCTAGGGCTGGCAAGACACAGCTACTGAAGCCCATGTGCACCTAGAGCCTGTGCTCTGCAACAAGAGAAGCCACCGCAATGAGAAGCCTGCACACTACAAGGAAGAGTAGCCCCCACTCTCAGCAATTAGAGAATGCCTATGAGCAGCAATGAAGGCCCATCGCAATCCAAAATAATAAAATTAATAAAAATGCATGAATAATTATAAAAACACACTTTCATCATATCAAAAGAAAAAGCTTACACATGATCTCTTTTTTTCAGCTATCTTCTGCTTATGTCTTCAACACACCCAGTGTTCTCTGCTGGATCAATGCTCCTCTGATCATCTGCCTGGCTAGCTCTTCCTTATCTTTAGGACCTCAGCTCACACGTCAGTTCCTCAGGACTCCTTCCCTGAGAATGTGTTCCCTCTGTCACAGCTGCCCTTTGCTTTCCTCTGTCACAACCCTGTCCCACGGTCCTTTGCTTTCAGAGCACTTATCACAGTTTGAGATGAGATGCGTGTCACATAGAGCATATCTGTCCTCCGCTCTAGAGTGGAAGCCACAAGAAGTCAGGAACCAGGTCTGCTTAACGTCTCAGTGAGTTCCCTGGGCCTTTCCCAGGGTTGGACACAAAACAGTATCACCAAAAAACCTTGGTAAATGCCTGGATCATGTCTCTGAACTTAGTAAGATTTTGTGCTCTATGATGTTTGAAGCTGTGTCTTCTACGTCTCAGCTGTCTCTTGAGTGCTCTACAGATCTCTGGCTGATTGGATAAGTTGATAACCCTGGTTCCCCCAGGAACATTTCCCTTTTCCTACCAGGAGCCCTGCTGCTGTCTCCTTCTGCTGCCAGCTACCCCAGAGGTTTCAAATCTTTTGACTAAGAAAGTTTTTAGTTGCTAGATCAATTACAGTTTTTTGTTTTTTGGTGGGCTTTCCCATTCTCTATCTGCCAACAGTAGAGTTTACTGTCTCCTCTTACTATGAAATTAATTATATCCCCAACATTTATATGCTGGATTCCTAATCCCTCGTTATCTCAGAATGTGACTGTATTCGGAATCAGGGCCTTTAGAGAGGCAATGAAGTTAAAGTGAGGCCAGTTGAGTGAATCCTAATCCAATCTGATTAGTGTCCTTATAAAAAGAGGGAGAAACACCAGGGACGCATGTGAACAACAGAAGGGCCGTGTGAGGACACAGTGAGAAAGTGGCCACCTGCAAACCCAGGACAGTCCTCAAGAGAAACCAAGCCTGTTGATTCGATCATGGACTTCTAACCTCCAGGTCCACGAGAAGATAGATTTCACTGTTAAGACACCCAATCTGTGATATTTTGTTCCAAGAGCCAAGGCACAGCAGTACAGCTCTGCTGAAGAACGTCTGTGGGCTCCCGGGGCTGGACAGGCCTCTAAGAAGCACCTCCCTTTGTTCCCTCCAGGACATCAGTCAACCATCTGCCCCAGGAAGGGCTCAACTTTAAGCCAGTGTCTTCTGAAGGGTGAGTGTCTTACTTTTCTGGGTTATGTTTCTGCTACTCTCTCCACTTCTACTAGAAGCTGGGGACAGCTTCATCTTTTCCCTTCCTTGGGACTTTCAACCCTAGAAAAGAAAGTTTCTAGAAAGCTCACTATTAGAGAAAGAATGAGCTCACAGAAAGCTCACTCTTTCAGAAAGATAATACCTTTCAGAGTGCCTGCCAGAGGCTTTGTCACCCAAAGGAACACTCAGACTCCACTTCTCTGCTTCATTAGTCAGAAACCACAATATTTGTTCTTGAAACATGCTTAAGAAAACAAAATGTCAAAGAAAACACAGCTTTTTTTTTTAACCATATTTTAACCATAGGCTTATGGCAGTTTATACTCTACAATCAATGTTGAAAAAATAAAATTTGGCCTTTTGGGCAATGTTCCTTCAATTAAAGTGACCAACATCAACTCATGCAGAGAAAACAGTAACAACAATAACAGAAAAGAATGAATGAAGTTTGATACCTAAACGTCAAGAAGTCTTTATTATTAAACACTTTATTTTGAAAATGGTAGAACAAGGTGTCAAATGACTGACACAAGTTGAAATAACTTTTACATTTTGCTTTATCACATAAACACTAACATTTTTCTTACTACCAAGTCTCTGGCTTAGTATGTAAGCCTCTAAGACCCCATGGAGGAATAGAGACAAGTCTGATTTGCAGAACATAGGAAACTTCTACTGTCTTCATTTTATACTCCAGCATCAGGAGAGGCAACATGATATTACAAGCTCTATTCAGAGGAAAGCTACAACAAAGGCCTATTAACAAAGGATATGTAGATTACGTTTCCTTCTGCCACACTGCAATGTCTATCACAGCCACCACCCAATTCATTCTCTCCCATCACCATGGCAACCTGCATTAGTCCTAAGCAGCTAGAATACTATCAACCAAGAAGAGAAAGCCTATATCCTCAGCTCATGTGGGTTTATTTCAAATAATGATCTTGTCAGTAAGTTCTTGCCTTATTACATAGAGTAGGCAGTCATCAGCACTGGAGAGATCCAAGGACTTCTGGGCTCTTGGCACTGAAAATTGCTTAGATTCCAATTTCCTCTTCAATATCCAATTAAGGGTGGGATTACATAAATCCTCAGCTACCCAGCTAAATCTAGCTATAGCTCAGTCACTAAATGAGACTAAAATGATCTCAAATAAAAGGCAACACTGAATGATACTAGGCAACAAATTAATTATATAAGAGGCCTTACCAAAAAGAAAATGAAAGAAATATCATAAAGGCCAACTATGTCTGCAATTCTTTTTACTTTAGCGTGGGTGCCCACTTCTCTGCTTCATTAGTCAGAAACCACAATATTTGTTCTTGAAACATGCTTAAGAAAACAAAATGTCAAAGAAAACACAGCTTTTTTTTTTAACCATATTTTAACCATAGGCTTATGGCAGTTTATACTCTACAATCAATGTTGAAAAAATAAAATTTGGCCTTTTGGGCAATGTTCCTTCAATTAAAGTGACCAACATCAACTCATGCAGAGAAAACAGTAACAACAATAACAGAAAAGAATGAATGAAGTTTGATACCTAAACGTCAAGAAGTCTTTATTATTAAACACTTTATTTTGAAAATGGTAGAACAAGGTGTCAAATGACTGACACAAGTTGAAATAACTTTTACATTTTGCTTTATCACATAAACACTAACATTTTTCTTACTACCAAGTCTCTGGCTTAGTATGTAAGCCTCTAAGACCCCATGGAGGAATAGAGACAAGTCTGATTTGCAGAACATAGGAAACTTCTACTGTCTTCATTTTATACTCCAGCATCAGGAGAGGCAACATGATATTACAAGCTCTATTCAGAGGAAAGCTACAACAAAGGCCTATTAACAAAGGATATGTAGATTACGTTTCCTTCTGCCACACTGCAATGTCTATCACAGCCACCACCCAATTCATTCTCTCCCATCACCATGGCAACCTGCATTAGTCCTAAGCAGCTAGAATACTATCAACCAAGAAGAGAAAGCCTATATCCTCAGCTCATGTGGGTTTATTTCAAATAATGATCTTGTCAGTAAGTTCTTGCCTTATTACATAGAGTAGGCAGTCATCAGCACTGGAGAGATCCAAGGACTTCTGGGCTCTTGGCACTGAAAATTGCTTAGATTCCAATTTCCTCTTCAATATCCAATTAAGGGTGGGATTACATAAATCCTCAGCTACCCAGCTAAATCTAGCTATAGCTCAGTCACTAAATGAGACTAAAATGATCTCAAATAAAAGGCAACACTGAATGATACTAGGCAACAAATTAATTATATAAGAGGCCTTACCAAAAAGAAAATGAAAGAAATATCATAAAGGCCAACTATGTCTGCAATTCTTTTTACTTTAGCGTGGGTGCCCAGTGCAGCTCAAGGTAAATCCTTTTGATTAACTATTTCTAGAAGCTTCTTAAACCAAAATATCTTTTAAAACTATTCGAGTGTATTTGAGATGACTCAGTTAAAGCTAGAACAATCCATGGCTGTAATTATGAGGGAATTATAATAGCTTTTCTCCACAAGCTGAGGGCAGAGCAATTATTCTGCATACAGCTTGTAACTCTTGGAAAAGTCAAAACTGCTATGTAAAGTGGGAACACCTAATTAACAAATGCGTCTGCCATTTGGAAGTCTATCAATAAGTTGGGTTTCATCTCTTGATAAGTGAGTTTTGTGTTTTCTACTTTAAAGTCTTAAGTACAATCTTGCAGGATAGCTGTGCGGATTCTAATTAAGCTATAGAACACTGAGAACACTGTGGAACATGGCACCACACTTAAGAGCTCCAAACTCATGGAAGAGAAACAAAAGGACCTCTCTTCACGATGACAAAAACACAGACAACTTAACTTGTAATACAAAATGATAGCATGTTCAACAGTGATAAGTACGAGCAAGACCATTAACTGTGCTGGTCTGGTAAATAAGATCCATATTGCCTCGCAGGTTAAGGAAAACTTCACTGAAGAAGGAACATTTAGACTGGGTTTTGAAAGGTGAAAAGGACTCTATGAGGAAGCTGAAGTAAAATAATCTCTGTTTGTTTGAAGATGACACAAAAAAATCATAAGGAATCCACATACACACAAATCTATTAGTGCTAATAAACATGTTCAGCAAAGCTGATAGATGTAAGATCAAAATCAATATACTAAACAATTTAGTCAGTTTTATTAATACACGCTTGGAAATGAACAATGTGAAAATGAAATGAAGACAATTCAATTTGTAATAGCATAAAAAGAATAAAATATGAACAAATTTAACAAAAGAAGTGTAAGACTTTTACACTTAAAATTTAAAAAAACACTTGACTGAAGTTAAATAATTCTTAAGTAGGCAGAAAGACATTTCACATTTGTTAAATGGGAGACTTATTCTTGTTAAGATGGAAATACACCCCAGATTGGTCTACAAATTCAGCACAGTCTCTACAAAGATTCCAGCTACCTTCTGGGTCAGAAATTGACAACCTGATTCTAAAATTTATATGCAAGTATAAGGGACAAAGAATGGCCAAAGAAACCTTGAAAAGTAATAACTCCAGTATTCTTGCCTGGAAAACCCCATGGGCAGAGGAGCCTAGTAGGCTATAGTCCATGGGGTCTCAAAGAGTCGGACACCACTGAGCATCTGAGGAAGAACAAACGAGAAGAGCTCATGTTTTCTGATCTACTTTGGAAGAGCAGTTATTTCTTAGACGTGACTTAAAGCACAAGCAATTAAAAGAAAAATATACACATTAGACTTCATAATGATTAAAAGGTATGTGCTTCAAAGATGGCTATCAAAATATGAAAAGATAACTCATAGAATGGGAGAATATATTTGCAATTTATATTTCTGATAGTTTGTTATCCAGAGTCTATAAAAAGTCTTAAGACTCAACAATAAAAAGATAGCTAATTAAGAATTGGGCAGTCAGGTTGATGTGTGCCAGTAAACAATAAAACTCTGCAAAAAAGAAAATAAAGAAATGGGCAAAGGATGTGAATATACATTTCAACCAACTAGGTATACAAATAAGCCAATAAGCACATGAAATGATATTTGACACCACTAGTTATTAGGAAAATTCAAATTAAAACCATAATAATTTTAAAAAAACTTTTATTTATTTATTTTTGGCTGTGCTGGGTCTTTGTTGATGTGTGGGTTTAGCTGCTCAGGAGTATGTGGGATCTTCCTGGATCAGGGATCGAACCTGTGTCTCCTGCATTGGCAGACAGGTTCTTATCCACTGAGCCACAAGGGAAGCCCCTAAAACCATAATAATTTATCTGCTTAAATAACTGTAATATATAGTGGAACTATATGCAATTTTGTACTGTATGTTCAAGGTTTTCTGTAAATATGCTATCATAGTTTCATAATTAAAAAAAAAAGATTAAAAGAAGAGAAAAAAATACAATGAGATGTCACGTTAACTTCCTGTAGGATGGGTTATAACTAAAAAGACAGACAGTAACAAATATTGGAAAGTCAGAATCTTCATAAATTGCTGGTAGGAATGTAACATGGTGCAGTCACATTGGGACACAATTTTGCACGACCTCAAAAAGTTAAACAGAGAGTTATTTTATAACCCAGCACTCCTAGGTATACACCCAAGACAAATGAACACATATGTACATATGAAAATCTGTACCTGAATGTTCATAGCAGCATTATTAATAGCCCAGAAGTGGTAACAATTTAGCTGTCCATTGATTGACAAATGAATAAATAAAATGTAGTGTATCTATACCGTGGAATATTCTTTGGTGATAAAAAAGAAATGAGGGCTTCTCTGGTGGTCCAGTGGGTAAAGAGTCCGCCTTGCAGTGCAAAGGGCACTGGTTCGATCCCTGGCCCGGGAAGATCCCACATGCCACAAAGCGGCTAGACCGCTGTGTCCAATTACGAGCCAGCACTCTGAAGCGTGTGTGTCCAGAGCCAGTGCTCTGCAACAAGAGAGGCCACTGCAATGGGAGGTCCGCACAGGCCAGAGAATAAAGATGGATGAAAATAAAAAAACAAAAAACCAATAAAAGAGGCCAAAAATTTTTTTAAATTCCATTTAAAAAAAAGAAATGAAATACTGATACATATACTACAACATGAATAAAGCTTGAAAACATGCTAAATGAAATAAGCTGGACATAAAGGGCCACAAATTAAATGAAGCAGTTACTGAATTATAATCAGTACGTCCATAGGGACAGAAAATAGATTAATAATTGCTAGTAGTTGGGGACAAGTGAAAATGGAATAAATGAGTTCTATATTGCCAATGGGTGTAAGGTTTCTTTTGGAGTGATGAAAATATTCTAGACTTTGATAGTGGCAATAGTTACATAACCTTGTGAATATGCTTAAAAAAAAGTGAATCATACATTTTAAAAGAGTAGACTTTATGGTGTGTAAATTATATCCCAATTAAAAAAAGATAAAGACAATCTGGAGTCATAACAACTTCCCTAAAGCATTGTCTGTATGCTTCCTACAAACCTATACAATTGGGATTGTCAAAACTGTATCCATCATAAAACTGATACAATCTTCCATCTCTTCAACCAGTCTTGTAAGATCCTTAAAATTAGAGTCTATGTGTTTTCCCAAAATCCAGCAATAATGCTTAGCAGAAAGTAGGCTAAAGGACGTAAGTAACTGGAATGAGTTTGCTGCTGGAGCAAGGTGAAAGGAGAGTGGTCTGATCGCAGACCCTAAAGACCTCCAGTGTCACATTGATTGACAAATGTCATAGCAGCATTATTAATAGCCCAGAAGTGGTAACAATTTAGCTGTCCATTGATTGACAAATGAATAAATAAAATGTAGTGTATCTATACCGTGGAATATTCTTTGGTGATAAAAAAGAAATGAGGGCTTCTCTGGTGGTCCAGTGGGTAAAGAGTCCGCCTTGCAGTGCAAAGGGCACTGGTTCGATCCCTGGCCCGGGAAGATCCCACATGCCACAAAGCGGCTAGACCGCTGTGTCCAATTACGAGCCAGCACTCTGAAGCGTGTGTGTCCAGAGCCAGTGCTCTGCAACAAGAGAGGCCACTGCAATGGGAGGTCCGCACAGGCCAGAGAATAAAGATGGATGAAAATAAAAAAACAAAAAACCAATAAAAGAGGCCAAAAATTTTTTTAAATTCCATTTAAAAAAAAGAAATGAAATACTGATACATATACTACAACATGAATAAAGCTTGAAAACATGCTAAATGAAATAAGCTGGACATAAAGGGCCACAAATTAAATGAAGCAGTTACTGAATTATAATCAGTACGTCCATAGGGACAGAAAATAGATTAATAATTGCTAGTAGTTGGGGACAAGTGAAAATGGAATAAATGAGTTCTATATTGCCAATGGGTGTAAGGTTTCTTTTGGAGTGATGAAAATATTCTAGACTTTGATAGTGGCAATAGTTACATAACCTTGTGAATATGCTTAAAAAAAAGTGAATCATACATTTTAAAAGAGTAGACTTTATGGTGTGTAAATTATATCCCAATTAAAAAAAGATAAAGACAATCTGGAGTCATAACAACTTCCCTAAAGCATTGTCTGTATGCTTCCTACAAACCTATACAATTGGGATTGTCAAAACTGTATCCATCATAAAACTGATACAATCTTCCATCTCTTCAACCAGTCTTGTAAGATCCTTAAAATTAGAGTCTATGTGTTTTCCCAAAATCCAGCAATAATGCTTAGCAGAAAGTAGGCTAAAGGTACGTAAGTAACTGGAATGAGTTTGCTGCTGGAGCAAGGTGAAAGGAGAGTGGTCTGATCGCAGACCCTAAAGACCTCCAGTGTCCAGAGAAGGGCTGGGCCTAACATGAGGAGGCACCTGACCTTTGTCTTGTAGGTATTGGGAAAACCTTGAGTTTTTTAAACTGAGGAATAAAATGATAACAATTGCTTCTAGAAATAAATAAATCTGATGGCAGAAAGATGATACCAAAATAGAGATATTAAGTTAGGAGGCACTGAATGACCATAGATGTACAGTCAAATGACAAAATAAGTCAAAGAATCAAAAATCCTCTCCTCTCACCCTCAAGTCAACTGAATTGACCAATGAAAAAGAAAAACATGTCTGTTTTTAATTCACATTGGAACTAAGGGGTGATATGATCCATCTGTCACAACCTGCAGAGGGATACACATGGGAAGGTACCAAGAGCCAATTTCCTGCAATGATAGTAAGGATGGGATGTATGTTATAGTAGGTAGGTACAAAGAACTTCTACAACCTGGCAACAACAACAACAAAACTCAGTTAAAAATGGGCAAAGGACTTGAAATATCACTTCTCTAAAGAAGATTTACAAATAGCCAATAACCCATGTGAGAAGATGCTCAACGTCACCAATCATTAGGGTAATGCAAGTCAAGACTATGATTAAGTACTACTCTGCACCCTTTAGGACAATTACAATTTTAAAAATTGGAAAATAACAAATGTTGGTGAGGATGTAGAGAAATTGGAACACCTGTACTTCATTGCTGGACATGTAAAATCGTGCATGCGCTATAAGAAATGGTATCACAATTCCTCCAAAAAGTAAACTTATTGTAACTATTTGATCCAGTGGCTTCCCTTCTGGGTAGGGTACTCAAAAGAAATCAGAGCAGGCACTTGGATAGATATTGCATGCCCATGTTCACCACAGTATCACTCACAACAGCCAAAAGGTCAAAACAATCCAAGCGCCCATCAACAGATGAATGGATAAAAAAAATACAGTACACAACAATGGAATAGCACATGACCTTAGAAAGGAAATTCTGACAACATGCAACAATGTATATGAATTGTGGAGATATTATATGAGTGAAATAAGCCATTCACAAATGGCCAAATACTGTACAATTCCACTTGTAGGAGGTACCAAAAGTAGTCAGATTCAGAGAGTTAGGAAGCAGAAAAGCAGTGCCCAGGGACTGGGAAGAGAAAGAATGAGATTTAGTGTTTATTAAATTGAATTTCAGTTTTTGAAGATGAAAAAATTCTCAAGATGAAAGGAGGTGATGTTGTGTAACAACATGAGGGCACTTAATGCCACAGAACTGTAGACTTAAAAATGATTAAAATGGTAAATTTTATGTTATGTATATTTTGTCACAATGAAAAATACAAGTTATATAGAAAAAGATAGAAAATACATAATATAGCAAGAAAACATACAAGTCAGAGAACATAAGATGACAGAAGTCCAAAGTATCAATTATGACAATAAGTATCAGTGGGTTAAACTCCCTATAGATTCTCATGTGGAATACAATTATTTCAATTTTCTGCTACTGTTACTAGGCACTGTGAATATGCAGTAGTCAAGAAAGAATCTTCATGTACCATTATCAACATTACGAATAACATATAAAGGGTAAACTAGAAGTACAAAAAGAATATGGCATAAACACAACTGTGATAGAAGTCTTAACACACCTCTTTCAGTCCTTGGCAGATCAAGTAGGTGAAAATTAAGTAGGAACATGAACAGTCTTATCAAATGCTTGTAAAAATATGGAAAAATCATGACAGAGAGTTTTCAAGATTCTAAAAAGAAACTGTACTGGCTATATCTTTGACCAGTGCAAAACAACAACAAAAATAATAATGATCATATACAAAGTCATTCCAACTACTTGGAAATTTTTTTAAAAAATAGCTTAAAACAACAGAAACACAAAGACACTGGTTAATCTCATCAAGTAAAAGACAATTGCAGTATGAAATAGTGAAATCAGAAAGATATAGTCACAGGTATCCAGAGGTTATCCTTCTAAACCACATACTAATTAATTCAACAATGAATAGCACATGACCTTAGAAAGGAAATTCTGACAACATGCAACAATGTATATGAATTGTGGAGATATTATATGAGTGAAATAAGCCATTCACAAATGGCCAAATACTGTACAATTCCACTTGTAGGAGGTACCAAAAGTAGTCAGATTCAGAGAGTTAGGAAGCAGAAAAGCAGTGCCCAGGGACTGGGAAGAGAAAGAATGAGATTTAGTGTTTATTAAATTGAATTTCAGTTTTTGAAGATGAAAAAATTCTCAAGATGAAAGGAGGTGATGTTGTGTAACAACATGAGGGCACTTAATGCCACAGAACTGTAGACTTAAAAATGATTAAAATGGTAAATTTTATGTTATGTATATTTTGTCACAATGAAAAATACAAGTTATATAGAAAAAGATAGAAAATACATAATATAGCAAGAAAACATACAAGTCAGAGAACATAAGATGACAGAAGTCCAAAGTATCAATTATGACAATAAGTATCAGTGGGTTAAACTCCCTATAGATTCTCATGTGGAATACAATTATTTCAATTTTCTGCTACTGTTACTAGGCACTGTGAATATGCAGTAGTCAAGAAAGAATCTTCATGTACCATTATCAACATTACGAATAACATATAAAGGGTAAACTAGAAGTACAAAAAGAATATGGCATAAACACAACTGTGATAGAAGTCTTAACACACCTCTTTCAGTCCTTGGCAGATCAAGTAGGTGAAAATTAAGTAGGAACATGAACAGTCTTATCAAATGCTTGTAAAAATATGGAAAAATCATGACAGAGAGTTTTCAAGATTCTAAAAAGAAACTGTACTGGCTATATCTTTTGACCAGTGCAAAACAACAACAAAAATAATAATGATCATATACAAAGTCATTCCAACTACTTGGAAATTTTTTTAAAAAATAGCTTAAAACAACAGAAACACAAAGACACTGGTTAATCTCATCAAGTAAAAAGACAATTGCAGTATGAAATAGTGAAATCAGAAAGATATAGTCACAGGTATCCAGAGGTTATCCTTCTAAACCACATACTAATTAATTCAACATCTGAATAAAGTGGATGATGTCCTAGAAAAAAAAATAGGGAAATCGACGCAAAAGAAGAACATTTTACGGGCAATCTCTATAGACTAAGGGCTTCCCTGGTGGCTCAGTGGTAAAGAATCCACCTACAATGGAAGAGACGCCGGAGATGCAGGTTCAGTCCCTGGGTTAGGAAGATCCCCTGGAGTAGTGCATGGTAACCCACATGGTATTTTTGCCTGGAGAATTCCATGGGCCGAGGAAGGGCAGGCTACAATCCATAGGGTCACAAAGAGTTGGGCACAAGTGAAGTGACTTTGCGTGCACACACACACTATAGAAGAAATAATAGAACTGTTAAAAGAAGGTGCCAGGCTCCATTTACTGGTGGCTCAAACTTCCAGGAATACAGTTTCCATAAATTTTTTTTATAGGGTACCAGAAAAACAGAAAATACTTCTAGGTCCAAATGTCCAGACTTTACAAATGAAAACATCTGTCAGTTTTGTGGCTGATCTTTTTTTTTTTTTAAGTGTAATTGACACACTACTACTCATAAACTTAAGATCTCCTTACTGGCTGCTTTTCTCAAGCCCCATTCCCTCCCACCCACCTCCCTTCTTCTGCCCAAACTACAATGACTATGCATGAGCTCTGGATCCTTACAGGCTCTGAGATAAAGGTG
Organism: Tragulus kanchil; assembly: GCA_022376925.1. NCBI lineage: Eukaryota > Metazoa > Chordata > Mammalia > Artiodactyla > Tragulidae > Tragulus > Tragulus kanchil. The sequence goes on from JAIOJX010000024.1 coordinate 131,096,340, forward strand.
AAGCTTTTAATTTGTGAGGATAATAGGAACCAATAAAATGAAAGAAAAATGCTCAGCTAGAAAATAAAATAGGAAAGTCAGTTCCCTGTGTCCCTTCATTGTTAGTTGCTAAGTCTGTCTGATTCTGCGACCCCATGAACCACAGCCTCCAGGTTCCTTCCATGGGATTTCCCAGGCAGGAACTCATTTTCCCAGTGAAAAACAGTTTGCAAAAAATCATGACAGAGAGTTTTCAAGATTCTAAAAGAAACTGTACTGGCTATATCTTGACCAGTGCAAAACAACAACAAAAATAATAATGATCATATACAAAGTCATTCCAACTACTTGGAAATTTTTTTAAAAAATAGCTTAAAACAACAGAAACACAAAGACACTGGTTAATCTCATCAAGTAAAAAGACAATTGCAGTATGAAATAGTGAAATCAGAAAGATATAGTCACAGGTATCCAGAGGTTATCCTTCTAAACCACATACTAATTAATTCAACATCTGAATAAAGTGGATGATGTCCTAGAAAAAAAAATAGGGAAATCGACGCAAAAGAAGAACATTTTACGGGCAATCTCTATAGACTAAGGGCTTCCCTGGTGGCTCAGTGGTAAAGAATCCACCTACAATGGAAGAGACGCCGGAGATGCAGGTTCAGTCCCTGGGTTAGGAAGATCCCCTGGAGTAGTGCATGGTAACCCACATGGTATTTTTGCCTGGAGAATTCCATGGGCCGAGGAAGGGCAGGCTACAATCCATAGGGTCACAAAGAGTTGGGCACAAGTGAAGTGACTTTGCGTGCACACACACACTATAGAAGAAATAATAGAACTGTTAAAAGAAGGTGCCAGGCTCCATTTACTGGTGGCTCAAACTTCCAGGAATACAGTTTCCATAAATTTTTTTTATAGGGTACCAGAAAAACAGAAAATACTTCTAGGTCCAAATGTCCAGACTTTACAAATGAAAACATCTGTCAGTTTTGTGGCTGATCTTTTTTTTTTTTTAAGTGTAATTGACACACTACTACTCATAAACTTAAGATCTCCTTACTGGCTGCTTTTCTCAAGCCCCATTCCCTCCCACCCACCTCCCTTCTTCTGCCCAAACTACAATGACTATGCATGAGCTCTGGATCCTTACAGGCTCTGAGATAAAGGTGAAGCTTTTAATTTGTGAGGATAATAGGAACCAATAAAATGAAAGAAAAATGCTCAGCTAGAAAATAAAATAGGAAAGTCAGTTCCCTGTGTCCCTTCATTGTTAGTTGCTAAGTCTGTCTGATTCTGCGACCCCATGAACCACAGCCTCCAGGTTCCTTCCATGGGATTTCCCAGGCAGGAACTCATTTTCCCAGTGAGTTGCCATTTCCTTCTCCAGAAGATCTTCCTGACCCAGAGATCAAACCCACATTGCTAAATTGCAGGTGGATATCTTACAGAGTCACTGGGAAAGGCCATATCCCTCCTACACCAAAATAAATTCCAAATGAAAGAGTTCCACATAAAAACAAGTAACAAAAGGAACAAGAGGAAAAAGGAGGTCAACATTTACCGGTGTGTATATGAAGAGCATATGCTGAAGGTCCTGAAAACTTTAAATAAAAATTCAAAAATTCAGGGGCTTCCCTGGTGGGCCAGTGGGTAAGGACACTGCCTTGCAGTGCAAGGGGCACCGGTTCCATCCCTGGCCTGGGAGGATCCCACGTGCCGCGGACCGGCTGGACCGATGTGTCCAATTACCAAGCCGGAGCTCTGGAGCGCATGCGCCCAGAGCCGGTGCTCAGCGACAACAGAGGCCACTGCGATGGGAGGCCCACGCGGGCCAAAAGTACAAAGATGGATGAAAAGAGATAAATTAAAGACCAACAGAAGTGGCCTGCCCGTCCCCCTCCCTCCCCAACCCGCTCCCCTCCCAAAAAAAATTAATAAAAAAAAAAAATTCAAAATTAGGAAACAATTTTCACAATATAGAAAAAGAGAACTCGAGGAGGCAATCCATAGAAGAAATACAGACACTTAATAAACAAAAAAATCCTCCATTATTGTTATACCTCTAATTATAAAAATTGGAAAATTCTAACAATGAGATGCTTCTTCATCTGGCCCCTCCTCCAATTTGATAACTGGGTAAAAATTAGAAAAAGGCAATAATGCTTAGAAGCCTGTGGGGAATGTGGCCCTGACATATTAACAATGGCAATGTAAACTGACAGGAAAATTTTTATAAACATTTTTAAAAATCATGCCCAGTGACCTGATGACTCTGCATCTGAAAGTTTGTATGAAAGAAACATGAAAGGTACAGCAAGTCTCTGTACACCTCATTTATAATATGAAACAATGAATATAAACTAAATAAAAATTGAACGATGGCTAATAAGTTATAATACAGCTATATGATGGAAGACTTCGTAGCCTTTAAAAAGTATACAGTAAAAGACTTAAGGGCTTCCCCTGGTGGTCCAGTGGATAAGGACACCGCCTTGCAGTGCAAGGGGCGCCAGTTCGATCCCTGGCCTGGGAAGATCCCACATGCCATGGAGTGGCTGGACCGATGTGTCCAATTACCGAGCCGAAGCTCTGGAGCGCATGCGCCCAGAGCCGGCGCTCTGCGACGACAGAGGCCACTGCGATGGGAGGTCCACACGGGCCAAAGAATAAAGATAGATGAAAAATAGACAAATGAAAGACCAAAAGAAATGGCACGCCTGCCCCCTCCCTCCCCACCCCACCCTCTTCCAAAAAAAAAAAGAGACTATTTAATAATAGGAAAATATTTGTGATCAGAAAAAAGTAGGTCACACAACACTGCCCATATTTGGAGAAAAAGTTAAAAGTGTGGGAGTGTATCTAGTTTTCACTTTCCATATTTTTTTCCCATTGATCGTTTTTTTTACAATTAACATACTGATATTTTTATAATCAGAGAAGATATACATAAAATTCAATATTTAGAGTGGAATGGCTCAGGGAGAGTATACAAAAGGAAAAATCAAGGAATACAACTCATGTGAACAACTAGATACAAATGACTGGTAATATTTGCTTGTTCTCCAAACAATAAGACCTGTCCATCAGCCTTAAGTGTGGGCTACATATGGTAATTGGATTTGCTTCCTGATCATTCACCTAAGGCTCCCTTGAGTTTCTATGATTTAATCACAGATGACAGTCTGGCCAGATCACACTCTTCCTGAGCACACCTATAGACAGAAGGAAACCTCAGGAATCAGTCTTCCTCCCTATGACCCACAGAATGGGGCAAGCAGCATTCCTCTCCCTCAGTTCCCTTGAGGAGTCCTGGGTGGGAAACATGCACACACACACACACTTCCCAATTACTTTTCTCCCACACTTACCCTTCCAATCTGCTTCCAGAAGGACCTGGAAAAGGCTAAAGGTAAAGAAGGATCTGTCCAGGGCTAAAAGAAATGGATTTTATAGACCTTCCTCTCCTCCCACCAGGAGGCTACTACTGTCTCCTCCCAAACCAGGATTCCTCCAGAAAATGGGAGGGGAAAGGGGGAAGGGAGCTTACAGATCTTCAGAGAAGACAGAGAAAAAGGAAGTGGTCTTACAAAAGTCAGTTACATGATTAGGTAGCAAATGAACTGAACCAGATGGAAAATATGTTTTTCTTGAAACATTCAATATAAATTTCATTTTTAGGGGAAATAAAAAAGGTGCCATCAGAGTCCACTTTCTTTAAGACATTTTTTGGGAATTCCCTAACAAGTCAAGAGGTTAGGACTCTGTGCTTCCACTCCAGGGCATGCAGATTCCATCACTGGTCAGAGAACTACGATCCCACAAGCTGAACAATGCGCCCCGCCCACAAAATAAAACATGTTTTCAAATGTGTATTAAACCCTTGTTTTAAAATCTTTGGTTGTTTCTAGCTAGTGACTTTACTGAAGCCCTCCGACTTGGTCACACAACACTGCCCATATTTGGAGAAAAAGTTAAAAGTGTGGGAGTGTATCTAGTTTTCACTTTCCATATTTTTTTCCCATTGATCGTTTTTTTTACAATTAACATACTGATATTTTTATAATCAGAGAAGATATACATAAAATTCAATATTTAGAGTGGAATGGCTCAGGGAGAGTATACAAAAGGAAAAATCAAGGAATACAACTCATGTGAACAACTAGATACAAATGACTGGTAATATTTGCTTGTTCTCCAAACAATAAGACCTGTCCATCAGCCTTAAGTGTGGGCTACATATGGTAATTGGATTTGCTTCCTGATCATTCACCTAAGGCTCCCTTGAGTTTCTATGATTTAATCACAGATGACAGTCTGGCCAGATCACACTCTTCCTGAGCACACCTATAGACAGAAGGAAACCTCAGGAATCAGTCTTCCTCCCTATGACCCACAGAATGGGGCAAGCAGCATTCCTCTCCCTCAGTTCCCTTGAGGAGTCCTGGGTGGGAAACATGCACACACACACACACTTCCCAATTACTTTTCTCCCACACTTACCCTTCCAATCTGCTTCCAGAAGGACCTGGAAAAGGCTAAAGGTAAAGAAGGATCTGTCCAGGGCTAAAAGAAATGGATTTTATAGACCTTCCTCTCCTCCCACCAGGAGGCTACTACTGTCTCCTCCCAAACCAGGATTCCTCCAGAAAATGGGAGGGGAAAGGGGGAAGGGAGCTTACAGATCTTCAGAGAAGACAGAGAAAAAGGAAGTGGTCTTACAAAAGTCAGTTACATGATTAGGTAGCAAATGAACTGAACCAGATGGAAAATATGTTTTTCTTGAAACATTCAATATAAATTTCATTTTTAGGGGAAATAAAAAAGGTGCCATCAGAGTCCACTTTCTTTAAGACATTTTTTGGGAATTCCCTAACAAGTCAAGAGGTTAGGACTCTGTGCTTCCACTCCAGGGCATGCAGATTCCATCACTGGTCAGAGAACTACGATCCCACAAGCTGAACAATGCGCTCCCCGCCCACAAAATAAAACATGTTTTCAAATGTGTATTAAACCCTTGTTTTAAAATCTTTGGTTGTTTCTAGCTAGTAGACTTTACTGAAGCCCTCCGACTTGGCAGCTGGGGTTGAACATACACATTACTTAGTAATCATCACAGAGACTTACAATAAAGATGATATTAATACTTCACATCAAGGAAGAGGAAAAGAACAAGTAAAAAAAAAAACCTTCCTGATTCTAAAACTGTTCCTGAAATACTGTGAAGATTTCAGGGAAGTCCTTAAAATATCTCTTGGGAATACTGTGAACGGTTCCAAAGCTAGAAGTTATTAAGTACCAAATAAAACAGTTTAATGAATATGAACAAAAAATAGTGGCAGTCTTTGCACTGGACTTTAAATGTGACTAATCTGATAAAGGGAAAGAGTATTTACAAGAGGAAATGTTTAGGTGTTCTTTTACTGATAGCAGCAGGCTCACTCTCCTCAGATAACAGGCTTTCTTTAGTCTGTTAATTGTTGGCATAATTAAAACCATAAGGTAAGAGATAGCTCAGACAAACTTCCCTGAAACCACTATTAAGGGTCTTACCCTGACACCCTCCTTCTCAAGAAATTCTTCACTGAAAAAGAAATCCATTTCAGTCACCAGTCAGTTTCCCAAACCTGGATCCCAGAAGCTCTCTCAGCTTCACCAAGGCCTTTTCATCTGGTAGGACTTATATCCCCACAATGAGGCCAAAGGTTTAGAGAAGGCTCACAGGGTAAGAAACCTCCACCTCAATGATCTTTGACAACTCCAAGCCTATGACCATGCCTCGTACACAGTAGGTACTCAGTGAAATTTTCTTGAATATATTTGGTGGAACGGTAGCTTCATAGTTGCCCTAAAGTGAATAATGAAAGTAACCCCAAAGACTACTCCAGAAATGGAGAAGTTCCCCATCTTTATGAAATCATAACCGGATTTGGTCAGTTAATGAACCATCTGAATCTCGATGAGCTTCTCAATCCATATTTTTGCCTGACAATTGTATTCCTTTACTTATTTAATTCTGGAAAGGAAAAAAAAATCTTAACAATTTTAAAATACAGGGAAAATCACTAACTAATTAGAATCCTTTAAATATTCTGCCTCCAGAAAGCTTAATCAAACCATCTGGGTCTTGGCATAAGACAAAATAGGATCTAGACCTAACACTGCCTCTTACCAGCTCTGACCTTGAGAAAGTTACAAAATACTCCTAAACTTTGCTGTTTTTATCAACAGAGCAAGAATTACACACCTACCTAACATAACCACTGACTGTACAGAAATGGTGACATGATGCACAGTACTTAATGCACAGTAGTTATGAACACCATCACTATTATCATCAAACAGTCCTTGGATACATATGGCCTGGTTAACATTTAAGAAGCCCTTTAGAATTGCAGTAGTATAGCTTTGTCACTTAAGAAGTGACCTCTGAACTCTGATAATCCAGGTTTTGACAACAATGAGTTGTCTGACCTGGAGTCCTTAGCCTCAGTTTTCTCATCTAAGATGAAATCCATAGTATACATTTCATACTTTTTCTTCTGAGGATTGGACATACCAAGAAACACAAACTATTTAGAACAAAGCTCAATACATGTTCTATCTTTTAACCTAGGACCAAGAATAGGACTTCCTGGTGGCTAAAACAGTAAAGAATCTGCTTGCAATGTGGGAGACCTGGGTTCCATCCCTGGTTGAAGATCCTGGAGAAGGAATGGTACCCACTCCAGACCGGCTTTTCATGCCCAAATCGTTACACAGTTTAGGTACTTATATCCCACAATGAGGCCAAAGGTTTAGAGAAGGCTCACAGGGTAAGAAACCTCCACCTCAATGATCTTTGACAACTCCAAGCCTATGACCATGCCTCGTCACAGTAGGTACTCAGTGAAATTTTCTTGAATATATTTGGTGGAACGGTAGCTTCATAGTTGCCCTAAAGTGAATAATGAAAGTAACCCCAAAGACTACTCCAGAAATGGAGAAGTTCCCCATCTTTATGAAATCATAACCGGATTTGGTCAGTTAATGAACCATCTGAATCTCGATGAGCTTCTCAATCCATATTTTTGCCTGACAATTGTATTCCTTTACTTATTTAATTCTGGAAAGGAAAAAAAAATCTTAACAATTTTAAAATACAGGGAAAATCACTAACTAATTAGAATCCTTTAAATATTCTGCCTCCAGAAAGCTTAATCAAACCATCTGGGTCTTGGCATAAGACAAAATAGGATCTAGACCTAACACTGCCTCTTACCAGCTCTGACCTTGAGAAAGTTACAAAATACTCCTAAACTTTGCTGTTTTTATCAACAGAGCAAGAATTACACACCTACCTAACATAACCACTGACTGTACAGAAATGGTGACATGATGCACAGTACTTAATGCACAGTAGTTATGAACACCATCACTATTATCATCAAACAGTCCTTGGATACATATGGCCTGGTTAACATTTAAGAAGCCCTTTAGAATTGCAGTAGTATAGCTTTGTCACTTAAGAAGTGACCTCTGAACTCTGATAATCCAGGTTTTGACAACAATGAGTTGTCTGACCTGGAGTCCTTAGCCTCAGTTTTCTCATCTAAGATGAAATCCATAGTATACATTTCATACTTTTTCTTCTGAGGATTGGACATACCAAGAAACACAAACTATTTAGAACAAAGCTCAATACATGTTCTATCTTTTAACCTAGGACCAAGAATAGGACTTCCCTGGTGGCTAAAACAGTAAAGAATCTGCTTGCAATGTGGGAGACCTGGGTTCCATCCCTGGTTCGGAAGATCCCCTGGAGAAGGGAATGGCTACCCACTCCAGTATTCTTGCCTGGAGAATTCCATGGACAGAAGAGTCGAGCAAGCTACAGTCCATAGAGTCACAAAGAGTCAGACACAACTGAATGACTAACACACACACTAGAATAGGACATAAAACCTAGTAGGTACTCTAAATATTTTATGAATAAATAAATGATTTTTCCCTGATACTTTTCCTCTTGAACATAAGAAACTAGTTAAGGAAATCTTTGGGCATTTTGTGCACAGCTTCCTAGGATAAGCTTGAAGCTACCTGGGGTGGTCTGAAAGAAAATGTAGAGATGCAAAGCCTAAATGGTCACTCCACTTTTCACTAGATGTCATTTTATGACGTCTGTCAACAAAACTTGTAAATGATTCTGTACCTCTGTTTAATTTATACACTTTGTTCCACGAGACAAAACAGCACTACCTTTGTTCTCTGATTTTTTTTCCCCCCCAAATTCTCGTCTGTTGTCCAGGTCTTCAACTTTTTACCTAGTCACTCTTCATCAGTTAAATCCTAATCAAGTTGCATCTCTCTCCTGAGGGACTGGACTGGGAAGATAATAAATTCTTTTACTGTTGGAAATGCATCTGCAATGTGCTGACTCTGCTTTGATATTGGCAAATCAATCATTTTAGACTTCTATAACCCCACAGCACCTGAATGCATTTTCTGGCCTTGAAGGTGTTTTGGAACCTATTCACCACAATAAATAGCTTCAGGATGGAGACGTAAATACAACTAGCCTAACTATTCAAGCTTCCCCTTAGGCTTTACCCTGAGATGCTTTCAGGTATTTTTTCTTTCCTCTGGCAAAGCATTCCACTGATAAAGTAAGGGAAACATTTTCTTCAACCCCTGAGAGGCAGTTTCTGAATCACCTAGAAAACAGGAAAATCAAGACATTGATCCAACTCCTAATAACTTTTTTCTTAATGGGCTGAGCCCTCAAATACCTGGAATCAAATTGACAGCATTTCTGAACTTTTTACATGTTGTTTCCATTAGGTGAATTTTTTCAGGAGAGCTGAATATTACAGCATTGACGGTTTATACCGAAAACTCCTAAGAACATCCTCTGTGGGGACAGGGAGAGGACTCAGTGAGAAGAAAAGAATCACCAAATTAATTTATTCTACCAATCAGTAGGATGGATGGTGTTTTAGTAATAAGTATATAAATACAGGGATGGGGGTGAGAGGGCAGCTCAGGAGGGAGAGGATGGATGTATTCTCACAGCTGATTCATGCTGCTGTACAGCAGAAACTAGTACAACGTGGTAAAGCAATTATATCCCAATAAATAAATACATGATGTTTAATAATCAATCCTCTCTACTTAATTCTATTTTCAAGACAGACATTTTAGACCTTGTTAAAAGGGATCATTTCTCTCTTGAACATAGTCTAATCCTAACTCTGACTCTGTTCAAAATGGTGATTTAGGTAATAGGAAGGTTAATGGGGAATGAACGCTTTTTGTTTTTAGTAACCTATAAGTAGCTTTCTCACGCTAAATACTCCACAGACCTTCTTTTCCAACTGATTTTAGGGAAGAATATACTGCTTGAGAACATTACTTGATAGGTCAGTTAAACCAATCTTGAATTCCTTGTGTCTAGGTATTGACTCATTTAAAAATTTAATAAATGCCTACCAAGCCCCCAGTACTGAGCCAGTTCTTAGAGGTACTATTGGCAAATCAATCATTTTAGACTTCTATAACCCCACAGCACCTGAATGCATTTTCTGGCCTTGAAGGTGTTTTGGAACCTATTCACCACAATAAATAGCTTCAGGATGGAGACGTAAATACAACTAGCCTAACTATTCAAGCTTCCCCTTAGGCTTTACCCTGAGATGCTTTCAGGTATTTTTTCTTTCCTCTGGCAAAGCATTCCACTGATAAAGTAAGGGAAACATTTTCTTCAACCCCTGAGAGGCAGTTTCTGAATCACCTAGAAAACAGGAAAATCAAGACATTGATCCAACTCCTAATAACTTTTTTCTTAATGGGCTGAGCCCTCAAATACCTGGAATCAAATTGACAGCATTTCTGAACTTTTTACATGTTGTTTCCATTAGGTGAATTTTTTCAGGAGAGCTGAATATTACAGCATTGACGGTTTATACCGAAAACTCCTAAGAACATCCTCTGTGGGGACAGGGAGAGGACTCAGTGAGAAGAAAAGAATCACCAAATTAATTTATTCTACCAATCAGTAGGATGGATGGTGTTTTAGTAATAAGTATATAAATACAGGGATGGGGGTGAGAGGGCAGCTCAGGAGGGAGAGGATGGATGTATTCTCACAGCTGATTCATGCTGCTGTACAGCAGAAACTAGTACAACGTGGTAAAGCAATTATATCCCAATAAATAAATACATGATGTTTAATAATCAATCCTCTCTACTTAATTCTATTTTCAAGACAGACATTTTAGACCTTGTTAAAAGGGATCATTTCTCTCTTGAACATAGTCTAATCCTAACTCTGACTCTGTTCAAAATGGTGATTTAGGTAATAGGAAGGTTAATGGGGAATGAACGCTTTTTGTTTTTAGTAACCTATAAGTAGCTTTCTCACGCTAAATACTCCACAGACCTTCTTTTCCAACTGATTTTAGGGAAGAATATACTGCTTGAGAACATTACTTGATAGGTCAGTTAAACCAATCTTGAATTCCTTGTGTCTAGGTATTGACTCATTTAAAAATTTAATAAATGCCTACCAAGCCCCCAGTACTGAGTCAGTTCTTAGAGGTACTAAGATGAGTAAGATACAGCCCTATTGGTTGCTTTTGAGTTCAATGTAGTGACTGAGCTCACAGGAAAATACCTGAGTGCTTGGGATAGACATGTATACATTGCTATATTCAAAATGGATAACCAACAGGGACCTACAGTATAGAACATGGAGTTTTGGATAGGATGGGAGTTTGGGCGAGAATGGACACGTGTATATGTATGGCTGAGTCCCTTTGCTGTTCACATGAAATTACCACAACACTGTCCATCAGCTATGTGTGCTAAGTCACTTCAGCCATATCCAACTCTTTGTGACGCTATGGACCACAGCCTACCAGGCTCTTCTACCCATGGCATTCTCCAGGCGGAGAGGGTTGTCATGTCTTCCTCCAGGAGACTTTCCTGATCTAGGGATCACCATCTGCATTGGCAGGTGGGTTCTTTATCACTGTTGCCATCTGGGCTATAATCAACTATTCCCAAATATAAAAAAAGTTAAAACAATAAGTACCTAAATACCTAATAACACACTAGATCTGGTCCTGTGGTGGGCTTGTAGTAAGAAAAAAAGACAGACAGGTACCCAGTTTTCATACAGCTCATGGTTTAAAAGGGGACACCATCATTTATTAAATTGCACAATAAGTACTATAATTATGGAAAAGTACAAGATGCTTAAGAGTGTACAGCAAAAGTAGAGACAGTTGTTTCAGAGATGAAAACTACTGGGGGCTTCCCTGGCCAGAGATCGAACCGGCGCCCCTTGCACTGCAAGGCGGTGTCCTTACCCACTGGACCACCAGGGAAGCCCTGGGGACTGTTGAATGCATTTGAATCTTTATTTTTCCTTCTGAATACTAGAGTTATTTTGCCAGGTTCTATGTAAAAAAAACACCTTATTAAGATTTTAATCAATATTGTCCCTGACTGCCAACATTGCTGCTGAAACTGCCTCAGCAAAACCCGGCGCCTTCAGCCCAGTAGAGACTGGCAGGAACACAGGATGCCCCACACGCATGGCCTCCATGTGACCCCACCTTCCCAATTCCAGCTGAATCTGAGTCATGGAAACCTAATTGGACCTGGAAGTCTAGCTGCAAAGCGTGTTTGGGAGATGCACATCTTAGCTTTAACACAGTACAAGAAGACAGAGAAGAACCATGGGTTTTAAAACTATAGTAGGTCATGAAACTGGTTTAGTGGGTCACAAATGGCATTTTAAAAAACAAAAGGGGGGCTTCCCCTGGTGGTCCAGTGGGTAAGGACACCAGTGCAAGGGGCGCCGGTTCGTTCCCTGGCCTGGGAAGATCCCACGTGCCGTGGAGTGGCTGGACCGATGTGTCCAATTACCGAGCCGGAGCTCTGGAGCGCATGCGCCCGGAGCCAGCGCTCTGCAGCGAAAGACGCCACCGCGATGGGAGGCCCACAGGAGCCAAAGAACAAAGACGGATGAAAATAGAGAAATGAAAGACCGATAGAAGTGGCCCGCCCATCCCCCTTCCTCCCCAACCCGACCCCGGCCCAAAATAAATAAATAAATAAATCTTTAAAAAAAAAAAAACAAAACAAAAGGGGACAGAATATAAGCTATCAGTGGACCAAAAAAGAATTAGCATGTTTCATGAAAGTGTTATATACATATTTTTAATGTATTTTAAATATATTCCTCTAGTAAGTATTTGTAAGGCAGGAAAAAAGTCAGAGATAGAGACAGAAAGAGAGACAGAGATTACCAAGAGGTGGGGCAAGAGGGAAGAGAAAGAGTATGTAATATGCATTTCTTATTGTGGTCATTATCAAGAAAGTCACAAGGTCAAGGTCCTGGGAAGATGAAGAGATCTTGTGTGCCAATTAATCTTATGTACTCCAATGCCTCTTATCCTGCTAAAGAAGTTTCCTTTTATTCCTGGTCTGCTAGCAGCTTTTATTTTAAATGGGTATAGAATGCTCTCAAATAATCTTCAGGTATTTAGTGAGATAAACCTAGGGTCACGCCCTCTAATATATTACACAGATGAATTTTCTAACCATGCCTTATCTTTGCATTTTTCTCCTAAAAATATTTTTATAGTTATCTTCTGTACCCACCAAGTCCCTAAACTTACTATAGTCCCTGTCCCACAAACCACCCACAGTTTCTAGAAGAATGTCTATTTGCTCAATTTGTCAAAGACACTATATATACCCTGACGTGTTCTATAAGAACAAAAGAAAAGGCCTACATTTTATAATTCTCTATCAAATTCACAAATAGCCCAAAAAACTGCATCTTATATAGTTAAAAAAACTCCTTTATGGATGTCCAATTTAAGAACTCACGTTCTAATAAAAAACTGTAATGGAGGAGTCAGTCCTATTAGAAAGCTGCATTTTAATTCTGGTTTAGTAGAGAGAACTATTACAATATTTTTCTTAAGAATATAAATCTATTAAAAGTACCTTTATCAATTTGACCTCTATAAAAATACTTGTCCAGATCACACGTACTTAAGAAGTGTCCAAGAAACATTTGTTTCTTATTAGTTGTATTTTTATTTATTTATTTTTAAACACTGAAGAATGTCTACATTGCTTGAAGTCAGCCAGATGACAAATCCTGCATTTTCAATTGGCAGTGCTTTTTAAGTCACCAATCAGGAAACTATAACACAGTTACTGTCAACAGAGCTGTGTGGTACTAAAGTTCTGCACCAGCTGTTGATAAGACTTTAGATCCTGGAAGCCCTGGGATTTCTCATGTGTCTCACATTTTCCTTGCTGCTTTTTCGGAGAAAAAAAATTAACTTTGAATACAATAAAAACACTGAAAAGACTACCTTTTAGAACTCATCGAACAAACAACATATGTTACCTACAAATTAAGAGTTTTTCAATAATTGAGTCAAAACAAATGTACTCACGTGTACCAATTCTACAATCACAGTGTTTGAACAGTTAACAGCAAAAGGAAACAAAATCTCTTTTTATAAAAGGAAAACTATGATTAAACTTTGCCAAAAGACCATCTAGAAAGAAACACTAAAGAAATTTAGTGACCCACCTGACATGAGCAGCTAGTAGCCCAGCCTTAGCAACATGTGTTCAAACCATGTATCCTTCCCACCCTTCTTCTATTCTAGAGCTGGAAAAAGAGAATACCCAGGGACAGAACTAATGGACTCCTCATTTATCTAGCCAGAGGCAGAGGGAACCCCAGTGCCAACAGAAAAGATAGATTTCCAGTTAGTCTCCAAAGAGCACAAAGCAGTAACACTGGCTGTCTTTGGGTGTTGAGCTTATGAGTAATACATTTTTTTTAACTTTTAGTTTCCACATTTTTAATAATGGAATTATTACTCTTATAATGCAAAGAGGGCTTCAACCAACCAAGAATCACCTATATGTTAGTGTGTTGTCTCACGCTTAACTTTACAACGGAGACCTTCTAAGTGTCCTTGTACGTTCTTCCTTTCTTGATGGTGGGCAGCATCTCCATTTTCCACGGAAAGACAGCAAGGTTCCACAGTTCGGGGATTTGGGTCAGATTCACCTGTGATGGACAAAAGTGATACTGGGAGGAGTTCCACAATTTCCCTGACAGCTAGAAACAGTAATACATACTGTGTTCTGGGCACAGCAGAGAAACAGCAGTAGAGATGCCCCCTATTTATAAAGACCCCAATACATAATCAAAGGCATGAAGGTCGTAAAAACACTTCAACAAACACAAAGGTACAGGCCTGTGCAAACCAAGAGGTAAGTGGAGAAGGACAGGAGAGGACTGGAACCAACGAGGTGACTGAAGCAAGATTTCCAGAAGCAGACACAGTGATGACTTGTCTCTATCTCTAATGAAATTTCTTTTTCTCCAAGAGATGAGTAGAAATAGAAATTCTGAAAACACAGAAACTGTCCCAATTGGGAAACTCACCTAAAACAACACTGTGAAAGCCTGTTTACTCCAGGTTAACATTTACATTCGAGTTTCACAAGAAAACCTTTCAGCACATGATGTGAGGAAACTGAATACGACTTTTTATTTATGTGAAAGCTGATGGTACTTAATGAAAACCAACATTTCCTAGGAATTTCTTGTGCCTTCCATTCTGCAATTCCAGGCTGACCTAGGACTAAAAGAGCTCAAGTCCTTCAAGGTTGCACAATACTGAAAACAACACAAAGAGAAAATAGTGGAAGATCATTTTCTTTTCCTCCTTATTAAAATTGGAACATTTTCTTCCCTCTTTTAACATCCAAGGGCTTCAACATGTCATTTGCTAACTGTCCTTTACCGCTATAAAACTTTGTTATTTACTGGGCATGTTTGGAAATTATTGCTGGTACTAGAATCAGAGATGGAAACTTTTCTCAAGGTGCACACAATGGAAACCGAAGAAATTACACAATTTGAGTATCAAAGAGAGCTGCCAGCAGGAGGTGCAGCCACCCTCTGGACTCTGAACATTACTTTGGTGCTGCTGGATTTTCCTAGTGGGTCATCTGTGGGACTGAGCCCAGGGAGCTTGAGCCAATCACCGGACCAGGGACCAGGGACCAGGCAGAGGGCCCAGGGTTCATCTGCTGGCGTGAAATTGGAGCACTTCAGGTCACACCAATGACCTTTCAGTGCCTCTCTTCTGGCACAAAAATGAATGTAACGCTAACAGTCAACTTGCCTCCAAAGAGTCCTGGTGAGGAGCAATCAGGAGGCAGAAAGAGGAATTCCACAATTTCCTGACAGTAAAAAGATACATACTGTGTTCTGGGCACAGCAGAGAAACAGCAGTAGAGATGCCCCCTATTTATAAAGACCCCAATACATAATCAAAGGCATGAA
This sequence comes from Tragulus kanchil, assembly GCA_022376925.1. Lineage (NCBI taxonomy): Eukaryota > Metazoa > Chordata > Mammalia > Artiodactyla > Tragulidae > Tragulus > Tragulus kanchil. The sequence continues at coordinate 131,111,698 of JAIOJX010000024.1, forward strand.
GGTCGTAAAAACACTTCAACAAACACAAAGGTACAGGCCTGTGCAAACCAAGAGGTAAGTGGAGAAGGACAGGAGAGGACTGGAACCAACGAGGTGACTGAAGCAAGATTTCCAGAAGCAGACACAGTGATGACTTGTCTCTATCTCTAATGAAATTTCTTTTTCTCCAAGAGATGAGTAGAAATAGAAATTCTGAAAACACAGAAACTGTCCCAATTGGGAAACTCACCTAAAACAACACTGTGAAAGCCTGTTTACTCCAGGTTAACATTTACATTCGAGTTTCACAAGAAAACCTTTCAGCACATGATGTGAGGAAACTGAATACGACTTTTTATTTATGTGAAAGCTGATGGTACTTAATGAAAACCAACATTTCCTAGGAATTTCTTGTGCCTTCCATTCTGCAATTCCAGGCTGACCTAGGACTAAAAGAGCTCAAGTCCTTCAAGGTTGCACAATACTGAAAACAACACAAAGAGAAAATAGTGGAAGATCATTTTCTTTTCCTCCTTATTAAAATTGGAACATTTTCTTCCCTCTTTTAACATCCAAGGGCTTCAACATGTCATTTGCTAACTGTCCTTTACCGCTATAAAACTTTGTTATTTACTGGGCATGTTTGGAAATTATTGCTGGTACTAGAATCAGAGATGGAAACTTTTCTCAAGGTGCACACAATGGAAACCGAAGAAATTACACAATTTGAGTATCAAAGAGAGCTGCCAGCAGGAGGTGCAGCCACCCTCTGGACTCTGAACATTACTTTGGTGCTGCTGGATTTTCCTAGTGGGTCATCTGTGGGACTGAGCCCAGGGAGCTTGAGCCAATCACCGGACCAGGGACCAGGGACCAGGCAGAGGGCCCAGGGTTCATCTGCTGGCGTGAAATTGGAGCACTTCAGGTCACACCAATGACCTTTCAGTGCCTCTCTTCTGGCACAAAAATGAATGTAACGCTAACAGTCAACTTGCCTCCAAAGAGTCCTGGTGAGGAGCAATCAGGAGGGGCAGAAGTCAAATCTGGTACAGAGATTCCATCTTAATGGTGAGAAGAAATTTTACATATTTGCCTTCAGGTCAGAATGAAGTTGAAAGGCAACATGATCAAATTTCCAGAAACAACAGCCTACCACTCTGGCATGCGGACTTGAGCAATTTGGCCAGAGGTCATGATTCTGTGCTAAACCTCAATTGTAGGCAAATTAACAGCTTTTCACTCAAGGCAGTGAGGTCTTCATTTCTGGAAATATCTTCTCCAACTTCCTTGGTGTGTAAAACACATCAGGCCCCACGGAGTACCTTGGGTTTATTCAAACCTGTCTTTCCATAGCTCTCTGCAGTTTCCTGGGAGAACCTGCCCTCCACTGAGGCCCAGGAGATGAGCCTCTGCTTCCGAGGGGGACCCTGGGGCTCCTCACTTGATCATCTGAGTCTCTTCATCTGCGTCGTAAAACTCTTCCTCTTCGTCACTCTCGCTCCCTAACGGGCTCTCCTTGTCCACAGACTAGAGCAGGAAAGGAGAAAAGCGCAGGTAAATGGTGTCATGACATTTCTAAAATTAAATTATTGTCCAGCATTCAACTGACAAAGGTACTCTGATCACATTTATTTGAATGAGTCCCTACAGTGTTCTAAGAAAGCTAATGAACCACCTTTATTTCTCTGAAAATCAGCTGCCATTGGACGCCACCTTTGTTTTCTGGTGTTTTTGCTTAGTTCTATTACTCTAACCAGGTGGCTTCCCCGGTGACCCAGTGGTAAAGAACTTGCCTGCCAATGCAGGAGATATAGATTTGATCCCTGGGTTGGGAAGATTGCCTGGAGAAGGAAATGGCAATCCACTCCAGTAGTCTTGCGTGAGAAATTCCATGGACAGGCTCCAGTCCACAGGGCCGCAAAGAATTGGATATGACTGAGCAACGCACACATAACTCTAACCAGACATTCTTTCTCTTTATTACCCCTCAAACTATCACCATGTAGTAAAGCAGAATGATTAAGGGCAACGGTGTCATACCTGAGGAGGATCCAAGGTCTGTAAAGATAATGCTTCCTCCCCCAGCCTCCGATAGGAGTATACCTGAAGGTCAGAAAACGTCTCCAGCAATGGGCTGTTAAGGGTTTCTGGCAATAATAAACTCAGGAGGCCAGAGGTCAGCCCTGTGGCTCCAAAGACAATGAAGGGTAAAGACCGCTGCACATACTTCTGCAGGGGCAGGGAGTGGAATGAAAACAAACAAAAACTTCATGTTAGTTTCCTAGCAAATGACATCAGCGGTCTGACGACTGAGGAACTGCCATGTTTACTGTCCACTGGAATACACTGCACAGCCCTTCTTCTCTCCCTAAAGAGAATTATGCAGGGAAACCAGAGCTAGTTCTCAGGCACCGAGATACGAGGGAGCAGATAAAAAGGGCTGCTGGCGTGTGGATCAGAAGCAGTAAGCTGTTTCTTGCTCAGGGTCGGGGTTGTGGGGAAGGGGCCTCGAAGGCACAAGGCTGGGGGCATGGTGAGTCAGACACTTGGCTTCCACTTCAGGTGAGCGGCTTGCGACATGCTGATCTCCATACGCAGGCAACACGGCACCCATTTGCTGACTACATATGTGAATGTTCCCAACCCTGGAGTTGGCCGAACAGTCCCATTTAGGTGTGCTGATTTCCTATGCACAAGAACTGAGAGACTCGTGGATGAAAGGTATAAACATCCTGAAAAGGAAAAGCCTAGAGAAACCTACACAGGTGGTTTGGAAATGGCAGCAGGTCGATTCAAAAGACACTTTTGGGAAAATGTAAATGCAAACATATTTCAAAGATTACATCATGGTCTTTGCAGGAACTATGCTCTAGGAAATGCCTGAGCTGATCATCATACCTGAATTCCTACACAGGAGCCTCTGTGGCTGGCTAGGATGCCCACTCTGGTTACCTTTTCCTGATTTTTCACAGGTGATGACATGATAGAGGAGGAGAGGGAGGCGTGGGAATCGGGCAGGATGAGGATGAGAAACTCTGACCTCCAGGGCCACGCAGGCAAACATGTGCTCACACTGTGGGCGTGTGACAGAGCCAAGGGCAACGCTTGCCTCTTCTCAACTTAGTTGGACTGAGGAGAAACACCGTGCTGGGTGTTATAACGTCCTAGGACAGCCATCCCAAATCAGGCATCTTTAATGATAAACACCTAATGTGGGGCACATTTTGCAGAATGGAACTAATAAGACCCATAAGAAGGGCCTTGTGATCCAAAATTGAGCATGAACAAGGAGAGATGCTACAGGGAAGAGTCAATTCTGACTCCCATGCTGGGTCTGTTTCTTTGACTTGCTTTCCTTACTACAATCATACACAATGGCCTTCCTCAGAGAACCCTGGGTTTTCCAGGTGGTACTAATGGTAAAGAACCTGCCTGCCAATGCAGGAGACAAGAGATGTGGGTTTGATTCTTGAATTAGAAAGATCCCCTAGAGAAGGGAATGGCTACCCACTCCAGTATTCTTGCCTGGAGAATTCCAAGGGCAGAAGGGCCTGGTGGGCTACAGTCCTTGGGGTCACAAAGAGTCTGACACTACTGAAACGACCTAGCATGCACGCATGCAGAGAACCCTGCTTGATTGTTAAAGTGCCTTTTGTTCAGCTCACAGAGAGACAATCTAATCCTACCCACCTATGAATGGCTGCCAAGAAGAAAAAACGAACACATCCCCTCCACAGGTTGGCCACTCCAAGAGATATTTACAAGATTAATGACCTTTTTATTTCCTCCCCTCCCCTCACTCTGTGTTCTGTGAAAGAACCTAGCAGCCAGACCCTGACAAGATGGTTACTTTGAGATGTTAGTGGTTACAACTGGCCTGTCACACAGTGAGCAGGGTAAGCTTGGACTCAGTAACAGAGATACTCAGAAAAACGAAGTGTATCTCACTTTCTCAAGAAAAGAAAAGGCTACAGAGGCGTTTCAGAGACGTTCTGTACTAGGGTGTGGTGAGTCTTAATCTAAGTGATGGGTGATTGTCTACAGGGCAGGCTCAAAGCCTCAAGCTAAACCTAGTCGTGTTTCAACAAGTCTTGGCTGGGAAAGGTCTGGAGGAGACCAAGCAGAGACGGGCCTGGAGGGCGCCATGGGATCTTCCACAGAATATGGACGTTTGAAGACTGGATGGAGCTCAGTACTAAGAGCTCCCCTTTCCATAGTTCTCTTGCAGTTTTCTTTTCCAAGCGCTGCGCTGTGTGCTCCTCATTATTTATACAGGGTACCACTGCCTACCGCATATGGTTATGGCGAAGGCTACATGAGATGTTGCGTGTACAGGGCTTAGCACAGAGCCCAGCACACAATAGAAACCTAGGAAATGCTCTCTAATCGGCTAATTTACAAGTAGGGGCAGGCTGGCAGTAGCGAACTCTGCAATGAATACAGTTGATCCCTGGAAGGGGTCCATCTGTGCTGACAGACCCTTAGTCTAAACAGCACACGGTTCACATTTGCATCAGGCTGATCTCCAGTGGTAGCTCTTTTCTGCCTTTCTACTCAAGAGCACAAACATTTCCAAAGCAGAGAATTAAGAAAAACAGAACCAGGAGGTACAAACCAGTGAGGGGACGAAGGGAGCGATGATCCCACCGACTCGCGAGAACATGGAGCAAGTTCCAAGCCCAACATTCCTGCAAGGTGTAAGTAAACATTAAAAAATAAAGTCAATAAGCTCTAGGGGGACAATTTAAAAACTCTAAGATAGTGGGCTCAGAATAACAAATCCCAAAGTGAAAGTGCCAGATGCTATAAGTAATATTGCCCACTAGAACCTTCTATGATGCTGCAAATATTCTGGAAATGCCCTATGCAGTAATGGCAACCCCTAGACACATGCAGCTACTGAATACTCAATGTGAGTAAGAATGAGGAACTGTGGCTTCCCTGGTGATCCAGTGGGTAAAGACTCCACCTTGCAATGCAAGGGGTGCCAGTTCGATCCTTGGCCCGGGCAGATCCCACATGCCATGGAACAGCTGGACTGGTGTGTCTAATTACAAGCCAGTGCTCTGGAGCGCATGCGACCAAAGCCTGTGCTTTGCAATGAGGGAGCTCACTGCAACTGAAGGCCCATACAGGCCAAAGATAAAGATGGAAGATAAATAAATAAATAACAAGAGGCCAAAAAATTTAAAAAGAAGAACGACGAACTGAACTTTTCATTCATTTCATGCAAGACTGGACAGCGCAGCTAAAGAGGCTGGTGAAGAAATGAGCATGTGAATATTTCTTGTTAAATGTTCTCATGGGTTCTCATGCTTTAGGTCTCTTATCAGTTAAAACAGTTGTAGAAAAGCCAGGGCATTATGATCTGAACAGTCTGTCCATTTCTTTAAACTCAACTAATTAACTACAAAAGGATCAGGCATTAGGTGAACATACATTCTCAGCGAAGCAGAGACCCTAGAAACCTAGGAAATGGCTTACAAGTAGGGGCAGGCTGGCAGTAGCGAACTCTGCAATGAATACAGTTGATCCCTGGAAGGGTCCATCTGTGCTGACAGACCCTTAGTCTAAACAGCACACGGTTCACATTTGCATCAGGCTGATCTCCAGTGGTAGCTCTTTTCTGCCTTTCTACTCAAGAGCACAAACATTTCCAAAGCAGAGAATTAAGAAAAACAGAACCAGGAGGTACAAACCAGTGAGGGGACGAAGGGAGCGATGATCCCACCGACTCGCGAGAACATGGAGCAAGTTCCAAGCCCAACATTCCTGCAAGGTGTAAGTAAACATTAAAAAATAAAGTCAATAAGCTCTAGGGGGACAATTTAAAAACTCTAAGATAGTGGGCTCAGAATAACAAATCCCAAAGTGAAAGTGCCAGATGCTATAAGTAATATTGCCCACTAGAACCTTCTATGATGCTGCAAATATTCTGGAAATGCCCTATGCAGTAATGGCAACCCCTAGACACATGCAGCTACTGAATACTCAATGTGAGTAAGAATGAGGAACTGTGGCTTCCCTGGTGATCCAGTGGGTAAAGACTCCACCTTGCAATGCAAGGGGTGCCAGTTCGACCCTTTGGGCCCCGGGCAGATCCCACATGCCATGGAACAGCTGGACTGGTGTGTCTAATTACAAGCCAGTGCTCTGGAGCGCATGCGACCAAAGCCTGTGCTTTGCAATGAGGGAGCTCACTGCAACTGAAGGCCCATACAGGCCAAAGATAAAGATGGAAGATAAATAAATAAATAACAAGAGGCCAAAAAATTTAAAAAGAAGAACGACGAACTGAACTTTTCATTCATTTCATGCAAGACTGGACAGCGCAGCTAAAGAGGCTGGTGAAGAAATGAGCATGTGAATATTTCTTGTTAAATGTTCTCATGGGTTCTCATGCTTTAGGTCTCTTATCAGTTAAAACAGTTGTAGAAAAGCCAGGGCATTATGATCTGAACAGTCTGTCCATTTCTTTAAACTCAACTAATTAACTACAAAAGGATCAGGCATGTAAATAGGACCTGGTTGAACATACATTCTCAGGAAACCAAGGACATTACCCTATGCGGAAGTGTGGGCATCAAGGGGAGAGGAGGAAATGAGAGTGAGAATGATTATAGGCAGGGTGATCATCCAGTGTCCTCTTATCCCAGCCACATTGTTCATAGGCCCACTTTCACTCTCAAAAATGTCCCAGTTTGGAACCAAGTGGTCATCCTAGTTTTACAGGCAACAGCCAGAGAGAGTAGTTTCTGGGAATAATCAGGGAATGACAAGCCAATTGCAGATAACCTGATCTCTTACTGGGGAAAAGGTAGAGAGAACCATTAGGCTTCTTGTTTGGATAAAGAAAACAGAAGGATCCATCTGGAATGATCCTCAAAAGACTGGAAAATGCTGCCTGGGCAACCAAGATCCAGCCCTCAGAGGCAGATCTGCAAACACTAAGCTGCATCCCTGTCCTTCAAATGTGGGCTTGTTCTTCCACTTTCAGACTTATCTTATGAGGGGAAAAGGAGAAACTTAGAAAGAAATCTGTTGAACCTTTTTGGTCTTTTTTATTTTTTTTAATTATTGCTTTATTTATCTTAATTTGGCTGCACTGGGTCTTAGTTGTGGCATGTGGGATCTAGTTCCCTGACCAGGGATCAAACCCGGGCCCCCTGCGCTAGAAGCACAGAGTCTTAACTACTGGACCACCAGGCAAGTCCCTTGGTTTGTTCTTGCGTATGTTATATAAACATGTCCTTCTCATTAAAAACTGCCTTTAATAACTAATAAGTAAATATAATATTCACTTATAACTAGAGAGGATTATCTTTTTAAAAATGTATACATTTTGTGACAAAATACAGGCTCTGTGATCAAAGTGACTTTATTCTCTGGTCCCTGTTCATGGGGTTTATGGCTGACACAGGAGGGGTGACTGAGTAACTCAAGTGACTGAAATAAAAGCACCCACGCACTACTGGGTGATGGGATACCTTTCGTGTAGAGTACTTCTCTCACGAGATGGACTGGGAATTCAGCCCAAGATAAAACTACGTTTTCCTCAGCCAGTAGGGGAAGACTGAGCCTCCGCAGGCTCTGTGCTAACTACTGCTTGCTGCGTTGCTGCTGGCCCACACTGGCTGTGCTCCAGAAGTGAGGACCACGCCTCCGTCAATGCAAAGGTCTACAACAAGAGGCAGGCTGTGAGAAGGAGAAGGCTGATGGCAAGGCCTACCTGATGACCGTGGGGTACAGCTCCGAGGTGTAGATATACACAATGTTGAAGGCAGCGCTGATGGTCAGCTTCCCCAGCAGGGACAAGGAATGGCTGTTCACAACGGCAAACACACCTGTGTCTGAGGAAGACAAGTGCCACACCTGTGAGGTCTTCAGTGGAGAAAAATTCCTCTGAACGACATACTTAATTCTGATGGAGTGAGAGACATCCGTGGTGATCTCAAACACCAGAGAGGTCGTATAAGTGGACACCCATGCAGAAGGGTTAGTCATCACACATGGCACAAAGAAAATACTTCTCAGCCTTTGGCCAGCTCTAGGAAAACTCTCACAGTAGCTGTCATGAAGTGTAATTAAACCTGCACAACCTAAATGTCCATCAACAGATGAATGGATAAAGATATGGTATATATACAGAGTGGAATATTACTTGGTCATAAAAAGAATGAAATAATGCCATTTCCAGCAACATGGATGGACTCAGATAATCATACTAAGTGAAGTAAGTCAGACAAATACCATATGGTGTCACTTTTATGTGGAATCAACACGAACATATCTACAAAACAAAAACAGACTCACATATATAGAGATCAGGCTTGTGGTTTCCAAGGATGGGGGTTGAGGGGAGGGAAAATCGGGAGTTTAGTATTGTGTGCACGTTCAGTCACTCAGTTGTGTTCAGGATTAGCAGATGCAAACTATTAAACAGAGAATGGATAAACAGCAAGGTCCTATTGTATAGCATAGGGAACTATATTTAATATCCTGTGATAAATCATAATGGAAAAGAATAAGAAAAGGAATACATATATGCATAACTGAGTCACTTGCTGCACAGCAGAAATGAACAGAACACTGTAAATCAACTATACACCAATCAAATAAAAAAAAAACCTCTGGGATATTACAATGCAATTATTTCCTTACAAATATATTTAACCTCTCCCCTTCAGCAACCCACTAGCCTCTACCTTTGAAGTAACAGTCTTCTCCTTCTACAAATTCCCCCAAAGCCTCAGTGGCTCCACTGCACTCTTCCCCCTTCACAATCAAACATCTCCAGTGAGTGACCAACCCTCCACCCTCCATTTCCACAAATGCATCTGACTTGTGACTTACTACAGTGTGGCTTCCAATACCATCCTCTCCTGAAACTCCTCAAAGGTCAACAGTGATGTCTTGATCACCAAAGTAATTGCTTCTCATTCGCCTTGACATTTCTGTGTAACAGAACATGCCTGTCCCTTCCTTGCGACTGCATACACGGCTCATCTAAACCACTCTTTCCTTAGATAACTCAAATGCAATATCCTTTCTTGCCCTTGACTTCCCTGGCCCTTCTTCCCCAATCCATGCAACTGGCATGCTTCAGACACTCCCTTGGAGCTGCTTACTTTTCCATCTCGTCTGCCCCACATATGTTCTGAGTTGGTTCAGGCTCAGGCTCAGGCTTTGTTTCTGTCTGTTTCTCTCATAGCACCTCCCACAGTCCGATGCACAGAGGTGCTCACTAAATATTTATTGAATGAACAAATGTAAGGACTATGACAGGGATTAATTGAAGTGAAAAGAATCTGTGTTCACGCTCTTTCAACATGTGAAGAGGGAGACAGGTAACACACCCCTTTCCAAAATACAACTTTCACATTCCCAGGCTGACTATGAAATAAATCTTCATCTACTTTAAAGATGGCGTTCTAAAGATGAGGTTCTGAGCGCAGTGGCCCAGACACTGCCAAACTCCACCATCTGGGGCCTGCTTCTCTTCTGCCAGGCAATTTGGAAGATTCTGTCAGCAATTTTAAGTACTGAATATATTATTTTAAGCCATGAAGTACTTGCTTCTGGAAAAGGAACCATGCTCAAGGTATAGGACTGGACTTTTGATATCGAACAAATTCAAGTAAACCAATACACAGGGCAAATTAAAGATTTTTCGAAAACTGGGAGAATCATGAAGTGGTCTTGGGTGGCATGAAAGCAAACCGTATACACCAATCAAATAAAAAAAAAACCTCTGGGATATTACAATGCAATTATTTCCTTACAAATATATTTAACCTCTCCCCTTCAGCAACCCACTAGCCTCTACCTTTGAAGTAACAGTCTTCTCCTTCTACAAATTCCCCCAAAGCCTCAGTGGCTCCACTGCACTCTTCCCCCTTCACAATCAAACATCTCCAGTGAGTGACCAACCCTCCACCCTCCATTTCCACAAATGCATCTGACTTGTGACTTACTACAGTGTGGCTTCCAATACCATCCTCTCCTGAAACTCCTCAAAGGTCAACAGTGATGTCTTGATCACCAAAGTAATTGCTTCTCATTCGCCTTGACATTTCTGTGTAACAGAACATGCCTGTCCCTTCCTTGCGACTGCATACACGGCTCATCTAAACCACTCTTTCCTTAGATAACTCAAATGCAATATCCTTTCTTGCCCTTGATTTCCCCTGGCCCTTCTTCCCCAATCCATGCAACTGGCATGCTTCAGACACTCCCTTGGAGCTGCTTACTTTTCCATCTCGTCTGCCCCACATATGTTCTGAGTTGGTTCAGGCTCAGGCTCAGGCTTTGTTTCTGTCTGTTTCTCTCATAGCACCTCCCACAGTCCGATGCACAGAGGTGCTCACTAAATATTTATTGAATGAACAAATGTAAGGACTATGACAGGGATTAATTGAAGTGAAAAGAATCTGTGTTCACGCTCTTTCAACATGTGAAGAGGGAGACAGGTAACACACCCCTTTCCAAAATACAACTTTCACATTCCCAGGCTGACTATGAAATAAATCTTCATCTACTTTAAAGATGGCGTTCTAAAGATGAGGTTCTGAGCGCAGTGGCCCAGACACTGCCAAACTCCACCATCTGGGGCCTGCTTCTCTTCTGCCAGGCAATTTGGAAGATTCTGTCAGCAATTTTAAGTACTGAATATATTATTTTAAGCCATGAAGTACTTGCTTCTGGAAAAGGAACCATGCTCAAGGTATAGGACTGGACTTTTGATATCGAACAAATTCAAGTAAACCAATACACAGGGCAAATTAAAGATTTTTCGGAAAACTGGGAGAATCATGAAGTGGTCTTGGGTGGCATGAAAGCAAACCGAAATGTGCACATTTGCTTGGTTGCAAATGATCTTTGGGGTTGTTTTCAATCCATACAGGATGGCATGTTTCAGAACTGTGCTGGAGACACTCTACGACATCTTTAAAACAGGTTAGGGGATGTCATCCTGAAAATTAAATTCAAATAACATGTCGCAGAATATAGCATCTAAACACCCACAAGATCCCAGGCTGGAAGACATCTCCCCGGCAAGGTTCCGGACCCTTCCAGCCACGGCCCATCGGGGAGCCCAGCTCCAGCCACATACCCACAGAGTGCTTCCATCAGCCTGACACCTCATTTGCTGCTTAAACTTCTCCCCCGTGTTCTTACCAACGGAGTCTGCAGTGACTACTTCATTGTGGGGGACTCACTTTCCCCCAAGGTAGCCCATGTCAAGTTGAGATAGCTCTGTTCACTAGAAAATGATTTCTTAGCCTTCCTCTGGAACTGCTGGGCTGTTGGTCTTCATGAGCCAATGTTTAGGGAGGCTCTGCAGCCACTGGCCTGGTTCCCTGGATTTCTGACTTCAGTTCTTTACCCAAAAGTGGAATCAGGTATTATCGGCTATTTATGAATGTTCAAAGTGACTGTTTAGAAAAATAGAGAGTTTTAAAAGGAAAAATTAAGCTCAATTATCTTTGGGAGGAAAAGAATTTTCAAAACACTTATATCCTTCAATGTACTGAATTTAAGAGGTTTTAAGTTGATTCCAATGATGTAGCTACAAAGGATGTCATTTTCATAAGTAGCTACCTGAAGTTTTCTGAGTCCATTGGGGCTACAAAATGCTACAGTTGCAGCATGTTACAGTCATATTTCACTGACCCAAACAGTGAAAGTTCAACTCAATCATCTACTTCATTCACTGGGTGATTATAGTACATTTTTACTACTCTTGACTATGTGAAAAATCTGGAAGAGCTGTAAGTCCTGTGTTGTGACTCATAAGTTGCCAAACTCCACCATCTGGGGCCTGCTTCTCTTCTGCCAGGCAATTTGGAAGATTCTGTCAGCAATTTTAAGTACTGAATATATTATTTTAAGCCATGAAGTACTTGCTTCTGGAAAAGGAACCATGCTCAAGGTATAGGACTGGACTTTTGATATCGAACAAATTCAAGTAAACCAATACACAGGGCAAATTAAAGATTTTTCGGAAAACTGGGAGAATCATGAAGTGGTCTTGGGTGGCATGAAAGCAAACCGAAATGTGCACATTTGCTTGGTTGCAAATGATCTTTGGGGTTGTTTTCAATCCATACAGGATGGCATGTTTCAGAACTGTGCTGGAGACACTCTACGACATCTTTAAAACAGGTTAGGGGATGTCATCCTGAAAATTAAATTCAAATAACATGTCGCAGAATATAGCATCTAAACACCCACAAGATCCCAGGCTGGAAGACATCTCCCCGGCAAGGTTCCGGACCCTTCCAGCCACGGCCCATCGGGGAGCCCAGCTCCAGCCACATACCCACAGAGTGCTTCCATCAGCCTGACACCTCATTTGCTGCTTAAACTTCTCCCCCGTGTTCTTACCAACGGAGTCTGCAGTGACTACTTCATTGTGGGGGACTCACTTTCCCCCAAGGTAGCCCATGTCAAGTTGAGATAGCTCTGTTCACTAGAAAATGATTTCTTAGCCTTCCTCTGGAACTGCTGGGCTGTTGGTCTTCATGAGCCAATGTTTAGGGAGGCTCTGCAGCCACTGGCCTGGTTCCCTGGATTTCTGACTTCAGTTCTTTACCCAAAAGTGGAATCAGGTATTATCGGCTATTTATGAATGTTCAAAGTGACTGTTTAGAAAAATAGAGAGTTTTAAAAGGAAAAATTAAGCTCAATTATCTTTGGGAGGAAAAGAATTTTCAAAACACTTATATCCTTCAATGTACTGAATTTAAGAGGTTTTAAGTTGATTCCAATGATGTAGCTACAAAGGATGTCATTTTCATAAGTAGCTACCTGAAGTTTTCTGAGTCCATTGGGGCTACAAAATGCTACAGTTGCAGCATGTTACAGTCATATTTCACTGACCCAAACAGTGAAAGTTCAACTCAATCATCTACTTCATTCACTGGGTGATTATAGTACATTTTTACTACTCTTGACTATGTGAAAAATCTGGAAGAGCTGTAAGTCCTGTGTTGTGACTCATAAGTTAGGCAGGGAACCACAATTCATTTTGGTTTCCTTTGTTTTTTTCTTTTTTTTTCCTTCTTAAAGAAAACTACCATATGCTGAAAATTCAGTCATTATCATTTTGCCACTTCCAGAATTTCACATGAATGAAATTATTCAGTTTGTAGGCTGGCTTCTTTTACTTAGCATCATGTTTCTGAAATTCATTCAGGACCTTGTGTGTATCAGGAGATTGTAGCTTATTCCTTAGCTGTTGGTGAGTGACTCATTATATGGATATAACACAGTTTATCCATTCCTCAGCTGAGGGGCATCTGGGTATTTCGAAAGCTGGGTTCTTTCCAGCTTGGAGTCATTATGTACTATGAATATTTGCACCAAAGCCTTTCGTGGACCTATGTCTCTGCTTCTACTGGGTGTATACAGGAGTAGTACTGTCAGTCACTCAGTCACATCTGACTCTTTGAAACCCCCTGGACTGTAACCGGGCAGGCTCCTCTGTCCACAGAATTCTCCAGGCAAGAACACTGGAGTAGGTTGCCATTCCCTCTCCAGAGGATCTTCCCGACCCAGGAATTGAACCTGGGTCTCCTGCATTTCAGATTCTTTACTGTGTGAGCTATAGGGAAGCCCTCCCCGGAATGTACAGGAAGTCCTACACATTCGTTCCTATACCAACATCAACACCATACTGTCTTTTTCCTTTTCTTTTTTAAGCTGCTTTTTTATTATTATTTATAATTTATTTTTGGCTGTGCTGGGTCTTCGTTCCTGCACGTGTGCTTTCTCTAGTTGCAGTGACCGGGATAACTCTAGTTAAAGCATGAATTCTAGGCACACTGGCTTCAGTAGTTGTGGCACAAGGGCTTAGTTGCCCTGTGGTGTGTGGGATCTTCCCAGACCAATGATCAGACCTTCTACCCCTGCATTAGCAGGCAGGTTCTTTTTCTCTTTTAGAGGTAAATTACATATATATATATATATAATATATATTAATATATATATTATATATATTAATTTTGGCCTCTATTATTGGTTTTGTATTTATTTATTTTCATCCATCTTTATTCTTTGGCCTGTGTGGGCCTCCCATTGCAGTGGCCTCTCCCATTGCAGAGCACTGGCTCTAGGTGCATGCACTCCAGAGCGCTGGCTCATAATCAGACACACTGGTCCAGCCGTTCTGCGGCATGTGGGATCTTCCTGGGCCAGGGATTGAACCAATGCCCCTTGCACTGCCAGGAGGACTCTTTACCCACTGGACCACCAGGGAAGCCCCAGGCAGATTCTTAACCACTGCGCCAATAGAAAGTCCCCTCTGACACATTTTTAAAAATTAATTAATTTATTTATTTTTGGCTATTCTGGGTTTTCACTGCTGCCACAGACTCTTCTCTAGTTGCAGGGAGTGGGGGCTACTCTTCAGTTGAGGTGAGTAGGCTTCTTGTTGGAGTGACTTCTCTTATTGTGGAACTCAGGCAATAGGGCACGTGGGCTTCGACAGTTGTGGTACATGGGCTCCATAGTTGTGGCTCTGAGGCTCTAGAGCAAAGGCTCAACAGTCGTGGCTCATGGGCTTAGTTACTCCGCAGCATGTGGGATCTTCCTGGATCAGTGATCAAACCCGTGTCTCCTGCATTGGCAGGTGAACTTTTTACCACTGAGCTACCAGAGAAGCCCTGATACATTTTTTAATTACACTAATTTCCCTCAAGCCCTGCTTTACTGTATCCTACAAACTTGATATATTGCACTTTATTGTTTATTAAAATATTTTCTAATTTTCTTTGTGATTTCTTCTTTGACCCATGTGCATCAGAAGAATGTATTTTTTTTTAATCCAAATATTTCAGTATTTCCTGATATCTTTCTATTACTGACTTCTAGTTTAACTTTATTCTGGTCAAAGAACTTATTTTTGTAAGAGTTTAATCTTTTCAAATTTATTGAAACTTGTTTCATGGCCCAGAACAATCTCTCTTAGTACATGTTCTGGGTGCACTTTAGACAGAATGCATATTCTGCCGTTTCAGGGAAGTGTATTTGACAAATGTCATTCATATCCTGATTCTTTTCTACTTTTTCTATAAGTCGTTGAAAATACTGAACTATCCAAATATAATGTTGGATCTGTCTACTTCTCCTTTCAGTTCTGTCCACTGTGCTACCTGTACTTGGAACCTGTTACCAGATGCATTCACAATCAGGACTGTACCATCTTTTTGATGAACTGACCACTTTCTCATAAAATGTTTATAGTTCTCATCGAATTTGGAAAAGTAGGTGACCATCATTTTTACAGCTATCTTTTCTTTTACTTCGTCCTTCTTAGGTTCCAATTGCATACGTGGTGGGCTCGGTACTGTCCTGTAACTTCTGTTTGTTTCATTCTGGAGTATGTTTTGCTATGTCTTCCTCACTGGTTTTTTAAAACTTTAATTCATTTTTATTTTGGGGTATACTGGATCTTCACGGCTGCACTCAGGCCTTCTCCAGTTGCAGTGAGCGGGTTTCTCACTGTGGCGGCTTTGCTTGTTGCCGAGCACAGGCTCTAGGTGTGAGGGCTTCGGTAGTTGCAGCCCCAGGCTTAGCGGTTGGGGTGCGTGAGCTTCATTATTCCCCAGCCTGCGGGATCTCCCCAGACAGGGATCAGACCTGTGTCTCCTGTCCTGGCAGGCAGGCTCCCACCTACTGGACCACCAGGGAAGCCCCTTCCTCACTGATCTTTCTTGTCTATAGTTCATCTCATTCGCTGCTTTTTATTTTCATATAATGCATGTTTCATCTCTAGATGTAACATGCATCTCTTTTTCTTTCTTCCATTTCTCTGCTCATTATGATCATGCTTTCTTCTATCTTTATAAACATATGGAGTATATTTATAATAGCTGTTTTAAGGTTCCTGCCTTCTCATTCTATGACCTGTGTCATTTGTGTTTCTGTTTCTTCGGATCTTTCTCCTTGTGGGGCTTTGTTTATTAAAATATTTCCCTGTTTTTATCGTTTTTTTTTAATCCAAATATTTCAGTATTTCCTGATATCTTTCTATTACTGACTTCTAGTTTAACTTTATTCTGGTCAAAGAACTTATTTTGTAAGAGTTTAATCTTTTCAAATTTATTGAAACTTGTTTCATGGCCCAGAACAATCTCTCTTAGTACATGTTCTGGGTGCACTTTAGACAGAATGCATATTCTGCCGTTTCAGGGAAGTGTATTTGACAAATGTCATTCATATCCTGATTCTTTTCTACTTTTTCTATAAGTCGTTGAAAATACTGAACTATCCAAATATAATGTTGGATCTGTCTACTTCTCCTTTCAGTTCTGTCCACTGTGCTACCTGTACTTGGAACCTGTTACCAGATGCATTCACAATCAGGACTGTACCATCTTTTTGATGAACTGACCACTTTCTCATAAAATGTTTATAGTTCTCATCGAATTTGGAAAAGTAGGTGACCATCATTTTTACAGCTATCTTTTCTTTTACTTCGTCCTTCTTAGGTTCCAATTGCATACGTGGTGGGCTCGGTACTGTCCTGTAACTTCTGTTTGTTTCATTCTGGAGTATGTTT
The DNA here is from genome assembly GCA_022376925.1 of Tragulus kanchil. Classification (NCBI taxonomy): domain Eukaryota; kingdom Metazoa; phylum Chordata; class Mammalia; order Artiodactyla; family Tragulidae; genus Tragulus; species Tragulus kanchil. The sequence continues at coordinate 131,128,241 of JAIOJX010000024.1, forward strand.
TGCTATGTCTTCCTCACTGGTTTTTTAAAACTTTAATTCATTTTTATTTTGGGGTATACTGGATCTTCACGGCTGCACTCAGGCCTTCTCCAGTTGCAGTGAGCGGGTTTCTCACTGTGGCGGCTTTGCTTGTTGCCGAGCACAGGCTCTAGGTGTGAGGGCTTCGGTAGTTGCAGCCCCAGGCTTAGCGGTTGGGGTGCGTGAGCTTCATTATTCCCCAGCCTGCGGGATCTCCCCAGACAGGGATCAGACCTGTGTCTCCTGTCCTGGCAGGCAGGCTCCCACCTACTGGACCACCAGGGAAGCCCCTTCCTCACTGATCTTTCTTGTCTATAGTTCATCTCATTCGCTGCTTTTTATTTTCATATAATGCATGTTTCATCTCTAGATGTAACATGCATCTCTTTTTCTTTCTTCCATTTCTCTGCTCATTATGATCATGCTTTCTTCTATCTTTATAAACATATGGAGTATATTTATAATAGCTGTTTTAAGGTTCCTGCCTTCTCATTCTATGACCTGTGTCATTTGTGTTTCTGTTTCTACGGATCTTTCTCCTGGCTGTAGGAGGTACTTTCTCGCTTATTTTCACACCTGGTAATACTGACTGGATGCCACAGGTTGTGAATGTTATATGGTTAAGTGCTAGATTTTATTATATTCCTTTACATATTAACGCTATTTTCCTAGAATGCAATTAAGTTACTTGGAATCACTTGATCCTCTGAGTTTTTTTAAGCACTTACAGAGTAGGCTCTACCACAGAAGAACAGCCTATAATGGTGGGCTACTTTGACCCAGGAAGTCTCCATGTTTGGCTAAAGAGAACACAAACCGAGCGGGGCCCTAGGTTCCAAGAATTGTTCATGTCCCTTCTGTTCCAGCCTTGGTGGCTTTCTCAAAGGCATACCAGATTAGTGAGCATGATCTGAACATCTCTGGGGTTCTTCCTCTATACATCTTACTCCTCTCCAGGACTTTGTCCAGAAAATTCCAGCCATATTGGTGTCCCCAAGCTTTATTAGCTGTCTTCTCAATTTCGTAAGAGCACTGGTCCCCTTGTGCCCTGAGGCTTGGAGATCTGAGCTAAGGCATGCTTAGGGCCCATCTTGTTTCCTTTCTCTCAGGGGTCACTTCTGTCCTTGGCAGCTTGTCTAATCTGAAAAATCAGTGCTTCTTATATTTTGTCTGGTTTTATAAATAGTTGTCTAAAACAGGAGGCTAGCTAGTCTCCAATACTTTCATAGTCTGTTAAAATTAAAGTTCCTATAGCATTCTGTTGTCATTTCTCATGTGGTACCTTCTGGGCTTTTTCTTTGTATTGTTTTTGCTTCTGTTTTTACGAATCATTCATTTTTCTTGGGGTGCGTGAGCTTCATTATTCCCAGCCTGCGGGATCTCCCCAGACAGGGATCAGACCTGTGTCTCCTGTCCTGGCAGGCAGGCTCCCACCTACTGGACCACCAGGGAAGCCCCTTCCTCACTGATCTTTCTTGTCTATAGTTCATCTCATTCGCTGCTTTTTATTTTCATATAATGCATGTTTCATCTCTAGATGTAACATGCATCTCTTTTTCTTTCTTCCATTTCTCTGCTCATTATGATCATGCTTTCTTCTATCTTTATAAACATATGGAGTATATTTATAATAGCTGTTTTAAGGTTCCTGCCTTCTCATTCTATGACCTGTGTCATTTGTGTTTCTGTTTCTACGGATCTTTCTCCTGGCTGTAGGAGGTACTTTCTCGCTTATTTTCACACCTGGTAATACTGACTGGATGCCACAGGTTGTGAATGTTATATGGTTAAGTGCTAGATTTTATTATATTCCTTTACATATTAACGCTATTTTCCTAGAATGCAATTAAGTTACTTGGAATCACTTGATCCTCTGAGTTTTTTTAAGCACTTACAGAGTAGGCTCTACCACAGAAGAACAGCCTATAATGGTGGGCTACTTTGACCCAGGAAGTCTCCATGTTTGGCTAAAGAGAACACAAACCGAGGGCCCTAGGTTCCAAGAATTGTTCATGTCCCTTCTGTTCCAGCCTTGGTGGCTTTCTCAAAGGCATACCAGATTAGTGAGCATGATCTGAACATCTCTGGGGTTCTTCCTCTATACATCTTACTCCTCTCCAGGACTTTGTCCAGAAAATTCCAGCCATATTGGTGTCCCCAAGCTTTATTAGCTGTCTTCTCAATTTCGTAAGAGCACTGGTCCCCTTGTGCCCTGAGGCTTGGAGATCTGAGCTAAGGCATGCTTAGGGCCCATCTTGTTTCCTTTCTCTCAGGGGTCACTTCTGTCCTTGGCAGCTTGTCTAATCTGAAAAATCAGTGCTTCTTATATTTTGTCTGGTTTTATAAATAGTTGTCTAAAACAGGAGGCTAGCTAGTCTCCAATACTTTCATAGTCTGTTAAAATTAAAGTTCCTATAGCATTCTGTTGTCATTTCTCATGTGGTACCTTCTGGGCTTTTTCTTTGTATTGTTTTTGCTTCTGTTTTTACGAATCATTCATTTTCCTCACTAGATTATAAGTCCTTTGAGGCCGGGTGCTAGGTTATAGCAGGCCCTAGAGAAGTCAAATGGAGAAGGAAATGGCAACCCACTCCAGTATTCCTGTCTGGAAAATTCCATGGACGGAGAAACCTGGCGAGCTACAGACCGTGGGATCTCACATATATACTTTTGGGGCTTCCCTGATGGCTCAGTGGTGGGGAATCTGCCTGCAATGCAGGAGACCCGGGTTCCATCCCTCGGGTGGGGAGATCCCCTTGAAGAAGGGTGGAACAACCTACTTCAGTATTCTTGCTTGGAGAATTCCATGGACAGAGAAGCCTGACGGGCTATGGTCCATGGGATCACACAGAGTTAGACACTACTGAAATGACTAAGCAGCAGCAGAGAAGTCAAATGAATAAAGAATGCGCAGGCTGAGGTTCTACAAAGAGATGAGATATAAAGATTCTGCTAGAGCTGAGTCTAAGGATGCTTCCTTCAACTGTGGAACTGTTTAGTCAGTCATGTGCTGTGACTGACCAGTATTCAGATCCTCTGGTAGGATCTCAATCTCCAGAAACCTCCGTGCCAACCTCCTTGCCCAGTGCCACCCTGACAAGCCACATTCTTGAACTCGGACTAGTTCCCATTAGGGCTGCCCACTGAAGAGTCAAGAATGGTCCCAGTTAGGCAGCATGAATCCTCCAAGGCTACAGCTTCATCACGTGCAAGGACTACGTCAGTCCTAAAATGCCAAGAGGGCAACAAAGCATTCCCCAAAGAGAACTGAGTTCAGAGTCAGAGAGACTGGAATCTGAATCTCAGGTATGCTGTGCAACCTTGGACAAGTTGCTTGACCTACCTGAGTTTCAGGGGTTTTTTGTAAGGAAATGGGGATAAGAGGCTATCTGTCTCTATGAGAACCCGTCTCATAGTTAACACTTAATAAACGGTCACCAGTACTGTAGCTTCATCAGGATCCTTGCAGCAAGGAGGTGAGCTGCATACTGCAAGTTGCTTCAGTTGTCTGACTCTTGGCGATCCTACAGACTGTAGCTGCAGGCTCCGCTGGTCATGGGATTCTCCAGGCAAGAATACTGGAGTGGGCTGCCATACTCTCCTTCCAGGGGATCTTCCCAGCCCAGGGACTGGACCCATGTCTTGTGCAGCTCCTGCTTGGCAGGCAGATTCTTTACCATCTGAGCCACCAGGGAAGCCCTTAAGCAAGGATAGAGATCAGGTAAAATGTATGATGACCAATCTGTGGAAGTAATTAGTGACTCCTTGGTAACCTTGCCCGCAGGGGAGAAAATCTACTTGGAGGCCAACCAGGTGGCAAATTGGTGCTAAAGAGACACTTCTGTCCAATAATTATCATCCATGGGCGGAGGAGTGCCAAAAATCTATTTTCTAGCTTACTGGCTGTCTCTTTGAGAGGTACACCTGTGCCTATGCCGCAGACGCTGAGTACCACAGTCACACGCTGATTCTAAAACAGAGCTGGCAGGTAGAGGGCAACCTCAGCTGGCAGAAAGGAGAGAGTGCAGGTACGTTTGATGGGGACAAGTGAGACCAAATGAGCATAAAAACAGTGAGAAAAAGAGTGGTCACAGAGCTCACACAGATGTTAATAGAAGTTTTCAAGCTTCTAAGTCTCTTTCTTCACATGTATTTATCAGAACTTTCATAATAGGGAGCTTAAACCTCGGCCCTTTGGCAAAAACTAGATTTAAGAGAAAGCCATTAAGATTATTTTAAAGAGTAAATATGAAAGGTTCAAAGAAAGTTTAAAGAACAACTATTTTTAGCTCAAAGTAGAGAAGACTCAGGAAAAGCTTAGATGACTCCCTGCAAAGACCCAAAGGATTATGCAAAAAAGGGGTGACCATCTGTTCACTCTCTCTAGTGATGAATAAAATGAAAGGAAATGGGCCCAGTTGTAGTGGAAGAGGCTCATTCTAACATTCGAACGGCTATTAAAAATGGAGACAATTTGCTAAGGAACATTACAGAATGTCTTTCTCTAGAAATCTTCAAAAATAGATGACACCCACTTTCCAAAGTATGTCAGAGGAATCCTGTTCCCGGGGCACCTTGGTGGGTGTGAGAGACACTCTACTGTGCTATGTTTGTTACTCAGCGTCCAGCAAGGGCACAGTCCATGAGGAGCTCAGCTGCTCTCTCGGGACAGACTGCAAGTGAGCAGAGAGTGATGACCGGTCTTGCTGGGAGACCACGAACCTGCCTTCCCTTCGGGTCTGTGTGGAAAGGGCTGTGTGCAGAGCCCCAGGGTGTGGGTTACCTGGAGTTCCGGTACATGGGAGCGAGGCAAGATATGAACTGGCCTGGCTTGCCAAAGGTGTGACAGCTTATGGGTGCGTTTAGAGTAACAAGGACAAGTTTCCAGGAGAGACTATTACAGGTAACAAACAACTGAATTTCCAGAGGCTGTCTATGAAAAACAGGATCTGCTTAACTCAAAGCTGCAATGATTTGAAGTCCATCAGTGCCTTGGTCCAGACACACAGACCTGGGCACTTAGTTCTCCAAGCCCAGGGCAGAGCAACAGCAGAGAAGTTTCTCCTTTTGTGGGCGGTAGCACAGGTGACAATATTCTCAGAGGTAAGAAGCAGGCACACTTAATGAATTCTCTAGCTTCCAGGGTTCTGTGAAAGTCACTACAAGGCTGTTCCACGCACTGAGTAAAACCCTAACGAGAACCATCAGTGACCCGGATTTTAGGCACAGAAACTCAGACAGCCCCCAACAGCACAGCAGGTGCACAGGAGGCTACAGAACTAGGACACGTGGCCTTGGAATCCTGACACTCGAGGAGAAGCCGTCACCAATGGGGCACTTAGCACGTGACATGCTCTGATGGGAAATGAATTCTTCAGCTGTATTTCTAGACGTGATCCAGACTTTATGTTCAGGGGAGCCTGAATGGCAGCAGTGAATGGATACATGGATATAGATGGCTGAGTCCTTTTGCTGGCCACCTGAGACGATCCCAACATTGTCAATCAGCTATACTCCAATATAAAATAAGATGTTTCAAAAAACAAAATAAAATTACTTTTTTTTGGCCACTTCTATTGGTCTTTCATTTATTTATTTTCATCCATCTGTGTAGTTTGGCCTGTGTGGGCCTCCCATCGCAGTGGCCTCTCTCGCTGCAGAGCACCGGCTCTGGGCCCACGCGCTCGAGAGCTCTGGCTCAGTAGTTGGACACATCGGTCCAGCCGCTCCGCAGCACGTGGGATCTTCCCAGGCCAGGGACTGAACCGGCGTCCCCTGCACTGCAAGGCAGTGTCTTTACCCACCGGACCACCAGGGAAGCCCAAAATAAAATTAATTTTAAGCAACAACTACACACAAAAAAGTTAAGAGAGTTCTCTGGCAGCCCAATGGTTAGGACTCAGAACTATCACTGGTAGGCCTGGGTCAAATCCTGGTTGGGAAACTAAGACTCAGCATAGTTAGCTGCCCAGCACAGCCTCCCCTCAAAAATATATGCTAAACCATTTTACAACGATTCTGACCTGAAGAACAAGCTCTATGATGGAGCCCTATCAAAATCCCAAAGCCTCTAAAACAGGGTGTTCACTGCACCCTATGCCCCAGAAGCAGCAGAGAGGTCACTGGGACCGCTTCTTATCATTGAAAATTGCTGCTAAAACCACAGTTCTTGACGCAACAGAGGACATGCCGCAGGTGTGCTGCTGCGGAAAAGAAATGGAGAAACAGCATTATCTAAAGAATTCCTATAGAGAGGCAGAAATCATGTTAGATATGAATGCCAAAGGGACTTTTCTTTAAAGCTGTATTTACATAGCAATGCAACAAATATAAAAATAGAACATTTCCTAAGGATGGCTTACTCACACTTTATGTAAGACTGAGAGGTCAATCGTCACCAACAGTGAATATTGTTCTCATTGTGCTGTTGCTGTTATCAGGGAGTCTTGGGAGTACTGATGGAGACACGGAGGGGTGCCAAAGCCGCCGTGGAGGGCCAGCGCCTCTCATCTCCAGTCTCGTGGCTGGCTGGACCGAGGAGGCCAATCTGCAGCCTTGGAAAGAGCTTCCTTCTGTGCAGAGCTAAATGGCCCTCATCATCATCAAATAAACAACCCTAACATCACCAGTACTGCAGTCCAGACACCCCAGATGGTAGCTTAATCGCCTGAAAGAATTAATAGTGTACCTCTAAGCACATTACTCACCCAGAGAATAGTTCAGGCAATGCAAAGAATCTGGCCTATTAAACCCTACACAATTGCTAAATAATATGCAATCACAGAAATGAAGCATGGCATATGGTAACCTCTCCACTATATTGAGATTCATTGTAATAAAAGTGCTGTTCAAAACCCTCATGTAGAAACTGGGAAGGCATACCTTTCTTTTCTGGAAGAAACATGACAATAAGACAAGCCAGTCCTCCAAGGCACAGAAATGCTGCCAATGTCCGCTTCCGACCAAACCTAAATAAAACAAAGAAATGCAGGTTTCTCTAAAGAATCTTCCACATTCACTGGCTTCAACCAGCCTAATCTTCCTTTCTAAATGTCCTCAGTTTCATTCTGTGTTCATCTTTTCCCAAGGGGTCGGTAGCAAATGTGACTGACCACGCATGACATAAGTTACCATCACAAAGCAAAGGAAAGCCTGCCGGCTGACGGGATTAAGTGATGTGTGCAGGACAAGAACAGACGATCCTTCCATCTATTTCTGTGAGTGTTTACTACGCTCCAGGCACTGTCAGAAGCACTTTCGGTCTCTATCATCTTACTTAATGCTAACAATCAACCTGTAAGGCATGAGCTGGTATACTCTCCATCTTAGAGAGAGGAAAACGGAAACATGGAGAAAGGAGTTCTCTAGTTCATTTTCTGGTCTGTTTTTAAGTGGTTAAAATTTAATTCACCTGGTGGGGTGGAATGGGGATGGCATATACACATGATTATTCTGGGATTATACATATCTGTAAACAACAAGACTCTGTAAAAGCAAAAAAGCAAAATAAAAAAAATGGCAAAAAAATGAGAAACTTCATATACCTCTTTCTCTCTTAAAAAGACAAATAGAAAGAAATTCCTTGTTGTATGTCTAAATAAAAGTTATTGGACATTTTCTTGGGAGAAATAATTTTCAAATAAGAGCTCTGAACTCGGAAGACAGATACAAACATTCATAAGCAACAGACTAAGTCCTCTGTGAGGAGCTTCAATGTTACTTGGAACCTTTATAATAATTTTGCCAGGGGAATTTTATAATCCCCATTTTAAGGATAACTACGTCGGGGAAGGTAACTTCTCAAAGTCATAAACCTAACACATGGCTAAGACCTGCGTGCCTGAGACCCCGGGCGGTGCGCCTTCCCTCTGCGTCAGGTTTTCATCCTGACTCCAGTGGAGGTGGCTGGGTGGTAAGGAAGGACGCGAGTCTCCAGGCTACTGTGCTTAACATCATCCAATGTCTTTCAAGGGCGAGGCATCATTCTAGGCAGGCACGAGGGACACTAAGACAGACAGGACACCCATGAACTATGTCCTTGTGACACTTTACACAGTCCTCAGAGGAGGCACAGGAAACTGTAACAGGAAGAACACCTGAGGGGTGTCTGGCCCACTGAAGATGCTGGGGACAGAGTTCTCACTATGCTGCCTGACTCAGCTCGTGGACCACGACGAGAGTACACAAAGTCACAAAGAGAGGGGTCAGCGGAGGCAACAGGGACCACTCCCCAGGGAAAAGTTCTTCAACTGAACAGAATTGAAAACTGTCCTTCAAAATATAATGACCTCCAATTGATTCCTAGCTCACAATTTCCAATTGCCCTGGTCAGGGGCTTAGTAACAGTACCTTCTTTCTAACAAAGGAGGCAAGAAAAAAAATGGGGTAAAGATGGCCTCTGCAAGTGGTGCTGGGAAAACTGGACAGCTACACATGAAAGAATGAAGTTGGAACACTACCTAACACCATACACAAGGATAAACTCAAAGTGGATTAAAGACCCAAATGTAAGAACAGAAACTATAAAACTCTTAGAAGAAAACATAAGCAGACTACTCGATGACCTAAATCAAAGCAAGATCTTCTATGACCCACCTCCTAGAGTGATGGAAATAAAAACAAAAATAAACAAGTGAGACCTAATTAAACTTAAAAGCTTTTGCACAGCAAAGCAAACTATATACAAGCTGAAAAGACAATCCTCAGAATGGGAGAAAATAATAACAAATGAAACAACCGACAAAGGATTAATTTCCAAAATATACAAGCAGCTCATACAACTTAATACCAAAAAAAAAAAAAACCCAATCAAAAAGTGGGAAAAAGACTTAAACAGACATCACTCCAAAGAAGACATACAGATGGCCAACAAACACATGTAAAGATGCTCAACACCACTCACTGTTGGAGAAATACAAATCAAAACTACAGTGAGATATCACCTCGCACCTGTCAGAACGGCCATCATCAAAGAGTCTACAAACAATAAATTCTGGAAAGGATGTGAAGAAAAGGGAACCCTCTTGCACTGTGGGTAGGAACTTAAATTGATACAACCACTACAGAAGACAGTATGGAGATTCCTTAAAAAGCTAGGAATTAAACCACCATATGACCCAGCAATCCCACTACTGGGCAAATACTCTGAGGAAACCAAAATTGAAAAAGACACATGTACCCCATTGTTCATTGTGGTACTATTTACCACTACATATCTGGAAGGAAACCAACTCACTATGCTGCCTGAATCAGCTCGTGGACCACGACGAGAGTACACAAAGTCACAAAGAGAGGGGTCAGCGGAGGCAACAGGGACCACTCCCCAGGGAAAAGTTCTTCAACTGAACAGAATTGAAAACTGTCCTTCAAAATATAATGACCTCCAATTGATTCCTAGCTCACAATTTCCAATTGCCCTGGTCAGGGGCTTAGTAACAGTACCTTCTTTCTAACAAAGGAGGCAAGAAAAAAAATGGGGTAAAGATGGCCTCTGCAAGTGGTGCTGGGAAAACTGGACAGCTACACATGAAAGAATGAAGTTGGAACACTACCTAACACCATACACAAGGATAAACTCAAAGTGGATTAAAGACCCAAATGTAAGAACAGAAACTATAAAACTCTTAGAAGAAAACATAAGCAGACTACTCGATGACCTAAATCAAAGCAAGATCTTCTATGACCCACCTCCTAGAGTGATGGAAATAAAAACAAAAATAAACAAGTGAGACCTAATTAAACTTAAAAGCTTTTGCACAGCAAAGCAAACTATATACAAGCTGAAAAGACAATCCTCAGAATGGGAGAAAATAATAACAAATGAAACAACCGACAAAGGATTAATTTCCAAAATATACAAGCAGCTCATACAACTTAATACCAAAAAAAAAAAAAACCCAATCAAAAAGTGGGAAAAAGACTTAAACAGACATCACTCCAAAGAAGACATACAGATGGCCAACAAACACATGTAAAGATGCTCAACACCACTCACTGTTGGAGAAATACAAATCAAAACTACAGTGAGATATCACCTCGCACCTGTCAGAACGGCCATCATCAAAGAGTCTACAAACAATAAATTCTGGAAAGGATGTGAAGAAAAGGGAACCCTCTTGCACTGTGGGTAGGAACTTAAATTGATACAACCACTACAGAAGACAGTATGGAGATTCCTTAAAAAGCTAGGAATTAAACCACCATATGACCCAGCAATCCCACTACTGGGCAAATACTCTGAGGAAACCAAAATTGAAAAAGACACATGTACCCCATTGTTCATTGTGGTACTATTTACAACAGCTAGAACATGGAAGCAATCTAGATGTCTATCAACAGATGAATGGATAAAGAGGCTGTGGTACAAATGTACAATGAAATATTACTCAGTCATAAAAAGGAATGCATTTGAGCCAGTTCTAATGACATGAATGAACCCAAAACCTATTATACAGAGTGAAGGAAGTCAGAAAGAGAAAGATAAATATTGTATACCAATACATATATATGGAATCTAGAAAGATGGTACTGATGAATGTATATGCAGGGCAGCAGTGGAGATACAGATATAGAGAACAGACTTATGGACTTTGGGGGGATGGAGGAATGGGTGAGATGTACGGAAAAAGTAACACGGAAACTTACAGTACTGTATGTAAAATAGATAAGCAATAGGAATCTGCTGTAAGGCTAAGGGAACTCAAACAGGACCTCTGTAATAACTGAGAGGGGAAGGATGAGGAGGGAGATGGGAGGGAAGTTCAAGGGGGAGGAAATATGTGTATACCTATGGCTGATTCATGTTGATGTCTGGCAGTAAACAACAAAGCTCTGTAAAAAATAAAATAAAATAAATAATAAATAATTCAAAACTGTGCTCACTGGCTATCATGAGCAAAAGCCGGATCTATTCTTCCCAACAACAAAGTCCAGTTGGTCTTAAGAGGAAAGAAAAATCTTTCTCATTCCTCCAGTTCTTTATCTTGTGTGAGTTTATAAATGACAGTGATTGGGTCATGGAGTTCTATCTGTGTCAAGTCAATATTCCCATGTGTTGAGATTAACGAATCACACACGGCCTGCTCAAGAACAGTCGGGTGGCAATGTATTTTAATACTGGGTTAAAAAATCTATGAAGACTGAAATAGACATTGCTCCAAAGAAGACATGCAGAGGGCCAACCAGCACAGGAAAAGGTGTTCAACAATGTGAATTATTAGAGAAATGCAAATAAAAACTACAAGATATCAGCTCATACCAGCTAGAATATCCATCATTAAAACTCAACAATAGATGCTGGAGAAAATGTGGAGAAAAGGGAGCCCTATACACTACTGGTGGGAATGTAAGCTGCTATGGAGAACAGTATGGAGGTTCCTTAAAAAGGTAAAAATAGTTATCATATGATCCAGCAATCCTACTCCTGAGTATTTATGTGGAGAAAATTCTACGCTGAAAAGATACTTGCACCCTAAAGTTCACAGTACTTTAAAAGTTCACGGGGGTAGCCAAGATGGCGGAGGAATGAGGGGAAGACTTCACCAGCTCCCCAACAGAATCACCAGAACTAATCAAGAAAAGAACTACCACCAACAAACCAGCCGCTAGACGACAGAATAATTCCACAGGTCCCTGAGAGCAGAAGAGTGAACAGCCAGAAATTTCCCGGAGCTAGGGTTCTAAGAATCCTCTATCCTAACCCCCACGCAGGACCGCACCAATGGAGAGTGCGCCAGAAAGTGCCCTAAAAGGGGGCCTAAGTGGAGCCTCGAGGGAGAGAGGGCAGCGATCAGCGTGAAAATTCCAAGAATCCGCCCGGATCACCAGGCAGAAATTAAGACACTGCGAAGATACCGGAGCAGGGCCGAGCAGAAGGCACTTGCTGCCTAGCGACCTGAGACCGGACGGAACGCGGGGTGTGCTAAGCGCTCAGTGTGAAAATCGCGCCGCTTGGCCGGGCAAAAATCGCGACTTTCCACCTGGCACCGGGTGAGTTCAAACACTCCTAGTGAGGGACTGGCAGAAGGGGAAGTCGCCCACAGATTGCTGACCAGGGACCAGGCTCGAACCAGACGGGGAAGCTTGTGCCTGCCTTTGGGACTTGGAGGCGTAACCGGCAATGCGTGTGCGCCAGTGGCGGAGGAGCCCGTGCACCCCCATAGCTGCACCCCCATAGCTACACCCACAGCGGAGGAAGTCGGGAGAAGGGCAGGTATTAGAGGCTACCGGCGGGTGTGCGGCAGAGCCAGGACGCCCCCGCCCAACACGGGATTGCACGCGCGCAGCGGCCCCCCGCCCGACTGACTGGGATCTGCCTGCGCCCCCGCCCACCTCGGGATGGAGCGCGCGCCGCGGTCCCGCGCCCGAGGAACTGGGATCAGCCCGCCGTCCCGGCCAGCACCTGAGCTTGCAGACCGGTGCCATAAGGGAAAAGCTGCCTCATCAAGACAACACCATCGAGAGCAGACTGGCTTCCACCAGACAGATGAGAGGATAAAAACCAGAGACAGTATTTAGCTTTTTTGTTTATCTGTTGAGGACGGTTCTGTTTATTCGTTTGATTGGTCAGGTTTGGGTTTTTTTTCTTTTTTTTTTCTCTTTTGTCTCTTCTTATTAAGTTTCTCTTCCCTTTTTTAATTTTTAATTTCTTTTTTTTTATTTTTAATTATTAATTTTTTAAAATTTTAATTCTTGAACTTCTAATTTTCTTTCCTCTTTCCTACTCCTTTCTCCCTCTATGTTCTAAATCTAAAATTTTCTCCTATATACCACTACCCCCTAGATAAATATTTCCTACCTTCCTGTCTCTACTATTCTCTTCCAGCTGCACTAAACAATACAACACACTAATCTTGGCTACATAACCCTATAAAATCCTTCCAAGTCGAATCTATTCCTTCTCATTACCCATACACTCTCTACCTCCTCACCCCCAACACATGTCTTAGTTAAAAACTGCTTTCAATGAAACAGTCCAAGCCAGGACCTTACCCATGATCTATTTTTCCAGGCACTATTTTAATTAATTCAGAGCTTAACGGGCAAGTACCATCTTTGACTGCGTCGTTTGTAAGAAAAATTTCCTATGCTTTGTCACTGTAAAACTGGTTAGATGTGGTTATTGCTGTGTATGTATGCATATCTTATGACTAGGTTAGAAAACATCTGCATGCTTTTATGACTGTCACCCATCAGGGACACACCTCTTGTTCCTCAGATGCTAGTATTTGAACTAATATCATGGAACACCATAGCAAACCAGACACAGAGCCTACACCCCCTGACCAATCATCAAACCAAGGATCCTCGGAGTGGAAACCCTGATTCCAAGACCCCACACTATCAAAGAACATACAACACTAGAGATTGTTCACCTGTAAACAAGACCTAACACCACCCAAGACACAAACCATTGAACCCTTCTCGAAGGACAGAAACCCAAAGGAAGGGAGAATTCAATCAAGAAGCCTGGTGGAGAGAAGAACTTCATACACACAGACACACACAAAGAAACAAAAACTAACCTAATAATGAAAAGACAGAGAAACACTGCACAAATGAAGGACCAAGCTAGAGGAACACAGCTTCAAATGACAGAGGAGGAGATAGACAAATTATCTGAAAGAGAATTCAGAAAAACTATACTAATGAGGATGCAAAACACCGAAAACAGAATATTAGAGGAAATTACTGCATTGAGCAAAGACATGCAGGAAATGAAAAATAAGCAAATAGAGACCACCAACTCAATTGCTGAACTCAAAAATACTATAGAAGGTCTCAACAGTAGAGTATCAGAGGCTGAAGAACAGATAAGTGAGCTGGAAGATAGAATGGTTGAGATAAATGCAAAAGAACAGAACAAAGCCGAAAGAATTAAAAGAACTGAGGATAGCATTAGAGACCTATGGGACAATATCAAACGCACCAACATTAGAATTATAGGAGTTCCAGAGGAAGAAGAGGGGAAGAAAGGCTATGAAAAAATTCTTGAAGAGGTTATAGTGGAAAACTTCCCCAGCATGGGAAAGGAAATAGTCAACCAAGTCCAAGAAGCACAAAGATTCCATACAGGATAAACCCCAGAAGAAACATACCAAGGCACATTCTAATCAAACTAACACAGACTAAATATAAAGACAGATTACTAAAAGCAGCTAGGAGCAAACAACAAATAACATATAAAGGAAACCCCATACGTCTAACTGCGGATCTTTCAATAGAAACCCTACAGGCCAGAAGAGAATGGCAAGACACATTTAAATGGCTAAAAGAAAATAACCTCGAACCAAGAATTCTCTACCCAGCAGGAATCTCATTCAGAATTGATGGAGAAGTCAAAAGCTTCACAGACAAGCAAAAACTAAAAGAATTCTGTACCACAAAACCAGCCCTACAACAAGTGTTAAAGAGCCTGATATAGCCAATAAATACAAGAGTAGGAGAAGTCCTACAAATCAAACCCCAAATTTCTAAGAAGATGACAGTAGGAACATTTGTATCAATAATTACTTTGAATGTAAATGGATTAAATGCTCCAACCAAATGACATAGGCTGGCTGAATGGATTCAGAAACATGACCCATATATATGCTGTTTACAAGAGACCCACTTCAGACCTAGAGACACTCATAGACTGAAAGTGAGAGGCTGAAAAAAAATATTAGAGGAAATTACTGCATTGAGCAAAGACATGCAGGAAATGAAAAATAAGCAAATAGAGACCACCAACTCAATTGCTGAACTCAAAAATACTATAGAAGGTCTCAACAGTAGAGTATCAGAGGCTGAAGAACAGATAAGTGAGCTGGAAGATAGAATGGTTGAGATAAATGCAAAAGAACAGAACAAAGCCGAAAGAATTAAAAGAACTGAGGATAGCATTAGAGACCTATGGGACAATATCAAACGCACCAACATTAGAATTATAGGAGTTCCAGAGGAAGAAGAGGGGAAGAAAGGCTATGAAAAAATTCTTGAAGAGGTTATAGTGGAAAACTTCCCCAGCATGGGAAAGGAAATAGTCAACCAAGTCCAAGAAGCACAAAGATTCCATACAGGATAAACCCCAGAAGAAACATACCAAGGCACATTCTAATCAAACTAACACAGACTAAATATAAAGACAGATTACTAAAAGCAGCTAGGAGCAAACAACAAATAACATATAAAGGAAACCCCATACGTCTAACTGCGGATCTTTCAATAGAAACCCTACAGGCCAGAAGAGAATGGCAAGACACATTTAAATGGCTAAAAGAAAATAACCTCGAACCAAGAATTCTCTACCCAGCAGGAATCTCATTCAGAATTGATGGAGAAGTCAAAAGCTTCACAGACAAGCAAAAACTAAAAGAATTCTGTACCACAAAACCAGCCCTACAACAAGTGTTAAAGAGCCTGATATAGCCAATAAATACAAGAGTAGGAGAAGTCCTACAAATCAAACCCCAAATTTCTAAGAAGATGACAGTAGGAACATTTGTATCAATAATTACTTTGAATGTAAATGGATTAAATGCTCCAACCAAATGACATAGGCTGGCTGAATGGATTCAGAAACATGACCCATATATATGCTGTTTACAAGAGACCCACTTCAGACCTAGAGACACTCATAGACTGAAAGTGAGAGGCTGGAAAAAGATATTCCATGCAAATGGAAATCAAAAGAAAGCTGGAGCAGCAATCCTCATATCAGACAAAATAGATTTTAAAGTAAAGAAGATTCTAAGAGAATCTACAGGTCACTACATCATGATTAAGGGATCTATCCAAGAGGAAGACATAACAGTCATGAATATCTATGCACCCAACACAGGGGCACCTCAATACATAAGACAGATACTTTCAGACTTAAAAGAAGAAATCAATAATAGCACAATAATAGTAGGAGACTTTAACACTCCTCTCACACCAATGGACAGATCAGCCAAACAGAAAATTAATAAAGAAACACAAGCCTTAAATGCCACACTAGAAGAAATGGACCTCATTGATATCTTTAGGACGTTCCATCCAAAAGCAGAAGAATACACTTTCTTCTCAAGTGCTCACGGAATATTCTCCAGGATAGACCACATCTTGGGCCACAAATCTAACCTCAGTCAATTCAAGAGAACTGAAATTATATCAACCATCTTCTCGGACCACAATGCAATGAAACTAGAGATCAACTACAGGAAAAGGACCGCTAAAAACAGAAACACATGGAGATTAAACAACACATACCTAAAAAACCAACTGATTACTGAGGAAATCAAAGGAGAAATTTAAAAATTCCTAGAAGAAAATGATAATGAACATACGACCGTGTAAAACCTATGGGATACCGCAAAGCAGTTCTAAGAGGGAAATTTATAGCAATAGAATCCCACCTCAAGAAACTAAGAAAATATGAAGCAGATGACCTAACCCTCCACTTAAAACAATTGGAAAAAGAAGAACAAAAACATCCCAAAGCCAGCAGAAGAAAAGAGATTATAAAGACTAGAGCAGAAATAAATGAGAAAGAAATGAAAGAAACTATAGTATGGATAAATAAAACAAAAAGCTGGTTCTTTGAAAAGGTCAACAAAATTGACAAGCCACTGGCCAGACTCATCAAGAAAACCCAATATATTAAGGGGCTCCAACCAAATGACATAGGCTGGCTGAATGGATTCAGAAACATAAAAAGACCCACTTCAGACCTAGAGACACTCATAGACTGAAAGTGAGAGGCTGGAAAAAGATATTCCATGCAAATGGAAATCAAAAGAAAGCTGGAGCAGCAATCCTCATATCAGACAAAATAGATTTTAAAGTAAAGAAGATTCTAAGAGAATCTACAGGTCACTACATCATGATTAAGGGATCTATCCAAGAGGAAGACATAACAGTCATGAATATCTATGCACCCAACACAGGGGCACCTCAATACATAAGACAGATACTTTCAGACTTAAAAGAAGAAATCAATAATAGCACAATAATAGTAGGAGACTTTAACACTCCTCTCACACCAATGGACAGATCAGCCAAACAGAAAATTAATAAAGAAACACAAGCCTTAAATGCCACACTAGAAGAAATGGACCTCATTGATATCTTTAGGACGTTCCATCCAAAAGCAGAAGAATACACTTTCTTCTCAAGTGCTCACGGAATATTCTCCAGGATAGACCACATCTTGGGCCACAAATCTAACCTCAGTCAATTCAAGAGAACTGAAATTATATCAACCATCTTCTCGGACCACAATGCAATGAAACTAGAGATCAACTACAGGAAAAGGACCGCTAAAAACAGAAACACATGGAGATTAAACAACACATACCTAAAAAACCAACTGATTACTGAGGAAATCAAAGGAGAAATTTAAAAATTCCTAGAAGAAAATGATAATGAACATACGACCGTGTAAAACCTATGGGATACCGCAAAGCAGTTCTAAGAGGGAAATTTATAGCAATAGAATCCCACCTCAAGAAACTAAGAAAATATGAAGCAGATGACCTAACCCTCCACTTAAAACAATTGGAAAAAGAAGAACAAAAACATCCCAAAGCCAGCAGAAGAAAAGAGATTATAAAGACTAGAGCAGAAATAAATGAGAAAGAAATGAAAGAAACTATAGTATGGATAAATAAAACAAAAAGCTGGTTCTTTGAAAAGGTCAACAAAATTGACAAGCCACTGGCCAGACTCATCAAGAGAAAGAGAGAGAAGAACCAGATCCACAAAATCAAAAACGAAAAAGGAGAGATTACAACAGATAATGCAGAAATCCAAAGGATTCTAAGAGACTATTATGAACAACTCTATGGCAACAAACTGGACAACCTGGAAGAAATGGACAGTTTCTTGGAGAAGATCAATCTCCCAAGACTGAGCCAGGAAGAAACAGAAACTTTGAACAACCCAATCACAAGCTCAGAAATCGAATTTGTGATTAAAAATCTACCCAAATATAAAAGCCCAGGACCAGATGGCTTCACAGCCAGATTCTACCAAACATTTAAAGAAGAGCTAATGCCTGTCCTTCTAAAACTCTTTCAAAAAATTGCACAGGAAGGAAAACTTCCAAACACATTCTACGAGGCCACCATCACCCTGATACCCAAACCAGGCAAAGACAACACAAAAAAGGAAAATTACAGACCAATTTCTCTGATGAACTTAGGTGCCAAGATCCTTAACAAAATCCTAGCAAACAGAATTCAACGACACATCAAAAAACTCATACACCATGATCAAGTCGGGTTCATCCCAGGCATGCAAGGATTCTTCAACATCCACAAATCAATCAATGTGATACACCATATCAACAAATTGAGAGACAAAAATCACATGATCATCTCAATAGATGCAGAAAAAGCCTTCGACAAAGTACAACACCCATTTATAATAAAAACTCTTCAGAAAATGGGCATAGAAGGAACCTATCTCAACATAGTGAAAGCCATATATGAGAAGCCCACAGCGAACTTTATCCTCAACGATGAAAAACTGAAAGCATTCCCTCTAAGATCAGGAACAAGAAAGGGGTGTCCACTTTCACCACTACTATTCAACACAGTCCTGGAAGTGCTAGCAACAGCAATAAGAGAAGAGAAAGAAATCAAAGGAATCCAGATTGGAAAGGAAGAAGTCAAGCTCTCTCTTTTTGCAGACGACATGATATTATACATAGAAAATCCCAAAGACACTATTACAAAGCTACTAGAGCTAATCAACGAATTTAGCAAAGTCGCAGTATACAAAGTCAACACACAGAAATCACTGGCATTCCTATACACAAACAATGAAAAATCAGAAAACAAAATCAAAGAGGCAGTCCCCTTCACCATTGCAACCAAAAGAATCAAATAGCTAGGAATAAACCTACCCAAAGAAACAAAAGAATTGTACACAGAAAATTACAAGACACTCATGAAAGAAATTAAAGAAGACTTAAACAGATGGAGAGATATTCCATGTTCCTGGGTCAGAAGAATCAATATTGTGAAAATGACCATACTACCAAATATCATCTACAGATTCAATGCAATACCTATTCAACTTCCATTGACATTTTTCACAGAACTAGACCAAAGAATCACACAGTTCATATGGAAACACAGAAGACCTCGAATAGCCAAAGCAATCCGGAGAAAGAAAAACGGAGCTGGAGGGATCAGCCTCCCTAACTTCAGATTCTACTACAAAGCAACAGTCATCAAGACAGTATGGTACTGGCACAAAAACAGAACTATAGACCAATGGAACAAGATAGAGAACCCTGAGATAAACCCACACACCTATGGGTACCTTATTTTTGACAAAGGAGGAGAAACTATAAAATGGGAGAAAGATGGCCTCTTCAACAAATGGGTATGGACGAGAAAAGTGAAGAACCATACACCATATCAACAAATTGAGAGACAAAAATCACATGATCATCTCAATAGATGCAGAAAAAGCCTTCGACAAAGTACAACACCCATTTATAATAAAAACTCTTCAGAAAATGGGCATAGAAGGAACCTATCTCAACATAGTGAAAGCCATATATGAGAAGCCCACAGCGAACTTTATCCTCAACGATGAAAAACTGAAAGCATTCCCTCTAAGATCAGGAACAAGAAAGGGGTGTCCACTTTCACCACTACTATTCAACACAGTCCTGGAAGTGCTAGCAACAGCAATAAGAGAAGAGAAAGAAATCAAAGGAATCCAGATTGGAAAGGAAGAAGTCAAGCTCTCTCTTTTTGCAGACGACATGATATTATACATAGAAAATCCCAAAGACACTATTACAAAGCTACTAGAGCTAATCAACGAATTTAGCAAAGTCGCAGTATACAAAGTCAACACACAGAAATCACTGGCATTCCTATACACAAACAATGAAAAATCAGAAAACAAAATCAAAGAGGCAGTCCCCTTCACCATTGCAACCAAAAGAATCAAATAGCTAGGAATAAACCTACCCAAAGAAACAAAAGAATTGTACACAGAAAATTACAAGACACTCATGAAAGAAATTAAAGAAGACTTAAACAGATGGAGAGATATTCCATGTTCCTGGGTCAGAAGAATCAATATTGTGAAAATGACCATACTACCAAATATCATCTACAGATTCAATGCAATACCTATTCAACTTCCATTGACATTTTTCACAGAACTAGACCAAAGAATCACACAGTTCATATGGAAACACAGAAGACCTCGAATAGCCAAAGCAATCCGGAGAAAGAAAAACGGAGCTGGAGGGATCAGCCTCCCTAACTTCAGATTCTACTACAAAGCAACAGTCATCAAGACAGTATGGTACTGGCACAAAAACAGAACTATAGACCAATGGAACAAGATAGAGAACCCTGAGATAAACCCACACACCTATGGGTACCTTATTTTTGACAAAGGAGGAGAAACTATAAAATGGGAGAAAGATGGCCTCTTCAACAAATGGTGCTGGGAAAATTGGACAGCTACATGCAAAACAATGAAGTTGGAACATTCCCTGACACCACACACAAAGATCAACTCAAAATGGATTAAAGACCTAAATGTAAGACCAGAAACCATCAAACTCTTAGAGGAGAATATAGGCAAAACCCTCAAGGACATCAATCAAAGCAAGGTCTTCTCTGACCCACCTACTAGAATAGCAGAACTGAAAAGAAAAATGAACACGTGGGACCTAATGAAACTTAAGCTTTTGTACAGCAAAAGACATTACAAAAAAGGTGAACAGACAGGCCACAGAATGGGAGAAAATCATAGCAAATGAAGTAACAGACAAAGAATTAATCTCCATAATTTACAAGCAACTCAGACAACTCAGCACTGGAAAAATGAACAACCCAATCAAAAAATGGGAAAAGGACCTAAACAGACACCTCTCCAAAGAAGACATACAGATGGCCCAAAAGTACATGAAACGATGTGCAACTTCACTTATAATTAGAGAAATGCAAATCAAAATGACAATGAGATATCACATCACACCCATCAAAATGGCCATCAACAAGAAATCTAGAGACAATAAATGCTGGAGAGGGTGTGGAGAAAAGGGAACCCTCTTGCATTGCTGGTGGGAATGTAAATTGATACAGCCTCTATGGAAGACAGTCTGGAGATTCCTTAAAAAACTAAAAATAGAAGCACCCTATGACCCAGCAATCCCACTACTAGGACTATATCCTGATGAAATCAAAACTGAAAGAAGCCACCCTAGATCAATATTGTGAAATTGACCATACTACCAAATATCATCTACAGATTCAATGCAATACCTATTCAACTTCCATTGACATTTTTCACAGAACTAGACCAAAGAATCACACAGTTCATATGGAAACACAGAAGACCTCGAATAGCCAAAGCAATCCGGAGAAAGAAAAACGGAGCTGGAGGGATCAGCCTCCCTAACTTCAGATTCTACTACAAAGCAACAGTCATCAAGACAGTATGGTACTGGCACAAAAACAGAACTATAGACCAATGGAACAAGATAGAGAACCCTGAGATAAACCCACACACCTATGGGTACCTTATTTTTGACAAAGGAGGAGAAACTATAAAATGGGAGAAAGATGGCCTCTTCAACAAATGGTGCTGGGAAAATTGGACAGCTACATGCAAAACAATGAAGTTGGAACATTCCCTGACACCACACACAAAGATCAACTCAAAATGGATTAAAGACCTAAATGTAAGACCAGAAACCATCAAACTCTTAGAGGAGAATATAGGCAAAACCCTCAAGGACATCAATCAAAGCAAGGTCTTCTCTGACCCACCTACTAGAATAGCAGAACTGAAAAGAAAAATGAACACGTGGGACCTAATGAAACTTAAGCTTTTGTACAGCAAAAGACATTACAAAAAAGGTGAACAGACAGGCCACAGAATGGGAGAAAATCATAGCAAATGAAGTAACAGACAAAGAATTAATCTCCATAATTTACAAGCAACTCAGACAACTCAGCACTGGAAAAATGAACAACCCAATCAAAAAATGGGAAAAGGACCTAAACAGACACCTCTCCAAAGAAGACATACAGATGGCCCAAAAGTACATGAAACGATGTGCAACTTCACTTATAATTAGAGAAATGCAAATCAAAATGACAATGAGATATCACATCACACCCATCAAAATGGCCATCAACAAGAAATCTAGAGACAATAAATGCTGGAGAGGGTGTGGAGAAAAGGGAACCCTCTTGCATTGCTGGTGGGAATGTAAATTGATACAGCCTCTATGGAAGACAGTCTGGAGATTCCTTAAAAAACTAAAAATAGAAGCACCCTATGACCCAGCAATCCCACTACTAGGACTATATCCTGATGAAATCAAAACTGAAAGAAGCACCTGTACCCCAATGTTCATTGCAGCTCTCTATACAATAGCCAGAACATGGAAGGAACCTAGATGCCCATCGACGAATGAATGGATCCAGAAGCTCTGGTACATATATACAAGGGAATACTACTCAGCTGTTAAAAGAAATGCAGAAGACTCAGTCCTAATGAAATGGCTGGCTCTAGAACCTATCATAAAAAGTGAAGTAAGTCAAAAAGAGAAAGACAAATACAGTATATAACACACATATATGGAATCTAGTAGGACGGTCTTGATAACACATGCAGGGAACTCATGGAAAAACAGACAGAGCATAGACATAGGGACAGTGTGGCGAAGAAATAGGGAGGGGGAAGCATGGAGGGAGTAACATGGAAACCTATACTGTCATGTGTGGAAAAGATAGCCATTGTCATTGTGCTAAGGGAACAGGAGTGCTTACAATGGCTTGGGGTGAAGGTCTGGAGGGGTGGGATGGGGGAAACTGGGGGGGTGGGGACCATGGATATGCATATGACTGATCTGCGAACATACATGTCCGTGAACAACAAAACTCTGTAAAACCTTTAAAATAAAGAATTAAAAAACCAAAGTAATAATAAAAAAAGTTCACTATTTATAATAGGTAAGGCATGGAAGGAACCTAAATATTCATCAAGAGCTGAATGGATAAAGAAAATGTGGTGCATAAATATAACAGAATACTACTCGGGCACAAAAAGAGAGTGAAATAATGCCATTTCCAGCAGCATGGATGAATCTAGACTATTATTATTATTATACTAAATGAAGTCAGTCATTTAGAGAAAGACAAATATGATCTCTCTTACATGTGGAATCTAAAATGTGATATAAATGAACTTAACTACAAAACGTGAACCTAGAGATTATCACACTAAGTGAAGTCACTCACTTAGAGAAAGGCAAATATGGTATCTATCACATATATGTGGCATTTAGAATATGACATAAATGAACTTATCTACAAAACACGAACCTGGAGGTTATCCAACTAAGTAAAGTCAGTCATTTAGAGAAAGACAAAAATCATGGTATCACTTATATGTGGAATTTAAAATATGACACAAACTTCTCTATGAAACAGACACAGAGGACAAACTTTAGTAACTACTAAAGGGGAAGGGCAGAGAGAGAAAAATTAGGAATTTTGGATTGACAGAACAAACTGCTATATATAAAACAGGTAACAAGGTGCTACTGTATAGGAACTACACTCATTATCTTGTAATAAACTATAATGGAAAAGGTTATGGAAAAGAATATATACATATATATAACTGAATTGCTTTGCTGAACACCAAAAACTAACACAACATTGTAAATCAACTATACTTTCATTATATAAAAAAAAAGACCTACACAATAACAAACTTGAAACCCAAGAAATAACACATCAGAAAATGAATTCTCACTGTGCTTGGTCTGAAGAGAATTCTAATTACCATGGAATGCTTAGCAGATACTGCATAAGGACAAAGACAATACTACTTAGGTAGTGATGTATGTTAGTGTTAAGGGTCCTCTATATGGTGCACTTCATACCCACCCACACTTACCATCTTTGGTTAATCAAGTAGATGCAGATAGGGTGCGATGGAATCTCTATGAGGCCAGACAGGGCCAAGTTGGCATAAATATTTCCACCTAGATCACCCGCGCTCAGAGTGAGGCCATAGTACACCAAGCTACACACAAACCTACAATTGGGGGTGAAAGACAAGAAAGACAATGGAAAAGCCCGTAAGAATGTGCCAGAGAAGATTCAAATACTGGGTCAAATAATACCCTCTGTCTCAAAGAGTAAGTCTGACTCCCTCGTTAACCTTTCTAGCCTAATATGATTTCTATACTAGGGCAAAATAAAAAATAAAGGCGTCTTGGAAATGATGTGAGCTATGTCTAGCTGCTCCATAAAGCAAGTGAGTGGCCACGTCCTGACAGAGAAGACATTGTCAGAGCTCTGGCTATGCATTTCTGCATTTAATAGAAGACAATGAGTCTATTTTAAATTTACTTAATTCAACAATGTATAAACACTTGCCCTAGGCAGATGTCATGATATTATGAAAATGACTCTAGAAGAGAACTCCTAAGGAGCAAGCCAACAGAGGATGGTGGTGAGCACACACGCTGATGACATAAATCTTATGGGTAAACTTAATTTAAAAAAAAAAAAAACCCACAAACTTCTCTATGAAACAGACACAGAGGACAAACTTTAGTAACTACTAAAGGGGAAGGGCAGAGAGAGAAAAATTAGGAATTTTGGATTGACAGAACAAACTGCTATATATAAAACAGGTAACAAGGTGCTACTGTATAGGAACTACACTCATTATCTTGTAATAAACTATAATGGAAAAGGTTATGGAAAAGAATATATACATATATATAACTGAATTGCTTTGCTGAACACCAAAAACTAACACAACATTGTAAATCAACTATACTTTCATTATATAAAAAAAAAGACCTACACAATAACAAACTTGAAACCCAAGAAATAACACATCAGAAAATGAATTCTCACTGTGCTTGGTCTGAAGAGAATTCTAATTACCATGGAATGCTTAGCAGATACTGCATAAGGACAAAGACAATACTACTTAGGTAGTGATGTATGTTAGTGTTAAGGGTCCTCTATATGGTGCACTTCATACCCACCCACACTTACCATCTTTGGTTAATCAAGTAGATGCAGATAGGGTACGATGGAATCTCTATGAGGCCAGACAGGGCCAAGTTGGCATAAATATTTCCACCTAGATCACCCGCGCTCAGAGTGAGGCCATAGTACACCAAGCTACACACAAACCTACAATTGGGGGTGAAAGACAAGAAAGACAATGGAAAAGCCCGTAAGAATGTGCCAGAGAAGATTCAAATACTGGGTCAAATAATACCCTCTGTCTCAAAGAGTAAGTCTGACTCCCTCGTTAACCTTTCTAGCCTAATATGATTTCTATACTAGGGCAAAATAAAAAATAAAGGCGTCTTGGAAATGATGTGAGCTATGTCTAGCTGCTCCATAAAGCAAGTGAGTGGCCACGTCCTGACAGAGAAGACATTGTCAGAGCTCTGGCTATGCATTTCTGCATTTAATAGAAGACAATGAGTCTATTTTAAATTTACTTAATTCAACAATGTATAAACACTTGCCCTAGGCAGATGTCATGATATTATGAAAATGACTCTAGAAGAGAACTCCTAAGGAGCAAGCCAACAGAGGATGGTGGTGAGCACACACGCTGATGAGCACCTGAGTCACCAGTGGGTGGCCTGCCGGCCAGAGTGACAGGGAGCCTAACACCTGGCCAGACTCTCAACCCCTCCTGGCATTCAGCAGGTGCGTATGCTGCAGATGCCCAGAACAGGAAAGGAAAGATGAGGCCATGGCAGAGGCAGGCTCCTCTAAAAAAATCAAAGCCCAGCTCTCACAGATTTCTATGTGTCATTGCTGAAACATGGAGGCAGCGCCTCCTGGGTGCCAGGCATGGAGCCTATGTCCTAATGCCAAGGAAAGGACCATCCTGAAACTCCAGGCTGGGGAATAACAGGGAATTCTTCCAGAGTGAAGGGAGTACAGTAGTTCCTGCTTATCTGCAAGGGATATGTTCTAAAACCCTTAGTAGATGCCTGAAATCATGGATAGGATAAAACCCTGTATATACTACGTTTTTTCCTAGACATCCACACCTATGATAAGGTTTGAAAGGTTTAAATTAGGCCCAGTAAGAGAACATTGGAATTGCTGGCATCACTACTCCTGTCCTTGGGGCCATTATTAAATAAAATAAGGGTGATGTGAACACAAGCACTGGGGCACTGAGAGTTGATCTGCTAAGTAAGACGGTGACTAAGTGACTCACAAGCAGGATTTGCTGGACAAAGGCATGATTCACACCCCAGGTGGGATGGAGGGTACAAGATTTCATCCTACTACTTAGAACGGCATGCAATTTAAAACGCATAAGTTGTTTCTTTCTGGAATTTTCCATTTAGCATTTTCAGACTGCAATTGACCTCGGGTGACTGAAACCACAGAAAGCAAAACCTTCTGTGCCCGGGCAACTGCATTATTAAAAATAAAACAAACTAGAACAAAAATAAACCCTGAAACTAGGCTTTGTTCAATATGAATACATTTTGTAAGTCATAAATTTCTACACAAACAGTGAAATACTGGGGTTTTGGAAATTCATGAGGCTTTATGTGTTTACAGTTGATTTTGAGAAGCGTTTATTATGAGGAAATGCCCACCTGCATCTTTTTTCCTCAAAGAAAGTCCAATGAGCTACAACGGAGAGAAGACCAACAGGAAAGGTGTTCTTTCCGTCTCTACCAAAACAGCCAAGTGGGCAGGTGCCAAGAATGGGCCAAGGAACCAAGGAGAGCGAAGATGAGGGAAGAGGGGTCCCTGGAGCTGGCCCACTTCCTGACGTGTCCCTCTCTGGCAAATGAGCTCTGGCAGCAGTTACTTCCCATGACTTCTTCCTGGGTGAAGCTGTCATTGAATACCTGAGGATGATGAGCGGAGGCACAGCTGGGACATCACGGGGAAGGAGGCAAGGTGATAGTCAATTGTCTGTTCCTCCCTCCCCGCTAGCCCTTTGCCTGTGAGCAGCAGGTTAAACAAACAGAAATATTTTCCCGTTTTTTTTTTCCTGAACCCCGCACAGTCTGTGGGGTCTCAGTTCCCCAACTAGGGATTGAACTCTAGTCCCTGTATTGGAAGCACAGGGTTTTAACCAAAGGACTGCCAGGGAAGTCCCTTTCCTAAAATATTTTAAACATCCTTTCCATCAGAAGTAGAGCCCCTTCTCTCACTTAAGGCTATTCTAGTCCTAATGTGTCCTGTGTGTCGGTGTGCATCTAGTCTGCACTTAAAATAGAAACCCCAGTGAAGTATTCCAGACACAGACGCACACATACACATTTAATTCCAGTTGTGAAGGTGGTAAGAAGGGCAAACAAACAAACAAAGCCAGTTCGAGACACTGGAAGAGTTTGGCTACCAGCTGGTTGCAAGAAAAAATGGGGAGAGCATGCAAGGAAGGCCTCTGCTCCCGAGATGGGGACTCCGCCTGCAAATTTCCTCGATGGTGGAGTTGGTCGTTGGGGTGCATAACTACAGCTGTTAAAATCACTGCAACCTCTTTATGGGACCCAAACAAAAATCTTAAATGCCTGCACAATATCTGACAGTATATTTAGGGCATCAAGGAATTATTTTAAAAGGCACTACTGGGGGAAATAATCAAAGGAACAGATGTTAAACACAGAGGCATAATTTCACTCCCTGGTAAAGGCTTTCTTCAATGACAGATCCACAGAAAAGATTTTAGAATTTTATAGCATCTTCAAGAAGAACTGCACTGTGTGGAATGTCACTGTCTCCTCAAGTATTTTAACATGCTGAGCCCCAGGGGAAGAAGGTTATCTGAGAAGAGTTCTTTTGGTTGTGTAAGACATAAACAGAAATATTCTCCCTGGCTCTGGGTCTAGTTTATTTGTTTGTCTGTTTCTTTTTTTTTTTATCCCCTGAAGTCCACAACCCAAAAGTTAATATTCCTGGAAAAAAACCAAAAACCTTAAAAACAATAAATAATCCCTAAGAAAGTAGACGCTTCCTTTAAGGACGAGGTTTTGACTCACTGATTACATGATATGGAAGTTCAGTTTTATGGAGCCTTAAGTATTTAAACATCCTTTGTAAGTATTTCCTTTATACCTGGTAGAACCTCAGATTAGTAGCTGCCATGAAAGGACAAAGAACTTGTCGTACTGAGAGGAGAGAGTCAGACAGAGAAAGACAAGTATCATATGATGTTGCTTATATGTGGAATCAAAAAAGAAAGGGTACAAATGAACTTATCTACACACCGCAGAGTTACAGATTCAGAGAACAAACTCATGGTCATCCTGGGTAAGGAGGGAAACAAACTGGGAGGCCGGGGTTGGCATGTACACGCTGTGTGTGGGTGTGTGCACGGGCACACGCATTTAGTTGGTAAATTGTGCCTGACTCTTTGCAACTCCGTGGACTGTAGCCCACCAGGCTCCTCGGTCCATAGGATTTTCCAGGCAAGAATACTGGAGTGGGTTGCCATGCCCTCCTTCAGGGGATCTTCCCAACCCAGGGTCGAACCTGGGTCTCCTGCACTGCAGGCGGAGTCTTTACCACTGAGCCACCTGGGAAGCTCCCACAGACACCCTACTCTATATAAAATAGATAACTAATAAGGACCTACTATATAGCACAGGGAACTCTGTTCAAAACTCCGTTAATGGACGAGACAGGAAAAGAATCTTAAAAAAGCGGACACATGTATATGTATAACATTCACTTTGTTGCACACCTGAAGCTAACACAACAGTGTAGATCAACTATATGCCAATAATAATTTAAAATTAATTATTTAATAATAGGTTCCCTTACTCCCCTTTAAACTCCATGTCTCCAAGAGTGTGTCCTTCAGCACTTCTTACGTATCCGGGGAACATTAGCAGCAGGCTGGCTCGGCGAGGATGGTGGCAGCTGCTGAGACCCGGCCCCTGACCACACAGGTGAGAGCCAGGGTGGGAAAAGAGAGTCATACTATAGAAAATAATCTTTGCAGCTTCTTATTCTCAGTCTACTGTTCTTTTTCGCTTATATGATTAATTTCATATAAAAAGACTTGCCTCTATTTCTCTATGTGAAAAAGACAAGTTTCTATGTAGCCTTCTTGCCAAATACAAGCAAACCATAGCACAGCCATCCTTTAGGCCAGTAAATATGATGTCCGTGTCCAATCCTGGGCCAAATTACAATTTAGGGGACTTTAACAGAATGAATAATATTGAAACACATGGGTATTCCACAAATTCTACATATGGATTATCCATTTCTCCCTTTTCCACAATTTTATCCTTTAAATAGCACCATCTTGAACCAATCAGTACAATTTACAGTAATGCTAAGGAGAGATTTTCAGCCAAACTGGAAAATCAGGTTCAGAGAGTGCTGATCTGTTCACTCAATGACTGGTACACGTGGCCTCGAGGCTTTTGGAGGCTGTCCCGTAACACTCCGGGATCTCATTCATAAGAAAGACACTGGTCAGCCCACTTGTTGAGTGAGTGGGAATGTTCAAAATGCCATTGTGCCAGGCTCCTCGGTCCATAGGATTTTCCAGGCAAGAATACTGGAGTGGGTTGCCATGCCCTCCTTCAGGGGATCTTCCCAACCCAGGGTCGAACCTGGGTCTCCTGCACTGCAGGCGGAGTCTTTACCACTGAGCCACCTGGGAAGCTCCCACAGACACCCTACTCTATATAAAATAGATAACTAATAAGGACCTACTATATAGCACAGGGAACTCTGTTCAAAACTCCGTTAATGGACGAGACAGGAAAAGAATCTTAAAAAAGCGGACACATGTATATGTATAACATTCACTTTGTTGCACACCTGAAGCTAACACAACAGTGTAGATCAACTATATGCCAATAATAATTTAAAATTAATTATTTAATAATAGGTTCCCTTACTCCCTTAATCTCCATGTCTCCAAGAGTGTGTCCTTCAGCACTTCTTACGTATCCGTGGAACACTAGCAGCAGGCTGGCTCGGCGAGGATGGTGGCAGCTGCTGAGACCCGGCCCCTGACCACACAGGTGAGAGCCAGGGTGGGAAAAGAGAGTCATACTATAGAAAATAATCTTTGCAGCTTCTTATTCTCAGTCTACTGTTCTTTTTCGCTTATATGATTAATTTCATATAAAAAGACTTGCCTCTATTTCTCTATGTGAAAAAGACAAGTTTCTATGTAGCCTTCTTGCCAAATACAAGCAAACCATAGCACAGCCATCCTTTAGGCCAGTAAATATGATGTCCGTGTCCAATCCTGGGCCAAATTACAATTTAGGGGACTTTAACAGAATGAATAATATTGAAACACATGGGTATTCCACAAATTCTACATATGGATTATCCATTTCTCCCTTTTCCACAATTTTATCCTTTAAATAGCACCATCTTGAACCAATCAGTACAATTTACAGTAATGCTAAGGAGAGATTTTCAGCCAAACTGGAAAATCAGGTTCAGAGAGTGCTGATCTGTTCACTCAATGACTGGTACACGTGGCCTCGAGGCTTTTTGGAGGCTGTCCCGTAACACTCCCGGGATCTCATTCATAAGAAAGACACTGGTCAGCCCACTTGTTGAGTGAGTGGGAATGTTCAATTTGAATGTGCCATTGTGCCTGAGGCCAAAATCAAAATCAAAGTCCTCCTGAGAAACTCGTCTGTCCTGTGTGCCTACCTGCTTTTCTTCTTTTTTGGAAGAGGTGTTGAGGGACTTAAAATTTACATTAACGACTTCATAAGCAAAGATGTGTTTCTGACATCTGCAAGTTCAGTAAGCCTGCTGCTGGGCACCAGCATTTCCTCCTCGAAAGGGAGGGGGCTGAGAAAGCACAGGTGAGAGCAATGCCTAAGGGAGCCCAGGGAGGGGTGCTTTTCTGAAAAAAATTTCGTGACGAACAAAAGAATGCAATTTTCTGTAACTCTGAAGAAAGAACAGATTGTGAATACCCTGAGTTGCAATCAACAGAAGAGCCCTTAGAGAGAATTACCAGATGAACATCAGGGTCAGAGTGTGCCCCAGGAGGACCCGGTAACGGAACAGGTCGAGGAAGCTTCCGGTCTCCTTGCAGCTCCTGTTGGCCGGGTGTGTCAGTGAGAAGGTGCACTTGAGCTGGCGGTTCCTCTTGGCGATGAGGTGCAGAGCGGCTTCAGCCTCACGCAGTCGACCCTGGGAGTATAACCAACGAGGTGATTCAGGAATGAATCTGAAAGAGACGTCACCAAAGGCTGTATATTCATATAGGTACATATGCACCAGAAGGAGACAAATCCCCTCTGTAGGACATGGTCCCCAAACCACAAGTGGATTCCATGCTGGGTTCAACGCTTGACTGTCCCAAAAGCGTGGGCCAAATTACAATTTAACAAGAATGAATAATATTGAAACACATGGGTATTCCACAAATTCTACATATGGATTATCCATTTCTCCCTTTTCCACAATTTTATCCTTTAAATAGCACCATCTTGAACCAATCAGTACAATTTACAGTAATGCTAAGGAGAGATTTTCAGCCAAACTGGAAAATCAGGTTCAGAGAGTGCTGATCTGTTCACTCAATGACTGGTACACGTGGCCTCGAGGCTTTTTGGAGGCTGTCCCGTAACACTCCCGGGATCTCATTCATAAGAAAGACACTGGTCAGCCCACTTGTTGAGTGAGTGGGAATGTTCAATTTGAATGTGCCATTGTGCCTGAGGCCAAAATCAAAATCAAAGTCCTCCTGAGAAACTCGTCTGTCCTGTGTGCCTACCTGCTTTTCTTTTTTGGAAGAGGTGTTGAGGGACTTAAAATTTACATTAACGACTTCATAAGCAAAGATGTGTTTCTGACATCTGCAAGTTCAGTAAGCCTGCTGCTGGGCACCAGCATTTCCTCCTCGAAAGGGAGGGGGCTGAGAAAGCACAGGTGAGAGCAATGCCTAAGGGAGCCCAGGGAGGGGTGCTTTTCTGAAAAAAATTTCGTGACGAACAAAAGAATGCAATTTTCTGTAACTCTGAAGAAAGAACAGATTGTGAATACCCTGAGTTGCAATCAACAGAAGAGCCCTTAGAGAGAATTACCAGATGAACATCAGGGTCAGAGTGTGCCCCAGGAGGACCCGGTAACGGAACAGGTCGAGGAAGCTTCCGGTCTCCTTGCAGCTCCTGTTGGCCGGGTGTGTCAGTGAGAAGGTGCACTTGAGCTGGCGGTTCCTCTTGGCGATGAGGTGCAGAGCGGCTTCAGCCTCACGCAGTCGACCCTGGGAGTATAACCAACGAGGTGATTCAGGAATGAATCTGAAAGAGACGTCACCAAAGGCTGTATATTCATATAGGTACATATGCACCAGAAGGAGACAAATCCCCTCTGTAGGACATGGTCCCCAAACCACAAGTGGATTCCATGCTGGGTTCAACGCTTGACTGTCCCAATAATGCGTGGAAGAAACAGGGCTACTGTCAATATTAACAATGACCTCCTTTATGAATGGACACCAAAAACATGCTTCCAAAACTGCAGTGAAAAAAGCAGACTATGCATTTACTTTTTAAAAATTTAATTGAAGGATATTTGCTTAGTAGTATTGTGTTAGCTACTACCAAGCATCAACATGATGCACATACTTTTAAGTACATTTTAATACGTGAATGGCAAGTTAAGTTTACAATACTGAGTAATTTTTCATAAAACATGCATCAGAGACATGGCTCTAAATTATGGCCAAACATTGTTAGAATAATATTAATATATATGCATATTTAATTTTTAAAGCTCTGAAAAAGCTTCACAGAGATTAAAATCTCTATTATCCATCAGAAAAGAGTTTTAAAGTGTTCTTAACATAGTGATATGTTATTTAAAAGGTAGAGACTATTTTAAGACTAGATGTAAAAATGAAAAAGAGTAGATGACATTTTGGCAACTTTAGAGTTTTAAAGCTTTAATATACTCCAATCAGCTGACACACTCACTTTAATATGTCCTGAGGCTATTTCCTGATCTCCCAAGTCCTTCAAGAATCAAAGTTCATTTTCTGGCTAATTTCCAGTCCCCAAACAATATCTCTTACTATGGCTATAAAGTATCAAACATTTCTATCGCCACAGATATCTTTCATCCATTTGGAGACTTAGGTACTATGTGTCTTTCCTCTTCACAGTTCTGCATATGTTTAGGGGGCCTTTCAAAAGCCAAATGATGGCAGGAACAAGGATGCCTCCTTTATAAAACACAACATCAAAACTTTCCATCCAATTTGCTACTATTTGCCTAAAAGGAAACTTGTATGAATGACAGTGGCTGTTTAAGCGCCTTTTAGAACTCTCCTTGCCTTTCAGTAAGGAGAGGGAAATGGCAACAAACCCCACACAGTCTGGAATTTCATGGACAGCCAGTTCGTCAATAACCATTTATTGAGCACTTCCATTTCACATGAGCAATGTGATAGGTGCTGAGAGCAAAGACAACAGAGACAAAAAAGGCAGCCTTTCCCCAGGAGTTCTGCCACTGGATAGAGATTATTCATACACAACATTTGGTTATCAACATAAGCAGAAACAAAGGCTCCTGTAACATCCTGAAAAAACTCCTTTATTTACATCTTCACTGCTATCTGGCTACTGTTACTTATACACAAATAACTAATCAAGTAAAATACCGTGTTGTAGGACGTTAGGTGCGCCAATCATAATCAGATCAACTGGTCTTATCCACAGGGCCATATAGGAGGGTACTATGTAAAACCACCTGATCTAGGCTCAATACAAGTAAAAAGAATCTAAGACTGGTCGGGTGAATAGAGAGAGTATACTTGTGATAGAAATATAAGTGATACTCCAGAAAGTCTATGAGAGTAAAAATTAAAACTGAAGAGGACTAACAAGGAAGTGAAAAAGGACCACCAGGGATACACTCAAAATATCAGCAGTCATCAGTAATATATCTTTGAATAATTTAAGTCATTTTCTCCTTCCTATTAAGCTTCTCTGTGTTTTTAGAATTGTCCATAAGCAATAAGGTGATCTTCCCTGGTAGCTCTGTTGGTAAAGAATCTACCTGAAACATGGAAGATCGGGGGTTGATCCCGAGGTTGGGAAGAATTTCTGGAGAAGGAAATGGCAACCCAGTCCAGTATTCTTTTTTTTTCTGGTTAGAGAACAATTTATTTATTTTTTCTTTAAAAGCTCGGCCTGATGGCAAACGAAAATTTCAGGTGAATTCATAGTCCCGTGAGGTTCTTGGGCTGAATATTCCAGAGGAAGGCTCCAGCTTCTATTTCATCCACAGATTTCAATTTTAAAAAAAGTATATTTCATTTTGCTTCTAATTCTCAAAGGAAGGAATAAAAAATACCTACCAAAACAACCCAAGCAGAGCCACACTGTGTATTCTCTCTTATTTTATGAACACCAGGGGCTGCAGCCCTCTGCTTCAAGGCTAACACTAGTGGCTGAAGAAAAATCTCATTAATGATTGTTTCCTTAAAAAACAAAACAACAAAAAGACACAAAGACAAACCAAACCAACCTGATCATGGCGCACTGACCTTGTGGGGCTGTCTCTCCCGCCCTTGCTGCTGGCACCAAACTCAACAACTATTTCTTTCCTGGGGGAGAGGGTGTGGTATAGGACCCTCTCTTTCGGCTCCCACCCCAAGGAGGTATGAGGGGGTACCCTCTGGGTGGGACACCTGGCTTCTTGTTTGTTAGCAGGAAGAGTCAGACCCTTCAGTGAGGCGGCTGAGACGGTGGGATGAGGAAGAGGGGCAGGAGAGAGCTGGCAGCTACGGACACAGAGGCTGCGTCCAGCTCCCTCAGGCCACGGCGCGGGCCTCCTCCCGGCTCTGTGGACAGATGGGACCTCAGCCAGCGTCCCGGGGAAGGTGGGGGGAGCCTGGGGCAGGCCTCTCGGCTCCCTTCCCAGCTCAGCCAGAGGAGAGCCGGACGCTGGCTGTGGGCTCCATGGCCTGCCCCCAGCTGGGGTCCCAGAGTCTCCCCTGGAGAGGCCAGCAGCAGTCCAGTATTCTTGCCTGGAGAATCCTATGGACAAAGAAACCTGGTGGGCTACAGTCCATGGGGTCACAAGAGTCAGGCATGACTTAGCAACTAAACCACCATGACCATAAGCAATAAAATGACTTTTAAAACTTTATACATCATGTTTAAAGATGATATTTGAGATGTTCAGGTTTTGGAAATTTGTTTGAGATAATAAAACTATTTCTACTTGGGAAAGAATTATACGGATAATTCAAACTTAGAACCTGGTATTTCTCCATGTTTTGAGAAGCCAATGAATTCATAGTCCCGTGAGGTTCTTGGGCTGAATATTCCAGAGGAAGGCTCCAGCTTCTATTTCATCCACAGATTTCAATTTTAAAAAAAGTATATTTCATTTTGCTTCTAATTCTCAAAGGAAGGAATAAAAAATACCTACCAAAACAACCCAAGCAGAGCCACACTGTGTATTCTCTCTTATTTTATGAACACCAGGGGCTGCAGCCCTCTGCTTCAAGGCTAACACTAGTGGCTGAAGAAAAATCTCATTAATGATTGTTTCCTTAAAAAACAAAACAACAAAAAGACACAAAGACAAACCAAACCAACCTGATCATGGCGCACTGACCTTGTGGGGCTGTCTCTCCCGCCCTTGCTGCTGGCACCAAACTCAACAACTATTTCTTTCCTGGGGGAGAGGGTGTGGTATAGGACCCTCTCTTTCGGCTCCCACCCCAAGGAGGTATGAGGGGGTACCCTCTGGGTGGGACACCTGGCTTCTTGTTTGTTAGCAGGAAGAGTCAGACCCTTCAGTGAGGCGGCTGAGACGGTGGGATGAGGAAGAGGGGCAGGAGAGAGCTGGCAGCTACGGACACAGAGGCTGCGTCCAGCTCCCTCAGGCCACGGCGCGGGCCTCCTCCCGGCTCTGTGGACAGATGGGACCTCAGCCAGCGTCCCGGGGAAGGTGGGGGGAGCCTGGGGCAGGCCTCTCGGCTCCCTTCCCAGCTCAGCCAGAGGAGAGCCGGACGCTGGCTGTGGGCTCCATGGCCTGCCCCCAGCTGGGGTCCCAGAGTCTCCCCTGGAGAGGCCAGCAGCAGTCCAGTATTCTTGCCTGGAGAATCCTATGGACAAAGAAACCTGGTGGGCTACAGTCCATGGGGTCACAAGAGTCAGGCATGACTTAGCAACTAAACCACCATGACCATAAGCAATAAAATGACTTTTAAAACTTTATACATCATGTTTAAAGATGATATTTGAGATGTTCAGGTTTTGGAAATTTGATTGAGATAATAAAACTATTTCTACTTGGGAAAGAATTATACGGATAATTCAAACTTAGAACCTGGTATTTCTCCATGTTTTGAGAAGCCAATAAACTTCTCAGTATCGAAGACTCATCCAGCTGTCAGTGGACAGATAGGGGAACATGAGTTCTAACACACGCTGATTATGCACACAAAACAGTAGGTTATTGCTGTTCAGTCACTCAGCCGTGTCTGACTCTTTGTGACGCCATGGACCACAGCATGCCAGGCTCCCCTGTCCTTCACTGTTTCCCAGAGCCTGCTCAAACTCATGTCCACTGAGTCGGTGAGGCCATCCAATCATCTTGCCTTCAGTTGTCCCCTTCTCCTTCTGCCTTCAATCTTCTCCAGCATCAAGTGAGTTGGCTCTTTGCATCAGGTGGCCAAAGTACTGGAGCTTTAGCTTCAGCCTCAGTCCTTCCAATGCATATATTCAGGGTTGATTTCCTTTAGGATTGATTGGTTTGTTCTCCTCGCAGTCCAAGGGACTCTCGGGAGTCTTCTCCAGCACCACAGTTCAAAAGCATCAATTCTTCAGTGCTCAGACTTTTTTATCTTCCAGCTCTCATACCTGTACCTGAGTACTGCAAAAACCATAACTTTGACTGTATGGACTTTCGCAGGCAAAGTGATGTCTGCTTTGTAGTATGCTGTCCAGGTTTGTCATAGTTTTTCTTCTAAGGAGCAAGCATCTTTTAATTTCATGGCTGCAGTCACTGTCCACAGTGATTTTGGAACCCAATAAAATAAAGTCTGCCACTATCTCTACTTTTCCCCTTTATGTTCCATGAAGTGATGGGGCCATTTGCCATGCATGTTAAGGATTTCTCCCGTATCTGAGCGTCCTCCTATGTCCACCTGTAGAGGCCCTGAAATGGTACTCATCTGTGGAATGAGGACGTATCACTATATATTCAATATGCATAGATGGGTCTATCGTATCATACCTCAGTCACATCCCTAGCACACGATTTGATTTAGTCGGAAGATTTTGAAGCTTAAGGCATTAGGTTAAAGAAGAAATGGGTACCCTCCTTTGAGAATTTGAAGGTTAAAATGCAGTCTATTGAGAGGTTACTTTAAATAAGGGATACCTGCGTTCTGAATTAATTAAGCATCTCTCTTCCCAGGAGCTGCCAAACATTCGAACGCTTGCGGGATTTAGCTCTTCACCCAAGTCAGTTCAGGCAAACTCCTGAAAGGGAATAACGCTGCTCATTGACCTGCATCCTCTTAAGACATGCCTTCTGCTTATTAAATTAAAAGTCTGAGAGGAAAGACTACTTACAGAGATAAGAGAAAGACCACTGTTCCCTGCAGGTTAACCAGAACGGCTAGGGCCCTCCAGGAGCGGATGAAGTATCCCAACAGGGCATACTGGGCTATGCCGACGGCGAAGAAGAGGCCACCGAGCGACCCTGATTCAGGAAAAGAGACTTGTTACTGGTGAAAGGACCATCTGCAGCCCCATTTCCAACCCAGGTCGCGGAGCCAATCCCTTGTTTGTGAGATGTTGGCAGAAAGAAAAACCTACACAAATACAGAGGATCAGGTGGGAAAGCTAGAAATCCAGGAAATTAATGGAAAAGAAGGATGAAAAATAAAAATCACGGGCAGTCAAGATGAATTTCAAAGGCCTGCTCAAGTGCCTTCTGCCTTGATGCTGTGCTGACATCTGGCTGAACTTGCGGCTGTGGCTTGGAAATATATGGTGGGAAGGTTTTCGGGCCACGAGTCTGTGGCAGTGGGGGACTGCACCTCCATGACCAGGGCTGTCCCTGAAATCCTTATCTTAAATCACAACCTACTATCCCATTCTCCAAACTGTCCTTCTGCATTTATCACCACCAGATATGTGACAGTTGACACTGGTTGGTTGTCTGTCTCTCCCAAGTAGAATATAAGTTCCAGGAAGCATGAATTTTTGTCAGCACACTGATAGGGAAAAACAACAACTATTGGGTTGTTACGGAGCCTATGTTTTTTGAAATAAACAATGAATGAGTACAAACCCACCGTCTTGCCCCGTATACTTGCAAATTCTATACCTCTGACACACTTTATATAGTTGCTACTATAGAAATCTATCACTACTTATCTATAATATTAGCTACTGTTTATTGAGTATTCGACTTTATATGCCCATTGGCCTATAAAGCAGGTAGCACTATCAGCTATCGAACGAGTGAGGAAATAACTGAGAAAGTTAGGCGCTGTCGTCCTAAGGACAAGTGGCCACACGCGGCTCAGCCAGGCGGTGCTGTCCCCTTGTCCGTCTGACCAAAGAGCCTGTACTCTGGCTGCTCCTCTCCCCTGTCAGCCTTCCAGGGAAAGGTGGGTTCCTGTGGGCACCCCACAGCAACATGACTTTGTTACAGGGACTCTCTACAACAATCCTGCAAGACAAACATTTCTCATATTCCAGTCCACAGATTACCAAACTGTAACAAAGCACAATGACTTGTACGCTGTCTGCCCTAGTGAGGCAAAGGGAAAAGGGCAATGCAGATGATGTGACAGCAAGTTCAGCGTGAACAGAAAACCCGTCAGAGCATGTGGGCTGCTAAGTAAGAGAATGCGACTTCTATTCCCCGTGATTTCCCTGGAAACTCAGATAATCAATAGCTATTACAGGTTCATTACAGTGCACCAAACAGCACCTGGTTTCCAAGAACAAGGATCTCTGTCATCGCTCAGAATAGCTCTGAGTACTCAGGATCCATCAACAACAAAGTAGGCAAAAAGACAAGAGTCCACAGGACGGGACCACTTCAGAGGGAACAAGTTCAGACCCAGTTCTTCCACACGCTGCCATGGGCCTGTGGGCAAATCATGAAATATCTGCGTCTCTGTTTCTTTCTAAATGAAAGAGAAATAATAATACCAACCTCACACTGTAGCTGTTAGTTTCAAATTGAAATAATGCATGCTCTACAAATCTCAGTAATATGGTCCTACTATAAAATGGGTATTAGCTCCTTATATCTATCAACCATCCCCAAAATGGAATCTGGACACTTCCTCTGGTGAGCATCTATTACGAAATAGTGTCTACCTTAGCTCTCCTTTCTTATTCCAAGAATCCCTTCCCTTTTACAGAGAGATGACTTCTCCATACTTCACCCCTGTGGTTCAGGTGGGAGATGTCAATGGTTCCCTTAGCTGCAGGGGTGACCCCAGCTGCGACAATCAGGGCTCCTACCGAGGACTTTAAAGGCTGGATGTGGTGGTGAAACCTTCGAGTTGCTGGGCCTCATTCTTGACTGAGCAGCGGAAACCTTTCAGAGACAATGGGAAGCAGAAATGAGACAAATCTGACTTCCTGGTTCAGGGCATTGCCAAGGCCTGGTTCTTCTTGGTTTGGTGGTGTTAACCAAATGATTTCCTTTATTATCTAAGCGTATTGCAGTTGACTCTCAGTCACAGAAAGGTGGGTTCCTGTGGGCACCCCACAGCAACATGACTTTGTTACAGGGACTCTCTACAACAATCCTGCAAGACAAACATTTCTCATATTCCAGTCCACAGATTACCAAACTGTAACAAAGCACAATGACTTGTACGCTGTCTGCCCTAGTGAGGCAAAGGGAAAAGGGCAATGCAGATGATGTGACAGCAAGTTCAGCGTGAACAGAAAACCCGTCAGAGCATGTGGGCTGCTAAGTAAGAGAATGCGACTTCTATTCCCCGTGATTTCCCTGGAAACTCAGATAATCAATAGCTATTACAGGTTCATTACAGTGCACCAAACAGCACCTGGTTTCCAAGAACAAGGATCTCTGTCATCGCTCAGAATAGCTCTGAGTACTCAGGATCCATCAACAACAAAGTAGGCAAAAAGACAAGAGTCCACAGGACGGGACCACTTCAGAGGGAACAAGTTCAGACCCAGTTCTTCCACACGCTGCCATGGGCCTGTGGGCAAATCATGAAATATCTGCGTCTCTGTTTCTTTCTAAATGAAAGAGAAATAATAATACCAACCTCACACTGTAGCTGTTAGTTTCAAATTGAAATAATGCATGCTCTACAAATCTCAGTAATATGGTCCTACTATAAAATGGGTATTAGCTCCTTATATCTATCAACCATCCCCAAAATGGAATCTGGACACTTCCTCTGGTGAGCATCTATTACGAAATAGTGTCTACCTTAGCTCTCCTTTCTTATTCCAAGAATCCCTTCCCTTTTACAGAGAGATGACTTCTCCATACTTCACCCCTGTGGTTCAGGTGGGAGATGTCAATGGTTCCCTTAGCTGCAGGGGTGACCCCAGCTGCGACAATCAGGGCTCCTACCGAGGACTTTAAAGGCTGGATGTGGTGGTGAAACCTTCGAGTTGCTGGGCCTCATTCTTGACTGAGCAGCGGAAACCTTTCAGAGACAATGGGAAGCAGAAATGAGACAAATCTGACTTCCTGGTTCAGGGCATTGCCAAGGCCTGGTTCTTCTTGGTTTGGTGGTGTTAACCAAATGATTTCCTTTATTATCTAAGCGTATTGCAGTTGACTCTCAGTCACAGAAAGACCTGGTATCAACCAGATATGGTAAACAGTAGGAAATGATTCAAAGGGTCTAGTTTAATGACTTTTAAACACCATGACAACACTACTATAGACAGGAGTCCCAGGGGAGGATGGAGACTTTAGGTGAAAGAAAGCAATGCTTTTAATCTGAGTGGTCAACAGACATCCATGTCTAATACCCTTCCAGAAGTTGCACATGTGTGCTTGAAAAAGACAACAGGGACTAGGTGAGGAGATAACAAATGTGGTAAGGCTCTAGGCTATTTGGTTAAAAAGCTTAATCAAAAAATGAACATTTTAAGTCACCACTTTTGCAAATTGTAATGCTGGATTGTCATAGGTGGTTTTGTAGCTGTTTATAGGCCTATCCAAGTGGTACGTGGTAAAGAACCTGCCTGCCAATGCAGGAGACTCAGGTTCCATCCCTGGGTCGGAAAGGTCCCCTGGAGTACAAAACGGCAATCCACTCCACTGTTATTGCCTGGGAAATCCCACGGACAGAGGAGCCTGGTGAAGTCCATGGGGTCGCAAGGAGTTGGACACGACTGAGCACACACACACGTGGGCCTTTGGTTATTTGTGTCTTTTTCAGATTTCTTTTCTGCTTGTTTTGAATTAATTTCAAGTCTGCCACCCCTGCTCAGTTTGCACTAGCAAAAGTGGCTTCAGCACGTTAGAAGATAACGTATAGTGATGACCTCATATTGATGAGTAGCACTGGTGATCCATCCAGCTTTCAAGCAGAAGGCTGTGAAACTCTCTCGATTCCTTTTTCACTTGTCTTTTCTGCTGATTCCTTAACAGGTCACCCTCCCACCAAATCCACCTCAAATGCACCCTCTTTCCTCCTTCTCCACTACTCCCACCTGGTGTAAACAACTGCAGGTTCCACAGGGGTAACCACATCAGCCTCCTGAATGGTCCCTCAATTTCTACGCTCGTTTCTCTACAATCCATCCTACCAGATCTGTATATAAGATTCAATTGCTTCTCTCCTTAATTCACTCATTGGCTACTCACTGCCCTTTGAGTGAGTGAAAAAGAAAAAGATTCCTCATTTGGCTGTGAGAGGAAGGTGAAAGACGGACAGGACATATGTCTATACACACACACACAGACCTGGCTCACTTTGTTGTACAGCAGAAACTAATACAACATCGTAAAGCGGTTATATTCCAATTAAAAAAATAATCCATTGAAAAATCAATTTAAGAGATTGGAATTGACATATACACAGTACCATACATCAAACAGGTAACTATAAGGACCTACAGTATAGCACGGGGGACTCTGCTTAGTACTCTGTGATAGCCTATGTGGGAAAAGACCCTAAAAAGACTGGATAAATGTGTATGTATAACTGATTTCCGTTGATGTACACCTGAAACTAACACAACACTGTAAACCAGCTATGCTCCAATGAAAAAAAAATTTAAAGCAGTGTGTCTGGTACACGGCAGAGTCTGTTTAATAAATGAATGCTGTACAACAGAGATGCCAAGGAGAAGTTTTGGAAGGATGGACAGGCAGGACATTTCCAGTGGGAGTCCTTAGGTGGGCAGAACTATACGTGTTTTTTATATTTCATTTCTATGTGTTTCTTGATTGTTTACAATGTCAATTTTTATAAGATATTTATATAAGAAAATAAAAAAATACTCAAATGTCATTATTCAAAGCTTTAGTATTTCATTTTTTCTACTCTCAATAATTTTCAATTATCCCTATTAGCACATTACACTGCAAATTGGTCAAAAATGTATGCTTTCAGTTCATACTTATACTTTTTTATATATACCTTACATAGTATCTTATACATATTGCACATATTATTCGCAATCAAGCACAGTTTTTCAAAAAAAAATTTTTTACAGTTAAACAATTAAGCTACTTCCAACTCATCCCCTATGACTAACCCATTTAGCTCTCTTTCCCGATTTCTGGCAGTTCATGAGTAGATCTGGAGTTATAGGAGTGTATAAAATTGTGCTAGAGAGAAAACAACCTGGAAAGAAAGGTTGAGGACAAAACTCTGGGGAAGATTCTGTCTGTGGGAGATGGAAGAAGGAATGCTCCTCACAAAACGGCTCCCAGGGCAGCAGAATCTTACTTCTGTCCTGGGTGCAGGTCAAGCGCACTGGAAATGAAAGTGTTAGTCGCTCAGTTGTGTGCAACTCTTGCGAGCCCATGGACTGTAGCCCGCCAGCCTCCTCTGTCCACGGGCTTCTCCAGACAAGATGACCGGAGTGGGTAGCCATTCCCTTCTCCAGGGGATCTTCCCAACCCAGAGATGGAACCAAGGTCTCCTGCATGGCAGGCAGATTCTTTACCATCTGAGCCACCAGGGAAGCCCCAAGTGCACTGGCCTTCGGGGAGCTCTCTCATGCTTCTTCTGAATTTCACATTGAATTTGACAACCATCTGATACTACTAGCTGGTTTGTTTGGTTTTTTTTTCCTTTCTTTTTACCCTTTGCTACAAATTAAGTTTCTTAATAGGGGTTTTTTTTGGGGGTACACCTGAAACTAACACAACACTGTAAACCAGCTATGCTCCAATGAAAAAAAAATTTAAAGCAGTGTGTCTGGTACACGGCAGAGTCTGTTTAATAAATGAATGCTGTACAACAGAGATGCCAAGGAGAAGTTTTGGAAGGATGGACAGGCAGGACATTTCCAGTGGGAGTCCTTAGGTGGGCAGAACTATACGTGTTTTTTATATTTCATTTCTATGTGTTTCTT
Organism: Tragulus kanchil; assembly: GCA_022376925.1. Classification (NCBI taxonomy): domain Eukaryota; kingdom Metazoa; phylum Chordata; class Mammalia; order Artiodactyla; family Tragulidae; genus Tragulus; species Tragulus kanchil. The sequence continues at coordinate 131,171,802 of JAIOJX010000024.1, forward strand.
GATTGTTTACAATGTCAATTTTTATAAGATATTTATATAAGAAAATAAAAATATACTCAAATGTCATTATTCAAAGCTTTAGTATTTCATTTTTTCTACTCTCAATAATTTTCAATTATCCCTATTAGCACATTACACTGCAAATTGGTCAAAAATGTATGCTTTCAGTTCATACTTATACTTTTTTATATATACCTTACATAGTATCTTATACATATTGCACATATTATTCGCAATCAAGCACAGTTTTTCAAAAAAAAATTTTTTACAGTTAAACAATTAAGCTACTTCCAACTCATCCCCTATGACTAACCCATTTAGCTCTCTTTCCCGATTTCTGGCAGTTCATGAGTAGATCTGGAGTTATAGGAGTGTATAAAATTGTGCTAGAGAGAAAACAACCTGGAAAGAAAGGTTGAGGACAAAACTCTGGGGAAGATTCTGTCTGTGGGAGATGGAAGAAGGAATGCTCCTCACAAAACGGCTCCCAGGGCAGCAGAATCTTACTTCTGTCCTGGGTGCAGGTCAAGCGCACTGGAAATGAAAGTGTTAGTCGCTCAGTTGTGTGCAACTCTTGCGAGCCCATGGACTGTAGCCCGCCAGCCTCCTCTGTCCACGGGCTTCTCCAGACAAGATGACCGGAGTGGGTAGCCATTCCCTTCTCCAGGGGATCTTCCCAACCCAGAGATGGAACCAAGGTCTCCTGCATGGCAGGCAGATTCTTTACCATCTGAGCCACCAGGGAAGCCCCAAGTGCACTGGCCTTCGGGGAGCTCTCTCATGCTTCTTCTGAATTTCACATTGAATTTGACAACCATCTGATACTACTAGCTGGTTTGTTTGGTTTTTTTTTCCTTTCTTTTTTTACCCTTTGCTACAGAAGTCTTAATAGCCTCATTTTAACTTAACTTCAAGGACAAGAAAAGAAGATTTACTTTAACAGAAATCTTTCCCCTGGTTTCAGATAATGGGAAAGGGAGCAAGAGACCAAGAGGTCCTTTTTTTCCCCCCAAGATATGAAACAGGATAGGAATCATCCTAGAGAAGTTGGTAGGATGGGGGCAATGTGTGTGTTTTGTAAGAAAGTATCTTTTTTTTTTTTTAAAGATTTATTTATTTATTTATTTTGGGTGGGGGTCGGGTTGGGGAGGGAGGGGAGCGGGCAGGCCACTTCTATTCCTCTTTCATTTCTCTATTTCCATCCGTCTTTGTTCTTTGGCTCCTGTGGGCCTCCCATCGCAGTGGCGTCTGTTGTCGCAGAGCACCGGCTCTGGGCGCATGCGCTCCAGAGCTCCGGCTAGGCGTTTGGACACATCAGTCCAGCCTCTCCGCGGCATGTGGGATCTTCCCAGGCCAGGGGTTGAACCGGCACCCCTTGCACTGCAAGGTGGTGTCCTTATCCACTGGACCACCAGGGGAAGCCCAGAAAGTATCTTCTTCATGGAATACTCAGAGTCAAATGTGAATTTTTAACAGAGGAAGGTGTTGGGGGCATAAAAAATATGTATTCGTGATGCTCTGTATGAGTAAAATTCTGGACTCAGGGAAACCAAAACCGCAGAAGAGGGTGCTTTTGTGTCTTCGCCTGGATAATGGGAGTGGTCATGAACACAGTCATCACCTGTTTCTTGCGAAGTCCCAGCAAGTCTGAACCCCGTACTTGCAAAAACGACCTTAAAAGTCTCCATGCAAACTGAAGACACAAAGGATGTTTTCTCACTGATCCTAAATCAGAAGCTGGGCTAGGACAAAGCCCACCTCTAACGTTTTTTTGGGGGGGTGGGGGTGGGGGCCAGGTTCAGGAGGGAAGGGGGCAAGCAGGCCACTTCTACTGATCTTTCATTTATCTAGTTTCATCCATCTTTGTTCTTTGGCCTGTGTGGGCCTCCCATCGCAGTGGCGTCTGTCGTTGCAGAGCACCAGCTCTGAGCGCATGCGCTCCAGAGCTCCGGCTCAGTAATTGAACACATCGGTCCAGCCGCTCCACGACATGTGGGATCTTCCCAGGCCAGGGATCGAACTGGCGCCCCTTGCACTGCAAAGTGGTGTCCCTACCCACTGGACCACCAGGGAAGCCCTGTCTTAACGGTTTTGAAAGCTGCTATAGACAAAGTGAATCATGAAGCACCAGGTAGAAGAGGCAGGCAGGAAGCCCGTCCTGCAGGGATGGAGTTGGTGTCTCCTGCTCCCAGTTTAGTTCTCACTTGTCCAGCCCTCTGTGTCCTTCAGCTTGGAGACCAGTGTGGTAGACATACAAACAGAACAGAGTTTATTTGGCCTCTGTCTTCCAGCTCCACGTTTTAGCCCTTATCAACTCTGAAGATCTCACTGGTGAAAAAAAAAATAGGCCAAGCGGACAGTACTCATGCGAGGTGACCCATGAAGGATCCCAGAGGGGTCCAGTGGGGCAATGTGAGCGGGGTGTCATGCAGGTTCTGTCCGTCATGAGCTGTGTGGAAGTGGGCACAGCACCCCTCCTTTCAGAGGTGCAGCGTGCTCATCCATAAAACAAAGAAAGGTGGGCACTCTTCACTTGTAGGCTCTGGGCATATTAGAGGTACGGGTCAGCTGCTGAGCGTGGTATCTAATAGATGCTGAGCAAATGGTAGCTGCCACTTTCTCACCTACACAGACACATTTCTACAGCTGCACAATCAACCCGTCCCCATCTCAGGACAAGAACATCCATAATACACAATTTTCCAAAGAATGGAAAGCAAAACAAAGTTCTCACTGCAAACTATAGTCCACAAGGTGGCGTCTTAGTGTGGTTGCCCTCCCAAGGATGATATGAAGTCAAGGACACTTTTACAATCATTTGTAGTTCTTGAGAAGATGATGGGATGGTTAAGAACAATACAGAAGGTGGACTCCATTTTGATACTTAAACATCTCTAAAGAAACACTACAAGAATATTTTCTGCTACTTGAAGAGAACAGTAAAAACCGGAAAGGCCTAGGAGACAAGGATTTAATAAAACACAATACCAAGGCCCCGAGAAAGGAATTTCTAGTATTTACTTGGCACTAGTTTTCATTTTACAGTAAAAAAGCAGTTCATGAATGTCCTTAGGCAATCCGTGAGGACAAGGGCGAGATCACTATCTGTGAGGCAGGCCCCAGGGGAGACTATCAGTAGGGGAATACAAATAAAGTGACCAATGACTCATTCAAGGTCACAGAGAACAAACTCGGGAAAGCAACCCTAGGGACTCCCCTGGTGGCCCCATGGTTAAGACTGCTTCCAAGGCAGGGGATTTAGGCTGGATCCCCGGTCAGGGAACAAAGAGCCCACATGGCCAAAAAATTAAACAAAAACAAACAAACAAAAAGAATGCAGATTTAATAGTTGGATAGAGCACCTCCAGTCTAGATGCATTTTTAGACTTCGAGGGCTGAACCGGTTCCTTTTAAGTTCCCGGAGCCGCCCCCAACCTCCGTGTCTGCACGGATTGATGCAGTACCATACAAACAGAACAGAGTTTATTTGGCCTCTGTCTTCCAGCTCCACGTTTTAGCCCTTATCAACTCTGAAGATCTCACTGGTGAAAAAATAGGCCAAGCGGACAGTACTCATGCGAGGTGACCCATGAAGGATCCCAGAGGGGTCCAGTGGGGCAATGTGAGCGGGGTGTCATGCAGGTTCTGTCCGTCATGAGCTGTGTGGAAGTGGGCACAGCACCCCTCCTTTCAGAGGTGCAGCGTGCTCATCCATAAAACAAAGAAAGGTGGGCACTCTTCACTTGTAGGCTCTGGGCATATTAGAGGTACGGGTCAGCTGCTGAGCGTGGTATCTAATAGATGCTGAGCAAATGGTAGCTGCCACTTTCTCACCTACACAGACACATTTCTACAGCTGCACAATCAACCCGTCCCCATCTCAGGACAAGAACATCCATAATACACAATTTTCCAAAGAATGGAAAGCAAAACAAAGTTCTCACTGCAAACTATAGTCCACAAGGTGGCGTCTTAGTGTGGTTGCCCTCCCAAGGATGATATGAAGTCAAGGACACTTTTACAATCATTTGTAGTTCTTGAGAAGATGATGGGATGGTTAAGAACAATACAGAAGGTGGACTCCATTTTGATACTTAAACATCTCTAAAGAAACACTACAAGAATATTTTCTGCTACTTGAAGAGAACAGTAAAAACCGGAAAGGCCTAGGAGACAAGGATTTAATAAAACACAATACCAAGGCCCCGAGAAAGGAATTTCTAGTATTTACTTGGCACTAGTTTTCATTTTACAGTAAAAAAGCAGTTCATGAATGTCCTTAGGCAATCCGTGAGGACAAGGGCGAGATCACTATCTGTGAGGCAGGCCCCAGGGGAGACTATCAGTAGGGGAATACAAATAAAGTGACCAATGACTCATTCAAGGTCACAGAGAACAAACTCGGGAAAGCAACCCTAGGGACTCCCCTGGTGGCCCCATGGTTAAGACTGCTTCCAAGGCAGGGGATTTAGGCTGGATCCCCGGTCAGGGAACAAAGAGCCCACATGGCCAAAAAATTAAACAAAAACAAACAAACAAAAAGAATGCAGATTTAATAGTTGGATAGAGCACCTCCAGTCTAGATGCATTTTTAGACTTCGAGGGCTGAACCGGTTCCTTTTAAGTTCCCGGAGCCGCCCCCAACCTCCGTGTCTGCACGGATTGATGCAGTACCTGCGAGCGCCCAGTAGGCGGCGCCTACACATTCGTTCAGCAGGACAAAAGCCACCAGCGACATCCCTCCGTTCATCACGCCCACCAGGAAGCGAGTTATTGCAAAGAACTCATATGAGGGGGAAAAGCCATTTGCGATGGCAAATAAGATGTCAAGAGCAAAACCTAGAAAGAAAAGAACAAGATGCAGTAATCCAGAGGCAAAACAGTATTGATGGATGTAATAGTTGGTTTGTGAATCTAAATTCTCTGGTTTTTTTTTTTTTTAATGAATTTCTCTTAAAGATTATCAAGAAAAATTGAGGTTTTCTTTGTTACAAGCTGATTTCTGTCCTCATGCTTAGTTCTCAACTATTCACAATAATGTTGGAAACTGAAAACTCCTAGCTCGTACTTAGCTTGTCAAATGGACTATGCGGACTCCTGTGGAACTCATCTGAAATGAATCAACACACGAGCTGTATGGAAAAGGATCTGGAAAACTGCCTCAATCTTTGTTTTTCTTAGAAACATGGCATGAATTAGGATCCAGGGATTGTAGAAGGCACCACCAGGAAAAGCTTATAACACCAAATACCTAGCCTTTCTCGGGTATGCTGGTCACTTTAAAATGTTTGGCCAGAAGCAACTCGGTCTCTTGCCAGTATAATTAAAATCAGTTTGGGTCCACAGGGAAATTCCCTGAGAACCTTAACGAAATGATCCCCTTATTATCTCTCTGAGAACCTTAGGAAAATAAAGCTTCTCATTCAGTTCCTGAACACTAATACATTACCTGTGAGATAGACTTTTTTCCTTCCGAAGCGATCTGAGAGCTGACCAAAAGTGATAACTCCCACAAACACACCGCTGAAGAAGAAAGAGCTTGCTGCACTCACTTTGTAAGATCTGTTGGCAATTAAAAACCACTGGGGGAAGAAAAAAGAAAAACGGAGACATTTAGGACACAGAAAAGATAGGTGGATGTAGTTAGTTACTTTTAAAAAAGCAAATATACAACAAAAACTTGTATATTGGAATGTCTCCACTGCATTACCACTATCAACCAGAATTCAACAGAACATCCATCCAGGACAACATCCAGGAGATTCTTCAGAAAAATTGTTATTATAATGTGTTCCCACAAGAGTGTATATACATCCTGTTCCAGGACTGAACTCAGTACTGCATGTGATAGCTAGTTACTTCCCCCATCTATCGACTATGTTCCTCATCCCAAGTCCCTCCATTTCTAGAGAGGAAGAGCTGTATGTCATTCGTTTCCAGTTCTCTGACATCTAACATCCTACATGACATATGGAAAAAAGGGCCTTTTCTCAGTAATCCAGAGGCAAAACAGTATTGATGGATGTAATAGTTGGTTTGTGAATCTAAATTCTCTGGTTTTTTTTTTTTTTAATGAATTTCTCTTAAAGATTATCAAGAAAAATTGAGGTTTTCTTTGTTACAAGCTGATTTCTGTCCTCATGCTTAGTTCTCAACTATTCACAATAATGTTGGAAACTGAAAACTCCTAGCTCGTACTTAGCTTGTCAAATGGACTATGCGGACTCCTGTGGAACTCATCTGAAATGAATCAACACACGAGCTGTATGGAAAAGGATCTGGAAAACTGCCTCAATCTTTGTTTTTCTTAGAAACATGGCATGAATTAGGATCCAGGGATTGTAGAAGGCACCACCAGGAAAAGCTTATAACACCAAATACCTAGCCTTTCTCGGGTATGCTGGTCACTTTAAAATGTTTGGCCAGAAGCAACTCGGTCTCTTGCCAGTATAATTAAAATCAGTTTGGGTCCACAGGGAAATTCCCTGAGAACCTTAACGAAATGATCCCCTTATTATCTCTCTGAGAACCTTAGGAAAATAAAGCTTCTCATTCAGTTCCTGAACACTAATACATTACCTGTGAGATAGACTTTTTTCCTTCCGAAGCGATCTGAGAGCTGACCAAAAGTGATAACTCCCACAAACACACCGCTGAAGAAGAAAGAGCTTGCTGCACTCACTTTGTAAGATCTGTTGGCAATTAAAAACCACTGGGGGAAGAAAAAAGAAAAACGGAGACATTTAGGACACAGAAAAGATAGGTGGATGTAGTTAGTTACTTTTAAAAAAGCAAATATACAACAAAAACTTGTATATTGGAATGTCTCCACTGCATTACCACTATCAACCAGAATTCAACAGAACATCCATCCAGGACAACATCCAGGAGATTCTTCAGAAAAATTGTTATTATAATGTGTTCCCACAAGAGTGTATATACATCCTGTTCCAGGACTGAACTCAGTACTGCATGTGATAGCTAGTTACTTCCCCCATCTATCGACTATGTTCCTCATCCCAAGTCCCTCCATTTCTAGAGAGGAAGAGCTGTATGTCATTCGTTTCCAGTTCTCTGACATCTAACATCCTACATGACATATGAGGCCAAAAATGAACAGTCCTTTTCTCCAATAAATTAATGGGTTTAAAATCCCTTGAGCACTTTCCTTGAAAAATTAAACATACAATAACCACATGATCAGGCTTCCCAGGTGGCTCAGTGCTAAAGAATGCACCTGCAATGCAAGAGACTGGGGTTCGATGCCTGGGTTGAGAAGATCCCCTGGAGGAGGAAATGGCAACCCACTCCATTCCAAAGGCAACCCAACTTCCCATTCTTGCCTTGGAAATGCCATGGACAGAGGAGCCTGGCAGGCTATGGTCTATAGTGTTGCAAAGTGTCAGATGCAACTTACCAACTAAACTATAACAAACTATATGACCCAGTGATTCTACCTGTGGGTATATATACAAAAACTGAAAGTAGAGATTCAAACAGACACTTGTACACTAGGGTTCATAGCAGCATTAGTCACAGTACCCAAAAGGTGAATGAACCCCAATTTCCATTCACAGATGAATGGATAAACAAAATGTAGTATACACATCTAATGGAATATTATACAGCCTTAAAAGAGAATGAAATTCTGGTAAGTTACAATAGGCCTGAAATTCTGGTAAGTTACAATAGGCCTGAACCTTGACCTTATGCTAAGTAACATAAGTAGACAAAACGAAAAATGTATGAGATATCATAGTTTACAATAAGAAATATATATTTGGTTTTCATCCATTGTTCCTAGAACATAGCTCTTGTAATTTTCTATGTCAGAATGATAGCGGTATCTTCTATTATAAACATTTTATTTTATATTGGGGTATAGTCAATTAACAATACTGTGACAGTTTCAGATGAACACCAAATGGACTCAGCCATACATATACATGTATCCATTCTTCCCAAACTCCCTCCCATCCAGGCTGTCACATAACACTGAGCAGAGTTCCATGCACTATACAGTAGGTCCTTGTTGGCAGAACATCCATCCAGGACAACATCCAGGAGATTCTTCAGAAAAATTGTTATTATAATGTGTTCCCACAAGAGTGTATATACATCCTGTTCCAGGACTGAACTCAGTACTGCATGTGATAGCTAGTTACTTCCCCCATCTATCGACTATGTTCCTCATCCCAAGTCCCTCCATTTCTAGAGAGGAAGAGCTGTATGTCATTCGTTTCCAGTTCTCTGACATCTAACATCCTACATGACATATGAGGCCAAAAATGAACAGTCCTTTTCTCCAATAAATTAATGGGTTTAAAATCCCTTGAGCACTTTCCTTGAAAAATTAAACATACAATAACCACATGATCAGGCTTCCCAGGTGGCTCAGTGCTAAAGAATGCACCTGCAATGCAAGAGACTGGGGTTCGATGCCTGGGTTGAGAAGATCCCCTGGAGGAGGAAATGGCAACCCACTCCATTCCAAAGGCAACCCAACTTCCCATTCTTGCCTTGGAAATGCCATGGACAGAGGAGCCTGGCAGGCTATGGTCTATAGTGTTGCAAAGTGTCAGATGCAACTTACCAACTAAACTATAACAAACTATATGACCCAGTGATTCTACCTGTGGGTATATATACAAAAAAACTGAAAGTAGAGATTCAAACAGACACTTGTACACTAGGGTTCATAGCAGCATTAGTCACAGTACCCAAAAGGTGAATGAACCCCAATTTCCATTCACAGATGAATGGATAAACAAAATGTAGTATACACATCTAATGGAATATTATACAGCCTTAAAAGAGAATGAAATTCTGGTAAGTTACAATAGGCCTGAAATTCTGGTAAGTTACAATAGGCCTGAACCTTGACCTTATGCTAAGTAACATAAGTAGACAAAACGAAAAATGTATGAGATATCATAGTTTACAATAAGAAATATATATTTGGTTTTCATCCATTGTTCCTAGAACATAGCTCTTGTAATTTTCTATGTCAGAATGATAGCGGTATCTTCTATTATAAACATTTTATTTTATATTGGGGTATAGTCAATTAACAATACTGTGACAGTTTCAGATGAACACCAAATGGACTCAGCCATACATATACATGTATCCATTCTTCCCCAAACTCCCCTCCCATCCAGGCTGTCACATAACACTGAGCAGAGTTCCATGCACTATACAGTAGGTCCTTGTTGGCTACCCATTTTAAATAGAGCAGTATGTGCACGTCCACCCCAAACTCCCTAACTATTCCTTTAGAGGGGTATCTTTTAAAATAATACTTACTTTTTCCCCCATTTCTGAAAAGGTTTCAGAGCAATAAAGGCAACACTGGTATCTTTTATTACTTATAACAAGCCCCTGTCAACCACACTGTACATAGGTTAATGAGGCAACTTTTGGGAAGCCCCATAGATGAGGGCTGGTTGTCAGGGGAGCCAACCATATCAACGGAGGGTTGGAACTTGCAGCCCCATGTTCTAGGCCTCTGGGCAGGGGGGGAGCAACTGAAGGTTGAATCACCTACCAGTGGCCAATGGCTTAATCAGGCTTCCCAGGTGGTGCTAGTGGTAAAGACTCTGTCTGCCTATGCAGGAGATGTAAGAGATGCAGATTCTATCCCTGGGTTGGGAAGATCCCCTGAAGGAGGGCACAGCAACCCAGTCCAGTATTCTTACTGAAGAATCCCATGGACAGAGGAGCCCGGCAGGCTACAGTCCACAGGACGTGACAAAGAGTCAGACACGTCTGAAGTGACTTAGCATGCCATGGCTTAATCAAGCATGCCTTCATAATGAAGCTGCCCCCAAATCCGAAAGGGCAGCTTGGAGAGCTTCTAGGTTACCAACCCTGTGCAGGCGCTGGGAGGGCGGTGAGCTCGGAGGGCAGGGGCTCTGTTCCTTCCATCCTTCCACACCTTGTCCTGTGCACCTCTTCCGTCTGAGTTACAGCTTTTTCTGATAAACCAGTGGTCTAGTGTCAAAAGGTGTTCTTGATGTCTGTGCAAATAAATCCAAAGGAGGCAGTCGCAGGACCCTCTGCTTTACAATCAGCTAATCTGAAGCCCAGGAAACAGCCTGGCTCTTGTAATTTTCTATGTCAGAATGATAGCGGTATCTTCTATTATAAACATTTTATTTTATATTGGGGTATAGTCAATTAACAATACTGTGACAGTTTCAGATGAACACCAAATGGACTCAGCCATACATATACATGTATCCATTCTTCCCCAAACTCCCCTCCCATCCAGGCTGTCACATAACACTGAGCAGAGTTCCATGCACTATACAGTAGGTCCTTGTTGGCTACCCATTTTAAATAGAGCAGTATGTGCACGTCCACCCCAAACTCCCTAACTATTCCTTTAGAGGGGTATCTTTTAAAATAATACTTACTTTTTCCCCCATTTCTGAAAAGGTTTCAGAGCAATAAAGGCAACACTGGTATCTTTTATTACTTATAACAAGCCCCTGTCAACCACACTGTACATAGGTTAATGAGGCAACTTTGGGAAGCCCCATAGATGAGGGCTGGTTGTCAGGGGAGCCAACCATATCAACGGAGGGTTGGAACTTGCAGCCCCATGTTCTAGGCCTCTGGGCAGGGGGGGAGCAACTGAAGGTTGAATCACCTACCAGTGGCCAATGGCTTAATCAGGCTTCCCAGGTGGTGCTAGTGGTAAAGACTCTGTCTGCCTATGCAGGAGATGTAAGAGATGCAGATTCTATCCCTGGGTTGGGAAGATCCCCTGAAGGAGGGCACAGCAACCCAGTCCAGTATTCTTACTGAAGAATCCCATGGACAGAGGAGCCCGGCAGGCTACAGTCCACAGGACGTGACAAAGAGTCAGACACGTCTGAAGTGACTTAGCATGCCATGGCTTAATCAAGCATGCCTTCATAATGAAGCTGCCCCCAAATCCGAAAGGGCAGCTTGGAGAGCTTCTAGGTTACCAACCCTGTGCAGGCGCTGGGAGGGCGGTGAGCTCGGAGGGCAGGGGCTCTGTTCCTTCCATCCTTCCACACCTTGTCCTGTGCACCTCTTCCGTCTGAGTTACAGCTTTTTCTGATAAACCAGTGGTCTAGTGTCAAAAGGTGTTCTTGATGTCTGTGCAAATAAATCCAAAGGAGGCAGTCGCAGGACCCTCTGCTTTACAATCAGCTAATCTGAAGCCCAGGAAACAGCCTGGACGCATGACTGGAGTCTGAAGGAGACAGCAAGGCAGTCCTGTGGGACGGAGCCCTAACCTGTGGGACCGGATGCTAACTCCAGGTCGATGGGTCAGGCCTGAACTGATCTGCAGCGCACCGTGCTGGACGGGCAGAACAGCTTGATGTGGGCACCCCACCCAGCCCCTCACTCCCATCCCCACATATATGGTGGCAGAGGCGTCTGAAGGGAAGTGGCTGCCAATAGAGGAGACACCGGAGGAGTGCTCTTCCTTTAACTGGACTGGGCAAAGCCACAGAGACAGAAAGTAGCAGAGTGGTTACCAGGGGCTGGGAGAACGAGGGCTCAGGCATCAGCCTGGGATAATGACAAAGTTGTGGAGGTGGCCAGTGATGATGTTTGCACAAAGACTCGAATGCATTTAATGTCCTGTACTGTACACTTTAAAATGACATGCTTAATGCTATCTATGCTTTACCACAATAGACAACAACCCCTGGAGTACTATTATCTTCTACTTTGTATGCAGGCTGAGTCACTTCAGTTGGGTCCAACTCTTTGTGGCCCTAGGCACTACAGCCTGCCAAGCTCCTCTGTCCATGGCATTCTCCAGGCAAGAATACTGGAGTGGGTTGCCATGCCCTCCTCCAAGGGATCTTCCCAACCCAGGGATCGAACTTGTAACTCTTACATCTCCTGCACTGGCAGGCAGGTTCTTTACCACTAGCGCCACCCATTTTAGGGAACCATAAACTCCAAGAGAAAGCAATCACCTTCTCCTCAAATGCCATTATCTTTAGCCTCAGCTAGAGATGTGTTACTGTGTCCTTTGCTTATAAAGATGAAAGTCAATCTGTGTCCCAGATGTGACCTCAGAGACTCAAGAGACTTCTCATATTCCCTCTCCAGAGCCCCTTTCCTGGGCTCAGCATAGACAGGTTGAAGAAAGCCCCTTCTTGGAAATCTGCCTGCAGACATCCCTTCCTCAGACCACTCCTGCCCCATGCTTTGCCAGCCCCTCATCATGACTCAAAAGGTGTTCTTGATGTCTGTGCAAATAAATCCAAAGGAGGCAGTCGCAGGACCCTCTGCTTTACAATCAGCTAATCTGAAGCCCAGGAAACAGCCTGGACGCATGACTGGAGTCTGAAGGAGACAGCAAGGCAGTCCTGTGGGACGGAGCCCTAACCTGTGGGACCGGATGCTAACTCCAGGTCGATGGGTCAGGCCTGAACTGATCTGCAGCGCACCGTGCTGGACGGGCAGAACAGCTTGATGTGGGCACCCCACCCAGCCCCTCACTCCCATCCCCACATATATGGTGGCAGAGGCGTCTGAAGGGAAGTGGCTGCCAATAGAGGAGACACCGGAGGAGTGCTCTTCCTTTAACTGGACTGGGCAAAGCCACAGAGACAGAAAGTAGCAGAGTGGTTACCAGGGGCTGGGAGAACGAGGGCTCAGGCATCAGCCTGGGATAATGACAAAGTTGTGGAGGTGGCCAGTGATGATGTTTGCACAAAGACTCGAATGCATTTAATGTCCTGTACTGTACACTTTAAAATGACATGCTTAATGCTATCTATGCTTTACCACAATAGACAACAACCCTGAGTACTATTATCTTCTACTTTGTATGCAGGCTGAGTCACTTCAGTTGGGTCCAACTCTTTGTGGCCCTAGGCACTACAGCCTGCCAAGCTCCTCTGTCCATGGCATTCTCCAGGCAAGAATACTGGAGTGGGTTGCCATGCCCTCCTCCAAGGGATCTTCCCAACCCAGGGATCGAACTTGTAACTCTTACATCTCCTGCACTGGCAGGCAGGTTCTTTACCACTAGCGCCACCCATTTTAGGGAACCATAAACTCCAAGAGAAAGCAATCACCTTCTCCTCAAATGCCATTATCTTTAGCCTCAGCTAGAGATGTGTTACTGTGTCCTTTGCTTATAAAGATGAAAGTCAATCTGTGTCCCAGATGTGACCTCAGAGACTCAAGAGACTTCTCATATTCCCTCTCCAGAGCCCCTTTCCTGGGCTCAGCATAGACAGGTTGAAGAAAGCCCCTTCTTGGAAATCTGCCTGCAGACATCCCTTCCTCAGACCACTCCTGCCCCATGCTTTGCCAGCCCCTCATCATGACCCAAAGCACATCTAACTTCTCTCTTTCTCTTGTGTTTTCCGTAAGACTGGATGGATAAAGAGCTTGACAAGACAGCTTTGGTACATCTTTAGGCAACAACAACACACACAAACATTTAGGTGTTGGAAAATAAACAAGGATGAGGCCCCTCATTGATGCTGTGCTGTACTTGTGAATCTTCTGTCCTTCCCATGCAGTTCTTAAAAGATTAATTAACTATTTTCCTAGCCCTTCATGGATCAGGGATAACAGCCTACAGTGCACCTGCCCTTAAACACAGTCATCAGGCAGTTACTGCTCTTGGGGGACAGTCGCAATTTAAATAAGAGGCTGATGGAGCTCTAGGACAAAAACTGAACGGCATTCCATTTATGAAATACTTATTTCATAAATATCCGATTAGTTTCTACTGGAGGTTAACAAAACGATTCTAAACACTGTGAACACAGATGCAAATGAGCTAGACCTGGTCCCTGCCCTCACGGAGTGTAAGTTCTAGTGGAGCAAGGAAGCCCTTAAAGAAGCAAACACACAGAGGCAGGCTGGGAGAAACTCTCTCTGAGTAGGGTCTTCAGGGAAGGCTTCTCTGGGGAGGTGACCTTTGTGACCTGAGTGAGGAAGAAGTGCCCAACCCTGAAAAGTGGTCTGGGGGCATGAGGGCGCATGCGCCGGCCTCCGGTGAAGACGTGTCGGGGCGCCTGTGGGGCTGGCATGTAATGAGACCAGAGAGGTGGGCAGGCCTCAGGTCACAAGGCGCCCTGAGCCACGGTAAGGGCTGGGGTTTTCGTCCAGTGCCCAGGGAAGACACTGAACCACTGGACTTACGTTTCTAAGGCTCAGCCTGGGCCACACTTAGAGAATGCATTACAGCACAGAGAAGTGGGAACCTGGAGCCTCCTGCAAAAGTTCGGGAGATGATGGGGGCTCGAATGAAATCAAGGGGATGGAATGACATGAATCAGATGAACGTGGGAGGGATCCTGAAGGCAGAACCAGCAGCACTTGATGAATGAGATGTGGAGTGGGGAGGAGAGGAAGAGAGCATGAAGGATTTAATCAAAGGATTTCTAAGTTTAGCCACTCAGTAGGTGGTGGGAACATTTTTTTACATTTAGGATAGTATTTTTGGGGGGCCACTTCTATTAATCTTTCATTTATTTCCACCTTTGTTCTTTGGCCTGTGTGGGCCTCCCACCGCAGTGGCCTGTCACTGCAAAGCACTGGCTCTGGGCGCAAGCGTTCCAGAGCTCCGGCTCGGCAGTTGGACACATCGGTCCAGCCACTCTGTGGCACATGGGATCTTCCCAGGCTGGGGATCGAACTGGCGCCCCTTGCACTGCAAGGCGGTGTCCTTACCCACTGGACCACCAAGGAAAGACCTAGGATAATATTTTTAATTGGAAGCTAACTGTAGTACAATGTCGTGTTCATTTCTGATATACAACAACATGAATCGGCTGTAAGTATACATACAGCCTCCCTCCCCATCAGCCCACCCATCCAGGTCACCACAGGGCACCCATCTGAGCACCCTGTGCTATATAGCAGCTTCTCATTAGCTACCTATTTGAAACATGGTAGTGTATGTGTGTATATATATCTCAATGCTACTCTCTCAATTCGCCCCACCCTCTCCTTCCCCTACTATGTCCACTAGTCTGTTCTCTATGTCTGCGTCTCTATTCCTGCCTTGCAAGTAGGCTCATCAGTACTATATATATATATATATATATATATATATATATATATATATACACACATTAATATACAACCTGTGATTTTCTTTTTCTGACTTACTTCACTCTGTATAGTAGACTCTAGGTTCATCTGCATTACTACAGATGACCCAATTTCATTTCAGAGAGAGAGCAAGAACAGTGGTGTGGCAATCACCACAAGGAGAGATGGAATTCAGGGAGGGAGAGGAAGTCAAGTATGTCGAATGTTGCTTTAGATGTCAGATGAACGTGGGAGGGATCCTGAAGGCAGAACCAGCAGCACTTGATGAATGAGATGTGGAGTGGGGAGGAGAGGAAGAGAGCATGAAGGATTTAATCAAAGGATTTCTAAGTTTAGCCACTCAGTAGGTGGTGGGAACATTTTTTTACATTTAGGATAGTATTTTTGGGGGGCCACTTCTATTAATCTTTCATTTATTTCCACCTTTGTTCTTTGGCCTGTGTGGGCCTCCCACCGCAGTGGCCTGTCACTGCAAAGCACTGGCTCTGGGCGCAAGCGTTCCAGAGCTCCGGCTCGGCAGTTGGACACATCGGTCCAGCCACTCTGTGGCACATGGGATCTTCCCAGGCTGGGGATCGAACTGGCGCCCCTTGCACTGCAAGGCGGTGTCCTTACCCACTGGACCACCAAGGAAAGACCTAGGATAATATTTTTAATTGGAAGCTAACTGTAGTACAATGTCGTGTTCATTTCTGATATACAACAACATGAATCGGCTGTAAGTATACATACAGCCTCCCTCCCCATCAGCCCACCCATCCAGGTCACCACAGGGCACCCATCTGAGCACCCTGTGCTATATAGCAGCTTCTCATTAGCTACCTATTTGAAACATGGTAGTGTATGTGTGTATATATATCTCAATGCTACTCTCTCAATTCGCCCACCCTCTCCTTCCCCTACTATGTCCACTAGTCTGTTCTCTATGTCTGCGTCTCTATTCCTGCCTTGCAAGTAGGCTCATCAGTACTATATATATATATATATATATATATATATATATATATATATACACACATTAATATACAACCTGTGATTTTCTTTTTCTGACTTACTTCACTCTGTATAGTAGACTCTAGGTTCATCTGCATTACTACAGATGACCCAATTTCATTTCAGAGAGAGAGCAAGAACAGTGGTGTGGCAATCACCACAAGGAGAGATGGAATTCAGGGAGGGAGAGGAAGTCAAGTATGTCGAATGTTGCTTTAGATGTCAAGATGAGGACAGAGGCGTGCAGCTATATTTGGGAACAAAATAGACACTTAAAAAACAGCAATTTCAGCACAGTGCGAACAGCAGTTGGACTGGAGCAGGCTGAAGAGCTGGAGGAGTTTGAGAAATGCAGGCAGCAGATGTGTGCAGAATGGGTTACATTATGTTTTGCTGCAAAGAGCAAGGACAGGATCTGGACAGGTAGGTGGGGTCAGGGATGACTGGTGTATTTTTTCACATGTGTACACGTTGATGAGAGTGATCCAGTAGAGAAGGTATCCTTGCAGGAGAAAAGTACTTGGGAAAGCAAGAAGGAAGGTACACAGTGAGGGTACAAAGTGGAGAGGGTGTGCTCAGTCTCTCGGTTATGTCTGACTCTTGACGGTCCCATGGACTGCAGCCCGCCAGGCTCTTCGGTCCATGAAATTCTTCAGGCAAGAATACTGAAGCAAGCTGCCATGCCTTCCTCCAAGGGACCTGCCTGACCCAGGGATGTAACCCATGTCTCTCTGTCTCTTGCACTGGCAGGTGGGGTCTTTACCACTAGCGCCACCTGCAGGAGAAAAGTACTTGAAACGCAAGGAAGGGGCTGGAGGGTACAAAGTAGAGGGGAGCCTATCACAGAAGTGGGGAGCTTCCAGTGTAAACGGGAAGAAGGTAGGATGTGGATTCAGAAGCAGGCAGTAAAGGATCCTTGCTGGATTGCTTCATTTGTTTTTCACTGAAATACCAAGTGAGGTGGACAGTGGAAGGGAGTGTCAGTGCAGGGGGAGCTTGAAGTCTAAGGAGGAAGAAGACAGGCCCTTCTCAGAAGGGGACACGGCCCATTCAGAGGAAGTGTCACAGGGCTGCCGGACACACTGAATGCACACTTGAGTTTTGCACTTAACCGCTTTGTGAAGAGAAGGTGGGGAGGAGGTGGGGTTTCCCAGAAGCATTACACAGGGCACCAGGAAGTTGCAGGGTTTGCAAAGGAGTGTTTATTAAAATAACAAAATCTATGTTGGGTAAGAAGACAAGGAAGACATGGGGATGGTGGGCAGGTTGGGGGTTTTCCCAGAAGCCAAAATTACACAGGTCCCTCTCAGCTGGATGAGGACAGAGGCGTGCAGCTATATTTGGGAACAAAATAGACACTTAAAAAACAGCAATTTCAGCACAGTGCGAACAGCAGTTGGACTGGAGCAGGCTGAAGAGCTGGAGGAGTTTGAGAAATGCAGGCAGCAGATGTGTGCAGAATGGGTTACATTATGTTTTGCTGCAAAGAGCAAGGACAGGATCTGGACAGGTAGGTGGGGTCAGGGATGACTGGTGTATTTTTTCACATGTGTACACGTTGATGAGAGTGATCCAGTAGAGAAGGTATCCTTGCAGGAGAAAAGTACTTGGGAAAGCAAGAAGGAAGGTACACAGTGAGGGTACAAAGTGGAGAGGGTGTGCTCAGTCTCTCGGTTATGTCTGACTCTTGACGGTCCCATGGACTGCAGCCCGCCAGGCTCTTCGGTCCATGAAATTCTTCAGGCAAGAATACTGAAGCAAGCTGCCATGCCTTCCTCCAAGGGACCTGCCTGACCCAGGGATGTAACCCATGTCTCTCTGTCTCTTGCACTGGCAGGTGGGGTCTTTACCACTAGCGCCACCTGCAGGAGAAAAGTACTTGAAACGCAAGGAAGGGGCTGGAGGGTACAAAGTAGAGGGGAGCCTATCACAGAAGTGGGGAGCTTCCAGTGTAAACGGGAAGAAGGTAGGATGTGGATTCAGAAGCAGGCAGTAAAGGATCCTTGCTGGATTGCTTCATTTGTTTTTCACTGAAATACCAAGTGAGGTGGACAGTGGAAGGGAGTGTCAGTGCAGGGGGAGCTTGAAGTCTAAGGAGGAAGAAGACAGGCCCTTCTCAGAAGGGGACACGGCCCATTCAGAGGAAGTGTCACAGGGCTGCCGGACACACTGAATGCACACTTGAGTTTTGCACTTAACCGCTTTGTGAAGAGAAGGTGGGGAGGAGGTGGGGGTTTCCCAGAAGCATTACACAGGGCACCAGGAAGTTGCAGGGTTTGCAAAGGAGTGTTTATTAAAATAACAAAATCTATGTTGGGTAAGAAGACAAGGAAGACATGGGGGATGGTGGGCAGTGAAATAACGTCACCTTCAGGAAACAGCCCTGTTTCTTTAACTCCTCTGTACTTTCCATTCTTGCTCTTACTGCATTTTGATTGCCCCCAGAGGAAATCACTCACTGAACCAGGTCCCTCTCAGCTGGAGCTTGCTTTTTTTTTTAACACCCATGGACCTGAGAACTTGAGATACCTGAGATAAGAACATATAACCAAACTCCAAATGATCAGCTTGTCTGAAGACCACATCATTAGACAGTGTAACCCACTGGCTCTCTGGGGCAGAGAATCTAGCCTGTTCTAATACAGCCACTCTTTCTTCCATAGGAAGAGAACGTTTAGCAGGGCATATGGTTCTCCAGAATAAAGACTAAACTTCCCAGTCTCCCTGACAATTAGGATGCCATGTTATCAAGTTCCACACAATGAATGTAATTGGAAGTATCAGGTGAGTGCACCCAGGGAATGGTCTTAAGAGATGGCTGACCTGTCCTCTGTCCCTTCCTTATTTCTACTATTCTACTGCTGAGAATGTCCATTTGAAAGCCAGAGTGCCAAAAAAAAAAATTCCACTCCTGGGTAGGTATCGTGAGGAAAACCATACTTTGAAAAGACCTGTGTACCCCAATGTTCACTATTTACAACAGCCAAGACATGGAAGCAACCCAAATGCGCACTGACAGATGAAAGGACAAAGAAGATGTTGTATATAAATACAATGGAATATTACTCAACCATAGAAAAGAATGTAACTATCCCCATAACAATGGCAACACAGATGACCCAGAGATTATCATACTAAGTGAAATAAGTCAGAGAAAGATAAATACCATATGATGTCACTTATATGTGGAATCTGAAAAAAAAAATAAGATACAAATGAAATTATTTAGAAAGCAGAAATAGATCCACAGACAGAAAACAAATTTACGGTTACCAAAGGGGAAGGGAAGGCATAAAACAGGAGGATGGGATTAATGTACACACATTACTGCTTAGAAAACACATAACCAACAAGGACCTACTGTATAATATGGGGAACTCTACTCAATATTCTGCTATAACTATAAGGGAATATAATCTGAAAAAGTATATATATATATATATACAGTGTAAATCAACTATAATGTAAAAAATTTTTAAAAAGCTACTGTATATATGCAAAAAGAAGAAGGAAAGAAGGCTGGAGTTGAAGAGGGTCATGTGTTAGTGATGGGGAGGTCAAAAGCTGGTCCCTGACAACACTGGGGTAGAGCCCAGTACAGGTTTTCTGTGGTTTTAAAAAAGAATTTTTTTTTTGGCCTCTTTATTGGTTCTTTATTTATCTATTTTCATCCATCTTTATTCTTTGGCCCGTGTGGGCCTCCCATCTCAGTGGCCTCTCTCATTGCAGAGCACAGGCTCTGGGCGCATGCGCTCCAGAGCACTGGCTCGTCATTGGACACACCAGTCCAGCCGCTCCATGGCACATGGAATGTTCCCAGGCCAGGGATTGAACCGGCGCCCCTTGCACTGCAAGGCGGACTCTTTACCCACTGGACCACCGGGGAAGCCCCCTATGCAAGTTCTTAAATTCTCCAGATGATTCTCACAGACAATCGGGTTAGGAGGCCCCTAACCCCGTAATCTGGACCTTGTCATCCTCAACAACAGCATCACCTCTAAAATCTTGACTTCTGTGCATCCCACTCTCAGACCACCGCGCCCCAGACTTCTACCACTTCCTCCAGTGCCTGCACTCCACACACTCTTCAACCTCCTCAAGACCCCCAGTTACCAAACACGTCAGGAAGTATGGCCTGAGTGACCAAAAAAGACTAAATCATGTTAAGAAGCTCTGATTTCAGGATCTGTAAAGCAAAGAGTAAAATACATTTTAAAGCTTCACATAAAATGATTAAGAGCTTTGGAATTTGAAAGAGAAATTCAGTTTTCTGAAAAATTAACTTATTCTGGATGCATGGATAGTTCTGTGGTATTACAAGGAATGTATACGGGGACAATTTTTCAGGTTGAAAAAATGAATCAGGTATTAAATATGAGGTTGGTTTAGAGAAGACAGGGCTGTTATTTGTCACAGGGCTATATCCCTTCTCTCTTACTGGTCAATAATAAACAAATGCAATCAGGTCTTGTTAACACCCTGGAGTTCAGACACTTGCTTTTATGTCTTTCATATGTTCAGTGTTTGTTTTGGTGTTTTCGTGTCTTTGAAATCTGGACTGCAAGTCTAGCTTTGATTATCCTGCACCTCAATTCTGTTGGTCTGCTTATATGGCCAAGAGGCTTAGACTTACATTGACTGGTTTTGTGTTTAATTGATAGGGGGAAACCAACATGGCTACTCCTACATCAGCTATCCTGTGGACCACATTTGCAAAACTACTCAAACTCATCAAAAAGGCTATAATACTATCCTTCCAGCAACTGGATAGCTATGAACTTGGATGGTAGTATTAGGAAGACATGGCCCAAGGGATGTTTGACCAGCAAATTTCTAATTCTAATTCTCAGGCTGCCAGTTCTAAGTGTCAAAGTGATTCCTAGTAATTTCTCTTCAGGTCAGTGTTGGCTGGGCTAATGCATCTTCCTACATCTCATGGAATATACATTTAGGAACTGATAGAAAAAGTGAAAAGCACTGCCAGATTTTTAAAAAGCAAATTAGAGAATGTGACAACTAGAATCCAGGAGATCTCACTGACAGATCGAGGTGAACTGGATGGCTGACTCAGGAATGCCAAGTCAAGCACTTAATACAGTATGTTTACAATCAGTTTTCCACATTCCTTGTCCCCTGAACTTATGCAATTTTAGTTTGAAGGTTTTGTCTTGTTTTCAATATTAAAAACTTTCCAAATATAGTTTACGTGCTTATCACACACCTACTATATGATCTAAAGAGTTTGATTTTTGTCAAAGCTCAGACACAATACACTGATAGAGTGATCCCTACAGTATTTGAGAAAATATATTTGGGGATGACCTATTTTTACAGTTTTATTTATTTACTTTTGGCTGTGTTGGGTCTTTGTTGTTATGCAAGCTTTCTCTAGCCGTGGCGAGTGGGGGTACTTTTTAGTTGTGGTGCATGGGCTTCTCATTGCGGTGGCTTCTGTCGTTGTGGAGCACAAGCTTTAGGACGCTTGGGATTCAGCAGTTGTGGCACGTGAGCTCAGTAGCTCCTGGGCTCTAGAGCACAGGTTCAGTAGTCGTAGCACACGGGCTTTGTTGCTCTATGGCATGTGGGATCTTTTCAAATCAGGAATGTCTTTCATATGTTCAGTGTTTGTTTTGGTGTTTTCGTGTCTTTGAAATCTGGACTGCAAGTCTAGCTTTGATTATCCTGCACCTCAATTCTGTTGGTCTGCTTATATGGCCAAGAGGCTTAGACTTACATTGACTGGTTTTGTGTTTAATTGATAGGGGGAAACCAACATGGCTACTCCTACATCAGCTATCCTGTGGACCACATTTGCAAAACTACTCAAACTCATCAAAAAGGCTATAATACTATCCTTCCAGCAACTGGATAGCTATGAACTTGGATGGTAGTATTAGGAAGACATGGCCCAAGGGATGTTTGACCAGCAAATTTCTAATTCTAATTCTCAGGCTGCCAGTTCTAAGTGTCAAAGTGATTCCTAGTAATTTCTCTTCAGGTCAGTGTTGGCTGGGCTAATGCATCTTCCTACATCTCATGGAATATACATTTAGGAACTGATAGAAAAAGTGAAAAGCACTGCCAGATTTTTAAAAAGCAAATTAGAGAATGTGACAACTAGAATCCAGGAGATCTCACTGACAGATCGAGGTGAACTGGATGGCTGACTCAGGAATGCCAAGTCAAGCACTTAATACAGTATGTTTACAATCAGTTTTCCACATTCCTTGTCCCTGAACTTATGCAATTTTAGTTTGAAGGTTTTGTCTTGTTTTCAATATTAAAACTTTCCAAATATAGTTTACGTGCTTATCACACACCTACTATATGATCTAAAGAGTTTGATTTTTGTCAAAGCTCAGACACAATACACTGATAGAGTGATCCCTACAGTATTTGAGAAAATATATTTGGGGATGACCTATTTTTACAGTTTTATTTATTTACTTTTGGCTGTGTTGGGTCTTTGTTGTTATGCAAGCTTTCTCTAGCCGTGGCGAGTGGGGGTACTTTTTAGTTGTGGTGCATGGGCTTCTCATTGCGGTGGCTTCTGTCGTTGTGGAGCACAAGCTTTAGGACGCTTGGGATTCAGCAGTTGTGGCACGTGAGCTCAGTAGCTCCTGGGCTCTAGAGCACAGGTTCAGTAGTCGTAGCACACGGGCTTTGTTGCTCTATGGCATGTGGGATCTTTTCAAATCAGGAATCGAGCCCATCTCTTACATTGGCAGGTGGATTCTTTACCACTGAGCCACAAGGAAGCTCCTATTGTTTTAGAAAGCGGTCACTGACCTAGTTAGAGTCATTTACTAGGTTATATTCTTGTCCTTTGGTTAATACTTAGTATCAAGGCAAAACCTAACCCAGGATATCACCGGGACATCAGAAATTAAACTATAAGAAATCTAAATATGACTGTGACACTCTTGAAAAATGTGTCCCTTTATGAGGCTTTAAATTTTAAAAATCATAAATTTATGTTAGTCAAATCCTTAATTGGCTAGAGATTATTAGAATTGATGATTCTCCTCTCATTTTCAATGACAAGCCAAATTCTAAAGCTGCAGAATGTTCCTTTTTATACTAATTCATTTCAAATTGAAAAATCACCTGCAAATTGAAAAAGCAGGAAACCTCTTTTCTTCTCTCATACATTAACAGAAAAGGAAGACTGTAAAGGCAAGATATTTTCAGTTTGTCAGTTTGACCTATTTTTCTTTCAAAACTGACATCTGTATTTTTGTTCATGTGCTTACCACGATCACTATATTGAGTTCTTAAGTTAATAAAACTGTGTTCTTAAGTTGGTAATACTGTATTTTCAAAAAGGATTTAAGGGCCCTATCATTAAAAGCACTGATATAATCGGTCACTCCTGTAAAGAAAGCAGACCTGAGAGAAAATCAGGCACAACTGGGGACAGATGCCAACAGCAGGTGTCTTGAAAGAAGAGATGAAAGGAGCATGCAAATGGCAAATACAGGTTTCAGCATAGGGCCTGGCGGCATGAAGGTTTTTCAGCTCTTACAGAGAGAAAAAAGGCAGGTAAACAGCAGTGAGGAGTTGAGCCAGTAACCACTGATTAGGTATTAAAGAAGCATATGGGAGGTTTTCTATTTCATATTAGGATTCTTACTGCTTAGAAATTGAGAATGGCACCTCTCAAAAAGGGATGAAGTATTGGTTTATGTCAAGAAAAGTTGCTTCAGTATTTATACACTGAGTGGATAAACAGCAAGGTCCTACAGCACACAGCACAGGGAGCTACATGCAACGCCCTGTGATAAACCATAGTGGAAAAGACTATGAAGAAGAATATATAAGGGGCTTCCCTGGTGGTCCAGTGGGTAAGGACACCACCTTGCAGTGCAAGGGACGCTGGTTCGATCCCTGGCCTGGGAAGATCCCATGTGCCGTGGAGTGGCTGGACTGGTGTGTCCAATGACGAGCCAGTGCTCTGGAACGCATGCGCCCAGAGCCGGTGCTCTGCAATGAGAGAGGCCACTGAGATGGGAGGCCCACATGGGCCAAAGAACAAAGATGGATGAAAATAGATAAATGAAAGACCAACAGAAGTGGCCCGCCCGACCTCCTCCCTCCCCAACCCCCCCCCCCCCCCCAAAAAAAAAGTATAAAAAAAAAAAAGAATATATAAGCTGCCCAATACACACACACACATATATAACGAAATCACTTTGCTGTACAGCTGAAATTAACACAGCATTGTAAATCAACTATATTTCAATAAAGTAATTTTTTTTATAAAAGTTGCTTCTCTCATACATTAACAGAAAAGGAAGACTGTAAAGGCAAGATATTTTCAGTTTGTCAGTTTGACCTATTTTTCTTTCAAAACTGACATCTGTATTTTTGTTCATGTGCTTACCACGATCACTATATTGAGTTCTTAAGTTAATAAAACTGTGTTCTTAAGTTGGTAATACTGTATTTTCAAAAAGGATTTAAGGGCCCTATCATTAAAAGCACTGATATAATCGGTCACTCCTGTAAAGAAAGCAGACCTGAGAGAAAATCAGGCACAACTGGGGACAGATGCCAACAGCAGGTGTCTTGAAAGAAGAGATGAAAGGAGCATGCAAATGGCAAATACAGGTTTCAGCATAGGGCCTGGCGGCATGAAGGTTTTTCAGCTCTTACAGAGAGAAAAAAGGCAGGTAAACAGCAGTGAGGAGTTGAGCCAGTAACCACTGATTAGGTATTAAAGAAGCATATGGGAGGTTTTCTATTTCATATTAGGATTCTTACTGCTTAGAAATTGAGAATGGCACCTCTCAAAAAGGGATGAAGTATTGGTTTATGTCAAGAAAAGTTGCTTCAGTATTTATACACTGAGTGGATAAACAGCAAGGTCCTACAGCACACAGCACAGGGAGCTACATGCAACGCCCTGTGATAAACCATAGTGGAAAAGACTATGAAGAAGAATATATAAGGGGCTTCCCTGGTGGTCCAGTGGGTAAGGACACCACCTTGCAGTGCAAGGGACGCTGGTTCGATCCCTGGCCTGGGAAGATCCCATGTGCCGTGGAGTGGCTGGACTGGTGTGTCCAATGACGAGCCAGTGCTCTGGAACGCATGCGCCCAGAGCCGGTGCTCTGCAATGAGAGAGGCCACTGAGATGGGAGGCCCACATGGGCCAAAGAACAAAGATGGATGAAAATAGATAAATGAAAGACCAACAGAAGTGGCCCGCCCGACCTCCTCCCTCCCCAACCCGCCCTCCCCCCACCAAAAAAGTATAAAAAAAAAAAAGAATATATAAGCTGCCCAATACACACACACACATATATAACGAAATCACTTTGCTGTACAGCTGAAATTAACACAGCATTGTAAATCAACTATATTTCAATAAAGTAATTTTTTTTATAAAAGTTGCTTTCGCTGCAGTTCAAAGAATGGAGGAGTGATGATAATCATGGATGTGGAGAGACCTGTCCAGGTCCTCACAGTGATCTAGGTCAGTCTGGACAAGGAAGCTACAACTAAATTTTAAAGGGGATAACAAAATACACTTTAAGCACCTCCCTTGAAATCATCAACCATTAGGCTTTAAGGGACCATCACAAATCGAATCAATCATTTTTTTTTGACATGGAAGAAACACAATTTGAAAAAATACACTATTGCTTTAAAATGGATTGCATGCTTACATAATGCTAATGAACAAAATGAACACCTGAGTAATAAGAATATATATCAAAGATATGTCACAGACATGTAGATCAATGTAACAGAATAAATCCATGCGAAATGGTCAATTAATTTATGAAAAAGAAGCCAATAAATGGTGCTCAAAAAATCAGATGCAAAAGAATGAAACCAGGCCTCTATCTCACACCATACACAAGGATTAAAAATAAATCAAAATGAATTAAAGACTTGAATAAAAGACCTGAAATCACAGAACTCCTAAAAGAAAGCATAGGTGGTAATAAGCTTCTGGACATTGGTCTTGGAGATAATTTTTTTTGGATTTTGATACCAAAAGCACAGGCAACCAAAGTAAAAATAAACTACATCAAACCAAAAGGCTTCTGCATACCAAAGGAACAAAATATGAACAAAATGAAAAGGCAATGTACTGAACAGGAGAAAATATTTGCAAATCAAGTCTCTGATTGAGGATTAATAATCAGAATATATAAAGAACTCATACAGCCCAAAAGCCAAAACCCCAAACAATCCAATTAAAATTTGGGCAGAGGATCTGCCAAATTTCTAAAGAAGACAGGTGGCCACCAGGTACATGAAAAGGTGCTCAACATCACTAATCATCAAGGAAATGCATATCAAAGCCACAAAGATGAATCCTCTCACACCTGTTAGAACAGTTATTATCGAAAAGACAAGAGGGCTTCCCCGGTGGTCCAGTGGGTAGAGAGTCCACCTTGTAGTGCAAGGGACACCAGTTCAAACCCTGGCCCAGGAAGATCCCAGTGCCGTGGAGCGGCTGGACCAGTGTGTCCAATTACAAGCCAGTGCTCTGGAGCGCATGCGCCCAGAGTCGGTGCTCTGCAAGGAGAGGCCTCAGTAATGACAGGCCCACACAGGCCAAAGAATAATAGATGGATGAAAATAAATAAATAAAAAGAACAATAAAAGAGGCCAATTTTTTTTTAAAGTATCAAAAAAAAAAAAATAGACAAAAAACAAATGTTGGTAAGGAGGTGAAGAAAAGGGAACCCTTATACGTTGCTGGTAGGAATGTAAATTGGTACAATCACTGATGAGAATAGTATGGCGGTTTTTCAAAAATTCAAAATAGAACTACTATATGATTCAGCAACTCTTGAATATTTGCCTCAAAAAAACGAAAACACTAACTAGAAAAGACATATGCACCCCGTATTGATACATGAATAGCTAAATACATATATCACATTATATATATATATATATATATATATATATATATATATATACACACACACACACACACACATATATATACGAATACTATTCAGCTATGAGAAAAAAGGAAATGCTGCTCTTCGCGGCAGCACACATTGGCCTTGACTGATGACATGACTGAGCGAGCGGCCATGAGGACAGCACGTGAGAGTTCTGTGCTAAGCGATGTCAAACGGAGACAGACAAATACTGTACGATCTCATTTGTATGTGGAATCTAAAAAAGAAACAAAGCTCACAGATACAGAGATCATATTGGCGGCTGCAGAAGGGGCAGGAGAGGGGGACATAAAATGGGTGAAAGGAGTTGAAAAGTTCAAGCTTCCAGTTGTAGGACAGGTAGGTTGTGGGGACGTAACAGACAGCATGATGACCACCGCTAATGTTAGACTGTACATCAGAAAAGTGCTAAGAGAACAGATCTTAAAAGTTCTCATCACAAGAAAAAATTGTTTATAGATATATATGGTGAGGGATGCATGTTAGACTTACTGTGGTCATCTTTTCACAATATTATTGCACAAATACCAAATCATTACGCTGTATATGTGAAACCACTATAATGCTGCATGTCAACTGTACCTCAGTTAAAAGAGATATGTCAAATGGGAGTATGCTGCTTAGAACAGATAATTAGTAACCAATCAGCTTTCATATAAATATTCTCCTCTAATCCTAAATAACAACCTTTTAAAATAGGTATTTGTTATTCTCATTTTATAGATGATACAACTGCAGCTCAGACACAATCACATTAGAGTAAGCAGTGGATTATGGCCCTTATGCCACAATCTGTCTCAAAATCTTCTTTGAGCATTATAGGCTTGAATTAAGATTTAGAATTCTGGAGCTAACTAGTTATAGAACAATGTATTTCAGCATGTTAAACCACAAGCACAGAAATCACAATATGCTGGGTGAATATCTTTTTTAGCATGTATTCCATTCAGGAAACTATGGGAAAAAATGAATGGAATATTAGAAGGAATAAAAGAAATAAGCAGGTCCTTGTGGCTTAGGGTAACAGAACCAGGGGTTGGTAGAAAAAAGAGGGAAAAGGAAGAGAAGGAAGATGGCATGTCAAATATAAAATGAAGGTTCCACGGCCTGGCTACTTGAGAAACGAAGAGAAGGCTGGGGGTGAGGAGACAGGAATAATTCATTCTAAAATCAACTTTCAAATTGGTTTTGTTTATTCATTTATTTTTTTAAAGTAGATTTAGCAGACACTTAATAACATTTCTATCTTTTAACTAAGTGTTTATCCTTTACTCACTGTATGACACCCTGGCCTTTTCTCCCCTGAATAGTGCTACGCTGCCTTTTCCTTCCCTCCTGGCCTAGAGTGCAGATTATGAGAGATGTTTCTTAAAATGCTCATGAAGAGTAAGAAGACTTCTTTAGAGCAAGAAGGACCCTTAGACACACACCCAGCCTCTGTTATGGGTGACTTCTCATTGGCTGTCAATGTCATGAGCATGGCTACCTCTGCTTCAGTTTCCTCCTGTAACCTGAGCTGCCCTTGTCCCTCCACTAATGTATGATGACCTCTCATGGAACAAAGGTTGAGAAACGTGCTGTAACCACAGACCACTCTAATGGAAGGGACGGTGCAGGGCAAACAAGAGCCCTTTCTCCTGAGCTTTCTGGAGTGTGGGTCATGTTCCTCCCCAAGGAGACGGTGCCTTTCCGGTCCTCCTTGCTTTGGCCATGGATGGGTGAGTGACTCTGCATTAGCCACACATGAATAATGTAGGGCGGAGGCTTGCAGCTGAGGGCACAGTTCCCCAAAGGAAAACAAATATTACTCATGCCACTGTTACCAAGAAGCCTGCCACCTTACAGGAACTGACTACTCTTAGAACAGGCTGTGCCCTGCCTCCCACGCCCACCCCCACCCCCACCTGGTCCCCTGGTGGGCTCGTATTTATCCCTCCTCTTCTGTGAAGTCCTGCCTGACCTGCAGGAGAGGGCTGACCACTCTAGCCCTTCTGCCATCTCCTTCCTACTTTTGCTTAAACTGTGATGTATGGTGAGTTGCCAGTTTACTTGTCTCTTCCCTAGGACACGCTGAGTTTCCTAAGGGCATATTTATATCCCAAGTGCTTACCTGACAGTGGCTTAGGGTAACAGAACCAGGGGTTGGTAGAAAAAAGAGGGAAAAGGAAGAGAAGGAAGATGGCATGTCAAATATAAAATGAAGGTTCCACGGCCTGGCTACTTGAGAAACGAAGAGAAGGCTGGGGGTGAGGAGACAGGAATAATTCATTCTAAAATCAACTTTCAAATTGGTTTTGTTTATTCATTTATTTTTTTAAAGTAGATTTAGCAGACACTTAATAACATTTCTATCTTTTAACTAAGTGTTTATCCTTTACTCACTGTATGACACCCTGGCCTTTTCTCCCCTGAATAGTGCTACGCTGCCTTTTCCTTCCCTCCTGGCCTAGAGTGCAGATTATGAGAGATGTTTCTTAAAATGCTCATGAAGAGTAAGAAGACTTCTTTAGAGCAAGAAGGACCCTTAGACACACACCCAGCCTCTGTTATGGGTGACTTCTCATTGGCTGTCAATGTCATGAGCATGGCTACCTCTGCTTCAGTTTCCTCCTGTAACCTGAGCTGCCCTTGTCCCTCCACTAATGTATGATGACCTCTCATGGAACAAAGGTTGAGAAACGTGCTGTAACCACAGACCACTCTAATGGAAGGGACGGTGCAGGGCAAACAAGAGCCCTTTCTCCTGAGCTTTCTGGAGTGTGGGTCATGTTCCTCCCCAAGGAGACGGTGCCTTTCCGGTCCTCCTTGCTTTGGCCATGGATGGGTGAGTGACTCTGCATTAGCCACACATGAATAATGTAGGGCGGAGGCTTGCAGCTGAGGGCACAGTTCCCCAAAGGAAAACAAATATTACTCATGCCACTGTTACCAAGAAGCCTGCCACCTTACAGGAACTGACTACTCTTAGAACAGGCTGTGCCCTGCCTCCCACGCCCACCCCCACCCCCACCTGGTCCCCTGGTGGGCTCGTATTTATCCCTCCTCTTCTGTGAAGTCCTGCCTGACCTGCAGGAGAGGGCTGACCACTCTAGCCCTTCTGCCATCTCCTTCCTACTTTTGCTTAAACTGTGATGTATGGTGAGTTGCCAGTTTACTTGTCTCTTCCCTAGGACACGCTGAGTTTCCTAAGGGCATATTTATATCCCAAGTGCTTACCTGACAGTGCCAGCACAAATTAAATACCTGATGAATTATCTATATAATAGGAGTGAATGCTACAGTCTTACAGGCATCTGCATACACACTATCTCAAGGTCATGACCTCAACCATCAAGTTGTAAGTTTATGGACAGGTGGGGAACCACCTAGCTTGACATCATTTCGTTGGAGCCACTGAATGGCTTTCTTGTGAGAAGGGGTTTAAGGGGGATTTGGGATTTGAGGGGTTTTCCCTCCTGCTAGAGCCAACCTGACACATGGAACACTTTGGTTTCAGCTTTGGCCCTCCAGTACTAAGAAAGCAAGCTATGGAGAGATGTAAGTACAGCAGTGTTCTGTGGGTAAAAAAGCTGTCAGGTAAACAGCTTTTTCAGTTCCTCTTGTCCTAAGTTCTGCTTTGGCAGAACTTGCATATTAAAAACACAGTTATCACATTGCTGACAAAGGTCCATCTAGTCAAAGCCATAGTTTTTCAGTAGTCACGTATAGACGTGAGAGTTAGACCATAAAGAAGGCCAAGCACTGAAGAATTGATGCTTTGGAACTGTGGTCCTAGAGAAGACTCTTGAGAGTCCCTTGGACAGCAAGGAGATCAAACCAGTCAATCATAAAGGAAATCAATCCGGAATATACCTTGGACGACTGATGCTGAAGCTGAATCTCCAATACTCTGGTCACCTGATGCAAAGAGGCAACTCATTGGAAAAGACCCTATGTTCCTCCCCAAGGAGACGGTGCCTTTCCGGTCCTCCTTGCTTTGGCCATGGATGGGTGAGTGACTCTGCATTAGCCACACATGAATAATGTAGGGCACAGTTCCCCAAAGGAAAACAAATATTACTCATGCCACTGTTACCAAGAAGCCTGCCACCTTACAGGAACTGACTACTCTTAGAACAGGCTGTGCCCTGCCTCCCACGCCCACCCCCACCCCCACCTGGTCCCCTGGTGGGCTCGTATTTATCCCTCCTCTTCTGTGAAGTCCTGCCTGACCTGCAGGAGAGGGCTGACCACTCTAGCCCTTCTGCCATCTCCTTCCTACTTTTGCTTAAACTGTGATGTATGGTGAGTTGCCAGTTTACTTGTCTCTTCCCTAGGACACGCTGAGTTTCCTAAGGGCATATTTATATCCCAAGTGCTTACCTGACAGTGCCAGCACAAATTAAATACCTGATGAATTATCTATATAATAGGAGTGAATGCTACAGTCTTACAGGCATCTGCATACACACTATCTCAAGGTCATGACCTCAACCATCAAGTTGTAAGTTTATGGACAGGTGGGGAACCACCTAGCTTGACATCATTTCGTTGGAGCCACTGAATGGCTTTCTTGTGAGAAGGGGTTTAAGGGGGATTTGGGATTTGAGGGGTTTTCCCTCCTGCTAGAGCCAACCTGACACATGGAACACTTTGGTTTCAGCTTTGGCCCTCCAGTACTAAGAAAGCAAGCTATGGAGAGATGTAAGTACAGCAGTGTTCTGTGGGTAAAAAAGCTGTCAGGTAAACAGCTTTTTCAGTTCCTCTTGTCCTAAGTTCTGCTTTGGCAGAACTTGCATATTAAAAACACAGTTATCACATTGCTGACAAAGGTCCATCTAGTCAAAGCCATAGTTTTTCAGTAGTCACGTATAGACGTGAGAGTTAGACCATAAAGAAGGCCAAGCACTGAAGAATTGATGCTTTGGAACTGTGGTCCTAGAGAAGACTCTTGAGAGTCCCTTGGACAGCAAGGAGATCAAACCAGTCAATCCTAAAGGAAATCAATCCTGAATATACCTTGGAACGACTGATGCTGAAGCTGAATCTCCAATACTCTGGTCACCTGATGCAAAGAGGCAACTCATTGGAAAAGACCCTGATGCTGGGAAAGACTGAGGCCAGGAGGAGAAGGGGGCAACAGAGGATGAGAAAGTTGGATGGCATCACTGAGTCAATGGACATGAGTTTGAGCAAGCTTAGGGAAATAGTGAAGGACAGGGAAGCCTGGCATGATGCAGTCCGTGGAGTCACAAAGAGTCAGACATGTAGCAGCTGAACAACAAGTCAGATTACCAGCCCCACAGCCCCACTCAGACTGACTGATTGCTTGCTTGCTGGTGTTTCAAGGCTGCAGGGCTGGATCAGAGAGTGGCTTCCCCCACAGCCCTGCAACATGTCCCTCAGGACTTCACACAAGTAGTGCACTGGTTACTATGCTGAAAAAAATTCTGAATGGTTTTGGTAACAGTTCCAACCCTCTGCTGTCCTGTATGTCCCATAAAAATACAGTATTTATGGCTTTGTTCAGGAAAATCTCCCTTTAGTAGAAAATCAGGTCCTCCGGGGCCGCCTGTGATTAGGGAGTACTTGGACAGAGTAGTTCAGGAACAGTTTCATGGTGATTAACTAACTTGCTTCATTTCAATGTACTTGTCACTCTGAATTACCACTTAATGGGTGAAGTGTGTAGCCGATAACAATCAGTAGTACAGGCAGAAGGAAGCAAGACATTAAAAAAAAATTAGCTCCTAAAGCAATTATTGCAGTGAATTTTTCAAATAGTTTTTTTAATACTCTGTCTTTTGACCCCAGGGTATGGCTTCGGGAAAACATTAATCTCCAGATAATAATCAGTCAATTTCAGTTCTTCAATATCCACAATGATATTAAAGATTCCAACCCTACTCTTTGGTTGCAAACATTAATTAACCATGATACTTGGAGATCTAAACCATATTTTTCAGAGTCACGTATAGACGTGAGAGTTAGACCATAAAGAAGGCCAAGCACTGAAGAATTGATGCTTTGGAACTGTGGTCCTAGAGAAGACTCTTGAGAGTCCCTTGGACAGCAAGGAGATCAAACCAGTCAATCCTAAAGGAAATCAATCCTGAATATACCTTGGAACGACTGATGCTGAAGCTGAATCTCCAATACTCTGGTCACCTGATGCAAAGAGGCAACTCATTGGAAAAGACCCTGATGCTGGGAAAGACTGAGGCCAGGAGGAGAAGGGGGCAACAGAGGATGAGAAAGTTGGATGGCATCACTGAGTCAATGGACATGAGTTTGAGCAAGCTTAGGGAAATAGTGAAGGACAGGGAAGCCTGGCATGATGCAGTCCGTGGAGTCACAAAGAGTCAGACATGTAGCAGCTGAACAACAAGTCAGATTACCAGCCCCACAGCCCCACTCAGACTGACTGATTGCTTGCTTGCTGGTGTTTCAAGGCTGCAGGGCTGGATCAGAGAGTGGCTTCCCCCACAGCCCTGCAACATGTCCCTCAGGACTTCACACAAGTAGTGCACTGGTTACTATGCTGAAAAAAATTCTGAATGGTTTTGGTAACAGTTCCAACCCTCTGCTGTCCTGTATGTCCCATAAAAATACAGTATTTATGGCTTTGTTCAGGAAAATCTCCCTTTAGTAGAAAATCAGGTCCTCCGGGGCCGCCTGTGATTAGGGAGTACTTGGACAGAGTAGTTCAGGAACAGTTTCATGGTGATTAACTAACTTGCTTCATTTCAATGTACTTGTCACTCTGAATTACCACTTAATGGGTGAAGTGTGTAGCCGATAACAATCAGTAGTACAGGCAGAAGGAAGCAAGACATTAAAAAAAAATTAGCTCCTAAAGCAATTATTGCAGTGAATTTTTCAAATAGTTTTTTTAATACTCTGTCTTTTGACCCCAGGGTATGGCTTCGGGAAAACATTAATCTCCAGATAATAATCAGTCAATTTCAGTTCTTCAATATCCACAATGATATTAAAGATTCCAACCCTACTCTTTTTGGTTGCAAACATTAATTAACCATGATAATTGTGTGTCTCCATGATATTTGGTGCTTTCTGAATGAGTCAGAGCTCAGGGAGTAATTTGAATATAGCAGACAGCAATTTGCTACATAAATTCACCCCAATGGCTATTAGCTCATTTTAAAGTAGTCAAGACTCCTAGATTAGAGGGGGTTTTTTGCATTAATACCAAGTTAATCACATCTACATAACCTTTTATTCACCCTTCCCCCAAACCCTCCATGAGTAACTTCTGCAATGCCTGAGTTGAATGTAGTAAGGTACGGGGTAGGAGTTTTAGGACAATCTCTTTAAACTCTCGAGCTCTGCAGACTCTTTATCTTGATATTTACTTTAAGGTATTTCATTAAGAAGACAAAAAGACTTTATACTTGCTTTTTAAATTTTTCTTAATTTAATTGGCTGAGCTAGGTCTTAGTTGCGGCACGTGGGCTCTTTGATCTCTGTTGGGGCATACGGGATCTGTAGTTGCAGTGGTGGGACCTAGTTCCCTGACTAGGAATTGAACCTGGTGTCCCTGCATTGGAAGCCCAGAGTCTTAGCCACTGGACCACCAGAGAAGTCCCTATACTTGCTTTCTCAACTCTCATTTTATACTAAGTAATTTCAACATGAACCATACATGGTCTACAAACACAGATTATATACTAAGGATATTTTCCAATTTACTGGCAAAGTTCGGGTGTGTCTTTTAATACTACCAATTTGGAGTTTGGGCAGAATAACTGCAACACTAGAGTACTACAGAAAACTAAGGTTTCATGGTGATTAACTAACTGCTTCATTTCAATGTACTTGTCACTCTGAATTACCACTTAATGGGTGAAGTGTGTAGCCGATAACAATCAGTAGTACAGGCAGAAGGAAGCAAGACATTAAAAAAAAATTAGCTCCTAAAGCAATTATTGCAGTGAATTTTTCAAATAGTTTTTTTAATACTCTGTCTTTTGACCCCAGGGTATGGCTTCGGGAAAACATTAATCTCCAGATAATAATCAGTCAATTTCAGTTCTTCAATATCCACAATGATATTAAAGATTCCAACCCTACTCTTTTTGGTTGCAAACATTAATTAACCATGATAATTGTGTGTCTCCATGATATTTGGTGCTTTCTGAATGAGTCAGAGCTCAGGGAGTAATTTGAATATAGCAGACAGCAATTTGCTACATAAATTCACCCCAATGGCTATTAGCTCATTTTAAAGTAGTCAAGACTCCTAGATTAGAGGGGGTTTTTTGCATTAATACCAAGTTAATCACATCTACATAACCTTTTATTCACCCTTCCCCCAAACCCTCCATGAGTAACTTCTGCAATGCCTGAGTTGAATGTAGTAAGGTACGGGGTAGGAGTTTTAGGACAATCTCTTTAAACTCTCGAGCTCTGCAGACTCTTTATCTTGATATTTACTTTAAGGTATTTCATTAAGAAGACAAAAAGACTTTATACTTGCTTTTTAAATTTTTCTTAATTTAATTGGCTGAGCTAGGTCTTAGTTGCGGCACGTGGGCTCTTTGATCTCTGTTGGGGCATACGGGATCTGTAGTTGCAGTGGTGGGACCTAGTTCCCTGACTAGGAATTGAACCTGGTGTCCCTGCATTGGAAGCCCAGAGTCTTAGCCACTGGACCACCAGAGAAGTCCCTATACTTGCTTTCTCAACTCTCATTTTATACTAAGTAATTTCAACATGAACCATACATGGTCTACAAACACAGATTATATACTAAGGATATTTTCCAATTTACTGGCAAAGTTCGGGTGTGTCTTTTAATACTACCAATTTGGAGTTTGGGCAGAATAACTGCAACACTAGAGTACTACAGAAAACTAAAGTAATGCCAAGGACAGGAACGAAGATCTCACACGCTATGTGGCGGGGTCAAGAAAAACCAAGTAATGTTAATTAAGCATTTAAGTGGAGGGCTTGGCTGCGGCTGCACGCCACCACCATAAACATGGACCAAGTGGGAGTGAGGGCAGAGAACTGCTGTTCCTAAGGGACACCGGCTGAAGAGAGGCCACCACCGCCACCCTCCAGGCTCCGCTGCCCCTTGATTGTCGTCTCATCGTTCCGCCCCTGCTGCTGCTGCTCCGCTAACTCTTGTCACGCTGGCTGTGGCAGCAGGAAACCTGGACGCCGCCAGTACCACCCGCTCCAAACCCTCCAGGGCTTGACCACCACCCGACCAGGGCTCCAGAGTCCAAGGCAGACGTGCGGCATGGGAACCCACATGGAACGTCCCCCCTCAGCGCTGGAGACGAGGGTGCGTGGGGGGATGGATACTTTATCTGGACCTTGAAATAAAAAGTTTGGGGAAAACAGGAGATTCTTCACTAAAAAGGCACAGCAGACACGCCTCGTCTCGGTTCTGCGGGCACAAGCAAAGAGCTGTGACGATGCGGGTGCCCCCGGACGGCAGGCAGAGTCCGGAACACCCAGGAGAACCGCAGAGAGGCGGGGGAGCTGTGGCTCGTTTATTCGGTTCTTTGTGATTTTTTTGTTAGATCAGAACACCTGTAACTTCATTTGGGCTTGACAATTCTGAAAGCTGAATGAAACCATTTCTGTAGTACCTTTGTGATCTGTTTGTGTGGGTCCGCTCCCCGGGATCCTCACGAGCTAGACACCAATATCCTGGGAAGCACAGCACTGAAGAGTGACACGCATGCAGGGCTCCCGGGAGAGGGCCTCTCACACCACAGGGCACTGGAAGGCAGTCAGATTTATCTGCCTCTTCCTCTCCTCTACCTACTAAACCTTGTAAGACCTGTCTCACTCACAGACTTCCGCAAAGTATGAACAGTCTCGTTGTAGCTGAGGAGCCTGTGGGGACAGCGGACTCCTGGCCCACGGTGAACGGCACCTGTGCTCCTCCATTGGCAGGGCGGGCGTTGTAAAAGGAGTACTACAGAAAACTAAAGTAATGCCAAGGACAGGAACGAAGATCTCACACGCTATGTG
The DNA here is from genome assembly GCA_022376925.1 of Tragulus kanchil. Taxonomy (NCBI): domain Eukaryota; kingdom Metazoa; phylum Chordata; class Mammalia; order Artiodactyla; family Tragulidae; genus Tragulus; species Tragulus kanchil. Next base: position 131,208,785 of record JAIOJX010000024.1, read on the forward strand.
GCGGGGTCAAGAAAAACCAAGTAATGTTAATTAAGCATTTAAGTGGAGGGCTTGGCTGCGGCTGCACGCCACCACCATAAACATGGACCAAGTGGGAGTGAGGGCAGAGAACTGCTGTTCCTAAGGGACACCGGCTGAAGAGAGGCCACCACCGCCACCCTCCAGGCTCCGCTGCCCCTTGATTGTCGTCTCATCGTTCCGCCCCTGCTGCTGCTGCTCCGCTAACTCTTGTCACGCCGGCCGTGGCAGCAGGCAACCTGACGCCGCCAGTACCACCCGCTCCAAACCCTCCAGGGCTTGACCACCACCCGACCAGGGCTCCAGAGTCCAAGGCAGACGTGCGGCATGGGAACCCACATGGAACGTCCCCCCTCAGCGCTGGAGACGAGGGTGCGTGGGGGGATGGATACTTTATCTGGACCTTGAAATAAAAAGTTTGGGGAAAACAGGAGATTCTTCACTAAAAAGGCACAGCAGACACGCCTCGTCTCGGTTCTGCGGGCACAAGCAAAGAGCTGTGACGATGCGGGTGCCCCCGGACGGCAGGCAGAGTCCGGAACACCCAGGAGAACCGCAGAGAGGCGGGGGAGCTGTGGCTCGTTTATTCGGTTCTTTGTGATTTTTTTGTTAGATCAGAACACCTGTAACTTCATTTGGGCTTGACAATTCTGAAAGCTGAATGAAACCATTTCTGTAGTACCTTTGTGATCTGTTTGTGTGGGACCGCTCGCCGGGATCCTCACGAGCTAGACACCAATATCCTGAGAAGCACAGCACTGAAGAGTGACACGCATGCAGGGCTCCCGGGAGAGGGCCTCTCACACGACAGGGCACTGGAAGGCAGTCAGATTTATCTGCCTCTTCCCTCTCCTCTACCTACTAAACCTTGTAAGACTCGTCGTCTCACTCACAGACTTCCGGCAAAGTATGAACAGTCTCGTTGTAGCTGAGGAGCCTGTGGGGACAGCGGACTCCTGGCCCACGGTGCAGCCAGTGACGGCACCTGTGCTCCTCCATTGGCAGGGCGGGCAGGCCACAACCACCTTTGAAAAGCCTCATGAGCCCACACTGGCTGGGAGCAGTCAGTTGAGCATCTGGAATGCTCCAAGAGAATTCACCCTACACCAGGACCCTAGAGTCTCCACAGAACATCCCCTGAAAATCCCACAGAGCAGTATACTGATATCAACTAGCTGTGCTGACGGTCAGGTCTCCCCCTCCAATGGGTCTGGAACACTGGCTGGAGATTGAAGGTCACTTTCTACACCGGGGATGTTTGTGCCTTGAGACACACGTCTGAGGCAGGGATCTAACTTTCTGACAGCACGAGAACAGCATCGGAACAAATGGATGCCTCTATACCATGGGTGAAAGTATTATGTTTCTTTAAATCTACAATGATATATGTATAATCAAGAAGGATAATAGTCCATGCAAGTATGTGCATCTCAGTGGAGCTACGCAGGTGGGAATGGGAACGAGGACAGGCGAGTAACCAGGAAAAGGGAGAGAGAGCAGGGAAGAAAGAGCGAAAAAGAGAAAGACCTATGGAGATACACTCAGAGAGACAAAGAAACATCAGAGAAAGAGCCAGAAAGACAATTTAGAGACAGCCAGTGAGACAGAGAAACAGAGAAGGGCAGAGATGAAGAAACGGTGTAAATACAGAAAGAAACTGAGATGAGAAAGGTGGGGTGGAGACTCGGAAAGACAAAATGATAGAGACAGAGGGACACAGGAAACAGGAGAGAGAAGAGGAGGATGGGAAGGAAGGAAAGCAGGAAGCGGACACAGTGCTACAGTCTGACACAAGATGGATGGCAGGAGAGACAAGAAGAGGGACCTGAGGTTACTATCACAAGGTCGGGTGAGGGCCATCCTGCCGCTGTTCAGTCATTTCAGTCAGCTCTCCACCTCCTCTTTCTCCTAGCTGCTTTAAAGACCGTCGGCACTTGCTAGGGAAGGTATTTAATTCCATTTCTCCCGCATCGACCTATCCTTTGTCTTGGGAATAGTAGTCCTCTGGGCCCCCTTTCCTGCTTAGTCACCCTCTAGGCAGGCAGTGTGCTATGGGTGAGCTTCCCAGGTGCCACGGTGCCAGGGCAGGAGACAAGTGGAGACCGAGTGCCCCTTCCTGCCATCCCACAGCATATGGTCTAACAGCTCTCTCCTTCTCAGTTATCAAGGCTTCCTCTGGCATCAGGCAAGTTGTAGCTGTTCAGTGACATTTGCTAAGAATGGTGTCCCTCCAGTGATATGTAAAAGGGCTCCTAATTACAGATTTCCTAAGTATTCATTTAGTTCAATTCCACTGAAATTTGCTGAGGGTCTGCGATGCTAATGCATGGCGCCACTGTTATCTAATTTACTTTAGAGTATTAAGCACACTCAGTGGGACATTATGCATCAGAGTTTCACCCTGGCACCACGAGCATTCTCATCAAGGTGGCATTGTCCAGTGGTGGTCAGCTGGCCTTCCCTTCAGAAAAAGCCCATTCTCTAGAGGAAGCTACTACAAGGGCTTCTGTAATCATTGTCTCTATCAACAATGGGTGCTTTGCTTATTCTTGATTAAAATAGTGGTGTGTTGACTAGTAATGATGAATATAAAAAAAGGGCTACTAACCTTCCATGAATTTTTGAGATGATCCGTATGCTTTGTACTCTATCTATAGGTGAAAACACCTGTTTGGTCCTGAGCCAGTGTGAACTCTGGAAAGTTTTGCATGTTTGAAGCTGGCGGGAAGATGGGCATCAGTATCCTGACTCTGGAAAATTGGGGTTTGCTTGTAGTGATCTGCCATGCAAGCAGTGTGCAGAACACATTCTAAAGCCTGCAAGATAACTTATTTTGAGCTTCTTTAAGAATAAGGAGAATTCTTCTTTGAGAATAATTAGAATTGAGTTAATAAGTTAATAAGCTCATTTATCTCTGTGGCAGAATTTGGTCTGAGATCCCCTTTCATTACAATGTGGTTAATGGATTTGCTGGCGAACAGACCTATGGTTCTCACCCACTTCAAAATCCTATGGGGATGTCCATCAATGAATAAATGGATAAAGAAGCTATGGTTCATTTATACAATGGAATATTTCTCAGCTGTGAAAAAAAAAGCAGAAGAATCAGTCCTAATGAGGTGGATGAATCTGGAACCTATTATATGAAGTGAATTAAGTCACAAAGAGGACACGAATAGAATACCAACACATACATACACATCTAGTAAGATCGCACTAATAAATACACATACAGAGCAGCGATGAAAAAACAGACATGGAGAACAGACTTACGGACATTGGAGGGAGGGAAGCATGGATGAGAGGTATGGAAATGGTGGCATGGAACCCTGTACTATCATATACAAAAGAGACAGCTATTGTCAATGTGCTGTGGGACAAAGGGATCTTACATGGGGCCTATGTGATGGCCAGGAGGGGTGGGATGGGGGGAACTGTGAGGTGGGCACAGAAGGGAGAGGTCAGGGATATACATATGACTTATCTGGGATTATACATACCTGTAAACAGCAAAACTATGTAAAAACAAAAAGCAAAATAAAAATAAGTAAACAAACAAAAAAATCCTATGGGGGCAACAATACACAGAAATTTTTGGAGCAAATGCACAGTCTCACAGTTGGAGTAGGGAGGTGCAAGACAAACCTAGACTACCTTGTTAAGTCAAAGATTTTTTAAGTGTTCAAAAAAATAAAAGAAAAAGATGAGCACATCAAAAGGACACAAGAGGGCTTCCCTGGTGGTCCAGTGGGTAAGGACACCACCTTGCAGTGCAAGGGACGCTGGTTCGATCCCTGGCCTGGGAAGATCCCATGTGCTGTAGAGCGGCTGGACCGATGTGCCCAATTACCGAGCCGGAGCTCTGGAGCGCATGAGCCCAGAGCTCCTGCTCTGTGACAACAGAGGCCACTGTGATGGGAGGCCCATGCCGGCCAAAGAACAAAGATGGATGAAAATAGATAAATGAAAGACCAACGGAAGTGGCCCGCCCGCCCCCCTCCCTCCCTGCCCCCCCAATAAATAAATAAATAAATATTAAAAAAAATAAAAAAAGGACACAAGACCTTTCAGCTCCAGGAAGACAGAGTAAATGTACTATGGTATTGTGATCTATAGCAAAAATATATATTTAGTCATTCAGATGACCAAATGCAGATATATTAGTCACATATATTTGGTCTTCATTCATAGTTCCTGGCTCACAGCTCCCCAAACTCTTGGAATTCCTGAGCTTAGGATAAGAGCAATGGAGTAACTGTCTCTTGTCCTTAGTTCCTGAAAACTACCTCAGAGAAAGTGACTTTTCAGTCCCACCCTGGAGAAGGAAATCCACTCCAGTATTCTTGCCTAGAAAATCCTACAGACAGAGGAGCCTGTCAAGCTGTAGTTCATGCGGTAGCAAAGAACTGGACACAGCTAAGCAACTAACACACAGCGGTAGAGGCTGGTCATCAAGAAAACAAACCCTGTGATCTGCTGTTCAATCACTAAGTCGTGCACAATTCTTTCCAACCCCATGGACTGCAGCACACTAGGCTTCCTGTCCTTCACCATCTCCTGGAGCTTGCTCAAACTCATATCCATTGAGCCAGTGATGCCATCCAACCATCTCATCCTCTGTCACGCCCATTTCCTCTTTCCCTCAGTCTTTCTCAGAATCAGGGTGTTTTCCAATGAGTCAGTTCATATCAGGTGGTCAAAAGTACTGGAGCTTTAGCTTCAGCATCAGTCCTTCTAATGGGTATTCAGGGTTGATTTCCTTTAGGATTAATTGGTTTGATCTCCTTGCAGTCCAAGGGACTCTCAAGAGCCTTCTCCAGCACCACATTTCAAAGGCATCAATTCTTCAGTGCTCAGCCTTCTTTATGGTTCAACTCTCACATCCATACAGAATTACTGGAAAAAAACCACAGCTTTGACTAGGCAGACCTTTGTCAGCAAAGTGATGTCTCTGCTTTTTAATACGCTGTCAAGTTTTGTCATAGTTCTTCTTCCAAGGAGCAAGCATCTTTTAATTTCATGGCTGCAGTCCCTGTCCACAGTGATTCTGGAGCCCAAGAAAATAAAGTCTGTATATATTTGCTATCAAATGATAGGACCAGATGCCATGATATTAGTGTTTTGAATATTCAGTTTTAAATCAGCTTTTTCACTCTCCTCTAAATCGTTTACTCTCAACCCCATCCTTCCCCTTAAACTCCAGGGAAAGGAGAGGGGGTGAAATTTAAATCAATCACCAACAGTCAGTGGCTTAATTGATCATGGTAATGAAACCTCCATAAAATCTAAACTAAAGTAAATACAATGAAAGGATTTAACAGGAGACTAGAGGAATAGAAGAGATCGAGGAAAAAAATCAGTAAGCCTAAAAACAGAACAACAGGAAATATCCAATCTGAAAACAAAACAGACTGAAGAAAACAAACAAAGCTTTCTGTCATTGGAGTTCTAGAAGGAAAGGAGAAAGAAGGAAGTGTTAAAAAAGAATAAATGCGGGGATAAATAATAGCTTAAAATGTTCCAATTTGTCAAGAGATAAAAACCTGAAGATCCAAGAAGTTCAGTAAATCCCAAGTAAGATAAGCCTGAAGAAATTCATGACAAGAAACATCACAGTCTAACTTCTAAAAACTAAAGACCAAAAAATAAAAAATTGAACGAGAGAAATGGCACCCTCCATGTATGAGGGAAATAAAACAATTCAAGTAATGCCATTTTTTTTCTTTTTTTTTCAATTGGAGTATATTTGTTTTATAATGTTGCATTAGCTTCAGGTGTACAGCAAAGTTAATTACCATTTTTTGTTTTTTTAGCACAAATCATAAACACCAGAATGGAGTGGCACAGGAGATTTTAAATGCTGAAGAGAAAAATTCTCAACCAAGAGTTTTCTAAGCAGAGGAAACGAGATGGAGAAGAAATCAAGGCAGTCTCAGAAAAGAGCAGCATGGAAACATACACATCACCATATGTAAAGCAGACAGCCAGTGGAATTTGCTTCATGATGTAGGGAACTCAAACAGGGGCTCTGTGATAAGCTAGTGGGGTGGGAGGTGGGAAGGAGGTTCGAGAGGGAGGGGACATATGTATACCTATGGCTAATTCATGTCAATGTATGAAAGAAACCACAGTATTATAAAACAACTATCCTTCAACTTTTTTGATAAAAGCAAAAAAGCATCTTTTAATTTCATGGCTGCAGTCCCTGTCCACAGTGATTCTGGAGCCCAAGAAAATAAAGTCTGTATATATTTGCTATCAAATGATAGGACCAGATGCCATGATATTAGTGTTTTGAATATTCAGTTTTAAATCAGCTTTTTCACTCTCCTCTAAATCGTTTACTCTCAACCCCATCCTTCCCTTAAACTCCAGGGAAAGGAGAGGGGGTGAAATTTAAATCAATCACCAACAGTCAGTGGCTTAATTGATCATGGTAATGAAACCTCCATAAAATCTAAACTAAAGTAAATACAATGAAAGGATTTAACAGGAGACTAGAGGAATAGAAGAGATCGAGGAAAAAAATCAGTAAGCCTAAAAACAGAACAACAGGAAATATCCAATCTGAAAACAAAACAGACTGAAGAAAACAAACAAAGCTTTCTGTCATTGGAGTTCTAGAAGGAAAGGAGAAAGAAGGAAGTGTTAAAAAAGAATAAATGCGGGGATAAATAATAGCTTAAAATGTTCCAATTTGTCAAGAGATAAAAACCTGAAGATCCAAGAAGTTCAGTAAATCCCAAGTAAGATAAGCCTGAAGAAATTCATGACAAGAAACATCACAGTCTAACTTCTAAAAACTAAAGACCAAAAAATAAAAAATTGAACGAGAGAAATGGCACCCTCCATGTATGAGGGAAATAAAACAATTCAAGTAATGCCATTTTTTTTCTTTTTTTTTCAATTGGAGTATATTTGTTTTATAATGTTGCATTAGCTTCAGGTGTACAGCAAAGTTAATTACCATTTTTTGTTTTTTTAGCACAAATCATAAACACCAGAATGGAGTGGCACAGGAGATTTTAAATGCTGAAGAGAAAAATTCTCAACCAAGAGTTTTCTAAGCAGAGGAAACGAGATGGAGAAGAAATCAAGGCAGTCTCAGAAAAGAGCAGCATGGAAACATACACATCACCATATGTAAAGCAGACAGCCAGTGGAATTTGCTTCATGATGTAGGGAACTCAAACAGGGGCTCTGTGATAAGCTAGTGGGGTGGGAGGTGGGAAGGAGGTTCGAGAGGGAGGGGACATATGTATACCTATGGCTAATTCATGTCAATGTATGAAAGAAACCACAGTATTATAAAACAACTATCCTTCAACTAAAAATGAATAAATTTAAAAAAGATAGTTTCGGATAAAGGAAAGCTAAAAGAAAGGATTTGGGAATATTAGAAAGGAAGAAAGAAAAACGTAACAAAAAATGGGGTAAATAGGTTTTCCCTGGTGGTCCAGCGGGTAAACAGTCCACCTTGCAGTGCAAGGGGTGCCAGTTCTATCCCGGCCTGGGAAGATCCCACATGCAGCGGAGCGGCTGGGTGGGTGTGTCCAATAACGAGCCAGTGCTCTATAGCGCATGCGTCCAGAACTGGTGCTCTGCAACGAGAGAGGCCACTGCAATCGGAGGCCCACACAGGCCAAACAACAAAGATGGATGAAAATAAATAAATGCAAGACCAATAAAAAGAGGCCAAAATTTAAAAAATTAAAAATAAAATTAAAAAATGGGGTAGAGGGCTTCCCCTGGTGGTCCTGTGGGTAAGGACACCGCCTTGCAGTGCAAGGGGCGCCGGTTCGATCCCTGACCTGGAAAGATCCCACGTGCCGCGGAGCAGCTGGACCGATGTGTCCAATTACCGAGCCGGAGCTCTGGAGCGCATGCGCCCAGGGCCGATGCTCTGCGACGACAGATGCCACCACGATGGGAGACCCACACGGGCCAAAGAACAAAGACGGATGAAAATAGAGAAACGAAAGACCAATAGAAGTGGCCTGTCCGCTCCCTACCCTCCCCAACCCGACCCCCGCCCAAAATTAAAAAAAAAAAAAAAAATGGGGTAGATATAACAGACTTCTGTTCTCATCTTGAGTTTTCTAAATTATGTTTAATGGTTGAAGCAAAAATTATAACATTGTATAAATGGCTCTAAAAGTATACAGAAAAATATTTAAGACAGTTATAAACAGGGGAGGGTAAAGGGCTTTAAGATGAGGTAAAGTTTCTGTTTGTCACTCAGACTACTGATTTGACATCAGTAGGTTGTGACACGTTTTGTGATATATATATATACACATAATGTAATGCAGGTAATGCAGACAGCAATCACTAAAATACCCTGCCATATATATAATAAAAAACACTATAGATGTCATTGGAATTCTAAAAAATGTTCAAGTGACTGCCACAGGCAGGGAAAATAAAAGAGAAAAACAAATAAACAAGAATCAGGGAACAAAATAATACTAAAGTAAAAGAGGTAAGCCCTAACATACAAAGTGTGTTAAATGTAAGTTATTTAAAGATACAAATAAAGATATAAACTGACACTCTGGACTTTAAAATTTGATCCAGTTATACGCTATCTATTAGAAACTAATTGCAAATATACACAAATTGAAAGTAAAAGGAGGAAAAAATACACATCAAACTGAAGAAAGTATGAGTATCAAATAAGTCACATTTCAGAATAAGAAAATGATCATGGAGGGGCATTATAAAATGACAAAAAGGTCAATCTTCTAGGTCAATAATCAAGAAGACATGAATCCACATACACACAACAAACAACAGAACTACAAAATATATGAAGCAAAAATTGAGAGTAGTTAAAGAACTCAGCATGTCTATAATCAAACTGAAGACACAAACACTCCTCTCTTGACAGTTTAGAAAAAAACTAAACAGAAAGTCAGCTGGAATACCTAACAACTCAACAACACAATCAACCAACAGGATCTCAACAATATTTATCAAACACTCCACCCTGAAGCAGAATTTGCATTTGGTTCATGTGCCAATAAAACATACACCCAAGAGAGACCACATTCCAGGCCATAAAAGAAACCTCAACAAATTTGAAAGAATTGAAATTATCCAGAGAGTGTTCTCTGACTACAACAGAATCAAACTACAAATCAAAAGCAGAAAGCTAAGAGGAAAATCTCCAATTATTTAAGAAAATAAAGAGTATACTTCTAAATGGTCATTGGGTCAAAGAGGAAATCTGAAGGAGAAAAAAAAAGTACATTTAGTTAAATGAAAACAAAAACACAAAATTTGTGGGACACAGCTAGAGCAGTCCTGAGAGGGAACTGTTCATTACTAGATGCTTATATTTACAAGGAGGAAGACTTGTCAGTACTCTAGACTACTACCTCTAGAACCTAAAAAAGAAAAAACAGAAAGAAACTCAGAGCAAACCAAAGAGCATAAATTAGTAATAATATAAGTGAAAACAGAAAAACTAAATATCAATAAAACAAAATGTTAGTTCTTTAAAGAGATCAATAAATTGACAAGATCCTATCATGACAAGACCAGTAATTAAATAAAAAAGGATTTAAATCAACAATAGCAGGGAATAAAACAGGGTATCATTATAGACTTTGCAGACATCAAAAAGATAACAAAGTAATACAGTAAGCAACTCTATACACATAAATTTGAAAACTTAGATGAGTAATTCTCTGAAAATCACAGACTGGCTTGACTCACAATACAACATAGATCATTTAATTAGTCTTACTTCTTTTGAGGAAACTGAATTTGTAATTCTAAAACTCCCAAAAAAGAAAACCTAAAGACCCAGATGAATTCACTGGAGAACTCTTCCAAATGCTTTAAGGACTAACATCGATTCTACACATTTGCTTCCAGAAAATAAAAAAGGAGAGAACATGTCTCAATTCATTTTATGAAGCTAGTATTATCCTGATAGCAACACCAGACAACGATGGTACAAAACAAGAGAAAACTAGAGACGAATATCCCTAAGGATATGATATCCCTACAGAAGCAAAAATCTTTATCAAATTACTAGCAATTAAAATTCAGCAATATACAAAAAGAAGTATCCACCACCCAGAGATGTAAGGCTGGTTCTATATTTGAAAATCAAACAGTGTAATCTACAACATTACAAGGTGAAGAAGAAACACCACGTGATCACTGTAACTTATGCATAAAATTACAAAGTAGTATTTTTGACAAAAATCAATATACGTTCATGATAAAAACTGAAACGATACTGGATGAAGAGGCTTCCTCAACATAATAAAAAATATGTACAACACCTATAGCTAACATTATACTTAACAATAAAAGGCTGCAACGTCCTCCAAGACTGGGAGCAATCCGGCTGTCACTCTGTCAGGTAGATGTCAGCTTTCACCATCTGCCCAACAGAGTGCTGGAAGTTCTGGCCAGAGCAAGAAAGCAACAAAAACAAAACACAAAAGGCATGAGTTTGCAAAGGCAAAAATAAAACTGCCCCTATTTTTTGCATAATTATCTAGAAATTTCCAAAGAATCTTCAAAATATCCTAGAATTAATTAGTGAGTTAAGATCATAACTACAAGATTAAACATGTAAAAATCAATTGTATTTCTATAAACTAGCAATGAACATATGGACAGCAAAATTTAAAATACAATTACCACTTAAATCACTCAAAGAAACAGAAGTATTTAGGTATAAATCTAATAAAACATGTACAGCACTTATAAGCTAAAGACTACAAAAATTAAAGAATCCCTTAAATAACACACACAGTGATCAAGATTTGTAACAGAGTAAAGATGCCTTTTCTCCTTAAACCGATATACAGGTTTAATGCAGCTCCTTTCAAAATCCCCAAAAGATTTTCTACAGATATAGATAAAAAGTTATTCTAATATTTACATGGAAAGCCAATCTTGAAAAAGAATAAAGTGAGAGAAACCAATCCACATGCACAGATGATTTTACAGAACTAAAGGATATAACTTAACCTGGATAAGTCTGCCTAGAATTAAGTTGAGTGAAAAAGGTAATCCTGAAAGGCTACATGTATGATTCCATTCTTATAATACTCTTGAAATGATGACATTAAAGTACAGAACAGATACGTGGTTACCAGGAAAACTGGATAGTGTTGGGGAGGGAGGAAAGTGGGTGTGACTATATGCAAGTATATGGAGAGGAAATGGCTTGAAAATCAAACAGTGTAATCTACAACATTACAAGGTGAAGAAGAAACACCACGTGATCACTGTAACTTATGCATAAAATTACAAAGTAGTATTTTTGACAAAAATCAATATACGTTCATGATAAAAACTGAAACGATACTGGATGAAGAGGCTTCCTCAACATAATAAAAAATATGTACAACACCTATAGCTAACATTATACTTAACAATAAAAGGCTGCAACGTCCTCCAAGACTGGGAGCAATCCGGCTGTCACTCTGTCAGGTAGATGTCAGCTTTCACCATCTGCCCAACAGAGTGCTGGAAGTTCTGGCCAGAGCAAGAAAGCAACAAAAACAAAACACAAAAGGCATGAGTTTGCAAAGGCAAAAATAAAACTGCCCCTATTTTTTGCATAATTATCTAGAAATTTCCAAAGAATCTTCAAAATATCCTAGAATTAATTAGTGAGTTAAGATCATAACTACAAGATTAAACATGTAAAAATCAATTGTATTTCTATAAACTAGCAATGAACATATGGACAGCAAAATTTAAAATACAATTACCACTTAAATCACTCAAAGAAACAGAAGTATTTAGGTATAAATCTAATAAAACATGTACAGCACTTATAAGCTAAAGACTACAAAAATTAAAGAATCCCTTAAATAACACACACAGTGATCAAGATTTGTAACAGAGTAAAGATGCCTTTTCTCCTTAAACCGATATACAGGTTTAATGCAGCTCCTTTCAAAATCCCCAAAAGATTTTCTACAGATATAGATAAAAAGTTATTCTAATATTTACATGGAAAGCCAATCTTGAAAAAGAATAAAGTGAGAGAAACCAATCCACATGCACAGATGATTTTACAGAACTAAAGGATATAACTTAACCTGGATAAGTCTGCCTAGAATTAAGTTGAGTGAAAAAAAGGTAATCCTGAAAGGCTACATGTATGATTCCATTCTTATAATACTCTTGAAATGATGACATTAAAGTACAGAACAGATACGTGGTTACCAGGAAAACTGGATAGTGTTGGGGAGGGAGGAAAGTGGGTGTGACTATATGCAAGTATATAAGATGGCAACAGACTCTTGTGGTGAGAGAAATGCTCCGTGTCATAGCCATATCAACATCACTATCCTGGCTGTGATACAAGATGCTACCACTGGGGAAATCTGGGCAAGGCATTCATGGAATTTCTCTGTATTATTTCTTTCAACTTCAAGTAAATCTACAATTATCTCAAAACAAAAACTTGAATTATCAAAGAGCCAGCTTGAACATGTTGCTACTGGTAAATTTGGGATTCCCAGGTGGCTCAGTGGTAAAGAATCCACCTGCCAATGCAGGAGAAGCAGGTTCAATCCCCGGGTCAGGAAGATCTTGGTAAACTGGGGATAATTTGAGCACCAAATAATTAAAGGCTATAATAAATTATAAATAGTTGAAAAGACTAGGAAGCGATTAGTATATACTAATGAGAGACAGGAAGATAGAAATAGAGACAGACAGGCAGACAGATGGACGAGGAAACAGAGAAGGGCTCTTGTTTACAGTAGAATCCAAAGACAGAAAACAAAAAACAAACCCAAGCTCCTAGACACAGAAGACAGACTTGTGGATGCCAGAGGTGGAAGGTGAGGGGGCAGAGGAAATGAGTGAAGGGTACAAAAAGGGATAAACTTATGGTTATAAAATAAATAAGTCATGGGGATGTTACATATAGCAAGTGATCACAGGTAATACCCTAGTGTGCATTTGACTTTTCCTAAGAGAATAGATCTTAAAAGCTCTCATTGCAAGGAAAAAGTATTTGTAATCATGTATGTGAAGAATGTTAGCTAGACTTACAGTGATCTTCTCACAATGACAGAAATAGTGAATAACTATGCTGTACACCTGAAACTAGTGCAAGGTTATATGTCAATTGTACCTCAATTTTAAAATGAAGCCCAACTGGCAAAGATGGAAAAAGCACTAGAGTCAAGAATTTATCATTTTGTAACCATCATGGTCTAGCTTGGTTTATGAAAGAACTGTCAAACGATACTAAATTGGAGGGAGGGGGTTCTGATAGGGAATAGTAGATTAGTATCATCTTGAAGTGACTCAACTTCCCATAGATTGCTTACTTCTTGAAATGAAAAAAAACAACAACAAAACAGTAACCATACAGGGGAGAAATCAGGCTAATATCTGGCATGCAGGGTCAAAATTAACGTCACCTCAAGAGAGCAGATGAATACTGCGTGTCTCTACATGTGATCTCGAGCACACAACATTTCTTTTGTCTGAATACTATTCTAACTGTGGACGGATACCTTGAATGAGGAATCATCAGACAGACCCAAAATGGAGAATGCTCTTGTTATTTAAAAGGGAGGTGTTATGTATTCTTCAAAAGTATCAATACCATAAAAGAAACAGAAAGGCTGAAGGTGAAAATACACTATAAAGCCATAACAACTAAATGGATGCGTGATCCTCAAGTAAATTCAGTGCAAGAGGGGAAAATGTGAGGAATCGAGAACATTACTGGGTCAGGTGGCAAAACTGGTATCTAGTAGATCTGATAAAACCACAGCATCTATGTTAAACTTCTTGAAGTTGGTAAGTGTACTGTGATTATAGAAGAGAATGTCTTTTTTTTTAAGAAGTACATACTGAAGTTAGTTTTTAGTCTCTAAGCCGTGTCTGACTCTTGTAATTCCTTGGACAGTAGTCCACCAGCCTCCTCTGTCCATGGAATTTCCCAGGCAAGAATACTGGAGTGGGTTGCCATTTCCTTCTCCAGGAGATCTTCCTGACCCAATGATCGAACCTGCGTCTCCCGCACTGGCAGGTGGATTCTTTACCACTGAGCTACTGGGAAGCCCATACACTTAAGTATTTGGGTGTAAAAGATCACCAGTATGTGCAGTTTTCAAATGACTTTTAAAAATTAAGAGAGGTGGCAATGAAGTAAAATGAATAGATCAAACTAAAGGATATAACGGTAGTCTTTATTCTTGAAATTGCTGTCAGTTTGAAAATATATCCAAATAAAGTAACTTTTAAAGTTCTTCAGCTTTTGTTAACCAATCAAAAAGAACTAAGAGATGTAGATACTAAATTGGAGGGAGGGTTCTGATAGGGAATAGTAGATTAGTATCATCTTGAAGTGACTCAACTTCCCATAGATTGCTTACTTCTTGAAATGAAAAAAAACAACAACAAAACAGTAACCATACAGGGGAGAAATCAGGCTAATATCTGGCATGCAGGGTCAAAATTAACGTCACCTCAAGAGAGCAGATGAATACTGCGTGTCTCTACATGTGATCTCGAGCACACAACATTTCTTTTGTCTGAATACTATTCTAACTGTGGACGGATACCTTGAATGAGGAATCATCAGACAGACCCAAAATGGAGAATGCTCTTGTTATTTAAAAGGGAGGTGTTATGTATTCTTCAAAAGTATCAATACCATAAAAGAAACAGAAAGGCTGAAGGTGAAAATACACTATAAAGCCATAACAACTAAATGGATGCGTGATCCTCAAGTAAATTCAGTGCAAGAGGGGAAAATGTGAGGAATCGAGAACATTACTGGGTCAGGTGGCAAAACTGGTATCTAGTAGATCTGATAAAACCACAGCATCTATGTTAAACTTCTTGAAGTTGGTAAGTGTACTGTGATTATAGAAGAGAATGTCTTTTTTTTTAAGAAGTACATACTGAAGTTAGTTTTTAGTCTCTAAGCCGTGTCTGACTCTTGTAATTCCTTGGACAGTAGTCCACCAGCCTCCTCTGTCCATGGAATTTCCCAGGCAAGAATACTGGAGTGGGTTGCCATTTCCTTCTCCAGGAGATCTTCCTGACCCAATGATCGAACCTGCGTCTCCCGCACTGGCAGGTGGATTCTTTACCACTGAGCTACTGGGAAGCCCATACACTTAAGTATTTGGGTGTAAAAGATCACCAGTATGTGCAGTTTTCAAATGACTTTTAAAAATTAAGAGAGGTGGCAATGAAGTAAAATGAATAGATCAAACTAAAGGATATAACGGTAGTCTTTATTCTTGAAATTGCTGTCAGTTTGAAAATATATCCAAATAAAGTAACTTTTAAAGTTCTTCAGCTTTTGTTAACCAATCAAAAAGAACTAAGAGATGTAGATACTAATTTAGACTGGATAGACATCTAAAAAGTACAGTATTATGAACACTGTTATTCTGAGTTAAGGCAAATTTGGGTTCAAATCCTTATTAGCTGACCTCAGGAAATCTCAATTTCTCCATCTGTAAAATGAGGGAAATAATGCTTACTTCATAAAATTATTTTGAGCGTTAAATGAAATAAAGGCTGTAAACAGTTACACTGCCTGGCACACTATCATCACTGCACAAGGCTGCTCATGACTGTTACAGGTGAGCAGTGGTAATACATGTGGGGATGACAGCTCTGTGGTGGTGGCTAGTAAGCCATGGAGATATAAGGATGTCTGAAATAAGGTTTCTGAGCTCAAAGAATTTTATAAAAAAAATAGAGTCGAATCATAAACCACAGTGTGTCCCATAACTGCAACCAAAATGTTACTGAAAGCAGAAACAGAAGTGTATCTACTTCTGGGGAGTGGGTGAGGAAAGACTCCCCAGGGAAGGCGATGGTCCTGTGAGCAGAAGAGGGTAGGTGAGGACGTCAGGGGGCAGAGGCGAGGGGGAGTGCTGGGCCATCCTAACCGAGGCAAGAGGGGCAGGCCGAGGGGTCAGCGCACACGCGGGAAGCGGGGGGGGCAGAGGGAAATGCAGAATGGGAATAGAAAGTATACCCAGGACCAAGCTGGGGAGGGCAAAGGCCCTGAATGTAACATAGAGGGTTTCACTATTTACTGTGTGTGGTGGAGAACCACTGGGGGCTTTGGGGTGGTGGGTGCTGGATACTGTCATGGAAACCCCACTGGCCCAGGGTGTCAGCAGGCAAACGGGTAGCTTGTGGGGAACAGGCAAAGGCGCTGAGGATTTCAACATTTCAACAACCAGCTGTGCCTGGTCCTGGGCCTCTTATTTCCAGGGTTTCTCTTCCCAGACTATCTGTGTGCTCAGTCACCAAGTCCAACACTTTGTGACCCTATAGACTGTAGCCCGCCAGGCTCTTCTGTCCATGAGATTCTCCAGGCAAGAATACTGCAGGGGGCTGCCATAAGTCTCTCCTGGGGAACAAACCCATGCCTCTTAGGTCTGCTGCATTGGCAGGTGGGTTCTTCACCACTAGCACCACCTAGGACCACCGAGGAAGCCCCTTCTGGAGTTCCTGTCTCACTTAATCTAAGTAGTTTGGTAGGACTCATGCTTCTCCATTTGTAGCAAGAAGGAAGGAGTATGTGTTTCCATGGGATATTCTTTAACTCTCAAATTTCCTAGAAAGTGATTTGAAGACGGGCTGAAATTTAAACCCGCAAGACGGCGCAGTGTCTCCAGGAGGACCATTTAGCGGTCATCAGGGCCCATTCCCCCATCCAGCAGTTACCTCGGAGGCGATGGAGGTGAAGCTGCTGCTGAAGTGCACGTGCTTGTGCATCTCGCTGCCGTTGGCCGTCAGGAGCCAGGCCCCGAGCGCCTGGTCTGCAGCGGCCGACTGGTTGCTGTGACTCTGGTTGGGCAGGAGCTCCGCCAGGTCCCAGTGGTACGACGGCGTGGCCCCGACCAGTGCAATGAGGATGGCCTCCGTGGCCACGTAGAGCTGAAGGAGGAAACACACAGAGCCGTCTGTGCTGGAAATGCAAGGAACGCCTTTAGCAAGCTTACAAACCTTGAACCAGCAGTCAAATGTTTGTGTCTGTAGGAGCTACAGAAATGAAACAAAGGAGAAAACAGAAAGAAGCTTCCTGATCTACTACTAAGGGAAGCATCAGCTATGCCATCTGTAAGCACCTTGCACTTCCTCTGAGGGTTTCCTTCTGCATTTGAGAGACATCTGATGCTGAGGACACAGTGCAGCATGGTCCCACACACGCAGGGCGTGGGGGAGGAGGGATATTGCCAGCTCTGACTTAGAGTAACATTCCAGCTCTTTTCTCCTAAACACTTCACATCAGTTCAGATATGCAGTCACCAGGGCCCAGGAGGTTCTTAGATTCATGATGTCGAACATGTTGTGTTGTAGTTAATGTTTGGCGCTGAGGATTTCAACATTTCAACAACCAGCTGTGCCTGGTCCTGGGCCTCTTATTTCCAGGGTTTCTCTTCCCAGACTATCTGTGTGCTCAGTCACCAAGTCCAACACTTTGTGACCCTATAGACTGTAGCCCGCCAGGCTCTTCTGTCCATGAGATTCTCCAGGCAAGAATACTGCAGGGGGCTGCCATAAGTCTCTCCTGGGGAACAAACCCATGCCTCTTAGGTCTGCTGCATTGGCAGGTGGGTTCTTCACCACTAGCACCACCTAGGACCACCGAGGAAGCCCCTTCTGGAGTTCCTGTCTCACTTAATCTAAGTAGTTTGGTAGGACTCATGCTTCTCCATTTGTAGCAAGAAGGAAGGAGTATGTGTTTCCATGGGATATTCTTTAACTCTCAAATTTCCTAGAAAGTGATTTGAAGACGGGCTGAAATTTAAACCCGCAAGACGGCGCAGTGTCTCCAGGAGGACCATTTAGCGGTCATCAGGGCCCATTCCCCCATCCAGCAGTTACCTCGGAGGCGATGGAGGTGAAGCTGCTGCTGAAGTGCACGTGCTTGTGCATCTCGCTGCCGTTGGCCGTCAGGAGCCAGGCCCCGAGCGCCTGGTCTGCAGCGGCCGACTGGTTGCTGTGACTCTGGTTGGGCAGGAGCTCCGCCAGGTCCCAGTGGTACGACGGCGTGGCCCCGACCAGTGCAATGAGGATGGCCTCCGTGGCCACGTAGAGCTGAAGGAGGAAACACACAGAGCCGTCTGTGCTGGAAATGCAAGGAACGCCTTTAGCAAGCTTACAAACCTTGAACCAGCAGTCAAATGTTTGTGTCTGTAGGAGCTACAGAAATGAAACAAAGGAGAAAACAGAAAGAAGCTTCCTGATCTACTACTAAGGGAAGCATCAGCTATGCCATCTGTAAGCACCTTGCACTTCCTCTGAGGGTTTCCTTCTGCATTTGAGAGACATCTGATGCTGAGGACACAGTGCAGCATGGTCCCACACACGCAGGGCGTGGGGGAGGAGGGATATTGCCAGCTCTGACTTAGAGTAACATTCCAGCTCTTTTCTCCTAAACACTTCACATCAGTTCAGATATGCAGTCACCAGGGCCCAGGAGAGTGTTGGTTCTTAGATTCATGATGTAAACAAGAAAACATGTTGTGTTGTAGTTAATGTTTCCAAAACCAGGATGTGTGTGTATACATAAATGAAGACCGCACAGTGGCTCCAGGCAGATCATATATATGTGTATTTGCATATATATACATGTGTGTGTGTATATGTGTACATCTGTATATATACACAGATTGGGAGGGAGGACAGAATCCCTCTATTTAAAGCAGGGAAGCATTTTATGCACTTGGGTAGGTACTAAAGTATAATATACAACTTACAAGGTGTAAACTACTCAGAATCCCAGGTACTCACTCAAGTTTTTAGCTGTAATTATTGTTTAATCTAAGCAAAGTTACCCTCTACAGAAAAATACTTCCTTCATTCAATCAATGATTACTTACTGAGTACATATGACATTTGTCACTGAATGTTTTGGGGGTTTTATGGCTATTCACAATTAGGTTTATAAGCTTCTGAACCCTATGCAACCGTTTTATGCTATAGATCCATTTTATTTATCTTTTTTCCATTTAATAACTTTGGATTTTATATTAGAGCATAACTGATTAACAGTGTTGTAATAGTTCCAGGTGGACAGCAAAGGGACTCAGCTATGCATATTCATGTATCCATTCGCATCCAAACTTCCCTTCCAATCAGACCACTACATAACATTGAACAGAGTAGGACCTTGTTGGTTACCCATTTTATTTTTTTAAAGATTTATTTATTTATTTATTTTGGGCAGGGGTCTGGTTGGGGAGGGAGGGGAGCAGGCGGGCCACTTCTATTCGTCTTTCATTTCTCTAGTTTCATCCGTCTTTGTTCTTTGGCTCCTGTGGGCCTCCCACCGCGGTGGCCTCTGTCATTGCAGAGTGCCGGCTCTGGGCGCATGTGCTCCAGAGCTCCGGCTCAGTAATTGGACACATCAGTCCAGCCGCTCCACAGCACGTGGGATCTTCCAAGGCCAGGGATCGAACCGGCACCCCTTGCACTGCAAGGCGGTGTCCTTACCCACTGGACCACCAGGGGAAGTCCCTGGTTACCCATTTTAAACACAGCAGTGTATACATGTCCATCCCAAACTCCCTAACTATCCCTTCCCCTATATCTTTCTCCCAGGCAACCATAAGTTCCTTCTCTAAGACTGTGAGTCTTCTCTGTTTTGTAAATCAGCTTATTTGTATCATTTATTTTTAGACTCTGCATGTAAGGATTGTCTTATGATATTTCTCCTTCTCTGCCTGATTTACTATAGATCCATTTTCTGTTACTCTCATTGGATGATTGTTTCAAGCTTAAAATTTATTAGGAAAATCCAGGGAGTCTGTTCCAGAGCAAGACAATCTTATTCTAAGAAATCTCCACTACTTAAAAAAAAAGTTTAATTAAAAAATTACCGCTATTAACTTAGAACTTAGTGTCTTAAAGTACCCTTAAACAGTTATGTGTTTTAAAAACACAAAGCATGTGATTTCTGTATAGTATATGGTAACATCCCACTGGATGGAAGAGTTAACTGAAGCATAAAAAGGTGGAGAGACTTGGCCACAGCATTATCTCCACTGCCAGGGAACTCCCAGCTCCTTCCACACCATTCTGGAGGGGCACATTCCGCTGTTAAGTGGATAAGCTGAAGCGCCAACGACAGAGTAATTCATCACAAGTAGATGATGGAATTACTGTCAAGGAAAGAGAAAAGAAATCATCACACTGTGTGTGTCATAACAGAAGGCTAACATAAAACCCAAGACGTGATTTTTTTTTTCCCCCTCTCTGCCAAGCAAGGATGTAAGCAGTCCCAGCCTACTGTGAGTCGGATGATGTGGTCCTCTGGAGATGCACCAAGATGCCATAGGTCAGTCTGTGTGCGTGATTTATTGTAAAATGCAAAGGAAAACACGTTCCTAGACTTCTAGTGCTTCTTGGCCCCTATTTGCATACTATTAAGGAAGTTTTCAGAATAGGAGGCAATCAGCTTACAAGAATGAAAACCTTAATAATTGCAAGAATAGATAGATTACACATATTTAGCAATGGCTGCAATTACAAAGCCACTTGCACCCGTTTTAGTAACTGCTTTTCCTGATTGCATTCTGCTGAAATTTAATTCATGGGTAAAGAAATGAAAAGAAGAAGAAAAAAACTCAGCAAAGGCAAGTCAGAAGATGACACAAAACACCTGCTCTGGTAAATGCACAGCCTTTAATCCAGCAAAGCTAACTAATGGTTTCTCTTTTTTTTAATCAGCTTATTTGTATCATTTATTTTTAGACTCTGCATGTAAGGATTGTCTTATGATATTTCTCCTTCTCTGCCTGATTTACTATAGATCCATTTTCTGTTACTCTCATTGGATGATTGTTTCAAGCTTAAAATTTATTAGGAAAATCCAGGGAGTCTGTTCCAGAGCAAGACAATCTTATTCTAAGAAATCTCCACTACTTAAAAAAAAAGTTTAATTAAAAAATTACCGCTATTAACTTAGAACTTAGTGTCTTAAAGTACCCTTAAACAGTTATGTGTTTTAAAAACACAAAGCATGTGATTTCTGTATAGTATATGGTAACATCCCACTGGATGGAAGAGTTAACTGAAGCATAAAAAGGTGGAGAGACTTGGCCACAGCATTATCTCCACTGCCAGGGAACTCCCAGCTCCTTCCACACCATTCTGGAGGGGCACATTCCGCTGTTAAGTGGATAAGCTGAAGCGCCAACGACAGAGTAATTCATCACAAGTAGATGATGGAATTACTGTCAAGGAAAGAGAAAAGAAATCATCACACTGTGTGTGTCATAACAGAAGGCTAACATAAAACCCAAGACGTGATTTTTTTTTTCCCCCTCTCTGCCAAGCAAGGATGTAAGCAGTCCCAGCCTACTGTGAGTCGGATGATGTGGTCCTCTGGAGATGCACCAAGATGCCATAGGTCAGTCTGTGTGCGTGATTTATTGTAAAATGCAAAGGAAAACACGTTCCTAGACTTCTAGTGCTTCTTGGCCCCTATTTGCATACTATTAAGGAAGTTTTCAGAATAGGAGGCAATCAGCTTACAAGAATGAAAACCTTAATAATTGCAAGAATAGATAGATTACACATATTTAGCAATGGCTGCAATTACAAAGCCACTTGCACCCGTTTTAGTAACTGCTTTTCCTGATTGCATTCTGCTGAAATTTAATTCATGGGTAAAGAAATGAAAAGAAGAAGAAAAAAAAAAACTCAGCAAAGGCAAGTCAGAAGATGACACAAAACACCTGCTCTGGTAAATGCACAGCCTTTAATCCAGCAAAGCTAACTAATGGTGCTTTCTCTCTAAATATGCTATTTTCTGCTTTGGTTCTTACCACAGACTTCGCCTGGAAAGCACTTTCTCCTGCTGCCAATGTCTGAACCACTCCCCACCTCTGAGCTGGAACTCAGATAACCCTCCTCTATGCCACCTCCTACCGCTTCTTCCCTCCAGCCCCTCCAGAAGCTCTCTCTCGCTTCTGCTCACCCCTTGACTCCATCAAGACTTTTCTTAGAACCCATTCACTGTCTTCACTGCACTATATGTTTATGTATTTGCTTGCCTTATTTTTTTCCTATTGAACTATACTCTAAGAGCAGAATCTATAGCAGATTCACCTTGAGGCTCCCAAAGCGAGTATCTCAGGATGTGGACAGATGATATCACACATTCAACAAGTCAATGGAAGAATGAATGACCAGAACGGAATACCAACAGCAGTAGGAAGCACTTCTCTAAAGCTAACTGTATCACAGGCACCCTTCTAAGTGCTTGTTGCAAATACCTTAATTCATCTTATTTTTATCTAAATTATTCTAGGATAAGCAATGTTCCAGATAAAACAGGAAATGCTCCAAAGGGTCCTCTAATTGGGCGTATTTCACTGTGGGTGCTCTCATTCTTGGAGGAAACTACAACAATGTGTAGGAAAGAGTTAAAAAACAAAGAGGTGGAGCTGATACATACCCTTATTTATAATGTAGGGAACAGTAAAATCTGGCTACTCAGTATTATCTGTGTTAATCAGTATCATGCTTAGCTATCTTGGGTTGAATAACTCTCCTCCTTCCTCACTTTCTCTGTCCTCCTCCTACATGGACCTCAGGGGACACACAGGGTCATGGCTTTGCCCTTACAAGTAATTTAATTGCAAGAATAGATAGATTACACATATTTAGCAATGGCTGCAATTACAAAGCCACTTGCACCCGTTTTAGTAACTGCTTTTCCTGATTGCATTCTGCTGAAATTTAATTCATGGGTAAAGAAATGAAAAGAAGAAGAAAAAAAAAAACTCAGCAAAGGCAAGTCAGAAGATGACACAAAACACCTGCTCTGGTAAATGCACAGCCTTTAATCCAGCAAAGCTAACTAATGGTGCTTTCTCTCTAAATATGCTATTTTCTGCTTTGGTTCTTACCACAGACTTCGCCTGGAAAGCACTTTCTCCTGCTGCCAATGTCTGAACCACTCCCCACCTCTGAGCTGGAACTCAGATAACCCTCCTCTATGCCACCTCCTACCGCTTCTTCCCTCCAGCCCCTCCAGAAGCTCTCTCTCGCTTCTGCTCACCCCTTGACTCCATCAAGACTTTTCTTAGAACCCATTCACTGTCTTCACTGCACTATATGTTTATGTATTTGCTTGCCTTATTTTTTTCCTATTGAACTATACTCTAAGAGCAGAATCTATAGCAGATTCACCTTGAGGCTCCCAAAGCGAGTATCTCAGGATGTGGACAGATGATATCACACATTCAACAAGTCAATGGAAGAATGAATGACCAGAACGGAATACCAACAGCAGTAGGAAGCACTTCTCTAAAGCTAACTGTATCACAGGCACCCTTCTAAGTGCTTGTTGCAAATACCTTAATTCATCTTATTTTTATCTAAATTATTCTAGGATAAGCAATGTTCCAGATAAAACAGGAAATGCTCCAAAGGGTCCTCTAATTGGAGGCGTATTTCACTGTGGGTGCTCTCATTCTTGGAGGAAACTACAACAATGTGTAGGAAAGAGTTAAAAAACAAAGAGGTGGAGCTGATACATACCCTTATTTATAATGTAGGGAACAGTAAAATCTGGCTACTCAGTATTATCTGTGTTAATCAGTATCATGCTTAGCTATCTTGGGTTGAATACACTCTCTCCTCCTTCCTCACTTTCTCTGTCCTCCTCCTACATGGACCTCAGGGGACACACAGGGTCATGGCTTTGTATCATCAGAGGGATCAGAAACGCATAGCTCTTCCTTTAGGGCTGCCCCTTCCAACCCTCTCCTCCTACCACATTACCTCCCCTCCACCCCCTCTAAAGCCCCCTCCTGCTTCTGCTCACCCTCTAAAGGTCCATCGAGACCTTTCTTAGAACACATATCATTTGTTCCACTGCACTATATTGATGGATCACACGGTGTCAGCTTTTCAGTCTCTGACACAAATGGACACCTGGTTTTGCTAAAGACAAAAGAGACAGAGTCGACTGGCAGCTATGATACTGCATGATGCATGCTAACTATGAAAGGTGAAAGGGGTATGAGGATTAAGCAAAAGCAGAGATGCTTAAACTCTGCAAATAGAGCACTGGTAGGTTCTCGACACCAGACCCACACACATGGGTCACTTGGTCCTATGAAGTCAAAGATGGCTGAGCTCTTTGCTAGAGATGTGCCACCTACACAAGGAATACGGGGCAGTTTGCCTTGGTTTGCCTTCTTCTGCTGTGACAGGGTCACAGAGCCTTCATCCTGCTTCTTCCCCAAGGACAAACACTCTCCCATCTTCCCTCTGCTGTGACTCTGTGCACACACTCACCACGTAGCCTGGTCTAGAGAATCACATCCATCTGCAGATGGGCCTTAAAGCCACAAGGAGAAACCACCATCCACTCTCCTTCGGACTGGGACTAACAGCATCTCAAATAAATCATGATCCTCGCTAGTGCTACCTCCAGGGAAGGAAAACAAGTGCCACAGATGGTGGGATTGTTGTTTCCCTTTCAATGTAATTATAATTAGAAAAGTGACTAAGACGCACTGGGGGATTGAAATTTTAAAAGTTTCAAACGAACGTTTTAAAAGTAATTTTATACTAACAGCATTATAAGCTCTTATAATGCTCAGGAAACCAAGATCGTCTCCCATAAATTATCTCATCACAGTATCTTGTGCTGTGAAGTCATGGCAAATGTGATGTTTATGTTGTAAATAGGAAAGATGAGCCACAGGGCGATTAAGTGAATCATTTAAGGGTTCGTAGCATGCTAAGGGCAAAACCAGGATGAGACTGGGAGCCACCTAACTTTGAGGCCAGAGCTTTGTTCAGAGAAAAGGTTGGGGGAGGGGCAGGAATCCAAGATGAGTTACAATAATGTTAGCATTTTAGGAGCTTAGTACAGTTATCTAATTGATTCAACCAAAAGTATTATATAAGCATAACCAGATCATGAAGGCAGCACCAAATGCCATGGATGTAAGTGTTCAACAAACATCTGTGGGGTGTACTGATGCTGTTTTTTGGTTTCGTGTTTTTGGCCTCATCACATAGTTTTTGGGATCTTAGTTCCCCAGCCAAGTATCAAACCCTGCATTGGAAGCACTGAATCTTAAACACTGGATCTCTAGGGAAGTCCCTGATACTTTTCCTTTTTTTAATTTTTATTTACTTTTGGGCCACTCTGGGTCTTCGTTGCTGCATGCGGGCTTCTCATTGCAGTGGCTTTTCTTGTTGCAGAGCACAGGCTCTAGAGTGCAGGCTTTGTAGTTAGGGTATATAGGCTTAGTTGCCCTGAGGTATGTGGGGCCCTTCCAGGCCAGGGGGCGAACCCGTGTCCCCTGCATTGGCAGGCAGATTCTTAGCCACTGAACCACTAGGGAAGTTGCACTGAGTCTACTTTTTGTGTTTAAAAAATTTAGTTATTGTGCTCTAAACAACTGGTATCTCCTAAGTCTCATTTCTTCCCCGACCCTATCTACATAATGCCACCAGATGAGTCTCGCTGACACCGCCCTCATGAAACTCCTCTGGTCAAATCATATTAACGGATAAATGATAGATGTCCTAGCATACAGATCTCCACCACGTGGCACAATTCCAACCTTATCCGCATTTGCACTTTCTGTACAAGCCTGTTCAGTTCCCCAAACAGGACGGACACAATGCACGCTATGAAACGCATATGGAATCTGTACACCTAACTTTAAACTGCAGCTCTAGTAAATTTCCAGCAAACCAAAACCTTTCTAAACTTCACGCTTCCTTCCAGTAAGGCTGGACACTGGCAGTACATCTTTATCTAAGTTGTTCATATCCAAGCCTAGTTTGAAGGTCAAAGGGATATTTCTTTAGCAACTGTACATGCTAAGGGAAAAATGAGACTGGGAGCCACCTAACTTTGAGGCTAGAGCTTTGTTCAGAGAAAAGGTTGGGGAGGGCAGGAATCCAAGATGAGTTACAATAATGTTAGCATTTTAGGAGCTTAGTACAGTTATCTAATTGATTCAACCAAAAGTATTATATAAGCATAACCAGATCATGAAGGCAGCACCAAATGCCATGGATGTAAGTGTTCAACAAACATCTGTGGGGTGTACTGATGCTGTTTTTTGGTTTCGTGTTTTTGGCCTCATCACATAGTTTTTGGGATCTTAGTTCCCCAGCCAAGTATCAAACCCTGCATTGGAAGCACTGAATCTTAAACACTGGATCTCTAGGGAAGTCCCTGATACTTTTCCTTTTTTTAATTTTTATTTACTTTTGGGCCACTCTGGGTCTTCGTTGCTGCATGCGGGCTTCTCATTGCAGTGGCTTTTCTTGTTGCAGAGCACAGGCTCTAGAGTGCAGGCTTTGTAGTTAGGGTATATAGGCTTAGTTGCCCTGAGGTATGTGGGGCCCTTCCAGGCCAGGGGTCGAACCCGTGTCCCCTGCATTGGCAGGCAGATTCTTAGCCACTGAACCACTAGGGAAGTTGCACTGAGTCTACTTTTTGTGTTTAAAAAATTTAGTTATTGTGCTCTAAACAACTGGTATCTCCTAAGTCTCATTTCTTCCCCGACCCTATCTACATAATGCCACCAGATGAGTCTCGCTGACACCGCCCTCATGAAACTCCTCTGGTCAAATCATATTAACGGATAAATGATAGATGTCCTAGCATACAGATCTCCACCACGTGGCACAATTCCAACCTTATCCGCATTTGCACTTTCTGTACAAGCCTGTTCAGTTCCCCAAACAGGACGGACACAATGCACGCTATGAAACGCATATGGAATCTGTACACCTAACTTTAAACTGCAGCTCTAGTAAATTTCCAGCAAACCAAAACCTTTCTAAACTTCACGCTTCCTTCCAGTAAGGCTGGACACTGGCAGTACATCTTTATCTAAGTTGTTCATATCCAGCTAGCCTAGTTTGAAGGTCAAAGGGGATATTTCTTTAGCCAACACTGTACACTAAGCTGTACAGCACCATCCAGACAGCACCTACCAGTGCCTCCTTTAACTTGCAGTCTGACTCCATAGGTCGGGATGGGGCCTGAAACCTGCTTTTCTAACAAGCTTTGGTCACATCAGTGCTGCTGGTCTGGGCCGCACCTTGTGTAGCAAAGGCCTAGGATATGCCCTCTTCTATACGTTCTCCAGTGTTCTGTTTTTCCACCTGAAATGACCTTCCCACTTCTCTCTATATCCAACCTACAAAGTTTAGCTCAAGCTCAGTCCTCTTTCTGAAGTTTCAACAAATCATTTTGATGTCTCTTTTTGTAGTGTCTAAAGCATTCAGGGGCCATATGTCTTACTGGAGACATACCATTTTGTATCATTCTTTAACAGTATAGACAAAGTTAAATTTTCCTTTTCTAATGATTTGTCATCTTCTGAAGAGATGAAACCCTGACTTCTATATTCTTTTAAGAAACCCAACACACTACTGTGTATCGAATAGTCTAAGCTACATTTTGTTAATGAATTCCTCGCATAATGTGGCATAGAAAATGATGATGGGTTAAAAACCAATAATTCTGGGACCAACCACTAATTACGATTTTGGACACATTATTTGACATGCATCTGCTTCTCCCTCAATCTGCCAAATTAAATGGAAATGCCACCACCTGACCACCTTCCTTCTGTTATTTAAGTTTACTTTTTAAAAAATTTTAGCAAGTACCAACACTTTGCAATCACAGTGTATTATGAGCCTCAGGTGATAACAATGATGAGTAAGAAAACAGTAGTTACCTTCCAAGCACATACATTCAGGTGAGGACCGCAAATATGCCCAAAGCTATAGCTACAAGGCACATTTGGACAAATGCTCTACTAGCCAGAGTAGAAGTAAAATTAATGAGAGCAAAGCAGATGTGAATTCTAATTCAGGGAATAAGGGAAAGGTTGCAAATGTGACACCAGAGCTAGTAGGCAGTGAGAGATTGGGAGGGGCTTGGTCACAATAAAAACCAAGGAAGGAGGCTTCCCTGGTGGCTCAGTGGTAAAGAATCCACCTGCCAGTGCAGGAGACAAAGGGTCAATCCCTGAGTCCAAAAGATCCCACGTGCCTCAGAGCATCTAAGACCGAGCGCTGAGTCTGTGCTCTAGAGCCCAGGAACCACAACTACTGAGCCCATGGGCCACAACTAGAGAAAAGTCCAAGCAGCAACGAAGACCAAGTACAGTCAAAAATAAACAAAATTATTTTTAAAAAATCAGGGAAGGAATTCTTAAGCCAAATTAGAAGTCCAATCAGAGCCAGGAAAAAAAAAGAATATATTCTTTGTGTTCTTTGAAGCAGGAGCACAGGGCAGGCTCAGCTTTTCCCACAGTTCAGTCATCTTGAGCACTCCCGGCAAGAGTGTTACATGTCCATTTGTATTTTCTGTTATTTACTTAATGGTCTGCTTTTAAATTGATTGAGATCTCTTCACTTAAGTAAACTTACAGAGAAATAAAATTGTATATCAATACAAATATAACCAGCCAGATGGAACTATAAAAATAGACACCCTGTTACACTGCTGGTGTTAGCTGGTATAGTTTTATTTAAGGTAGGGAATGATATATTTGGGGGCAAGTTTTTGTGGGGTGGGGTGAAAGCCAAGGAGTAGCCACTGGTTTTTATTCTCCAAAGATTGGGGCCTAGTGCTTTTGTGCCTCAAGTCTACTGTCATGCTTTTCTTCGCCTCGATTGGACCTGCTTCTGATCTACCCCACTCCCTTCTTCGCCTCGATTGAAAAATTTTTAAGCAATGTGACCAACACTTTGCAATCACAGTGTATTATGAGCCTCAGGTGATAACAATGATGAGTAAGAAAACAGTAGTTACCTTCCAAGCACATACATTCAGGTGAGGACCGCAAATATGCCCAAAGCTATAGCTACAAGGCACATTTGGACAAATGCTCTACTAGCCAGAGTAGAAGTAAAATTAATGAGAGCAAAGCAGATGTGAATTCTAATTCAGGGAATAAGGGAAAGGTTGCAAATGTGACACCAGAGCTAGTAGGCAGTGAGAGATTGGGAGGGGCTTGGTCACAATAAAAACCAAGGAAGGAGGCTTCCCTGGTGGCTCAGTGGTAAAGAATCCACCTGCCAGTGCAGGAGACAAAGGGTCAATCCCTGAGTCCAAAAGATCCCACGTGCCTCAGAGCATCTAAGACCGAGCGCTGAGTCTGTGCTCTAGAGCCCAGGAACCACAACTACTGAGCCCATGGGCCACAACTAGAGAAAAGTCCAAGCAGCAACGAAGACCAAGTACAGTCAAAAATAAACAAAATTATTTTTAAAAAATCAGGGAAGGAATTCTTAAGCCAAATTAGAAGTCCAATCAGAGCCAGGAAAAAAACCGAATATATTCTTTGTGTTCTTTGAAGCAGGAGCACAGGGCAGGCTCAGCTTTTCCCACAGTTCAGTCATCTTGAGCACTCCCGGCAAGAGTGTTACATGTCCATTTGTATTTTCTGTTATTTACTTAATGGTCTGCTTTTAAATTGATTGAGATCTCTTCACTTAAGTAAACTTACAGAGAAATAAAATTGTATATCAATACAAATATAACCAGCCAGATGGAACTATAAAAATAGACACCCTGTTACACTGCTGGTGTTAGCTGGTATAGTTTTATTTAAGGTAGGGAATGATATATTTGGGGGCAAGTTTTTGTGGGGTGGGGTGAAAGCCAAGGAGTAGCCACTGGTTTTTATTCTCCAAAGATTGGGGCCTAGTGCTTTTGTGCCTCAAGTCTACTGTCATGCTTTTCTTCGCCTCGATTGGACCTGCTTCTGATCTACACTCCCCTAGAGCCTCCGGCTGCTCTGGGTCGGATGTGTGTTTAGTTCCATGAAAGCACTGTTTCATTGAGGTTGCACAGGAAGAATGACACTGATTCCAGTCAATTCTGACAGGCTCCAGGCTGCCTTCCCTGCAGACTTCAAGCTCCAACATGAAACAGAGGCAACAGCCTTACAACGACTGCCAAACCAGCTCCCACATTGTATACATCGAATCCTCAGACTAAACTAGTCACTGATTCACATATAATCGTATCCAAACATATAACCCAGATATGCATGCGTATACAAACATACACCTCTATCCTAGGAGTTCTGCTTCCTGTGTCTCTGGCTGAACTTTGATCACCACCACCTTAGACAAACATAGCAAATATTAATAGGACATAGGTTCATGAGTGTTTATGACATTATTCTCTGTGCTCCATTTGAAATGTTTCATAGTTTTTAAAAGCTTTTTGGGGGGCCTCTTTTATTGGTTTTCTATTTACTTATTTTCATCTATCTTTGTTCTTTGGCCTGTGTGGGCCTCCCATCGCACTGGCCTCTCTCGCTGCAGAGCACCGGCCTGGGCGCATGTGCTCCAGAGCTCCAGCTCGGTAGTTGGACACATAGGTCCAGCCGCTCCGCAGCACGTGGGATCCTCCCAGGCTAGGGATCGAACCGGTGCTCCCTGCACTGCAAGGCTGTGTCCCTATCCACTAGACCACCAGGGAAACCGTAAAAGTTTTTTAGAAAAAACTGAATAATGAGGAAGTTCCCAGGTTGCCTAGTGGTTAGGATCCTGGGCTTTCACTGTTGTGGCCCTGGTTCAGTCCCTGATGGGAGGACTGAGATCCTGAAATCCATGTGCTGTAGTCAATAAAAAAAAATAAGAAAATGAATAATAAATGTAATAAAACCAGAAAAATGTTATTCAGTTCTAACTAGGTAATGTTTTCTGCCAAAGTCTGAAGTGAAAGTTGCTCAGTCGTGTCCAACTCTTTGTGATCCCATGGACTGTAGTCCACCAGGCTTTTCTGTCCATAGAATTCTCCAGGCAAGAATCCTGGAATGGGTAGCCATTCCCTTCTCCAGGGAATCTTCTCAACCCAGGGATCAAACCCAGGTCATCTGCATTGCAGGCAGATTCTTTACCATCTCGGCCATCTGGAAGCCAAAGTCTGAGTTTTCCTTAATTCTGGTTCAGTCCCCTTATTAAGAGATATTTGCCAATGTTTTGAGAAGTACTAGCACTTTCTTCTTAGATAAACAAAATAATTCAAGAATTGAAAAAGGAATAACTCTCTTACTTTATTAGTAAATTACTAATTACTAATTAGTAAATTTATTAGTGCTATTTAATATTTCCATATATCACCTGAATCTACCACACTGGCCATTCCTTGGGATGTCAGAGAACACAGACAGATGGAAGATCAGAAATAAATGATGTAGTGGATGTCAGGGGTTGATAAGCAGAAATGGGCAGAGCACAAAGGATTTTTTTAAGACAGTGAAATGACTAAATATGATATCATAATAGTAGATACATGCCCTTATAAATTTGTTCAGCTCATAGAATGTACACCAAGAGGGAACCCTAAAGTAAACTCGAGACACTAGGTGATGATGTGTCAGTTCTATCATTGGTAACAAACGTACCAGTCTGATCGGGGATGTCAATAATGGGTGAGGCTATACATGTTCAGGGCTTCCCTGGTGGCTCGGACAGTAAAGAATCTGCCTGCAATGCAGGAGACCCAAGCTTAATGTCTGGGTTGGGAAGATCCTCTGGAGGAGGAAATGGCTACCTACTCCAGAATTCTTGGCTGGAGTTATACAAGAAACCTTTTTACCTTCTGCTCAGTTTTGCTGTGAACCTAAACTGTTTTAAAAAATAAAGTCTAAATAATTCTATGCTAAAAAGAGAAATAACTGATGTAGAATAATATAGAGTCAAGAACAAAAGTGGAAGGATTTTCCTGAAAAGAGGGGAGAAACATAATGATAGGCAAGGACAAAAAATTGATTTTGGGGCTTTCCTGGTGGTCCAGTGGGTAAACACACCATCTTGCAGTGCAAGGGGCGCCAGTTCAATCCCTGGCCTGGGAAGATCCCACATGCCGTGGAACGGCTGGACCGATGTGTCTAAATACCGAGCCAGCACTCTAGAGAGCATGCACTCAGAGCCAGTACTCTGCAACAAGAGAGGCCACTGTAATGGGAGGCCCACATGGGCCAAAGAACAAAGATGGAAATAAATGAAAGACTAATAGAAGTGGTCATAAAAAAAATTAATTTCGAAGTAAAAGGAAAGGATGTTTATGATATATATACCCAGTCACCTCCATCTCATCCATCAAGCTGGGACAGAGAACATTTGGGGTGAATGCGAGGGACCAAACCATCAGAAATTTGGGCTTAAGAAGAGTGGTAAACAACTGACTGGGAGAAGTGAAGGCCTGAGCCAGAGAACGAGCCAAAAGTCATGAGTTTCGGAGCACTGAAAAAGAAGAACCAACCAACCTACATTAACAACAAAAGAGAACTGAATGAGCGAATTAAGACATGGCTACCTATGGGGACACTATGCTACACCCATTAGAAACTACATAGTTTGCTCACCTGTGAGCACAACAAGATACTCACAATATTACTGAGACAAAATCAGGTCAAAATACAAATTTCTACCAAAAAATTACATATTGGTACAATACGAAGTCTGGAAGGCTGTGTGCCAAAGGGTGAGCGTGTTTTACTTCTGGGTAGTAGAAGTTCTGGTAGTATTTTTTCTACACTTTCTCTTTTTCCTACGACCACCATAGAGGATTCGTTGAGCACCGTATGATTCCCAAATGCAGACATTAGTCTCTGTCTGAGCGTGTGGCCAACGGAGTGAGGACGGAGGTTTCTGAGTTGTGTGTGTCTTTGGATCTGATGGCTCTTTCCTCTAAGGCAAGCTCTCACTGTGGGAATGAACCAGGCCAGTATTCTGACAACCCCAACGTCAACACTATCACAATGTCAACTAATAGCTGAGCGCAACTTCAAGAGATTCTGATGTTGCAAAATAAATGAATTCAGCTTTCATGATCCAGCCATTTCCAAGAGCATAGTGAAGACTGAGGGGTCATCTGCATGAGCTGACTCGGCCATCTCTCAGCAGAGTGCCACAGCCTTCAAGTCGAGTGTGCTCATATCATCAAATTCGTGTTGCCAGGCTTCATATTTTAAATGGCTTTTTTGTGCTGTCTAGGAGGGTAATACCTTCTCTTAGGGCTTGGATCAATCAGCTGTGAGTAGCCCTGGCCAGCACACTGCTGCGGGCTTGGGTGCTATCACGATGTCAGTTGTTCTCCAAGGCGCATCCTGGCCCTTGAGATGCTCCAGGCTCTAAGGAGCTTCCTACACCTTCTGGAGGCCTCCTGCTATCTCCAGATCCTCCCCAAAAGGAAATCTGAGGGTCTGATAGATTTGCAGCTTCCTCTACTTTACACCAGGGGGCGGTGTCTATCTACAGACAACAGTTTTCCTGAGGCCATGCTGGGGACAAGGGTAGCTATGGTCTCCTTAACCTACTGTGCCCCACTCACTTAAACTGATGGAGCAAACAGCAGGCAAAGGTTCCCCAGATTATTATGCAAATTCTCAGTCACTGTCTCAAGGCAAAAAGAACTAAATCTGAGGGTAGGTGTGGCATACAACTGGCTCAGACTAGCAGAGATCCCTTGGCAGGTGCCATGTCTTCGAATCCTGACAGAAGCTCTTTTTAAATTTTTTTCAGAAGCTCTTATTAATGCTAGTTTCTCATCATGGCTGAATGCCTGCGGGTGGTGAGAATTCCCTGAGGCCTGAGGGATGGTCTTTGTATTCACAGTACAATAAGGTCTTCACTAAGGTTTATGATGTGGGCTGTATCACTCACTTCTGGTTGAGAGGTAAGAAGCCTGTCATCCACCTCAGTGACACCTCAGGGAGAGGCAGTCATCCTACAAGCCTCCTCAGGAGAAGGGACATAAAGGTAAATACCAGCAGGTAGGAGCCATGAGTTGGGATGATGCTCTACACATCGTCCAATAAAGCATCCTGAACAAATCTCATTCCTCCTCGCTCCTCCTGAGGTACTTACTTTTTGCTCAGTTGCTTCAGTCACATTCCTTTCCCTCGGCACCTCTGAGGGGTCATCTGCATGAGCTGACTCGGCCATCTCTCAGCAGAGTGCCACAGCCTTCAAGTCGAGTGTGCTCATATCATCAAATTCGTGTTGCCAGGCTTCATATTTTAAATGGCTTTTTTGTGCTGTCTAGGAGGGTAATACCTTCTCTTAGGGCTTGGATCAATCAGCTGTGAGTAGCCCTGGCCAGCACACTGCTGCGGGCTTGGGTGCTATCACGATGTCAGTTGTTCTCCAAGGCGCATCCTGGCCCTTGAGATGCTCCAGGCTCTAAGGAGCTTCCTACACCTTCTGGAGGCCTCCTGCTATCTCCAGATCCTCCCCAAAAGGAAATCTGAGGGTCTGATAGATTTGCAGCTTCCTCTACTTTACACCAGGGGGCGGTGTCTATCTACAGACAACAGTTTTCCTGAGGCCATGCTGGGGACAAGGGTAGCTATGGTCTCCTTAACCTACTGTGCCCCACTCACTTAAACTGATGGAGCAAACAGCAGGCAAAGGTTCCCCAGATTATTATGCAAATTCTCAGTCACTGTCTCAAGGCAAAAAGAACTAAATCTGAGGGTAGGTGTGGCATACAACTGGCTCAGACTAGCAGAGATCCCTTGGCAGGTGCCATGTCTTCGAATCCTGACAGAAGCTCTTTTTAAATTTTTTTCAGAAGCTCTTATTAATGCTAGTTTCTCATCATGGCTGAATGCCTGCGGGTGGTGAGAATTCCCTGAGGCCTGAGGGATGGTCTTTGTATTCACAGTACAATAAGGTCTTCACTAAGGTTTATGATGTGGGCTGTATCACTCACTTCTGGTTGAGAGGTAAGAAGCCTGTCATCCACCTCAGTGACACCTCAGGGAGAGGCAGTCATCCTACAAGCCTCCTCAGGAGAAGGGACATAAAGGTAAATACCAGCAGGTAGGAGCCATGAGTTGGGATGATGTTCTACACAAAGTTCAATAAAGCATCCTGAACAAAACTCATTCCTCCTCGCACCTCCTGAGGTACTTACTTTTTGCTCAGTTGCTTCAGTCACATTCGACTCTTTTTGCGACCCCATTAACTGGAGCCCACCAGGCTCCTCTGTCCAGGGGATTCTCTAGGCAAGAATACTGGAGTGGGCTGCCATATCCTCCTCCAAATGATCTTCCTGACTCAGGGATCAAACCCACCTCTCCTGCATTGCAAGCAGATTCTTTACTGCTAAGCTATTTGGGGAAGCCCCACTCCTGAGTATTAATTGACCACAACTCACAGTCATAACTGATAAAAGGAAGAGCAGTGAAAGAGTGAATTGTTATTCTCACACGTAGCATCCTCGCCTAGGCAGGCGGACCTTCTTTTATCATTTTAATTTTTTTAAATTTTAACACAGAAAAGCAAAACAAATAAAAATGATTCGTGAACCCAGCAGCACAATTAACTAGAGGCAACGGACCATATTTGTTTTAGGCCTTAGTAATACAATATTACAGATACAGAGGAAGTCTCCTTTGTGTCAGTCCTTCTTCACATTTCCTCCCTTCTTTTCCAAGAGGAAGCCAATCTCATGAATCGTGTGTCAATCTTTCTACCCCATGTGCTTATTCTTCTACACTGTTTACATGCATTCATAAGCCACATACAGTATTGTTTCCTAATTTTAAAAAATTTGTTATGAGCGTATGTTTCACATTGTATATATCACATTGATTATTATTTTTTTCATTTCACATTGGGCTTCAAGAGATTCACGTGGCTGTGTGTAGACCTAGTTTGTTCATTTTAATTGTTATATTTGATCAAGTTTATATCAACTTTAATTATCCAGGGTTCCTTTATTGGCTAATCCGGGTGGAGCTGACCTGAGGGATGGTCTTTGTATTCACAGTACAATAAGGTCTTCACTAAGGTTTATGATGTGGGCTGTATCACTCACTTCTGGTTGAGGGGAAGCCTGTCATCCACCTCAGTGACACCTCAGGGAGAGGCAGTCATCCTACAAGCCTCCTCAGGAGAAGGGACATAAAGGTAAATACCAGCAGGTAGGAGCCATGAGTTGGGATGATGTTCTACACAAAGTTCAATAAAGCATCCTGAACAAAACTCATTCCTCCTCGCACCTCCTGAGGTACTTACTTTTTGCTCAGTTGCTTCAGTCACATTCGACTCTTTTTGCGACCCCATTAACTGGAGCCCACCAGGCTCCTCTGTCCAGGGGATTCTCTAGGCAAGAATACTGGAGTGGGCTGCCATATCCTCCTCCAAATGATCTTCCTGACTCAGGGATCAAACCCACCTCTCCTGCATTGCAAGCAGATTCTTTACTGCTAAGCTATTTGGGGAAGCCCCACTCCTGAGTATTAATTGACCACAACTCACAGTCATAACTGATAAAAGGAAGAGCAGTGAAAGAGTGAATTGTTATTCTCACACGTAGCATCCTCGCCTAGGCAGGCGGACCTTCTTTTATCATTTTAATTTTTTTAAATTTTAACACAGAAAAGCAAAACAAATAAAAATGATTCGTGAACCCAGCAGCACAATTAACTAGAGGCAACGGACCATATTTGTTTTAGGCCTTAGTAATACAATATTACAGATACAGAGGAAGTCTCCTTTGTGTCAGTCCTTCTTCACATTTCCTCCCTTCTTTTCCAAGAGGAAGCCAATCTCATGAATCGTGTGTCAATCTTTCTACCCCATGTGCTTATTCTTCTACACTGTTTACATGCATTCATAAGCCACATACAGTATTGTTTCCTAATTTTAAAAAATTTGTTATGAGCGTATGTTTCACATTGTATATATCACATTGATTATTATTTTTTTCATTTCACATTGGGCTTCAAGAGATTCACGTGGCTGTGTGTAGACCTAGTTTGTTCATTTTAATTGTTATATTTGATCAAGTTTATATCAACTTTAATTATCCATTTCCCTTTTTTGGGAATCATTCAGGTGGTTACTAATTTTTATCATTACAAACAGTGCTGCAATAAACATCCTATACATATCTGCTTATGCACAGGCTCAAGAGACATTGTTAGATACATACCTAGGAGTCCAATGCTGGTTGTATTTTCATAGACAGTGTCAAATGGGCCTCTAAATGGGATACTTTCTACGTCTCATTTTCATCACACTTACACTGTTAGACTATTAAATGTTTGCTGATCTAATAAGTGTGAAATCATATTTCATAGTTATTTCAATATGCCTTTCCCAGATGTCACTGAAAGTAAACATCTTTTTATGTGTTGACTATTATCATTGCCTCTTCTGTAAAATACCTGTTCTCTCATTCCACTTTCTAAAGCACCATGAAAAGATATTTATTGTATGAGTGATGCGAATATACTGGTAGTTCTAGGAGCTGAGACGTATGGTTGAAGTTATTAAGAGTTTATGTAAAAATAATGCCCTCCGAAACACCGAGCACTGCCTCTCAAGCTGAGGTTCATAGCAGCATCACAATTCTGCCCGTGAAACGAATGCTCATTACAGGTTACATGCGCCTGTTGGTTAATGGATGTAAATTCTGTGCAAATTACACCACAACCTATGATTCACGACCCTGAGGAAAATGAAGGAGCTGGAATCTCTGGCTCGGAACAAAGAAGTAGGGTTCACTTCTACTTTATGTCTAAAAGGACCAAAAATCAAAGATTTGTATTCCAACTTCGCTCCAAACGGTCTGGCAAATAAGCAACACACAAACACAACAATGGCATACTGGAATTTTACATGATTCATAACCACATACAGTAAAAAATCTCCTTTGTGTCAGTCCTTCTTCACATTTCCTCTTCTTTTCCAAGAGGAAGCCAATCTCATGAATCGTGTGTCAATCTTTCTACCCCATGTGCTTATTCTTCTACACTGTTTACATGCATTCATAAGCCACATACAGTATTGTTTCCTAATTTTAAAAAATTTGTTATGAGCGTATGTTTCACATTGTATATATCACATTGATTATTATTTTTTTCATTTCACATTGGGCTTCAAGAGATTCACGTGGCTGTGTGTAGACCTAGTTTGTTCATTTTAATTGTTATATTTGATCAAGTTTATATCAACTTTAATTATCCAGTTCCTTTTTGGGAATCATTCAGGTGGTTACTAATTTTTATCATTACAAACAGTGCTGCAATAAACATCCTATACATATCTGCTTATGCACAGGCTCAAGAGACATTGTTAGATACATACCTAGGAGTCCAATGCTGGTTGTATTTTCATAGACAGTGTCAAATGGGCCTCTAAATGGGATACTTTCTACGTCTCATTTTCATCACACTTACACTGTTAGACTATTAAATGTTTGCTGATCTAATAAGTGTGAAATCATATTTCATAGTTATTTCAATATGCCTTTCCCAGATGTCACTGAAAGTAAACATCTTTTTATGTGTTGACTATTATCATTGCCTCTTCTGTAAAATACCTGTTCTCTCATTCCACTTTCTAAAGCACCATGAAAAGATATTTATTGTATGAGTGATGCGAATATACTGGTAGTTCTAGGAGCTGAGACGTATGGTTGAAGTTATTAAGAGTTTATGTAAAAATAATGCCCTCCGAAACACCGAGCACTGCCTCTCAAGCTGAGGTTCATAGCAGCATCACAATTCTGCCCGTGAAACGAATGCTCATTACAGGTTACATGCGCCTGTTGGTTAATGGATGTAAATTCTGTGCAAATTACACCACAACCTATGATTCACGACCCTGAGGAAAATGAAGGAGCTGGAATCTCTGGCTCGGAACAAAGAAGTAGGGTTCACTTCTACTTTATGTCTAAAAGGACCAAAAATCAAAGATTTGTATTCCAACTTCGCTCCAAACGGTCTGGCAAATAAGCAACACACAAACACAAAACAGTGTGGATGGCATCAACTTTGAATCATGACTGGAACATAGATATGGTAATAAAGCAAAAAGAATTATTCATACTTAAATACCACATATATTTACCTCCTACCCAAAGGAGGGCAAGCCTTCCTGGATGGCGCAGTGGGAAAGAATCCACCTGTCAACACAGGAGATGCAAGGGACGCAGCATCTATCCCTGTGTTGGGAAGACCCCCTGGAGTAGAAAACGGCAACCCACTCCAGTATTCTTGCCTGGGAAATCCCATGGACAGAGGATCTTGGTGGGCTACAGTCCATGGGGTTGCAAAGAGTCAGATACGACTGAGCACACACAAAGGAAAATACGTATATTTGGCTGCGGGGAGGGGGGCAGTGGTAAGAACTTTTCTAACTGAAAAATTAGAAATATTATTGTTTGTTCCTAAGACAACTAGTTTTACAGAAGGCAATTTTTCTCTTCTAGCTTTCTACTTATAAAAGAGTGGGCTTCTCTGATGGTTTAGCAGGTAAACATCCCATCTGCAATGCAGGAGATAGTAAAACCAAGTATCATTATCAGGCCACATGATCTCATCATGCTGACTGCAAATCTACAAAATCTACATTATTTTCTGTGTATCTGAAAGTTGACCACTATGGAGATTCCAAAGATTGTATTTGCAAAGCAAGTGAAGGTAGGTCTCCTAGCCAAAAGAAATTGGATATTGAGATAACATTTGAGGAGCTACATGATGGTATCCATAATCTAAGAAAACAGTTAACCTAAAGACCTTTAGAGTTGGCTTTTAACTGAGTTTTGTCTTCTCAGTTTCAACTTGGATGTGTTTGAAGTGAAGGGAGTTAAAATCATTACCATTTTTTTTTTAAAGATCCTAGAAGGAATAAAGTGCCAAAGGATCTGTAAGCTTTCCATCTCTATCTCTCTAGTTTGGTGTTTCTTGGATGGGGTTGACCATCACCAAACTGCAGATGCAGAAAAGACTCTTGCTGGGGCAGTGGTCTGCCCAATCATTGGGGGTCCCTATACAACAAGGTGCAGGACTTGCCTTCTCTGGCAGGATTGCTAAACCATTGGTCTGTACCCTCTCCAGGCACTGGTACGCAGGGCTTCAGGTCTGTTTTTTTTTTTTTTTTAAAGATTTATTTATTTATTTTGGGCGGGGGTCGGGTTGGGGAGGGAGGGAAGCAGGCGGGCCACTTCTATTGGTCTTTCATTTCTCTATTTTCATCCGTCTTTGTTCTTTGGCTCCTGTGGGCCTCCCATCACGGTGGCGTCTGTTGTTGCTGAGCACAGGCTCTGGGGGCATGCGCTCCGGAGCTCCGGCTCGGTAATTGGACACATCGGTCCAGCCGCTCCACAGCACGTGGGATCTTCCCAGGCCAGGGCTCGAACCGGTGCCCCTTGCACTGCAAGGCGGTGTCCTTACCCACTGGACCACCAGGGGAAGCCCAGAGCTTCAGTTTTAAAAGCAGACAAACACCAACCTCCTTCCAACTCAAAGTCCCATGGGGGAGGAGCCTGGCAGGCTACAGTCCACAGCGTCTCAGAGTCTGACAAGACTGAAGTGAGCAAGCCTTCACTGCTGAACTCCACCCCAACAAGAAGGCAAACTTCACAGAGAAAGAAAATGTGATCTATAAACATCACAGTCCCTGCTTAAGCACAGAGCAGGCACTCACTTGAAAGCTGAATGAAGTGAATAAGTAAAATGCCGGACTCATAGTAGATACTAAAACGCATCTATGAATAAAATGGCATTAGAATAAAAGAAATAACTGATGTCAAGTGGGCCATTTAAAAAAACAAAGGAGTAACTTTTGCATGGCAAAGTGTTTTAGAGCCAAAGACGGCTACATGATGGTATCCATAATCTAAGAAAACAGTTAACCTAAAGACCTTTAGAGTTGGCTTTTAACTGAGTTTTGTCTTCTCAGTTTCAACTTGGATGTGTTTGAAGTGAAGGGAGTTAAAATCATTACCATTTTTTTTTTAAAGATCCTAGAAGGAATAAAGTGCCAAAGGATCTGTAAGCTTTCCATCTCTATCTCTCTAGTTTGGTGTTTCTTGGATGGGGTTGACCATCACCAAACTGCAGATGCAGAAAAGACTCTTGCTGGGGCAGTGGTCTGCCCAATCATTGGGGGTCCCTATACAACAAGGTGCAGGACTTGCCTTCTCTGGCAGGATTGCTAAACCATTGGTCTGTACCCTCTCCAGGCACTGGTACGCAGGGCTTCAGGTCTGTTTTTTTTTTTTTTTTAAAGATTTATTTATTTATTTTGGGCGGGGGTCGGGTTGGGGAGGGAGGGAAGCAGGCGGGCCACTTCTATTGGTCTTTCATTTCTCTATTTTCATCCGTCTTTGTTCTTTGGCTCCTGTGGGCCTCCCATCACGGTGGCGTCTGTTGTTGCTGAGCACAGGCTCTGGGGGCATGCGCTCCGGAGCTCCGGCTCGGTAATTGGACACATCGGTCCAGCCGCTCCACAGCACGTGGGATCTTCCCAGGCCAGGGCTCGAACCGGTGCCCCTTGCACTGCAAGGCGGTGTCCTTACCCACTGGACCACCAGGGGAAGCCCAGAGCTTCAGTTTTAAAAGCAGACAAACACCAACCTCCTTCCAACTCAAAGTCCCATGGGGGAGGAGCCTGGCAGGCTACAGTCCACAGCGTCTCAGAGTCTGACAAGACTGAAGTGAGCAAGCCTTCACTGCTGAACTCCACCCCAACAAGAAGGCAAACTTCACAGAGAAAGAAAATGTGATCTATAAACATCACAGTCCCTGCTTAAGCACAGAGCAGGCACTCACTTGAAAGCTGAATGAAGTGAATAAGTAAAATGCCGGACTCATAGTAGATACTAAAACGCATCTATGAATAAAATGGCATTAGAATAAAAGAAATAACTGATGTCAAGTGGGCCATTTAAAAAAACAAAGGAGTAACTTTTGCATGGCAAAGTGTTTTAGTTGTGACCTTGAGTATACCGAACTCAACATTTCTAGGCTTGGGTGTGCAGCCAGTTTGGGAGAATGTGTACCATGAAGAAGTGATTCCATTTTATACCACACGTTGTAGATGGCACTATGGCCTTAAAACAGCCTCAGCTGAAGGGGGCTCCGGGCAGAATGACCCTGCAGAACTCAAACCAGAAAGAGAGAAACTCAATGCACTGGAAGCCCCTGGAAAAGGAAGGTCCCTCAAATCCAGTAAGAGATAGTAAGTAGACACCAGAGCTGAAGGAGGCCGCTCTGGATGGTCCCTTTGGTCAGCAGGTGATCAAGGCCCTTTCTGTTCCAGATTCCAAGGTGACAGCGCCACAGGTTAGAAATTTCCTTGCCTAGTCGCGGCTTATTTCAGCAAACAAGGGGCTTCTGCATCTCTTATTACCCAGCTCGCAAGCTTACTTATCTCCCATACATTCCTTCCCTGCTCCAGGTGAAGGGAGCAGGGCGCCTATGGGGCGAGGATCCGAGGCTTGGGCGGGCACAATGCTTGCCAGGCCGGCCGGCCAGCGACCTTGGCTTTCAGAGAGCAAGCCGACGCGCGGCGCCTCGCCCAGCCCCGCCCTCGCGCGGGGTGGAGGTGGAGGCAGGGGAGGCTCGCCACACCTGGGGGTTTGCAGCACCTCGGCATCTGGGCCGGGCGTTGGGAAGTAGGGAGGGGGCACGCCTGGCCCCAAGGTGGACGGCCAGGAAGAGGGAGCCGTGGGAGCTGGGGGGTTCTCACCTGCAGTAGCACGGCCAGCAGGAAGCACAGGTACATCTGGTAGATGCCCATCTCGCCCGCCGCCTGGAACGCCTCCTCCACCTCCATGGCTGCCCAGCGCCGAACCCGGCCTCGGCCCGCCCTCCGCCGCCTCCGCTCCGGCGTGGCCCTCCCCGGTCGGTCCGGTGCGCAAGGCACCGGCTCCGCCAGCCGGCGAGGAGCGGGGCGCGGCCTAGCAGCGCGGGCGGGGCGGCCGGCGCGGCCGGCGGCGCGTCTGCGCGGGCGGGGCCGAGAGCCGCGCGAGATCGCCAGTCTGGGGTGGGAGGTCGGGTACCTGGGCCTCTGGGCTTCCTGTTAAAGATTCTTCTTTCTAAGAGGAAGGGGTGTCAGGGCCCCTTAAAGCCAGGGGAAAGAGGAAGTGGGTTCCCGCCCGCGCAGGCATCCTCCCTGATGGAGAAATACTAGGCATCCTGTCTGATGCAGAAACCCGGCGAAGGGCAGCCTCGTCTAACCCACGGCTCCTGCTTCGGGGGCTGGAAGCGCGATGACTGTTGGGAGACTCTGTGACTGCTAGCAAAAGTTTTCTCTTTGTAGAAATCATTTAAATACAGGAAGTGGAAATGGGTTCTCGATCGTTACGAGAGGAGTGATGTTTAACATTTCTTTCCATCCTGGTCTCTGCTAGCTGTGCGGTCAGGCCACAGGCAACCAAATTTCTGCAAAACCCTGAGATGCATTTGGTTACAGAAATATGCACGAGGTACAAAATGTGAAAGATTAATTGGTGGGACAGGACTTGATGGCTGCCAGGATAGCAGTTTGAAAGGCTGGAAATGGAGAAAGATGCAGCAGGACCTAAGACCCTCCTCACCTGCTTTAAGTCCCCTCCACCTCCTTAGGTTGGTTTAAACAAGTGCCTAGTACTCCACTGTCCAGGCCATGTCACCCAAGACAATATTGAACATAAAAGGTGGTTAGCTAGTGCTTTACCTAGAATTTTATGAGATAGGCCTATAATTTTCTTGTTACTGTTCTTGTCTGGATTTGGCTGCAAGATGATTGTAGCATAGTGAGATGAGCTGGAAATGGTTGAGAAAACTCTTCCTTAAGCCATCTAGAGTTGGCTTGTTTTGCAAGCGTTATTACAGAGATGGATAAAGA
The DNA here is from genome assembly GCA_022376925.1 of Tragulus kanchil. Lineage (NCBI taxonomy): Eukaryota > Metazoa > Chordata > Mammalia > Artiodactyla > Tragulidae > Tragulus > Tragulus kanchil. The sequence continues at coordinate 131,252,441 of JAIOJX010000024.1, forward strand.
TATATAGAGATTTTTAGCACATATTTTTTGACCTTTTGTTCCTGAATCACTTCTAATTTGTTTTCTAGAAGTGTTACTGTTTTATCTAGGTTTTTTTTCCTATTTTTTTGGAATAAGCTTGTTCATCTTGTTCTCATAGGGGTTTTTAAAATTATTATTTATTTATTTATTTGCCTCTAAGTCATCGTTTATTTTTCATCCATCTTTATTCTTCAGCATGTGTGGGCCTCTCACTGCAATAGCCTCTCTCCTTGAAGAGCACCGGCTCTGGGCACATGCACTCCAGAGCACTGGCTCCTAATTGGACACACGGGTCCAGCTGCTCCATGGCACATGGGATCTTCCTGGGCGAGGGATCAAACTGGTGCCCCTTGCACTGCAAGGTGGACTCTTTACCTTCTGGATCACCAAGGAAGCCCAACCCCTTTCATAGGGTTTTTTAAATCACGCTCTAGCTGTATTTATGCCCCATTTTTAATATTCATTTTTATTGTCCTATTCTTATGGGTCTTGCTAGAAATTTGTCTACTCTATTATTTTCTGAAGAACCAGTTTTTATTTTGTGATTTTATTTTTACTTTTTTTATGTCTTTGTTTTCTGTTTTATGGATTATATGAATTATTTTCTTTTGTTACTTATTTTTGTTAGTCTATAATTTTTTTACTATGTACATGACTTGAAAGGAGAGTGGAAAAGCTGGTCTAAAATGCAACATTCAAAAAATGAAAATCATGGCATCTGGTTCCATCACTTCATGGCAATTAGATGGGCAAACAATAGAAGCAGTGACAGACTTTATTTTCTTGGGCTCCAAAGTCACTGCGGATGGTGACCGCAGCCATGAAATTAAAAGAATTTTGCTCCTTGGAAGAAAAGCTATGACAAACCTAGAGATATCACTTTGCCAACAAAGTCCATATAGTCATAGCAATGGTTTTCGCAGTAATCATGTATGGATGTGAGAGTTGGACCATAAAGAAGGCTAAGTACTGAAGAACTGATGCCTTTGAACTGTGATGTTGGAGAGTTCCTTGGACTGCAAGGAGATCAAACCAGTCAATCCTAAACGAAATCAACCCTGAATATCCATTGGGAGGACTGATGCTAAAGCTGAAGCTCCAATACTTTGACTACCTGATGCAAAGAGACGACTCTTTGGAAAAGATCCTGATGCTGGGGGGAAAAGGCAGAAGGAGAAGGGGTCATCAGAGGACGAGATGGTTGGATGGTATCACTGACTCAATGGACATGAGTTTGTGCCAGCTCTGGGAGATGGTGAAGGACAGGGAAGCCTGGCGTGCTACAGTCCATAGGGTCAAAAAGAGTCCGATGTGACTGAGTGAGTGGACTTAACTGAACTAAACTGACTTGAAAGTTTAGCTTTTCGCTTTCAATTTTCCTTTTATAAGAATAATTATATGTAAGACTTAAGCATTTCTCTGTAGGTATTACTTTGCTCTACCCCACAAGTTTGTCATGTGATACTCTCATTGTCTTCAGTTTTAAATATTCCATGAAATTGTAATGTCCTCTTCAGTCTCCAATTAAAGGTCGTCGCTATTTTCATCCATCTTTTTTATTGTCGGTTACTAATTTAAATGCTATGAACAGAAATGACCTTAAATCTTAGAAATTGTTTGAATTTTCTTGTGACCTAATGATTAACATTTTTGAGTTTTTATCAAGTTCTGTTTTTATTTGTGGAAGTTTATAAAAGTACCAATTGAATCATTCATGTTCTCATGATACAATACCTCTTTTTACTTTTAATGCATTTTGTCTTAAGTTTTGCTTTATTTAATGTTAATATTGCTGTGTCTGGTTTTTGTTGTTGTTTTTTCCTTGTAATCCTTTTATTTGTTTCATATTTTCAGTTTTTCTGTATTCTAGACATGTTTATAAAAGGAAGATTTTTTTAAATTTGTTTATATAATTTTGTAGTCTGTCTTTTAACAGGGAAGTTAAATCCATTTATATTTATTGTGAATGACATATTTGGCCATAACAGAAGCTAAGTACTGAAGAACTGATAGCAATGGTTTTCAGTAATCATGTATGGATGTGAGAGTTGGACCATAAAGAAGGCTAAGTACTGAAGAACTGATGCTTTTGAATTGTGATGCTTGAGAGTTCCTTGGACTGCAAGGAGATCAAACCAGTCAATCCTAAACGAAATCAACCCTGAATATCCATTGGGAGGACTGATGCTAAAGCTGAAGCTCCAATACTTTGACTACCTGATGCAAAGAGACGACTCTTTGGAAAAGATCCTGATGCTGGGGGGAAAAGGCAGAAGGAGAAGGGGTCATCAGAGGACGAGATGGTTGGATGGTATCACTGACTCAATGGACATGAGTTTGTGCCAGCTCTGGGAGATGGTGAAGGACAGGGAAGCCTGGCGTGCTACAGTCCATAGGGTCAAAAAGAGTCCGATGTGACTGAGTGAGTGGACTTAACTGAACTAAACTGACTTGAAAGTTTAGCTTTTCGCTTTCAATTTTCCTTTTATAAGAATAATTATATGTAAGACTTAAGCATTTCTCTGTAGGTATTACTTTGCTCTACCCCACAAGTTTGTCATGTGATACTCTCATTGTCTTCAGTTTTAAATATTCCATGAAATTGTAATGTCCTCTTCAGTCTCCAATTAAAGGTCGTCGCTATTTTTTAACCATCTTTTTTATTGTCGGTTACTAATTTAAATGCTATGAACAGAAATGACCTTAAATCTTAGAAATTGTTTGAATTTTCTTGTGACCTAATGATTAACATTTTTGAGTTTTTATCAAGTTCTGTTTTTATTTGTGGAAGTTTATAAAAGTACCAATTGAATCATTCATGTTCTCATGATACAATACCTCTTTTTACTTTTAATGCATTTTGTCTTAAGTTTTGCTTTATTTAATGTTAATATTGCTGTGTCTGGTTTTTGTTGTTGTTTTTTCCTTGTAATCCTTTTATTTGTTTCATATTTTCAGTTTTTCTGTATTCTAGACATGTTTATAAAAGGAAGATTTTTTTAAATTTGTTTATATAATTTTGTAGTCTGTCTTTTAACAGGGAAGTTAAATCCATTTATATTTATTGTGAATGACATATTTGGACTCATTTCTACTGTTTCCTGTTTTATTTTTACCAGCTTCATTCTTTTTACTTCCTGACCATCTATTGGAATCTGAAAGGCATTTTTGTATGATTCTTCTATCTTTCTGCTATTTTGGGGAGCTACAGATTGTACTATTATTGTTATTATTTTAGTAGTTACTCAACATTTTAACATCTGCGGAACTAAAACACTGTGTAGAACATGTTGATAGTTATTTAATAGATCTATTTTCTGAGATTCCAAGAATGCTTTATCTGAGAAGACATAGGAAGACATAAAATGTTATGTTCTGGAAAACTTTGTTAGGTGACTCTAGTGACTGTTGTGGTGCCAAAACACTGATGAAGACTACTGTGAAATGTTTCAATAAAAACAAGCCAAAACCCACCTTTTATTGCAGGAAAATTATCCTGCACTTAGAAATAATAAGAAAGCAAGAAAAGGATTGTATGTATATCTTTTCAACGTAGTAATGAGGCATTATTCAACAAGCTAACCCCCAGGATTAATTATTAATTCAGTAGGAAAATTTACCTGTATTCGACCTGGCTATTTGCTATGAATTTGAATCCTGGATACTGTGCAGCTACATATAAATTTGTAGATTTTTGTTTGGTAGAGATATAAATGGGCTTTTCTGGTGACTCAGTGATCAAGAATCTGCCTGCAATACAGGAAACCCAGATTCTATCCTTGGATTAGGAAGATTCCCTGGAGGAGAACATGGCAACCCACTCCGGTATTCTTGCCTGAAGAGTCCTATGGACAGAGGAGACTGGTGGCCGACAGTCCATAGAGGTGTAGAGAGTCAGACAGGACTGAAGGGACTAAGCAGCAGCAGCAGAGATGTAAACATTTTTGTTTAATAGGAAAGATAATAATCTATTATTTCATTGCCCTGTAAAACATTAACTTCTTTAGTATCTAACCTAGAAATCGCTTCTTTTTTTTCCCTAGAAATAACCAGTTCCTCAAATGCTGTTAGAACCAGCTTTAGCATTCTACTGGTATTTATTTGTTACCAGTCAACAGGGAAGTTAAATCCATTTATATTTATTGTGAATGACATATTTGGACTCATTTCTACTGTTTCCTGTTTTATTTTTACCAGCTTCATTCTTTTTACTTCCTGACCATCTATTGGAATCTGAAAGGCATTTTTGTATGATTCTTCTATCTTTCTGCTATTTTGGGGAGCTACAGATTGTACTATTATTGTTATTATTTTAGTAGTTACTCAACATTTTAACATCTGCGGAACTAAAACACTGTGTAGAACATGTTGATAGTTATTTAATAGATCTATTTTCTGAGATTCCAAGAATGCTTTATCTGAGAAGACATAGGAAGACATAAAATGTTATGTTCTGGAAAACTTTGTTAGGTGACTCTAGTGACTGTTGTGGTGCCAAAACACTGATGAAGACTACTGTGAAATGTTTCAATAAAAACAAGCCAAAACCCACCTTTTATTGCAGGAAAATTATCCTGCACTTAGAAATAATAAGAAAGCAAGAAAAGGATTGTATGTATATCTTTTCAACGTAGTAATGAGGCATTATTCAACAAGCTAACCCCCAGGATTAATTATTAATTCAGTAGGAAAATTTACCTGTATTCGACCTGGCTATTTGCTATGAATTTGAATCCTGGATACTGTGCAGCTACATATAAATTTGTAGATTTTTGTTTGGTAGAGATATAAATGGGCTTTTCTGGTGACTCAGTGATCAAGAATCTGCCTGCAATACAGGAAACCCAGATTCTATCCTTGGATTAGGAAGATTCCCTGGAGGAGAACATGGCAACCCACTCCGGTATTCTTGCCTGAAGAGTCCTATGGACAGAGGAGACTGGTGGCCGACAGTCCATAGAGGTGTAGAGAGTCAGACAGGACTGAAGGGACTAAGCAGCAGCAGCAGAGATGTAAACATTTTTGTTTAATAGGAAAGATAATAATCTATTATTTCATTGCCCTGTAAAACATTAACTTCTTTAGTATCTAACCTAGAAATCGCTTCTTTTTTTTCCCTAGAAATAACCAGTTCCTCAAATGCTGTTAGAACCAGCTTTAGCATTCTACTGGTTCCTTCATCAATAAAAATGAAATGGTTGACAAGGGTTCATTCTATATTGGGAAAAGACTCATATGTTTAACTTTTGAAATTTTCTGTTGAAACTATGATGTGCAAGAATGAAACAATTATACATCAATATTTCATGATATATAGCTAAATTAATAATTTAAGTGTTAGGTAAAAATTGGGTTATTTTATCTTAATTACATTTTATATATTTTAAGCAGGTCAGAAACATTTTTATATATTCAGTGTTAATTCACATTGTATTGGAACATATATGCTTATTAGGTTATTGTGAGAACAGAAAATACAGCCTAGGGAGTGTCAGAAATGAGGTCTGTGTGTTAATAGAGATCAGGTATGCAGTATTAAGGAGCTTCAACTTTTTCCTACAGGTGATGGGGACCACTGAAGTGTTTTTTAAGGTCGAGTGGTGTGATTTTTAAAAGATGATTTGGCAGCAGTGGAAAATGCACAGAACGCCAGTTGAGACCCTGTAGTAAGGGCCTAGGGACTTCCCCAGTGGCTCAGCGGTAAAGAATCCGCCTGCAGTGCAAGAGACACAGGAGATGTGGGTTCAATCCCCGGATCAGGAAGATCTCCTGGAGAAGGGCATGGCAGCCCACTCCAGTTATCTCGCCTGGAGAATCGCATGGACAGAGGAGCCTGGTGGGCTAGAGCCCATAGGGCTGCAAGAAGTCGGACACAACTGAAGCCATTTAGCAAGGATGCAGTAAGGGCCCAGGTGGGACCCAGTGAGGGCCTGAGGGTTTAAAGCAGGACAAAGGTAATAGGGATTGAGAAGTGAAGTCACATTTAAGGTAAAACCTGCACAAATTGATAGTGATTCATTTTGCAGACACACAAGAAAGAAATCAGCAATGATTCTTATGTTTTTGGTATCAATAACTGGGAAAATGGAGGTAATAGTATTAACTGAGGTAGGAAAAACAGAAAGTGGAGTAGGGTGGAGGTGATAGTCTAAAGGCCAGAGACAAATGGTGGGGCCAAGAGGCATTGCTCTTTTAAATGGACATTGCCCCTTTAAGATCCTGCCCTTCCCCCGCCCTTAACCCACCAAGGCCCCTGCTGGATTTCCTTGCCCTAATTTAGTCTGTGCCAGAGCTTTTGCACATGCGCAGAAGGAAGAGCTGGCCTAATTAAAGCTCTCCTGAGGCTCAAGGTATTGCATCTGTGGCTCTTAGCAAAGAGTTCCATTTTGAGAGAAATTTTACCCATCTGACCATTCTTTAGTCATTTTTCTTTAGCTTAAGCTCTTTTCTACCTTAATTTTATAGTACTTGTATTTCTTTTTGTAACTCAGAAGTAAGGAACATCTGGGGTTTTTTGAATAATAAAAAATCAAAATAATGTTTTAAATAGTGTGTCTATCAAATATACACTTGTTGGGATATGAGGAAGACACAGAACTTCAGCTGGTAAATTACATAAAGCCTTGACGCAAATCTGATACTCAGTCATTATGATCTTCTTTTATTATAAAAAACCCTGCACACCTAACTACTGTGTCATGCTTTTGGCTTCTTTGGTAATTTGGTGTCCCAGACAGCTACTAAAATTTGCTTTGCAAGACAGTAGGCTTCATGTGTGTGAAGTGTTGCTTCAAATCCTTGGAAATCAATGTTGCCAGCCTGATGTTTACCAGACTAAATATACCCAGAGTGAGTGAGAACATTTTTCCTTGTGCATAAACCTTCATGCTGGATAGCTATTGTTAGTATGTCACAGCAATGTTCCTTAATAGAGATAGCCAAAGGACAAATACCTCTGTCAACATTATGTTGATATAAACACAGCAGATATGATAGGAGTGACCAGATCACAAGAAATCCAGATTTTGAGGGCAGTCGTCTAGGAGGAAAAAGCAAGAAGACGAAGGAGAAGCAAAATGAAAATGGAATTAGCAGTGAGATGGATGTATCTCTGTCATCTGGCCTCCCAAACCAACAGCTATCATTCAAAAACCATCCGTAAGTGGGTGAAAGCGTATACTAAAATAGATCTAAATTTAATCTAGAGGAACTGGCCATTTCCATGTCTCAAACCTTAGCAATAAAAGAATATGAATAGAGTTAGGACTAAAATTCAGGAGGTTACAGCAGAGAAAGATGAACTATGAGGGAAATTAGCCATTAATTATGTTTGAATTTAGATTGTAGAGTGTTTTGCTTGCTAAAAGTCCAATTTTACATGTTGTCCCAAGAGGCACTGAGCTTAGATAATAGGACATTCATTTAATTCAACAGATTCATTCCTGAGTGCCCAAGTTTAATGAAAATGTCAGGGATGTTGTTGCTGCTACTGCTGCTATTTTTCTAACATAAGGGAGTTCTACAACTAAGAAATACAGACTGAAATGATGAATTTGCTGTACTCATGGGGATGGATCAGTTGAGGCTATGATTCAGTAGGATGGATAAAATTTGCCAAATGCCCCAAAGTTGCCCCAGGATTAAAATATGGATGCTTTTGGAATTGCCTGAACCACTTAAGTTGGTTAAGTATTGCAAAAAGATGATGGTGACCTGCATATTAAGAGTCTGAACCCCAACTGGGCTTTCTCAGTCAAAACCAGAAGTTTACATTGCTTTCAAAACCTAGGAAGCCAAAGTAGATTTCAGAGAATCAAGTTTGATCCACTGGATCTACTCAGCTTCAGAAAGGAGAAGTCATCAGTCCTGAAACCACTCTGCAAAGTATTAAGTATGAGAATTCTTTCAACAAATGCGTTCTGAGCAGCCAGTCTGCACTGGGCGCATTGTTTGAGGCGAGGGGAAAAACACTGTTAAACCAGTAGAGCCTGTACCTCTCCCCAGTGGCGCTTGCCTTCCAGTGAAGACTTCATTCTTGGCTGCAGTACTGGATGGGGGGTAGGGTGAGAGCCAGGAGGAGGAACTGTTGACTATGGCAATTGCATACTTGCTTTAGTATCTGATCATGAAATGGACTCCACATCAAAAGATAACAATGCGAACCAACTGGACAATAAAGAATGATGGCATTCATTATGCCTTCTTCAATCTAAAGACTTCTTCCTATGTTTATCTGCCTTAAGAAGAATTAGCCAAATCTTGTTATCTCCATACAGTGGTGAAAGCGATCTATTAAAACCTTTTGTCTCAAACCTTAGCAATAAAAGAATATGAATAGAGTTAGGACTAAAATTCAGGAGGTTACAGCAGAGAAAGATGAACTATGAGGGAAATTAGCCATTAATTATGTTTGAATTTAGATTGTAGAGTGTTTTGCTTGCTAAAAGTCCAATTTTACATGTTGTCCCAAGAGGCACTGAGCTTAGATAATAGGACATTCATTTAATTCAACAGATTCATTCCTGAGTGCCCAAGTTTAATGAAAATGTCAGGGATGTTGTTGCTGCTACTGCTGCTATTTTTCTAACATAAGGGAGTTCTACAACTAAGAAATACAGACTGAAATGATGAATTTGCTGTACTCATGGGGATGGATCAGTTGAGGCTATGATTCAGTAGGATGGATAAAATTTGCCAAATGCCCCAAAGTTGCCCCAGGATTAAAATATGGATGCTTTTGGAATTGCCTGAACCACTTAAGTTGGTTAAGTATTGCAAAAAGATGATGGTGACCTGCATATTAAGAGTCTGAACCCCAACTGGGCTTTCTCAGTCAAAACCAGAAGTTTACATTGCTTTCAAAACCTAGGAAGCCAAAGTAGATTTCAGAGAATCAAGTTTGATCCACTGGATCTACTCAGCTTCAGAAAGGAGAAGTCATCAGTCCTGAAACCACTCTGCAAAGTATTAAGTATGAGAATTCTTTCAACAAATGCGTTCTGAGCAGCCAGTCTGCACTGGGCGCATTGTTTGAGGCGAGGGAAATACACTGTTAAACCAGTAGAGCCTGTACCTCTCCCCAGTGGCGCTTGCCTTCCAGTGAAGACTTCATTCTTGGCTGCAGTACTGGATGGGGGGTAGGGTGAGAGCCAGGAGGAGGAACTGTTGACTATGGCAATTGCATACTTGCTTTAGTATCTGATCATGAAATGGACTCCACATCAAAAGATAACAATGCGAACCAACTGGACAATAAAGAATGATGGCATTCATTATGCCTTCTTCAATCTAAAGACTTCTTCCTATGTTTATCTGCCTTAAGAAGAATTAGCCAAATCTTGTTATCTCCATACAGTGGTGAAAGTCACTTAGAAAGTACATTAGTGCATAAATTCACATGATTTTCAGAACCAAGTGAATCCTTAATTTACTGGCGTCCAGCCATTTGAGCCAGAAGATCATATTGCATTTTAAATGATATAAATTCCTCTTCATCAGTTTTCATTTCAATGAAAAAGTATCTTATCCTTAGCCAAACAGAGCAAATCAAATCCTCCTGTTAATTATCTGTTCTAGCACAAGATTTTGAGTATTGTCAGTTTTATTTGCCTCTCCCTCCAGGCCTGGGATTCTTCCTTCAGGTTTTTTTTTTTTTTTTTTAATATTAATTTATTTATTTGGTTGGCTGTGCTGGGTTTTTGTTGCTGCATGGCCTTTATCTAGCTGTGGAGAGCAGGGGCTACTCTCTAGTTGCAGTGCATGAGTTTCTCGTTGCAGTGGCTTCTCTTGTTGCAGAGGACCGGCTCTAGGTGCTTGGGCTTCAGTGGTTGTAACACAAAGGTTTAGTGGTTGCGGTGCAGGGGCTCTAGAGCACAGATTCAACCGTCGTGAATGGGCTTAATTGCTTTTCAGCAAATGGGACCTTCCTGGATCAGGGACTGAACCTATGTCTCCCACACTAACAGGTGGATTCTTTACCAAAGGAAACCCCCTTTACTTTTTTTTTAAATAAAGAAATTTTAAAATTGAATTACAGTTGATTTACAATTTTATGTTAGTTTTAGGTATACAGCACAGTGATTCAGTTATATATATAATTCTTTTTCAGATTCTTTGCCATTATAGGTTATTATAAATTATTGTATATAGTTCCCCATGATACACAGTAGGCCCTTGTTTATCTATTTTCTATTTAGTGGTACGTATCTGTTAATCTCAGATTCCCAGCTGATCTCTCCCTAATTCCTTTTCCACTTTGGTAACCATACTTTTCTTGTCTGTGAGTCTGTTTCTCTTTTATAAATAAGCTCATTGTGTCATATTTTAGATTCCACATATAAGCAATATCATACAGTATTTTTCTTTTTCTTTCTGCTTTACTTAGCAGCTGATCAGTTCCCCCTCCTCTTTTATCTTCTTAATAAGATAGTTACTTAAAAGAATTAGCCAAATCTTGTTATCTCCATACAGTGGTGAAAGTCACTTAGAAAGTACATTAGTGCATAAATTCACATGATTTTCAGAACCAAGTGAATCCTTAATTTACTGGCGTCCAGCCATTTGAGCCAGAAGATCATATTGCATTTTAAATGATATAAATTCCTCTTCATCAGTTTTCATTTCAATGAAAAAGTATCTTATCCTTAGCCAAACAGAGCAAATCAAATCCTCCTGTTAATTATCTGTTCTAGCACAAGATTTTGAGTATTGTCAGTTTTATTTGCCTCTCCCTCCAGGCCTGGGATTCTTCCTTCAGGTTTTTTTTTTTTTTTTTTAATATTAATTTATTTATTTGGTTGGCTGTGCGGGGTTTTTGTTGCTGCATGGCCTTTATCTAGCTGTGGAGAGCAGGGGCTACTCTCTAGTTGCAGTGCATGAGTTTCTCGTTGCAGTGGCTTCTCTTGTTGCAGAGGACCGGCTCTAGGTGCTTGGGCTTCAGTGGTTGTAACACAAAGGTTTAGTGGTTGCGGTGCAGGGGCTCTAGAGCACAGATTCAACCGTCGTGAATGGGCTTAATTGCTTTTCAGCAAATGGGACCTTCCTGGATCAGGGACTGAACCTATGTCTCCCACACTAACAGGTGGATTCTTTACCAAAGGAAACCCCCTTTACTTTTTTTAAATAAAGAAATTTTAAAATTGAATTACAGTTGATTTACAATTTTATGTTAGTTTTAGGTATACAGCACAGTGATTCAGTTATATATATAATTCTTTTTCAGATTCTTTGCCATTATAGGTTATTATAAATTATTGTATATAGTTCCCCATGATACACAGTAGGCCCTTGTTTATCTATTTTCTATTTAGTGGTACGTATCTGTTAATCTCAGATTCCCAGCTGATCTCTCCCTAATTCCTTTTCCACTTTGGTAACCATACTTTTCTTGTCTGTGAGTCTGTTTCTCTTTTATAAATAAGCTCATTGTGTCATATTTTAGATTCCACATATAAGCAATATCATACAGTATTTTTCTTTTTCTTTCTGCTTTACTTAGCATGATAATCTCTGAGTCAGTCCATGTTACTGCAAATGGCATTATTTCATTCTTTTATCTTTACCTTTTTTTCAGTCACAGGACCTTGTGCAAATCCAATGAAATTAATGCTTTTTTCTCAGGAAAACGAGAGTACTGAAGAAGGTGCGCTTACACACACACATTTTGAATGCTATTTTATACAAATCACTGAGCCCACTCCCCACATTATAAAAATGTTAATTTTAGGCTATGAGAAGTTAGGTAATAAGCTTAAGATGATTCAGAGACATAACTGAAAGTCACATAGTTAGATGGCACAACAGGACATAAAACCAAGTTCTCAAAAGTTGGTGGGTGGTTTTCTCTCATTTTGCATTTTATCTGTTTTTGTTCATTCTCAGTTCTGCTACAGGTCCCATCTCAGAATCATTTTTTTCTTCTCTGCAAATGTTAATACAGAACAATATTATCTTTGTAACACATATGCACTCTGATTCCTTTGTAAACAAAGTGAATGTGTCCCCAGATTCATGATTTTAAGGTTGGGACTTTAGCTGAATAGCCCTCCCACCGCCCCCTACCTCCCTCTCTGCGAAGCCAGACACTCTAGTTGGGCATAGATAATAACTCAGTAACATGATTGCAATCGCTAACACAGGCAAAAGACACTCTCATCTGTTGTGTTTGAAGCCAGAGAATGGAACAGCGCTGTAACGTTCCTTGTGGATTATTCCTTCCTCAACAGCCACTCTGCTTTTGACCCGAAAAACTGGGCCACAGAGATCCTACACCATCAGGCGCCTCTCCTATTGGGCTGTGAAAGTCTAGCATATGGCTAATTACAATTTACACCTCCTTAAGTGCTCTAACAATCCACTAAAGGATATTTTGTCTCTTTGGTTTACTGTTCGGAGCACTTTCTGCAGACAAAGCAGTAAACAGTTCCTTTGGAGGTACTTTTTAATTCCAAATGATGATGGAAGATTATGATCTTCTGTCTGGGTTCTTAATGATGTATTCTCGGCCTGATCTGTTACATGACTGTGTTCCTAATGATGTGTCACTGCCATTTACAGCATCCCTGTGACCAGCTTGCCGTTTCCTCACCGTCTTTGTCCCAGGGTGGAGACATGAGGTATGTCCTTGGAGAATACATGAAGAACTAAGATAAGTGAAAGAAGATGAGATTTTAGGAGCAAAATGTCTATGCTATAACATAAATTAATATAACTAACAAAGATATTTGATAAAAGATGCTTGAGTTGTTTTGTGTTTTTGTTTTTGAGGGGCGGATGTTGTTTTGTTTTTAATTTTTTGGACGGGTTGTCCTGCAGGTGGAATCTTAGTTTCCTGACCAGGGATCAAGCCTGCACCCCCTGCACTGGAGTTAGTCTTAACCACTGGACTGCCAGGGAAATTCCCTTTGTTTTTGTTTTTATCACTGCTCTTTTCAGCTGTGTGTTTGTGAGATAAAAACATGCTCTGTTGCAAAGAGATGGGTGTCTCTTGAAATAACATATAATGCAAAGTTGTTGCTTCAGACTAAAGACTTTAGCTTTTAGTTTGTTAGCTATCAGAATATAAGCTGATAATGAGACATCACTTTGAGAAGTTTTCTATTCAATGAAGTGGCTTGCACATAGAGAAGATGTGCTGATGGACATGTTTTACTTGAAGCTGGATATAGAAAGAAGGTAAGGATGAATTTAGCCCTGGGGTTTTCTAATGGCCCTGCCAACAGGTAACCAGCTGGCACCAAATAAAAGCATGACAACATGGTGCATTCAACTGAGACCCAATTTTCTGTTTTCCTTCAGCCAGGAAACAGCGAAAACACATTTCCCCTTTCTGACATGGGGCTGTACAGAAATAAAAAGTTTTCAGTTAAAAGAGTATAAATAAAAGTATGTCCAATCATTTATAATTTTAAAGTTTAAGCTTTGTAGTAGCGCTTTAGGCACTAAAGTGATCTATAAACTAAAGTGATGTGCACTCCGTGAGTTCTTGACCATATGAACAAACTTGAAAATGCTGATAATATAGATTTCAAATTTGAAAATTCAGCTTTGAGATCAATGTTCATGGGATGAATATCCTTAGGAGAAACCTATATCCTAATAAACAGACTTGATCTGTTACATGACTGTGTTCCTAATGATGTGTCACTGCCATTTACAGCATCCCTGTGACCAGCTTGCCGTTTCCTCACCGTCTTTGTCCCAGGGTGGAGACATGAGGTATGTCCTTGGAGAATACATGAAGAACTAAGATAAGTGAAAGAAGATGAGATTTTAGGAGCAAAATGTCTATGCTATAACATAAATTAATATAACTAACAAAGATATTTGATAAAAGATGCTTGAGTTGTTTTCTGTGTTTGTTTTTGAGGGGCGGATGTTGTTTTGTTTTTAATTTTTTGGACGGGTTGTCCTGCAGGTGGAATCTTAGTTTCCTGACCAGGGATCAAGCCTGCACCCCCTGCACTGGAGTTAGTCTTAACCACTGGACTGCCAGGGAAATTCCCTTTGTTTTTGTTTTTATCACTGCTCTTTTCAGCTGTGTGTTTGTGAGATAAAAACATGCTCTGTTGCAAAGAGATGGGTGTCTCTTGAAATAACATATAATGCAAAGTTGTTGCTTCAGACTAAAGACTTTAGCTTTTAGTTTGTTAGCTATCAGAATATAAGCTGATAATGAGACATCACTTTGAGAAGTTTTCTATTCAATGAAGTGGCTTGCACATAGAGAAGATGTGCTGATGGACATGTTTTACTTGAAGCTGGATATAGAAAGAAGGTAAGGATGAATTTAGCCCTGGGGTTTTCTAATGGCCCTGCCAACAGGTAACCAGCTGGCACCAAATAAAAGCATGACAACATGGTGCATTCAACTGAGACCCAATTTTCTGTTTTCCTTCAGCCAGGAAACAGCGAAAAACACATTTCCCTTACTGACATGGGGCTGTACAGAAATAAAAAAGTTTTCAGTTAAAAGAGTATAAATAAAAGTATGTCCAATCATTTATAATTTTAAAGTTTAAGCTTTGTAGTAGCGCTTTAGGCACTAAAGTGATCTATAAACTAAAGTGATGTGCACTCCCGTGAGTTCTTGACCATATGAACAAACTTGAAAATGCTGATAATATAGATTTCAAATTTGAAAATTCAGCTTTGAGATCAATGTTCATGGGATGAATATCCTTAGGAGAAACCTATACTTCCTTAATGAGAATGCAGAGCTAGGTGAGATGATCTGATCTTTCTCCTATTACGCTAAGTTGCTCGATGACTCCTAGAATTTCTTTTTTTGTTTGTTTGTTTGCATGAGAAATTAGATGGTGCCTTTCAATGAGGCAGTAACCCTGGAAGAAGCAGCAGTGGTCTGGTATCAGGGGGTCATTTTAAAACATGATGTGTTTAAAATATTCAAGATGGGATATTGAAGAAGTGGTATCAAAAACAACATAGCTCTGATAAAGACTCTCTCAAATACATCAGATGAGGTCCTGAACATTAGTGGTTTCCTTTTAATTAACATTTATTTTTTAACTTCAAATATACCTGTAAAGGTACCCCTAAAGCTCCTGAAGGATGGTTAAAAGAAGCAGGGAAAAGATAATGTGGCCAGCATTTATGAGAGTTCTACCACAATAGGGTTTGGGACTCTTAGACCTTAGGTTCAGATGGACCAACAGGCAGGTGGACCTGAAACACTAACCTGTTCAGGAGAATACACAACCTGGTCATCCTTGCAGCCCGAGCCACCTGCTGTGTGCTCAGAGACCAGGAAGTCTTGCACTTTCTACAGTGTCAATCCAGAGCAGAAGTGCGTCTGGAATTCTATCACAGTCATTCCTTCCTCCCTCTTTCCCTAGCAGCTCTCAAGGTCACTTTAAACTTTTTTTTTTTTTTTTTTAAATATGGTTCCCAAGGCAATTTTAAAATGGTTCCATACAGGGAAACAAAACTACAAAGTTATAGGAAACAAAATCTTTTACAGAAAAGAGACTGCTGGACTGGGTATAGCTTTTAGTGAAGTTTTTGTGTGCTAATCTTCTAATTCAATTATCTCTTCTAAGTTTATTTCTTTTTTTCAATTGGGTCGCTTACTGAGATTTATTTATTTACCTATTTATTTATTTATTTGGTTGCTCTGGGTCTTTGTTGTTACATTTTGGGCTTTCTCTAGTTGCCGTGAGCAAAGGCTACTCTTCATTGCGGTGTGAGGGCTTCTCATTGGGGCTTCTCTTGTTACAGAGCACAGGCTGTAGGTCCATGGGCTTCAGTAGTTGCAGCATGCAGGCTCAGTAGTTATGGTGTGCAGGCTTTAGAGTGCAGGCTCAGTAGCTGTGGCACATAGGCTCTAGTTGCCTGTGGTCTCTGGACCAGGGATCAAAAACATGTCCCCTGCATTAGCAGAAGGATTCCTATCCACTGTAATACCAGGGAAGTCCCTAGATTTGTTTCTATTGATTGGCTTTTCTCACAATTATGAGTTCCAGTTTCTTACTCCTAATATATGATTTTTTGCTTTGTTTTTAAATTGAATATAGTTGATTTATAATGTTTCAGGTAACAGCAGAGTGATTCAGACGTGTATATGTATACACACACATATATTCTTTGAATATTTCTCAAAACTTTTTACAAAGCCCTTTTTAAATTTTACATTCTTTTTCTTTCTCCAAGGGAATCTCATTCTGTCCTGTAGCTTTCACTGCCTGCTGTTTCACACTGAAAAGATCCTGGGGGTGTGTGTATGTGCATGTGTCTATTTTCTCAAAAAGCTTAGTCACTCAGTCATGTTCTACTCTTTGAAACCCCATGGACTATATCTACCAGGCTCCTCTGTCCATGGGATTCTCCAGGTAAGAAGCCTGAGTGAACCTCTGACCACAAGTCAAATGAGACCGAGGATGTGTCAGTGGATTTCAGAGTAAAACACCATCAAGGGGACAAGACTGTTCACCTCACACTCACCTTGTGCAAGATCACAGCATACCCCAGGTGACACAGCAGATATATCTGCTCCCAGGTCTCAGTTGCGGCATACAGGATCTTGAGTTGTGCCTATGAACTCTCTGATTCAACATGCGGGATCTAGTTCCCTGACCAGGGATTGAACCCAAACCCCTTGCACTGGGAGCTCAGAGTCTTAACTATTGGACCACTAGGAAAGTTCATTGTTTTTTGAGGTCCAACTTTATTTTTCCATTTATTAATTTCTTTGACTACACTGCATGGCTTGTGGAGATCTTAGTTTCCAGACCAGGGAATTCCTAGACAACTTTCCATTTCACGGTCAATCTAAGTGACTCCGCAGTTAAAAGCAACCAGTCAACTCCTGTTTATCCTTCAGTTTCCTGTGTAAGTGCCACCTCCTCCCTGAAGCCTTCTTCCTTTGCCCAGATCAGTCTGGGGCATCCTATGAGGCACTCTCATCTGCTCTCTGTGATTTTCCCTCACAGCACTTTACTACCACTGTGCTCCACAAGAGCAGTGCCAGGCTCTCTCTTATCCTCCACACCCATGTAGCACCTTAAGCAGGACTGTTTGGCACAAGAGGACATGCAGCAAATGTTGAATGAAAGAAGTGAATCCAGAAAATTAACTCCAACCACCGACTCAATGGACATGAGTCTGAGCAAACTCCTGGAGACAGTGAAGAACAGGGAAGCCTGGCGTGATACAGATGATGGGTCACAATGAGTTGCACATGACTTAGTGACTGAACAACGACAGAAACAATAACCGAAGTGTTTATTGATAATGGAGGGTGGAAGATATTCAGATAAAATTTCCAAAATGAAAGGAATACATCTCTACTGATAAGGCTTCAATTACTGGCATAATTCTTAGCCTCTAGAAAGTTAGAGGCTTTCTAGCTCCTGCAATTTCCTGGCTGTTCACCAGGAGGAAAGGGACCAGTGATGTCAGCCATTACCCCTGACTCTCTAGGTCATCTGTCCCTTGCTGGTATCACTCTGGTCTCTGTGGTCACATTACCTTCTCTTCTGTGATTAAATCTCCCTCTGCTTTTCTCTTGTAAGGACACTTGTGACTACATTAAACACTGTCTGAATAATCCAGGATAATCACTCTAAGTCAGGATCCTTACTCACACCTGTAAAGTCCCTTTTGCAATATAAGGCCACATTTACAGCTTCCAGGAATTAGGATGTTTGTGTCTCTGAGGGCCAGTAGTCAGTCTATCATAGGTCCATTTCCTACTTGAATTTCTATCCAGTTATCTCTTTAAAAAAACAAGTGCTTTATTTGTTTCTTTGGGGGTGGGGGAGTTGCTTTATCTTTCGAACTCTAAGAGGCTCTTCATAATTGTTCTTCATTTCTCACAGACCAGAACTTCGTTGTTTTTATAATAAAGAAAGTATCTTAGTCACAGTCATGTCCATCTCTTTGTGACCCCATGGACTATAGCCCACCAGTCTCCTCTGTTCATGGGATTTCCCAAGCAAGAACACTAGAGTGGTTGCCATTTGCTTCTCCAGGGCATCTTCCCAAACCAGGGATCAAACCTGGGTCTCCCGCACTGCAAGCAAATTCTTTATCATCTGAGCCACCAGGGAAGCCACCATAAGAAAGAGAAAGAATGTGCAAAACCAATAAAACACTTCAGTTTTGTTTTCTGTCAGGCATTTCTTTCGAAATGCACCTTCAGTGAAACTAAACTTAAGTAAATATTTATCTGATTAAAGGTTTGTTTTAGAGAGGACAAAGAAGAAAACTTCCAGAGAATTCTGTCAGGCAAAGTCCTGAGCAACACAGGTTTTAATGCTTCTGCTCTTAACAGATCTAGTCCCACCTACTTAGAAAGGAGAAATTCACGGTAGAGTACTTTTTGCTATGCTGCTTTGACTTTACAGACTTGGTGCTTAAAAATCAACTTAAGTGGAATTTCCCTTTAGGCCATTATCTCACAAATCTGACTACCTGCTCAACTACATACCCCCAGGTTAAGTCAAGTTTCTGACAGAAATAGCTTTGATGACAGCCCCCTGAAGGCACATAATTTGAGAGCCTGAGTGCAGAGCTTGGAGCTGCTCTCAGATGGAGACCCTTCATCTTAGGCCACGATCACGCCGGGAGGAGGCTATTCCTGGAAAGAACCCCAGCCTTCTCGGCTCAGTTGTCATGGACATGAATTCGTTACTTCCAGCCCAAGTGCTGGCCAGATACAAATATTATACAAGCATTCTATTTAAATAGGTAGTTGACATTTTTCTTGCAGCTACATTAAAAACAGCAGAAAAAATAAGTGAAATGAATTTCAATGATGCAGTTTACTGTAATGCCATCTAATGTTAGAACAAATCTAACTATTAAATGATAAATTTCTTTTATGTTTCTAATTTGACTGCCTGTTAGGAATATTATTAAGTGTAGGCGATATTTTACTTTGTGGCATTACTAGAAAAGATAGATGGCATCACCAACTCAATGGACATGAACTTGAGCGAACTCCGGGAGTGATAGAGTCAGACGGAGGCAAGGCTGGTGTGCTGCAGCCCATGGGGTGGCAGAGTCAGAAAAAGAGATATTCTACTTGGACCCAAAGCAGGTTAACCCTTTTCTTAAACCCATATCGATCCTGCATTGAACTAAACCCTGTGGCACTTTCTTGATATTTTTACTGACAGTCACTTCCCTTATCTCATTCTCTGATTAATGATTCCTGACAAGGGGCAAACTTTGTTTTGTCTCTCAGTCTCAGCTCTAGGCATGCCAAGAAAGGGAAAGAGAGGTTAATAAACCGGCCAAACTAACCAAACAAACAATAAAATCAAGAGAGAAGCAAAACCAACAAAGCAATCAAAAGAAAGAAAAAGCAAACATAAGCAAAGGTCTTCATAATTTAGGGAAACGGCTAGAAGAACTAAAAATAGAATGTGCAACTTTTTGACACATTATTATAGCTCCCTCTCTCTGCTGAAATTCCCTCAAGATTCTTCTCCTCTTTTTCCATTAGATCTTTTAGCATATGAATCATAGCTATTTAAAGTCCCTGTCTGATCCTTTGAATATCCGGATCAGAGTCTTTGATTGTTTTACTTCTTGGCACTGTTTATTTTCCCTTAATTTTTTATGTTGGATAACTTTTTTCTTTTTAGCTCTATGGCTTAAGAAACTTTTAAAATATGAATACAACTTTTGTTGACTCTAGATGGAGACCCTTCATCTTAGGCCACGATCACGCCGGGAGGAGGCTATTCCTGAAAGAACCCTAGCCTTCTCGGCTCAGTTGTCATGGACATGAATTCGTTACTTCCAGCCCAAGTGCTGGCCAGATACAAATATTATACAAGCATTCTATTTAAATAGGTAGTTGACATTTTTCTTGCAGCTACATTAAAAACAGCAGAAAAAATAAGTGAAATGAATTTCAATGATGCAGTTTACTGTAATGCCATCTAATGTTAGAACAAATCTAACTATTAAATGATAAATTTCTTTTATGTTTCTAATTTGACTGCCTGTTAGGAATATTATTAAGTGTAGGCGATATTTTACTTTGTGGCATTACTAGAAAAGATAGATGGCATCACCAACTCAATGGACATGAACTTGAGCGAACTCCGGGAGTGATAGAGTCAGACGGAGGCAAGGCTGGTGTGCTGCAGCCCATGGGGTGGCAGAGTCAGAAAAAGAGATATTCTACTTGGACCCAAAGCAGGTTAACCCTTTTCTTAAACCCATATCGATCCTGCATTGAACTAAACCCTGTGGCACTTTCTTGATATTTTTACTGACAGTCACTTCCCTTATCTCATTCTCTGATTAATGATTCCTGACAAGGGGCAAACTTTGTTTTGTCTCTCAGTCTCAGCTCTAGGCATGCCAAGAAAGGGAAAGAGAGGTTAATAAACCGGCCAAACTAACCAAACAAACAATAAAATCAAGAGAGAAGCAAAACCAACAAAGCAATCAAAAGAAAAAAAAAGCAAACATAAGCAAAGGTCTTCATAATTTAGGGAAACGGCTAGAAGAACTAAAAATAGAATGTGCAACTTTTTGACACATTATTATAGCTCCCTCTCTCTGCTGAAATTCCCTCAAGATTCTTCTCCTCTTTTTCCATTAGATCTTTTAGCATATGAATCATAGCTATTTAAAGTCCCTGTCTGATCCTTTGAATATCCGGATCAGAGTCTTTGATTGTTTTACTTCTTGGCACTGTTTATTTTCCCTTAATTTTTTATGTTGGATAACTTTTTTCTTTTTAGCTCTATGGCTTAAGAAACTTTTAAAAATATGAATACAACTTTTTTAAGTTGCTTTCCATTTACAATTACTACAAAATATTGGCTATATTCTACATGTTGTACGATACAGTCTTGAGCCTGTCTTACACTCAATAGTTTGTATCTTGAACTCCCTTCCCCTACTTGTTCCTCACCCCAACCATTAGTTTGCTCTCTCTATCTATGAGTCTGCTTCATATAATACTAGTTTGTTGCATCTGTTAGATATCACATATCAGTGATGTCATACAGGATTTGTCTTTCCCTGTTCAATGTATGTTCTATAATATTTGTCAGATGCTGGGCATTGTGGTGTGGAAGAACAGTTGAGACTGAGATAAATACTGTTTATGTCCAGAAATACATAAACATCTTTCTGTGACAGGGCAATAGATATGGAAGGTTAATCAATATAGTCAGGACTTGAGCTGAGTATACCACAGAGTTTCTGTTCAATGAAGAAAATCTAAACATATGTAATAAAAAGGTGAGAATATTAAGAAAAGATATTTCCAATATCCAGTATTAGCAAATGATACATCTCTAAAATATAGAAGAAACAACTTCAAATCAACAACAACATGAAGACAGGATGCCCAGTAGGAAAACAGTCAAAATGTACCTATAGACAATTTTCAGAAAAGAAACAGAATTAGCTAACAAGTGTGCTCAATCTCACTCTCTATAGAAATGAAAATTAAAATACTATTATTGCCAATCTGATTGATTGGCAAAACTTTCAAAGTTTGAGTATTTCATGTATGTGCAATAAAAAGGGAAAGAGAGGTTAATAAACCGGCCAAACAAAAAAAAAAGGGAAAAAAAAAGGGTCTTCATAATTTAGGGAAACGGCTAGAAGAACTAAAAATAGAATGTGCAACTTTTTGACACATTATTATAGCTCCCTCTCTGCTGAAATTCCCTCAAGATTCTTCTCCTCTTTTTCCATTAGATCTTTTAGCATATGAATCATAGCTATTTAAAGTCCCTGTCTGATCCTTTGAATATCCGGATCAGAGTCTTTGATTGTTTTACTTCTTGGCACTGTTTATTTTCCCTTAATTTTTTATGTTGGATAACTTTTTTCTTTTTAGCTCTATGGCTTAAGAAACTTTTAAAATATGAATACAACTTTTTTAAGTTGCTTTCCATTTACAATTACTACAAAATATTGGCTATATTCTACATGTTGTACGATACAGTCTTGAGCCTGTCTTACACTCAATAGTTTGTATCTTGAACTCCCTTCCCCTACTTGTTCCTCACCCCAACCATTAGTTTGCTCTCTCTATCTATGAGTCTGCTTCATATAATACTAGTTTGTTGCATCTGTTAGATATCACATATCAGTGATGTCATACAGGATTTGTCTTTCCCTGTTCAATGTATGTTCTATAATATTTGTCAGATGCTGGGCATTGTGGTGTGGAAGAACAGTTGAGACTGAGATAAATACTGTTTATGTCCAGAAATACATAAACATCTTTCTGTGACAGGGCAATAGATATGGAAGGTTAATCAATATAGTCAGGACTTGAGCTGAGTATACCACAGAGTTTCTGTTCAATGAAGAAAATCTAAACATATGTAATAAAAAGGTGAGAATATTAAGAAAAGATATTTCCAATATCCAGTATTAGCAAATGATACATCTCTAAAATATAGAAGAAACAACTTCAAATCAACAACAACATGAAGACAGGATGCCCAGTAGGAAAACAGTCAAAATGTACCTATAGACAATTTTCAGAAAAGAAACAGAATTAGCTAACAAGTGTGCTCAATCTCACTCTCTATAGAAATGAAAATTAAAATACTATTATTGCCAATCTGATTGATTGGCAAAAACTTTCAAAGTTTGAGATAGTGTGTGTTAACAAAAGAGAACATAAGAGCCCTCATGTGCTGGCAGCAAATGTGTAAACCTGTGAGCAGGGGACCAACATTCAGTCAACTTAGGAAGTAACCCATTCCTGGCTATGAGAAGAGTTAGTTTCCCAGAGAGGAAACTCTTAACTCTTGAACAAGACTAAAGAAAAGCATTGCCCACCATACCGCTGGCACTCAATAATTGTATATTGAACAGATTTCTGGAAGTGTTGATCACATTGTTTTCAGTAAGCAGGGTTGAGGCAACTCAATCAATCTACTGTTAAACATACAGGAAAGTAAAACATATACCAAAGTTACACTTGACAGTAGCTAACATTGGCCAAATTATTGCAGTATGCCAGGCAGTCTTTTAAGTGCTTTATGTGTATTCACGTAATTGTCCTCATAACAATACTGTCAGGTATTTATTTCACACAGAAGTGATAAAGTCAGATTAAGCAGGAGGTCATGCAAGCAGTAAGAGGGAGATCTGGGTTGGAACCCAGACACCCGGCTCCAGTAGTCGAGCACTGAGCCACATGTGACCAAGGGCTGCCTACCTTCTGTCCCGTGCATCTCTACTGGAGATCTGCCCTGTTGGTGGGACCATTCCCACCTTCCCAGCCAGCCCTTTCTGTCAAGGGTCTTCTTTCTCTCTTTGAGGGGAGACTGTTTACTGTCCAGGAGAGAGGAGTGTATCTTAATTAAGCTCAGAATGATTCTTCCCATATGAAGTTCGTGAAAGGATTTCCTCCCAGCCGTTTCAAATCTTTTAAGATTTTGTTATGAGGAGCTATGTAATAAAAAGGTGAGAATATTAAGAAAAGATATTTCCAATATCCAGTATTAGCAAATGATACATCTCTAAAATATAGAAGAAACAACTTCAAATCAACAACAACATGAAGACAGGATGCCCAGTAGGAAAACAGTCAAAATGTACCTATAGACAATTTTCAGAAAAGAAACAGAATTAGCTAACAAGTGTGCTCAATCTCACTCTCTATAGAAATGAAAATTAAAATACTATTATTGCCAATCTGATTGATTGGCAAAAACTTTCAAAGTTTGAGATAGTGTGTGTTAACAAAAGAGAACATAAGAGCCCTCATGTGCTGGCAGCAAATGTGTAAACCTGTGAGCAGGGGACCAACATTCAGTCAACTTAGGAAGTAACCCATTCCTGGCTATGAGAAGAGTTAGTTTCCCAGAGAGGAAACTCTTAACTCTTGAACAAGACTAAAGAAAAGCATTGCCCACCATACCGCTGGCACTCAATAATTGTATATTGAACAGATTTCTGGAAGTGTTGATCACATTGTTTTCAGTAAGCAGGGTTGAGGCAACTCAATCAATCTACTGTTAAACATACAGGAAAGTAAAACATATACCAAAGTTACACTTGACAGTAGCTAACATTGGCCAAATTATTGCAGTATGCCAGGCAGTCTTTTAAGTGCTTTATGTGTATTCACGTAATTGTCCTCATAACAATACTGTCAGGTATTTATTTCACACAGAAGTGATAAAGTCAGATTAAGCAGGAGGTCATGCAAGCAGTAAGAGGGAGATCTGGGTTGGAACCCAGACACCCGGCTCCAGTAGTCGAGCACTGAGCCACATGTGACCAAGGGCTGCCTACCTTCTGTCCCGTGCATCTCTACTGGAGATCTGCCCTGTTGGTGGGACCATTCCCACCTTCCCAGCCAGCCCTTTCTGTCAAGGGTCTTCTTTCTCTCTTTGAGGGGAGACTGTTTACTGTCCAGGAGAGAGGAGTGTATCTTAATTAAGCTCAGAATGATTCTTCCCATATGAAGTTCGTGAAAGGATTTCCTCCCAGCCGTTTCAAATCTTTTAAGATTTTGTTATGAGGAGCTGGAACCTCAGGCAGCCTCTTTCAGTCTTGAGGTTTGTTTTCAAAGAACCTGAGACAATACGGTGAGTCCCTCCTCCATGTCCCTTTCCCCTGGGGAACAGGCCTATGAAGCCCTAACAGGATATTCTTTGTGTATCTCTGTGTGCTGCCAAGAGGCTTTAGACATGTCAATCACCACATGAAGCCATGAGGTGGCGAATCCTTCAAAGGCAACCTATGTCTAGAGGGCTACTTCTAGGTACCCTAAAGGACCCCAGGCTCCTAAACATTGGCATCTTGTCTTATTTTTATAAAATGTTCTATTTTCTCCTTCTGTAGGTATTTATTATCTCTTTTAACCCTCTCTCTTTTCTCACTGGTCAGTGAGTTTCCTCCTTTGTAGGTGATCGGTTGACCGGGCTTGAATTTTGTCAGAAGAAGAGGTCTCCAGGTCCTGAGTCCAACACTGAAGGGCTGTGTGTCTGAGCTCAATGGAAACTATTTTCAAGATCTGATATTTGCTCAGTCGGTAAGTGCCACCCACTAGGGTCTGCACTGGGCTGTTTCTGACTCCATCCTCACGACCACTCTGTCAGCCAGGGCAAAGCATCCCTATCAGGCAGACACTGAAGTTCAGAGAGAGGAAGGGGCTCACCAAGAGTCGAACGGTTCAAAGCTCACAGAGCTGAGATTCAGCCCAGCTCTTTGGCACAACCATCTCAAAGTCCTCCATTCTTTTATGTTGTTGCTGATTTCCATGCTCTAAAATGCCAGTTAATTAACCTCTACTTAAATGGTGCATTTCTGTGTTTAATATTCCTTTTCCCCCCTTAAAACAAGATGGCTATAATTTAAAACACTCTCTTATTTTAAAATATTCAGTGGCCTAGAAGAGATGAATTAGCAAATGGAAATTTCCTGCAAGGGAAAAAAAAAATCACTTTATAACCTGAAACACAATTCAGTTCTTCTCAGGCCAAGCTCTGTCTCCACCAGCCTGACTGTTGTGTCAGGGAGAAGTCTCTTTTGCTTATAGCATGTTTGTTTAATGATTTAGCAAACACACGGTGCATTATGTACCAAGTACTATCGTGGACCTTTCATAGATATTAACTCCCTTTGTCCCACAGTTGAAACAAATAATATCATCCACATCTTACAGATGAGGAGACTGAGGTCCAGTGAGGGTTATTTATATGTAAGTGGCACAGGCAAGATCTGAACCCTAGAGGGTTGCATCTAGGGTCCAGAGGCATATGCCTCGCACCATGGTCCTTGTTTGCTAACTCATGTTCTGTGCTCTGCCAAGCAAAGTAGAAAACCTGCATGTAGGAGGCAAGAGAACTCAAAGAGGGGACTCGAAGACTCGGAGATTCCCTTCTCTGTGGAAAAGGAGCTTTGAAGGACGAACAATCTATCATGAAACGATCCTCAGCACCTCCATCAGCTGCGCTGTTCCAGGGGATTATTATTGTGGCCTCAGAAAGGAAGAGGGGGCCCTCAGATATTGTTAACTGACATGGCTTTGGTCAGAAGCAAATTAATGTGAAGGAGAAACGTGGTCATCTTTTAGATAACCTATAGTGAAGTGACTGCCAGCGCTGGCTTTATGCACTCGAACCATTTGCCTGGCATTTTAGAAGAAGGATCCAAGGTGTTCAGAACACTTTAGACTCAAGTAGAGCAAGTTGTTGAATCAGGAAAAAAAAGTGTGTGTGTGTGTGTGTGTGTGTGTGTGTGTGTATATATATATATATCTTTCGAGACAAACTGGATTGATACGTTTGGTTCATAGTCCTGAAATGGAAGGATTAAGAAAAAAAAAGAACTGCATTTTGCTTCTGCTTTTATAGTTGATAGGATGAAAAATACTCTCAATTCTGCCTTTATCCACAGAAGGGAGCAGAGCAGTTATAAAAGCCCAGGTTTCTGCACCATGTAATCCGGCTCTGCCACTCAGAGTCTGATTCTCTGTCTGTGGAATATCCCAGCTTCTTTTCACTTTTTTCTTGGTTCCAGCCTTTGGATTAGTTAGGTCACAACAGGAAGAATGGAATAAAACTAAAAAGATGCAAGACCAATTAGCTCACAAATTTGCTTTAAAAAAAAAAAAAACAACCCAGATTCTTTCTGGCTGTTCTGGGTCTTCGTTGCTGCACAGGCTTTTCTCCAGTTGCGGTGAGTGGGGAGCTACTATAAGTCACAGTGCACGGGCTTCTCATTGCAATGGCGTTTCTTATTGAGGAGCAGGGGCTCTAGAGAACACAGGCCTCCATCGTTGCAGCTCACTGGCTCTAGAGCACAGGCTCAGTAGTCAATGGCCCACAGGCTTAGTTGCTCCATGATATATGGGATCTTCCCAGATCAGGGATTGAACCCGTGTCTCCTGCATTGGCAGACAGATTCTTTGCCACTGAGCCATGAGGGAAGCCCCTACAAGTTTCCTTTTTTACAAAGTTGATAAGAAAGAGTGTTTCAAACAGGACCATAAGTTGTATGGAATAGAGACCCACCAAAGTTTCTGGGGAAATTCAGAAAACCCTGGAAGGCCCAAGGCTGGGTCTGTCTCTTAGCATTTCTGTTTTCCTCTCTCTCTCAGCCTTCCCCTTTCTTTTCCTCTGTCTCTGAGTATCTTTGTTTGTTTCTGTCTACACTCTGTCCACTTTTTCCCACCAGCCAACTTCTGTCTTGTCTGTTTTACAGAGCATTGACTTTACCTCCTTGTAACATCACCATTAGTGTGATTTTAAAAATCAGTTTGATACCAGAACCGCCCTCTCCCTTCAGCTCCATGACTGTATTGCTCAGTCTCTCAGTTTCCCAGTTCCTGGTTCCCAGGAGAGCTGTTTAAATGGCACATCTTTTCAAGACAGGCTGCACAAGCCATAGGCTAGTCTTTAAACCTGTGACCTTTGAGCAAGTTGTCCACAGTTCATCAGCAATGACAACTGTATAACAAGTGACTATTTCAGCTACAGGGACTGGATGGAGATGGGTCTTTCTCTTTGAGGGTGTGTGGGTGGACCAGTTTCTTAAATGAGTCCAGTGCAGCGCAGGTGAAGTTCAGTTAAAATGAGTACATTGCCTGGAGACATCCTTTAGAGGTCATCTCAGTGTTTGTGCCACTGACCTTACTCTACATTAAAAAGTGATCAATGTCTTTATGGTCCTACCAGGACAAAATCCTTTGGATGGGCTCCAAGATGGATGCTTTTGATATTAATGTCAAGTATGGCTGAGTTGGATTATAGAGATTTGGTAGGGTCAAACCTGTCACTTTACTTTCTGATAGCATAAGTAGGTGAATATAATGACCTGGGACACTGAAAAGATCTGATGACACAGACCTGGGTCATTTGTCATTTGTACCATGTGTGACCAGTCTTCAAACCAGCTTCTCATCTGCAAGACATAGACAAACCAGTAGTGTCTTCTTCACAGGAAGACATGAGAATTGAATACATACTAAAGTACTTTTGCGGCACCTGATTCTGTTAGGCTCTTGATAAGTGATATCTCTGAGCAGCTCTATCTCCTTTCCCAGGGCATCCTACTGTGGCCTGAATTTTACCGAGGGGGGCCATTAAAATACTGTAGAGACTTGGTAAATATGACCTACATTCTAATAACTGGCTATTTACTCTCTGGCCATCTTTTAAAACCCTCTGAAAACACCAACAAGAACAACAACAGAGTAAGAAGCCTCATTTTCAACAAACCAATGAAACAGGCGAGTTATCACTCAGACTTCTTAGTGACAAACAACAAAATCAATTCTTGCAGATATAAGTAGAAAAGGATATACAAAAGAGATATTTTGAAGCTCACTGACTCACTGGGAAAGCCTAAAATCAGGGTCAGAAAATGACCGTGAACAAACAGAGATAAAAGAGAATACAAATATTCCCTGGCACTGCCTACACCCCAGGGGTTTCCCAGTTCCTGGTTCCCAGGAGAGCTGTTTAAATGGCACATCTTTTCAAGACAGGCTGCACAAGCCATAGGCTAGTCTTTAAACCTGTGACCTTTGAGCAAGTTGTCCACAGTTCATCAGCAATGACAACTGTATAACAAGTGACTATTTCAGCTACAGGGACTGGATGGAGATGGGTCTTTCTCTTTGAGGGTGTGTGGGTGGACCAGTTTCTTAAATGAGTCCAGTGCAGCGCAGGTGAAGTTCAGTTAAAATGAGTACATTGCCTGGAGACATCCTTTAGAGGTCATCTCAGTGTTTGTGCCACTGACCTTACTCTACATTAAAAAGTGATCAATGTCTTTATGGTCCTACCAGGACAAAATCCTTTGGATGGGCTCCAAGATGGATGCTTTTGATATTAATGTCAAGTATGGCTGAGTTGGATTATAGAGATTTGGTAGGGTCAAACCTGTCACTTTACTTTCTGATAGCATAAGTAGGTGAATATAATGACCTGGGACACTGAAAAGATCTGATGACACAGACCTGGGTCATTTGTCATTTGTACCATGTGTGACCAGTCTTCAAACCAGCTTCTCATCTGCAAGACATAGACAAACCAGTAGTGTCTTCTTCACAGGAAGACATGAGAATTGAATACATACTAAAGTACTTTTGCGGCACCTGATTCTGTTAGGCTCTTGATAAGTGATATCTCTGAGCAGCTCTATCTCCTTTCCCAGGGCATCCTACTGTGGCCTGAATTTTACCGAGGGGGGCCATTAAAATACTGTAGAGACTTGGTAAATATGACCTACATTCTAATAACTGGCTATTTACTCTCTGGCCATCTTTTAAAACCCTCTGAAAACACCAACAAGAACAACAACAGAGTAAGAAGCCTCATTTTCAACAAACCAATGAAACAGGCGAGTTATCACTCAGACTTCTTAGTGACAAACAACAAAAATCAATTCTTGCAGATATAAGTAGAAAAAGGATATACAAAAAGAGATATTTTGAAGCTCACTGACTCACTGGGAAAGCCTAAAAATCAGGGTCAGAAAATGACCGTGAACAAACAGAGATAAGGAAGAGAGAACTACATCAATATTACACCAGTGGCACTGCCTACACCCCAGGGGACAACTCTGGGGCTGTGCATTCTATGGATTTGGACAAATGTAAAATGACACCATCACAGTATCACGTGGAGTGTTTTCCCTTTCCTCTGTGTTCTGCCCACTCATCCCTGGTTCTTTCCCTCACACATTCCCTCCCTCCAGGCTCTGTGACAGCCATCTTGGCACCATCGGGGGGAGTGGTTATCAAGCAGCTGAGGATGGAAGACTTGAGAGGTTAGAAGAGTCTGGTGTTTGGATGACATTGTTAAGTCACTGAATCCACCTTTAGACTGCCTTCCTCCCAAATTCCCATGGCTTAAGGGTTATGATTCAGGTCAGTTTTGAATGTACTGCTGTAGTAATTATTTAAAGCCAAATGCACCCTAACTGGTATATTCCCCTTAAAGTGTTGGGTTCATAAGCCCTGACCTACATCAGAGGCCCTCCCCACTCCCTTTGCCTATGCCCTTGAGGAATCTACAATGTCCAGGGGACAGTCTCAGCTTTCAGTTCAGTGGCGCTACCGCC
Source organism: Tragulus kanchil (assembly GCA_022376925.1). NCBI lineage: Eukaryota > Metazoa > Chordata > Mammalia > Artiodactyla > Tragulidae > Tragulus > Tragulus kanchil. Next base: position 131,282,495 of record JAIOJX010000024.1, read on the forward strand.
TTAACTCCCAGGATTGTTCTTTCTTTAGATTATAAACCCTCTATGTCAGCGGGTTGTGGGGAACAATAGTCGAGTTTCTCAAGTGGGAGTGAGGCATATCTCCCACTTCTACCTTCTTGATTCCCAAATAGGTAGATTCTTTCTTTTTTTAATTGGAAAAAAATTAACAAAGTATAGTTGACTTACAATGTTTTAGGTGATAGAGAAGAGTGATTCAGTTATACATACATATCTATCTATCTATCTATCTATCTATCTATCTATATCTTCTTTTTCGGGTTCTTTTCCTTCATAGGTTATTAGGAGATATTGAATACAGTTCCCTGAAGTAGATTCTTGCTATGCCAGAAATGGCACCATATCTTGGCCACTGGTTCAGAAAATGAACTTTACCTCCTCAAACCATGCTGCAGCCTCATTTGCTTTTCGTTCCTAGTGAGGCTCCACACTGAGCCTTTGGTGGGCTGTTCTTCTCCTCTGTCCTAGGCAGTGTTCAATGGTGGTGACAAGGACACTTTAAGAGCTAAAGGAACTGGCATATGTGAGGTTCTTAGAATAGAGACAGGCATTTAAATATTAGCTGTCATTACTATTCTATAAAGCCAGCAGCTTCTGGATGATAGGGATTAAGTCCCGAGAATCCCACTGGTTTCCTTCTTTCAGAGCACAGTGAGTCCCTTGATCCCAACCAAGGCTGCGGAGGGTGCCATGTCAGAGTACTGGGCACCTCTCCTTCGACAGAAAACAAGGAGGCTAAAAACATGGTGGGCAGGGAAAACAGTTCTGAACCCAGAACATAGAGCTATTCTAGGAAGGACAAATTTCTGCCTTCCCACTTGAAGGCAAGAGTCCAGGAGATGGCTGGGTTCCTGGGAAACACAGTACCACATTAGGATCCTCGGTTAGTTAACACTAACAAGCAAGTCAGGACCTCATAAATGGCAAAAACAGGACAGAAGGGAAGTCCCTGATGTTAAGTGTAGCACAAGTTCTGACTTTACCATCATAGCTGATGACGGCTGTTCATGAACCTGTTGGACAAGCCCTGGGGGGAGGAGGGTGACATCTCACTGAGCAGGTAGTCTTCTTCTCTACCTAATTAAAATCTTTCTCTTTGGAGGGTACTTTGGGGTAAATATTTATTTGAGACACTGATCGTCACATTTCTGGATCATTCTCAGGGTCTATCACCTACTTCTTCAAACCTTCTTGCATCTTGTGCTAGTCCCTGCTCATCCAACCAAATCAATGCCTACTGCTTGTGAAGCAGAATAGACCCTGACCTCAGGTCGTCTCTCCTAAGAAAGTGCACTAGCGTTCCTCTTCAGCTTCTGCCTCTAGAGCTGTTTTCTTTCCTGACTGTCCTTCAGGGCCGCCTTGAGTAAGGCTGTAATGCTGTGACAGCCACATCTACTGGTATCTCCGTATCAAGCAGAGCAGCTGTAAACAAGGGTTGCTTACCCCCCTATCTTTATCCAAGCTCATAGGAATGGATTGAAGATCAGCCGTGGAGAAGGATCTGTTCATATGACTATTACATCTTTAGGGTCTATTCAGCCAGCCCTACATACAAACACCACTTCTACCTGATGAAACAGAGCTGGGGGACTTGCTGAGCACAATGGCTGAGAGAGGGGCAGTTCTTGTCCTTTTCAACCTCAACAGTAGGCCCTGATATTTGGCAAAAACCATGTAAATAAAGGTGCATCAATTTAATAAGAAGAGAATAATCTTTTGAATAGTGTAAAGCAGGTGTTGGCAAACTTTTCCTATAAAGGGCTAGATAGTAAATATTTTGGGCTTTGTGGGCCATACTCAACTTTGACATGGTGTTATACTAGCCATTGATAATGTGTAAGCAAATGAGCATTCACACTCATTCATACAGACACTGAAATTTGAATCTCATAATTTTCATGTCATAAAATATTCTTATTCTCCACCATTTAAAAATGTAAACATCAGTGGTAGCTTGCAGGCCATACAAAACAAGCAGAGGGATGGGTCTGGCCCAGTGCACTAGAGTTTGCCCACCACTGGTATAGAATATTATGTTTTGCAAAAGGATTTTGGTTTCCGAGATAAACTCACTGATGCAGGTAGGGAAGAAATGACTAGCCCCATTTTAAGAGAAGGGGAAAGTCTCAGAAAGATTAAGCAAAGTACTAAACGTCACAGTTAATAAGAAACAGAGATGAGTATCTAACCCTACTGACTTTTCCCTAATTAAAATCTTTCTCTTTGGAGGGTACTTTGGGGTAAATATTTATTTGAGACATTTCTTTGGATCATTCTCAGGGTCTATCACCTACTTCTTCAAACCTTCTTGCATCTTGTGCTAGTCCCTGCTCATCCAACCAAATCAATGCCTACTGCTTGTGAAGCAGAATAGACCCTGACCTCAGGTCGTCTCTCCTAAGAAAGTGCACTAGCGTTCCTCTTCAGCTTCTGCCTCTAGAGCTGTTTTCTTTCCTGACTGTCCTTCAGGGCCGCCTTGAGTAAGGCTGTAATGCTGTGACAGCCACATCTACTGGTATCTCCGTATCAAGCAGAGCAGCTGTAAACAAGGGTTGCTTACCCCCCTATCTTTATCCAAGCTCATAGGAATGGATTGAAGATCAGCCGTGGAGAAGGATCTGTTCATATGACTATTACATCTTTAGGGTCTATTCAGCCAGCCCTACATACAAACACCACTTCTACCTGATGAAACAGAGCTGGGGGACTTGCTGAGCACAATGGCTGAGAGAGGGGCAGTTCTTGTCCTTTTCAACCTCAACAGTAGGCCCTGATATTTGGCAAAAACCATGTAAATAAAGGTGCATCAATTTAATAAGAAGAGAATAATTTTTTGAATAGTGTAAAGCAGGTGTTGGCAAACTTTTCCTATAAAGGGCTAGATAGTAAATATTTTGGGCTTTGTGGGCCATACTCAACTTTGACATGGTGTTATACTAGCCATTGATAATGTGTAAGCAAATGAGCATTCACACTCATTCATACAGACACTGAAATTTGAATCTCATAATTTTCATGTCATAAAATATTCTTATTCTCCACCATTTAAAAATGTAAACATCAGTGGTAGCTTGCAGGCCATACAAAACAAGCAGAGGGATGGGTCTGGCCCAGTGCACTAGAGTTTGCCCACCACTGGTATAGAATATTATGTTTTGCAAAAGGATTTTGGTTTCCGAGATAAACTCACTGATGCAGGTAGGGAAGAAATGACTAGCCCCATTTTAAGAGAAGGGGAAAGTCTCAGAAAGATTAAGCAAAGTACTAAACGTCACAGTTAATAAGAAACAGAGATGAGATCTAACCCTAGTCCCCAGGATTCAGCTACTCTTCCACCATACCTTTCTCATCGTCCTGACAAATTTTAGGAAAAGCTCTCAGCTCCTGGTTAGGTATACCCACAGGTGAAGCAAGAGGTCTCATGACTAGGGTGTGCTAGTATGTTCTGGAATTTGCTAGTACATTTCTTTGTTAGTTAAGGAATGATTTGCGTGCACTGTGAGGAGGACTGACAGAGGGAAATACATCTGCTGACGCTCTGCAACCCCAGAAACTCAGGAAGCAGGCCCCGAGGGATTCGAGCCGCCTGGGAAATCTCTTATGGCAGTCCTGCCATGTATCCAGCACAGCCCATCTCGAGGCCACATGGCCTCTGCTTTTCTATCTGTTATGTGTCCCAAAGGCCCAATACAAGGAAGAAAGAGAAGAAAAGGAAAAGAGACTACAAAATGTGAGTTTATGTCTAAGTGATAGTGTAGAAACTAGAATGTCCTCTTTGGTGTGCCATCTACAAGTTGATATTGTACCATAGCATTGACTGCAGGGCCCTGGCGATGGCCCTATGATTTGAATATCCATTCCTCCCTGGACACAGACTTCTGAGTCATAGAAAAGGTGACGGTTTTCATTCAACTGGAAAGTCACCTTCAAAGTTAACTACTTATTAAAAAACAAAACATTAAAATGATCAATCTATACATATAAATGTGTATATGATATGAATATATTAATACAATATATATCCTATTGTATAACTATACAGATTCCAAAGTGACATAGGTGGTTAAGAATTTGCCTGCAATGTGGGAGATGTGAGCTTGATTCCTGGGTTGGGAAGATCCCCTGGAGAAGTGATCTTCCAGTATTCTTTTTTTTTTTCTTTATTTTTGGCGGGGGGTGGGGGTGGCGGGTTGGGGAGGGAGGGGAGTGGGCGGGCCACTTCTATTGGTCTTTCATTTATTCATTTTCATTCATCTTTGTCCTTTGGCCTGTGTGGGCCTCCCATCGCAGTGGCCTCTGTTGTCGCAGAGCACCAGCTCTGGGCACATGCACTCCAGATCTCTGGCTTGGTAATAGGACACATTGGTCCAGCCGCTCTGCGGCACGTGGGATCTTCCCAGGCCAGGGATCAAACCAGTGCCCCTTGAACTGCAAGGCGGTGTCCTTACCCACTGGACCACCAGGGAAGCCCTTCCAGTATTCTTACTTAGAGAATTCCATGGACTGAGGAGCCTGGCAGAGACCCATGGGGTCTGAGTGACTAATACTTCAAGCAGAATAAGATTTAAAGATATCTAAGGACTTAGTCTTTTCAGACTGCCATAAAAAAATACCACAGACATTTATTGCTTATAGATCTAGAGGATGAGAAGTTCCAGATCAAGGTGCCAGCCTTTTTAGTTCCTGGAAAGGACTCTTTTCCTGGCTTGCAGATAGTTCCCTTCTTTCTGTGTCCACACATGACCTCTCTTTGTGCAGCTGGGGATAGAGAAAGAAGCTCAAACTCTCCAATGTCTCTTCTTCTATGGGCATTAATCACATCAGACCAGGGCCCCGCATCTATGATGTCATCCAATCCTAATTACTTCCCAAAGGCCACATCTCTCAATTCCATCATGGGGGCCAGGGGATGGTGTAGAACTTCAACATATGAATTGGAGAGGGACATAAACATTCAATCCATCACAAGTACTCTTTTCAATAATAAACTTTCCTCTTTTCTCAAACACAGGGGGAAAAGTTATCCATTATTCATTGATTTACTATTATTTTAATAATTTCTGAGCCCATACTATGTGCCAGATCTGTGCTTTTTCAAGGAGTGAAAGCCTCACGACTCACAGACCTCCCCACAACCCATAGTAAACATCCCCCAACTACCTTTCTCCCTGGCTCTCATTATTACCTATTCCTTTTCATGTGCAGTTATTGAATAAATTTCCCAAGGGTTTTTAAATACGTTTTTTCTTAGATCTCCACTTTTCCTTTAATGTGGCTCAGTCAACAGAAGAGGATAACTGCTATGTGCACCCCATGTTTCCCAGTGTGATGATCAGCAGCTCTGTGTTTGCAATTAGCTTTTACCGCCTCAAAGGAAAGGGTCTCTCTGCCCACAGGTACTATACTTGGCTTTTCTTTTTTCTTTTTCTTTTTTGGCCACTTTTGTTGGTCTTTCATTTATTCATTTTCATCCATCTTTGTTCTTTGGCCTGTGTGGGCCTCCCATCACAGTGGCCTTTCTCGTCACAGAGCACCAGCTCTGGGTGCATGCGCTCCAGAGCTCCGGCTCCGTAGTTGGACACATTGGTCCAGCTGCTCCATGGCACGTGGGATCTTCCCAGGCCAGGGATCAAACAGGCGTCCCTTGCACTGCAAGGTGGTGTCCTTATTCACTGGACCACCAGGGAAGCCTCTATACTTGTTTTGTAAGTGTTTAAGAATTAGTTGCTTGGATTTATAATTTTTCTCCTTCTTAAATTCTTAGCTGGCATCCAGGTTGCGTATAAGATGGATTCAGACTTTTCAAATGATCATACTTGTCCCTTCCACAAAAAAACATACATTTTAAACACTTACATAGGTAATATTAAAAATAATGTTTAAAACAGAAATATAAAGTGATTTCCCATAATTACCATCAACTTGATAGAAACAGAGTCAGAAACTCTACAGTTCTAAGAGGGTAATGGAAAGGGTTACTGAGGTCCTCACACACCACTTTGAGAAGCAGGAGTACAAGTGCATGGAACAGGGCTTCTCACATGCCCAGATCCCTTGACCCATTCCTTCTATGCTCACAAGCCCTCACACTGAGACCGGGAACATGGGGTTCCCAGTCCTGGTGTGATGGCACACAGATGAACAGAATCACTGTGGGGTGTACCATGGGTACGTGTTACTTGTATGGCTTTTAAGTATGCAAACAATTTTCTTCTTCCACAAATGAAGGCACAGTCAAGATTTTTTCCATCAGCCCCATTGCTAAAGGAAACAGGAGGTCATAAGGCATGACCTGTAAGACCACTCTAGTTCCATCTTGCCTAAACTCACAGCCCAGACCCACAAATGACCAGCTGAACTTTAGTCAAGGTGTTTAAAACTAATAAAGCTTCCATTTCTTCATCTATAAAATGGAGGTTATAATAGGACTTGCATGCATACTAGATAAGAGGTTTCAGTCATATCTAACTCTGTGCAACCCTACGAACTGCAGCCTGCCAGGCTCCTCTATCCATGGGATTCTCCAGGCAAGAATACTGGAGTGGGTTGCCATGCCCTCCTCCCAGGGATCTCCCTGACCCAGGGATTGAACTTGCATCTTTTATATCCAGGTGTGATCTATAATAGGACGTAGATTATAAATTATGAGAATGAATTCAGAATATGAATAAAAGAGCAGCATATTTGGCATTTAGGGTAAGTATTAATAAAGGTTAGCTAAAATAATAATGTTTTCAAAACTACTACCACTAATTATTATTATTATCATCATCATCACTATTATTATTGAGAGGTCATCTATTGTAGTGGTTAATAAAGAGGGCTTAGGCTCACATAAATCTAGTCAAGATCTAGCTCTGCCACTTACTCACTCTGTGATCTTAGGCAGCTTGCCTTACTTCTCCTAGCCTCAGTTTCATCATATCAAAAAAGTACATACAGCATCACAGATGTTAAATGTGCACTAAGTCATGTGCCTAAGAAAACAGAAACTATACTGGCTATTTTAAAAAGAACAATTACACCATAAATCATAATTGTTCAATAAATGTAACCAATGATAATGACAGTGCTGTATTAAATATGACAGGGAGAGAAGAATTATGTTTAAGAGTGTTAGATCCATGTTTCATTGGGTCAAGAAAATCTATTATTATTGATAAGGGGGTGGTGGTCCTAGCTGATGTGGGAAATAGCAAGTACATAAAAGTACATGGTCAACCCTTCTCATATAATCTCAAACCTCTAGAGCAGCCTAGAACCCTGAGACAAGCTGAGACTGCATATGCATCATTAGTGACATAAAGAACACACAGTTTTGAAGCAAGGAAGACAGGAAACTTAGAAATGATGTCGTCCAACACTTTAACATGTTTTAAATGAGAAAACTGAGGTTCAGGGAGAGAAAATGATTTGCCCCAAATCAGGATTAGGTACTTAATCTTTTTTTTTTTTTTTTTTTAAAGATTTCTTTCTTTATTTATTTTTGGGGGTTGGGGAGGGAGGGGAGCAGGCGGGCCACTTCTATTGGTCTTTCATTTCTCTATTTTCATCCATCTTTGTTCTTTGGCCCGTGTGGGCCTCCCATCACAGTGGCCTCTGTTGTTGCAGAGCACTGGCTCTGGGCGCATGCGCTCCAGAGCTCCGGCTCGGTAATTGGACATATTGGTCCAGCCGCTCCGCGGCACATGGGATCTTCCCAGGCCAGGGATCAAACTGGCGTCCCTTGCACTGCAAGGCGGTGTCCTTACCCACTGGACCACCAGGGAAGCCCCAGTACTTAATCTTAATAGACAGTCAACAAGGCTTTGCTAAAACAATTAGAAAAGGATGTTTTTTGCATCTCTATATTTCTACATTTGTATGTTGGTGTGACTCTGAGTTTTTGGTTGAAGATTGTGTTTACAGGTAAACTGTAAACTAAGAGAGGGAAAGACAGTTATCAGAACTTTCAAAACATCTGAATGTTTCATCTGTGACTTTGTATATATAAATTCTAAGAGAAGGGAAATTCTTACTGAGTACTCACTAAGGGCCAGTTACTTTTATATAAACTGTCTCATGGAAGCCCTATGACAATGCTAGTAAAAAATTTACCCATCAGGATTCAGTGCAGAAAACAGAAATTACACTGGCTATTTTAAAAAGAAAAGGGAACTTTAATGCCTACAAAACTACTGAAAGGACTAGATGGGCAAGCTTTAGACAAGAACTTCAGGAAAAATGGCTCCAAACATCACCTTCAAAGTCGCATGCCAAGGGAACTTCTCCTTCTGCTCCAGTTTTCAGTTCATGGTTGCTAAGAATCTAGAAAATGCCACACCCCTGCAGACCCTGCAATCATACCTTCAAAATCATGCATCAGGGACATGACTCCAACCAGGACTGTTGTCCCCAGAGCTATGCTACCACTGCTCTTAACCACACCAACCCTCAAGCAGAGACTGCATATGCATCATTAGTGACATAAAGAACACACAGTTTTGAAGCAAGGAAGACAGGAAACTTAGAAATGATGTCGTCCAACACTTTAACATGTTTTAAATGAGAAAACTGAGGTTCAGGGAGAGAAAATGATTTGCCCCAAATCAGGATTAGGTACTTAATCTTTTTTTTTTTTTTTTTTTAAAGATTTTTTTTTTTTTTTTTTTTTGGGGGGGGGGGGGGGGGGGGGGGGGGGGAGCAGGCGGGCCACTTCTATTGGTCTTTCATTTCTCTATTTTCATCCATCTTTGTTCTTTGGCCCGTGTGGGCCTCCCATCACAGTGGCCTCTGTTGTTGCAGAGCACTGGCTCTGGGCGCATGCGCTCCAGAGCTCCGGCTCGGTAATTGGACATATTGGTCCAGCCGCTCCGCGGCACATGGGATCTTCCCAGGCCAGGGATCAAACTGGCGTCCCTTGCACTGCAAGGCGGTGTCCTTACCCACTGGACCACCAGGGAAGCCCCAGTACTTAATCTTAATAGACAGTCAACAAGGCTTTGCTAAAACAATTAGAAAAGGATGTTTTTTGCATCTCTATATTTCTACATTTGTATGTTGGTGTGACTCTGAGTTTTTGGTTGAAGATTGTGTTTACAGGTAAACTGTAAACTAAGAGAGGGAAAGACAGTTATCAGAACTTTCAAAACATCTGAATGTTTCATCTGTGACTTTGTATATATAAATTCTAAGAGAAGGGAAATTCTTACTGAGTACTCACTAAGGGCCAGTTACTTTTATATAAACTGTCTCATGGAAGCCCTATGACAATGCTAGTAAAAAATTTACCCATCAGGATTCAGTGCAGAAAACAGAAATTACACTGGCTATTTTAAAAAGAAAAGGGAACTTTAATGCCTACAAAACTACTGAAAGGACTAGATGGGCAAGCTTTAGACAAGAACTTCAGGAAAAATGGCTCCAAACATCACCTTCAAAGTCGCATGCCAAGGGAACTTCTCCTTCTGCTCCAGTTTTCAGTTCATGGTTGCTAAGAATCTAGAAAATGCCACACCCCTGCAGACCCTGCAATCATACCTTCAAAATCATGCATCAGGGACATGACTCCAACCAGGACTGTTGTCCCCAGAGCTATGCTACCACTGCTCTTAACCACACCAACCCTCAAATGACTGCCATTTGATTTAGTTTCAAAGTCAGTCCTCATAGTGTTCATTTGAATGGTTGAAGCTAAGTCATCAAGAACCTTATGGGACTTCCCTGGTGTCTCAGTGGTAAAGAATCTGCCTACAAAGCAGGAGATTGCCTGCTAATACAGGAGATGCAAGTTCAACCCCTGGGTCTGAAAGATTTCATGGAGGTGGGCATGTCAAGCCACTCCAATATTCTTGAAGAGTCCCATGGACAGAGGAACCAGTGGGCTACAGTCCATAGGGTCACAAAGAGTCAGACAGGACTGAAGAGACACAGCACATGCACACATGTCACTGTGATAAGCACTGGGGAAAATGATAATTAAAAAGACGGAGGCCTTGCTATGGAGAGTTACCCAGTAAAGAGTACAAATAAATAAATAAGAATATGATTACAGTTCTACAAGATGTAGTCTATTAGAAAGGTAAACATTGAGTGCTATGGAAGAACCTAACAGTGGCACCTAACACTTTTGGGGGACAGAGTATCCTAAGAAAATGCTTGAGGCAAACACTCATTACTTATTTATTTTTGGTTTTTGTATATGAATGAAAAGTTAGCAATTTGGCCAATGTCACTTGATAATTGGGATTAATAATACAATTTCTCATGAATCTCATTTGAGGGCACTATACTCAAAGGTGTTTCATTTTTTTTTTAAGATTTATTTATTTATTTATTTTGGGCGGGGGTCGGGTTGGGGAAGGAGAGGAGCAGGCGGGCCACTCCTATTGGTCTTTCGTTTCTCTATGTTTATCCGTCTTTGTTCTTTGGCTCCCGTGGGCCTCCTATCGCGGTGGCATCTGTCGTTGCAGAGCGCCTGCTCTGGGCGCATAGCGCTCCAGACCTCTGGCTCGATAATTGGACACATCCGTCCAGCCGCTCCGCGGCACGTGGGATCTTCCCAGGCCAGGGCTCGAACTGGCGCCCCTTGCACTGCAAGGCTGTGTCCTTACCCACTTGGCCACCAGGGGAAGCCCAAGGTGTTTCATTTTCACAGGTATTCTTGTTTGTCTGGTGGTTTTGTTTTGCATACAGTGGAAATATCAATACATTCTCAACAATTAGAGCGAGGGATTTGTGTCCAAGTAACTAGGCTTTGCTCCTTGGAAAGGAGCTGAACTGAACTAGGCTTTCTGCAAGCATAATTTTCTGAAACAGATTAGCTTACTTTCCCATCCAATAATTCTTCATTAAAATTAAAAAGCAGAATGAATTACTAGAGTAGCTAAGGTTCAATTGAATTCAGTTCAGTTGCTCAGTTGTGTCCAACTCTTTGCAATCCCATGGACTTCACCATCTCCTGGAGCTTGCTCAAACTCATGTCCATTGACTCAGTGATGCCCTCCAACCATCTCATCTCTGTTGTCCTCTTCTCCTTCTGCCTTCTATTTTTCCCAGCATTGGGGTCTTTTCCAATTAGTCATCTCTTTGCATCAGGTGGTCAAAGTATTGGAGCTTCAGCATCATTCCTTCCAATGACTATTCAGGGTTGATTTTCTTTAGGATTGACTTGTTTTATCTCCTCGCAGTCCATGGGACTCTCAAGAGCCTTCTCCAGCATCACATTTCAAAGGCATTAATTCTTCAGTGCTCAGCCTTCTTTATGGTCCAACTCTCACATCCATACATTACTACTGGGAAAACCATTGCTTTGATTTGGTCGGTAAAGTGAAATCTCTGCTTTTTAATTCACTGTCTATGTTTGTCAAAGCTTTTCTTCCAAGAAGCAAGTGTCTTTTAATTTCATAGCTACAGTCATCATCTGCAGTGATTTTGGAGCCCAAGAAAGGTAAGGTTAAATATCCAAATAATACAGTACTGGAAAGATATAGTTATAGAGCAAGAGTTCAGAAAAACAAATAATAAGATACAATGGGTTGCATTTCTTCCTTATTTTCAATTATTACCGGTCATGAATAACCCATCCTTTCTCTTCCCATTAAAACCTGAAGAAACACACAAATCCTAGAACAAAAGTGATCTTGGAGTCAATGAAATGGCTTAGAGATGGTTCTATGACCTCTCAAGGAGCCCTAAGTGACATTGGTGGAAAAACAGATACATTAGAAAAGTACAGACATAATCACTAGCTCTTATGTTCACTAAAATACATGTTTGTACACAGAAACAAGACCAGCAGTCTCGAAGTCCTCCAACAGGCAGTGCAGTTTTAATTAGTTGAGTATGGAGACTCATTAATATGCAAATGAGGATCTTACCAATATTAATCATCTGTTTTACTAGGCGGCTTTTACTAAAGAGTTTCTAACGAGTTTGCAAATTAAGTTTCTTTGACATTAAAAATCAGCTAAACGCCTGTCTGAGAATAATCTCTTCTAACTCCAGGGCAGGAAGGGGGGGAGTTTTTTTTTTTTTTTGGATCAGAAACAGCCCTGTTTAAAACCAATTCCCTTGTTGGCAAGGGGAGAGTTCTGCATCAACCCTTTCCAGGCTCTAATTGAAACCATTTTGGCAAGAGAGAACCAGAAAAATAGTTGGAGGAAGAGACAAATATGAGTCATGGTGATTTAAAGATACATGACCTTTCAAAGGCATTAATTCTTCAGTGTTTTCAGGGTTGATTTTCTTTAGGATTGACTTGTTTTATCTCCTCGCAGTCCATGGGACTCTCAAGAGCCTTCTCCAGCATCACATTTCAAAGGCATTAATTCTTCAGTGCTCAGCCTTCTTTATGGTCCAACTCTCACATCCATACATTACTACTGGGAAAACCATTGCTTTGATTTGGTCGGTAAAGTGAAATCTCTGCTTTTTAATTCACTGTCTATGTTTGTCAAAGCTTTTCTTCCAAGAAGCAAGTGTCTTTTAATTTCATAGCTACAGTCATCATCTGCAGTGATTTTGGAGCCCAAGAAAGGTAAGGTTAAATATCCAAATAATACAGTACTGGAAAGATATAGTTATAGAGCAAGAGTTCAGAAAACAAATAATAAGATACAATGGGTTGCATTTCTTCCTTATTTTCAATTATTACCGGTCATGAATAACCCATCCTTTCTCTTCCCATTAAAACCTGAAGAAACACACAAATCCTAGAACAAAAGTGATCTTGGAGTCAATGAAATGGCTTAGAGATGGTTCTATGACCTCTCAAGGAGCCCTAAGTGACATTGGTGGAAAAACAGATACATTAGAAAAGTACAGACATAATCACTAGCTCTTATGTTCACTAAAATACATGTTTGTACACAGAAACAAGACCAGCAGTCTCGAAGTCCTCCAACAGGCAGTGCAGTTTTAATTAGTTGAGTATGGAGACTCATTAATATGCAAATGAGGATCTTACCAATATTAATCATCTGTTTTACTAGGCGGCTTTTACTAAAGAGTTTCTAACGAGTTTGCAAATTAAGTTTCTTTGACATTAAAAATCAGCTAAACGCCTGTCTGAGAATAATCTCTTCTAACTCCAGGGCAGGAAGGGGGGGAGTTTTTTTTTTTTTTTGGATCAGAAACAGCCCTGTTTAAAACCAATTCCCTTGTTGGCAAGGGGAGAGTTCTGCATCAACCCTTTCCAGGCTCTAATTGAAACCATTTTGGCAAGAGAGAACCAGAAAAATAGTTGGAGGAAGAGACAAATATGAGTCATGGTGATTTAAAGATACATGACCTAGAAAGCTTTATCACAAAACATCTTTATGTAGGTGACCAGCATTGTTAAAACCCAAAAGAGATTATTATATTTTTAGAAGTCCCTTCTGTAGCCTTTAGCATAGACCTATGGTTCTGTTTTCTTGGAAATGCTGAAGATGGGGTTGGACTCTGATTTATCAGGGATGATTAAAAACACGGGGATGGAGCTCCAGGTTCTCCTGAGGTCACTTTACATTTTGGATTTGTTTTCATTCAGTTTGCAAAAATGTGTCTGGGCTTGGGCTCAGTCATGTAAATTATTTTCAGTGTCAGCTACCTCCATTATTGTGCCATTCAGCCATCAACACAAAACAATACAGAACACATTGATACATTCCTTTAGGTTCCCTACTTCCAGGAAGAATGTCCAAAGGGAATTCTCTAAAGGAGAAAGTAGGCTGGATGCTCATCACCAAACCTCTACTGCATCAACTGAAGCACACAGTTGCCCTTCAAAAAAGTTTTCTCTCCGATTATAACTCTATGGGAAGTCAAAGGAAGCTTTGAAGTGAAACATTTTCAATAAGCTCACAATCTGTGTTTGTTCTCAAAACTTAAACCTCTTCCTCCTGCCCTCCAACTTCCTATAGTTATCCCTTAAAAGTTACCGAGCTAGACAAATTAGTCACCCATAATCTCCTTATTCATTCAGTAGTTTGTTCAGAAGACCAAAAACGAACGAATTTTTTGGCCAGCCCAGTATTTGTTTATGGAGTTGAACCAAAGTGCTAAGCAACTCCTACTTGGGGGATACAAATATGTATTAATAGCAGTTTCAAGGGACTTAAGTATTTACTTTAGAATATAAAACATGTTCCCTATAGGCCCACTTTGAAAAGTATGTGATAAAAATAATGAGGACTGTCTGTGATAAAAGTAATGAGAATTATCTGTCTCATGTATTTTTTGCAAAGGACTGAATAGTCTTATAAAAACATTCGGCCTCTATCTCTTTCTTAACAGAGTAGAGACAGTCCTAGTAAGACACATTAGAGAAAAGGATAAGATTGGTGATGTATTACTTATAAGTTTTTATAAGTTTAAGTGGTTAATGCAGCAAACATTGGGGATTGTTCCCATTTTTCCATCTTAGAGGAAGAATCTCAGTCTATGAATAGGATTATTTGTTGACCAGTGATGATGTTGAGCCAATGAATGACATTCACTTAAAGATGTCCAGTCTGGGAACACCAGACTGTCCTGTTCCGTCGCTTACAATCTTGGCTTGTCCAAAGTCGTCTTTCTTTTGATAAATGCCTATGCTAAATATCATGGCTGGTGGAAAACACTGCTAGGTTCAGATTCATTTAAATTCATGGCCAAAAGGAAAAAACATCCTTAATCAAAGGCACAAGATCGATTTTGCAAAGAAGAAAACAGCCAAAAAATTAATCCAAAATGCTCTTTGGTTTGGGCTTCTGTGTGAGCATAACTTGGCGGCAGTCTGGACTCGAGGTTCTGGGAGCTGCAAGAGTGGAAAATGGAAATGGCTCCTCTGCACCTGCCCTTTCTCCAGAGATTAGACTCATCCTCTATGACACTCAGGGCCAGTTCTCCCTCTTAGAAAGAAGGCTGCGGGCCACTTCCTCCCCAATGCCCAGGCCCTAGTAGCCTGGTTCCACACGTCACTTGAAGTCAAACTGCATTGTTCGACAAATAGATGGTTGGATATAGGATGTATTTCTGTGGCCTGTGTGAATTTCAGTCTTTAGCTCTAGAAAAACTTTGTCCAATAGAACTTTTCATGGGAACGAAACTGTTCTATGATTCTGCACTGTCCAATATAGTAGCCACTAATCACATGTAGCTATTGAGCATTTAGAATATGGAACTTAATTTTTCATTTCAATTCATTTTAATTTTAAGAGCCACATTTAACTAGTAGCTGCCCACAATGGACAGTGCAGCCTTATAGAATAACTTCATCCATTTGGGTTTCTATGGAAAAGACTGAGAGATCAGAATGATTCCCCTATGATAATGACACAGTTCTGGCCTAGGAGTATGAATTAATTCTTTCAATTTTGTCATAAATAGAATGAATAAAAGCCAGGAGCTTCCATTCCCCTCCAGGATTTAGGGAATATCTCACGGTGTGTCTCTTCAATAGCCAAATGACAAGGTGAAAAAAAAATTTATAAAAACTGGATATTTTATCAGATGATTACCTAGGTGTTTTGAAATATCAGTAGATGATTATATTAATAGCATCAAACTCTTTCACGTCCTCAGTCAACATTTTTAGGCAAGTAAAAAAAAAGTTAACTGCACCATGTGACATACAGGATCTAGTACCCCTGCCCTCTGCAATGGAAGAAAAGACTCTTAACCACTGGACCACCAGGGAAGTCCCCAAAGTGATACATTCTGATCTAACAAATTCCAAGGAAAACTACTCAGTCCTTCTGCTATTGATGAAACTATAAGGCTTTAACCTCAACTGCCTAGATTGAATTAATAACCCACTAACAGCTTACTTTGACTTTTTTTCTCATTTATTATAAATCTTTGTATATCACTCCTAGCCTTAGACAAGTAAGATTGCAGTTGACCAGTCTTTATAAGAAGCAACATGAAGGGCTTCCCCTGGTGGTCCAGTGGGTAAGGACACCGCCTTGCAGTGCAAGGGGCGCCGGTTCGATCCCTGGCCTGGGAAGATCCCACGTGCCGCGGAGCGGCTGGACTGATGTGTCCAATTACCGAGCCAGAGCTCTGGAGTGCTATGCGCCCAGAGCCGGCGCTCTGCAGCGACAGACGCCACTGCGATGGGAGGCCCACAGGAGCCAAAGAACAAAGACGGATGAAAATAGAGAAATGAAAGACCAATAGAAGTGGCCCGCCTGCTCCCCTCCCTCCCCAACCCGACCCCGGCCCAAAATAAATAAATAAATAAATCTTTAAAGAAAAAAAAAAAAGCAACATGAAGGTATAAAAGAATCCTCTAATCAAGACAAAAATTATAAAAATACAAATAAAGTAAATGCAAACAGATAATTAATTCACAAGGCTGTTTGAATCAGACTCCTGAACAACTTGGTGGTATGTCTACATGGGAGTTAAATTTGCTTGAAGATTATGAACTTAAGTATTATAAATTCTGTATTCTTATAAGAAATAAAGACAATCATTCTTTGAGTGGTAATATAGATATGAAACTAAGAACAACTAATACAAAGCAACATATAATCCAAAACTGTTTATTTTGGGAATTTTGTGATATCCTGAAATTTAATGTACAGGTCATATTCTAAAGGAAATTCCCTCAATATCTTCAACTGAATTAGAAGCTACCAAAGACTCAGTAGGTCTGATTCCAATGACTAGAATGTAGCTCTCCTAAAATGCAATCTGCACTTCTGAGCTGTCTTCTTCTGATAGACCCATGTTAATCAGCCTGGACCCATATAAAAGTCTAGAATTCTGTCACTTTTAAATCTGCCATCCTCTGTAAATATGATCGAGTTAGGCTAGAGTGAAAAATACAGTTGTTCAGCCAAATTCTAGGCATGGGCTTAAGAGCACCTGCTCCTCTGGTTACATTAATATGGCTCCTGGCAGCTTGACTCCCTTGTTTATACAGCCTGCCTTGTGTCACAGGATCCTTCGGAGAATCAAATGAGATCCCAAGAGAGTTAGATTCACGCGGTAGAAAGAGCAGTCAGATGATCGAAAATACCTGAATTCTAATCCCAGGATTTGACTTCATTTCTTTGGGTTTTTGTGTTCTTATCTGCAAGACGAGGGTAGGAGTTCGTCTGTGTTTGTCTCCTGCAGTAGCTGCACGCACTACAGGAGATTCTCTCTGTGAACACACTTTTCAGTTCTGTTTCCATTGTAGATGGAGATTTCTGGTCACTGTCTACTAGACGAGATTCATTTCCTTTTATCTAGTCTCCGAGTCACCAGTTGCGTACATACACAGAATAACTGGCTGGGATTAGTAGTGTAGTCAGTGAGGGTGAAATTGAGTGAGAAGATCCATCAAAGGCCCCAAATCCGTGGCCCTGACTTCATTAAGCAGGCACAGTATTCATCACTGTGATCCATCTTCAGTCAAGTGCAGCCTTCCACCCTTTTGCCAGCTTAGCCCTGCTGTCAGCAGCTGGGGGCCCTGCTTAAGGGCAGGGAGGCGGGGAGGTGGGAAGGAGCTCCAGGTTGCCCACCCTGTGGATGATCTCTGGAATACTCAAGAAGGACGGTAAAATAAACCCGCCGTCGTCATTCCACTTCAAAAAGCAAAAAATCTCCCGGATAATGAGCATTTTGCTCTAATAAGAACTGTGGGATTGATTAGGTTCAAACTGTTAACAGACATCCTTATGGTTAATGAAGCAGCATTGAAAATGCCTCTTGATTCTTTGGAAACTTAAATCATTCAAAGGCAGCAAGGAGGGAGAACAGAACTGGAGGTGGGGTAGATTAAACTGTCTGCTAGTTAATGTACTCAAAATAATGACAAAAAAATGTTTGTTCTTTGAAAAGTTAATATTGATGGAGAGTCATCTCTGCAGTGGGCAAGCAATACACTTTGATGATTACCGTTAAAACATTCTTTGGGGTCATATGCTTTCTTGTGAATCTTGAGTGGGGGATGGAAACCGCTGCCATTTTAATTCCTTTGTTAATGTCTTTATGAATGCAATTAACACTTCATTCACGCTTCTTTGTTTCTGGATCCCATTAGGATGTGGTTTATGCCAGTTTCTCTCTCCCTGGAGATAGCCCACATCACACAACATTTCACTCAGCTGTGTGGCTGAGCACTGACAAACTCAATTTACCGAAGGCAGGAGTAAGTTGACACCATGCTGTGGCAGTCGCCCTGATGGGAACAAATGAGTCATTTCATTCCTAGGTGGAACACACCTTCTCTGAGCAGCAGCATATGTACGCCAGGGTCTGGGAGGCCAGGAAGCAAGCGAAATCTCTGTAGATCAAGAATGCTAAGATCCAGAGCCTTAAGATGGAAAGTCAGCTATGTAGACACAATAGGCTGCAGTCATCTTCATCAGACCTTAGTGAGGGCTAACTAGGTAGAAAGAGAGGAGGCAGAAGCAGGGGCCCCTCTGGAGCTTAAGGGAACAGAGATATTCACAACAAATACATCAGCAAGACCATAAGGCAAAGTCCCCAAGTGAGAAGTGTAGACCGTATGAAAAGAAGCAGTTCAGGCCTCTGAGCCTTGAGGCGTGGCGGGAGGGGTTTTTCTGAGGATGTGGGACTTAAAGTAAAAGCAGTTCCCCTGGACATCCTATAGAGGTTGGCAGGAAAGAGAGGGTAAGATGAACGGCAGAGAAGGACTAGGCAGGTATTAGCAAAGACGCAGAAGTGCGAGGTGAGTAAGAGGGGTTGTGTTCACAAGAAATTACTTTCCCTTTATATTAAAGTCTCTCCTCCAATTGATGGCATCATTTCTATTTCAAATATCAGTGTGATATTTGCTTAACAGCCACAGGCACCGCAGATGAATATATCTAAAGCTTACTAAGATACTGTACAGAGGAGAGGGAGGAGGTCTGAAGTGACATCAGAGACAAAGGAAAGAAGAAAGGAGGTACTGCCCATCGTTCAAGGTGATATTTTTACTTTAAATGAAGAATAGTTACTTACAGGCCTTGGACCTCTGTCATAATTTTAAGTTTAGTTTGCTCTGACAAAGATGGGTTTTCCTTATGAAACATAAATTAAAGAGTGGGGATGGAAACCGCTGCCATTTTAATTCCTTTGTTAATGTCTTTATGAATGCAATTAACACTTCATTCACGCTTCTTTGTTTCTGGATCCCATTAGGATGTGGTTTATGCCAGTTTCTCTCTCCCTGGAGATAGCCCACATCACACAACATTTCACTCAGCTGTGTGGCTGAGCACTGACAAACTCAATTTACCGAAGGCAGGAGTAAGTTGACACCATGCTGTGGCAGTCGCCCTGATGGGAACAAATGAGTCATTTCATTCCTAGGTGGAACACACCTTCTCTGAGCAGCAGCATATGTACGCCAGGGTCTGGGAGGCCAGGAAGCAAGCGAAATCTCTGTAGATCAAGAATGCTAAGATCCAGAGCCTTAAGATGGAAAGTCAGCTATGTAGACACAATAGGCTGCAGTCATCTTCATCAGACCTTAGTGAGGGCTAACTAGGTAGAAAGAGAGGAGGCAGAAGCAGGGGCCCCTCTGGAGCTTAAGGGAACAGAGATATTCACAACAAATACATCAGCAAGACCATAAGGCAAAGTCCCCAAGTGAGAAGTGTAGACCGTATGAAAAGAAGCAGTTCAGGCCTCTGAGCCTTGAGGCGTGGCGGGAGGGATTTTTCTGAGGATGTGGGACTTAAAGTAAAAGCAGTTCCCCTGGACATCCTATAGAGGTTGGCAGGAAAGAGAGGGTAAGATGAACGGCAGAGAAGGACTAGGCAGGTATTAGCAAAGACGCAGAAGTGCGAGGTGAGTAAGAGGGGTTGTGTTCACAAGAAATTACTTTCCCTTTATATTAAAGTCTCTCCTCCAATTGATGGCATCATTTCTATTTCAAATATCAGTGTGATATTTGCTTAACAGCCACAGGCACCGCAGATGAATATATCTAAAGCTTACTAAGATACTGTACAGAGGAGAGGGAGGAGGTCTGAAGTGACATCAGAGACAAAGGAAAGAAGAAAGGAGGTACTGCCCATCGTTCAAGGTGATATTTTTACTTTAAATGAAGAATAGTTACTTACAGGCCTTGGACCTCTGTCATAATTTTAAGTTTAGTTTGCTCTGACAAAGATAAAAAGAGAGCAGAATTTCCAATAAGCCTTATGAAACATAAAATATTACCAAGAGAGGAGGTGAAATAGTTGATAGCCCCAAGTCATCTGCGTCTAGCATTAAAGGTATGTGAATAAATCAAAGACTGCATTCCAGCTGCAGTGTTCACATTATTTAACGATATGAAGATTGGTTGTTTTCTTCTCTTAGATTCTCCAAAAATCTAGCCTTTGTTCCGTCAGTTATACATCCTTATTACCAAGACCTTTCTCACATCTCTTTCAACCAGACATGGGCCGTCAATGCCATCATATTCTATTATAATAAGGCTAGCCCCTGTGCGTTAAAGCGTTACCAACCAGTTATGCCCTGACACCTTTTTGCATTAAGAAAGGTTATTTTGCTTCCATTTCATCATATGTGACAGCTCTTCGTGGGAAGAATGGCTTCCTGTACTACAAATAATTCCTGGCCAAAGAACAAGTCACAAACTAATGTTACCCCTGATCCTAATCAAAGGTTAGGGTGGTGGCTCTTTGTTTTTCTGAGGCAAATAGTTGTCAATTGTCAGTTTTAGAACTACTCTGATTTATTGGAAGGGTAACACCTCATTAGAATGACTAAATTAATGCCCAAACATTAAAAGAGGAAAGAAAAAAAGGTGATAATCTGTGTGTATGGAGTGGGGATAGGGGTATTCTGAGGCTCAGAAATAATCATTACTTTTGTCCCTGTGCATTTGTTTTTTTTGATAGAAAAAAGTCATTCTCTGGCCTCAAGCCATTAGGTAGCTATGTAAAACATAAACATAGAGGTTGTGTTCACAAGAAATTACTTTCTTTATATTAAAGTCTCTCTCCAATTGATGGCATCATTTCTATTTCAAATATCAGTGTGATATTTGCTTAACAGCCACAGGCACCGCAGATGAATATATCTAAAGCTTACTAAGATACTGTACAGAGGAGAGGGAGGAGGTCTGAAGTGACATCAGAGACAAAGGAAAGAAGAAAGGAGGTACTGCCCATCGTTCAAGGTGATATTTTTACTTTAAATGAAGAATAGTTACTTACAGGCCTTGGACCTCTGTCATAATTTTAAGTTTAGTTTGCTCTGACAAAGATAAAAAGAGAGCAGAATTTCCAATAAGCCTTATGAAACATAAAATATTACCAAGAGAGGAGGTGAAATAGTTGATAGCCCCAAGTCATCTGCGTCTAGCATTAAAGGTATGTGAATAAATCAAAGACTGCATTCCAGCTGCAGTGTTCACATTATTTAACGATATGAAGATTGGTTGTTTTCTTCTCTTAGATTCTCCAAAAATCTAGCCTTTGTTCCGTCAGTTATACATCCTTATTACCAAGACCTTTCTCACATCTCTTTCAACCAGACATGGGCCGTCAATGCCATCATATTCTATTATAATAAGGCTAGCCCCTGTGCGTTAAAGCGTTACCAACCAGTTATGCCCTGACACCTTTTTGCATTAAGAAAGGTTATTTTGCTTCCATTTCATCATATGTGACAGCTCTTCGTGGGAAGAATGGCTTCCTGTACTACAAATAATTCCTGGCCAAAGAACAAGTCACAAACTAATGTTACCCCTGATCCTAATCAAAGGTTAGGGTGGTGGCTCTTTGTTTTTCTGAGGCAAATAGTTGTCAATTGTCAGTTTTAGAACTACTCTGATTTATTGGAAGGGTAACACCTCATTAGAATGACTAAATTAATGCCCAAACATTAAAAGAGGAAAGAAAAAAAGGTGATAATCTGTGTGTATGGAGTGGGGATAGGGGTATTCTGAGGCTCAGAAATAATCATTACTTTTGTCCCTGTGCATTTGTTTTTTTTGATAGAAAAAAGTCATTCTCTGGCCTCAAGCCATTAGGTAGCTATGTAAAACATAAACAGGCTCTGTGTTCTGCTGCATTTGAGGAAGATGTAAATGTGTAAATATGATGGAAGAGGTTTTATTTTCTTTCTCCCTCTCAGGAATGGTCTGACAGCCCCAGGCTGGAGAATGTGTCTCTCCCAAGTGCTCTGTCACCCTGGTAACCATGGAGACCATGACGATCGATTAGATGCCATCTGATCTCAACCTCATAAAAAAAAAGGCAGCAGATGGCAACCAGGCCACTAGACCTGTCTCAAGAGAGATGCGAAGGAAGAGAGAGAAAGGGAAGGAAGGAGCGGAGAAAGAAGATGCTGGGGCAGGCTGGTGCTGGGAGAAGAAATCACAGAAGCAGCTCTGGAAACGAGTATCTTGGCAAAAAGTGGAAACAGAAACAGAAAGTAAGGCAGGCAGGAATCAGGGAAAGGGGAGACAGAAAGCAAAAATGAAAGTAAAACCAGTTGCAGAATATCTCTGTAGGGAACGCAGGAAGGAAAAGCACAAGAAAGCAAACCAGCTGTTTCCTAACTTTCTCCTTGGGTCATAGGTCTCAGAATGCTCTGGAATCTGAGTCCTACGGTTCTCGGAGAGGCACTGGCAAGGCTGCCCTTATGGTTCTTGTATGAGTTGGAATTAGATACATCTGTAGAAGAACCTAAGACCTGGTTTTCAGCAGGCCCCCCAGACCAGACGGCGTTTCTGCAATGGCCTTCAGATGACTGTAGGTGTTAATACCTGATAATCTTGCCACCCCATTTCCAGCAGGGTTCTAATTACCCCTTAAAGGGACAAGTCATAATCACGTCAGCAGGTACTCAAGGTAAAAAGAACAGTGAAGTTAGTGCTGGTAACAGAAGACTTAGCCATCATCCTAGAGTAAGGTACTGGTGGACGCTTGTAAAGCACTTATGTGCCTGACACCGCTAACACTGTGCACAGATTACTTTACATATTTAATTTAATCCATATAATGATGCCCAAAGACAGGTGCTATTATTATCTCCGTTTTACAGCTGCAAACTGAATTTATAGAACATATCAATAATATATAGATAAAATATACACACTATATTTGCTTAAAATATGCGTGTTTATCTGTCTGTCTTTCTATGTATCTATCCACACACACACACACACATTTTTCTATCAAATACACTATTAGCCTTTTGGTTATCTTGCCTTTTTCCACAATACTGTTACAAACACCCTTCCATGTTCTGAGTGTGCCCCTCCCCTCACGCCCTTACCAATGGCGGGCAGGCACGCTTATCTTTCATCTTTGCCAATGGGACACATGAAACGATATCTAATTGTTTACACTGTGTTTCATGAGTGGGTATGTTAAACAATTCTGTGTTACCAGACATTCTTATTTCTTTTTTTAAAAAAATTGCCCACACATGTCACTACCCTATTTGGTATTAATTTCAGGATAAGGCAAAAAGGTGAAAGATAATCCATGTAGTCTGTACACACTCAATGGCATTGTCAGAAAGTGCACTGACATTTATGACCAGAACATATTGACATTCTTTGCCTAAGTTGACGTCCTGCTCTGTATATTCCAGAAGGAAGCTAATATTTACAGAATACCTATTACTGAGCACGTTTATTCTTTAGAACAACCCTATTCATTTAATCCTTATAGCTTCATTTAATTTCAGTAGTAGCATTTAATTTTCATAAAAGCTTTAAAAGGCACTTAATATTCTGCCTATCTTTACAAATGTAGAAATCAAGGCTCACAGTCACACAATTACTTAGACAGTAGGACTGGGATTTAAACCACTCCAAGTACAAAACAAATTTTCCTTTCTCTGTTCTCTACATACAATTACCTAGCATTTTTTTTTTCCACCTTATAAACCCTAAGAGGGCTCCTGAAACCCAGAACCCTGTTCATTTCTTTGCATCCCCAACACACATATACCAGCCTACCACCCAGATCTGAAGGAGTGTCAGGATGGTTGTGCTGTCAGAAAAGATTGAGAACATGGAAAAATTCATTTTAGTTCATATCACCCATTTTATAAAATTTTCTTCGTGTGTATGTGTGTGCATGTGTGCGTTGGGTGCTTTAAAATCTGAGTAATGGTTTAGTCAATCCAGAGCTGAAATGAATAGAAGCAGAGGTGGATATAGGATCTTGTCTTCTCAATAAGATGATTACTTTGGGGATCTGAAGCTTCTATAATTTAATAGGACTTTTTTTCCCTCAAAGATATTTTTACATGGGCCATTTTTTATAAAGTCTTTATTAAATTTTGTTACAATATTGTTTCTGGTTTATGTTTTGGAGTTTTGGTGGCAAGGCACATGGGATCTTAGCTCTCTGACCAGGGACTGAACCCACACACCCTGCAATGGAAGGTGAAGTCTTAACCACTGGACAGCCAGGGGACTCTAACATATCTTTCAAAAGAAAAGATTACTAATACAAAACTAAGCTCAAGACTGAGTATTTATTTAAAATGATAAGACAAATCACCATAAATTACACATTTTAAAACTATTCAAAGGCCACAGCATCATAATTTTCTTTTCAAATCCACAATATTTTTGTTACTTAACTATCTGATTTTTCCTTCACTTGGGGGGCTCCATGCTCTATTTCTTCATATGAGAAAGGGATTGTAATATTTTGTCTAGAGAATATAATCATAAATCATTCTTTCCTATAGCATGGTTGATCAAATCTATTTATTAATACTGTAGAAAAGTTTCTGTATGCTTCACAGCTTATTTTTTGGTATCACCACAAGGACATTCAGAATTATAGTCAAATTTTGGAAACTTCACCCAAATTTTTGTCATTTATAAGATTTCAGAGCATTTCCAATTTTTTTTTCTTGTTGCTTAGAGCCCAGTGTTGAAGGTTTAGAATTGATGGTGCTCACTGTTAGCTATTTTGTTCTCAATGTCCCCATTGTAGTAGTATAGTGTGAACTACATCATCTTTGTCCATATGAACTCCTGAACCGAACCCTGTTCATTTCTTTGCATCCCCAACACACATATACCAGCCTACCACCCAGATCTGAAGGAGTGTCAGGATGGTTGTGCTGTCAGAAAAGATTGAGAACATGGAAAAATTCATTTTAGTTCATATCACCCATTTTATAAAATTTTCTTCGTGTGTATGTGTGTGCATGTGTGCGTTGGGTGCTTTAAAATCTGAGTAATGGTTTAGTCAATCCAGAGCTGAAATGAATAGAAGCAGAGGTGGATATAGGATCTTGTCTTCTCAATAAGATGATTACTTTGGGGATCTGAAGCTTCTATAATTTAATAGGACTTTTTTTCCCTCAAAGATATTTTTACATGGGCCATTTTTTATAAAGTCTTTATTAAATTTTGTTACAATATTGTTTCTGGTTTATGTTTTGGAGTTTTGGTGGCAAGGCACATGGGATCTTAGCTCTCTGACCAGGGACTGAACCCACACACCCTGCAATGGAAGGTGAAGTCTTAACCACTGGACAGCCAGGAGACTCTAACATATCTTTCAAAAGAAAAGATTACTAATACAAAACTAAGCTCAAGACTGAGTATTTATTTAAAATGATAAGACAAATCACCATAAATTACACATTTTAAAACTATTCAAAGGCCACAGCATCATAATTTTCTTTTCAAATCCACAATATTTTTGTTACTTAACTATCTGATTTTTCCTTCACTTGGGGGGCTCCATGCTCTATTTCTTCATATGAGAAAGGGATTGTAATATTTTGTCTAGAGAATATAATCATAAATCATTCTTTCCTATAGCATGGTTGATCAAATCTATTTATTAATACTGTAGAAAAGTTTCTGTATGCTTCACAGCTTATTTTTTGGTATCACCACAAGGACATTCAGAATTATAGTCAAATTTTGGAAACTTCACCCAAATTTTTGTCATTTATAAGATTTCAGAGCATTTCCAATTTTTTTTTCTTGTTGCTTAGAGCCCAGTGTTGAAGGTTTAGAATTGATGGTGCTCACTGTTAGCTATTTTGTTCTCAATGTCCCCATTGTAGTAGTATAGTGTGAACTACATCATCTTTGTCCATATGCATATTCCTGTCAAATTATAAAGAAATAAAAATATTTTTCAAATTTGTTCCTATAACTCACTCTTC
The DNA here is from genome assembly GCA_022376925.1 of Tragulus kanchil. NCBI lineage: Eukaryota > Metazoa > Chordata > Mammalia > Artiodactyla > Tragulidae > Tragulus > Tragulus kanchil. The sequence continues at coordinate 131,308,571 of JAIOJX010000024.1, forward strand.
TGTATTATTTGGATCATTAAATAATTCAAGAACCTATTTATTATTTGTAGTAGCAACTGATCTCTTCCTTTAATGATTTACTACTTTGGGGATAATCTTTGTTTGACCACAAGTCTCTTTAGATGTCAGAGTAATCTCCACTGAGTTCACATAAAAATATACAAAAATGAATTTTATGTGGTATAGAAACCCCATAGAAGTATACACTGCATCTTCATTTGTATTTCCAACAAGAAAGAACTTCATTTTGAGAAGATGTCAATGATGATTGAATCCTTTGTTTAAAACTGACTGGGAAGAGTTTTCTACAGACTACCTTCCGGCTCCATTTCAAATCTTTCTTTTCCTCCATCAAGGTCATAAAACACACACATACACTGGGATACAACATTTAGATCTGCCCCTTTGTGTGGTGATAACCAGATGAGCTTCCACAGTGGGTTGTGGGAATGTTCCCGAAAGTCTCTCGTATAGAAAGGCTCTGTAGGAGAGGCTCTCCTACAGAATGGCTAGAAATAATTATACATACAAGGGACTAGGAATCACATAAATATAACCTGTTAAACACAAATGAGTTACTTCTGATTGAATTTGCCTAAGTTGCCCCCTCCAATGCTACTGCCACCCTGATGCCACCAATTAAGAGGGCAAGTCAGAGTAGAATGAGATGGCTGACCTATTATAACTAAAATAACTGATTTTTACGAAGTTTGCAAAGACATATAACAAGTAAATACATTGCTAGGTTCCTCCTAGCAAACGGGGTCACCACAGCTTAAGCTTCATCGGCTACACAATAAACCCACCCGTGGACTTTGGGAGGGGTTGGGGGGGCACTGATACATGGAGAACGAGGGCAAGCCTGTGGAGAGTGCAGAGGCAACCTGGTTCTGCTGATCCATTCAGATCCTGCCTGCGATTCTTTAGCCTAAGGATGTCGGCTTTTCCAGCTCCCTGGCATGGGTCTAATGTGAGATCTAATCAGCAGCTGTCCTTGACCAAACGAAGCAAGAAAAAAATTGCCTTTTTTTTGCTCTTTTGTCCATTTATTTTTGGCCATTTTGCTTCTGCATGCTTCACTTTGCCTTTATCTCATTCAGTCATATAGTGTTCTCTAAAGATTTCTTCTATTCTGTAAGTTTGCTCTTGGTAAGACTTCAGCTGTCTCATCAATTCATTCACAAGTGTTTATTGTGCACATACAGTGGGGCTTCCCTGGTGGCTCAGATGGTAAAGAATCTGCCTGCGATGCAGGAGACCCAGGTTTGATCCTTGAGTTGGGAAGATCCCCTGAAGAAGGGAATGTCAAACACCCTCCAGTATTCTTGTCTGGAGAGTTCCATGGACAGAGGAGCCTAGTGGGCTACAGTTCATGGGGTCACAAAGAGTCGGACACACTGAGCGACTGCACTGTGGATTAGGTCCCATTTCAGTTATAAGGGACAAAACAGTGAACAAGACAAAAACATCCCTGGCCTCACAAAGTGTATATTTTACAGCTAGTAGAACAGAAAGTCATGTCCACTTTAGAGAGTTTTTAATGCCATATTAGTGCTCTCATGGAAATTTCCAGCTGAGGTCTTTTATCTCTTGTTGTTAAGAGACTGTCTTTATTCCTGGATTAACATCATTTCAAATATCAGGAATTTAAGGGAAGTATTTCAGATGGGAAGGGAACACTTTTCAATTCCATGAAGCCTTCCATTTTTATTTATGGACTAAATGGGTCTTGACTTCCCTAAGTTTGATTGGCAGTCCTCCAGCCCATGCCCCATCACTAAAAACTGTAGTATTATTTCTGGATCCTCTAGAAGAGTCTCTGGTCTCTTGACCAGGGCATCTCACAGGCTGTTTCATTTATTTTTATAAACAGAAAATAAATTTATTTATTTATTTTAATTAAAAACATTTTTAACACCCAAACCAATTTGTATTGGAGTATAACCAATTGCTAACTTTGTGATAGTTTCACATCGAGGGCCATTTTAAACCGTAGAGTAGGATGTACCACTTCACCCTCTTTATCAGGTTGAGTATGGCCATGGTAGATATCTCTTTCTAAGACTCTGCATCCTTTTTTTTTTTCTACTCTTTTTTGGGGGCGGGGCACTTCTATTGGTCTTTCATTTATTCATCTTCATCCATCTTTGTTCTTTCGCCTGTGTGGGCCTCCCATTGCAGTGGTCTCTCCCTCCGCAGAGTACTGGTTCTGGGTGCATGCGCTCCAGAGCTCTGGCTCGGCAGTCAGACACATCGGTCCAGCTGCTCCGCGGCACGTGGGATCTTCCCAGGCCAGGGATCGAACTGGCGCCCCTTGCACTGCAAGGCGGTGTCCTCACCCACTGGACCACCAGGGAAGTCCTGATTCTGCATCCTTTTACCTGGTCATATTCAAACTGCCCTGAGTGATGACAAGGCTTTAGGTTCAGTGCTAAATTATTTCATAACAATCGTTTTCACTGTAGAGAACAAGGCAGTTTCTCTTTCGGTTAGTCAGAATTACACTCTTTATGTTTTGCCTTTGTCATTAGTCCTCCTTGGAAGTTTTTAGTTTGTGATACTTGTCTTAGTTAAGATTAACTTGTAAATCTGGAGAAAACTGAAGCCAGCTTATAAAACCAGTACAGTTCACTCAATTGAAGTCCTGAGGTATCTGAGGCTTTGAGGCTGATGGAATCTTTTGGCTCTGGCTGGACATCCCTGCAATTTTCCTCGCTCTGTCCCCTTCCCACTTGTAACTTCATCCTCAGCCTGGCAGCAAGACAGCTGTACCAATTTGCCTCACATCCAGCAACAGCGATGTTCAGAGAGACTTCCTATGGCAGTTTTGGAAGTACTGGATTGGCCAGAAAGTTTGTTCGGGTCTTTCCTTAACATCTTTTGGAAAAATTTGAATGAATTTTTTGGCCTATTCCGTACAAAGATATTTTCTCAGAGGCTCTCAGAAAACCTTTCCTTTTGTTTTGTTGCCTCAGTCATATGATCATTTCGGAATCAACTCCTGGCAAGGAACTGAGATTAGGCCATGCCCAGGAGTAAGTGAAGGTAACAAGCTGGGTTTGGATTAACTTCGCCTGAGGCCCCTGGGCTTCCTGGAGAAGGGGAAATGCCAGATAGAACCTGAATTCTGATAGATGGGAGGAGGTAGGAGATTTTACCCTTTTATTTGGGCATCATTCTAGTTACCCAGTGATATTTTGATTTCTGAACTTATGTCTCCAGCTTCCAGATAACAAGACCAGGCTCACACATGGCAGGTGATGACTGTTTAAAAAATTAAGATTATGTCCAGTATCTTTTGTTTAAAAAACAAGGATGTAGAAAACAAACCTATGGTTAACAAAGGGGAAAGTGGAGTTTGGGATTAACATAAACACACTACTGTAATATGGGCTTCCCAGACGACACTAGTGGTAAAGAACCCATCTGCCACTGCAGGAGATGTAAGAGACGTGGGTTTAGGCCTTGGGTGGGGAAGATCCCCTGGAGGCGGGCATGGCAGCCCACTCTAGTTTTTTTCCTTGAGAAATCCCACGGACAGAGGAGACTGGAAGTCTACACTCCACGGGGTTGCAAAGAGTTGGAGAGAACTGAAGCAACTTAGCATGGATGCACACTCCACTGTGTTTAAAATATATAACCAACAAGGACCTACTGTATAGCACAGGGAACTCTACTCAATATTTTGTAATAACCTATAAGGAAAAAGAATTTGAAATATATATATATGACATATATAACTGAATAACTTACATATATAGTATATATAACTGAATAACTTTGCTATAAGCCCAGAACTAATACAACATCATAAACAAACTATATTTCAATAAAAATTAATTTAAAAAGATAAATATAGTACATAACTACAATAAATACTTTTTTTTTTTTTTTAACAGTTTTTGAAAATAGTCCAGAGGCCTTAACCACCAAATTTCTATGGAAAGTTTGGAGAGATTTTACTGGGTATTCTTGCCACACAGAAATTCCCCCAATTATACATATATCACCCACACACATCCTGATGTATCTTGAGCTACTGAAGGGCTCAGTCATACTCTGGTCTCTGCTTTCCTCCTTCAGAGGCATTTTTGCTTTTTAATCAAACCTCAGCTGGCTCCTAAAATTTCAAGGAGAGTTGCTGTTCTCCCTCTGTCTTCTTTAAGAGGTAGGACAGAAGTGGGATATGCAGAAATCCTTAATTGTATGTAAATGATGCACCTTTCCTTCTTTCCTTGGGGTGTTATAAAAATTAGTGTTCTAAAAACATTTTTACAAAGAGCTCCCTTGAGATGTGAAGAAAGTACCATCAACCCAGCAGGTTCTCTACAAAAGCTTTTAAGTGGAAGGAAGAAGGAAGGAAAAATGATGTACATGCCTCTGGCATTTTTTTCAGATTTGGGGAAGTCAAAAAAATATATGTCATTATAGAAACTGTTTTGGCTTTTCACCATGAACTAGTTCACAGACTGGCCTGCATTCACTTTTCCCACTGGGCTGGCGGTTGACTTAAATACAGCACCTCATTGGGGAAGGCTAGGATGTCAGAGTGGTGTTTGTTGAAAGTGACAAAGTGATGAACTAGGTTTGTATTTATTATTACCAAAGATACTGTTAACATCCTTCTGATGTGCTAATAGTCCTTCCTGAGGAGAATCATGCCAACAAACAAACTAGGAATTAAATCAGGAGCAGCAGTCCCCACAGAACGATACCATGCAGATTGGCTAATCTGGATGGACTTGACACAGGCAGTGATTTTTGCTGCATGTGATGCTCCAAGGGGTGTGCACTCAGTGCATTTGTGCACTTCAAGGGGACTGGACTACAGAAAGGACTACAGGAGGCTGGTATCCACTTGGCCCTCGGGAACCACTCCCCCGCGGGGGAGGGAGAACTCCCTCCCCCGCGGCCTCTAGACACATTCCTCCAACGTACCTGAGTAGATCGACCACAGACCCAAGTGACTCAACATGGGGACTCAGGAAGGAAAGACAGAATTTTCTAGAGACCCTATGAATTCCTACATTTTTGAGTTCCTGTATAGCTTACAACTCTCTATAGAGGTGGAAGGTTTATTGCATTAAAATCCAAAAGTCATATATATATATATATATAGAGAGAGAGAGAGAGAGAGAATCTAAAAAATATGACAAGCTGGTGAATATAACATAACAGGAGACTCACAAACAACAAACTAACTGTTACCCATGCTGCGGAAGAGGGGAAGTGTAAGGGAGGGGTTGGGAGGTACAGACTAGGCTGTAAGATAGGCTCAAGGATGTATTATGGAACACAGGGAGTAAAGCTAATAATCTGTAATAAGTGTAAATGAAAGCAACCTTTAAAATAATATAAAAATAAATTTTAAAAATCGTGTTTTTTTTTTTTAAAGGGAAAAAACCCATCCAAAGCCAAAACGATGATACCCTGTCCTGTACCCTGCGTCTTGGTTGGGTGAGTGCTTTTCACTTACTGACTGCTCGTGGTCATGGGGGCTGCCGTCTGTGAATATGGCATGGCTGCTGCTATTATTGGGCAGTTGACGCTAATTCTGACCCACGGTGGGCCTCCCAACGCTGCAGCTGGCACCTGCAGAGAGGCCCTGCTCTTTCTTGGCCCCAGATGTGCTCTAGTTTCATCTGCAGCCCAGACCGGCCCTGGCAGCTTCCCTCTCGCTGGCTGCCTGCTCTTCCTGTTGGGTGACTTTCAGAGGCACAGCTGCTGACAGACATTGTGTCGTGCATGATTTTTTTTCTCTCTCAAGCTCTAGGTTTTTGTCTCCCAAGAGTAATCTCAGTATGCCTTTTTTTTTCTGCCGAAGCTTTCAGTTGTTTAGGTCAGTCTCTTTCCCCCTTTCCTCCCTTGGATGTCACTCAGTGGTAGAGTCTGCCCTTTGCAATGTGCCTTTTGCAAAGTGCTTTCCTGCACAAAGCATCATGGCCCCTGTGTCTTCACCTGGGCCTCTATGAGGTTCTGTGCCCTTGGCCCTGCTCCATCCCTGCCATCATCCAGCTCTGAGTAGACCGAAGCACCAGAGGAGATACGGAGGGAGACACGCAGCCTCTCTCCTGAGGCCCCAGCTGTCTTATTAGCTTGGGGAGGCCTAAGACGCCACTGGGCATGCGTGCTCAGTCACTTCATTCGTGTCCAACTCTTTGTAACCCCATGGACTGAAGAGCCTGCCAGGCTCCCCTGACCGTGGGATTCTTTGGTTACAATAAATTTTTCTAAGAAGGGTCACTCAGTGTAAGGGAGTCTCCTGGGCCTCCTCAGGAAAGGGTCCTGGAGAGGTAAAGGACGTGGGGAGAACTGTATGGTTGAAGTTCTGGAGTGGGCCTGGGTGGGGACCGAGCTGGGGGAGGCCAAAGGCTTAGGCAGGAAGCAGAAGCTCCCCATCCCCCAGGCTCCTTTACCTCCCCACTCTGGGCAGGGCCAGTCCAACCTTGGTGCACCAGCTGCCTGGATGGAGCAGGGTCTCAAGACTCAGTGCAGCGTGAATGAGACCTGAGCCGTGGTGGACCTCAACACTGGGCCTCCATAAGAGTCCTGGATTCTACAGAATAGCCAGTTAACCCAATAAAAGAATAGCCAATTAACCCAATAAAAGAAAGTGGGCTCTCAGGTTTTGGGGTGTGATTTTATTTCAGTTCTCTCTACTAAACCGATCAGTGGTTCTTAGAACTGACCACATGTGTCACTGAGCTGCATGACTGCTTTGCTGAAAAGTTAGACAAACGATAAGACCGGTTCTTTTGTTCTTGTGTAACCACATCCTTTAAAAATCAGTCTCTGTTTACCCCCAAGCACGGCCTCTGGGAAGATGGCCTGGGAGCTAAGAATGCAGGTGCTAGGGTCACAGGGGCCTGGGTTCAATTCCTGAAGCCATCCTCTATTAGCTACGCGCCGCCCACGCCCATCATTTCATCTGCAAATGTGGATACTAGTCACACCGATCCTGTGGCCTTCTTTAAGGATACGGCACATCATGGACTGCTACAGCATCTAGCAAATACTAAATATTCAAGAGACACCAGCTGCTATTTTTTTCCAGAGTTTTAAAAGTCTTTATTCATCTATAATGCAGATTTACCACCTAGACTAAATCATCTTTTTTTTCTCTCTCTCTCGTCTGCCCCCCAGGTGCTATTTTCCAACTCAAATCACTCCTATTTGCTTCTGGAACTCCTCTAATTTACCCAGGCCCACTTTGGGATAAATATCCAGCTGCAATTTTTAATGGGAGTACAGGGCCAGCAAAACACTTACTTAATAACTAATAACTCGACAATCAGGAAGACTTACAGCATCTTCCCAAAGAAAGATTTATCCCCAGAGACTAGTACCCAGGAAAGAAGGCACACTTAAATTTTTCTAAGAAGGGTCACTCAGTGTAAGGAGTCTCCTGGGCCTCCTCAGGAAAGGGTCCTGAGAGGTAAAGGACGTGGGGAGAACTGTATGGTTGAAGTTCTGGAGTGGGCCTGGGTGGGGACCGAGCTGGGGGAGGCCAAAGGCTTAGGCAGGAAGCAGAAGCTCCCCATCCCCCAGGCTCCTTTACCTCCCCACTCTGGGCAGGGCCAGTCCAACCTTGGTGCACCAGCTGCCTGGATGGAGCAGGGTCTCAAGACTCAGTGCAGCGTGAATGAGACCTGAGCCGTGGTGGACCTCAACACTGGGCCTCCATAAGAGTCCTGGATTCTACAGAATAGCCAGTTAACCCAATAAAAGAATAGCCAATTAACCCAATAAAAGAAAGTGGGCTCTCAGGTTTTGGGGTGTGATTTTATTTCAGTTCTCTCTACTAAACCGATCAGTGGTTCTTAGAACTGACCACATGTGTCACTGAGCTGCATGACTGCTTTGCTGAAAAGTTAGACAAACGATAAGACCGGTTCTTTTGTTCTTGTGTAACCACATCCTTTAAAAATCAGTCTCTGTTTACCCGCAAGCACGGCCTCTGGGAAGATGGCCTGGGAGCTAAGAATGCAGGTGCTAGGGTCACAGGGGCCTGGGTTCAATTCCTGAAGCCATCCTCTATTAGCTACGCGGCCGCTCCACGCTCCATCATTTCATCTGCAAATGTGGATACTAGTCACACCGATCCTGTGGCCTTCTTTAAGGATACGGCACATCATGGACTGCTACAGCATCTAGCAAATACTAAATATTCAAGAGACACCAGCTGCTATTTTTTTCCAGAGTTTTAAAAGTCTTTATTCATCTATAATGCAGATTTACCACCTAGACTAAATCATCTTTTTTTTCTCTCTCTCTCGTCTGCCCCCCAGGTGCTATTTTCCAACTCAAATCACTCCTATTTGCTTCTGGAACTCCTCTAATTTACCCAGGCCCACTTTGGGATAAATATCCAGCTGCAATTTTTAATGGGAGTACAGGGCCAGCAAAACACTTACTTAATAACTAATAACTCGACAATCAGGAAGACTTACAGCATCTTCCCAAAGAAAGGGATTTATCCCCAGAGACTAGTACCCAGGAAAGAAGGCACACTTGCAGCCTTCCTTCCCCAGCTGTGCAGAAGGGAAAGGACAGTAAGAAAAAGACCTCTGTCCTCCAGGTCCTGCGAACCTCCACTGCACATGGAGAAACCAGTCCCACATTAGGGGCGGCCTTCTGAAGGACAGGGCAAGGGTTGGGGGATTTGGAGAACTCTGAACCTGACTGAGTCCCAGTCCACTGCCCTCCGAAAATGCTTTATATGTGCGTTTCTCCACAACGCACATATAGGCATGGCCTCAGGGCCTCCACACACCCCACTTCAGGTCAGAGCACCAGCACACTGGATGGATTGTCTTTTCTCATCTTCCTTCTCATCTCCTGCATCCTTTGCAGTCCATTCGGGCATAATTATTATTGCTTTGCTGGCTCAGTTCTGCAGCTCTCCAGAGTGGAGCAGATGTCAACAGCTCCAAAAAGATCCCATGCTATTACACAGAGAACAAATGAGGATGTCAAAAAAGGCTCTTCAGTCTAACAAGAAAACAGAGGAAAGAGACAAAAAGAATAAAGCCTGAGGAGACCAGCCGACTCACTCTGATTAGATCTTATGCTATCATGATGCCCACTCTTCATACTAACAGTGATTTAATACGTTTAAATGATACAGGGGAAATATAGAAATATGTCTCAGGGGAGGGGAGGAGAGAAAAAGAGAATTTCTTCCCTGGCAGGCTTGATGAAGATGGTGTGGGTATCCTAGGAAAATGTGACAGAAAGGTAAGACCCTTGCAAGCCCCGGAGTGTTTACCTATAACGCCTGATGTCGTCTGATTACATGGGGCGGTAGCTGCCCCTCCACCACCGGTGAGCGCTAGGAACTGGCTCTGATGGATTAGGGGGGTTTTGGCTGCACACCACCCCCAATTTTCCAACTCAAATCACTCCTATTTGCTTCTGAACTCCTCTAATTTACCCAGGCCCACTTTGGGATAAATACCCAGCTGCAATTTTTAATGGGAGTACAGGGCCAGCAAAACACTTACTTAATAACTAATAACTCGACAATCAGGAAGACTTACAGCATCTTCCCAAAGAAAGGGATTTATCCCCAGAGACTAGTACCCAGGAAAGAAGGCACACTTGCAGCCTTCCTTCCCCAGCTGTGCAGAAGGGAAAGGACAGTAAGAAAAAGACCTCTGTCCTCCAGGTCCTGCGAACCTCCACTGCACATGGAGAAACCAGTCCCACATTAGGGGCGGCCTTCTGAAGGACAGGGCAAGGGTTGGGGGATTTGGAGAACTCTGAACCTGACTGAGTCCCAGTCCACTGCCCTCCGAAAATGCTTTATATGTGCGTTTCTCCACAACGCACATATAGGCATGGCCTCAGGGCCTCCACACACCCCACTTCAGGTCAGAGCACCAGCACACTGGATGGATTGTCTTTTCTCATCTTCCTTCTCATCTCCTGCATCCTTTGCAGTCCATTGGGGCATAATTATTATTGCTTTGCTGGCTCAGTTCTGCAGCTCTCCAGAGTGGAGCAGATGTCAACAGCTCCAAAAAGATCCCATGCTATTACACAGAGAACAAATGAGGATGTCAAAAAAGGCTCTTCAGTCTAACAAGAAAACAGAGGAAAGAGACAAAAAGAATAAAGCCTGAGGAGACCAGCCGACTCACTCTGATTAGATCTTATGCTATCATGATGCCCACTCTTCATACTAACAGTGATTTAATACGTTTAAATGATACAGGGGAAATATAGAAATATGTCTCAGGGGAGGGGAGGAGAGAAAAAGAGAATTTCTTCCCTGGCAGGCTTGATGAAGATGGTGTGGGTATCCTAGGAAAATGTGACAGAAAGGTAAGACCCTTGCAAGCCCCGGAGTGTTTACCTATAACGCCTGATGTCGTCTGATTACATGGGGCGGTAGCTGCTCTCTCCACCACCGGTGAGCGCTAGGAACTGGCTCTGATGGATTAGCTGGCTAGGGGCTTGAGGGAATGTCAGTCTCACTGCTGGGCCATTGTCTCTTGTCTTAATAAGGGAGGCTATACTTGTAAAATATGTTATCGATGAGGCTGTGGGTCCACAAATCCTAATTACCCAGGACTAAGACAAAAAACACTCTAGATTTTTGGACATCTGGGAGAGGGAACTCTCTCAGCAATCAAATGGATGCTCCAAAGTCCATGAATTATAAATCATACAAAATAAATTACTGATTAAATGTATCTTTAGCTCCTTGCTCTGGACCTATTCACTCATCTTCTATTGATAATTATAATCATTAATATAATAGTTCTGTCTCACCAGACCACAGCAGAATAGGCAACCTCATTGGAGTAGTCTCTCAGAGCTATATCAGAGGCTGTCTTCTGGGCTTATGTTTTCAGTTTTGTCCACCAGATAAAATATGATTCTTAAAAAGAACATCATTTCCAAAGGCTGACTTTGGGATAGAGATGAGATAGTGAAAGGCTGTTAGGCACATATAAAATCCTGACAGTATCAAAATATATCTGATAAGTTGATAGTAGTAAAAAAAAAAAAAGGAGCACAAATACTACAATGAAGTAGAAAGAGTACAAAGTATTAAGTACGTTTTTCTTTGTTTTGTCTCCTTATTTGTGTGGGTTTTTCCCCCTTTATTTGTTCTTATACCTTCCACAATGGATCTGAGACAGCTGTCTAGAGACTCTTATTATATAGGTAAAGAGTAGCATAGACTTCAGAAATCCTTGAGGAATAATAGTTTTTTAAAAATAGCATAGCTCCCTGGAGGGAAGCCAGTTTATCAGTGTTCATTGTTGAAGTGGAAGGAATTGAAAACCCCAGGATCTTCCCCTGTGCTTGGAAAGGTCCAGGCTCTTCAGTCCAGATGTCAGGACTCCTCTGGAAGCACAGAACCCCTCAGTGGGATGAGAATTCAAAAGTCACCTGGTCCCGTGATGGTTCCTGACAAGCCATCCGTCAGCCTCTAGAGACACTTCCTTGTAAGATGCCAGTTCACTATCCGGGTGCTGTCATAATTGTTAGAAAGTTCATGCTTGTTTGAACCTGAATAAGCCCTTTTGTATGTGCACCCCCTCGGCCATGGCTCTGCCCTCCAGGACCTCAGGGAGGAACAATCTAAACCTATTACACATGTGAGGACAGGGGTTGTGGTCCAGCCCCAAGTCCTTTCCCATTTTGCATGTGATACGATTACAAGTCCTCAACTCCTTCTAAATGCTCACTTTCATAACGTGAACTAATACACCAAAACCTAGCATCATTCTCTAGGCATGAGCTAAAGTGACCAAAGGCAGCCTGGAGTGGAGGTCTAACACTCTGTATGGGGTCATAACACCCACGTTCATATCCTTGCTCTAGTATGCAAGTTTAGACACATTAATCTCAGCTTCAGTTGCCTTATCTATCAAATGTAATTAGAATAAAGAGAAGTAGTGGGAATAAATGAGAGAATCTGTGTGAAGATGCTTACCCTACAATGAGCACTCTGCAAAAATGAGCCATGATTTTGGAGTAACGAAGGCTATAACCTCCTGACTAATTCATACAGGTGTTTCAGGCTGTCCATTTTCCACCAGATAAAATATGATTCTTAAAAAGAACATCATTTCCAAAGGCTGACTTTGGGATAGAGATGAGATAGTGAAAGGCTGTTAGGCACATATAAAATCCTGACAGTATCAAAATATATCTGATAAGTTGATAGTAGTAAAAAAAAAAAAAGGAGCACAAATACTACAATGAAGTAGAAAGAGTACAAAGTATTAAGTACGTTTTTCTTTGTTTTGTCTCCTTATTTGTGTGGGTTTTTCCCCCTTTATTTGTTCTTATACCTTCCACAATGGATCTGAGACAGCTGTCTAGAGACTCTTATTATATAGGTAAAGAGTAGCATAGACTTCAGAAATCCTTGAGGAATAATAGTTTTTTAAAAATAGCATAGCTCCCTGGAGGGAAGCCAGTTTATCAGTGTTCATTGTTGAAGTGGAAGGAATTGAAAACCCCAGGATCTTCCCCTGTGCTTGGAAAGGTCCAGGCTCTTCAGTCCAGATGTCAGGACTCCTCTGGAAGCACAGAACCCCTCAGTGGGATGAGAATTCAAAAGTCACCTGGTCCCGTGATGGTTCCTGACAAGCCATCCGTCAGCCTCTAGAGACACTTCCTTGTAAGATGCCAGTTCACTATCCGGGTGCTGTCATAATTGTTAGAAAGTTCATGCTTGTTTGAACCTGAATAAGCCCTTTTGTATGTGCACCCCCTCGGCCATGGCTCTGCCCTCCAGGACCTCAGGGAGGAACAATCTAAACCTATTACACATGTGAGGACAGGGGTTGTGGTCCAGCCCCAAGTCCTTTCCCATTTTGCATGTGATACGATTACAAGTCCTCAACTCCTTCTAAATGCTCACTTTCATAACGTGAACTAATACACCAAAACCTAGCATCATTCTCTAGGCATGAGCTAAAGTGACCAAAGGCAGCCTGGAGTGGAGGTCTAACACTCTGTATGGGGTCATAACACCCACGTTCATATCCTTGCTCTAGTATGCAAGTTTAGACACATTAATCTCAGCTTCAGTTGCCTTATCTATCAAATGTAATTAGAATAAAGAGAAGTAGTGGGAATAAATGAGAGAATCTGTGTGAAGATGCTTACCCTACAATGAGCACTCTGCAAAAATGAGCCATGATTTTGGAGTAACGAAGGCTATAACCTCCCTGATATTCTACCCATACTTTCATTACAGTCTAAGCTTACAGGGCACCAGTGATTCTTTCCGAGTTTACAATCAATTGTAACAGCTCTGTTGTTTTCACACAGGCTACTGTCAAAGCTCATCTCTCCCATCTGCTTCTTATTCCATCTTATTTGCTTGTTTATTTTAACCAAGTGTAGGACTTTACATTTATCCCTATTAAACACAATCTTATTAGATCTGGTCCATTGTTTCAGTCTGTCAAATCTTTTTTGCATTGCGGTTCTGCCATCCAGTGTGTTAACTATCTCTTCCAGCTTGGTGTCATACACACATTTTATCACCAGGCCATCAATATCTTTATCAAAATCATCAATAAAAATACTTAACAAGGCAAGATAGAAGCCAGAAATCTGTAGTTTTGTGAAAGATCCATTCTCTAAATCAACATCTATCTATTAATTAGTACTCTACATCCAATCAGGGACTTAAACACCTGACCTGGCTGCCATCAGCCCTTGCCCAGAGGTATATCTTGCCTTCAAGGACACAGACCTTACCTGTCAAATGGCATTCCCCCAACACAAATGCAATCTGTTTGCGCAACACCTGGAAAATCAGTCTGGCAACTCTCTCAGAAAGAAACGTGGCAAGTCTGGGAAAATGCAGACTCTTCAGCTCTAACCTGGGAACAACATCCAGCTCACTAGACAAAAGATCACCAAACTCCCCACCCTTATTTAAAGGAACCACATTGTCTCACGGCTGAGTTTCTAGCACCTTTCTTCAAAGCCTCAGCCTCTTGACGGAAACAGCAAGTCTCCCAGAATATAATTTATCTGGCCAGGCCCCTAGACCGCAAGGGTTCCTTTAGAACCTTCTCTCTGGCCTTGGGATTCCACCCTCTGTCACTTGTATCTATGAGAACCTTACTGTTTCCAACATGAAGTTATTTTGCTAGATAGAAAAAAAAAATGGAAGGAACATAAATATGGACAGGCTGCATTTTCTTTCTGTTATCTGTTTCTATTATGCCAATAACAACGTTGATCTCAAGCAATGGACATACATTTTTGCCAAACGTAATTAAAAACTTTTCTTATTTTCTTTGTTTTAAAAGTCGAGAGCCTCTTAGAAGCCCTGGGAGCAGTATCAGTAGAAAGCAAGCTTGACCATGACAAGACAGCTTGCACTGGCAGAGGTTAAACAAAGGAAATCTGTTTCCATTTATGATGAGTCCCACTGAATAAGGGATAACAGCTTTTGGGATTTCTTCACAAATCTCAAAAGGCATAGTGTTTGAGGTCCAGTCCTGGCTTCTACATTTTTAACTGTATGGCTTTGAGCAGGCAGATAACCTAAGTCTCAGTGTTTACAAGGTGGGAATAATGATATGGGATTTGGGGAACATAAACGTTTAGCATCACACCACCACAGAGTAAATAATCAACGTTAGCTGTTATGATCAGCATCACTGCCATCATTGTTCCCTATCTTTCCATTTCCTGAATAGCATCCATTTTCTTTTTTTTGGCCACTTCTATTGGTCTTTCATTTATCTATTTTCATCCATCTTTGTTCTTTGGCCTGTGTGGGCCTCCCATCACGGTGGCCTCTGTTGCCCATCACGGTGGCCTCTGTTGCTGCAGAGCACTTGCTCTGTGCGCATGCGCTCCAGAGCTCCAGCTCGGTAGTTGGGACACATCCGTCCAGCGGCTCCGTGGCATGTGGGATCCTCCCAGACCAGTGATTGAATTGGCGCCCCTTGCACTGCAAGGTGGTGTCCTTACCCACTGGAGCACCAGGGAAGTCCAGTTTGGGGTCTTTTAAGCAGGAGTAACCCATTCTCCTTGCATGGTCCTGCAATAAAATTTTCTCTGTTCCAAAACTCGATGTTTTAATTCATTGGCCTCACTGCATGTAAGGCACACAAACTTCCATTTGGTTAACAGTCATTTTCTTTTTTCTATCCATTTTCTTTTTTCATAGTTTAAACTTTTTAATTTTGTATCAGGCTATAGCTGATCAAAAATGTGGTATGGGGCTTCCCTAGTGGTCCAGTGGGTAAAGAGTCCGCCTTGCAGTGCAAGGGGCACCCGTTCAATTCCTAGCCTGGGAAGATTCTACCTGCCGCGGAGCGGCTGGACCAATGTGTCCAATTAGGAGTCAGAGCTCTGGAGCACATGTGCCGGGAGCCTGTGATCTGCAATGAGACAGGTCACTGCAATGGGAGGCCACACATGCTGAAGAATAAAAAGATGGATGAAAATAAATATAAATAAAGATAAATATAAATAAGATAAATATAAATAAAATATAAATAAAAATATAAAGAGGCATGACAGGGAAAAGAAACATATATATATATATATATATATAAAGAAAAATGTTGTAGTAGTTTCTTTCCTTCTTCTGTTTACATCCATTAAATTTCTGAACTCAACAGCAAGGGCTCCAGAAATCACATGGATTATTCTACACCATGCCTTCCATTTTTTGAGGAAACACACACAAACTAGACACTGTAATGCTGACCGAAAGTGGTAACTATTGTATTGCTATAAATTGAGGTAAATTTGAATCACATTGACCTGGAGGAGTGGGATGGGGGGCCGTGGGAGGGAGGCTCAAGGGCAAGGAGTTATATGCATACCTATAGCTGCTTCATGTTGTTGTATAGCAGAAATGAACACACCACTGTGAAGCAATTACCCTCCAACACCAAAAACTCAGTCACATTGTTCGCATTTCATTCTAGAGTTTACAGCCACCTTCTGTCTGCCTTTCTAGAGATCTTTTTAAAGTGTATGGAGTCTTGTGTTTACATAACACACTGTGAGACAACTGAGGGCAAGTCAGTGTTTAAGTCATAACTCTCCTTCTTTTCAATCTTTAGCATACATTATATAAATTCTTATGTTTGTGTCATTTCTGTCATGTGGCAAATACTGCCATTACAGAAACAGGAAACTATAATTTCCAACGTAAAGTTACTTGGGGGAGAATTCTGTTTCTGGTTAGCATGTGAAAGATTGTAGTAGAAATTCATTCCCACAGTAGCACCAAGAAAAATTTGGTTAACATAAAAACCATTTAAAATGTATTCAAGGGAACTGGGTGGGGGGAGGGTCAAGGGGTATGCATATGAATGATCTGGGAACATATATGTACAAAAATAAATAAATAAATAAATTTTAAAAAAAATTAAAAAAAAATAAAATAAAATAAAATGTATTCAAGTTCTGGCCACATTTGAATTTAATCATAAACCAGAAGATCTCTAGAAAATATTAAAATATTGGGAAATAAAGTAATATACTACTAAGGAGAAAAACTTGGGGAAAGTTAAATAATATTATAAAGAAATGACAAAAAAGCATACAGTATCTAAATTTCTGGGATTCAACCAAAGTGATACTAAGAATAAAGTTTAGAGTTTTAAATGCTTATATTAAAAATGAGAAAGGGCTAAAATCGATGATCCTAGCTTCCACTCTAAGAAGCTAGTAAAAGAAAAGTCAAGATAAGTAGAAAGAAGGGATAATAAAGAGTAGAAATAAATAAAATAGAAAACAGAAAGACAATAGAGAAAATAAACACAAGGCCATAAATGATTTTTTTAAAAGACCAGTAAGACTGATATGCCCTTTGTTAGACTGAACAAAGAAAAAAAATAAAGAAAAAATGCAAATAACCAATATGAAGAATGAAAAGAAGGATATTCCCACAAATCCCACACACATTAAAGGAATAATAGGGGATATTTTAGACAACTTTATGCCAAAAGGTTGGCAATGTAAATGAAATGGATAAATCCTCTGAAAAACAGAATTTCTCAAAAATGACACCAGAAGAAATAAATTATCTGAGTATTTATTAAATACATTGAATTCACAATTAAATTTTTTCCACAAGGAACACTTCTGGTCAAACGGTCTGTCAAACACATAAGAAATCATACCAATCTTAAATAAACAATCCCTTACAGAAATAGACAAGGAAGGACCCTGTCTTGGCCCTTTTTAGGAAGTCAATGTATTCCTAAAACCAAAACTTGATAAATACACCACAAGAAAACTACAAACCAATATTCCTCATGAGATATGCAAAAATCCCTAGCATTAGCAAATCAAACCATCAGTATTTAAAAAGAATAACATATCAGAACCAAGCAGGGTTCATCACAAATAAATGCAAGCTTGATTAAAACATAAGAAAAATAATCAATGTAATCCATCTCATTAAAAAGATAAAGGAAAAAATTCATATTAACACCACAGTAAATCCAGGAAAATAACTGACAAACTACATTATCATTTTGTGATAAAACCTGCAGCAAACTAGGAATAAAACAGAATCTTCTCAATATGATAAAAGGCATCTGTTTATATTTAAGAAAACCACCTAACATTGTAACTAATGGTGGAACATTTCCCCTCTAAAGTCAGAAACAGGGTTAGGATGTCTACTCTCCTTGTTTATAGTCAATATTTTATGTGAGGTCTTTCTACTAGGCAGAAAAAGAAACAGAAGTTGCAAAGACTAGGAAAGAAGTAAAATTATATTTATAATGGCATAATTTACACATAGAAAATTCAAAGAAATCTGCCTTCCAAAACCTATGAAGTCTAAGAAGTAAACAAAGCACGTTTCAAGGATATAAAGTCAATATGGAAAATGTATATATCTGCATACTATCAACAAACAGTTAGAAAAAGAAATTAAAAGTCAATAAAATTTAAAATAGACTCAACATTATAAAATGCCTACAAACAATTTTTAAGAGATGTAAACCTTTACACTTACAAATATAAAATGTTGCTGAGAGAAATTAAGAAAGATCAAATAAATGGAGAGAGATATATGCATACTTAGGGGGTAGTAGAATAAAAAATTGTAAAGATGTTGATTCTTAAACAAAATGGATCTATAGATTCAGTGCAAGTCCAACCCAATTTCCTGCCAATTTTATGTACAAATTGTTGAGCTGATTAAAATAGCTGGAGTATGTACACAATTAAATTTTTTCCACAAGGAACACTTCTGGTCAAACGGTCTGTCAAACACATAAGAAATCATACCAATCTTAAATAAACAATCCCTTACAGAAATAGACAAGGAAGGACCCTGTCTTGGCCCTTTTTAGGAAGTCAATGTATTCCTAAAACCAAAACTTGATAAATACACCACAAGAAAACTACAAACCAATATTCCTCATGAGATATGCAAAAATCCCTAGCATTAGCAAATCAAACCATCAGTATTTAAAAAGAATAACATATCAGAACCAAGCAGGGTTCATCACAAATAAATGCAAGCTTGATTAAAACATAAGAAAAATAATCAATGTAATCCATCTCATTAAAAAGATAAAGGAAAAAATTCATATTAACACCACAGTAAATCCAGGAAAATAACTGACAAACTACATTATCATTTTGTGATAAAACCTGCAGCAAACTAGGAATAAAACAGAATCTTCTCAATATGATAAAAGGCATCTGTTTATATTTAAGAAAACCACCTAACATTGTAACTAATGGTGGAACATTTCCCCTCTAAAGTCAGAAACAGGGTTAGGATGTCTACTCTCCTTGTTTATAGTCAATATTTTATGTGAGGTCTTTCTACTAGGCAGAAAAAGAAACAGAAGTTGCAAAGACTAGGAAAGAAGTAAAATTATATTTATAATGGCATAATTTACACATAGAAAATTCAAAGAAATCTGCCTTCCAAAACCTATGAAGTCTAAGAAGTAAACAAAGCACGTTTCAAGGATATAAAGTCAATATGGAAAATGTATATATCTGCATACTATCAATAAACCGTTATAAAAATAAATTAAAAGTCAATAAAATTTAAAATAGACTCAACATTATAAAATGCCTACAAACAATTTTTAAGAGATGTAAACCTTTACACTTACAAATATAAAATGTTGCTGAGAGAAATTAAGAAAGATCAAATAAATGGAGAGAGATATATGCATACTTAGGGGGTAGTAGAATAAAAAATTGTAAAGATGTTGATTCTTAAACAAAATGGATCTATAGATTCAGTGCAAGTCCAACCCAATTTCCTGCCAATTTTATGTACAAATTGTTGAGCTGATTAAAATAGCTGGAGTATGTACACAATTTAATTTTTAAAGTCTCCCTATAAAATCTTTAATATTTCTTAAATGACTGTTTTGTTTTTTTCTATTTCCATGTAAACGTTAGTATTAACTTGTCAATTTCTAAGACAGTATGTTACTGGTGTAAATATAGACAAACAGATCACTAGAACAGAAAAAAAAGACATGAATAAAATCTAACGATCTTTCTGAAAGGTGTTAAGGCAAATTAATGCGGAAGGGACAGGCTCTTCAACAAAGGGTGTTAGAATCCAGTCAGCTACAGAAAGAAATACACTACTCCTACTTGAACCAACATGGATGAATCTCTGAAATGTTATGTAATAGACTGATAGAAGTCAGACACACAGGAGTACATACTAAAAAATTCAATTAATATGGAATACAAGAATGGCAACCCACTCCAGTATTCTTGCCCGGAGAATCCCATGGATAGAAGACCCTGGCCGGCTAGAGTCCATAGTGCTGGAAAGAGTCAGACATGACTGAGCATGCCCGCAATGAATGAGTCTGTGGGGACAGAAATCAGAAGGATGACTGCTTCAGGCTGGAGGAAGGTGATAATTAGAAAGGGGTTCAGAGGAACTTTCTAGTACAGTGGCAATGCTTTATGTCTTGGGGTGTTAGGTGGGTTTTTACGTTTATCAAAACTGATTGAACAATCCAAGTACTTCAGTGGGAGTTATTTTACTTTCATAAGCCAATATCACACCCATAAACTAAGAATATGATAAGAGGGAAGGAAAAAACACATGAAGATAAATAATATAATGTTGTCTCACTATGGCAAATGGGGGAGAGGGGGCTCCATCATTCACATACCCACTAAACAGTTAGGATCACACCAAGTGCTCTCCCAGGCTTCTCTCTCGGGTCAGAAAGTCCCACAGGCCCCCTTCCTGTATAAAACCCGCCTCTCTAAAATGTTGAGATGTAAACTTAAACAAAATGGATCAAATAAATGGAGAGAGATATATGCATACTTAGGGGGTAGTAGAATAAAAATTGTAAAGATGT
This sequence comes from Tragulus kanchil, assembly GCA_022376925.1. NCBI lineage: Eukaryota > Metazoa > Chordata > Mammalia > Artiodactyla > Tragulidae > Tragulus > Tragulus kanchil. The sequence goes on from JAIOJX010000024.1 coordinate 131,328,898, forward strand.
TGATTCTTAAACAAAATGGATCTATAGATTCAGTGCAAGTCCAACCCAATTTCCTGCCAATTTTATGTACAAATTGTTGAGCTGATTAAAATAGCTGGAGTATGTACACAATTTAATTTTTAAAGTCTCCCTATAAAATCTTTAATATTTCTTAAATGACTGTTTTGTTTTTTTCTATTTCCATGTAAACGTTAGTATTAACTTGTCAATTTCTAAGACAGTATGTTACTGGTGTAAATATAGACAAACAGATCACTAGAACAGAAAAAAAAGACATGAATAAAATCTAACGATCTTTCTGAAAGGTGTTAAGGCAAATTAATGCGGAAGGGACAGGCTCTTCAACAAAGGGTGTTAGAATCCAGTCAGCTACAGAAAGAAATACACTACTCCTACTTGAACCAACATGGATGAATCTCTGAAATGTTATGTAATAGACTGATAGAAGTCAGACACACAGGAGTACATACTAAAAAATTCAATTAATATGGAATACAAGAATGGCAACCCACTCCAGTATTCTTGCCCGGAGAATCCCATGGATAGAAGACCCTGGCCGGCTAGAGTCCATAGTGCTGGAAAGAGTCAGACATGACTGAGCATGCCCGCAATGAATGAGTCTGTGGGGACAGAAATCAGAAGGATGACTGCTTCAGGCTGGAGGAAGGTGATAATTAGAAAGGGGTTCAGAGGAACTTTCTAGTACAGTGGCAATGCTTTATGTCTTGGGGTGTTAGGTGGGTTTTTACGTTTATCAAAACTGATTGAACAATCCAAGTACTTCAGTGGGAGTTATTTTACTTTCATAAGCCAATATCACACCCATAAACTAAGAATATGATAAGAGGGAAGGAAAAAACACATGAAGATAAATAATATAATGTTGTCTCACTATGGCAAATGGGGGAGAGGGGGCTCCATCATTCACATACCCACTAAACAGTTAGGATCACACCAAGTGCTCTCCCAGGCTTCTCTCTCGGGTCAGAAAGTCCCACAGGCATTCCTGTATGACTCTCCTTTTTCAACATACAGTGAAAAGAACTCTGGTATTCGAGAAGATCTAGGTTTCCTTCTGCCTCTCTAGAGCTGTTAGGCTCAAGTAATGCTTGTTAAGTAAGTGCCTGAATTTACTCTGAGCCAGAAAGAATTCTGATGGCTATCAGGACTCTGAAGGTGCTGTCTCACCTATTCAGTGCTTCTTTCATGTTAGTAGGATATTAACTCTCTTTTATTAACCCTCTTTTAGAGGGGGCTTCCCTACTGGTTCAGTGGTAACGGATCTGCCTGCAATGCAGGAAATGCAGGTTGGATCCCTGGGTCTGGAAGATCCCCTGGAGGAGGATCCCACTTGCAGTACTCTTGCCTGGAGAATGCTATGGACAGTGGAGCCTGGCAGGCTATGGTCCATAGCGTCGCACAGAGTTGGACATGACTGAAGCGACTAGGCAGCAGCAGCAACCCTCTTTTAGAGCAGAAGATCTGAGGAGGCCATCAGAAGGGAGTGTCTTTCCCTGGGGGCTGTGGAAAGTAGAACCCCAAGGGAAGGACCTGTGGAGAGGTGAAGAGGACACCAGTCTAGAAACCCGTCTCCTAAGTCTAGCTGAAGCTTTTGTTTCTCATCTGCACTGTGACCTGGGAGCATTACTTCCTCTAAGTTCCACCTTCCTCATGTGCAAAATGCTCATAGTGGCACTTACCCAGCTTACCTCCTGAATTGCGGAAGATTAAATTTACTGGACATGCACTGTGAAATTACTTTGCAATGCAAATCTAAGGAATGATTATGTGTCATAAAGCTGGCGGAGGAAGGTGATAATTAGAAAGGGGTTCAGAGGAACTTTCTAGTACAGTGGCAATGCTTTATGTCTTGGGGTGTTAGGTGGGTTTTTACGTTTATCAAAACTGATTGAACAATCCAAGTACTTCAGTGGGAGTTATTTTACTTTCATAAGCCAATATCACACCCATAAACTAAGAATATGATAAGAGGGAAGGAAAAAACACATGAAGATAAATAATATAATGTTGTCTCACTATGGCAAATGGGGGAGAGGGGGCTCCATCATTCACATACCCACTAAACAGTTAGGATCACACCAAGTGCTCTCCCAGGCTTCTCTCTCGGGTCAGAAAGTCCCACAGGCATTCCTGTATGACTCTCCTTTTTCAACATACAGTGAAAAGAACTCTGGTATTCGAGAAGATCTAGGTTTCCTTCTGCCTCTCTAGAGCTGTTAGGCTCAAGTAATGCTTGTTAAGTAAGTGCCTGAATTTACTCTGAGCCAGAAAGAATTCTGATGGCTATCAGGACTCTGAAGGTGCTGTCTCACCTATTCAGTGCTTCTTTCATGTTAGTAGGATATTAACTCTCTTTTATTAACCCTCTTTTAGAGGGGGCTTCCCTACTGGTTCAGTGGTAACGGATCTGCCTGCAATGCAGGAAATGCAGGTTGGATCCCTGGGTCTGGAAGATCCCCTGGAGGAGGATCCCACTTGCAGTACTCTTGCCTGGAGAATGCTATGGACAGTGGAGCCTGGCAGGCTATGGTCCATAGCGTCGCACAGAGTTGGACATGACTGAAGCGACTAGGCAGCAGCAGCAACCTCTTTTAGAGCAGAAGATCTGAGGAGGCCATCAGAAGGGAGTGTCTTTCCCTGGGGGCTGTGGAAAGTAGAACCCCAAGGGAAGGACCTGTGGAGAGGTGAAGAGGACACCAGTCTAGAAACCCGTCTCCTAAGTCTAGCTGAAGCTTTTGTTTCTCATCTGCACTGTGACCTGGGAGCATTACTTCCTCTAAGTTCCACCTTCCTCATGTGCAAAATGCTCATAGTGGCACTTACCCAGCTTACCTCCTGAATTGCGGAAGATTAAATTTACTGGACATGCACTGTGAAATTACTTTGCAATGCAAATCTAAGGAATGATTATGTGTCTAATATAAGCTGGCTTGTTATATAAGAATTTAAATCTTGTGTGTCCTTGTATTTCCTCTGCTGTGTGGTTTTGGGGTGTCAGGCATTACATGCTCACAAATGAAAGCATTTCTTGACTCATCACGAACCTGGCTGAACGGTGTATGCCACATTTAACACATGATCAGTAGAGCTACATAAAAATAAACAAGGCAGAACAGCTCTCTCTCTGAGAAAAATAAGATTCTGGGAGTCACAGCCTTCTCCTTAACCCCTCTTGAATCATGGACATCCATTATAACAGGGACAGATAAAACAGGTGTAGCATATAGCCAATAAAGAATGAAATGACGGGTCTATTAAAAAGACATGGGCAAATAAATAAATAAATAAATAAGATATGGGCAAAACCATATTGTACAACAAAATTTTCACATTTTAAATGGTCAATATAAACAACTGTATCTTCGGGCCACCTGTATATTCTTGTCCTAACTGGGAAAGCAGGAAATGTAGAAAAGTTATACGGTGGTTGATGTCTGTTTTGTTATTATTGTTGTTTCCCCTTTGAATGAAGGGGATGGCCATAATTAGGATAATAGTTGAGTGTATGCTTTAGGGCCAGGATAATTTGGGATTATTATCCTTACTCAATTATCTTGCTGTGTAACTTTAAATAAGTACTTCAATCTCCCTACATACTGATTTTAAAATCTATTGCTAGAGTTATTTTTCAAACTCATACATCTGTACTGAGGATAAAAGAGGAAAATGTATGTAAACACTTAATTTCATGGTCAGCCCAGAGCCAGTGCTCAGCAAATGATAACAACTACCATTCAGTACATTTAGCTATCATGATCGTTATTTTCAGAATATTCTTTCTAATACAGAAGTCAATTGCATTCTTATAACACGAAACACTTACTTAAATACAGCTCTTACCGTAGAAAAGTAGAAAATACAGGCTAAAAACGATACCATTTACAACAATAACAATTCACACATACACACACATCTTACTTGCCTAGCAATGAATTGAACAAAATATCTGCAATACCCCTGTGAGAAAAATGACAAAATTTTACTAAGAAACAAAAGAAATACCTAAATCAATGAAAAGATTCTATCACCCTTTCATGTCAGAAGCCTCAGTAATTCAAACATGTGTTTTCTCACAAAATAAGTCTATTGATTCAAGATAATTCTAATTAAAGTCCCAATATATTTCATGGGAGTTGAAAAGCTGATTTCAAAAGTCACGTGGGGGCTTCAGTGGTGGCTCAGTGGTAAAGAATCTTCCTCCCAATGCAGGAAACATGGGCTCAATCCCTGGTCCAGGAAGATCCCACAACTACTGAGACTGTGCTCTAGAGCCTAGAAGCCACAGCTATCGAGCCCACGTGTCAGAATTACTGAAGCCCACATGCCCTACAGCCTGTGCTTTACAACAAGAGAAGCCAATGCAGTGAGAAGCCAGAACATTGCCCCACTTGTTTGCCACAACTAGAGAAAAACCTGAGCCAAAAACAAATAAATAAAATTACAAAAAAGGTATGTAGAAGATGAAAGGGATCAAGATTAGCCAAGATGTTCAAAAGAATAAGGAAGAAAGACTTCATCACCAGATATCAGGACTTAAAAGAAGCTGTATTAAGATACCGTATTTCTAGTGTAGATGAACTGTCCAATGGAATAAAACAGACCCTTGAATAGATTGAATTTATATTTGAGAAAGCTGACATGGAAGGTTAGTAGGGGAAAAAGGCTATTTAATAAATTAACCTGGGAGGTATACCCATATAGGGGGAAACAAAGTGAAATTAGTTCTTAGAATAACTCCAAATAACTCTAAGGCTTAAGTGACAAAAGCAAACTGTATTCTTTTAGGATAAAATATAGGTGAATATCTATATGACAAATCTACACTAACCAGAACAGCATAGTACTAACACAAAACAAACATACAGATAACGGGAACAGAATAGAAATCCTAGAAATAAATTTACGCACTTATGGTCAGTTAATCTACAACAAAAGAGGTAAGAATATAAATGGAGAAAAGAGAGTCTCTTCAATAAGCAGTGTTGGGAAAACTAGACAGCTACATGTAAAAGAATGAAATTAGAATATAATCTAACACCATATATAAAAACAAACTCAAAATGGATTAAAGACCTAAATGTAAAACCATATACCATAAAACTCCTAGAGGAAAACATAGGCAAAAGACTTTATTTTTTTAAGCCCGCAATCCCTGGGGCAAAGCCAGGAGAGACTGCAGATGAATTAAACATTCCTTACTGGAAAGATACGTCGCCTAAAATATTCTTTGAAATAAATCATAATGATTTTTTTTGGATCTGTTTCCTAAAATAAAGGAAATACAAGCAAAAATAAACAAATGGAATCTAATTAAACTTAAAAGCTTCTGCACAGCAAAGGAAACCATTGACAAAATGAAAAGACAGCCTACTGAATGGGAGAACATATTTGCAAATGATATGCCTGATAAGGGATTCATATACAACATAAATGAAAAGCTCGTACAACTCAACATCAAAACCAAACTATTATTGAAAAATGGGCATAAGAACTAAATAGACATTTTTGCAAAGAGAAAATGCAGATGGCCATAAAAAGTTGCTCAACATTGTTAATGATCAGGAAAATGCAAATCAAAACCACAATGAAATGTTCAAAAGAATAAGGAAGAAAGACTTCATCACCAGATATCAGGACTTAAAAGAAGCTGTATTAAGATACCGTATTTCTAGTGTAGATGAACTGTCCAATGGAATAAAACAGACCCTTGAATAGATTGAATTTATATTTGAGAAAGCTGACATGGAAGGTTAGTAGGGGAAAAAGGCTATTTAATAAATTAACCTGGGAGGTATACCCATATAGGGGGAAACAAAGTGAAATTAGTTCTTAGAATAACTCCAAATAACTCTAAGGCTTAAGTGACAAAAGCAAACTGTATTCTTTTAGGATAAAATATAGGTGAATATCTATATGACAAATCTACACTAACCAGAACAGCATAGTACTAACACAAAACAAACATACAGATAACGGGAACAGAATAGAAATCCTAGAAATAAATTTACGCACTTATGGTCAGTTAATCTACAACAAAAGAGGTAAGAATATAAATGGAGAAAAGAGAGTCTCTTCAATAAGCAGTGTTGGGAAAACTAGACAGCTACATGTAAAAGAATGAAATTAGAATATAATCTAACACCATATATAAAAACAAACTCAAAATGGATTAAAGACCTAAATGTAAAACCATATACCATAAAACTCCTAGAGGAAAACATAGGCAAAAGACTTTATTTTTTTAAGCCCGCAATCCCTGGGGCAAAGCCAGGAGAGACTGCAGATGAATTAAACATTCCTTACTGGAAAGATACGTCGCCTAAAATATTCTTTGAAATAAATCATAATGATTTTTTTTGGATCTGTTTCCTAAAATAAAGGAAATACAAGCAAAAATAAACAAATGGAATCTAATTAAACTTAAAAGCTTCTGCACAGCAAAGGAAACCATTGACAAAATGAAAAGACAGCCTACTGAATGGGAGAACATATTTGCAAATGATATGCCTGATAAGGGATTCATATACAACATAAATGAAAAGCTCGTACAACTCAACATCAAAACCAAACTATTATTGAAAAATGGGCATAAGAACTAAATAGACATTTTTGCAAAGAGAAAATGCAGATGGCCATAAAAAGTTGCTCAACATTGTTAATGATCAGGAAAATGCAAATCAAAACCACAATGAAATGTCACTTCACACCTGTCAGAATGGCTATCATTGAAAAGAACACAAATAACAAGTGTTACCAAGGATGTGGAGAAAAGGGAATTCTTATTCATTATAGGTGGAAATGTAAATTGGTGCAACCACTGTGCAAAACATTATGGAGGTTTCTCAAAATACTAAAAATAGAGCTACTGTATGAGCCACAATTCTACTACTGAACATATGTCTGAAAAAAACAAAAATGCTAATTTGGAAAGGTACATGCACCCCAATATTCATAGCAGTTTTATTGACAATTGTCAATATATAGAAGCAACCCAAGTATAAATCAACAGATGAATGGATAAAGAAGACATTCTGTATGTGTGTATATGTATATATAGATATAGATATAAAATATACAATGGAATACTATGCAGCCATAAAAAGAACATTTGCCATTTGTAGCAACGTGGATGGATGGACTTGGAAGGCATCATGCTAAGTGAAATTAGTCAGATGGGGAAAGACACATGTTATGTGATATCACTTGCATGAATCTAAAAAATACATCCAGTGAATACAATAAAAACAAGTAGAGTCACAGATGTAGAGAACAAACTAGTGGTTATTGGTGGGGAGAGAGAGGGGGGCAATATAAGATTGGGGGAATAGAAGGTACAAACTATTGAATGTAAAGTAAGCTCAGTGATGTATTGTACAACAAAAGAGAATCAAGACTATTTTTTGGCCCAAACTTTGAAATAAATCATAATGATTTTTGGATCTGTTTCCTAAAATAAAGGAAATACAAGCAAAAATAAACAAATGGAATCTAATTAAACTTAAAAGCTTCTGCACAGCAAAGGAAACCATTGACAAAATGAAAAGACAGCCTACTGAATGGGAGAACATATTTGCAAATGATATGCCTGATAAGGGATTCATATACAACATAAATGAAAAGCTCGTACAACTCAACATCAAAACCAAACTATTATTGAAAAATGGGCATAAGAACTAAATAGACATTTTTGCAAAGAGAAAATGCAGATGGCCATAAAAAGTTGCTCAACATTGTTAATGATCAGGAAAATGCAAATCAAAACCACAATGAAATGTCACTTCACACCTGTCAGAATGGCTATCATTGAAAAGAACACAAATAACAAGTGTTACCAAGGATGTGGAGAAAAGGGAATTCTTATTCATTATAGGTGGAAATGTAAATTGGTGCAACCACTGTGCAAAACATTATGGAGGTTTCTCAAAATACTAAAAATAGAGCTACTGTATGAGCCACAATTCTACTACTGAACATATGTCTGAAAAACAAAAATGCTAATTTGGAAAGGTACATGCACCCCAATATTCATAGCAGTTTTATTGACAATTGTCAATATATAGAAGCAACCCAAGTATAAATCAACAGATGAATGGATAAAGAAGACATTCTGTATGTGTGTATATGTATATATAGATATAGATATAAAATATACAATGGAATACTATGCAGCCATAAAAAGAACATTTGCCATTTGTAGCAACGTGGATGGATGGACTTGGAAGGCATCATGCTAAGTGAAATTAGTCAGATGGGGAAAGACACATGTTATGTGATATCACTTGCATGAATCTAAAAAATACATCCAGTGAATACAATAAAAACAAGTAGAGTCACAGATGTAGAGAACAAACTAGTGGTTATTGGTGGGGAGAGAGAGGGGGGCAATATAAGATTGGGGGAATAGAAGGTACAAACTATTGAATGTAAAGTAAGCTCAGTGATGTATTGTACAACACAGAGAATATAGCCAATATCTTTGAATAACTATAAATGGAAAAAAGAACCTTTAAAAATGAATACAAAGTTTTAAAAATTTTTTAAAACAAGGGGATATCGGCTGCAAGGAAAACTTTTTGCTCATATGGTCTTAGAATACAGAGTCAGCTATTATCAACATATTGTTTATAATTCTTGGTTTTTATTTAATCTTTGTAAATTAAAAATACTTTCATACAAATGTTGTCAGGTCTGGTGAGTACACATGTAATGTGGAGGTAGCAACTTAGCACTTAAAGTATTATAATCAGGCATTCACAATGTAGGAAAAAATATAGGTGAATATCTTTCTAATTTTGAGCTAGAAGAAAATTTTCAAACAAAAATGCTAACCATACAATTTAAAAATAATAACATTTATATTAAAATTAAGAACTTCTGAACATCAACAGACATCTTAAAGAATGTGAAAGACAACTTACAAATGAACTGGGAAGAGAAGTTTTCAAAACATGTAATTGACTGTGAATTAATATTAGGAGCAGATAAGGAATTTCTACAATCCAGCTGGAAAAAAAATGAACAGTCTCCCCTTCTGCACCCCCTTGCGAAAAATGGCCAAAACATAAATAGGTGGTTCACAGAAGAGGAAATCAACATAAAAAGATGTTCAGCCTGACGGATTTGCTAATAAAGTTCACAAAGAGATGTTTTCTATCCACTTAATTGGCAAAACTTAAGAATTCCAACTGTACTAAACATTGGAGAATATGAATTCACAATATCTTCTATAGTTTGCTGGTAGGAGTGTAAATATATGGAATGTGCGAACTGTAAATGCATTTTCTTTACAAAGCAATTCAACTTGTCTTAAGTGTTACTCACACGCCTATCCAATGACCCACCAATTTCATTTCTAGATAAATATCCAAAGCAAATTATTGAGCATATAAAGGGATGTTAATAGCAGTGTTCTTCATAGCGGTAAAATCTAGAAACAATGGGAACATGCAATCATGAATATACGATGATGTATTTATCCACATTCATATCACTGGATACACTCATATAATTGAATAGTCAAAACAATAAATTTCAGTTAACGCAACAGTGTAAATGTTATTTTTGACTGGGTCCACTGATAAAAAGATGCCAAAGGCAGCTTCAATGTGGAAAGATTTTCTTAGGGGAAATGCTTGTGAGAGAAAATGGACAGGAAGCCTGGGAAGGCTGGGAGAGCCCTCAGACCTCAGTACATGCACCACTGAGTAGAGATGGAAGAAGAAAGGCAGGCTGGGGTTGACGTGACTTGGACTGCTGTTGGTCTAAGGGACATCTGTCCAGGTCACCTAGGGGTCCTCCAGCCAAAGCAGCTGTCAGAGGAGTCCAGGAATGAGACTTCCATGGTGTCCCTGCTACATGTAGTCACTGAGAAGAGTCCCTGGGAGCTGGAGAAAGCATGGTCTAGGTGCATCTCGGCAGTGGGTGACCAGCAGAGGATCCAGCCCTCGGTCAAATGCACTTACACTCTAATGCACATTCTAATTCAAAGATGTCTACCACAGATAACACTGAAAGGGGGAAAATAATAAGACTGCACTCAGGAAAATGTCCTTTTTATAAAAAATAGCAAAAGAAAAATTGAAACACTAGACATTTTTTAGGAATGGCATGTTATAGTCTAAAAAAAAACAAGAGAGTGATACACATGGAATCAGAATAGTAGACATAAATGGCAAAATGACACGATACTAGAGGAGTTGAAAGTAGATGGAAGCTATTGCCAATCATTTTAGTTTTTCAGGTTTGTATAGAACTTCAGTTTTAATTACAGTATTCAACAAAAATGGGTCAATAGACATATACAAGCACACATTTATATAAACAAAGAAGGCTATACATTTACATAAACAAAGGTGAGAATGTTTCAAGATAAAAGAATTCTGGAATTATAATATTAATCTGATTCTATGATGGTAAGGTTGAAAATATTGTCTATTTTCTCTCCTACCCTGCACAACAGTACAATAGTGATCGATCTTTATTGGTTGTTGATTATTGAGCATAAGGGGTTAATAGCAGTGTTCTTCATAGCGGTAAAATCTAGAAACAATGGGAACATGCAATCATGAATATCGATGATGTATTTATCCACATTCATATCACTGGATACACTCATATAATTGAATAGTCAAAACAATAAATTTCAGTTAACGCAACAGTGTAAATGTTATTTTTGACTGGGTCCACTGATAAAAAGATGCCAAAGGCAGCTTCAATGTGGAAAGATTTTCTTAGGGGAAATGCTTGTGAGAGAAAATGGACAGGAAGCCTGGGAAGGCTGGGAGAGCCCTCAGACCTCAGTACATGCACCACTGAGTAGAGATGGAAGAAGAAAGGCAGGCTGGGGTTGACGTGACTTGGACTGCTGTTGGTCTAAGGGACATCTGTCCAGGTCACCTAGGGGTCCTCCAGCCAAAGCAGCTGTCAGAGGAGTCCAGGAATGAGACTTCCATGGTGTCCCTGCTACATGTAGTCACTGAGAAGAGTCCCTGGGAGCTGGAGAAAGCATGGTCTAGGTGCATCTCGGCAGTGGGTGACCAGCAGAGGATCCAGCCCTCGGTCAAATGCACTTACACTCTAATGCACATTCTAATTCAAAGATGTCTACCACAGATAACACTGAAAGGGGGAAAATAATAAGACTGCACTCAGGAAAATGTCCTTTTTATAAAAAATAGCAAAAGAAAAATTGAAACACTAGACATTTTTTAGGAATGGCATGTTATAGTCTAAAAAAAAACAAGAGAGTGATACACATGGAATCAGAATAGTAGACATAAATGGCAAAATGACACGATACTAGAGGAGTTGAAAGTAGATGGAAGCTATTGCCAATCATTTTAGTTTTTCAGGTTTGTATAGAACTTCAGTTTTAATTACAGTATTCAACAAAAATGGGTCAATAGACATATACAAGCACACATTTATATAAACAAAGAAGGCTATACATTTACATAAACAAAGGTGAGAATGTTTCAAGATAAAAGAATTCTGGAATTATAATATTAATCTGATTCTATGATGGTAAGGTTGAAAATATTGTCTATTTTCTCTCCTACCCTGCACAACAGTACAATAGTGATCGATCTATTGGTGGATGAAAAAAATGTCTGCATATCATAGATTAAATCATAGATGTCTTAGGGTCTGCCCCAGTGTCTTTGTGCCTTGGTTTCCACCTCTGTAGAATGGGGAATAATGCTTTCCCTCTAGTATGATTATAAAAGTTAAGTAAACTTATGTTCACATAAGAATTATTCACAGGGCTTCCCTGGTGGTCCAGTGGGTAAGGACACCGCCTTGCAGTGCAAGGGGCGCGGGTTTGATCCCTGGCCTGGGAAGATCCCACGGGCCGCGGAGTGGCTGGACCGATGTGTCCAATTACCGAGCTGGAGCTCTGGAGCGCATGCGCCCAGAGCCGGTGCTCTGCAGCGAGAGAGGCCACTGCGATGGGAGGCCCACACGGGCCAAATAACAAAAAAGATAAGTGAAGGAAAGATCAATAGAAGTGGCCAAAATAATAATAAAAAAAATTATTTACAATCTCCAAAAACAATCAAATTAGCTTCAGTAGTTGAATGGATAAACAAACTGCGATCCATCCACACAAAGGAATGGTGCTCAGCAATGAAAATGAACGACACAGGTGAGGTCAAATGCACTAGTTAAGTGAAAGATCTAAGTATCCAAAGGTAACACACTTTATGATTTCATTTTTATGACAGTCTGTAAAAGGCACTCGCGTTGGAACAGGGTATAGACCAGAGGTTTCTAGGGGTTATGAGAGCAGAGAGGATCTTACTAAAAAGATGTAACAGGAAGAATTTTTTAGGACATTCTGAGTGTAATGCTGGTTATGAAAAAAATGTCTGTAAAAGGCATCGTACTGAGATTGAAGTAGTCTATTGCCAATCATTTTAGTTTTTCAGGTTTGTATAGAACTTCAGTTTTAATTACAGTATTCAACAAAAATGGGTCAATAGACATATACAAGCACACATTTATATAAACAAAGAAGGCTATACATTTACATAAACAAAGGTGAGAATGTTTCAAGATAAAAGAATTCTGGAATTATAATATTAATCTGATTCTATGATGGTAAGGTTGAAAATATTGTCTATTTTCTCTCCTACCCTGCACAACAGTACAATAGTGATCGATCTATTGGTGGATGAAAAAAATGTCTGCATATCATAGATTAAATCATAGATGTCTTAGGGTCTGCCCCAGTGTCTTTGTGCCTTGGTTTCCACCTCTGTAGAATGGGGAATAATGCTTTCCCTCTAGTATGATTATAAAAGTTAAGTAAACTTATGTTCACATAAGAATTATTCACAGGGCTTCCCTGGTGGTCCAGTGGGTAAGGACACCGCCTTGCAGTGCAAGGGGCGCGGGTTTGATCCCTGGCCTGGGAAGATCCCACGGGCCGCGGAGTGGCTGGACCGATGTGTCCAATTACCGAGCTGGAGCTCTGGAGCGCATGCGCCCAGAGCCGGTGCTCTGCAGCGAGAGAGGCCACTGCGATGGGAGGCCCACACGGGCCAAATAACAAAAAAGATAAGTGAAGGAAAGATCAATAGAAGTGGCCAAAATAATAATAAAAAAAATTATTTACAATCTCCAAAAACAATCAAATTAGCTTCAGTAGTTGAATGGATAAACAAACTGCGATCCATCCACACAAAGGAATGGTGCTCAGCAATGAAAATGAACGACACAGGTGAGGTCAAATGCACTAGTTAAGTGAAAGATCTAAGTATCCAAAGGTAACACACTTTATGATTTCATTTTTATGACAGTCTGTAAAAGGCACTCGCGTTGGAACAGGGTATAGACCAGAGGTTTCTAGGGGTTATGAGAGCAGAGAGGATCTTACTAAAAAGATGTAACAGGAAGAATTTTTTAGGACATTCTGAGTGTAATGCTGGTTATAAGAACCTACACGTATAAAAATGTATAGACTTGTACACCAAAATGTGAATTTTACTGTACAAAATTTTTAAAATTAAGGAAATGTTTATAGAATTTCTACTGTGTACTGTAATCTAATAGTAGAAGAATGATTTAACCTTTTGAAAGGGGGAATTAAACTGCCTAACATGAAAATACTTGAAGTTGCCATAAATCTAATTTTCATTCCAAAATCACCTTACATTCTAATCAATTTCATCTGTTCTGGGCCTTTTGATATCTGCTGGCCTGTAGCAGGCAAAGGGAAAGAAAGCTACAACCTGTAATGCACATGGCAGTAAGATAAGGTCTTTGATTAGAACATTTAAAAATTTCTCTTTTTAGTCACGCTTGGGGTCCACTAGTAACTTGAAAGCACTGAGCAGATGTTGTGACGGGGAACGCCCAAAGCCCAAGCACCAGAGGAATCTTGCCCAGAGGAATCGGGGCAGAGTTTCAGCTAATCCTGTGATTGCTTAGCCCTCCCTGGGTGTAGTTCCAGCTGGTCTTTTATCAGAGAAGGAAATGTGCTCAGTTGCTCAGTCGTGGCTGACTCTTTGCGACCTCATGGACTGTAGTCTCCTTCGCCATGGAATTTTCCAGGCAAGAATACTGGAGTGGGTTGCCATTTCCTTCTCCAAGAGAGGGGAATAATGGGAATAAAAATTTACATTCAAATATGTTCAGTATGAACAAGTTTCTTCATATCTAAAATGACCAATGGAAGAAAATGGGTGGTATTGCCCAGCGGTAAGAGAATAAGATAATGGATGTAAAAGAACTGAGTAATAGCCTCATTATAGAATTTAATGCCCTAGTACACATACCTGTCTCTCAGATGTGCCCAGAATTCTAGGTTAGAATTCCTGGAGGCAATGGGGCTTACTTCATGCAAGTTCAAGTAGGTGTAGAGTACAAACAGAATAAGTTTTGCTTTCATGTAGAGTGATACCGACTCATTCACCAAGAGAAGTACAGGTGTGCTCCTCAAACAATGTGCAAACAGCCCCCTCTCACAATTAGAGGAAGCAAAATCCCATACCACCAGACCAAAGAGATTAACACCGCTGCGATTATTTTCATTTCAAAACGGGTCCACTTGAAATATTTACTCTGGTAGCTCCTTCAAGTACGGACCACCTCTGGGGCATTTAGATTTCTTTCATAAATCATTAATGGCTGAGCAGAGGTCACACAGTGAAAGAGAGTTCAGAGTCCTTGCCAATGGAAGATCAATACAAGTAAAGGTGCATCATCTCTGAATGATGCTTTGAGTCGATGGGAGAGATGTGATTATGATTTACACCCAATGCTTTAGGAAATATGTCTAGGGGATGAAGGGAGTGCTCTCTGTAATGTAGAGGTGGGAAACTCTTCTTCCCAAAGGGCACTGCAGGGTGCCATGAGAGAGATAGGCCTGTCTTGTCACCTCTGTCGCTTGTCCTGTTTCTACTCAAAGGGCCCATGATGGCAGGGGACAGGTATTGGTGAAGCTCAATCCATTCTGCCTCTGGGCCTCTCTTGCTCATTAAAGAAGGCTGCAATTTCATTTCAGATCGGCAGTGTAAAACCTGTTGTCATATTTTATGTGATGATGTTAACTCTGCTATGAAATTATATCAGGAGAATACCCTAGAGCCGGCTCAGAACATATAAATAGCCATTTATCAGATGCAACCCATAATCTTCCCGCTGCCATGACCCATTCTGTAATTTTTCCTCCGATGACAAGCTGCAAATGAAGAGTGTACTTAGATTTCGGTTATGAGGTTTAAAATATAGATGTGGATATAAAAAGCTAAGTCCTTCAAGAAGAAACCAGGGAATTTTCCCATTAAATTCTAAGGGCCTTCATCCATCTGCTCTATACTCACGCAAGACTCTTGTGATCCCTTCACTGACCTCAGACATGATTTCTTACCCACTACGTCTCTCTTTCACCTGCGTCACCTCCTTCCTTAGCCCATCACCCACTTTAGTGCCCATCCCCCTCCACTCACCAGCACACGTTCTTTTCTCACATATACCTACAGACTGTCTCTAAGACGAGAACCTTATTGTGCTTGTGGATAGCCATCAAGTTATTTTTTTCCCATAAAACCAACATTTCTGGAGATATCACTGAAATGAAGTATTATTGTTCACTAGGCACCTTACACCTATGCGCTCATTTTATATATGAAGAAAGAGAACAAACTATGTCTAAGACTACGCAAAATTAACAGTTGAAGCCAGAACCCAAGACCAATAGACTATTCGTTTCTTGGGGTTGCCAAGACCAATGGCTAAATTTTCAGTTCTGAGGTCACAGTGAAAGAGAGTTCAGAGTCCTTGCCAATGGAAGATCAATCAAGTAAAGGTGCTTCTCGAATGATGCTTTGAGTCGATGGGAGAGATGTGATTATGATTTACACCCAATGCTTTAGGAAATATGTCTAGGGGATGAAGGGAGTGCTCTCTGTAATGTAGAGGTGGGAAACTCTTCTTCCCAAAGGGCACTGCAGGGTGCCATGAGAGAGATAGGCCTGTCTTGTCACCTCTGTCGCTTGTCCTGTTTCTACTCAAAGGGCCCATGATGGCAGGGGACAGGTATTGGTGAAGCTCAATCCATTCTGCCTCTGGGCCTCTCTTGCTCATTAAAGAAGGCTGCAATTTCATTTCAGATCGGCAGTGTAAAACCTGTTGTCATATTTTATGTGATGATGTTAACTCTGCTATGAAATTATATCAGGAGAATACCCTAGAGCCGGCTCAGAACATATAAATAGCCATTTATCAGATGCAACCCATAATCTTCCCGCTGCCATGACCCATTCTGTAATTTTTCCTCCGATGACAAGCTGCAAATGAAGAGTGTACTTAGATTTCGGTTATGAGGTTTAAAATATAGATGTGGATATAAAAAGCTAAGTCCTTCAAGAAGAAACCAGGGAATTTTCCCATTAAATTCTAAGGGCCTTCATCCATCTGCTCTATACTCACGCAAGACTCTTGTGATCCCTTCACTGACCTCAGACATGATTTCTTACCCACTACGTCTCTCTTTCACCTGCGCCACCTCCTTCCTTAGCCCATCACCCACTTTAGTGCCCATCCCCCTCCACTCACCAGCACACGTTCTTTTCTCACATATACCTACAGACTGTCTCTAAGACGAGAACCTTATTGTGCTTGTGGATAGCCATCAAGTTATTTTTTTCCCATAAAACCAACATTTCTGGAGATATCACTGAAATGAAGTATTATTGTTCACTAGGCACCTTACACCTATGCGCTCATTTTATATATGAAGAAAGAGAACAAACTATGTCTAAGACTACGCAAAATTAACAGTTGAAGCCAGAACCCAAGACCAATAGACTATTCGTTTCTTGGGGTTGCAGTAACAAAGTACCACAAGCTTGGTGACTGAAACAATAAAAATGTGTTCTCTCACAGGTCTGGAGGCCAGAAGCTTGAGGTCCTGGTGTCAGCAGGCTGCACTCTCTCCAGAGTTTCTAGGGGAGAGTCCATTCCTTCCTTTTCAGCTTCTGGGGGTTGTCAGCATTCCTCAGCTTGTGGCCACATCTCTCCCTGCTTCATGTTCATGTCACCTTCCCTGTGTGTCTCTCAAAGCTCCCTCTCTGCCTTGCTCTTAAAAGGATACCTGTAACTGCATGTAAGGCCTATCTGGATACACAAGGATAAACTCCTTAGGGCTTCCACAGTGGCTCAGTGGGTAAACAGTCTATTTACCAATGCAGGATACACAGGTTTGATACCATTTCCTGGAGAAGGAAATGGCAACCTGCTCCAGTGTTCTTTTTCTTTCTCTTTTTTTTTGCTCCAGTATTCTTGTATGGAAAATCCCATGGACAGAGGAGTCTGGCAGACTACAAGTCCATGGGGTCACAAAGAGTCAGACATGATTGCACACATGCACATAAAGCTCCTTAACTTAATAGAAATACTTAATTGCTTTTTTTTTTTTTTTTTTTTTTTTTGCCATTTAAAGTAACACTCATGGGTTCTAGGAATTGTATGTAGGTATCTCTTACCAGGGCTGGGCTATTTTTCAGCCTAGGACAGACTCCAAAGCCATCAAAGTCTCAACAGTCGTCAAAGACTCAGAGTCTCAGTCTCTGAGGACTGAGGCCCTCATCACTAATTATGCATAGGAAATCCTCAAGGTGGAGGGAACTGGAGGGAGGGGCTGACCAGTCCATGAAATGCAAGTTGCTTCTCAGCCAGCCTCCACTTACCTGAATTTCCAAAGACCTGAAATTAACAAAGTCCTTTAGATCCAACATAAAACATCGTGGGAAAAAAACATGGTATCTAGGAAGAGTCATGAGGTGATATCAGTCACAATCACTTTAAGAGAGATCAGTTTATTAGATTAACCCTAGTCACTCACAGCCCTGCAGAAATGGGACACAAACCAGGTCAGGTGTGATAGCTTAGACAGTATATTAATGCTTTCCTCAGGTTCAACACTGTTGACATGAGCGGTTGGCTTTGAAATGCCCCCTAAGTTGTTTGTTTTATTTTATTTTTTTTTGAGTCCTTATCTACAGAATATCTGGATGAAAAAATTGCCATATTTAATTAATTACTGGTTAGATTTATCTACGTAATTTTTTTTTTTTTGGAGGTACTGGATCTTTATTGCTGCCCGTGGGCTTTCTCTAGCTGTGGTGAGGAGGGGCTACTCTCTAGTTGCTGTACACAGCCTTCTCACTGCAGTGCCTTTTGTGGCATAGCATGGAGTCTAGGCATACAGGCTTCAGTATTTGCAGCTTGTGGGCTCCAGAGCTTGGGCTCAGTCGTGTGGCACAAAGGCTTAGTTGCCCTGTGGCATATGGGATCTTCCTGGACCAGAGATCAAACCCATATCTCCTGCATTGGCAGGTGGATTCTCAAACCACTGAA
This sequence comes from Tragulus kanchil, assembly GCA_022376925.1. NCBI lineage: Eukaryota > Metazoa > Chordata > Mammalia > Artiodactyla > Tragulidae > Tragulus > Tragulus kanchil. The sequence goes on from JAIOJX010000024.1 coordinate 131,347,282, forward strand.
TTACCAGGGAAGACCTACCTACATAACTTTTATACTTGATTATTCATGTCGGTTAGCTATCTGGCTGTCTCCTTATAGGTTTATACTGTTTGTCAAGTTGTCATCTTCTGACTCACTTGTGTGTTGTTTCCATGTCTCTAGGCCGGAAACTCTCCATAGTATTGTTTTTTCTCCTGGAAAAGACTTTTTTGTAAACTTTTAAAAGATGCTTATTTTCCAAAGAATTTTATGTCAGAGTTAAATAACCTTTTTGAAAGGATTTTTAAAAATCACCCATAATCCCACCAACCTAGCAAATGAGAGTTTTCATGGGAGAGGAGGGCATGCAAAACCGCCCATCACTGCACTGGATGCAAAAGAGAAATAAGAAAATATTAGCTTCTCAGTTGTGAGACACAGAACTATTTTAAGAATTAGTTAATGCATTAAGGTACCCTGGCATCATCAGCCTTATGAGAAAATAGGTCCTTGTCATGCCCTGAAAACACTAACTGACTGCATTAAATAAGCGAGCAAGAGACTGGTAACTCCTAGGTGCTGCACCTTTTCAATGTGATTTGTTGGAGAGTCAGTTTTGGAACTTCTGTCATAAAAAATACAACCGAGTCCTTGTGGAGACTGGGATTTCCCAGGGCTAAATGCTCACCAGTATTGTAGGGGGCTCACCAATATATATATTTTTTTGTATTTAAAGTGATTTTAATATTTATAATACCTTTACTTTGGCATAATCTCCCCTCAGAAGGTTTAAGTGCCTTCTCTACAGTCTCCCCATTTCCAAGATGCAGAGCTGTGCTGAGCCCCTGAGATCTTGCCAATTGTAAACCCTATATGTTATTTCTGTGTTTTTCCTCCAAGTTTATTCCTGATGTTCATTTTAAACATATTTGGGGGCTCACGGGTCAAAGTTGCTGTACACAGCCTTCTCACTGCAGTGCCTTTTGTGGCATAGCATGGAGTCTAGGCATACAGGCTTCAGTATTTGCAGCTTGTGGGCTCCAGAGCTTGGGCTCAGTCGTGTGGCACAAAGGCTTAGTTGCCCTGTGGCATATGGGATCTTCCTGGACCAGAGATCAAACCCATATCTCCTGCATTGGCAGGTGGATTCTCAAACCACTGAATTACCAGGAAGACCTACCTACATAACTTTTATACTTGATTATTCATGTCGGTTAGCTATCTGGCTGTCTCCTTATAGGTTTATACTGTTTGTCAAGTTGTCATCTTCTGACTCACTTGTGTGTTGTTTCCATGTCTCTAGGCCGGAAACTCTCCATAGTATTGTTTTTTCTCCTGGAAAAGACTTTTTTGTAAACTTTTAAAAGATGCTTATTTTCCAAAGAATTTTATGTCAGAGTTAAATAACCTTTTTGAAAGGATTTTTAAAAATCACCCATAATCCCACCAACCTAGCAAATGAGAGTTTTCATGGGAGAGGAGGGCATGCAAAACCGCCCATCACTGCACTGGATGCAAAAGAGAAATAAGAAAATATTAGCTTCTCAGTTGTGAGACACAGAACTATTTTAAGAATTAGTTAATGCATTAAGGTACCCTGGCATCATCAGCCTTATGAGAAAATAGGTCCTTGTCATGCCCTGAAAACACTAACTGACTGCATTAAATAAGCGAGCAAGAGACTGGTAACTCCTAGGTGCTGCACCTTTTCAATGTGATTTGTTGGAGAGTCAGTTTTGGAACTTCTGTCATAAAAAATACAACCGAGTCCTTGTGGAGACTGGGATTTCCCAGGGCTAAATGCTCACCAGTATTGTAGGGGGCTCACCAATATATATATTTTTTTGTATTTAAAGTGATTTTAATATTTATAATACCTTTACTTTGGCATAATCTCCCCTCAGAAGGTTTAAGTGCCTTCTCTACAGTCTCCCAATTTCCAAGATGCAGAGCTGCGCTGCGAGCCCCTGAGATCTTGCCAATTGTAAACCCTATATGTTATTTCTGTGTTTTTCCCTCCAAGTTTGTTCCTGATGTTCATTTTAAACATATTTGGGGGGGCTCACCAATATTGAAGTCAGCACTTCCCATGCTCTGTGAAGCCCAAGGAAGGCCTTCTTACTTTCAGGACACCAGGAAGATACGAGTGAGACAGTCGTCTTCTTCTTTTTTTTTTTTTTTTCCTGAAGGGAAACACTAACATATAGAATATAGCTTAAATCCAGTTGATGATTGTGGAAATAGATGAACATAATCATGAGTTAACTGCAGGGGAACATCATCAGGTTGGTGAAACTGACTTTGCCGACCCTGCAATTTAACTCTTTCTGGGCCCTAAAATGTAGCCCCCAACTGCTTGCACTGCTCCCAGACCACTCTTGGCTGGCACAGAGGAGACCGACGGCCCCTCTTTTGATCTAGGTTAGGAAGGCTTCCGTGTGGAACTCCCTACAGGAGTCTCCTGGGAGCCTGGAGGGGGCGCCGCGGGATGACTCTACACCAGAGACACTGGGTCCTGAGGCGGCTGAAGGAAGTCGTTTTCTAGCACAGGGGAAGAAGGCTTTCCCACACCTCCACCCTCAAGTCACATTGCAGGGATGGTTTCTCCCTTTGCTTAAAGTAAAAGTTATATCTTCTTGCTGGAATCTGTGTGTGTGTGCATGTGGGTAGTTTATCCCTTCTCCAGCAGATCTTCCTAACCCAGGAACTGAACACAGGTCTCTTGCATTGCAGGTGAATTCTTTACCAGCTGAGCTACCAGGGAAGCCCACACTTGGAAGAGAGAGTGGAAAGTAGAGTGCTTCCAAGGAAGACCACAGATAACTGTGCTTCACAAAATCACTATCCAGTGAGTCTGGTAATAAACACAATGAAAAGAGGTTTATTTTCATTTGTCTGCTTTGGTTTTATGAAGTTGAATAAGGCAGCAGAGAATTTAATGGAAAGTGCCCTGGAATGGAGAGCGAGAACTTAGCTGCAGGTTCACCTGGACGCCTCTGTCCTTATCAGTAAACGGTGCTGCAGCCGACCAGCTAAAAGACAATGTCCAGCTCTGGAAATCTGTTGAACTGTCTTATAAATGTGGGTGCTCTTGGGATTTTTTTAAAATGCAGAGCTGTGCTGAGCCCCTGAGATCTTGCCAATTGTAAACCCTATATGTTATTTCTGTGTTTTTCCCTCCAAGTTTGTTCCTGATGTTCATTTTAAACATATTTGGGGGGGCTCACCAATATTGAAGTCAGCACTTCCCATGCTCTGTGAAGCCCAAGGAAGGCCTTCTTACTTTCAGGACACCAGGAAGATACGAGTGAGACAGTCGTCTTCTTCTTTTTTTTTCCTGAAGGGAAACACTAACATATAGAATATAGCTTAAATCCAGTTGATGATTGTGGAAATAGATGAACATAATCATGAGTTAACTGCAGGGGAACATCATCAGGTTGGTGAAACTGACTTTGCCGACCCTGCAATTTAACTCTTTCTGGGCCCTAAAATGTAGCCCCCAACTGCTTGCACTGCTCCCAGACCACTCTTGGCTGGCACAGAGGAGACCGAGGGCCCCCTCTTTTGATCTAGGTTAGGAAGGCTTCCGTGTGGAACTCCCTACAGGAGTCTCCTGGGAGCCTGGAGGGGGCGCCGCGGGATGACTCTACACCAGAGACACTGGGTCCTGAGGCGGCTGAAGGAAGTCGTTTTCTAGCACAGGGGAAGAAGGCTTTCCCACACCTCCACCCTCAAGTCACATTGCAGGGATGGTTTCTCCCTTTGCTTAAAGTAAAAGTTATATCTTCTTGCTGGAATCTGTGTGTGTGTGCATGTGGGTAGTTTATCCCTTCTCCAGCAGATCTTCCTAACCCAGGAACTGAACACAGGTCTCTTGCATTGCAGGTGAATTCTTTACCAGCTGAGCTACCAGGGAAGCCCACACTTGGAAGAGAGAGTGGAAAGTAGAGTGCTTCCAAGGAAGACCACAGATAACTGTGCTTCACAAAATCACTATCCAGTGAGTCTGGTAATAAACACAATGAAAAGAGGTTTATTTTCATTTGTCTGCTTTGGTTTTATGAAGTTGAATAAGGCAGCAGAGAATTTAATGGAAAGTGCCCTGGAATGGAGAGAGCGAGAACTTAGCTGCAGGTTCACCTGGACGCCTCTGTCCTTATCAGTAAAACGGGTGCTGCAGCCGACCAGCTAAAAGACAATGTCCAGCTCTGGAAATCTGTTGAACTGTCTTATAAATGTGGGTGCTCTTGGGATTTTCCTCGTTCTCCAGGGGTTAAAACTTTGCCTTCCAATGTAGGGGGTGTAGGTTTGATCCCTGGTCTGGGAACTAAAGCCCTCATGCCTCGTGGCCTTGGGGGGGAAAAAAACACAGAACATAACTGAAGCAATACTGTAACAAATTCAACAGAGACTTTTAAAATGGTCAACATCAAAAAAAACCTTTAAAAAATAAATTTGGGTGCCCTTAAAACCAGAAACTACTTTATAACTCTAAGAAGTAGAAGAAACTTGGATACACTACCAAATATCACTTGAACATCAAATTTAAGGTAGGCTTAATTGAGGACTAACACCCAAGGGTTAACACTTGAGAGGTTTGCTTATGTTTTCCTTCCATTTCTGTTTTCAGCCTGATTGTTTTCAGAGTCAGAGACTCATAATTTGGAAGCAGTCTTGGTGATTTGCTCAGCCCATCTGCCCAGGGCTGGAACATCTGACACGTGGGCCTCTTGAGTGCCTACAAGGCTCACTCTCTCCCCAAGCCATCTATTTATTTAGAAGACACTTCCTTAAAAATATTGTGCTTAAAATTAAACAATTTCTGTTTCCCATTAAGTCTTCTACCATCTCTTACAAATAAACTACTCCTTTCTGATATTTGAAACTTTACTACAAATATCTCCCCCCACCAAAAACACAACGCACTCAATGATTCTGGTTTAACTGTATGTCTCGCACAGTAACTGTTTCTTGCCTCCTAGATGAGTCGCCTCCGCGGCAGACACCCCTGCCTGTTCACAGATCTCCTGAGATCAGAGCGCTTGCTTTCCCATGCCTCAGTCTCTCAGAGGACGCAGCACAATTCCTCTCACATGGCAGGTGCTCAGAAAATGTTTATTGATTGTAGGAATAACAGTCCTTTAAATACTTGAAGGCTGTTATCAGGTTTCCCCAAGCCTCCTCAGGCTAAAAATTCTAGGTTCTCTCAACTGTTCCATGTACAGCAAACAAGTTTCTTCGAACACCTTCCTGCCATCAGAGTTCTGCCCACCTTGGCACTCTGGTCCCCGAGGCCGAGCCTGAGTATGAGGCTGGCTTATCTGTCTACCTTGGGACTGCCTTGGCTCCCAGCTGTGTCACCACCTGGGGACTCGAGTAAGCTGATGGTGACTCCAGACTCCCATGTTTTCACAGGAACTTCAATTAAGTCACGGCTGTCTCATCCTTCACTTGCGTAAACTGTTTAAAATGAAATCCAGTTTCACATTTGTTTCTGTTAAAATTCATGTTATTATAGTTTTAGGCCCCTATGCTCCAAACTGTAAAGATATTTCGAAATCACGTTTCTATCACCTCACTAGTTCGCAATTCTGGCTATGGGTCATCTGAATGTGGTATGAAACTATCATTTTTAAAGGTCAAAATACTCAAATATCACCAAGAGCTGATGGTGTAAGCATGCTAAGTCACTTCAGTCATGTCTGACTCTTTGCAACCCTAGGGACAGTAGGCTGCCAGGCTCTTCTGACCATGGGATTCTCCAGGCAAGAATACTGGAGTGGGTTGCCATGCCCTCCTCTAGGGGATCTTCCCAAGCTAGGGATCGAACCTGCATCTCTTAAGTCTCCTGCATTGGCAAGCAGGATCTTTACCACTAGCGCTACCTGAGAAACCCATAGTTAATGGTACGAACTAATAAATTCCGGGCGAGCAGGACTGCAGTCAAGCTTCTCTTGCTACAACTGCTTAACTAAGTGCTTTTCTGCCTCAGAGGAGTCTAGAGTGGAGTGTGTGTCCACATTTAGTCCTAAACAATACGTTGATACACATTATTAATAGCTTTGTAAAACTGTAATAAAGAAGACGTTCCAGTGTCAGGCTGCCTTGTTGAGCTACAGTTCTGTCACGGATAAGCTGTGTGACCTCCGGCAAGTTAAATGACCCCTCTGTGCCTCTGTTTCTTTATCTGGAAAATGGAGAAAATGGTCGTATTTTCATCATGAGGTATTTGAGGCATGAATGAGTGACGTGCTTGGGGCCCAGGACAGGTTGGGTGTTCAGTAAATGTTGACAGTTACTAATATAACACCTTTCCTTGAAAAATCATGCGGAGTCCAGAGATTTTACTCCTTCCTTCTCCCAAGTATTCACAAACTGTTCATTAAAGCAGCCTAGAGTTGTGCCAGGGATCAGCATCAAGTCCACAGGGTGTTAATTTCTAAACTATGTTTCCACTTTTCAAAGTAAGTGTATCATTTGTCCTTAATTCTTTCAGCACAGGTCTGCACACCCCGTTCACCTCAAGTTTTCTGTAGGGCTTCCCAGGCAAATCGGTACCTCTTTCATCCAGCCAGCAGTTTGGATTCATTTACAGTGAGTGAGGTGGGCTCTTCCTATTTATTCAGCCAGTTAGTGCTCAAATTATTTCTGAGCCAACATCATGCCAGCCATTATCACTGGAAGATGGTTTTTCTTGAAAGAAAAGATGAAAGAAAAATATGAAATGAAGTGTTCTACCTTCTTTGTGCTGCTATTAACACTAAAATTAAGCCATGAACACATACTTCTTTGTTCGTCTTCCAACTTCCATACCTAGAATGCCTCTTCAATAGCTGTTAGTACCTTTTCCAAGCCTCCACTAATTCTGTCCTTTAATGTGTGTGCAACACAAACACAACCCCGCCTGCAACATTTAGGGATTCTCCAAGAATACTGGAGTGGGTTGCCATGCCCTCCTCTAGGGGATCTTCCCAAGCTAGGGATCGAACCTGCATCTCTTAAGTCTCCTGCATTGGCAAGCAGGATCTTTACCACTAGCGCTACCTGAGAAACCCATAGTTAATGGTACGAACTAATAAATTCCGGGCGAGCAGGACTGCAGTCAAGCTTCTCTTGCTACAACTGCTTAACTAAGTGCTTTTCTGCCTCAGAGGAGTCTAGAGTGGAGTGTGTGTCCACATTTAGTCCTAAACAATACGTTGATACACATTATTAATAGCTTTGTAAAACTGTAATAAAGAAGACGTTCCAGTGTCAGGCTGCCTTGTTGAGCTACAGTTCTGTCACGGATAAGCTGTGTGACCTCCGGCAAGTTAAATGACCCCTCTGTGCCTCTGTTTCTTTATCTGGAAAATGGAGAAAATGGTCGTATTTTCATCATGAGGTATTTGAGGCATGAATGAGTGACGTGCTTGGGGCCCAGGACAGGTTGGGTGTTCAGTAAATGTTGACAGTTACTAATATAACACCTTTCCTTGAAAAATCATGCTGAGTCCAGAGATTTTTACTCCTTCCTTCTCCCAAGTATTCACAAACTGTTCATTAAAGCAGCCTAGAGTTGTGCCAGGGATCAGCATCAAGTCCACAGGGTGTTAATTTCTAAACTATGTTTCCACTTTTCAAAGTAAGTGTATCATTTGTCCTTAATTCTTTCAGCACAGGTCTGCACACCCCGTTCACCTCAAGTTTTCTGTAGGGCTTCCCAGGCAAATCGGTACCTCTTTCATCCAGCCAGCAGTTTGGATTCATTTACAGTGAGTGAGGTGGGCTCTTCCTATTTATTCAGCCAGTTAGTGCTCAAATTATTTCTGAGCCAACATCATGCCAGCCATTATCACTGGAAGATGGTTTTTCTTGAAAGAAAAGATGAAAGAAAAATATGAAATGAAGTGTTCTACCTTCTTTGTGCTGCTATTAACACTAAAATTAAGCCATGAACACATACTTCTTTGTTCGTCTTCCAACTTCCATACCTAGAATGCCTCTTCAATAGCTGTTAGTACCTTTTCCAAGCCTCCACTAATTCTGTCCTTTAATGTGTGTGCAACACAAACACAACCCCCCCCCCCCCCGCCCCCTGCCAATCCATTTCTGTCATTCTTTGTGTTTGCCCTGGGGCTGGGAATTCCTCATTCACTCTGTCAGGGTCTTTTAAGGACCTGAACTGATCAGGGAGCACCCTCCATGGCCAGGCACCTGTTTGCTTAGGTGCCACACCTGCATCCTGTCACCGTAATTTATGACCGATGGGTTAGCTTAAGCAAGTCACCTTCCATTTGGAATTCAGACCATGTCACAGCTATGCTTTCTTCAAACTTTTTGAATTCCGTTCCCTTAAAATCTAGGGTCTATGTCAGAACTTGGACAAGCATTTCCCCCTTACATCATCATTTGATGGTCCCAGGGGGACCAGGTGGCTGTCAATTCCAAGTCAATTCTATTGTCTTTCTTTCAGCTCTAGTAGTCTGGGTCAGTAAAGAGCAGAAAGCAATCATTCCTTCACTGCATTTTCCCCTTTTTGAGAGATTGACTCATTAGCAAGCGAAAGAAAGTATTAGATGTTGCAGATTTTTTTAGAGGAAGGCAGAATGAGACTTTCATAAAGCATTTTACTAAACTTTGCATTGGATTATAACATAGGTACAGAAAAGTTCTTAGATTCTAAGTACTAATAACTCAATGTATTTTCACAAAGTGAATACATTCACATCACCACCTAATGATGAAACCTCTGAGCTCTGCTGAAACTTCCCTCTTGCCTCATAAATTAGTTTTAATGGAGCTTAATCTGTGCTGGGAAGGTAACAGTTTCCATAAAGAGAGTTAACATTTGCTGGGAACTTGAACTATGCGTCCAGCACTATCCCTAACACCTGACATGTCCTGCCTCATTTTTTTTTTTCTTTTGGCTCTGATGGGTCTTCCTTGCAGCCTGGAGGCTTCTCTATTTGTGGTGCATGGGCTTAGTTGCCCCAAAGCCTGTGGGATCTTAGTTCACAGACCAGGGATCAAATCTGTGTCCCCCGCACTGGAAGGTGGATTCTCAACCATCAGAGAAGTACCCTATCCTGCCTCTTTTAACCCTCACATCAGCTCTAGGCATGAGGCTGATTTCCCCTATTTGAAACATAAGAAACAGAAGCTTAGAGAGGTTAGGTTACCTGTCCAAGATCACTAGCTAATATGATACAGATAAGGGATTCAAACCCAGGTCTAGGCAATTCTAGAGGCTTTACTCTCACCACTACAGTAGATACTCAGCACACTGCTTTCACCCAGCCAGCAGGCTACAGACCAGAGCTTCTCAACCTTGGGGCTACTGACATTCAGGGCTAGCTAATTCTTTGTCCTGGGGACGGTCCTGCGCAATATAATATTAATCAGCATCCATGGCCTCGACCCACAAGATACCAGAAGCACAGCCCCTTCATTCCACACGCCCACCCTTACCATCATGATAAGAAAAAACGTCTATAGACAACGTCAAATGTTCCCTGGGGAGTAAGTGTTCCCAGTTGAAAATCACTGTCGTACATGATCCCGTGCACCTCCTTTCTCTCTCCTCATCCATAACATCGATAAATGGACGTAAACACAGGTGGGCACCTTCCTGGTAGGCAGTACTATTCTAAACTCCTAGGATCCACCAGGATGTTTCAGAACTCCTGCCCTGAAGTCACAAGTCTCACTGCCTTCAACAATATGAACATGAAGGTCTGCTTCACTTCATCATCCAAATACGTTCATTGTCAGGCAGTCTTCTAAAGTCACAGCTACCACTGCTCCAACCCTTGTCTCTCCTTCCTTTCACAAACATTCCCTCTTTTGACCTTTCAGCCGCATCTTCCACATATGTAATAATCTCTCCGAGTCATGGAAGATGCATCTGGCGTCCTTGAATAGGGCAATGTGAGAAGCAGTTATTAAAGACTGAAGTTCCAGTACTGGCCACATGATGAGAAAAAGCTGATTCACTGGAAAAGACCCTGATCCTGGGAAAGAGAGAGGGCAAAAGAAGGAGGTGACAGAGGATGAGACGGTTGGATGGCCTCAATGACACGATGGATATGAATGTGAGCAAACTCCAGGAGATAGTGAAGGACAGGGGAGACTGGCGCGCTGCAATCGACAGGGTCACAAAGAATCAGACGCAATTTAGTGAATGAGCAACAACGAGACATTACAAAGGAGACGGCAGGATGTGGAGAAGCTGAGGCAAGATCACACAGGACCCTGGGTGTGAGAACTGTGTGGGGTCATGACCAGTCCTAGGGCTGAAGGGCAAGAAATTGGTGCTGTTACTTGAACCCAGAGTTTCTGTAACAAACAAAACAAAAAGAAGGCAAGGGACCCCAGTGATTTAGCATGTATAGTCAGAGTCCCAGGCACAGAGCAGGGACAGAAGGACAGAGATTGGATCTGGAGGAGCCAGGGGGACATATGCAAGACAGGATTTTTTGTGACCTTGTGGACTGCAGCATGCCAGGCTTCCCTGTGATCATTGCGATTTTGTCTGAGCACATTCCTTGTTCCCTTCCCTAAATTTCACTTTGAAGTCCTCTGTATCAGGTTGGAGAGCTTCCTGCCAAACCCATATGTCCTGGTTTTGAGAGATGCCTTCTTCACGCCAGGAGCCTACCGTTCTACTATCACAAGCCATGGTTTAGAGGACCAAATCCTGCTTTGGGATACCATCAATACAGCCAGCTGTTCATTTCTCCTCTCCTCCTGTCTCTTCCAAGTCCACAAAACCTCAACTGGAAGAAGAAATGAGAAAACCTGATTTACCCTGTGAGATCTGGCTAGGTTTCTCCATCAGCTTCAGGAAGGATGATCATCTTCTAGCTCTTTTCTTGCCCGATGTTCATATCAGGATTTCTCACAACTTCAAGTCTGGAAGTTCTCTTGATTATTACCTTTTTGGAGGGGTTGGGGTGGGGTGGGGATGGGGAAGGGCGGGTTGGGGAGGGAGGGGAGCGGGTGGGCCACTTCTATTGGTCTTTATCTATTTTCATCCGTCTTTGTTCTCTGGCCCGTGTGGGCCTCCCATCGCGGTGGCCTCTCTCGTCACAGAGCACTGGCTCTGGGCACATGTGCTCCAGAGCTCCGGCTCGGCAATTGGACACATCAGTCCAGCCGCTCCGCGGCACGTGGGATCTTCCCAGGCCAGGGATCGAACCGGCGCCCCTTGCACTGCAAGGCGGTGTCCTTACCCACCGGACCACCAGGGAAGCCCTCTCTCGATTATTTTTAAGGGCACAGGATGCTTCTTTTCCCTCAGCTCTGAATCCATCCTGAGTGGAAAGGTCTTCAGGGCAGAAGGTAAGGGAGCACCAAGGATGGAAAGTTCCTCTTCTTTCCCTTTTACCTTCAAGCTCTAAGCTTGCTGAAATTTCCCTCTATCTTCTCATAAATACCCTCCAGTTTTTAATACATTCTGTATTCTTGCTTCCACCCAGTCTAAGAACCCTTTGTCCTCTGTGCTAAGATTTTTCTCAAGGCCTTTTAACCTTCTCAAGGGAGACCAGGGGCATTTACAGTGAGAGGGAGGCAGAGACAAAGACAGATGGACACCAAGTAAGCCGACTCTGAAATAGTCCCTTTGATGTTCCTATTACCTGAGGGTCAAGTTGAAAAACAACCTTCTGAGTAATAGTCCATCGTATATATGCACCAATAGTCTTTTCTATCCTCAGTCAACGGACATTTAGCTTGCTTCCACATCTTGGCTACTGTACATAGTGCCCAGTGACCACTGGAGTGCATGTATCTTTACCATTAAAAAGAAAGAACTAATGCCATTTGCAGCAACATAGATGGACCTAGAGATCATCCTACTGAGTGAAGTAAGTCGGACAGAGAAGCAGAAATATCATGTGACATCCCTTTTATGTGAAATCTAAACAGATATGGTACACCTGGACTTATTTATGAAACAGAAACAGACTCACAGACTTAGAGAAGGAACTTACAGTTGCCATGGGTGAAGGATGGGGGAAGGGACCTTGGGACGGATGTGTACACCCTGTTATATTTAAAATGGATCACCAACAAGGATCTACTGTATAGCACAAGGAACTCTTCTCAATGTTATGTGGCAGCCTGGATGAGAGGGGAATTTGGGGGAGAATGGATACATGCATATGCCCAAACCCTGCTGTCCACCTAAAATTATCACATGTGCTCCAGAGCTCCGGCTCGGCAATTGGACACATCAGTCCAGCCGCTCCGCTGCACGTGGGATCTTCCCAGGCCAGGGATCGAACCGCGCCTTGCACTGCAAGGCAGTGTCCTTACCCACCGGACCACCAGGGAAGCCTCTCTCGATTATTTTTAAGGGCACAGGATGCTTCTTTTCCCTCAGCTCTGAATCCATCCTGAGTGGAAAGGTCTTCAGGGCAGAAGGTAAGGGAGCACCAAGGATGGAAAGTTCCTCTTCTTTCCCTTTTACCTTCAAGCTCTAAGCTTGCTGAAATTTCCCTCTATCTTCTCATAAATACCCTCCAGTTTTTAATACATTCTGTATTCTTGCTTCCACCCAGTCTAAGAACCCTTTGTCCTCTGTGCTAAGATTTTTCTCAAGGCTTTTTTTTAACCTTCTCAAGGGAGACCAGGGGCATTTACAGTGAGAGGGAGGCAGAGACAAAGACAGATGGACACCAAGTAAGCCGACTCTGAAATAGTCCCTTTGATGTTCCTATTACCTGAGGGTCAAGTTGAAAAACAACCTTCTGAGTAATAGTCCATCGTATATATGCACCAATAGTCTTTTCTATCCTCAGTCAACGGACATTTAGCTTGCTTCCACATCTTGGCTACTGTACATAGTGCCCAGTGACCACTGGAGTGCATGTATCTTTACCATTAAAAAGAAAGAACTAATGCCATTTGCAGCAACATAGATGGACCTAGAGATCATCCTACTGAGTGAAGTAAGTCGGACAGAGAAGCAGAAATATCATGTGACATCCCTTTTATGTGAAATCTAAACAGATATGGTACACCTGGACTTATTTATGAAACAGAAACAGACTCACAGACTTAGAGAAGGAACTTACAGTTGCCATGGGTGAAGGATGGGGGAAGGGACCTTGGGACGGATGTGTACACCCTGTTATATTTAAAATGGATCACCAACAAGGATCTACTGTATAGCACAAGGAACTCTTCTCAATGTTATGTGGCAGCCTGGATGAGAGGGGAATTTGGGGGAGAATGGATACATGCATATGCACAGCTGAATCCCTTGCTGTCCACCTAAAATTATCACAACATTGTTAACTGGCCCTGCTCCAACATAAAATTAAAAACTTATGAAAAAAAAAAAAAGAAAAGAAAGAAAGAAAGGAAAACAATCTTCTGTAGTTCTTTCTATTTATTTCCTCTCCTGTTTGTTTCCAGGTTCGTGACCTCTTGGGAATTCTTGGTAACAATGTCATTAAGCTGACATGACTGTTTTTCTTGCCTAACTTCTGATAATCTGCAAGGTATTGGTAATTAGCAGTAAATTGCACTAGCTATGAATCAAGCCCAGCTCCTCTCAGTAAGCAGAGTGAGGCAGCAGTACAGTGCTCCATCCATACCACTCATGATGGAGATACTTCACATCTAAGCTTTCTACGTCTCCCCAGGCACAGGGTTCTGCTGCTGAGCTCTTCATTGTAATTGCAGATTCCATCACGTTTATGTTAAGAATCCTCTTCTCAATCTGATAGTAAACTTAACTGTTGGAGTTTTAAAAAATATTTATTTATCTATTTGGCTGTGCTTGGTCTTAGCTGTAGCATGCAGGATCTTTGATCTTCATTGCAGCATGTGGGATCCAGTTCTCTGACCAAGGAGAGAATCTGTGTCCCCTGAATTGGGAGCACAGAATCTTAGCCACTGGGCTACCAGGGAAGTCCCAGATTTTTATTTTTTGGCCACTTCTATTGATCTTTCATTCACTTATCTTTTTTGTTCTTCGGCCTGTGTGGGCCTTCCATCGCAGTGGCCTCTCTCGTCGCAGAGCACCGGCTCTGGGCGCATGCGCTCCAGAGCTTCGGCTCGGTAGTTGGACACATCGGTCCAACCGCTCTGTGCTACGTGGGATCTTCCCAGGCACACTGGACCACCAGGGAATTTTTATTTTTAATTAAGATAGAGTCGCACTTTAAAACAGTGCTTAGGGCTTCCCTGGTGGTCCAGTGGGTAAGGACATGCCTTGCAGTGCAAGGGGCCCCAGTTTGATCCCTAGCCTGGGAGGATCCCACGTCTACCTATCTCTCATCTATAAGGCTAACATCTATGCAGAGAATGCAAACAAAGTTTTGTGGATCACATTTAGAGGTAGACAGGACACTACCCTATTAGCAACCCTATCTGGAAATAGGGAAATTAAAATAATTTTAAAATTTCTAGTTTCATCTTAATGATGAAAAGGTCATTTGTTGAATATTCTTAAGAAGGTGCTCTCCAGGCATCTGATCACACACCATAATCAGTAAGAACTTTATTTTTTCTTCTAGTTTTATTGAGATATAATTGATACCAGCACTATATATGTTTAGGGTATACAGAATAATTAGATTTGAAATACATACCTCATAAAATGATTACCATAATGTTTAGCAATATCCATCATCTCATGTACATACAAAATTAAAGACAGAGAAAAAATTTCTTTCCTTGTGATAAGGACTCTTAGAATTTACTCTTAACAATTTTCATACATAACATACAGCAGTGTTAATTATATTAGTTATACACTATATCCCCAGTACTCATTTTTCTTATAAATGGAAATGTATATATTGTGACCACCTTTAACCAACTGCCATCCCACCTCTGATAACTGCAAATTTGATCTCGTTTTCTATGAGTTTTTTTGTTTGTTTTTGAGGTATAATTGACCTACAACACTGTGTTAGTTCCTTACACGGCATAGTAATTTGACAGCTCTATTCATTGCGGAATGATCACCATGATAAATCTAGCTACCATCTGTCACCATGTAAAGATATATTATTATTGACTATATTCCTTACTCTGTGCTTTTTCTCCCTGTGATGCATCTACTTCATGACTGGAATTCTGTACTTCTTAATCTCCATCTATTTCAGTTAGCCCCTTAATTCCTTCTTCTCTGGCAACTAGTTATTTGTTCTCTGCATCCGTGACTCTCTTTCTCTTTTTTTATATTTGTTTGTTTCAGTTTCTAGATTTCACCTATAAGTGAAATCATACAGTATTTGCCTTTCTTTTTCAGACTTGTTTCACTTAGCATAATGTCCTTGAGGTCCATCCATGTAGCTGGAAATCTCAAAATTTCATTCTTATGACTGAGTAGTATTCGCTTGTATGTACATACCACAGCCCCTTTATCCATCTGTCTGTTGATATACACTTAGGTTGTTTCCAAATCTTAGCTATTGTAAATCAGGCTGTAATGAGCATAGGAGTGCACAGTAAAAAATTGTTTAAACACAGTCCTTCACATTATTTACAAATTATATATAGTACTAATGTACTGAGAAGGGGTCGACAGAGGATGAGACGGTTGGCTAGAATCACCAACTCAATGGACATGAGTTTGAGCAAGCTCTGGGAAATGGTGAAGAACAGGGAAGCCTGGAGTGCTGCAGTCCTTGGGGTCACAAAGAGTCCAACATGACTGAGCGACTGAACAACAACAGTGTTCTGATAGGAAACACAACTAGTAAATAAATCTAGCAAATATTTTAAGAGTAAATACTTTAATATGCAGTTTGTTTACTGATAATAGAAAATTTCTTTTATTTTATTAAATAAATTTTTATTGAAGTGCAGTTGCTATACAATATTTATATAAGGCATATAATCTCCCTGTTCCTCCCCTGGTGACTTCAGTTTCCATGCGACAGTCAGGCCAGCTCCGACCTGACTCTTCATTGCCCTCCTCAAGGGTCTTCTCTGGCCACTTCTTCCATGGAACCCAGAGTCCTCCCGGGGGAGTTCTGCTCTCTAGTCCCAATGCATGCCTTTCCACTTTTCTGCTATGCCTTCTCTTTAATCCCAGAGCAACGTTCATTCTGAGGCTCCTCTGGTTTCTCTCAGTCTGTTGGGACTCACTTTCCTTCCTTCCTTTCAATCTGGTCCCAGAAGAATCTGGGTCCAGTTTCCATCACTGAAATTGCTGTAATAAAGATGGCCAGGGTCCCTGACATTGCCAGATCCAAGGGACATTTTCATCCTTTCTTTTCCTGGATTCCCTGCTATTCACAATACCAGTCATTCCTTCCTTCCTTCAACTACTTGACCCTCTGGCTGGAGGATCTCACCTTCTCCTGTTTGTACCAGTGCCTCCTGGAACAAATCTTTGCAGCTCTCTGTGGACTTCTCTCTCCTCCCCCTGCTGCGAATGTCGCTAACTCTTCAGGGCCTGCCTTCGCCGCTTGACAGGAGCAGGGTTGTTGACTGAGGCATCTAATTCCCTGACTGCACGCTCATTGTGTGTGCAGTCTGCTGAGCACTCCTTTCCTTGCTCCTTGGGTGTACCTTCACTAGCTCCACCAGTGCCGATGTACTGCAGGGCCCTGTACTTGCCCTTTACAAATTATATATAGTACTAATGTACTGAGAAGGGGTCGACAGAGGATGAGACGGTTGGCTAGAATCACCAACTCAATGGACATGAGTTTGAGCAAGCTCCAGGAAATGGTGAAGAACAGGGAAGCCTGGAGTGCTGCAGTCCTTGGGGTCACAAAGAGTCCAACATGACTGAGCGACTGAACAACAACAGTGTTCTGATAGGAAACACAACTAGTAAATAAATCTAGCAAATATTTTAAGAGTAAATACTTTAATATGCAGTTTGTTTACTGATAATAGAAAATTTCTTTTATTTTATTAAATAAATTTTTATTGAAGTGCAGTTGCTATACAATATTTATATAAGGCATATAATCTCCCTGTTCCTCCCCTGGTGACTTCAGTTTCCATGCGACAGTCAGGCCAGCTCCGACCTGACTCTTCATTGCCCTCCTCAAGGGTCTTCTCTGGCCACTTCTTCCATGGAACCCAGAGTCCTCCCGGGGGAGTTCTGCTCTCTAGTCCCAATGCATGCCTTTCCACTTTTCTGCTATGCCTTCTCTTTAATCCCAGAGCAACGTTCATTCTGAGGCTCCTCTGGTTTCTCTCAGTCTGTTGGGACTCACTTTCCTTCCTTCCTTTCAATCTGGTCCCAGAAGAATCTGGGTCCAGTTTCCATCACTGAAATTGCTGTAATAAAGATGGCCAGGGTCCCTGACATTGCCAGATCCAAGGGACATTTTCATCCTTTCTTTTCCTGGATTCCCTGCTATTCACAATACCAGTCATTCCTTCCTTCCTTCAACTACTTGACCCTCTGGCTGGAGGATCTCACCTTCTCCTGTTTGTACCAGTGCCTCCTGGAACAAATCTTTGCAGCTCTCTGTGGACTTCTCTCTCCTCCCCCTGCTGCGAATGTCGCTAACTCTTCAGGGCCTGCCTTCGCCGCTTGACAGGAGCAGGGGTTGTTGACTGAGGCATCTAATTCCCTGACTGCACGCTCATTGTGTGTGCAGTCTGCTGAGCACTCCTTTCCTTGCTCCTTGGGTGTACCTTCACTAGCTCCACCAGTGCCGATGTACTGCAGGGCCCTGTACTTGCCCCCTGCTCCTTAGCTGCACGCACTTCTCTGGGTCATATCATTCACATCTCATGGTTTTAGTCATCACACATGAGCCAAAGATGATTTCCAAACCAAGCTGCTCCCTGAAGTCTAGGTTTTGTAACCCAACAGTCCTATGGAAACCTTTACCTGGATGTCTCATCGATTCCTCAGACTCATTATGCTCAGAATGAAATCTGTCACCAAAGATACATGCATCCAATTATGATTAGCATTATTCAAGACATTATCCAAGACATGGAAACAATTTAAATATGTCCATTGACAGATGAATGGGTAAAAAAGATGTGATGCACACACACACACACACACACACACACACACACACAGACACACATATCCACATATACAACAGAGTATACTCAGCCATAAAAAAGAATGAAATAGTGCCATCTGCAGCAACATGGATGGACCTAGAGATGATCATGGTGAGTGAGTCAGGAAGAGAAAGACACATATCATATGATATCACTTACATGTGGACTCTTTAAAAAAAGATCCAAATGAATTTATTTCAAAAATGTAGATTCACAGACATAGAAAACAAAATTATGACTACCAAAGTGGGAAAGAGGATGGGGAGGAGGAATAAATTAGAAGGTTGACATTAACATTTACACTCTACTACCCATAAAATAGATAACCAGCAAGGACCTACTGTGTAGCAACAGGAACTCTACTCAATATTTTGTAATAATCTATAAGGGAAGAGAATCTGAATAATCTATAAGGGAAGAGAATACACACACAACACATACATACATGCATCTCTAAATTGCTGTGCTCTACACCTGAAATAAACATGCTATTGGACTAACTACTCACTAACTATCAACTAACTTCAATTTTTAAAAAATGAAAGCCACCGGAACTGGCGAGCCGCCGGAACCCGCCGCCGCGAGGAGCCGCCGGAACCCGCCGCCGCAGGGGCCGCGGAACCCGCCTCGAGGAGCCGCCGGAACCCGCCGCCGCGAGGAGCCGCCGGAACCCGCCGCCGCGAGGAGCCGCCGGAACCCGCCGCCGCGAGGAGTCACGTTGCGGGTAAGTTCAGCCACTCCAACTGGAGGGCTTGCTGAACGGAGAGGGGAAGTCGTCCACGGGTTGTTGACCAGGGACTGGACACGAGCTGGACGGGAAAGCTCACGCCCGCCTTTGGGACTTAGACACGTAACCGACAGTGCGCGTGTGCCAGTGGCGGAGGAGCCCGCGCACCCTGAGAGCTGCAGTAGCTTCGGAGGAAGCCGGGGAAAGAGCAGGGATTGGAGGCTACAGGCGGGTGCGTGGTAGAGCTGGGGCGCCGCCCTCCAACACAGGACTGTGCGCGCCGCGGCCTCCGCCCGACGGACTGGGATCAGCCCACCGTCCCGGCCAGCACCCAGTATGACAGCAAAGCCCTCATTTTGCTGAACACAAAACATTGACAGAGATAAAGTGATGCACACACACACACACACACACACAGACACACATATCCACATATACAACAGAGTATACTCAGCCATAAAAAAGAATGAAATAGTGCCATCTGCAGCAACATGGATGGACCTAGAGATGATCATGGTGAGTGAGTCAGGAAGAGAAAGACACATATCATATGATATCACTTACATGTGGACTCTTTAAAAAAAGATCCAAATGAATTTATTTCAAAAATGTAGATTCACAGACATAGAAAACAAAATTATGACTACCAAAGTGGGAAAGAGGATGGGGAGGAGGAATAAATTAGAAGGTTGACATTAACATTTACACTCTACTACCCATAAAATAGATAACCAGCAAGGACCTACTGTGTAGCAACAGGAACTCTACTCAATATTTTGTAATAATCTATAAGGGAAGAGAATCTGAATAATCTATAAGGGAAGAGAATACACACACAACACATACATACATGCATCTCTAAATTGCTGTGCTCTACACCTGAAATAAACATGCTATTGGACTAACTACTCACTAACTATCAACTAACTTCAATTTTTAAAAAATGAAAGCCACCGGAACTGGCGAGCCGCCGGAACCCGCCGCCGCGAGGAGCCGCCGGAACCCGCCGCCGCGAGGAGCCGCCGGAACCCGCCGCCGCGAGGAGCCGCCGGAACCCGCCGCCGCGAGGAGCCGCCGGAACCCGCCGCCGCGAGGAGTCACGTTGCGGGTAAGTTCAGCCACTCCAACTGGAGGGCTTGCTGAACGGAGAGGGGAAGTCGTCCACGGGTTGTTGACCAGGGACTGGACACGAGCTGGACGGGAAAGCTCACGCCCGCCTTTGGGACTTAGACACGTAACCGACAGTGCGCGTGTGCCAGTGGCGGAGGAGCCCGCGCACCCTGAGAGCTGCAGTAGCTTCGGAGGAAGCCGGGGAAAGAGCAGGGATTGGAGGCTACAGGCGGGTGCGTGGTAGAGCTGGGGCGCCGCCCTCCAACACAGGACTGTGCGCGCCGCGGCCTCCGCCCGACGGACTGGGATCAGCCCACCGTCCCGGCCAGCACCCAGTATGACAGCAAAGCCCTCATTTTGCTGAACACAAAAACAGAAACCATAGCAACCGGCGCTATAAGGGAAAGACTACACACCACTATCAAGAGCAGATTGGTTTCCATCAGGCAGATGAGAAGATAAAAACCAGGGACAGTATTTAACTTTTTTTTTTTCCTACAGCTTGTTTATTTGTGGTGGACTATTTTGCTTAATCAGTTGATTGGTCTGGTTTGGGGTTTATTAGTTTGTTTATTCTGGTTTTTGTTGTTGTTGTTGTTGTTTTCATTTGTTTGTTTTTTGTGCTTTTTGTTTGTTTTTTGGTCTCATTAATTTTTTTCTGCCCTTTTTAATTTTTAATTTCTTTTTTGACTTTTATTTTATTGTATTTTTTTAAATTTTAATTTTAATTCTTGAAAACCTCTAATTCTCTTTCCTCTTTCCCACTGCTTTCTTCCTCTATGTTCTAAATGTAAAACATTTTCCTATCTACCAATATCCTCTAGATAAATTATTTCCTATCTTCCTGTCTCCACTATTCTCTTCCAAATACACTAAACAATACACACACTAATCTTTGCTACCTAATCCTATAAAATCCTTCCAAGACGAATCTTTTCCTTTTTATTACCTATAGACTCTCCTCCTCGTCACCCCCAACACATGTCCTAATTAAAAATTGCTCTCATTGTAATTATCCAAGCCAGGACCTTCTGCTGGATCTATTTATTCAGGCACTATTATAATTAATTCAAAGCTTAATGGGAAAGTATCATCTATGATTGCATGAATTGCCAGAAAGACTTCCTGTGCCTTATCTATGTAAAACTGGTCAGTTGTGGGGATTGCTGTGTATGTATGTATATCTTACGATTATGTTAGAAAACATCTGCATGCTTTTATGACTGTCACCCATCAGGGATGCACCTCTTGTTCCTCAGATGCTAGTATGTGAACTAATATCACGCGCGTGTGCCAGTGGCGGGGCCCACCTGTCCGGGGCCAAGAAACCCGGTGCGTGGTAGAGCTGGGCGCCGCCTCAACACAGGACTGGCGCGCTGCCTCCGCCCGACGGACTGGGATCAGCCCACCGTCCCGGCCAGCACCCAGTATGGCAGCAAAGCCCTCATTTTGCTGAACACAAAACAGAAACCATAGAAACCCGGGCGCTATAAGGGAAAGACTACACACCACTATCAAGAGCAGATTGGTTTCCATCAGGCAGATGAGAAGATAAAAACCAGGGACAGTATTTAACTTTTTTTTTTTCCTACAGCTTGTTTATTTGTGGTGGACTATTTTGCTTAATCAGTTGATTGGTCTGGTTTGGGGTTTATTAGTTTGTTTATTCTGGTTTTTGTTGTTGTTGTTGTTGTTTTCATTTGTTTGTTTTTTGTGCTTTTTGTTTGTTTTTTGGTCTCATTAATTTTTTTCTGCCCTTTTTAATTTTTAATTTCTTTTTTGACTTTTATTTTATTGTATTTTTTTAAATTTTAATTTTAATTCTTGAAAACCTCTAATTCTCTTTCCTCTTTCCCACTGCTTTCTTCCTCTATGTTCTAAATGTAAAACATTTTCCTATCTACCAATATCCTCTAGATAAATTATTTCCTATCTTCCTGTCTCCACTATTCTCTTCCAAATACACTAAACAATACACACACTAATCTTTGCTACCTAATCCTATAAAATCCTTCCAAGACGAATCTTTTCCTTTTTATTACCTATAGACTCTCCTCCTCGTCACCCCCAACACATGTCCTAATTAAAAATTGCTCTCATTGTAATTATCCAAGCCAGGACCTTCTGCTGGATCTATTTATTCAGGCACTATTATAATTAATTCAAAGCTTAATGGGAAAGTATCATCTATGATTGCATGAATTGCCAGAAAGACTTCCTGTGCCTTATCTATGTAAAACTGGTCAGTTGTGGGGATTGCTGTGTATGTATGTATATCTTACGATTATGTTAGAAAACATCTGCATGCTTTTATGACTGTCACCCATCAGGGATGCACCTCTTGTTCCTCAGATGCTAGTATGTGAACTAATATCACGGAACACCATAGCAAACCAGACATAGAGCCTATACCCCTTGACCAATCATCAAACCAAGGATCCTCGGAGCGGAAACCCTGATTCCAAGACCCCACACTATCAAAGAACATACAACACTAGAGATTATTCACCTGTAAACAAGGCCTACCACCACCCAAGACACAAACCACTGAACCCTTCTACAAGGACAGAAACCCAAAGGAAGGGAGAATTCAACCAAGAAGCCTGGTGGGAAAAAGAACTCCATACACGCAGACACACACAAAGAAACAAAAATTAACCTAATAATGAAATGTCAGAGAAACACTGCACAAATGAAGGACCAAGCTAGAGAAACACCGCTTCAAATCACAGAGGAGATAGACAAACTATCTGAAAGAGAATTCAGAAAAGCTATACTAATGAGGATGCAAAACACCGAAAACAGAATATTAGAGGAAATTAGTGCATTGAGAAGAGACATGCAAGAAATGAAAAATAAGCAAATAGAGACCACCAACCTAATTGCTGAACTCAAAAATACTATAGAAGGTCTCAACAGTAGAGTATCAGAGGCTGAAGAACGGATAAGTGAGCTGGAAGACAGACTGGTGGAAATAAGTGCTCAAGAACACAACAAAATGGAAAGAATTAAAAGAACTGAGGATAGCATCAAAGACCTATGGGACAATATCAAATGCACTGACATTAGAATTATAGGAGTTCCAGAAGAAGAAGTGGGCAAGAAAGACTGTGAAAAAATTCTTGAAGAGGCTATAGATGAAAACTTCCCCAGCATGGGAAAGGAAATAGTCGACCAAGTCCAAGAAGCACAAAGAGTTCCATACAGGAGAAACCCCAGAAGAAACACACCAAGGCACATTCTAATCAAACTAACGCAGACTAAATATAAAGACAGATTACTAAAAGCTGCTAAGAGCAAACAACAAATAACATATAAAGGAAACCCCATACATTTAACTGCGGATCTTTCAACAGAAACCCTACAGGCCAGAAGAGAATGGCAAGACACATTTAAACGGCTGAAAGAGAATAACCTCCAACCAAGAATTCTCTACCCAGCAAGAATCTCATTCAGAACTGATGGTGAAGTCAAAAGCTTCACAGACAAGCAAAAACTGAAAGAATTCTGTACCACAAAACCAGCCCTACAACAAGTGTTAAAGGGCCTGATATGGCCAATAAATAGAGTAGGAGAAGCCTTACAAATCAAACCCCAAATTTCTAAGAAGATGACAATAGGAACATTCGTATCAATAATTACTTTGAACGTAAATGGACTAAATGCTTCAACCAAACGACACAGGCTGGCTGAGTGGGTCCAGAAGCAAGACCCATATATATGCTGTTTACAAGAGACCCACTTCAGACCTAGAGACACTCATAGACTGAAAGTGAGAGGCTGGAAAAAGATATTCCATGCAAATGGAAATCAAAAGAAAGCTCCCAGCTTGATTGCTATGAGTAGCAATCCTCATATCAGACAAAACAGAGTTTAAAGTAAAGAAGATTCTAAGAGACAAGGCAGGTCACTACATCATGATTAAGGGATCTATCCAAGAGCAAGACATAACAGTCATGAATATCTACGCACCCAACACAGGGGCACCTCAATACATAAGACAGGTACTTTCAGACATAAAAGAAGAAATCAACAATAACACAGTAGGAGACTTTAACACTCCTCTCACACCAATGGACAGATCATCCAAACAGAAAATTAATAAAGAAACACAAGCCTTAAATGCCTCACTGGAAAAAATGGACCTCATCGATATCTTTATGACGTTCCATCCAAAAGCAGAAGAATACACTTTCTTCTCAAGTGCTCACGGAACATTCTCCAGGATAGACCACATCTTGGGCCACAAATCAAACCTCAGTCAGTTCAAGAAAACCAAAATTATATCAACCATCTTCTCGGACCACAATGCAATGAGACTAGAGATCAACTACCAGAAAAAAAAACCCTAAAAACACAAACACATGGAGATTAAACAACACATACCCAAAAAACCAACTGATTATTGAGGAAATCAAAGGAGAAATTAAACAATTCATAGAAGAAAATGACAATGAACACACGACAGTGCAAAACCTATGGAATACTGCAAAAGCAGTTCTAAGAGGGAAATTTATAGCAATACAATCCCACCTCAAGAAACTAGGAAAATATGAAGCAGATGACTTAACCCTCCGCTTAAAACAATTGGAGAAAGAAGAACAAAAACACCCCAAAGCCAGCAGAAGAAGAGAAATCATAAATATCAGAGCAGAAATAAATGAGAAAGAAACAAAAGAAACAATAGTAAAGATAAATAAAACAAAAAGCTGGTTCTTTGAAAAGGTAAACAAAATTGACAAGCCACTGGCCAGACTCATTAAGAAAAAGAGAGAAGAAGCAGATCACCAAAATCAAAAATGAAAAAGGAGAGATTACAACAGATAATGCAGAAATCCAAAGAATCCTAAGAGACTATTATGAGCAACTCTATGGCAACAAACTGGACAACCTGGAAGAAATGGACAGTTTCTTGGAGAAGATTAATCTCCCAAGACTGAGCCAGGAAGAAACAGAAACTTTGAACAACCCAATCACAAGCTCAGAAATCGACTTTGTGATTAAAAATCTACCCCAAAATAAAAGTCCAGGGCCAGATGGCTTCACAGCCAAATTCTACCAAACATTTAAAGAAGAGCTAATGTCTGTCCTGCTAAAACTCTTCCAAACAATTGCACAGGAAGGAACACTTCCAAACACATTCTACGAGGCCACCATCTCCCTGATACCCAAACCAGGCAAAGACAACTACAAAAAAGGAAAACTATAGGCCAGTTTCCCTGATGAACTTAGATGCCAAGATCCTCAACAGAATCCTAGCAAACAGAATTCAATGACACATCAAAAAACTCATACATCATGATCAAGTCGGGTTCATCCCAGGCATGCAAGGATTCTTCAACATCTGCAAATCAATCAATGTGATACACCATATCAACAAACTGAGAGACAAAAATCACATGATCATCTCAATAGATGCAGAAAAAGCCTTCGACAAAGTACAACATACGTTTATGATAAAAACTCTTCAGAAAATGGGCATAGAAGGAACCTATCTCAACATAGTGAAAGCCATATATGAGAAGCCCACAGCGAACATTATCCTCAACGGCGAAAAACTGAAAGCATTCCCTCTAAGATCAGGAACAAGACAGGGGTGTCCACTTTCACCACTACTATTCAACACAGTCCTGGAAGTTCTAGCAATGGCAATAAGAGAAGAGAAAGAAATCAAAGGAATCCAGATTGGAAAGGAAGAAGTCAAGCTCTCTCTTTTTGCAGATGACATGATATTATACATAGAAAATCCCAAAGACACGGTTACAAAGCTACTAGAGCTAATCAATGAATTCAGCAAAGTCGCAGGATACAAAGTCAACACACAGAAATCACCGGCATTCCTATACACAAACAATGAAAAATCAGAAAACGAAATTAAAGAGGCAATCCCCTTCACCATTGCAATCAAAAGAATCAAATATCTAGGAACAAACCTACCCAAAGAAACAAAAGAATTGTACATAGAAAACTACAAGACACTCATGAGAGAAATTAAAGAAGACTTAAACAGATGGAAAGATATTCCATGTTCCTGGGTCGGAAGAATCAATATTGTGAAAATGACCATACTACCAAATATCATCTACAGATTCAATGCAATACCTATCCAACTACCATTGACATTTTTCACAGAACTAGACCAAATAATAACACAGTTCATATGGAAACACAAAAGACCTCGAATAGCCAAAGCAATCCTGAGAAAGAAAAACGGAGCTGGAGGGATCAGCCTCCCTAACTTCAGACTCTACTACAAAGCAACAGTCATCAAGACAGTATGGTACTGGCACAAAAACAGAACTATAGACCAATGGAACAAGATAGAGAACCCTGAGATAAACCCACACACCTATGGGTACCTTATTTTTGACAAAGGAGGAGAAACTATAAAATGGGAGAAAGATGGCCTCTTCAACAAATGGTGCTGGGAAAATTGGACAGCTACATGCAAGAAAATGAAGTTAGAACATTCCCTGACACCATACACAAAGATCAACTCAAAATGGATTAAAGATCTAAATGTAAGACCAGAAACCACCAAACTCTTAGAGGAGAATATAGGCAAAACCCTCAAGGACATCAATCAAAGCAAGATCTTCTCTGACCCACCTACTAAAATTGTGGAACTGAAAAGAAAAGTGAACACGTGGGACCTCATGAAACTTCAAAGCTTTTGTATAGCAAAAGAAATCACCAAAAAGCTGAACAGACACTCCACAGAATGGGAGAAAATCATAGCAAATGAAAGAACAGACAAAGAATTAATCTCCAAAATCTACAAGCAACTCAGACAACTCAGCACTGGAAAAAGGAACAACCCAATCAAAAAATGGGAAAAAGATCTAAAGAGACGACTCTCCAAAGAGGACATACAGATGGCCCAAAAGCACATGAAACGATGCTCAACCTCGCTTATCATTAGAGAAATGCAAATTAAAACCACAATGAGATACCACCTCACAACCATCAGAATGGCCATCATTAACAAATCGACAGACAACAAATGCTGGAGAGGGTGCGGAGAAAAGGAAACCCTCTTGCATTGCTGGTGGGACTGTAAATTGATACAACCTCTGTGGAAGACAATATGGAGATTCCTTAAAAAACTAAAAATAGAAGCATCCTATGACCCAGGAATCTCACTATTGGGCCTATATCCTGATGAAATCAAAAATGAAAGAGGCGCCTGTACCCCAATGTTCATTGCAGCTCTCTATACAATAGCCAGAACATGGAAGCAACCTAGATGTCCATCGACAAATGAATGGATACAGAAGCCCTGGTACATATATACAATGGAATACTACTCAGCTGTTAAAAGAAATGCAGAAGACTCAGTCCTAATGAGGTGGGTGGCTCTAGAACCTATCATAAAAAGTGAAGTAAGTCAAAAAGAGAAAGACAGGTACAGTATACTAACTCATATATATGGGATCTAGTAAGATGGTCATGATAATACACGCAGTGAACTCATGAGAAAACAGAGAATAGACATAAAGATATTGTGGAGACCAAACAGTGGGAGGGAGGCATGGAGTGAGTAACATGGAAACCTATACTGTCATGTGTGGAAAAGATAGCTATTGTCATTGTGCTAAGGGAATAGGAGTACCTACAACCACTTGGGGCGATGGTCTGGAGGGGGGGAGGGGGAACTGGGTAGGGGGAGTGTCCAGGGATATGCATATGAATGATCTGGGAACATACATGTTGGTGAACAACAAAACTCTGTAAAATCTTTAAAATAAAGGGGAAAAAAATAAATAAATACAGGGATTCCCTGGTGGTTCAGTGGCTAAGATGCCAAGCTCCCAATGCAGGGGGCTTGGGTTTGATCCCTGGTCAGGGAACTAGATCCCACATGCTACTAAGATCTGGTATAGCCAAATAAATAAATATATTAAAAGAAAAAAAATTTAAATAAATACAAAGCCCCCCACTGCACTTATTAGCTACCTGTAAGTCTTTTCTCCTTCTCATTGTCTTGAATCCATCTCAAGGTAAAGATCTGAGCTCTATCCATGGTCTCACATCCTGCTCTCACCATGGACATATTCCTTGTACCCATCCCTTCTTCTCAACCTTAACTCCAGCCTCTTCCATCTCTCAGCGAGATCCCTACAGCAGTCTCACAGCAGGTCTTCTTCCCCCAGCCTGCTCTTGCACTGCTAACACAAAGGTAATGTGATTCACATCTTGTCCCCTGTTTAATCTCTTCTGAGCTATTTAACACATTGTTTAAGAGCCTCAAAGAACAGGTCCCTGCTTAATTCTCTAGACTAATCTCCTTCTACCACCTGCCTTATACTCCCAACTGAGCAGCGTTTGTTTTCCCTCTGCTTAGAATAGCTCTCTTATTCCCTCACTGCCTAAGTGACTCCTCCTCAGCCTTTAAGACTCGGCTTTGTTGCTCCTTTCTCTAAGAAGCTGTCTCTGCTGTGCCCACTCCTCTTCATCCCTTCTCCCCTTCCCCCAGAACCGGATTAGTTGTCTCTCCTCTGATCTCCCATAATGTGTTGTGCAAACTCTATCTTGGCACTTGGTATGTGATGTAAATACTCCTTTTACGTGTCTTATATGGGATCTAGTAAGATGGTCATGATAATACACAGTGAACTCATGAAAAAACAGAGAATAGACATAAAGATATTGTGGAGACCAAACAGTGGGAGGGAGGCATGGAGTGAGTAACATGGAAACCTATACTGTCATGTGTGGAAAAGATAGCTATTGTCATTGTGCTAAGGGAATAGGAGTACCTACAACCACTTGGGGCGATGGTCTGGAGGGGTGGGGGTGGGGGGGAACTGGGTAGGGGGAGTGTCCAGGGATATGCATATGAATGATCTGGGAACATACATGTTGGTGAACAACAAAACTCTGTAAAATCTTTAAAATAAAGGGGAAAAAAATAAATAAATACAGGGATTCCCTGGTGGTTCAGTGGCTAAGATGCCAAGCTCCCAATGCAGGGGGCTTGGGTTTGATCCCTGGTCAGGGAACTAGATCCCACATGCTACTAAGATCTGGTATAGCCAAATAAATAAATATATTAAAAGAAAAAAAATTTAAATAAATACAAAGCCCCCCACTGCACTTATTAGCTACCTGTAAGTCTTTTCTCCTTCTCATTGTCTTGAATCCATCTCAAGGTAAAGATCTGAGCTCTATCCATGGTCTCACATCCTGCTCTCACCATGGACATATTCCTTGTACCCATCCCTTCTTCTCAACCTTAACTCCAGCCTCTTCCATCTCTCAGCGAGATCCCTACAGCAGTCTCACAGCAGGTCTTCTTCCCCCAGCCTGCTCTTGCACTGCTAACACAAAGGTAATGTGATTCACATCTTGTCCCCTGTTTAATCTCTTCTGAGCTATTTAACACATTGTTTAAGAGCCTCAAAGAACAGGTCCCTGCTTAATTCTCTAGACTAATCTCCTTCTACCACCTGCCTTATACTCCCAACTGAGCAGCGTTTGTTTTCCCTCTGCTTAGAATAGCTCTCTTATTCCCTCACTGCCTAAGTGACTCCTCCTCAGCCTTTAAGACTCGGCTTTGTTGCTCCTTTCTCTAAGAAGCTGTCTCTGCTGTGCCCACTCCTCTTCATCCCTTCTCCCCTTCCCCCAGAACCGGATTAGTTGTCTCTCCTCTGATCTCCCATAATGTGTTGTGCAAACTCTATCTTGGCACTTGGTATGTGATGTAAATACTCCTTTTACGTGTCTGTCTCTCTCATAGGACTAAGTTCCTTTAAGGCAGGAATGATATCTTATTCTTCTTTACCTCTGACACCTTCTGTAGTATTGGCCTCATTTTATCACTAAAGGCATACTTGGTTTTGAAGCTAAGTCAGCCAAGCAAGGATGCATTTACACATTAGAGGGGTGAGATGAGGGAGAAGAGGCCATGATGATGTATATCCTACTTTGGCTTCTGTGAGTCTGTGACAGCCCCAAGGCACTGGCTTCTGCTGAATCAGCTGGAAGGCATTGGAGAGCAGAAGTAACTACCATAGTTAGTGCCAATGAGGGTATGTCTGCCTGAAAAAGTTCCTCAGCCCTGACCTGCTCCCAGACCACTAGTGTGGCCACTACCCCTTAGGATCATGTGCCCATCCAGGCCCTGCCCCTGCTCCCCTTGTTCTCTTTAATGGAAAGGCCACTTTTGTCCCTGATGACGGACATATTCCCCAAGGCCACAGCTCAGCCTAGGTGGACGATCTCCCTGTACTTCTTTCTAAGATTCCTGCAATGTGTATTTAGCTCCCTTTTTCTAAAATCAAGTGGATGCTAACATCAATATGATACAACTTAGTTAATATCTAGTATCTTAGATAAGGGTGTAATTTTTTTTTCATATGGCTGTCATAATGGACCCCACCCATCTGGTGAAAGATAAGGCTTCCTGAAGTCGAGGACCATGTGCTCATGGTACTTCTTAAACAAGCATAAAATGTGCCAAAGGACAAAATATCAGGTCTACACCAGGCATTCGGAGGAACAGCAACTGAGATGCAAATTCCAGCTTCAATAGATTCTGTCTACTGCAGTGTCTCTTAGTAGGGCATGTGCAAGCCAGGGAGAACAAGAACATCTGTTGAAGTTTAGGGAGAAAATATAATTTCTTATTTCTAATGTCTCTTTCTAATATCCTAACAAGCTTTTTATCTTAAAAAGAAATTAAGACTTTCCTGGTGGTCCAGTGGCTAAGAGTCTGCTTGCCAATGCAGGGAACATGGGTTCGATCCCTGTTCTGGGAAAATCCCTCATGCCACGGAGCAACTGAGCCCAGGAGCCACAACTACTGAAGTCCAGGCGCTCCAGAGCATCTGCTCCGCAACAAGAGAAGCCACCTCAGTGAGAAGTCTGCACACTGTTAACTAGCCTGCATGAAGCAACAAAAATCCAGTGAAGCCAAAAATAAAAATAAATTTTTAAAAAGAAATTAAGCTTTACTAATATTTAATGAGAATTGATCCTGGTTCCCCCAGATGATATTTATGTCTTATAATCCTGTTTCATGTGTGGCTTAAGGGGTCTTGGGGCACACCAGGAGGTATCAAACTTACAGGGGCTGACGGTGGAGACCTGGCCATTTAATCACTTTTAGAATACTGTGACGCATTGCAGTTTGATGTGCTTGGTTAAGAGGAGGTAATTATATTATCTAACTTTAAGAAAATTAACCCTTACAAAGAAACAAGCAGCTTAAAAATAACTCATTTAAAGATGCCATAAATTAAACATAATACTAATAATGCAGGCATGAGCAAACAAAAGAATGGTAGCTGTCAAACTCTGTCCACTGCTGAAATGAACCCTTCATCAGGCACATTTTAACAAAAAAGAGCAACAGTGATCTAAACAGATTCAATACGAACATGTCCCCAAACTCTAAATTATCAAGAATGTTAATTCATAATAGAAGTGAATCTAAGTGTGTCTCTTACCTTGAGATATAGCTAATGATAGGTCAATGCCATCATAATCACCAAGATTTTAAAATATTAAGCATGAAGTTTCACTTCTACTTAAGGTGTAAAAAGCTGCAGAGAATGTTGTTCCCATTCTAACCATGAGAAAAATACAGAAAAAATCCAAACTCCTAACTTGTATTGAAATTATCCAAGAGCTGGGGTCATAAGACAAATAAAACAACTGTGTTCAAACCCTCCCCCCTTTGTTTTGGCCTTGACATGCAGCTTGCAGAATCTTAGTTCCCTGACCAGGGATTGAACCCATGCCCTGTACTTTGGGAGCACGATGTCTTAACCACTGTACCACTAAGGAAGTCCTCCAAACCCTCCTAAGGAGAGACAGAAGACAAACTTTCTCACCCATGGCAGAGCACTAAAGAAAGAGGTATACTCTATGACACGGGGCGGGGGGGTGGGGGCAGTGGAGAAGAAATAGCCATCATTTTAAGGAACTGCCAAAAGCCAAGTGTGGGCTAACATGTCAGCCCCAAACAGTGAGGACCTGAACCCAGAGGAATTCATATTCTTTACAAGCCCTTATTTTGG
This sequence comes from Tragulus kanchil, assembly GCA_022376925.1. Taxonomy (NCBI): domain Eukaryota; kingdom Metazoa; phylum Chordata; class Mammalia; order Artiodactyla; family Tragulidae; genus Tragulus; species Tragulus kanchil. Next base: position 131,379,091 of record JAIOJX010000024.1, read on the forward strand.
GACCTCTACTGAGTGCTCATGAAAAAACTAGAGGTAGAGCATATATATAGAAGGTAACTGACAGGTGTGACATTTGACACAAAACACCATGCACTTTCCCAGACTCTTCTTGCATATGAAGCAAAAACTGCAAGCTTTTCTAGGAGAGAAACAGCAAAGATTGTTGCTTAGGGCACAGAAAAAGGTGCACTGTGGGAGGGAGGAAGGACATAAGAAAAGACTTTCTCTAGGGGAGAAGCACAAAACCATCTTCAGCCTCAAATTCTCAACTAATATGAAGTAGAGACTTCCTACCACTGGGAGAGGGGAAGCTGCCCAACATCAGCCATACATAAAGGGCAGAATTCAGCCTCCATAAAGAGGAAGAACAGGAATACAAACAAAGACCACCAACCTGAGGATCAAGTACACAGGTTTCCCCCAAGACTTAGACTGGGGTAGAACGACGGAGAAATTCTCTTATCCCCAGTGGAAGTCACAATGTATCATCTGACCAAGGCTTAGCCTGTGCTGAGATATCTTCTCTGTGATTCTGGCATGCAGGAAAGGTAAAATCTGATGGTGGAGCAATAATCCTAAGAAAAGCCTCTGGCATAACAGTTCCCCCGAAGCACAAGGCAAAGATAGCCCACCATTAGAAGAATTTGAAATCTATGGGAGGTACTGCTGGAAAGCACAGCACCAATAAAACCCAAACCCAGCTCAACTCCTGACAAGACTGACTCTCCTGACTCTACCCTCCACATTCATGACCTAACAGAAGAAGAGTCCTGGCATAAATCATAGTTTATTCTCTCCTGTGCTACATGTATTATCTAGTCTTTACTCAAAAATATCACATGAACACATACACCCTCCTGTTAAGAGGCCATACAGTCAACGGGAGAAAACTCAGATAACACCCAAAGTTTGGAACACCCAGATGGTGACTTTACAGTAACTATGAGGAATATATAAAAAGATATAGTGGAAAAGGTAAACATGCGTAAACAGATGGGGAATTTCAAGAAAGATTGGAGATGAAGAATGCCTTCAGCATGTTCATCAGTAGTAGACTGAACCAGCTGAGAGAATCATTAAACCTCAAGATCTGTCAATAGAAATGATCTGAACAAAATTCCAAAGTGAAAGGAGAATAAAACAAGGACAGTAATAGCAAGATAACAGGGCATCCAAAAGAGCCAGAACAGTCTTAAACATTGTAACACACTTGTGACTGGAGTCCCAGGAGGGTAAGAGAGCAGTAATGTGGCAGAAAAGTTATTTGAAAAACATAATGGCCAAGAATTTCCCCAAAATAATGAATGACAGTAAATCACTAATTCAAGGAGCCCAGACAACCCCACAGAGGATATATGCCAAACAAACACCACATACATACCTAGATGCATCATAGTCAACCTGCTGGAACTTAAAATCTAGAGAAAATGTCAATGGCAGTTGCAGGAAAAGAGGAAGGAACACATTATATATCGAAAACACACGTAAGAATTAAGGCAAACTTCTCATCAAAGACTATGCAGCCAGGAAAAAAGAAGTATATTTTTAAAGTACTGAAAGAAAAAATTTCAGAACAGCTACCAACCTAGAATTCTATACCCAGAGTAAATATTTCAAAAACAAAAGCAAAATAAAAATCTTTTCAGAAAAATAGTAGGTAAGAAATTTCAGTGCCAAATGACCTGCTCTGTTATCAAAGTAAAAGGTGTTCTTTAGGCAGAAGAAACATGATACCAGATGGGAACTTATATCTACAAAATTAGAAAGAGTTCTGAAGATGGTAACATGAATACCAATTGTTCGGGTTTTTTGTTTTTTGGGGTTTTTTTGTGTGTGGTCATCTGTGTGGCTTGCAGGATCTTAGCTCCCCAACCAGGGATCAAAGCTGTGCCCCCTGCAGTGGAAAGGTGGAGTTCTAATTACTGAATCTCCAGGGAATTTTCTGGAAACAGTAAAATGGGTACTATTCTGCAATATAAAGGAACAGACTTGGTTACTCTTGTCTTCTAAGATGGACCACGTACTGCATATGGAATGTGCTTCTCTCAATAAACCTGATTTCACTTTAACAAAAAAAAAAGAAAAGAAAAGCAATGGACTTGGAGAAGAACAACAACATGGATGAATCTCAAAAGAATGACTGTGGCTGACAGATGCTATGGAAGACAGTATGGAGATTCCTTAAAAAACTAAACATAGAAGCACCATATGACCCAGCAATTCCACTATTAGGCTTATGCCCTGATGAAATTAAAACTGAAAGAAGCACCTGTACCCCAATGTTCACTGTAGCACCTGATACAATAGCTAGAACATGGAAGCAACCTAGATGTCCATCGATGAATGAGCGGATAAAAGAGCTCTGGCACATATATACAATAGAATACTACTCAGCTGTAAAAAGAAATGCAGAAGAATCAGTGCTAATGAGGTGGTTGGATCTGGAACCTATCATAAGAGTGAAGTAAGTCAAAAAGAGAAAGACAAGTACAATGTACTAACACATATATATGGACTCTAGTAGGATGGTAATGATAACACATGTAGTGAAATGATGGAGAAAACAGACATGGAGAATAGACATATGGATATTGTGGGGAATGAACAGTGGGTGGGAGGCGTAAAGGAAGTAGCATGAAAACCTATACTATCATATGTGAAAAAAATAACTATTGTCATTGTGCTGTGGGAAAAGGGGATTCTGCAGGGGCGCTGTGCGACGGCCTGGAGGGGTGGGATGGAGGGGTGGGGGATATACGTATGAGTAATTTGGGATCATACACATCTGTAAACAAAACTCTTTGTAAAAGTAAAAAGTAAAATAAAAATTAAAAAAAAGAGAATGACTGTGGCTGGAATTAGGCAGACAAAAAAGAGAATACAGTATATGATATTTATACAAAATTCTAAAAATGCAAAATAATCTCCAGCGACAGAAAGTAGACTAATGGGTGCTTGTGGGAGGAGCAGAAGGGAGGACAGAGGGGACGGGTTAAAGAGTGTGACGGATATGTTCACCATCTTGAGTGCGGTAGTGATTTCAGAGCTGTTACATACACACCTAATCTCATGTACATTTTAAATGTGTGAAATTTACTAAATACAAATATTATACATCTCAATAAAGCTAAGGGCAGGATAAGTGCAAAATAAAATTACAGTGAGATACCACAAGACACCAGTAACAGTGGCTTAAAATATGTTCTTTCAAGTTACAATAATAAATACTAGTGAGGCTATGGAACAACTACAGGGCTGCTGGTGAAAATGCAAATGGTACAACTACCTTGTGAAACAATTGGTAGTTTCTTATAAACACTCACCGTACACGCCAACAATCTGACCTCTAGTTATTTACCCAGGAGAACTGCATACTTCTGCCCTCATCAATTACCTGTATGTGCAATTATACCATATTCTTAGCTGTATTCTTAGTATCTAACTGGGAACAACTCAGAGGTCTTGTGAATGGATAAACAAATTGTACTACATCCATACCATTCACCACTACATGATATAAAAGAGAAAGGAACAACTGATACACAACAATAAGGATGGATCTCAAAACTTTATGCTAAGCAAAAGATGGCAGGCTCAAAAGTTCACATACTATGTTCCCTTTTTATGACATTCTGGGGAAGGCAAACCAACAAGAACAGAAATCAGATTCTGGTTGTCTGAGGCTAGGTGTGGCTAAAGGGACTGACTACTAAGGGGTACAGGGAACTTTTTAGGGTGATCGAAATGATCTATACTTTGTGGTGGTTACGTGAAAATATACATTTGTCAAGTTCATAGAAGTAACCACTTCTGAAGGATGAATTTTACTCTATTAAACTATACTTAAATAACTGATTTTAAAATAAGGCATCCAAAAGCTGAATGCAAACCTCTTTGAATTTTTCAGTGATGTTTAAAATCATGCCATACTTAAGATCTAGTACTTTTAAGACAAAATTCTAAAATGCAAAATAATCTCCAGCGACAGAAAGTAGACTAATGGGTGCTTGTGGAGGAGCAGAAGGGAGGACAGAGGGGACGGGTTAAAGAGTGTGACGGATATGTTCACCATCTTGAGTGCGGTAGTGATTTCAGAGCTGTTACATACACACCTAATCTCATGTACATTTTAAATGTGTGAAATTTACTAAATACAAATATTATACATCTCAATAAAGCTAAGGGCAGGATAAGTGCAAAATAAAATTACAGTGAGATACCACAAGACACCAGTAACAGTGGCTTAAAATATGTTCTTTCAAGTTACAATAATAAATACTAGTGAGGCTATGGAACAACTACAGGGCTGCTGGTGAAAATGCAAATGGTACAACTACCTTGTGAAACAATTGGTAGTTTCTTATAAACACTCACCGTACACGCCAACAATCTGACCTCTAGTTATTTACCCAGGAGAACTGCATACTTCTGCCCTCATCAATTACCTGTATGTGCAATTATACCATATTCTTAGCTGTATTCTTAGTATCTAACTGGGAACAACTCAGAGGTCTTGTGAATGGATAAACAAATTGTACTACATCCATACCATTCACCACTACATGATATAAAAGAGAAAGGAACAACTGATACACAACAATAAGGATGGATCTCAAAACTTTATGCTAAGCAAAAGATGGCAGGCTCAAAAGTTCACATACTATGTTCCCTTTTTATGACATTCTGGGGAAGGCAAACCAACAAGAACAGAAATCAGATTCTGGTTGTCTGAGGCTAGGTGTGGCTAAAGGGACTGACTACTAAGGGGTACAGGGAACTTTTTAGGGTGATCGAAATGATCTATACTTTGTGGTGGTTACGTGAAAATATACATTTGTCAAGTTCATAGAAGTAACCACTTCTGAAGGATGAATTTTACTCTATTAAACTATACTTAAATAACTGATTTTAAAAATAAGGCATCCAAAAGCTGAATGCAAACCTCTTTGAATTTTTCAGTGATGTTTAAAATCATGCCATACTTAAGATCTAGTACTTTTAAGCATTTTACTCAATATAATGATAAATGTTTAGAAACCTTTTCTGAGGTTTTTGACTTTATTGCAAAAGTCAAATACTGCAGGAAATGGCTGAAAGAGTACACAGAAGCCAATAAAGTGACAAATGAAAATGCATTCCCTTATCGGCAAATTCCATTGATAGACACTTGAAAAACATGGCCGAAGATGTGAAGAAAAAAGTATAGACCAATTCATGTAGCATTGGAAGTTTGTTATTTAGTTAGGTGAAAGAACAGAAGCTATTTCTTTTTTTTTTCTTTTTTTAAATTTATATTTATTTATTTGGCTGCACTGGATCTTAGTTGTAGCATGCAGGATCTTTAGTTGTGGCATGTGGAACCTAGTTCCCTTAACAGGGATCGAGCCACACCCCTTGCATTTGAGAGCAAGGAATCTTAGCCACTGGACCACCAGGGAAGTCCCAAACAGAAGCTATTTCTAACATGTTTCAACTCATGGTACTTTAAAATTCTGTTTCAATAATGACACGTGAAACATTTCTCTTTTTAAGAGGGTAAAATGTAAGGGAGAAGACACACTCACCATTGAAATGATCTTTAATAAAAAATGATTTATGGAAAAATTAGGGAGGTGTAACCACTGAGAAAATGGCTGTTTTAACTCAAATAAACAGATAGAGTCTGGGGCCAAAGATTCTATCACAAAGTTGATTCCTCAAATAATTCCTATACAAGAATTTTCCATAAGGAAGTTGGAAGAGAAGGATACAGCATAGAGCCATTTCATTTTAGAAATAGGAGCCCATTAAACTATAGCTGAATCTTTGCACTATATGAAACTGGAAGAGAGCATATATTCTGCTGTACCACAACAAGATATGCTGGCTAGCACATGGCAAGAAAAGAACTCTTTGACTTTAAGGTTAGTGTTCCAACTTCATTCTGCTTTGATGACAAAGAGGTGTCAATAACCTGCTACCAAAAGATGAAAAATAAACAAACACATTCTCAATGTGTTTCTTTAGTAAAATATATATATTTTAAAATAAGGCATCCAAAAGCTGAATGCAAACCTCTTTGAATTTTTCAGTGATGTTTAAAATCATGCCATACTTAAGATCTAGTACTTTTAAGCATTTTACTCAATATAATGATAAATGTTTAGAAACCTTTTCTGAGGTTTTTGACTTTATTGCAAAAGTCAAATACTGCAGGAAATGGCTGAAAGAGTACACAGAAGCCAATAAAGTGACAAATGAAAATGCTTTCCCCTTATCGGCAAATTCCATTGATAGACACTTGAAAAACATGGCCGAAGATGTGAAGAAAAAAGTATAGACCAATTCATGTAGCATTGGAAGTTTGTTATTTAGTTAGGTGAAAGAACAGAAGCTATTTCTTTTTTTTTTCTTTTTTTAAATTTATATTTATTTATTTGGCTGCACTGGATCTTAGTTGTAGCATGCAGGATCTTTAGTTGTGGCATGTGGAACCTAGTTCCCTTAACAGGGATCGAGCCACACCCCTTGCATTTGAGAGCAAGGAATCTTAGCCACTGGACCACCAGGGAAGTCCCAAACAGAAGCTATTTCTAACATGTTTCAACTCATGGTACTTTACACATTCTGTTTCAATAATGACACGTGAAACATTTCTCTTTTTAAGAGGGTAAAATGTAAGGGAGAAGACACACTCACCATTGAAATGATCTTTAATAAAAAATGATTTATGGAAAAATTAGGGAGGTGTAACCACTGAGAAAATGGCTGTTTTAACTCAAATAAACAGATAGAGTCTGGGGCCAAAGATTCTATCACAAAGTTGATTCCTCAAATAATTCCTATACAAGAATTTTCCATAAGGAAGTTGGAAGAGAAGGATACAGCATAGAGCCATTTCATTTTAGAAATAGGAGCCCATTAAACTATAGCTGAATCTTTGCACTATATGAAACTGGAAGAGAGCATATATTCTGCTGTACCACAACAAGATATGCTGGCTAGCACATGGCAAGAAAAGAACTCTTTGACTTTAAGGTTAGTGTTCCAACTTCATTCTGCTTTGATGACAAAGAGGTGTCAATAACCTGCTACCAAAAGATGAAAAATAAACAAACACATTCTCAATGTGTTTCTTTAGTAAAATATATATATTTTAAAGGATTTAAACGGTAATCAAAGTAGAGAAGTTTGTGCTATGGAAAAAGCTTTTGAAAATAAATATTTGGATAATTTTCTACTATTGTGTGATTTACTATGTGATTTTTTTTGCTGCTGAAAACAATGAAAATAAGCCAAATATTAAAATCTCTTGTGTGTGTTTAGTTGCTCAGTCATCTTTGACTATTTGAGACCCCATGGACTGTAGCCCACCAGGCTTCTCTGTTCATAAGATTTCCCAGGCAAGAATACTGGAGTGGGTTGCCATTTCCTCTTCCCGGGGATCTTCCTGACCTGGGGACTGAACCCATGTCTCCTGTGTCTCCTGCACTAAGGGCTGGAGCCAGCAGGAAGCACCAAATCTCTTGTATTTGAACAGAAAACATTTGGAAACGGGAATTTCCAAGCTGTCAAAAATTTTTTCCAAATAAAGAGATTTTTGGGCTTTCAGCCTATTTGTTAAAAAGAATGATTCACATTAGAAAGAAATTTGCTAACCAAATTTGAACAAAACTTTGCCATATTTGGTTGATAAGGTCGAAAAGTGAGAACTGTAATTTACTTAGCACAACCAATGATAAACTTCTGTTTGGATCTTTGAAATTTTGTATTACGTATTTTTCTATCATATTAACGATAGAAACCAGATTCTAAATAAATTGAACTTAACATCAGATCATCAAATCATGTTACCACAAAGAATTAACCAATAATTCTAGTAAAATAAAGCTTATTGCTCTTAAAACTATATATTGCCAATAACGTGCTAAGAGATTTTTGCATACTAATGAGTCAAATTATTTAATAAATTCTGTTGATTTTAAGTTTATCACTCTTAAAATATCTTTTTTTGCATATGCTTTATAATTAGAGAATATGGTACTTCAATAGTACATGTAAAGTTTGTTGATAATGACCATACATATGCTGGATATGTATGCTGAAAACTTTTACTGATGGGGTACAAAATTTGAGAAAATAGGTTGGAAATAGCTGTCTAGTGAAGTTAACAAATAATTACAAAGCCTTTGTAGTCTCACAGTGTCTGGAACAATGCTAGATGCATGATAAGTATTTAAACACACTCTGACTCCCTGATCACCTCTGAATGCAAGATGTAGTAATTTATACATAATATTTGTGTGTATGTACATTTCTGTCTCAAAATATGCACTTCATCATGTGATTTTTTTTGCTGCTGAAAACAATGAAAATAAGCCAAATATTAAAATCTCTTGTGTGTGTTTAGTTGCTCAGTCATCTTTGACTATTTGAGACCCCATGGACTGTAGCCCACCAGGCTTCTCTGTTCATAAGATTTCCCAGGCAAGAATACTGGAGTGGGTTGCCATTTCCTCTTCCCGGGGATCTTCCTGACCTGGGGACTGAACCCATGTCTCCTGTGTCTCCTGCACTAAGGGCTGGAGCCAGCAGGAAGCACCAAATCTCTTGTATTTGAACAGAAAACATTTGGAAACGGGAATTTCCAAGCTGTCAAAAATTTTTTCCAAATAAAGAGATTTTTGGGCTTTCAGCCTATTTGTTAAAAAGAATGATTCACATTAGAAAGAAATTTGCTAACCAAATTTGAACAAAACTTTGCCATATTTGGTTGATAAGGTCGAAAAGTGAGAACTGTAATTTACTTAGCACAACCAATGATAAACTTCTGTTTGGATCTTTGAAATTTTGTATTACGTATTTTTCTATCATATTAACGATAGAAACCAGATTCTAAATAAATTGAACTTAACATCAGATCATCAAATCATGTTACCACAAAGAATTAACCAATAATTCTAGTAAAATAAAGCTTATTGCTCTTAAAACTATATATTGCCAATAACGTGCTAAGAGATTTTTGCATACTAATGAGTCAAATTATTTAATAAATTCTGTTGATTTTAAGTTTATCACTCTTAAAATATCTTTTTTTGCATATGCTTTATAATTAGAGAATATGGTACTTCAATAGTACATGTAAAGTTTGTTGATAATGACCATACATATGCTGGATATGTATGCTGAAAACTTTTACTGATGGGGTACAAAATTTGAGAAAATAGGTTGGAAATAGCTGTCTAGTGAAGTTAACAAATAATTACAAAGCCTTTGTAGTCTCACAGTGTCTGGAACAATGCTAGATGCATGATAAGTATTTAAACACACTCTGACTCCCTGATCACCTCTGAATGCAAGATGTAGTAATTTATACATAATATTTGTGTGTATGTACATTTCTGTCTCAAAATATGCACTTCATCTGGTGAATAATTCTTCTGCACGAGTATATTTGTGTAGAAAGTCATGACAATAGAAGCAGTAGTGCATAGTGGTTGCAGTTTCTGAATTTGGACCACTTGAGTCTAAATCTTGACCTTATAATTTATTAACTATGTGACCTTGAATAGACTACTTCCTGTGTCAGCTTCCATGAATGTAACAGGGCCTGCCTCATAGCTTTGTGGTGAAGATAAATGACTTCATATGTGTAAAGTCCCTTGACCTTGACCTATGTTTGACACATGGAGAGCACTCACTCTAGGTTAGTAGCCATATATATATATGCATAGATACACACACACACACAGACAATCTGGGTGAGTATACTGAGTATGTGTACTTCATGTATATTTATTTTTCTCAATATGTATTATTTATGTATTTATATTGAATAATAACAATATTAACCATGTTAATAATCTATACTTATGAAGCATGACTTAATAAATGAAATATATATTCAAATATATATTACACATAAATATATATATACAAGCTAAAGATTAAACAACTTGGCATTAGTGTAAGTGCTTTACATAGATTATCTCACTCATCTTTGGCAAAAAATAAATAACAGGACATAATTTTGTTATTCCCATTTTACAGATAGAAAACTGAGGTCCAGAAAGGTTAAGTAACTTCCTTAAGTTCACACAGCTGGCATATGGTAGAGCCAGGAAGTCTTTTTTTTTTTTTTTGTAATCACTGCTTACCACCTCCCCACTGATTTAATAATATTTACTATTATGAGTAACAGTTCATAATATCTTTATTTGCCTGGTGCTCAGCACTTTATGAAATAGTTTTACGTACAGTGAGTCTCATAACCAGTCTGTGAAGTGAGTTGGGCAGGATTGATATCCTTGCTATTACAGGAGAGAAAACGGGTACAACTGAAATCATGGGTGTCTTTTGGAGGAAGTGTTTCTGTGTTACAAACACCCTGGGTGCTCAGGGAGTCATTCATCATAAATGCACTGATTCCTTATAATGTGTCACCCCTGTTTCAGACAAGAGTGCTGGCAATCTGAGCTAGTCCTTCCCGGAAGCATCACAGCCTAGCGAGAAACCAAGAATCATGGCACACAATATGTAGTCTCTAAGGGAGATAGGAAAAGAGTGCTTATGGGGGAGCACAGGAATTTGGACCACTTGAGTCTAAATCTTGACCTTATAATTTATTAACTATGTGACCTTGAATAGACTACTTCCTGTGTCAGCTTCCATGAATGTAACACGGCCTGCCTCATAGCTTTGTGGAGAAGATAAACGACTTCATATGTGTAAAGTCCCTTGACCTTGACCTATGTTTGACACATGGAGAGCACTCACTCTAGGTTAGTAGCCATATATATATATATGCATAGATACACAGACACACACAGACAATCTGGGTGAGTATACTGAATATGTGTATTTCATGTATATTTATTTTTCTCAATATGTATTATTTATGTATTTATATTGAATAATAACAATATTAACCATGTTAATAATCTATACTTATGAAGCATGACTTAATAAATGAAATATATATTCAAATATATATTACACATAAATATATATATACAAGCTAAAGATTAAACAACTTGGCATTAGTGTAAGTGCTTTACATAGATTATCTCACTCATCTTTGGCAAAAAATAAATAACAGGACATAATTTTGTTATTCCCATTTTACAGATAGAAAACTGAGGTCCAGAAAGGTTAAGTAACTTCCTTAAGTTCACACAGCTGGCATATGGTAGAGCCAGGAAGTCTTTTTTTTTTTTTTTGTAATCACTGCTTACCACCTCCCCACTGATTTAATAATATTTACTATTATGAGTAACAGTTCATAATATCTTTATTTGCCTGGTGCTCAGCACTTTATGAAATAGTTTTACGTACAGTGAGTCTCATAACCAGTCTGTGAAGTGAGTTGGGCAGGATTGATATCCTTGCTATTACAGGAGAGAAAACGGGTACAACTGAAATCATGGGTGTCTTTTGGAGGAAGTGTTTCTGTGTTACAAACACCCTGGGTGCTCAGGGAGTCATTCATCATAAATGCACTGATTCCTTATAATGTGTCACCCCTGTTTCAGACAAGAGTGCTGGCAATCTGAGCTAGTCCTTCCCGGAAGCATCACAGCCTAGCGAGAAACCAAGAATCATGGCACACAATATGTAGTCTCTAAGGGAGATAGGAAAAGAGTGCTTATGGAGCACAGGAGGAGGGACCATCTGTGCCAGGGGGGTCTTAGAAAAGGTGAAAGTGGAGGCGAAGGACAGGTGGTGGGGCTTTCCTGGAAGAAAGAATGCGTGTGTGCAGGTGTGGATTTATATTTGTGATCATGACTGTGTGTCTAGGCATAATTGTATATGAATCTGAGTGTGTACCTGTTTACACAGGCTTACTCATGTGTTAATTCATGCACATGAAGGCTATAGAGGTGGAAGGAGAAAGCCTGAATGGAAAAGTGTGCTTTGATCCACACACACTACAGCAGAACCTGGCCTGCCTTAGATGGTTCCCCTTTTCTCCTCCCGCACGCCAACACTGGGGTAACCAGATTCCAAGTGCTTCCCGCTCTAGCAGCTGCCTCGTGGGCACTGGTAGTTAGCCCCACCAGGTTTTCAGTCTGTCCATCTGAATGTGTAGTAGTTTGACAGAGCCCAGCACTTGTGTGAGTGGGGGTGTGAAGAGTACAAGTATCTGTGGGTGTCCCTCTGTTTGCACACTTCTGGCTCTTTAGTGTTGGCTGCTTGCAGACTGGGAAATCTCCCTTCTCCTTTCATCTTTACTATCTTGGGAGCCTGTACACTCACCTGTTTCCATTGCCACCCGAATGTGGCTGGTTCCAGTCCTCACTTAAATGTCTTAGGACATGTAATTTGACTTTGGTACTGGGGCTGGGTAGAGGCAAAGCTGGAAACGGCTGGTGCCCATTCTCTGTGGAGGCACGATGTGCTCTCCCCACCCCACCCCACTCCAATCTAGGAACCTCCCACAGGATGAAAAGTGTTTGCAAAGGCAAACAGGAATGGTGGCAGCCGTGAGGACCTCAGAGGGTCACTCCAGGGACAGGATGATCAACCCCCTCCCTTAATGATAAATCCCATTATTGAGGCAAAATTGATCACGAAGGGGAAGTGAGGACTCCTCTCTCCACAAATGCTGCCTCGGGGATTGGGGTGGTCTGGGAGTAAGACTACAGTATTCTTTTCTTTTAAACTTGCACAAATGAAAAAGCTAAAATGATACAAAATAATCTGTAATTGATGATGACTAACAGTATCTCTACAAGGTAGCCAAATCGGTGAACCAGATTTTCTCTTTTGGCATAAAGCCTATAGATTTGGGGCTGTGGGGTCATGTAAGGCGAAAGCATTATGCGCTAGAATACACTGATGATTTGTGAGTGTTTACATTGCCACACAGCTAAATATTCACATGTTAAATAAGCAAGAATGAAATGCAACAACCAACACGTGTAGTATGCCATATTTTAAGTTGAATGAATGAGTGGGTGAAAAGAAAAACAAACATTCAGAAAAATAGAATCATCTCATATAGTGATCCCTGAAATAACAATACCTGGATTCTGTTCTCAGTTTCACCAATGAGTTAATCTATTGAAAGACTGTCGTGTTTTTTTTTAAAAATCATACAAGGGAAAACTAGTCCAGAGGTTATCTCTCAAAAACATGAATATGCTTAAGTCTTGTTGCAGTGTCTTTCAAATTGTAAATGATCACTAATAAATGCTAGCTGTTGTCTATCTGAATATATTTATTGTAGCACCCTATATAGTATATATTTCCATGTTCTGGACACAAATATTATCCTAAACTTCAAGAGAAGATACTAGTTTTATAATATGCCAGGAGAATTTTTCCATAGTCAATCTGTTGTTTATCTGGTTTTAGCTATTGCATCAATAATCTGAAAAAGAGAAATAGCCTGATTATGGCTTGAGATTCCGATTAGAGGCTACGATTTCTATCATGGACTGCTTTCAACTGTTATATTTTATGGCACAGAGTCAGTGGGAATCGGATCCGCTAAAATATTTGGGCTGTGAAAACTCCCACACTGTGACAGATGTCAAGTCCAATTAAGTGACTCATGTCCAGGTTTCTGTCCAATAGGATTTCCCATTAAATATCAATTTAGGGAAAAAAATTCCATCCCCCTTCTTAAGCCTTTATCTCTTCCACCATCTCCAGGCTGAATCAATTGGTACCAGGAGAGCCAAGAAGCCACACACGCATCTCTGCCTCCTTGCTCTGGCTCTCCCACCCTCTCGCCTCCTCCGCTTCCCTGTCACTGTTACTCCGGGAGACGTTCACTTTTCACCAACCTTTCTCCAAGCATCTCCAAGCCACTGACTATATATTTTGCTACAAGGTAAAGAAAGGAGGGGTTGGGGGAGGCGATGTGAATAGACTTGAAAGACTTTGAAACTGGAAATACGTGTCTGTTTATACAACATACAAGTAGAGGTGGGTAAGAGAAAGAGGCAAGCTTAGCCCTGAGTTACAGTATTGTGTTCCTGGGGACTAGGGAGACATCAGCTGAACAAAGCCTTATCTCAAAAAAAAAAAAAAAAAAAAAATCACTTCTGAGCAAGATCGCCTCTCTGCCTTGCACACTTCAGCTTCTGCTCAGCCGTATTAGGGAAGGAAAGGAGTCCTACAGGAGAGGGATCTTATCTTAACCATCTTTCTTATTGATTCTTCCGCTATTAGAAAGTGGAGGAATCAGCCCTTTGATGTGATTGTGTTTATCTCTGCATCTCTTTTGTTATTTATAGAGACCTAGAAGAGGAAAAGAGGCACGCACGAGACTTTTCAGCACATCGTTAAAATAAAATAAAAAAATCAACAACGAATTTCCCGAAATGTTTGAGAATAATTAAAAGGAAAAGGCGTTTTTTTTAAAAAAATCTATCAACTAAAGTGAACAGTCATTCATACCGTCCACATCTTGAGATATTATTGTCGCTCGCTGTGGACACCAGCGAGATGACAGCTGCTTTTTCATTTTTGAATGTAATAAATATTTGCTGCTTTTAATATATTCCGGAATTTCTCCCCGCTATTCCCTGGGATTTGAACTCTAAAAGATTGGAGAAAAGATTATCGAAAGGGCTTTTACAAGGTAAGCCTCCTTTAAATGCTTTTTTCCCCCAGTGTGAAACTAAGTTAGATTATCGCAGACAGCATTTCAGTAAATGGTTGAAAAAAACAAAATGCATATGTGACATGCTGTTGATGAATACTTTTAAAAGACATCTGGAGAAGAATTTAACATGCTTTGAGGGCAATCCAGGAACTTTTTAACGGAACCACAACTCGGTCGTGGTGTATTATGATTTTCCATTACTCGCCTATTTATTTATACCCTCTCAAGGCGAAGGTGTAGCTGCAGGCTGTTCTACTTATAGGCGTATCCGTGAAAAGCCCGAAGGGAGTCACACGTAGTTCACTTGGAGCATTTGTTTTTATTTTGCCTTTGAGGACTTGTTTTCCGCGAAGGGAAATGAAAGCCGCCTTACAGCCAAATTCGCACCTAAGCGGATCGCACAGCCCCAGCTTTTGTCTAGGAGCAAACCCTTTCGCTTGTCGCGGACGCGATCTACCCCGCGGCGAGCGTCCCTCCAGCCGAACCCGCCGGGCCCGGGGCTCGCAGCCTGGCCCTCGCTCCCGGCGCCCGCGATCCGTGCGCGTAGCCCCCATAGGCGCCTTCCCCGTCTGCCGGATCCTTTCTCGAAGCCCTCATCTCCTCGAAGCCCCAAGGCTGGGAGCGACTCTTTCCCAGTAGGCGCGCAATCAGGGCCGGTCCTCCAGGCGCCCAGGAGGAGCCGGGCACGCCGGCCTCTCTAGGATCGCATCCTTAGAGGAAGGCTGAGACCCCTGCGAGCTCCCGACTCTGGGCGCTCGGGCACGGAACTTTGCCGGCTGGGAGCAGCTCGGGCCGGGGTAGCAGGCGCGCGCCCAGGCCTCCCCCTGGCCCGTCCCTTCCCTCCCTCCTCTCCTCCTGCAACCACCAGGCCGCCGACCTTTTCCTGGGAGGTGGTCGGCAGACTGCGGGCGCATTGTCTTATCTCACGTCGCCGTGTCCCTGGGTCCCCAAAGTGTGTGTAGCTGTCTGTGACAGATGGTGCTTCGGGAGCCTGCGAGGGCATGAGAGTCCATTTGCTGTTGAAAGGAGCCTCCACGTTGGTTCAGTCATCTGATTATTTCGGAGAAGACCGAGGGGGTATGGGGAAGCCTTCCCACTCCGGGCGTCTGCGCTAAGGGGCTGAATTCCTCCAGAGCCCCGGCCACCCGGGCCCCAGGCCCGCGCGAGGCCCGGGGGTGCCGGGCTCTCCGCCGGCTTCGCCCCAGGCGCTCTGGACGGGAAGCGCGCTCCGCGTCTCCCCACCCCCTGCAAAACCCAGATGGATTCGTCGTTAGGATTCATTCGTTTGTCAGGGTCGGAGAAGAAGTGAGGGAGGCGGAATGGTCGAATTGTATTTAGTTGAAGGAGACACAAAACAAGGGGCCGCCGCGTGGGCCGGGGGTTCCCGGGAGCAGGCCCGCAGGCCGCGGCGTCAGGCCTAGGATGCGGCCTGGGCCGAGCCAGGGCTTCTCTGGCTCCTGCGCCCGGCGGAGGCTCGGGTCGTGGCCCTCGGGCCTGCCCTCCTCGGCGCTCCGTTCCCGTGGGGCCCTCTCCGAGGAGCGCGCTGGGCTGCCGTGGGGAGGTGGCCCGGGCCGCGCGTTAGTTCGGCGGGCTAGGCCCCCGCCCGCTCTCGCTCCCATCCAAAGAAAACCCCGATTCCTTTTACTGATCGCTTTTCTGACCCCCCTTCAGCCTCCAAAATGATGCTGAGTCCGGACCAAGCGGCCGACTCGGACCATCCCAGCTCAGCGCACTCGGACCCGGAGTCGCTGGGCGGCGCAGACGCCAAGGTGCTGGGCAGCGTGTCGGACCTGGAGCCGGTGGAGGAGGCCGAGGGCGACGGCAAGGGCGGCGGCCGGGCCGCGCTCTATCCGCACCCGCAGCAGCTGAGCCGCGAGGAGAAGCGCCGCCGCCGGCGCGCCACGGCCAAGTACCGCTCGGCCCACGCCACCCGCGAGCGCATCCGCGTGGAGGCCTTCAACCACCAGGCCGCCGACCTTTTCCTGGGAGGTGGTCGGCAGACTGCGGGCGCATTGTCTTATCTCACGTCGCCGTGTCCCTGGGTCCCCAAAGTGTGTAGCTGTCTGTGACAGATGGTGCTTCGGGAGCCTGCGAGGGCATGAGAGTCCATTTGCTGTTGAAAGGAGCCTCCACGTTGGTTCAGTCATCTGATTATTTCGGAGAAGACCGAGGGGGTATGGGGAAGCCTTCCCACTCCGGGCGTCTGCGCTAAGGGGCTGAATTCCTCCAGAGCCCCGGCCACCCGGGCCCCAGGCCCGCGCGAGGCCCGGGGGTGCCGGGCTCTCCGCCGGCTTCGCCCCAGGCGCTCTGGACGGGAAGCGCGCTCCGCGTCTCCCCACCCCCTGCAAAACCCAGATGGATTCGTCGTTAGGATTCATTCGTTTGTCAGGGTCGGAGAAGAAGTGAGGGAGGCGGAATGGTCGAATTGTATTTAGTTGAAGGAGACACAAAACAAGGGGCCGCCGCGTGGGCCGGGGGTTCCCGGGAGCAGGCCCGCAGGCCGCGGCGTCAGGCCTAGGATGCGGCCTGGGCCGAGCCAGGGCTTCTCTGGCTCCTGCGCCCGGCGGAGGCTCGGGTCGTGGCCCTCGGGCCTGCCCTCCTCGGCGCTCCGTTCCCGTGGGGCCCTCTCCGAGGAGCGCGCTGGGCTGCCGTGGGGAGGTGGCCCGGGCCGCGCGTTAGTTCGGCGGGCTAGGCCCCCGCCCGCTCTCGCTCCCATCCAAAGAAAACCCCGATTCCTTTTACTGATCGCTTTTCTGACCCCCCTTCAGCCTCCAAAATGATGCTGAGTCCGGACCAAGCGGCCGACTCGGACCATCCCAGCTCAGCGCACTCGGACCCGGAGTCGCTGGGCGGCGCAGACGCCAAGGTGCTGGGCAGCGTGTCGGACCTGGAGCCGGTGGAGGAGGCCGAGGGCGACGGCAAGGGCGGCGGCCGGGCCGCGCTCTATCCGCACCCGCAGCAGCTGAGCCGCGAGGAGAAGCGCCGCCGCCGGCGCGCCACGGCCAAGTACCGCTCGGCCCACGCCACCCGCGAGCGCATCCGCGTGGAGGCCTTCAACCTGGCCTTCGCCGAGCTCCGCAAACTGCTGCCCACGCTGCCCCCGGACAAGAAGCTGTCCAAGATCGAGATCCTGCGCCTGGCCATCTGCTACATCTCCTATCTCAACCACGTCCTGGACGTGTAGGACCGGGGGCGCGGCGCGGGACCGCCTGGCCGGGAGTGGGTGGAACGCCGCCCACCCGGGGGGCCGCCGCGGGGATGGCGGACGGAGGAGGCGGCGGCCCAGCGGGACGGCCGCCGCCAGGGCCTTGGACCGGGGAGGAGGCTCGCACCGTGTTCTCTCCAGTCCGCCGGGCGACTCTGTAAGCTTTCTGTAAGACTCCAGAAAGGTGGGGTTGTCTAGGGAACCTTGGGGCTTGCCAGGAGTATTTTGCGGGCAAGGCGAACCTCCTGGAGGCGCGGAGACAGTGACCCCAGGCCTCCCCTCCACGTGTTTGTAGCGCTTTAGGGGTTGTTGCTTTAGCTCACTGGAGACTGAATTCTCCCGCATTCCTCTCCCACAGATCTTCATATTTTGAAAAGAATGAGGGCAGAATGCTTTGAGACTGGGCTTATATCTTTAGACTATCTGGATTCTTTTTTAATTGACACCTTACCAAACATTCGGAGGTGGGGGGCGGGGGAGGGAATCGCCTCCAGGGCAGAGATTCAACGCACAGAGAGGTGGAAACTTCAGTTCCGCTGTGAAAAGAAAGGCTATTATTAGCATCCAGGTTAAACAGACAAGCGTAGACTGGTAAGGTTAAGAAGATACATTGAGACCAAACATATTGTGGGAAGACTTGAGTTAGGTGAGAAGTTTAACCCCAACGTCTGATGCTACTGGAGACAAGGAAAATCCATATTTAAATGGAAAATTTAGTATCTGATTGTTTTTTCAGGCGAAGTGCCCCTTTATATATCCAAAAACATCTATTTGTGACCTTAAATATGTGGACCCATAGGTGCAGTTAGAAAAAGACAACCTATTTTTATTTATGTTAGAAGAAGTAGAGTATTTTTTTCAGACGTTTATTTTTCAGAGTGGTGACAGTTTTACTTTGGATACTCTGTGCCAATTTATTTATAGTCAAGTGTTTACACTTTTTTCCTGTGGAATAATTATGTCTAACTTTTTACGTGTTTGTTGAGATTATACTGTGGTCTTTCTTTTTGCTCTAATTATATTGCACTTGTATAACAAATTTCCCACACCTCCCTGTTTCTAAACATATTTTATATATTAAGATGTTTGTTCCTGACAGGTTCTTTTGTTGTGAGATCAGCAACACTAGCACTTCACTATTATAGTTTTTTAAAAGTAAGTGTTGTTAAATCCTTATCTGTAGTTATGTCTGAAAAGTACTTTGCAAATCGTTTATAAGAAGAGTAGCTTCTTTGTGTGTGTGTGTGCGTGTGATGTTTGTGTGTGGGATGATTTTAGGAAATTAAGTTATTTTCCTAAAAAAAAAAAAAAAAAAAATTCAGAACTACTTTCCTCTGTGACAACCAAAAAGAAAAGTCTATAACCTGAAAATGTTTCATGTTCTCAGCTGTGAAACTTTTAGAAATAAGGGGGAAAAAAAAAAAAAAACCCACATCTGCTATCCAAAGAATTTAGTCTTTTTCAGGGTTTTTTTGTGTCTCTGTTGCTTTATATAATGCAATATTTTGTAGTGAAAATAGATATAATCTGGTTTCTATCTGACGAGTTTTTCATATTTCATGAATGGTGCGCTGTTTTGCATATAAATAAAGGTATCAAATAAAGTCATCTCCTTTATTTTAAGCATACTGTCTAAAAATAGTGAACATATTGGCTGAGCATGAAACATCTTAATGGACTCAACTCCTCTGAAAGGAACTAATTTAAAAAACAACAACAACGGAACTAATTCTTAACATGTACTGAGGTATTTGTTGCTCTTTCTAAACTTGGACACTGATCAGTCTATACATGGACACTCCACATAGGATGGTGACATAATTTTTTTATCAATGACAAAAATCTATCATGTTTATATAAAAATATTGTATGAATCATAGATTTTTCTGCTTTGAAAGACAATTTAATAACTCATCCAATTTCTTCAAATTAGAGTTAGGAAACTGAGGCTCAAGGAGTTTAAGTGGCCTCCACTAAGTCACATGACTACTTAAAGGCAACGAGAAGACCCTGGTATGATAACGTGCACTTTACTACTGTAGCACTCAGGCATCTGTATCAGAACGTAGACTTAGGATGTGACATCTGTCTGCAAGTAAGAAGAAAATAATTAAACCCTGAACCAAACTGGAGATATGAGGAATGCCATCTACAAAAGCCTATGTTATTGTTGTTCAGTTGCTAAGTCACATCTGACTCTGCAAATTCATGGACTTCAGCATGCCACAAAAGCCTATAGTTAATATAAAAATGGAAATTTTCTATCTATAAGAAGAAGACATGAATAACTTACAAACTATCTCTATGTATATATGCACACACACACATATATAGAATATTATCAGCTATGAGTCTGTATCACACCAAATCTCTGGTTTCCTAGTAAAAAATGCAGTTATGTGAATGGTTGCTTATACAGCTACAAAATGTCTGGGATTCTGAGCATTTTTGACTTTTCACTCAGGGATTTTGTAGTCAGGTTCACAGATACCTAATGAGTGAGACCTCCTCTTCTTCAGCTGAGGAGAGCACTTCCTAGGACATGGAAAATGACGGTGGCTTCTTTGGCCTTGTATCTGGACCAAGCTGTGGTCCCTGCAGCAGTGGCTAGGTACCTGGTCTGCACACCCATACTGTCTTTGGACTGAGTGTTGGCAGGTCTTCCTACCTCAAGGAGTGTGGTGAGGTGACAACTCCCAATCCTTACAGCGTTTACTGTAGGACAGAAAATTCAGCCCTGCGCCTATGTCAAGAAATCAAAGTCAACTTCTAGCTGCTCTTTCCTGGTGTAAGAGCTCAACTTCCCAATTGAACAAGACAATCCTCTCACTGACATCTAGGAGGGCCTCTTAACTCACCCTCCAGACAGTCTCTTGCCCTTGGTGTTGGACGTAGGGCAGGCAAAGGGCAGCATCCCTTTCCAGGAACTCAGGAGATCTCAGGAGAGGATTTTCACAGTATCAGTTCAAATCGGAGGCTTCTGAACACTCTTTAAAAAGAAGGGCCACATGGTGGCACTCTGCTGGACCAGAGGGTGATCAGTTCCTCCTAAGCACATGGCATGGACTCTGAGTACTCAGACATAGGTAAGGGAGCAGCTCCAAATAATGATGATGGTGATCACTCTTACATGCAACAGATATTTACTGAGGACATACTGTGTGCCGTGCATCCATTCTAGGTGCTAAAAACAGAGTAACAAATGAGACAAATCTACAGAGAAACAGTAAATAAACTGACAGCAATAAACAGTAGTTAATTTCAAGTCCTGCTAAATGCTATGAAAAAAAATAAAGCAGGGTAAGGATATAGAAAATTGCAGCTGGGGTTCTCGGGAGGGTATTATTTTATTATTTAAAACGTTAAAAACAAATTTATATTGTAGTATAGCTGATTTAACAATATCATAGTTTCACATGGACGACTAAGGGACTCGGCCATACGTATGTATCCATTCTCCCCCAAACTCCTGGAGGGTATGTTTTAGACAGTTGCAGTTATGTGAATGGTTGCTTATACAGCTACAAAATGTCTGGGATTCTGAGCATTTTTGACTTTTCACTCAGGGATTTTGTAGTCAGGTTCACAGATACCTAATGAGTGAGACCTCCTCTTCTTCAGCTGAGGAGAGCACTTCCTAGGACATGGAAAATGACGGTGGCTTCTTTGGCCTTGTATCTGGACCAAGCTGTGGTCCCTGCAGCAGTGGCTAGGTACCTGGTCTGCACACCCATACTGTCTTTGGACTGAGTGTTGGCAGGTCTTCCTACCTCAAGGAGTGTGGTGAGGTGACAACTCCCAATCCTTACAGCGTTTACTGTAGGACAGAAAATTCAGCCCTGCGCCTATGTCAAGAAATCAAAGTCAACTTCTAGCTGCTCTTTCCTGGTGTAAGAGCTCAACTTCCCAATTGAACAAGACAATCCTCTCACTGACATCTAGGAGGGCCTCTTAACTCACCCTCCAGACAGTCTCTTGCCCTTGGTGTTGGACGTAGGGCAGGCAAAGGGCAGCATCCCTTTCCAGGAACTCAGGAGATCTCAGGAGAGGATTTTCACAGTATCAGTTCAAATCGGAGGCTTCTGAACACTCTTTAAAAAGAAGGGCCACATGGTGGCACTCTGCTGGACCAGAGGGTGATCAGTTCCTCCTAAGCACATGGCATGGACTCTGAGTACTCAGACATAGGTAAGGGAGCAGCTCCAAATAATGATGATGGTGATCACTCTTACATGCAACAGATATTTACTGAGGACATACTGTGTGCCGTGCATCCATTCTAGGTGCTAAAAACAGAGTAACAAATGAGACAAATCTACAGAGAAACAGTAAATAAACTGACAGCAATAAACAGTAGTTAATTTCAAGTCCTGCTAAATGCTATGAAAAAAAATAAAGCAGGGTAAGGATATAGAAAATTGCAGCTGGGGGTTCTCGGGGAGGGTATTATTTTATTATTTAAAACGTTAAAAACAAATTTATATTGTAGTATAGCTGATTTAACAATATCATAGTTTCACATGGACGACTAAGGGACTCGGCCATACGTATGTATCCATTCTCCCCCAAACTCCTGGAGGGTATGTTTTAGACAGTTGTCAGGAAAGGTCTCTCTGAGGATGCGGCCTTGGAGCAGAGACCCAGCTTTGCCTGACCAGCAGCCTCCACAACAGCTGCCCCTCCTCACATGCCTCCTGCTAACCTGGCCTGTGTTCAGGCCAACAGAGTCCATAGGATGGCTCCCCATTCCCCACTGGCAATAGCATCCGCCTTCCCCCTCAGCGCTCTCTCCCTAGGCAGACAGGGACCATGGCTCCTCCCCTCTTCTGCTCTCTGCCCCCACTGCCCTACGACTTACCAGGGCATGCTACTTTCTAGAAAACCTAGCCCCACCTGGCCCAGCGACAAGGATACCTGGGCTGCCCAAATATCCCCTCACTTCTGCCAGTGTTTGGAGACATCCAGAGAAAGGGGGCAAACATTCTAGGGGGAATAATAACCATCCCCTGCATGGGGAGAAGGAGAGGACCAGCAGGGCTCCTCTGCACATCAGGGCTCCCCAAGAATATCTATATCCTCACACTGTCCCGAGAACCAGCTGTTACAGTTAGCACATTATTCCCTTTCTGGAAATGTTTCTTGACTTTTCAATGCTGTAAAAAAAAAATACAACTCAAATTCTTTCTCTGGGCACAGAAATCTTTCACAACCTTGTTTCAGATCCTCTCTAGCATCATCGTCAGCCACTCTTCCTGAAGTTAAATGTTCCTGCCAAATTCAGATTTCCTCACTTCCCTAGAGATACCTGTCCTTTATCACCTGCACTTGCTTTCCCCTGCCTAGAATGCTATCCTCCGACTTTATTTCTTGCTCAGAAAATTCCAATGATTCCATTGTCACCCAACTCAAGTGTAGCCACTTTCATAAGACTTTCTTCAGTTTCTCTGAGCAGAGTGAGCTTCTCTGCTCTGAACCCCAGGTACAAACATCATTATGCCAGAAGTTGTCTTTTTCCCAGCACTGTGTTTGAGACCTGTGACTTAGAGGCCATGCTGAGACCCTGGCTCCAACTTACTCTAAATGTGTGATGTTGATATGTTAACTGCATTTCCTTCCTTTTCACATGTATAGGGTGGGACAGTACATGCACCTTTCTCAAATGCTGCTGTGAGGTTTCTGTGGGATAAGGCAGAGTGTTTCCAGAGTAGGACGAATATAGTAAATGCTTGATAAATGTAAATGATTATTATTAACTTTGTTTTAGAGTATGCATAGGAAGCTGTGTGAGAGAAGTTAAAAGTAATAATATATTGATAATTCACTCATGTATTCATGATTCATGGTCTCTGCCAATCGTATTCATCTGCATATGACACATTATTAACTCTGCAAAAAGTCAGACAGTAATAATCTCTGTCCTGTTGGACAGAAAACATCATAGGTAAGTAAGTAGGAATCCATGGAATAAACCTTTAACACATACATCTAAAGTTATGTGCAGGTCTGAGAGCCCCACTCCACTCCATGTAGGAGGCCTGCTCTATGGCTTTTCCTGTTTCATCTTGATTTTTCCCATCACACTGAATGCTGTGAACCTCAGCTCTCCTACTATTAATAGCCACAGCCTTGAACAAATTTTACTTAATTCTATGCCTCAGTTTTCTCACTTGTAAAATGGGGCATGATAATAATACCTACCCTGTGGTATTATTCCCCCAAATTCTAAACCCGAATTCTTAGCTTTCCTTCTAAGCTTGACTTTTCAATGCTGTAAAAAAAAAATACAACTCAAATTCTTTCTCTGGGCACAGAAATCTTTCACAACCTTGTTTCAGATCCTCTCTAGCATCATCGTCAGCCACTCTTCCTGAAGTTAAATGTTCCTGCCAAATTCAGATTTCCTCACTTCCCTAGAGATACCTGTCCTTTATCACCTGCACTTGCTTTCCCCTGCCTAGAATGCTATCCTCCGACTTTATTTCTTGCTCAGAAAATTCCAATGATTCCATTGTCACCCAACTCAAGTGTAGCCACTTTCATAAGACTTTCTTCAGTTTCTCTGAGCAGAGTGAGCTTCTCTGCGCTCTGAACCCCAGGTACAAACATCATTATGCCAGAAGTTGTCTTTTTCCCAGCACTGTGTTTGAGACCTGTGACTTAGAGGCCATGCTGAGACCCTGGCTCCAACTTACTCTAAATGTGTGATGTTGATATGTTAACTGCATTTCCTTCCTTTTCACATGTATAGGGTGGGACAGTACATGCACCTTTCTCAAATGCTGCTGTGAGGTTTCTGTGGGATAAGGCAGAGTGTTTCCAGAGTAGGACGAATATAGTAAATGCTTGATAAATGTAAATGATTATTATTAACTTTGTTTTAGAGTATGCATAGGAAGCTGTGTGAGAGAAGTTAAAAGTAATAATATATTGATAATTCACTCATGTATTCATGATTCATGGTCTCTGCCAATCGTATTCATCTGCATATGACACATTATTAACTCTGCAAAAAGTCAGACAGTAATAATCTCTGTCCTGTTGGACAGAAAACATCATAGGTAAGTAAGTAGGAATCCATGGAATAAACCTTTAACACATACATCTAAAGTTATGTGCAGGTCTGAGAGCCCCACTCCACTCCATGTAGGAGGCCTGCTCTATGGCTTTTCCTGTTTCATCTTGATTTTTCCCATCACACTGAATGCTGTGAACCTCAGCTCTCCTACTATTAATAGCCACAGCCTTGAACAAATTTTACTTAATTCTATGCCTCAGTTTTCTCACTTGTAAAATGGGGGCATGATAATAATACCTACCCTGTGGTATTATTAGGAGGATTAATTAGGTTAATTCATGTAAAGCACTTACAGCATGTCTGGGGCACCTTCAGATCTCAATGATATTTTCTCTATTGACTCTATGGCAGATAACTTTTTCAAAAATTAAACAAATTATTTGTGAGGTAATGAGAGAAATGGTTAAATTTTCCTATTCAGTTTTGCTAAGTATCTCCAGATCGGGTAGGAGGTTCTTCATTTGCTTGGTGATCATTCCAAAAAGATGTCAGGAAAAGAGAAGAGTTCATATTGCCATTCGCAGCATCTCTAGGAGGCACCTAGAGAGCATCACACTAAGTGATGGCAGACAGAGAAGACAAACACCGTATGATACACTCATGTGGAATCCAAAGAAATGCTACAAATGAACTTTTTACACACAGAAATAGATTCACAGAAAACAAACTTGTGGTTACCAAAGGGGAAAGGGGTGGGAAGAAAGGAGGGATAAATTAGAAGTTTGGGATTAGCAAATACATACTACTATATACAAAATAGGAAAACAACAAGGACCTACTGTATGGTACAGGTAACTATATTCAATATCCTATATTAAACCATAATGAAAAAAATCTGGAAAAGCATATATATATACATATATACAAATAATATATATATATATATGCCTATACTGGTATTCTTTTAAACCCAAATACTTAAGTGTGGGGGCTTCCCAGTGGCTTGATGGTAAAGCAACCGCCTGGAGAAGGAAATGGCAGCCCACTCCAGTATTCTTGCCTGGAAAATCCCAAGGACAGAGGAGCCTGATGGGCTGTAGTCCACGGGATCGCAAAAAATCGGACATGACTGAGTGACTAATACTTCTACACTTTCACAGCTGGTCTAATCCACATCTCCTGATTGTCTCTGGACCATCTCTCTGGTAGTCCTTCTTCTATTTTAAAAATTCACCACCTGTCCTCCTTAACTTTGGCAACTTTCTCTTACTCGCATGCTCTTCTCATGGCCTTCCCTGGCCCGTCATGGATGGATGCGAATGGCCACTCCAGCACAGAGGGCCATTTCACGGCCAAGGCTGCCGGGCGGGCAGTGATGGGGTCGTGGGCGGGTGGCTGACTACAGCCCAGGGTGATCATGGAGAAGGGAGAAGGGATCGCTTATAACACGATAGGGCGAACACGCAGCCAGAGCCCAACTTAGGCAGACTTTAAAGATGCAAAAACATAAGTCAGATGTATTTTATTAGGTGTCGGTCAGGACCTGGGGCGAGGGGTGAAGTGGAGTAGAAAGTGTTCTGGGGATTCAGGAGTGAGAACAACTGCACCTGTGAAGGCCTGGGGCCCACTGACAATAGTCACAAGCACCCTGAGCGCGTCCTTTCAGGTCACTAATCTGTCACACAGGCTATCTTTGTAAGTCCTTCAGGCCCGGCACCAGGGTAGGCCACCCTCGAGGGGTGAAGGGACTCATCCAGTCTCGCACCATGTCAGTGGCAGAAACACCTACGAGCCTTTGACATCAATCTTCCGAGTGTTCCACACTTCAACTGCGCACTGGCGTGGAATTCGTAGCCCGGCGACTAACAACAATATGAGTAAAAACAACTGCAAACAGCGCTCACCCCATACTAGGCATCTCTCATTAACTCAGTCTTCCAGCCCAGTGAGACAAGGGCTCTTCTTACTCCTAAGTTTCAGACAAGACACCGAGACACAGAGAAGTCAAGCAACACACCCAAGGTCACAATGCTAGTAAAGGTTTGAATGAGAAAATCAAAGCTGAAGGGAAGGAAAATTCAAAAGCTTACACTTTGAAAAAAGGGAAAGAGGAGAAAAACACAAAAGGTTCTCTTTTGTGGAAAAAAAAAAAAACCCTACAGCAATAGAAAGAGCACATTTTCTCTTTTAAGCAGCCTGGGCCCGAAGTAGACACCAGCCTGGCCTCTTGGACGTGCCCTCTCCTGTTGAGGAGCAGGTGACTTTGAGGCACAAATGTGGGATGTGGTTCTGGCTGTGGCCGTGATGCCTGGAGGTTGGCAGTGCCTATTGCTCTGCTTCAGGACAGGCCGGAGCAAGTCCCTCTGCAGGATGACCTCGACAGCACTTGCTGCTGCTGCTCAGTCGCTTCAGTCGTGTCTGACCCTGTGTGATCGCCCCCCCTAGGCTGCAGCCTGTCAGGCTCCTCCGTCCATGGAATTCTCCAGCCAAGAATACTGGAGTGGGTTGCCATTTCCTACTCCATGGAGATCTTCCCCACCCAGGGATGCATCCTGGGTCTCCTGCATTGCAGGCAGATTCCCTACCACTGAGCCATCAGGGAATATATATATATATATGTGAGACCCCATGGACTCTAGCACACCAGGCTTATCCGTCCATGGAATTTTCCAGGCAAGAATACTGGAGTGGCTTGCCATTTCCTTCTCCACTGACAGCACTTAGACTTCAAGAAATGCTTAGAAGGGTCTCGTGGCTAGTGCCCTGATTCAATCCTAAATAAATGGAAAAAAGAAACGAACGTTCTCAGTAGGGAGGCTGTGTGTGGGCACTAGAAGCTCACACAGAAAATATGAGTTCATCCAGGATGGGGACACCCACTGTGTTGGGGGTGTGACAGACACCAGGGGCCCAGGACTGTCGCTCACACGTGTCTTACTCCCTCCTCAGGTCTGTCTTTGAACTTTGCTCGCAGTGCCTGCCCTTCAATGCCAGGCCACTTTGTTTTACTGTCTTGGGGTTTGAGTAGGAGGAGATATCACTTACTACAATAGCTAATGATTAATTTTTTATACCTCTGAAACCCTAATTAAAGTTTGGGTTGATTTTTAGCAGTTGGAACTTCACACGGGCTTTGATGCTGTTGGTTTGTGGGCAAGACTCGCGGATGGAGGCCAGGCTGCTGGCGCGCGGCTCCCCCGTGAGCTACCGTATTTGCATGTGGGCCCGGATTTGTCTTTGGCTGCTTGTATGGTTTGGGATGAGACCCTCGCCTCCCAGGGGAGGGGGGCAGGTGTTGCTCCAGTCGAGCGAATGGAACCAAATTACAGGCCCGTCTGTCACCTCCTCTGGGAGAAGGTGGAGGGAGGGAGGGAGAGGGCGAGGTGGGGGCAGATGGGAAGGAGAGGGGGGAAGGGGGTGGAGGCGGGGGTAGGGGGTGGTGGGGGAGGGGAGAGGCCATTCCGCTGCCTCCTGAGGAGCCCGGCCAGCACGCCAGACGCTTGCAGAGGATGTGGAGTGGCGTGACATCGCCACCCTGGGGACTCAGCGTGGGCTGGCGACCCCAGGCTCTTCACTGACCCACCACGCCTCGCAGCCACTTAGACCGCGTCTACACGGCGCCGGCCGACACTGACACTGGAATTGGTTTTCACTAAATTGATTGATATATTTTCTGACTGCACTGACTTGGGGGGTGGGTCTCTAGTCCACCAAATCTCCTGAAAACAGAAGTAGCTATCCTCTTCATACACCATGGCCTGCGCGATTTCCTTCTCCACTGACAGCACTTAGACTTCAAGAAATGCTTAGAAGGGTCTCGTGGCTAGTGCCCTGATTCAATCCTAAATAAATGGAAAAAAGAAACGAACGTTCTCAGTAGGGAGGCTGTGTGTGGGCACTAGAAGCTCACACAGAAAATATGAGTTCATCCAGGATGGGGACACCCACTGTGTTGGGGGTGTGACAGACACCAGGGGCCCAGGACTGTCGCTCACACGTGTCTTACTCCCTCCTCAGGTCTGTCTTTGAACTTTGCTCGCAGTGCCTGCCCTTCAATGCCAGGCCACTTTGTTTTACTGTCTTGGGGTTTGAGTAGGAGGAGATATCACTTACTACAATAGCTAATGATTAATTTTTTATACCTCTGAAACCCTAATTAAAGTTTGGGTTGATTTTTAGCAGTTGGAACTTCACACGGGCTTTGATGCTGTTGGTTTGTGGGCAAGACTCGCGGATGGAGGCCAGGCTGCTGGCGCGCGGCTCCCCCGTGAGCTACCGTATTTGCATGTGGGCCCGGATTTGTCTTTGGCTGCTTGTATGGTTTGGGATGAGACCCTCGCCTCCCAGGGGAGGGGGGCAGGTGTTGCTCCAGTCGAGCGAATGGAACCAAATTACAGGCCCGTCTGTCACCTCCTCTGGGAGAAGGTGGAGGGAGGGAGGGAGAGGGCGAGGTGGGGGCAGATGGGAAGGAGAGGGGAAGGGGTGGAGGCGGGGTAGGGGGTGGTGGGGGAGGGGAGAGGCCATTCCGCTGCCTCCTGAGGAGCCCGGCCAGCACGCCAGACGCTTGCAGAGGATGTGGAGTGGCGTGACATCGCCACCCTGGGGACTCAGCGTGGGCTGGCGACCCCAGGCTCTTCACTGACCCACCACGCCTCGCAGCCACTTAGACCGCGTCTACACGGCGCCGGCCGACACTGACACTGGAATTGGTTTTCACTAAATTGATTGATATATTTTCTGACTGCACTGACTTGGGGGCTGGGTCTCTAGTCCACCAAATCTCCTGAAAACAGAAGTAGCTATCCTCTTCATACACCATGGCCTGCGCGCACACACACACACACTCTTTCTTTAATGAAGGCACTGTTGCAGTGTGAACACTGACACCCTCAGTGCACCCTGGGTGCCCAGCTTCTGTACTTCTGCAGGGATTTGTCAAACTTCAGTGGGGGAGGAGGGGTGGTCCTAGAGAGAAAAATAATGCTGATTCTACTATTTCACCCTGGCGAAGTCCTGCAGCTTCATTAATGTGTGGAAGTTTCTTTGAGGCCGCAGGATATAAGCAGAGATAAAGTGAACATTTTGCTGCCTGGGGCAGCCTCTAGAGATCCCCCTCCACCTCTCCTGAAGGCCCCAGGTGGCGGAGCAGTGTTGTTCTAAGCTACCTAAGAAAAATACAAACAGATCATGGGGGCCTTTCAGGGGAACGTCATGGACAGGAATAATACAGTGCCATCATTTTCTTTCTCTCATAAATAGAGTGGTGCCAAGAGTCTCAGAGAGGATGGGGCTGGGGTGGGGGAGATCTCAAACCAGACAGAGTCATTCTAATAAGAAATAAGTTTTTGTCAAAATCTCCAGACTTGTGTGGGGAAAACAGTGTTTCGCACATCTTCCTCTTTCATCTGCCTGCCTCTGGGGTGGGAAAGGTTAAAGCAATTGTCAGCTTCCACTAGCTTGTTCAGTGAGAAAAGAACTGAGCCATAGAGTGATGATGTATCGCAGGCCCGAGAAGACACACATTTCTTCCCCTTTTCTTCAACAATAAAATGATTGACAGAGATAACTCCCCGTGTGAGAGAAGAAAAAGAACTGCTTGTGGATAATGGGGCTGTGCTCAGATTGTGGCTGATAAGGTGCTGTCCGTCGAATGTCAAGTGATGACTGAAAGTGAAAAATTAATTCCATTATCCAGCTGTTGTTGCTGTGGGGTGCCAAGCTACCCAGATGTTTGGAAACATCTGGGCATTGGACAGCATGTTTATACCAGATATCCAGATGCTTGGTAGTGTGCAAATAAAGGCCAAACCTAGATGTGGCGAAGGAGAATAACTAACTGGGAAGAGGGAGGCCCAGAGATGATAAAGAAGAGCGTGAGAAGGGAGACTGAGTGGTGATGGGGGAAGAAGAGAAGAAATTAAAGGGAAAAACATGTGAAAAGGGGGGAAAAGGAAAAGCACGTAAATGTTCTAAAAGAGAACAACTTTCTGTTTCCTCATCGCCCAGCCCTGGCTTTCTGAGAAGCATTTTTGCTTGTCCCTGTCTGGGTGAGGGAAAAGGAGACAAAAAAGATGACCTAAAAGATACCCAGGAGGTGACTGGAGGAATCTGCACCCAGACCTTAGGCTCACCCAGGGCCCATAGCTGTGTGTCTGCAGAAAGGTTCGACTGCCAAGCCAAAAAGTGACAAACATACTGCATGGAGTGGTCCTCACACGTGGGATGGAAAGGCAAAATTCTCGTCAAGGATGCCCGCGTCTAGCAAAGCACTGAAACGTCCCGATTAGTCAACTCTGTTTCCAGTTATCAATCAGGATGATGAGCCTGGTATAGACAGAACCAGTGATGGTGTAACAGAAGGAGGAGGGTAATTGGCTGGGGGAAGGTTGCGCGGTTGGGTGACAGATTTAGAGGAGGGGACATGATGTGACTGAGGTGATGGTGGGAGTGTTAGGCTTTCAGAACAGCTCACAAAGCCTCCTGTAATTCCCAAGCTGTCTGTCATCTATGAAATGCAAATCAGGAGGGGAGTGACATCATGTCGGATTATGGCCACAGGGAGTAATTATTTAGACATTAAAGGCTACTGAAGGGAGTGGTTGACAATATTAATGATGTCCAGATGGACAGAGTGTGATGCTAAAATTATTTTCTAGTACAAAGAACAGGGGAATTTTTATGGACAATAGATGAGATCCCCGTGTGAGAGAAGAAAAGAACTGCTTGTGGATAATGGGGCTGTGCCATGTATAAGGTGCTGTCCGTCGAATGTCAAGTGATGACTGAAAGTGAAAAATTAATTCCATTATCCGGCTGTGGTCGCTGTGGGGTGCCAAGCTACCCAGATGTTTGGAAACATCTGGGCATTGGACAGCATGTTTATACCAGATATCCAGATGCTTGGTAGTGTGCAAATAAAGGCCAAACCTAGATGTGGCGAAGGAGAATAACTAACTGGGAAGAGGGAGGCCCAGAGATGATAAAGAAGAGCGTGAGAAGGGAGACTGAGTGGTGATGGGGGAAGAAGAGAAGAAATTAAAGGGAAAAACATGTGAAAAGGGGGGAAAAGGAAAAGCACGTAAATGTTCTAAAAGAGAACAACTTTCTGTTTCCTCATCGCCCAGCCCTGGCTTTCTGAGAAGCATTTTTGCTTGTCCCTGTCTGGGTGAGGGAAAAGGAGACAAAAAAGATGACCTAAAAGATACCCAGGAGGTGACTGGAGGAATCTGCACCCAGACCTTAGGCTCACCCAGGGCCCATAGCTGTGTGTCTGCAGAAAGGTTCGACTGCCAAGCCAAAAAGTGACAAACATACTGCATGGAGTGGTCCTCACACGTGGGATGGAAAGGCAAAATTCTCGTCAAGGATGCCCGCGTCTAGCAAAGCACTGAAACGTCCCGATTAGTCAACTCTGTTTCCAGTTATCAATCAGGATGATGAGCCTGGTATAGACAGAACCAGTGATGGTGTAACAGAAGGAGGAGGGTAATTGGCTGGGGGAAGGTTGCGCGGTTGGGTGACAGATTTAGAGGAGGGGACATGATGTGACTGAGGTGATGGTGGGAGTGTTAGGCTTTCAGAACAGCTCACAAAGCCTCCTGTAATTCCCAAGCTGTCTGTCATCTATGAAATGCAAATCAGGAGGGGAGTGACATCATGTCGGATTATGGCCACAGGGAGTAATTATTTAGACATTAAAGGCTACTGAAGGGAGTGGTTGACAATATTAATGATGTCCAGATGGACAGAGTGTGATGCTAAAATTATTTTCTAGTACAAAGAACAGGGGAATTTTTATCAGGTTTTCTCTTCATTGGGCAATCTGTAACTCCTGGAGGTATGCCCCTCCAAGAGATGGTGACTCTGAAAGATGGCCTCAGAATCAAAGCACCATGGGTTTTGCAGAAGAGGCCACAGTCTCCAGCTCCTGGAGAAAAGTCACAATTAATATGGGAAACAGTCACACAAAATTGTGGTTATAAAAGGAGAAATGATCTCAAGATGGTGACCTGGAAATCCTTCTCTCCTGACACTCACACCACCCGACCCTGTCTTTCTTTCCCAAAAAAAGAAGCCTGCAGCAACTTTTGTCTTCAAGTTCCTCTCCCCGCCTCTCCCCCTGAAGTACAAACACTAATCCAGATGCCTTGGCCATCAGTACTATCAACTGTTCAAGCACATGTACTGGTATTCTTAGTCGCTGATAAATACGAGAAGAAAGGCAGGCTGGCCAAGCCACAGTGTGAGGGAAGAAAAGGGGGACAGGGGGAAGAAACCATATCCTGGGATCCAAACTGGGACAGATTAAAGAAAATCACTTTCAAGAAGAAGATAAAGAGGCAAAGTATGCTGACCTGAACTGTAGATGTAACAGTGCTGCCTGGAGTTCTACCCTCTCCCCGGAGCAGGAAGTGAGATTTGAGTAGGAATCCACCAGGCTTCCAAACCTGCTGCTCATCTTTCTGGACCCATACCAGAGTGAACTGTGCAACTGGAAGAAACCAAAATGCTTCTCCAATATATGTAGGGGTTCCTGTGTAAAATTAAAGGGATCACGAGCGCTGGTGATCACATGTCTTTAGACATTAACACTTGAAAGTCATTAAATGGATAAAGAGGAGGATTCAGAAAGTGAATAGATAATTGCAAAGACGGTTTCCAAGATTCTCCTTTGGTCATTCTTTTTGCCTTAGGTTATATGCCACTATGGTCCCTGGTGGCTCAGACTGTAAAGAATCTGCCTGATGTAGAAGGCCTAGATTTGATTCCTGGGTCAGGAAGAACCCTTGGAGAAGCGAACGGCTACCCACTCCGGTATTCATTTATTTGAAATCCCATGGACAGAGAAGCCTGGTGGGCTACTGTCCATCGGGTTGCAAAGAGTAAACACGACTGAGCAACTAACACATATATCACTAGAGATAAGGGAATTTTTATCAGGTTTTCTCTTCATTGGGCAATCTGTAACTCCTGGAGGTATGCCCCTCCAAGAGATGGTGACTCTGAAAGATGGCCTCAGAATCAAAGCACCATGGGTTTTGCAGAAGAGGCCACAGTCTCCAGCTCCTGGAGAAAAGTCACAATTAATATGGGAAACAGTCACACAAAATTGTGGTTATAAAAGGAGAAATGATCTCAAGATGGTGACCTGGAAATCCTTCTCTCCTGACACTCACACCACCCGACCCTGTCTTTCTTTCCCAAAAAAAGAAGCCTGCAGCAACTTTTGTCTTCAAGTTCCTCTCCCCGCCTCTCCCCCTGAAGTACAAACACTAATCCAGATGCCTTGGCCATCAGTACTATCAACTGTTCAAGCACATGTACTGGTATTCTTAGTCGCTGATAAATACGAGAAGAAAGGCAGGCTGGCCAAGCCACAGTGTGAGGGAAGAAAAGGGGGACAGGGGGAAGAAACCATATCCTGGGATCCAAACTGGGACAGATTAAAGAAAATCACTTTCAAGAAGAAGATAAAGAGGCAAAGTATGCTGACCTGAACTGTAGATGTAACAGTGCTGCCTGGAGTTCTACCCTCTCCCCGGAGCAGGAAGTGAGATTTGAGTAGGAATCCACCAGGCTTCCAAACCTGCTGCTCATCTTTCTGGACCCATACCAGAGTGAACTGTGCAACTGGAAGAAACCAAAATGCTTCTCCAATATATGTAGGGGTTCCTGTGTAAAATTAAAGGGATCACGAGCGCTGGTGATCACATGTCTTTAGACATTAACACTTGAAAGTCATTAAATGGATAAAGAGGAGGATTCAGAAAGTGAATAGATAATTGCAAAGACGGTTTCCAAGATTCTCCTTTGGTCATTCTTTTTGCCTTAGGTTATATGCCACTATGGTCCCTGGTGGCTCAGACTGTAAAGAATCTGCCTGATGTAGAAGGCCTAGATTTGATTCCTGGGTCAGGAAGAACCCTTGGAGAAGCGAACGGCTACCCACTCCGGTATTCATTTACCTGGGAAATCCCATGGACAGAGAAGCCTGGTGGGCTACTGTCCATCGGGTTGCAAAGAGTAAACACGACTGAGCAACTAACACATATATCACTAGAGATACACAGAGATTTATCGAATTTTAAAGTTATTTGAAATAGTTTCTCTCTGTATGGTAATACAACCAATTGGGTTTATAGCTGGAATTATCTGTTTTACTTTTCTTTCAAGTTTCCAGATTAACTTCTTTAAATTAATTTTGTTTCAGAATTATGCAGACTATTTACATGTTTCAAAAACTGCATCTATAGCATTAGATATATTGTAATAATAAACTTTATATTTTCACCATCACCTCCATTGTATTTCCTCCTCCCTACAGAAAACTTGTTTTTATGGTTTGCCCTCCATTTCTTTATATAAACAATTATATATATGCAAAACATGGATAGGTACATATCCAGTGTCTCAGTTTCTCAAACAGGTACTTCTTTTTATATTATCTTTTCACTTAATATATCCTGGAAATCACTTTGTAAGGACACAGAGAAATAGCCACATGTCTTTGAAAAGTATTTTAAAGGTAAAACTGAAAGATAATAATAAACTACAAGTGCTTAAAGTGTAAAATTTTATCCATTTTGACATGTGTGTATACTACAACCAAGACAACAAACACATCTACTACTCCCATAAGTTTCCTTATGCCTCTCTCTAATTCATTCTTCCACCTACCCTTGCCTCTAGTTAGTTTCCAATCTGCTTTCTGTCACGATAGATTCATCTTCTAAAATTCTATGTAAGTGGAACCATATCCTCTGTATTCCTTTTTCACTAGTTTCACTCTGCACAATAATGTTTTTTTTTAACTTTTTAAAAATTTTGGCCTCTTTTATTGATTTTTTTATCCATTTATTTTCATCTATCTTTGTTCTTTGGTCTGTGTGGGCCTCCCATCTCAGTGGCCTCTCTTAGCTGCAGAGCACTGGCTCTGGGCGCATGCACTCCAGAGCTCTGGCTCACAATTGGACATGCCGGTCCAGCTGCTCCATGGCACATGGGATCCTCCCAGGCCAGTGATCAAACCGGTGCCCCCTGCACTGCAAGGCAGACTCTTCACCCACTGAACCACCAGGAAAGCCCTATACAATAATGTTAAGATTCATCCATATTGTTGCATGCATCAATAGTTTGTTCCTTTTTATTGCTGAGTAGTATTGTACTAAATGGATATACCACATTATTTACTCATTCACCTACCTGTGGATATTTGAGTGGTTTTCAGCTATTACACATAAAGCTGTTATAAACATTTATGTGCCAGAATTTGTATGAACATATTTTACTGATTTCTTCAAAAGTTAAACATTTATATTACAACTCAATCATTCCACTCCTAGGTATTTTCGTTTTTGTAGTCACACTATACGCTGTTGTGCAGAGGTACCAGTTCCCTACTGACAGATATTAGGATTGTTTGTAGTCTTTTACTGTTACAAATAGCACTGTAGTACATAATCTTGAGCATACGCTCTTGGTGTTTTTGCCAGTGTATATAAAGGGCGGATACCTGGAAGTGGGATTATTTTACCCAAGTTTTTCCAGTGGAGGAGGGACTGATAAGCAGAGAAATATACATTTAGTTATGTGCATTCTCATAGTGATTGGATTCTGGAAATGTATCAGGGTAGAATCCAAAGGTGAACCAAAGTATCTGAAATGACAGTCCATTCCAAGATTCTTCCAGGGCAAATAATGACAAGATCAAAGAGAGATTCACTGGGCTTCCCTGGTTGTCCAGTGGGCAAAGAGTCTGCCTTGCAGTGCAAAGGGTACCGGTCCCTAGCCCAGGAAGATCCCACAGGCTAAGGAGTGGCTG
The DNA here is from genome assembly GCA_022376925.1 of Tragulus kanchil. Taxonomy (NCBI): domain Eukaryota; kingdom Metazoa; phylum Chordata; class Mammalia; order Artiodactyla; family Tragulidae; genus Tragulus; species Tragulus kanchil. The sequence goes on from JAIOJX010000024.1 coordinate 131,415,725, forward strand.
GGCTGATGTGTCTAATTACAAGCCAGTGCTCTGCAACGAGAGAGGCCACTGAGATGGGAGGCCCACACAGGCCAAAGAATAAAGATGGATGAAAAATAAAAATGATCACTTAGAGCCAAAAAAAAAAAAAAAAGAGAGAGAGATTCACTTTAAATTCAAAATTCCAATAGCTTAAAAGCACAAGGATGGAAAAAGGTATACAATGCAAACAGGAATCAGAAGAAATCTGATGCGACTATATTAATAATACACAAGGTAGAATTTAATTCAAGAAGTATTACTGGAAATTGGGCTTCCCTGGTGGTCCAGTGGGTAAGGACACCACCTTGCAGTGCAAGGGGTGCTGGTTCGATGCCTGGCCTGGGAAGATCCCATGTGCTGCGGAGTGGCTGGACCGATGTGTCCAATTACCGAGCCGGAGTTCTGGAGCGCATGCACCCAGAGCCGGTGCTCTGCGATGACAGAGGCCACCGCGATGGGAGGCCCACACGGGTCAAAGAACAAAGATGAATGAACCTAGACAAACGAAAGACCAGTGGAAGTGGCCCGCCCACCCCCCTCCCTCCCCACCTCCGCCAAAATAAATAAATAAATAAATGTTAAAAAAAAAAAAAAAAAAGAAGTATTACTGGAAATAAACAGGGCTACTTCACATGATAAGGTCAATTTACCAAGAAGACATAACCCTAAATGTGCATGCTCCTAATACCAATTCTACCTTAATCATATATTTCCATGTACAGTTGAATATTGCTAGATCTTATAAGATCCTTCTCCATTGTTCTGTCTGGAGGAAAGTGAATGTGGTAGCCGCTCAGTGTGTCTGACTCTTTGCAACCCCATGGACTGTAGCCTACCAGGCTCCTCTGTCCATGGGACTCTCCAGGCAAGAATAGGGAGGGTAGCCATGCCCCCTTCTCCAGGGAATCTTCTCAACCCACCATGGGATCTTCCAGGGCAAATAATGACAAGATCAAAGAGAGATTCACTGGGCTTCCCTGGTTGTCCAGTGGGCAAAGAGTCTGCCTTGCAGTGCAAAGGGTACCGGTCCCTAGCCCAGGAAGATCCCACAGGCTAAGGAGTGGCTGGGCTGATGTGTCTAATTACAAGCCAGTGCTCTGCAACGAGAGAGGCCACTGAGATGGGAGGCCCACACAGGCCAAAGAATAAAGATGGATGAAAAATAAAAATGATCACTTAGAGCCAAAAAAAAAAAAAAAGAGAGAGAGATTCACTTTAAATTCAAAATTCCAATAGCTTAAAAGCACAAGGATGGAAAAAGGTATACAATGCAAACAGGAATCAGAAGAAATCTGATGCGACTATATTAATAATACACAAGGTAGAATTTAATTCAAGAAGTATTACTGGAAATTGGGCTTCCCTGGTGGTCCAGTGGGTAAGGACACCACCTTGCAGTGCAAGGGGTGCTGGTTCGATGCCTGGCCTGGGAAGATCCCATGTGCTGCGGAGTGGCTGGACCGATGTGTCCAATTACCGAGCCGGAGTTCTGGAGCGCATGCACCCAGAGCCGGTGCTCTGCGATGACAGAGGCCACCGCGATGGGAGGCCCACACGGGTCAAAGAACAAAGATGAATGAACCTAGACAAACGAAAGACCAGTGGAAGTGGCCCGCCCACCCCCCTCCCTCCCCACCTCCGCCAAAATAAATAAATAAATAAATGTTAAAAAAAAAAAAAAAAAGAAGTATTACTGGAAATAAACAGGGCTACTTCACATGATAAGGTCAATTTACCAAGAAGACATAACCCTAAATGTGCATGCTCCTAATACCAATTCTACCTTAATCATATATTTCCATGTACAGTTGAATATTGCTAGATCTTATAAGATCCTTCTCCATTGTTCTGTCTGGAGGAAAGTGAATGTGGTAGCCGCTCAGTGTGTCTGACTCTTTGCAACCCCATGGACTGTAGCCTACCAGGCTCCTCTGTCCATGGGACTCTCCAGGCAAGAATAGGGGAGAGGGTAGCCATGCCCTTCTCCAGGGAATCTTCTCAACCCAGGGATCTAACCTGCGTCTCTTACACTGCAGTCAGGTTCTTTACCATCTGAGCCAGCAGTACCATCCTGCTTTTGTTAGGGTTCAAAAAGCTTCGTGATGTGTTTTTATTTCACTTTTTGATTGTGTGGTGTAGCTTCAGGATCTTAGTTCCCCAACCAGGGATCGAACTTGGGCCCACAGCAGTGAAAAGGTGTAGCCCCGTCCTAACCACTGGATTGCTGAGGAATTCTCATGTGATATGCTTTCAACACCTGATATATCTAGGGCCTCAACCCAGCTCCATTGCTCTTCTTCTGAGCTTTTCTAGCTATCCTTGTTTTTTATTTACTTATTTTTTCCAAATAGACTTTATAATCAACTTATCTATCCCAGAAAAAGTTCTGATAGCATTTTTATTGTATAATATTAAATTTATAAACTAATTTAGAAAGAGAAGACCTTTTTTATGTGAGATCTTCCTACTCAAGAACATGTACTTTTTTCATTGATTCAAGTCTACTTAACTTATTGATTTCTAACTTATAGAATAAAGCTACAGCCAAATTATAACAGCCTTAATAACAGTTAGAAAACAGATGTTCTCAGCCTTGGACATACAAAAGAAAAAGCTCAGCTGATTGTTTTGAAGGAGAGAAGCGGAGTTCCATGGAAAGAAGTATAGGGCTTTCACTATCCCTAACTTACAAAGTAAAAAATCAGAGTTGACAAAACAAGAAAGAAGAGGTTCCATATTTTTGCTGAAGTTAGGGAAATTAAAAAATGTTTATTACTATGTTATGGGAATGAAGAAGGGTGAAGAAAGATGTATAAAGTCATGACCACTTTAATAAGAATTGAGTGAGCTGCCCTTTCCTTCTCCAGTGAAGATGTATAAAGTATTACTCACTTTAATAGGAACTGAGTTGGAATCTTCCCAACCCAGGGATTGAACCTGATTCTCCTGCATCACAGGCAGATTCCTTACTGTCTGAGCCACCAGAGAAGCCCCTTAATAGGAATTAACAGGGCAGGTCTAACTGATAATCCAGTGATTTAGTATATGGAAGGAATCACCGTAAGAATTAAAAACAATTATCATTAAAAGTGGCTGCCCCTAGAGAGTACACAGGCAGAGGGACAGAGGCATAGGTGCTTCCTTATAAACACCTTTCTGTACTATTTAATTTCTTAACGATTTAAGCAATTTAAAAACAAATTTTAATGTAATAGAACACAATTTAGTGACTAAACAACAACAAACTACAAATTAAAATATAGCTTTACATAGATCAACTATAAAAATATATTTTGATTTATGAACATTTCCCTAAGTAGGAGAAAATAGGTGAGTCAAGAGTAATTAGATGGAGCTTCCCTCAGTGGTAGAGAATACACCTGCCAATGCAAGAGACGTGGGTTTAATCCCTGATTGGGAAAGATCCCATGTGCCACAGAGCAACTAAGTCTGTGCACCTCAACTACTGAGCCTGAGCTCTAGAGCCTGGGAGCCACAACTACTGAGCCTGTGTGACCTAGGCCTCAAGACCTCACACTCCACAACAAGAGAAGCCACTGCAATGAGAAGCCTGCACACTGCAACTAGAGTGGACCCTCTTTGCCCCAACTAGAGAAAAGAGTCCACGCAGCCACGAAGACCCAGTATAGCCAAAAATAAATAAATAAAGTAGTTAGATTTCTGCTTGGATATTAGGAAACAATAGCCAATGAAAGGTCAGTGTCCCACTTTCGACTTGGGGGTGTCAGACCATGGGAATATACTTATTTAATAGTTATTGAAAGTAGGACACCCTTAAAGATTTGGGTCCTATTCTCAAACTTGGGTTGCTACCACTTATAATGCTTTCCTTTCATCAGATGAACACCTATCGACCCAGCCTTATTTTGGAGCACCTCCCCGCCCCCCCACACTACAAGAGCAGAGAGGGGGAGTTGCTCACAATTCATTGCAATAATCCCCAGCCCTGGGGGAAGCAATGCCAGGACCGGTGATGGGGAAACAGAGCTAGAGGATGGCTGTCTTTCTATCTCCTGCATCACAGGCAGATTCCTTACTGTCTGAGCCACCAGAGAAGCCCCTTAATAGGAATTAACAGGGCAGGTCTAACTGATAATCCAGTGATTTAGTATATGGAAGGAATCACCGTAAGAATTAAAAACAATTATCATTAAAAGTGGCTGCCCCTAGAGAGTACACAGGCAGAGGGACAGAGGCATAGGTGCTTCCTTATAAACACCTTTCTGTACTATTTAATTTCTTAACGATTTAAGCAATTTAAAAACAAATTTTAATGTAATAGAACACAATTTAGTGACTAAACAACAACAAACTACAAATTAAAATATAGCTTTACATAGATCAACTATAAAAATATATTTTGATTTATGAACATTTCCCTAAGTAGGAGAAAATAGGTGAGTCAAGAGTAATTAGATGGAGCTTCCCTCAGTGGTAGAGAATACACCTGCCAATGCAAGAGACGTGGGTTTAATCCCTGATTGGGAAAGATCCCATGTGCCACAGAGCAACTAAGTCTGTGCACCTCAACTACTGAGCCTGAGCTCTAGAGCCTGGGAGCCACAACTACTGAGCCTGTGTGACCTAGGCCTCAAGACCTCACACTCCACAACAAGAGAAGCCACTGCAATGAGAAGCCTGCACACTGCAACTAGAGTGGACCCTCTTTGCCCCAACTAGAGAAAAGAGTCCACGCAGCCACGAAGACCCAGTATAGCCAAAAATAAATAAATAAAGTAGTTAGATTTCTGCTTGGATATTAGGAAACAATAGCCAATGAAAGGTCAGTGTCCCACTTTCGACTTGGGGGTGTCAGACCATGGGAATATACTTATTTAATAGTTATTGAAAGTAGGACACCCTTAAAGATTTGGGTCCTATTCTCAAACTTGGGTTGCTACCACTTATAATGCTTTCCTTTCATCAGATGAACACCTATCGACCCAGCCTTATTTTGGAGCACCTCCCCGCCCCCCCACACTACAAGAGCAGAGAGGGGGAGTTGCTCACAATTCATTGCAATAATCCCCAGCCCTGGGGGAAGCAATGCCAGGACCGGTGATGGGGAAACAGAGCTAGAGGATGGCTGTCTTTCTATCTCTTCCATCTGATCCCTGTGCCCCAAGAGGGGCTTCTTTTCTTTATTAAGTTCCAGGAGTTAATTGATTTAATTCCTCATGCATACTAGGGAAAAGCAAGTAGGCTATAAATTACTGAAGTGAGTTGGCTGAGTTCAGTCTACAACCACAGGCAGTCATTTGGGAAAGCAAATGATGGAGCGAAAGGACAAAGCTCCCTCAGTTCCGGCTTTGAGAAGCCCTCAGCTCAATCATGTGACCAGCCCCTGCATCCTTCCATGACCCCACAGCCAAGCTTCTCCTCTCCCAGAGGCTCCCCTCTGGCCTAGGAAGGGTCAGTCTCTTTTCACTTTTATTTTTACCTTTTAGGGCTGTCTATTCCTTTAGAAAAAAATCTGTGGACTGGTGGGCAGAAAGTGGGAGCCAGGGAGCACAAGACAGAGGGAGGCAGTGGAATCTGTCTCCAGTCTTGTATTAATACCTTTCCCCTCTTCTCTCCTGGGTCACATACCAAGTGGTAAATTCACCATGAGAAGTATAATTATTAGAGACTGAATTTTCAGGTCTGCTGCCCATTGTATCGTCTGTCTGTGGCGAGCCCACAGGGCAAAGGGAATTGTAACCTGAAGAGTCCGCAGTGATCATGGAATGAAAGCAGCAAGGCTGGAGGGTGCTGCAGGACAACCCTCTTCCAAGAACAGAGAAAAACTTGGCAATGGCAAACACCCTGGGAGTCTCCAGCCTCATGGAGCCCCTTAGATGTCAATTTTCCAGAAAAACTGTCTATCCAGGTGGCTTCGACTTGGGTGTCAGACCATGGGAATATACTTATTTAATAGTTATTGAAAGTAGGACACCCTTAAAGATTTGGGTCCTATTCTCAAACTTGGGTTGCTACCACTTATAATGCTTTCCTTTCATCAGATGAACACCTATCGACCCAGCCTTATTTTGGAGCACCTCCCCGCCCCCCCACACTACAAGAGCAGAGAGGGGGAGTTGCTCACAATTCATTGCAATAATCCCCAGCCCTGGGGGAAGCAATGCCAGGACCGGTGATGGGGAAACAGAGCTAGAGGATGGCTGTCTTTCTATCTCTTCCATCTGATCCCTGTGCCCCAAGAGGGGCTTCTTTTCTTTTTATTAAGTTCCAGGAGTTAATTGATTTAATTCCTCATGCATACTAGGGAAAAGCAAGTAGGCTATAAATTACTGAAGTGAGTTGGCTGAGTTCAGTCTACAACCACAGGCAGTCATTTGGGAAAGCAAATGATGGAGCGAAAGGACAAAGCTCCCTCAGTTCCGGCTTTGAGAAGCCCTCAGCTCAATCATGTGACCAGCCCCTGCATCCTTCCATGACCCCACAGCCAAGCTTCTCCCCTCTCCCAGAGGCTCCCCTCTGGCCTAGGAAGGGTCAGTCTCTTTTCACTTTTATTTTTACCTTTTAGGGCTGTCTATTCCTTTAGAAAAAAATCTGTGGACTGGTGGGCAGAAAGTGGGAGCCAGGGAGCACAAGACAGAGGGAGGCAGTGGAATCTGTCTCCAGTCTTGTATTAATACCTTTCCCCTCTTCTCTCCTGGGTCACATACCAAGTGGTAAATTCACCATGAGAAGTATAATTATTAGAGACTGAATTTTCAGGTCTGCTGCCCATTGTATCGTCTGTCTGTGGCGAGCCCACAGGGCAAAGGGAATTGTAACCTGAAGAGTCCGCAGTGATCATGGAATGAAAGCAGCAAGGCTGGAGGGTGCTGCAGGACAACCCTCTTCCAAGAACAGAGAAAAACTTGGCAATGGCAAACACCCTGGGAGTCTCCAGCCTCATGGAGCCCCTTAGATGTCAATTTTCCAGAAAAACTGTCTATCCAGGTGGCTAAGATGATAAAGAATCTACCTGCAATGGGGGAGACACAGGTTTGATTCTTGGGTCAGGAAGATCCCCTGAAGTAGGAAATGGCAACGCAGGCCAGGTATTCTTGCCTGGGGAATTCCATGGACAGAGGATCCTCGCAGGCTACAGCCCATGGGGCTGCAAAGAGTCAGACACAACTGAGCGACTAACACTTTTCCAGGAAAGTTGTCCACCAAAGGCTAATTATATAAAACAGAATGATAATTTCCTATGGAGGTTGTCCAAAGCCAAAGTTATATGACACTTTCAAGTCCAGCCCAACCATAATGGGAGAGTGCAGATGGGGTCAACTTAAGGACAGTCAAGTCCCAAATCCTATGTGATGGGAAACATTCCATCGTACATGGCTTTCCTATTTGTCATAGGGAAGTGCTGCATGCTTATGCTAGGAAAATAAACTGTGTTGGCAAACATTAGCCTGGAACAAGGAAGCTGATGGTCTGGGCACTGAGACAGTTACTAAGAACAAGGTGATCTAAGGTGACTTAGATATGGGCAGGGATTAAGAAGAAGAGAAAAAGAATTAATAAGAGAAAGGGAGGGAGAAGGCCAGCAGAACAGGAGGGGAGTTTTATATCTGTGAAGGAATTGTGACAGAATGGGAGTTTTCCTTTGCTCCAAGGCCCACCTTTTCTTGTCTGTCATGGGCCCAAAGGTCTGGTCTCTCCTCAAAGCCACATACAAAAGGGACCCCATTTCCTCTCAGATTGGATGCCTAGTTCAGGATCTCCTCTCTCTACCCTCCTCTGCCTTACTTGGGACAATGCAGAAAACTGAAGCTTGTGCTCAGCTCCTTACTGGTGAGGGGCAGCACAGTTAACAATTACCTCCATTTTCTGGTTTCTCTGGGCAGCTTGACCACTGAGGCTGGGGAGACAGTTCATCTTCAGTCAGTCTCCACTCAGATAAAGCCCATGTTATCTCTGAAGAGCAGACATCACTCCTGGACCACTGACCACCAGATGTCTCTAGAGCCTGGACGCCCCACGTGGCTGCCCTGATTCTAAGCTTCCTGTGGCCTCGCCTCACGTACATTCTCCATCTAATTCCTCCAGCAATCTTTCTTGCAGTTCTGTCTTACAGGCTGGGTCTGCCCCACATATTTTCTATTGCTGGCTGCCAACATCCCTTGTATTCAACAATTCAAACAGTCCAACCTGAAGTAGGAAATGGCAACGCAGGCCAGGTATTCTTGCCTGGGGAATTCCATGGACAGAGGATCCTCGAGGCTACAGCCCATGGGGCTGCAAAGAGTCAGACACAACTGAGCGACTAACACTTTTCCAGGAAAGTTGTCCACCAAAGGCTAATTATATAAAACAGAATGATAATTTCCTATGGAGGTTGTCCAAAGCCAAAGTTATATGACACTTTCAAGTCCAGCCCAACCATAATGGGAGAGTGCAGATGGGGTCAACTTAAGGACAGTCAAGTCCCAAATCCTATGTGATGGGAAACATTCCATCGTACATGGCTTTCCTATTTGTCATAGGGAAGTGCTGCATGCTTATGCTAGGAAAATAAACTGTGTTGGCAAACATTAGCCTGGAACAAGGAAGCTGATGGTCTGGGCACTGAGACAGTTACTAAGAACAAGGTGATCTAAGGTGACTTAGATATGGGCAGGGATTAAGAAGAAGAGAAAAAGAATTAATAAGAGAAAGGGAGGGAGAAGGCCAGCAGAACAGGAGGGGAGTTTTATATCTGTGAAGGAATTGTGACAGAATGGGAGTTTTCCTTTGCTCCAAGGCCCACCTTTTCTTGTCTGTCATGGGCCCAAAGGTCTGGTCTCTCCTCAAAGCCACATACAAAAGGGACCCCATTTCCTCTCAGATTGGATGCCTAGTTCAGGATCTCCTCTCTCTACCCTCCTCTGCCTTACTTGGGACAATGCAGAAAACTGAAGCTTGTGCTCAGCTCCTTACTGGTGAGGGGCAGCACAGTTAACAATTACCTCCATTTTCTGGTTTCTCTGGGCAGCTTGACCACTGAGGCTGGGGAGACAGTTCATCTTCAGTCAGTCTCCACTCAGATAAAGCCCATGTTATCTCTGAAGAGCAGACATCACTCCTGGACCACTGACCACCAGATGTCTCTAGAGCCTGGACGCCCCACGTGGCTGCCCTGATTCTAAGCTTCCTGTGGCCTCTCGCCCTCACGTACATTCTCCATCTAATTCCTCCAGCAATCTTTCTTGCAGTTCTGTCTTACAGGCTGGGTCTGCCCCACCACATATTTTCTATTGCTGGCTGCCAACATCCCTTGTATTCAACAATTCAAACATCTGTTTGTATTGTGGGTTCATTCTCTAGTTGAAGGAAGTCTGGTAACAGAATTAACTAATATAAACATAGGGCAAAAGGAGGTAGGATGGAAATATAAATTAAACCCTATGGGAGCCCAAGAGAAAAGGTGATTAATTACAACTAAGTGAATCAGGAAATGCTTCATGGAAATTGTATTTGCACTGGGCCTCCATGGGCAGGTTGCAACAGGCAGAATGGAAAAACACATTCCAAGGGGGAGGAATCGTGTAGGACAAGGACAAGCTGAAAATGCTCAGAGTCAGTGCAATTCTGATCATCAAGGGTCTTGAATGCTATGCTCAGGAATCTGAACTTCATTTTTACATGGTGGAGGAACCAAACAAATGCTTCTAAGTAGGGGAATGACACTGTCAGATATGACAGTAGGGGCCATTTATGGCATGAGTCCTCACCATGATCCAGGGGTCATGCTAAGCACTTCACAGGCATTCACTCATTGAGCCTTCATAACATCCCCCAAGGATGGTGAACCTGCACAGTAGCTTGAGATGTGGATTAGAGGCAAAATGTTTAGGGGAGAGAGAGTAGATGACGTGATTTCAGTGGCTTAGGGTTCAGGAATAAAAGCTTGAACTCTGAGTCTACTAGCAGCAACATGAGAACTGGAGTTAGACTTCTGAGAGGCAGAGTCAGAGGACTTGGTGGCCACTGGTTCCTGGAATCAAGAGGGGCGAGTGCCTAGGAGGTGGAGAAAGAAAGCCCCCCCACTCCCAGGTAAATGATGCCAGCACACCCCAGGAGCTCCTGCAGAAAACTGAGTGCTCATTTGGTGAGGCAGCACAGTTAACAATTACCTCCATTTTCTGGTTTCTCTGGGCAGCTTGACCACTGAGGCTGGGGAGACAGTTCATCTTCAGTCAGTCTCCACTCAGATAAAGCCCATGTTATCTCTGAAGAGCAGACATCACTCCTGGACCACTGACCACCAGATGTCTCTAGAGCCTGGACGCCCCACGTGGCTGCCCTGATTCTAAGCTTCCTGTGGCCTCTCGCCCTCACGTACATTCTCCATCTAATTCCTCCAGCAATCTTTCTTGCAGTTCTGTCTTACAGGCTGGGTCTGCCCCACCACATATTTTCTATTGCTGGCTGCCAACATCCCTTGTATTCAACAATTCAAACATCTGTTTGTATTGTGGGTTCATTCTCTAGTTGAAGGAAGTCTGGTAACAGAATTAACTAATATAAACATAGGGCAAAAGGAGGTAGGATGGAAATATAAATTAAACCCTATGGGAGCCCAAGAGAAAAGGTGATTAATTACAACTAAGTGAATCAGGAAATGCTTCATGGAAATTGTATTTGCACTGGGCCTCCATGGGCAGGTTGCAACAGGCAGAATGGAAAAACACATTCCAAGGGGGAGGAATCTTTAGGACAAGGACAAGCTGAAAATGCTCAGAGTCAGTGCAATTCTGATCATCAAGGGTCTTGAATGCTATGCTCAGGAATCTGAACTTCATTTTTACATGGTGGAGGAACCAAACAAATGCTTCTAAGTAGGGGAATGACACTGTCAGATATGACAGTAGGGGCCATTTATGGCATGAGTCCTCACCATGATCCAGGGGTCATGCTAAGCACTTCACAGGCATTCACTCATTGAGCCTTCATAACATCCCCCAAGGATGGTGAACCTGCACAGTAGCTTGAGATGTGGATTAGAGGCAAAATGTTTAGGGGAGAGAGAGTAGATGACGTGATTTCAGTGGCTTAGGGTTCAGGAATAAAAGCTTGAACTCTGAGTCTACTAGCAGCAACATGAGAACTGGAGTTAGACTTCTGAGAGGCAGAGTCAGAGGACTTGGTGGCCACTGGTTCCTGGAATCAAGAGGGGCGAGTGCCTAGGAGGTGGAGAAAGAAAGCCCCCCCACTCCCAGGTAAATGATGCCAGCACACCCCAGGCTTGGCACTTAGCTCCCCTACCTCCTACCCAATGCCAGTCTCAGGAGGATGGGGCATTTTGCCATCTACTGACTGTAATACTTGGGATTCAGAAGAATGATAGTCATGGGGCTTTTTCCAGTTGTCCAGTTGGAAGACCAGATAGGAGGCAAACTGATTAGGGGTAATGAAAGCATTTCCCTAGGTGAAGCACCATGTGGCAGGACCTGTGCCTGGCACTTCATAGATCTCGAGTCATTTAATGTTAATAACAGCACTATGACAGTCCCTGATTTCTTATAAGGAACCTGAGATTCAGCGACATCAGCTAACTGGCCTGAGCTTGCACAGACACTTAGGGGCAGAATTGAGACACACTCTCAGAGTCTGTACTTCAAAGAGCAGGCAAGAGAAGTTTAGATCAACTTAGGCACATTCTCATATCTATTCAAGATAGCACAAAATTCAACTTTCACTAGACCTTGAGCATTATTATACAGCCATTGTGATATATTAGCATATGCCACATGACACACCCACAAGCACCACCACAGCTCTGAGGCAGACCATGAAAGGCCAAAAAGGGGGTGGTGGTCCAATTCCTGGCAATCCCTGCCCTCTCCCCAAAACAGGTGGAATAATGCTCCCACTAGTTAACCTATGAAATTACACAGCACATAAAAACTAAGCAGCCCATATTTCAGGTCCGCTCTTGCTTTCTGAGATGGACTTCATTCTGCCTATGCAATGTGTATCTCTCACCTTTTCTATGGCTTCTTGAATTCTTTCCAAGCTGAAGCCACGGACCCTCAACTGGGGCTCATCCCAGGGACTCACCTGAGTGAGACCTTGGACATAACCATCCTCTCATGCCTCACTTTCCTGCAACCTCTAAAAAGGTATCAATAATTCTACTTCGTATCCATTATTTTGCCCAGAGATATAAAGAACCTGAGCTTATTTAGGTCCTGAGATGAGTTGTGAGATTTCGGTTGGAAGATGATGGGTTCAGGTCCCACCTGAGGTGCAGTTCAGCATGGAGGCAGATCATTCATTATAAGGCAGAGAGGAGAGCAGGCAGCTAACCTGGCTTGAGGGGTGAAGAGGGAATGGGGGAAGACCGTCTGAGGTGATGCCCAGGCTCAGTAGAGAAGGAGTAGAGCGGTGACTAGGCTGAGGTGGAGAAGTGAGAAGAGAGTCACTAGTAATACTTGGGATTCAGAAGAATGATAGTCATGGGGCTTTTTCCAGTTGTCCAGTTGGAAGACCAGATAGGAGGCAAACTGATTAGGGTAATGAAAGCATTTCCCTAGGTGAAGCACCATGTGGCAGGACCTGTGCCTGGCACTTCATAGATCTCGAGTCATTTAATGTTAATAACAGCACTATGACAGTCCCTGATTTCTTATAAGGAACCTGAGATTCAGCGACATCAGCTAACTGGCCTGAGCTTGCACAGACACTTAGGGGCAGAATTGAGACACACTCTCAGAGTCTGTACTTCAAAGAGCAGGCAAGAGAAGTTTAGATCAACTTAGGCACATTCTCATATCTATTCAAGATAGCACAAAATTCAACTTTCACTAGACCTTGAGCATTATTATACAGCCATTGTGATATATTAGCATATGCCACATGACACACCCACAAGCACCACCACAGCTCTGAGGCAGACCATGAAAGGCCAAAAAGGGGGTGGTGGTCCAATTCCTGGCAATCCCTGCCCTCTCCCCAAAACAGGTGGAATAATGCTCCCACTAGTTAACCTATGAAATTACACAGCACATAAAAACTAAGCAGCCCATATTTCAGGTCCGCTCTTGCTTTCTGAGATGGACTTCATTCTGCCTATGCAATGTGTATCTCTCACCTTTTCTATGGCTTCTTGAATTCTTTCCAAGCTGAAGCCACGGACCCTCAACTGGGGCTCATCCCAGGGACTCACCTGAGTGAGACCTTGGACATAACCATCCTCTCATGCCTCACTTTCCTGCAACCTCTAAAAAGGTATCAATAATTCTACTTCGTATCCATTATTTTGCCCAGAGATATAAAGAACCTGAGCTTATTTAGGTCCTGAGATGAGTTGTGAGATTTCGGTTGGAAGATGATGGGTTCAGGTCCCACCTGAGGTGCAGTTCAGCATGGAGGCAGATCATTCATTATAAGGCAGAGAGGAGAGCAGGCAGCTAACCTGGCTTGAGGGGTGAAGAGGGAATGGGGGAAGACCGTCTGAGGTGATGCCCAGGCTCAGTAGAGAAGGAGTAGAGCGGTGACTAGGCTGAGGTGGAGAAGTGAGAAGAGATCTGGGAACCAGACAGCAGGCCCCGTGCAAATGTGCAGACCCAGCAAGCTGTGCTGAGAACCAAAGACAAGGACAAAAGGAGGAGGCTGGAAGAGAAGCATGATGATGTCCAGGAGGGCAGAAGACCAGCTTTCAGTAAAGCCCCCTCAGGCTACAGAAGGGAAGGGACAGGAAGCCAGGGTATGAGGGAGAACAGAGACCCAGGAGAGAGGGAGGTCTGAGAAATGTTTAAGGGTGTATCACGCAGCATCTAGTGAATTAAAGGGCCCAGGCCCCCTGGGGATGACTCGTGGCTTCCGCTGGCTCCTCCAGCAGCTTTCCCGCTCGCCCCAGCTCTCCCCAGGCAGTTTACATGCTGATTCATCCTTAGCCCAGTGCAGACGGCCTGACTGGGCGCCTGTAGTTAAGTATAGCTACTGTGGGGATAAGTCTACGGCAAGAGGCTTCACTCCACAGCTTTGGACCAGGAAGTGTTTGCCCCTCCCCATGAGGGAAAGGGGTGGCCCAGAAGGTCTGGGTTTCTAAATCTTGTCCATTTCCAAGAAAGGCGTGACTTCCGGAAGGGCCCTTGGCCATCCCCTGGGAGACGAGCTCTGAGCTCCCGGAATAGTCTGCCTCATCAAAGTGTTTTTGTAGGCCTAAGGCCTTGGGCCAGGTGTTACCAATTCGATCAGACAGTTGATGCTAACAATGTAGTTTGTAGTGAACATCTATTTTGCTCTGGGGGCTGGAGTCTGGGTAGCTGAGGTCAGTCACACAACATAGCAGGACTACATGACAGATCCGTCAATAAAAACCCTGGACACCAAGGTTTGGGTGAGCTGCCTTGATTAGTAGTACATGTGTTCTCACACATGGCTACCAGAATCCAGCATGATCCATTATTTTGCCCAGAGATATAAAGAACCTGAGCTTTGGTCTGAGAGAGAGGGATTTCTCCACCTGAGGTGCAGTTCAGCATGGAGGCAGATCATTCATTATAAGGCAGAGAGGAGAGCAGGCAGCTAACCTGGCTTGAGGGGTGAAGAGGGAATGGGGGAAGACCGTCTGAGGTGATGCCCAGGCTCAGTAGAGAAGGAGTAGAGCGGTGACTAGGCTGAGGTGGAGAAGTGAGAAGAGATCTGGGAACCAGACAGCAGGCCCCGTGCAAATGTGCAGACCCAGCAAGCTGTGCTGAGAACCAAAGACAAGGACAAAAGGAGGAGGCTGGAAGAGAAGCATGATGATGTCCAGGAGGGCAGAAGACCAGCTTTCAGTAAAGCCCCCTCAGGCTACAGAAGGGAAGGGACAGGAAGCCAGGGTATGAGGGAGAACAGAGACCCAGGAGAGAGGGAGGTCTGAGAAATGTTTAAGGGTGTATCACGCAGCATCTAGTGAATTAAAGGGCCCAGGCCCCCTGGGGATGACTCGTGGCTTCCGCTGGCTCCTCCAGCAGCTTTCCCGCTCGCCCCAGCTCTCCCCAGGCAGTTTACATGCTGATTCATCCTTAGCCCAGTGCAGACGGCCTGACTGGGCGCCTGTAGTTAAGTATAGCTACTGTGGGGATAAGTCTACGGCAAGAGGCTTCACTCCACAGCTTTGGACCAGGAAGTGTTTGCCCCTCCCCATGAGGGAAAGGGGTGGCCCAGAAGGTCTGGGTTTCTAAATCTTGTCCATTTCCAAGAAAGGCGTGACTTCCGGAAGGGCCCTTGGCCATCCCCTGGGAGACGAGCTCTGAGCTCCCGGAATAGTCTGCCTCATCAAAGTGTTTTTGTAGGCCTAAGGCCTTGGGCCAGGTGTTACCAATTCGATCAGACAGTTGATGCTAACAATGTAGTTTGTAGTGAACATCTATTTTGCTCTGGGGGCTGGAGTCTGGGTAGCTGAGGTCAGTCACACAACATAGCAGGACTACATGACAGATCCGTCAATAAAAACCCTGGACACCAAGGTTTGGGTGAGCTGCCTTGATTAGTAGTACTTCGCATGTGTTCTCACACATGGCTACCAGAATCCAGCATGTTCCCATCCCTCTGCTGGGAGGGGACACTGGTTTCTCCTGGACTTTGCCCTGTGCGTTTTTTCCCTTTGTTGATTGGAATCTGAATCCTTTTGCTGTAATAAATTCTAACCATGGGTATAAAAGCTTTCCTGAGTTCTGTGAGTTTCTCTGATGAATCATCGAGCCTGAGGGTGATCTTGGGGGACCTCTAACACATTCCACCCTGGAGTGACAGCAGATGGGACAGCTGGGGAGCCATGTAGCCCAAACGTGGAACTGCATCCCAGAGCAGGCATCCTGAGGGTCAGGTCCTGTGCAAATGACCTAAATTGAACGCCATGTGTGCCGCACACAACAGGTGGGCAGGAATGCCCAGAACACCAGAAGCTATTTTCCAGTTTATCCCAAGTCCAAGGTCATTCTGCTGTTCTTCCAGTGGCCTCTGGGGTCCTGCATTGATTTTGACCTCTATTATCCAACAGAGCACGTTACCTTTTCATTTTCAGCTTTTTTCACAAAGCTTAATGTCCCCCCTCCACCCTTCCGGTTTGGCTCTTTTGCCAGATAGTTGTGTCAAAATTAGACCTGCAACTGTAGGCAATTTCCAGATACGGTAAAACATTATTTACCCTGAACAATAGATGTGAGCATCAACAGTGTGCCCTAGAAATGCAATACTTTGCTGGGTTGTAAATGTATAGGTTATTCGAATAACATGCTGTAACACAACAGGGAAATTAAACTTCTCAGCAATGAGCATGAGCTACAGCCAGGAAATCTGAGGTTTACCTTGGTGAGAATACAAGGTTTTTGCGCACAATCTCACTCCCTACTTTTACCATGTTATCAGTTTATAAAACATGATAGATAATTAATGAGAAGTGCCCACCTCCTTTCTACATTTACCTAGAAAAGGACTTAGATTAACAAGCATTTCTGCTTATTTTCAGTCTAAGTTCATCCTTGTTTTTAGCTCCAAGACTAGGCACTAGAAATTATTTGCAATATGTCAGTTTGTTGCTGTTGTTCAGTCCCTAAGTCATGTCCAACTCTTTGCAACTTTGTGGACTGCAGCATGCCAGGCTTCCCTGCCCTTCACCATCCCCAAGAGTTTGCTCAAACTCATGTCCATTGAGTTGGTGATGCCATCCAACCATCTCATTCTCTGTTGTCCCCTCTTCCTTCTGCCTTCAGTCTTCCCCAGCATCAGGGTCTTTTCCAATGAACTGGCTCTTCACATCAGGTGGCCAGACTATTGAAGCTTCTGCTTCAGCCTCACTCCTTCCAATGAATATTCAGGATTGATTTCCTTTAGGAGTGACTGGTTTAATCTCCTTGCGGTTCAAGGGACACCACAATTTGAAAGCATGAATTCTCTAGTGTTCAGCCTTTTTAATAGCTTACCCAATGACTTTTAAGAACATATCCTTGTATATCTTTGTAAAGCAGCTCTGAGGTCTCCCCCAGCCCTGTCACATCCTGGCTTAGTTTCCTGTTCATCATCTCCCACTCTGTTACACTGGGGTCCCCAGTTGTGCACTTAGATTGGTGGAAAGCAACAAAGACATTCTGTTTATGACCTCGTATAAGACAGGGTTCCAAGAGGCAAACGGAGATCTGGTATTTTAAGCAAAAAGGAACTTAATACAGGCAATGAAGCAAGATAAAGTTACTGAAGAGTTGAAGGAGTGAATTCTAGGCTGGGCTCCAGAAAACCAACCCTGGAACCATTGACCTCAAATCTACACCACTGTGCCTACTAACCAAGGATCCATGGCCTCTGCCACGTCCAGCAGAACCACCTATAATCACCAGGAAACTAGAGACTGAGCTCTGCTCCAGGACATATTTGTGTCCTTGAGCTTGCTCATCAAGTGGAACAAGAAGACGGCCCTTATCTCGCTTCCATGATTTGAATCCTGCACATGCATGTAAGTTGCAGAACCTAAAGTGTGTGCAAGACCCCCACTGCAAGGGAAGCTTGGGAAACGAAATGCTGAACTTTCTAGCAGCTGCAGTACAGGAGTACAGGAAGCATACTAGGAAGTGAGGATGGAGACTGAGTCAGGCAATTGGCTGCATCAACTGCAGGGCTGTTAAGGCTCTTTCAAGTTCTAATGTTCCATATGTAACTGGGATCCCTGAGCAGGAAAAGACAGCTATCTCTAGAGAGTTTTCTCCTCTGCTACCATCTCCTTGGGAAGAAGTGTTTTCCAGGTCATGTGCTGGAGCACGAAGTAGCCCCAGGACATTTGAACCTGAATTCTGACTGAAGCTTTGCCCTAATCATTTGGGGACCTTCATGGGAAGGAAGTATAGATTTTAAAACTATGATTCAAAAGTTTCAAGAGATTTATGTCTTGTAAGAGGTAGAGGTACTAGTTTTTTAACCTGGGAAAGCTCTTGAAATATAAATTCAGATAGGTAAATAAAAAGCAGGGCCCATAATTGTGAAGTGATGCTTGAGACACCATAGCTGGGAGAAAAAAACTGTAAACTATTAGACAAAAGTTATTTTGGTTTTAGGCAAAGTTGCCTCTCCACAGATCCTGCTTATTTTGGGGAAAAAAAAAATTCTAAACAGAGATTTCTGGGACTTCCCTAGTGGTTCAGTAGTTAAGACTTTGCCTTCCAATGTAGGGGGCTGAGGTGGGTTTGATCCCTCCTTGAGGAGCTAAGACCCCACACTGGGTTGAACCAAAAAACCAAAACATAAAACAGAAGCAATATTGTAACAATTTCAATAAAGCCTTTTAAAAAATAGTCCACATCAAAAATATCTTTAAAAAAGTCAGAGATTTCCCATCTGCTGATGCTTGTTTATCTGAGCCTGTGTGTACACATGTGCGTGCATGTGTATTTTTGGCCAATTCATTGTATCAGGAGCAGAGGCTGTTTTTCTGAAGGTCTTCTGTTCAATTCTGGACAAAACTTTGAAGAGCAGCTGCACAGATCCACACAGAGATGAGGAAAGGACTCACTTCCACCCCATCTTCCCACAAAATTCAGCACAGCTCTGGCACTTTAAGGATTGGTGGTGATTAGGAGCCTCCTAGAATGGATTCTGTCTTCCTGCGAGTGGAACAACATCATCTAAAGTATCAATATGGCAATTCATTCTTGAAATTTCATAATTAGTCAATTAGACAGGGAGCACCAGAGGAAAAAAAAGATGGGTGCCACTTCATGCTTTGTGAGCTCATAGTCCCTCTTCTGGGACTATCCGAAATACTGGAGTAGGAAAGAACTTGAAGAAGTGAGGCAGGTGGGTACAAGTAGGGGCAGAAATAAAAACTCCCACTGGTTGTAGTAATACAATTTTACTTACAGCTACAGATTGAGAAAGCTGGAAATCTAGACTGTTTATAGTTCTAAGAGGTGACAGGGAATAATTATAAAAAGATGGGACCTTATCACGTGGCTTTTCCTAACACAGACTTCATTGGGTAGTGAGGCTGAGCTTGTCAGCCTTTGGTGAGTGATGGCTGGTCTGTCCCATTGGACACTCCCGAATTTGAGACCAGATTGTGCTCTTGCAGAGAGTGAAAGTGTTAGTCACTCAGTCATATCCTACTCTTCACAACCTCATCAACTGTAGCCTTCTAGGCTCCTCTGTCCATTGAATACTCCAGGCAAGAATACTGGAGTGGGTAACCGTTTCCTTCTACAAGGGATCTTCCCAACCCAGATTTCCTGCATCACAAGGGGGATTCTTTACCACCTGGGCCAGCAGGGAAGTCAGCTCTTTCAAAGGTTCTCTCCATTTCACTCTCATCCCAAATTCCCTTCCTTAAATACAAATGAGTGTGCACTCTTCCCATCCTTGAGGGAACTACTTATATTCCACGGTCATTAGAAAGTTATTTTGAAGATGGGGAATGGGCAGGCCAAGCACTGGCACTTGTCTTGTGGTGACTGTGAGAAAGATAATGACGATGATGATTTAAGGAGACCATAATACTGCCAGGAAAAGGTATGAGGGGATGAGACACTTTCCCTGAAATGTTTTCCTATCTGCAGCCCACCTGTCCTTCCCACTTCACTTGTAGGTCTTCTGACTAGTTCCAGAAAGACTTCAACTTTGGCCCTTGTTCCTGAGAGTGGGCACTGACTGTAAGTCTGAAGCTGAAAGGGATTCTGAAGACAACCCTTTATTTTATAGGAAAAAAATCTGGATCCTGACAGTTTTAGTAACTTGCCAACTCTATCATTTAGGTTTTCTACCGCCTTCAACATACTTAAGGAAACTCACTGATGACAGACATGCCATAGCTTTCCATTTTCAAATTCAGCAAAGGTGAAAATCTCCTAACCTCTCCTGTCAAGTATCAGTCTCTTAATCTTGAATGCAGCATGCCTCCAAAAGGGCCCTGGTTATTTGAATCCTGGAATGGGAGGGAACTTTGCTTAACTTTGAAATGGGGAATATATAGAGGTAGTATTTAGGAAAAAAAAAAATTAACCACAGATGTTTTTGTTTGTGTCATTTGTTGTTCTGTATATTTCTGTGCTATCTTTTCTAAAACAATATGAAGTGTGAAAAGCAAGGCTTAAAGAACCACACACACACAAATCAAAGAGGGGCCTAGGGTGAGGATATGGCAGAAGTTTGACTAGTAAAAGAGAAATGCACTTGGGACCTCTGATTTGAACTGCTCCTTGGATGTCTCTGAAGGGAGAGTCTGAGGAACTTAAGAATGGATTTTAGGACTTCAGGCTGAAGACATTAAACTGAAGTGTCTCAGAGTTTATTCATTTGAATCAGACCATACTTTGTGAAGGGATAACAAATTGTTAGAACATAGGTTTGGTTTTTGTTTGTTTTGTTTTTTTTTTACTTCAGCACAGTTGACATTTTGGCCCAGACAGTTCTTTGTTGTGCGTAGCGGAATGGTTAGTGGCATCCCTGGCCTGGAGTCATTAGATACAAGTATCAGTTCCACAGTTTTGATCACCAACAATGTCTCTGGACATTGATCACTATCTCCTAGGGCACAAAATCATCTCCCAGTTGAGAAGTAGCATCTTAACCAAAAGGCTTGTGTAACCTGTGTGTAGACTACTAGCAGAGAAAGAACTAGGGAAGAGAAAGAGGTTGCTAGTACTTGGAACCTGGAAAAGTAGGGATTTCTTTTTAATCTTATATATTCCTTTCAAGGGGTCTCAGCAAGCATCTCCTTTGACTAGTTCCAGTAAGACTTCAACCCGCCTTCAGACTGATAAGCTGGATTCTGAAGACAACCCTTTATTTTATAGGAAAAAATCTGGATCCTGACAGTTTTAGTAACTTGCCAACTCTATCATTTAGGTTTTCTACCGCCTTCAACATACTTAAGGAAACTCACTGATGACAGACATGCCATAGCTTTCCATTTTCAAATTCAGCAAAGGTGAAAATCTCCTAACCTCTCCTGTCAAGTATCAGTCTCTTAATCTTGAATGCAGCATGCCTCCAAAAGGGCCCTGGTTATTTGAATCCTGGAATGGGAGGGAACTTTGCTTAACTTTGAAATGGGGAATATATAGAGGTAGTATTTAGGAAAAAAAAAAATTAACCACAGATGTTTTTGTTTGTGTCATTTGTTGTTCTGTATATTTCTGTGCTATCTTTTCTAAAACAATATGAAGTGTGAAAAGCAAGGCTTAAAGAACCACACACACAAATCAAAGAGGGGCCTAGGGTGAGGATATGGCAGAAGTTTGACTAGTAAAAGAGAAATGCACTTGGGACCTCTGATTTGAACTGCTCCTTGGATGTCTCTGAAGGGAGAGTCTGAGGAACTTAAGAATGGATTTTAGGACTTCAGGCTGAAGACATTAAACTGAAGTGTCTCAGAGTTTATTCATTTGAATCAGACCATACTTTGTGAAGGGATAACAAATTGTTAGAACATAGGTTTGGTTTTTGTTTGTTTTGTTTTTTTTTTACTTCAGCACAGTTGACATTTTGGCCCAGACAGTTCTTTGTTGTGCGTAGCGGAATGGTTAGTGGCATCCCTGGCCTGGAGTCATTAGATACAAGTATCAGTTCCACAGTTTTGATCACCAACAATGTCTCTGGACATTGATCACTATCTCCTAGGGCACAAAATCATCTCCCAGTTGAGAAGTAGCATCTTAACCAAAAGGCTTGTGTAACCTGTGTGTAGACTACTAGCAGAGAAAGAACTAGGGAAGAGAAAGAGGTTGCTAGTACTTGGAACCTGGAAAAGTAGGGATTTCTTTTTAATCTTATATATTCCTTTCAAGGGGTCTCAGCAAGCATCTCCTTTGAGCATTTCCTCTTCATTTCAAAAATGACATCAGCAGCTCCCATGAGAAGGGCTCCTCCTAATGGATGTGCTATTATCAATCCTTCCATCTCCAAAAACTAAGATTGTGCTCCTTGTGCAAGAATATACCAGCGGGCTTCCCTTGGTGGTCCAGTGGGTAAGGACACTGTCTTGCAGTGCAAGGGGTGCCGGTTCGATCCCTGGCCTGGGAAGATCCCACGTGCCATGGAGTGGCTGGACTGATGTGTCCAATTACCAAGCCGGAGCTCTGGAGCGCATGCACCCAGAGCCGGCGAACAAAGACAGATGAAAATGGAGAAATGAAAGACCAATAGAAGTGGCCCGCCCACTCCTCTCCCTCCCCAACCCGACCCCCGCCCAAAATAAATAAATAAATAAATCTTTAAAAAAAAAAAAGAAAAAAGAATATACCAGCAACTTCCAACCCTTATTCCCTGCCACAAATACACCGAAAAAGTTCAACCATCCCACAAATGAAGCAGTTTGGAAGAGCTGTTCCACATGAGGGCTGTTCAATTAAAAAACAACCTGGAACAAGGAAAAAGTTCCAACAAGGAAAAGTGCAAGCTCCCGTGATCCCTCCATTTAGAAACAGGTTCTAGCTCACTCGCTCTCTCAGCTGTGTTTGACTCTTTGCAACTCTAGGGACTGCAGCCCAACAGACTCTTCAGTCCATGGGATGTTTCCTGGTAAGAACACTGGGATGGGTTCCCATTTCTCCTCCAGGGATCTTCTTGAAGCAAGGATCGAACTCATATCTCCTGCATCTCCTCTACTGGCAGGTGGGTTCAAATGAGGGGCCTGTTGGATACAAGTATCAGTTCCACAGTTTTGATCACCAACAATGTCTCTGGACATTGATCACTATCTCCTAGGGCACAAAATCATCTCCCAGTTGAGAAGTAGCATCTTAACCAAAAGGCTTGTGTAACCTGTGTGTAGACTACTAGCAGAGAAAGAACTAGGGAAGAGAAAGAGGTTGCTAGTACTTGGAACCTGGAAAAGTAGGGATTTCTTTTTAATCTTATATATTCCTTTCAAGGGGTCTCAGCAAGCATCTCCTTTGAGCATTTCCTCTTCATTTCAAAAATGACATCAGCAGCTCCCATGAGAAGGGCTCCTCCTAATGGATGTGCTATTATCAATCCTTCCATCTCCAAAAACTAAGATTGTGCTCCTTGTGCAAGAATATACCAGCGGGCTTCCCTTGGTGGTCCAGTGGGTAAGGACACTGTCTTGCAGTGCAAGGGGTGCCGGTTCGATCCCTGGCCTGGGAAGATCCCACGTGCCATGGAGTGGCTGGACTGATGTGTCCAATTACCAAGCCGGAGCTCTGGAGCGCATGCACCCAGAGCCGGCGAACAAAGACAGATGAAAATGGAGAAATGAAAGACCAATAGAAGTGGCCCGCCCACTTCCCTCCCTCCCCAACCCGACCCCCGCCCAAAATAAATAAATAAATAAATCTTTAAAAAAAAAAAAGAAAAAAGAATATACCAGCAACTTCCAACCCTTATTCCCTGCCACAAATACACCGAAAAAGTTCAACCATCCCACAAATGAAGCAGTTTGGAAGAGCTGTTCCACATGAGGGCTGTTCAATTAAAAAACAACCTGGAACAAGGAAAAAGTTCCAACAAGGAAAAGTGCAAGCTCCCGTGATCCCTCCATTTAGAAACAGGTTCTAGCTCACTCGCTCTCTCAGCTGTGTTTGACTCTTTGCAACTCTAGGGACTGCAGCCCAACAGACTCTTCAGTCCATGGGATGTTTCCTGGTAAGAACACTGGGATGGGTTCCCATTTCTCCTCCAGGGATCTTCTTGAAGCAAGGATCGAACTCATATCTCCTGCATCTCCTCTACTGGCAGGTGGGTTCAAATGAGGGGCCGAGGTAGGTGAGAGATTAGTTGCCTGGAGTATTCCTTGCTTCCCTCCCAAACAGCACTGCTGTGCCCTCAGGAAGTCTCTGCATATGCTCATGTATCTGACTCTGAGAGATCTGTTT
Source organism: Tragulus kanchil (assembly GCA_022376925.1). NCBI lineage: Eukaryota > Metazoa > Chordata > Mammalia > Artiodactyla > Tragulidae > Tragulus > Tragulus kanchil. The sequence goes on from JAIOJX010000024.1 coordinate 131,439,553, forward strand.
TCTTGGCTCAAAGATTGAGAAAATCTCTTCCTCTGTCTCTCCTTACCTCCACTGTGGCACTACAGGGCCTGAGAACTCCAGTCATGTCTTAAATACCTTGCCTCTGAGGTGACATCCAGCCTAATAGTGGTAAAATTTCTAGAAGAAATTCCTTCTGTATTACTGGGTCTTTAAAAGTCCTGAACATCTCCACAAAGAATGCAGCTAAGCACCAAATCCTGGCAGGCGTCCACAAGTCTCAGGAGATGTTAGGGGCAGAATTCACTCATTAAATAACTATTTATTGGGTAATACCTGTATGCCAGGTATTCAGCTAGGTGCTAAAAAGAGACATGATCCTGGCTTGAGAAGATTACCACAAAGCAGAGAAAACTGATTAATAAAATGGTGTGATAGGGAAGCACAGGGTGCTTGCTATAAGAACACTTTCAACAGTGCAGACAGGGCTTATCAATGACGGTTAAGAATGGAAAGAATGGGCTTCCCTGGTGGTCCAGTGGGTAAAGAGTCCACCTTGCAGTGCAAGGGGCACCAGTTCGATCCCTGGCCCGGGAAGATCCCACGTGCCGTCGAACAGCTGGACCAGTGTGTCCAATTATGAGCCAGTGATCTGGAGCACATGTGCCCAGAGCCGGTGCTCTGCAATGAGAGAGGCCACTGCAATAGGAGGCCCACACAGGCCAAAGAATAAAGATGGATGAAATAAATAAATACAAAATCAATAAAAAGAGACCAAAATTAAATATATATATATATATATAATGTATATATATATATAATGTATGTGTATATATATATAATGTATATATATATATAATGTATGTGTGTATATATATATATATATATATATATATATATATATATATATATAACAGAATGGAAAGGATGATGAAGGGCTTTGGAACAGGTGGTTCAAGTCAACGTCATATGAACCCAAGGGCCAATCCTAATAACTCTAAAGGTAAAACAATAAATAATATGTTCCATCCAATGTGAGAGAGTAGGAAGCATGTATCACCAGGATTAATACTGAATAACAACACAAAAGGGTGCCGAATCTCATCAAGTCTCTGGATTTTTCCTACTTACAGGAAATATAGGGGTTAAAAGAACATGATAATTGACACCAAGAGGATGAACTCAGATAAATTCAGAATGAGATGATCTGCTCTAATTTTTCTTGGCTCAAAGATTGAGAAAATCTCTTCCTCTGTCTCTCCTTACCTCCACTGTGGCACTACAGGGCCTGAGAACTCCAGTCATGTCTTAAATACCTTGCCTCTGAGGTGACATCCAGCCTAATAGTGGTAAAATTTCTAGAAGAAATTCCTTCTGTATTACTGGGTCTTTAAAAGTCCTGAACATCTCCACAAAGAATGCAGCTAAGCACCAAATCCTGGCAGGCGTCCACAAGTCTCAGGAGATGTTAGGGCAGAATTCACTCATTAAATAAATATTTATTGGGAAATACCTGTATGCCAGGTATCCAGCTAGGTGCTAAAAAGAGACATGATCCTGGCTTGAGAAGATTACCACAAAGCAGAGAAAACTGATTAATAAAATGGTGTGATAGGGAAGCACAGGGTGCTTGCTATAAGAACACTTTCAACAGTGCAGACAGGGCTTATCAATGACGGTTAAGAATGGAAAGAATGGGCTTCCCTGGTGGTCCAGTGGGTAAAGAGTCCACCTTGCAGTGCAAGGGGCACCAGTTCGATCCCTGGCCCGGGAAGATCCCACGTGCCGTCGAACAGCTGGACCAGTGTGTCCAATTATGAGCCAGTGATCTGGAGCACATGTGCCCAGAGCCGGTGCTCTGCAATGAGAGAGGCCACTGCAATAGGAGGCCCACACAGGCCAAAGAATAAAGATGGATGAAATAAATAAATACAAAATCAATAAAAAGAGACCAAAATTAAATATATATATATATATATAATGTATATATATATATAATGTATGTGTATATATATATAATGTATATATATATATAATGTATGTGTGTATATATATATATATATATATATATATATATATCAGAATGGAAAGGATGATGAAGGGCTTTGGAACAGGTGGTTCAAGTCAACGTCATATGAACCCAAGGGCCAATCCTAATAACTCTAAAGGTAAAACAATAAATAATATGTTCCATCCAATGTGAGAGAGTAGGAAGCATGTATCACCAGGATTAATACTGAATAACAACACAAAAGGGTGCCGAATCTCATCAAGTCTCTGGATTTTTCCTACTTACAGGAAATATAGGGGTTAAAAGAACATGATAATTGACACCAAGAGGATGAACTCAGATAAATTCAGAATGAGGGAAATTCTACAGAACAGATACCCCACTTTCTTCAACAAATAACTGGAATGAAACAGCAAAAAAAAAAAAAAAAAAAAAAAAAGAGGAGGAGCTCTTAGAGATTAAGAAGTTTAAGACATTAAGATACAAACCAAACAAATGTAACTTGTAGACCTGATTTAGACCATGAGTCAAGCAAACCAACTATAAAAAGGAAAAAAAAAAAGACATATTGGGGGCAATTATCTGAAATTAAACATGAACTAGGTATTATATGAGTTTTCCTGGTGGCTCAGATGATAAAGAATTTGCTTGCAATCTGGGAGACCTGGTTTCGATACCTGGGTTTGGAAGACCACCTGGCAAAGGGAAAGGCAACCCCCTCCAGTATTCTTGCCTGGAGAATTCCATGGACAGAGAAGGCTGGGGGGCTACAAGTCCATGGGGCCACAAAGAGTTGGACGTGACTGAGCAACTAACACTTTCACTTTTCAGATATTATATGATATTAAAGAATTATCATTAACTTTTTCAAGAATAATAACAGCATGGTGATTATGTTAATCTTAAAGGAAGAGTCTTTACATTAGAGATAGACAGGGAAGAGCTCACAGATGAAATCATACAGTATTTGAGTTGTCTAAAGCAGAATTACTTGTACAATTAAATAGTAAGTGAGGGCTTCCGTGGTGGTTCAGTGGGTAAAGAGTCCGCCTTGCAGTGCAAGGGGCGCCAGTTCAATTCCTGGCACAGGAAGATCCCATATGCAGCGGAGTGGCTGGACCAGTGTGTCTAATTAAGAGCCAGTGCTCTGAAGCGTATGCGCCCAGAGCCGGTGCTCTGCCAAGAGAGAGGACACTGCGGTGGGAGGGGCCCACACAGGCCAAATAACTAGGATGGATGAAAATAAATACATGAAGGACCAATAAAAGAGACCAAAATTAAACACACATACACACACACACACACACACACACACACAACAATGGCTGGGAATAAACTCTGATCTTACAAAAAAAAAAAGTAAGTGAAAGGAAAAAAGAAAATTTAGGGATCAAGTCTTTCTTATTTACCATTAACATGTAAGAGAACCCTCATTTAATCTAAGGTGTTTAGCAGAAGACTTGATTATAGAAACCAGATTCCAATGATGTAGAATATTACCGGGGAGGTTTTCTGGAGAGGAAGCAGAGAATCCAGGTAGGATGTGCTCTAAGACCTTGCTACTGAAAGAGTAGTCCATTACTTAGCAGCATCAGCATCTTCTGGCTTATTATAAATGGAAAACGTCAGGCCTACCTCAGATCCACAGAATCAGAGTCTTTTAACAAAATCCCCAGGTGATTCTTATGCATGTTAAAGTTTGAGACCCTCTGCTCTAAATGTAGGCTAACCTTTTTTGAAAGTTGCTTCATTATCCACCTCTGAGAGCTTCTAGTGACCAAATCTGAGATTTCATGCAGGATCCCCTGAGAGCAAAGATTTGTGTATTAATCTGTTGCAACACCTACACTGGTTCTCTTACTAATGGCTGATCCACCATCTATTCTTGGCCCTCAGCCACACAGCATCCTCCCTGCCATGCTTCCTAATTGGTAATCTGCCACCCATGACCTTGACCAGATGGTGTAACGCCTTGGGACCCCTGGCCTCATCAGCTGATTCCTCACTCAGGCAGAGCCACATTATAAAGTAGTGGGGGCTAGTGCCTGGAGCATCCATAGAGATGGATGGGCCCCCAAAGACTGTGGCATGCAATTAAAGAGAAAGAACTCTATTAAGTATTTTTATGAGAGGGCAAGGCCCTTTCCAGATAAGGGTCACCAGCCCTGTTATTCATCTAGTCGTGCTCTGTTCTCCACTTTTACATATGAAGAGATATGAGGAAGGCATAGGGCAGCTGTGGAGTGCTTCAAACCCATTCAGATAAGTGAGACTCTCTTTTGCCCTCTCCAAAGATGGGAAGAAAGGTTCATCTCCATTACTGTTATCTATCTTTTTGGACAGAGCCAACTTGGGGTCAGCATCTATGTCTACTATGTGGTTAATGTTTGTCCATGCACATGGCTGTTTAATGCATATTGATTCTGGAGACTGCTTTGACTAATAGGGTCTGAGGAATTTCACACTTAATATCCAAGTTGAGATGAAGCATGTGGTAGCCTTTCAGTTCTCTGGGAACTGACAACTTTCATGAAGTGTCTCAGAAGAATCAAGTCTTTCTTATTTACCATTAACATGTAAGAGAACCCTCATTTAATCTAAGGTGTTTAGCAGAAGACTTGATTATAGAAACCAGATTCCAATGATGTAGAATATTACCGGGGAGGTTTTCTGGAGAGGAAGCAGAGAATCCAGGTAGGATGTGCTCTAAGACCTTGCTACTGAAAGAGTAGTCCATTACTTAGCAGCATCAGCATCTTCTGGCTTATTATAAATGGAAAACGTCAGGCCTACCTCAGATCCACAGAATCAGAGTCTTTTAACAAAATCCCCAGGTGATTCTTATGCATGTTAAAGTTTGAGACCCTCTGCTCTAAATGTAGGCTAACCTTTTTTGAAAGTTGCTTCATTATCCACCTCTGAGAGCTTCTAGTGACCAAATCTGAGATTTCATGCAGGATCCCCTGAGAGCAAAGATTTGTGTATTAATCTGTTGCAACACCTACACTGGTTCTCTTACTAATGGCTGATCCACCATCTATTCTTGGCCCTCAGCCACACAGCATCCTCCCTGCCATGCTTCCTAATTGGTAATCTGCCACCCATGACCTTGACCAGATGGTGTAACGCCTTGGGACCCCTGGCCTCATCAGCTGATTCCTCACTCAGGCAGAGCCACATTATAAAGTAGTGGGGGCTAGTGCCTGGAGCATCCATAGAGATGGATGGGCCCCCAAAGACTGTGGCATGCAATTAAAGAGAAAGAACTCTATTAAGTATTTTTATGAGAGGGCAAGGCCCTTTCCAGATAAGGGTCACCAGCCCTGTTATTCATCTAGTCGTGCTCTGTTCTCCACTTTTACATATGAAGAGATATGAGGAAGGCATAGGGCAGCTGTGGAGTGCTTCAAACCCATTCAGATAAGTGAGACTCTCTTTTGCCCTCTCCAAAGATGGGAAGAAAGGTTCATCTCCATTACTGTTATCTATCTTTTTGGACAGAGCCAACTTGGGGTCAGCATCTATGTCTACTATGTGGTTAATGTTTGTCCATGCACATGGCTGTTTAATGCATATTGATTCTGGAGACTGCTTTGACTAATAGGGTCTGAGGAATTTCACACTTAATATCCAAGTTGAGATGAAGCATGTGGTAGCCTTTCAGTTCTCTGGGAACTGACAACTTTCATGAAGTGTCTCAGAAGAATTCCTTTCCACGTTTCCGACTGTTTGGCATTAGATTCACCCAACAGGTCCAAGTCTGACTCTTTTAGTGTTGCATCAGCTGCCCTGGGGTCAAGAATACAGAGCTGAGCTTGAGGGTAGTGGTTCAGGATGTAGGCTTTCAAGTTACATTTCTACATTGCTTGGGTTTAAATTCCAAGTTTGCTATTTACCAGCTGTGTAACACTGAAATTACTTATCCCCTCTCTGCCTCCATTTCCACGTGTAAACGGGGTATGATCCTGACTTCTGTCTCTCAGTTTTATTGTGAGGATTAGATGAGATAACATACACAGAGCACTGAGAACACTGCCTGGAACAGACTAAGTGGAACCCTATGGACTGTAGCCCACCACATGACTGAACTCAATTTCCCCTTCCCCTTCCCAGAAATCAGCAGTGGGCTTGAAAGTTCTAACCTCCTCATTATAATCCCATGCTTGGTGATTCTTTCATGATCAGTCTCTGCCTTTAAACTATTTAAGGTCCCTTCAAAAGTCATCTCATTAGCATAAATTCAGGTATGGTAAAAAGGGGGACTTACAGCTAATAAAGGACATTGTTATCACTCAGGAAATTTCAAGAAGTCTTAGAACTCTGTGCCAGGAACCAAAGACAAAGACCAGCTGTATTCTTTATTATATCATTCTTGACAAATGCTATGAGCACTTATGTTGGGCCAAATACTCTGGTAGGCATTGAGGAATAATCTACATATGCAATGTGTTGCAAGCTTAGAAGACAGTGCAATGAATCAGGATCACCCACCTTTGGTTCTCCATCATGACCACCCAATAGAACTATGCATATCTCAGGAGTTTTGCAAATCACAACTCTTTTGAGCTGCAGGGCACCTGAGACCTTACTGGAACAACTCAACTCCTTTTAGATGAGGAACTCAAGAGTTAGTTGGCCAAAAGGCTATATTTAGCCAGTGACACATGTCATGACCACCAATCTGAAGCTACTTCCATTCACCATGATTCATGGCATCAGAGACATGGGCACCTGTATCAAAAGTGGGAAGTAGATATTTAATGTCTTTTGAATTAAGGGCCTAGTCATCTTCCTCACTATATGACTCTTCCAATTGGATTGGAAGATGAACAAGACATGCTAGGGAGAGCTGCTGGCTTGAGGAACAGACTATCAGAGGATGCTTATTCTCCCTTCCCCTTCTCTTAAGTCAGACAACTCTCCTACCACCATCTTCTACCCCTGGAAGAAAGATTCTAATACTTTGGTGAGTCCGTTCCATTTAATACTTGGGGAAGCAGGCATCCACTAGGTATGAAGCATTATACTAGCTGCTGAGTATACAGAGTTGAGTAAGACTTGGTCTTATATGACATGTACATACACAACTTGAATGAAAAAAACAAATGTGATACCAAAGGCATAATATCCTGTCAAAATTCAGGGGAATAAGATTAATTGAGGTGAGAAGTTCCAGTGTAACTCTAGGTATTGACCCTACTGCTAATCTAATAGCCAATGAGGAAGGGTCAAGAAGTTAAAATTTGTAGAGTACCTGCCATGATACACAAATACACATTGTTTTATCAATATTTATCTTCAACCTCCTAAATTAGAGGTTTTCAAACAATTTTAATTATGTAAAACCAAGAAGAAACTACAATGAGATGGTAGGAGGGGTGCATTCACAATATAATCCAATTCCATGCCCCCAAGGTAGGCAACCCACAAACTGGAGAATAATTGTATCACAGAAATTCTCCCACAGAAGAGTTCTGACCCCCACATCAAGCCACTCAACCTGGGGACCTAGCATTGGGAAGAGAAGCCCCCGGAGGATGTGGCTTTGAAGGCCAGCAGGGCTTGCTTGCAGGAACTCCTCAGGATGGGGAAAGAGACTCCACTTGTGGAGGACGCACACAAAATCAAGCATGCACCAGAACCAAGGGCAAAAGTAGTGACTTCATAGGAGCCTAGGCCAGACCTCCCAGCTGGTCTTGGAGGGTCTCCTGGGGAGGCAGGGGGTAGTGTGGCTCTCTCTTGGGTCATAAAGGCTGGTGATGGAAATATCAGAGTGTTCATCTGCTTGATCTTTGGCTGGAGTAGACATATTGCTTGGGTCTTTGGCACCAAAACCTGGCTCCACCCAACAGCCTGTGGGCTCCAGTGCTGGGATGCTTCAGGGCAAATCACCTATTAGTAGGCAGGCTGTCTAAAGACTTCCTGAACCTACAGCCACCTCTAGACATGCCCCTTGACACAGCTCTGTCCATCAGAGGGCCAAGACCCGGCTCCATCTACCAGCGGGCAAGCACCAGTCCCTCCCTCCAGAAAACCTGCACAAGCCTCAAGACCAGCTTTACCCATCAAGGAGCAGACACCAGAAGCAAGAAACATACAATATCACATCCTGAAGAACTGAGTCCACAAACACAGGTCAGAACCTACCCTGGGACCTGCTGGTCCCTTGGCCTTGCGAGATGAGAGGGAAGTGTACCCTTGGGACACATAAGACATCCCCTAGAGAGGGCCACTTCTCCAAGGCCAAGACATGTAACTAATCTTCCAAATACATGAAAATGCAAACAGAAACTTAAACAAGATGAGATAGCAGAGGAACATGTTCTAGACGAAGGAATATGATAAAACCATAGAACAACTAAGTGACATGGAGGTAGGCAACCTACCTGAGAAAGACTTCAGAGTAATAATCATAAAGACAATCCAAGAACTCGGGAAAAGAATGGAGGCACAGAGCCAGAAGTTACAAGAAGTTTTTAATTTTGATGATGTACCCTAATTTATGAAACATTTTGATTGGGTCATTCATATAACCATTCACACTTTAAAGAGTCTTGGTAATTTCTAACTTGGGGTTGACTTTTTTTTTTTTAACATTTTATTTATTTATTTTTAGCCACTCTGGGTTTTCGCTGCTGCTGCAGGCTCCTCCAGTTGCAGGGAATAGGGGCTACTCTCTAGTTGAGGTGAGCAGGCTTCTTGTTGCAGTGACTTCTCTTGTTGTGAAACTCAGGCTCCAGGGCACATGGGCTTCAGTAGTTACAACACATGGGCTCAATAGTTGCAGCTCCAAGGCTCTAGAGCACAGGCTCAACAGTTGTGGCTCAGGAGCTTAGTTGCTCCATTGTACACGGGTTCTTCTCAGATCAGGGATCAAACCCGTGTCTCCTGCACTGGCAGGTGAATTCTTCACCACTGAGTCACCAGGGAAGCCCGGGGCTGACTTTTTATGAGAGCTAAAATGTTGGTTTTACTTATACCCCCTAATGTGACTGACAGAGTTTAAGAGCAAAGGAGTGACCCTGTCCTTCCCTGTCTGCTTCAGTCTGCAGTTACTATGCCGGAATCTCTTAAGGCCACTCCTTTCATGACACAGCTCTGTCCATCAGAGGCCAAGCCCCCAAGGGACACCAGTCCCTCCCTCCAGGAAACCTGCACAAGCCTCAAGACCAGTTTCCCATAGGAGCAGACACCAGAAGCAAGAAACATACAATATCACATCCTGAAGAACTGAGTCCACAAACACAGGTCAGAACCTACCCTGGGACCTGCTGGTCCCTTGGCCTTGCGAGATGAGAGGGAAGTGTACCCTTGGGACACATAAGACATCCCCTAGAGAGGGCCACTTCTCCAAGGCCAAGACATGTAACTAATCTTCCAAATACATGAAAATGCAAACAGAAACTTAAACAAGATGAGATAGCAGAGGAACATGTTCTAGACGAAGGAATATGATAAAACCATAGAACAACTAAGTGACATGGAGGTAGGCAACCTACCTGAGAAAGACTTCAGAGTAATAATCATAAAGACAATCCAAGAACTCGGAAAAGAATGGAGGCACAGAGCCAGAAGTTACAAGAAGTTTTTAATTTTGATGATGTACCCTAATTTATGAAACATTTTGATTGGGTCATTCATATAACCATTCACACTTTAAAGAGTCTTGGTAATTTCTAACTTGGGGTTGACTTTTTTTTTTTTAACATTTTATTTATTTATTTTTAGCCACTCTGGGTTTTCGCTGCTGCTGCAGGCTCCTCCAGTTGCAGGGAATAGGGGCTACTCTCTAGTTGAGGTGAGCAGGCTTCTTGTTGCAGTGACTTCTCTTGTTGTGAAACTCAGGCTCCAGGGCACATGGGCTTCAGTAGTTACAACACATGGGCTCAATAGTTGCAGCTCCAAGGCTCTAGAGCACAGGCTCAACAGTTGTGGCTCAGGAGCTTAGTTGCTCCATTGTACACGGGTTCTTCTCAGATCAGGGATCAAACCCGTGTCTCCTGCACTGGCAGGTGAATTCTTCACCACTGAGTCACCAGGGAAGCCCGGGGCTGACTTTTTATGAGAGCTAAAATGTTGGTTTTACTTATACCCCCTAATGTGACTGACAGAGTTTAAGAGCAAAGGAGTGACCCTGTCCTTCCCCTGTCTGCTTCAGTCTGCAGTTACTATGCCGGAATCTCTTAAGGCCACTCCTTCATCTAGTGATGAAGAGTGTGGTTAAATCATATACAGACCAAGCTTCCCTGGTGGTCCAGTGGGTAAGGACACCGCCTTGCAGTGCAAGGGGCGCTGGTTCGATCCCTGGCCTGGGAAGATCCCACGTGCCACGGTACGGCTGGACTGATGTGTCCAACTACTGAGTCAGAGCTCTGGAGCGCATGCGTCCAGAGCTGGTGCTCTGCAGCAAGAGAGGCCACTGCGATGGGAGGCCCACACAGGCTAAAGAACAAAGATGGATGAAAGCAAGTAAATGAAGACCAACAGAAGTGGCCAAAAAAAAAAAAAAAAAATCATATACAGACCATAAGCACTCCTGCCATAGTGATATGCTCACTTCTGTCCTGTCTACCACATCCAACACCTCCTTGTCACCCTCAGGATGAATACCCAAGCCTCAAAACTGGCAGACCACACTTTCCACTCCCTCGCAAGCACCTGGATGCCAGCCTTTCCAAATTACTGGCAGCCTCTGTTCAGTTTCTCACAGTGAGTCTTTATGGAATGCATGGGGGTACCTGGGCATTTAAGTCAAATGCTCCGAAAACAACAACTCTTCCAAACGTATATACATCTTTCAATAATGGCGGAGAGAAGGGGTTCAATTTACTTGTATGACCACCTTCTTATGGACAACAACCATAAAACCCAACAAAACACTATTTGTGTGCATGCTCAGTCTTTTCAGTCATGTCTGACTCTGTGACTCTATGGACTGCAGCCTGCCAGACTTCTCTACCATGGGATTCTCCAGACAAGAATTCTCCTGGGGTGGGTTGCCATGTCTTCCTTCCACGGGATCTTCCCAACCCAGCGATAAAACCTGTGTCTCCTACATATCCTTCATTTCAGGTGGATTCTTTACCTTCTGAGCCACCAGGGAAATGCCAAAAAATTCCTAAAAGGTACCCAAAAGTGTATGGTTGGGAGCTGGGGCTGGGAATTTCTTGTAATAATTATTAATTCCATATATACTTGTCTCTTGTGACTTAGTGTGGACGGCATCATAATAGTCACCCAACAATTAGCCTTGACCAATTTTTTTTTTTTAAAGATTTCTTTATTTATTTTTGGTGGGGGTCGGGTTGAGGAGGGAGGGGAGTGGGTGGGCCACTTCTATTGGTCTTTCATTTCTCTATTTTCAACTGTCTTTGTTCTTTGGCTCCTGTGGGCCTCCCATCGCAGTGGCGTCTGTCGTTGCAGAGCACCAGCTCTGGGCGCATGCGCTCCAGAGCTCGGGCTAGGTCATTGGACACATTGGTCCAGCCGCTCCGGCACGTGGGATCTTCCCAGGCCAGCGATCGAACCGGCGCCCCTTGCACTGCAAGGTGGTGTCCTTACCCACTGGACCACCAGGGGAAGCCCTGCCTTGACCACTTTTTCCTTTAAATGTACAATCTTTAACAGCTTTATTATCTTTTAAGTACAGTTTCTATTCTCCCCAGAGCAAGACTTTACATCAGGTGCACAACTCTAGCTTTCAGATCAAGAACCATGGCAAAACAGAATTCTGTTCACCAGAAATTTATTTTTGTAGCCAAGCCTGTCAGAACTCATCTATTCTGTAAAGTAGGTATAATTATATGCCTCTTTTCCTTTAGGGATAGAGGAGGAGATGGAGTAGACAAATCCATTCAGCTCAACAGTTATTAATGTTCTGAATTACGTTCTCTGTGGATTATAAAGGGTGCTTTTATTCTGGACCAACACTGACCAATGTAACCAGGGAATAAAAACTCATTTTAAAATTACTCCAAGTAAAAATAAATTAATGTTAGTGATTAAGTTTTGGAATAACTCTGTGACTCTATGGACTGCAGCCTGCCAGACTTCTCTACCATGGGATTCTCCAGACAAGAATTCTCCTGGGGTGGGTTGCCATGTCTTCCTTCCACGGGATCTTCCCAACCCAGCGATAAAACCTGTGTCTCCTACATATCCTTCATTTCAGGTGGATTCTTTACCTTCTGAGCCACCAGGGAAATGCCAAAAAATTCCTAAAAGGTACCCAAAAGTGTATGGTTGGGAGCTGGGGCTGGGAATTTCTTGTAATAATTATTAATTCCATATATACTTGTCTCTTGTGACTTAGTGTGGACGGCATCATAATAGTCACCCAACAATTAGCCTTGACCAATTTTTTTTTTTTAAAGATTTCTTTATTTATTTTTGGTGGGGGTCGGGTTGAGGAGGGAGGGGAGTGGGTGGGCCACTTCTATTGGTCTTTCATTTCTCTATTTTCAACTGTCTTTGTTCTTTGGCTCCTGTGGGCCTCCCATCGCAGTGGCGTCTGTCGTTGCAGAGCACCAGCTCTGGGCGCATGCGCTCCAGAGCTCGGGCTAGGTCATTGGACACATTGGTCCAGCCGCTCCGGCACGTGGGATCTTCCCAGGCCAGCGATCGAACCGGCGCCCCTTGCACTGCAAGGTGGTGTCCTTACCCACTGGACCACCAGGGGAAGCCCTGCCTTGACCACTTTTTCCTTTAAATGTACAATCTTTAACAGCTTTATTATCTTTTAAGTACAGTTTCTATTCTCCCCAGAGCAAGACTTTACATCAGGTGCACAACTCTAGCTTTCAGATCAAGAACCATGGCAAAACAGAATTCTGTTCACCAGAAATTTATTTTTGTAGCCAAGCCTGTCAGAACTCATCTATTCTGTAAAGTAGGTATAATTATATGCCTCTTTTCCTTTAGGGATAGAGGAGGGAGATGGAGTAGACAAATCCATTCAGCTCAACAGTTATTAATGTTCTGAATTACGTTCTCTGTGGATTATAAAGGGTGTGCTTTTTATTCTGGACCAACACTGACCAATGTAACCAGGGAATAAAAACTCATTTTAAAATTACTCCAAGTAAAAAATAAATAATGAGGGGAATGCATTGTAGAAAAGAATAATATGATGCAGGTGAAAGCCAGATAATACAGTTTTGATCAATCACCACTCTAGACTGTCTTTTTCCTGCTTTTCCTTCCATTTACATGCATAATTGAAAGTTGTCTACATGATGAAAAGTAGCACTTATGAAAAAATACTGCCACCAAATACTGCCACCAAGATGATCAAAATTTGTTAAACATGTGCCTTTCCTACTCGGGAGGCTCCCTTCTTGAGAGATTTCTCTTGTTTTCAGAGTCTGTGCCTCCTTAGATTTTAGGCATGACTTGCCTTTCACATTGATGCACCTTCGAGTGGGTTCATTAGCTCTCTATGCCTTAGTGTGTCCCAGTGATCTCTAATAACATTTCCTAATAAAATTTACTTGAACAGTTGCAACTCCTAGAAGATTCTAAAATGACAGGTTTTTCTTCTTTTTTTCTTATTGGATATAATTGCTTTACAATATAGTGTTAATTTCTGTTGTATGACAAAGTGAATCAGTTCTACGTATACATATACCCCCCTCCTACCAGAGCCTCCCTCCTCCTTCCCCAATCCCATCCTTCTAGGTTCAGATTTCTTAATGTTCACATTTTCTTTTTATTTTCCACTTCCTTTCTCTTTTCATCCTTTGGAGAATATTTTGAAGATGTGGTCTCCTTCCTTTCTTAAATATATAGTGACCTACACAGCTTTGGTGGTCCATGACCCTCTCCTTCCCTTTCTTACTTTCCTTGTCTTACTTTCCTCGGAGCAATGGCATCCAAGCTTACTCAAGAAGAGAAGACAGACTTCATTTCGTAAAATTTGAAATACAGTTAAAAGAAAATTGTTGGATGGCAAATTAGCTTTCCCCACTGTGGTAAGAACATCCAACAGCTCATGCCTGGAATTAGTGGGGTAATATCCAGTAAGGTTTTCTGATGTCTCAGAGCATCAGCAAACCTTGTAGAAAAATCCTTGAAGATGTCTCCTTGGTATTCTACGAGTCATCTCTAGGAGCCAGCCAACCTCAAAGAACTTAAGTTCTTAGATCCGGGAAAACACCCTGACCAATGTAACCAGGGAATAAAAACTCATTTTAAAATTACTCCAAGTAAAAAATAAATAATGAGGGGAATGCATTGTAGAAAAGAATAATATGATGCAGGTGAAAGCCAGATAATACAGTTTTGATCAATCACCACTCTAGACTGTCTTTTTCCTGCTTTTCCTTCCATTTACATGCATAATTGAAAGTTGTCTACATGATGAAAAGTAGCACTTATGAAAAAATACTGCCACCAAATACTGCCACCAAGATGATCAAAATTTGTTAAACATGTGCCTTTCCTACTCGGGAGGCTCCCTTCTTGAGAGATTTCTCTTGTTTTCAGAGTCTGTGCCTCCTTAGATTTTAGGCATGACTTGCCTTTCACATTGATGCACCTTCGAGTGGGTTCATTAGCTCTCTATGCCTTAGTGTGTCCCAGTGATCTCTAATAACATTTCCTAATAAAATTTACTTGAACAGTTGCAACTCCTAGAAGATTCTAAAATGACAGGTTTTTCTTCTTTTTTTCTTATTGGATATAATTGCTTTACAATATAGTGTTAATTTCTGTTGTATGACAAAGTGAATCAGTTCTACGTATACATATACCCCCCTCCTACCAGAGCCTCCCTCCTCCTTCCCCAATCCCATCCTTCTAGGTTCAGATTTCTTAATGTTCACATTTTCTTTTTATTTTCCACTTCCTTTCTCTTTTCATCCTTTGGAGAATATTTTGAAGATGTGGTCTCCTTCCTTTCTTAAATATATAGTGACCTACACAGCTTTGGTGGTCCATGACCCTCTCCTTCCCTTTCTTACTTTCCTTGTCTTACTTTCCTCGGAGCAATGGCATCCAAGCTTACTCAAGAAGAGAAGACAGACTTCATTTCGTAAAATTTGAAATACAGTTAAAAGAAAATTGTTGGATGGCAAATTAGCTTTCCCCACTGTGGTAAGAACATCCAACAGCTCATGCCTGGAATTAGTGGGGTAATATCCAGTAAGGTTTTCTGATGTCTCAGAGCATCAGCAAACCTTGTAGAAAAATCCCTTGAAGATGTCTCCTTGGTATTCTACGAGTCATCTCTAGGAGCCAGCCAACCTCAAAGAACTGTTCTGGGGAGAGTTCTTAGACCTTCCAGAGAGATGCTTGCCAGACTTCTGTTGATAGCCTATTGACCCAAAGGGCAGTGGGCAATCTGGTTTTTTGTCCACCACTGGAAATTCCAATATTTTCATGGACTCTTTAGGAAGACTGGGAGGTGCCTTCTTTTACTCCATTTGTGACCATATTAATTACTAGGACCTTGACCTTGATGCAAAGTAAGTGAAAACTGCTCTTCTACAACTCCCCACACAGGTGGGTTACTCTGCAGATTTCACTACAGCCAAAGTGCTTCTATCCCCCTTGCATGTTTTCCATTTTTAAATCTAGACTTACAAATGCAGTCATTGAAGAAAAAAAAAAAAACTAGCCTTTGGGCCTAATGTATTTTTTTTAATAATGATTTTTTTTTTAATGGAACCTACATTGGCCTGACTTCCTTTTGTCTGAATAAAAGCTCTAACACAGTATAAAAGGGTTGCATGTGCTGAAATGTTGCCCAAGGATATGTGTTATTATTCCTCCCCCCTTGACCAGCAGGGTCTCAGTTCTCTTTCCCTTTCAGCCTTTTGTTTGAACAGATGGGATTGGGGAAGCAAGGGAAAGAAAGCCATTCTGTTCTCATTAACTCTTCCCATACATAAACACAAACCTGGGCTTCTGGGACTTAGAAACGGGACAGCTCCCACTCCATCGCCACTGAGACCTGGTGTGCCGAAATACAAAGAAAGCCTGGCTGAGGACCCACATCACCATTTCAATGAGACGGCTCACCAGCAAGATTACATTTATATATGTTTTTATAAACACATTCACAAAAACATGTGCCTATATAATACACAACACTGGCAAACTTTACCCATTTAGAATAAATCTGTCTACTATGCATACTATCTAGCATATATTATTTTCATGAATCCCTTTATTATGTATAACGACATCTTAAGAATACAAATAACGTATCTGTGATGAGAGATAAAGGTATTCTGTGGACTATAAAATTTTTTCCTTTTATCTTCTCTCTATATAATAGAGTTAAAATATATAGAGAATAGTGGCCTTCTTACTATTTCATGCTCTTTTGATCAGTTGTAACGCAAGAAATATTATTAAGGCTTCTAGTTTGGACGGTCTTGTTTGTTAAAGTGCTTCTGGCCAAGAAAAATGTCACAAAAACTTTTGAAAAACATGGTCCAAATATTGAAGGCTCTTCCTTTAGGGGTCCTCATAAAAGTGAAAAGACATACTTTTATATGTCATACATATATATATACACACTATAAAATATATATAAATATATACATTTTGTATTTATAATATGTATATACACATAAATATTATATATATGTTCTATTATACCTTTCACTTTCCCTCAGTATCTGTATATCTACAGTATACATATGTGTATATGTGTGTATATATATATATGTGTGTGTGGGGGGGTATTTGTGTGTGTATATATATAAACACATATTGAGAGAAGGTGAAAGGTATTACAGAACTAGGTAAGGGTGCTTCCCTTGGTGAGCAAATTCTGAGAAGTGCTATCTTTTGTCTGGATGCTGGATGAGGAAGCGGTCTGGCCTATTTGCCAGATGATATTTGCTTTCAAATCTCTGTCCAGCCTCATTACCATGGTAAGGATACTGAGGCAAAGATAAACAGAGCCTGAAAAGATGTCTTCTCATGGCCAGATGCTATCACCTGAGCTTTGGACTCTATGAGCTCCACGTCTCGGGAGGGCAAGGGGAAAAAAACAACTGTCCAGGAACAGATGGATTCAACTTTCCCAACACAGGATAGACTGAGAATGCAGTCCCAGAGGAGAGAGATGCTGCTTTTATTCTTCCAGGGCCTCAACAAGTGTGGGACATGCAGGATAAAAATGCAATGGATAAAACTACGGTGACTGTAAAAAGACAAGTGGGTGCTGGGGGCTGGGAAGGAAGGAGAGACGAACAGGCAGAGCATAGAGGATGTTTAGGGCAGGGAAACTATCCTGTATGACATCCTAACGTATGATGTCAAATATGTTTGTCAAAACCATAAAAGTAATGTACACCACCAAGAGTGACGCCTAATATAGACTCTGGGCTTCGGGTGACCACGACGGGTAAAAAATACGATCTGTGATGAGAGATAAAGGTATTCTGTGGACTATAAAATTTTTTCCTTTTATCTTCTCTCTATATAATAGAGTTAAAATATATAGAGAATAGTGGCCTTCTTACTATTTCATGCTCTTTTGATCAGTTGTAACGCAAGAAATATTATTAAGGCTTCTAGTTTGGACGGTCTTGTTTGTTAAAGTGCTTCTGGCCAAGAAAAATGTCACAAAAACTTTTGAAAAACATGGTCCAAATATTGAAGGCTCTTCCTTTAGGGGTCCTCATAAAAGTGAAAAGACATACTTTTATATGTCATACATATATATATACACACTATAAAATATATATAAATATATACATTTTGTATTTATAATATGTATATACACATAAATATTATATATATGTTCTATTATACCTTTCACTTTCCCTCAGTATCTGTATATCTACAGTATACATATGTGTATATGTGTGTATATATATATATGTGTGTGTGGGGGGGTATTTGTGTGTGTATATATATAAACACATATTGAGAGAAGGTGAAAGGTATTACAGAACTAGGTAAGGGTGCTTCCCTTGGTGAGCAAATTCTGAGAAGTGCTATCTTTTGTCTGGATGCTGGATGAGGAAGCGGTCTGGCCTATTTGCCAGATGATATTTGCTTTCAAATCTCTGTCCAGCCTCATTACCATGGTAAGGATACTGAGGCAAAGATAAACAGAGCCTGAAAAGATGTCTTCTCATGGCCAGATGCTATCACCTGAGCTTTGGACTCTATGAGCTCCACGTCTCGGGAGGGCAAGGGGAAAAAAACAACTGTCCAGGAACAGATGGATTCAACTTTCCCAACACAGGATAGACTGAGAATGCAGTCCCAGAGGAGAGAGATGCTGCTTTTATTCTTCCAGGGCCTCAACAAGTGTGGGACATGCAGGATAAAAATGCAATGGATAAAACTACGGTGACTGTAAAAAGACAAGTGGGTGCTGGGGGCTGGGAAGGAAGGAGAGACGAACAGGCAGAGCATAGAGGATGTTTAGGGCAGGGAAACTATCCTGTATGACATCCTAACGTATGATGTCAAATATGTTTGTCAAAACCATAAAAGTAATGTACACCACCAAGAGTGACGCCTAATATAGACTCTGGGCTTCGGGTGACCACGACGTGTCAGTGCAGGTTCATGGGTTGTAACGAGTTTAGCTCTCTGGTGGGGATGTGGATGACGGGGGAGCTCTCTGTGGAGGAGGTGGAGGGAATGTGGGAAATCCTGGACCTTCCACTTCATTTTACTGTGAACTTCAAACTGCTCTAAAAACTAAAGTCTATTTTGAAAAGAATTTAAAGAGCTTATTAAAAAAAAAAAAGATCACTATGGCACCTCTCTAGGTAGGATCTCCAAACACGGGAATATTTGGCCAAAAGACAAAAGCATTTCTAGGTGATAAACAATCCTTTGTAGGCCTGTCAAATACTTCCTTGGAGCTTATTATAAACACAAGTGTTTCAGTTACCTTTTTTTTTTTAACATCTAAAGAAACGGGAACACAAAATGCTCTAAGCCTGAGTTTGTGACAAAAAGAGAAATCTAATGAAATCTTTATTCATTATTTGCGATTGTTAATTCAAGAACACAGGACTGCAAAAAATGTTGAAAATAAAGCATTTCATCAATTCTCTAGATCACTCAAAATATGCTGATATTTAGTAACTTCTCAGGGAAGAAAAAGGGCTCTGTTATATACCATAATTGTGTTCTGCTGTATAGGGAGGAAAAACCCACAGATTTGGACTTTAAGTAGAAAATCTTGGGATATCTTTCAACATTTTTGTTTTCAAAATCAGTTTAGATTGACTAGGCTGAAGACAGAGAGAGATGACTATAAATTGGCCAAACAACTGCAGGAAAAAAAAAAGGGTAGTGATAAAAGGCGGCCAATCCCAAGGGGAGTTGTCTGGCAGGGCCCTGCAGGGGTCAGCCCTGGGTTTAGTCCTGTTTAATATTTTTATTACCAACCTGAAGGGGGAGGGGAGACTGCATAAAAATGAAACCCGCAGATGGCTACTCATTACGGAGGATTTGCAGACCCCAGGAAGAGCAGGATGAAATTCAGAGGTTCATTTGGAGAGGTGGTTGGAAAAAGACAAAGAAGGCTGGAAAGCAGTGAAATGATGAAGCCAAGGGCAGGAACTCCAGGGCCGTGGATAAAAGGCATCTCAGGCTGCAGGAATTCTGAAAGTGTCCTGGCAACAGTCAGTCTTACACAAGTAACCCCTGTTTGTTGAGGAACACGCACAGTTTTCAGAATTTGGCCTGGCAAGGTAAAGGTCTATGAGATTGTCTTCAGATGGCTGGATTTGATCCTAGAAAGACAAAGGGGATTTAATTCATAATTGTAGGTGCTCCTGCTAAGGGGTGACTTAAGGCGTACAAATGGTTGAGAAGATCAGGATGTAGTCAAGTCTCTGCCCCTCTTGGCTGTGCACGGCAGTGTCCTGTCCTCAGCTCCTGTCACTGTGTAGCTCTGGCTTCCTTAGAGGCACAGTAAGCACAAAGCTTCTCCCAGGAAGAGCCCTATCCACCCCCCTGACCTCCCCTTCTCAATGGCCCATTCCTAGTTTGAATGGCCTCGAAATTTCTACAAGTATTTCTATGGCCTTCCTTATTCACTCAATAGCGAAGTCACTATCCACTGATCAGACATTCCTTTTGCTTTGAATCCTCCATGGCTCACCACTGCCTGGAGAAAAATTGGCCTGGGATTCTGGGTATCTCCCAAAGAGCCCATAGGTTACCACAGAATCCCTGAATCAGACCGATCGGCTTCAAACTGCATGACTCAGAAATGCCTATTGTTTGGGGATGGTAGTGATATCAGCCTTGTAGTGTTCTGAGGATTAAATGAGGTGAACGTATCTCCTTGTGCCTGGTGCATCCTAAGTGTTCATGATGCCAGCCCCAACTTTCCATCTGACAGTTATTCTCAATCCAGTCTCAAACCCATTTTATTAAAGGATCTTTTAAAAGTTATCTTCCTTGAATAAAGAAGATAGAATGTTAGTCACGAAAAGAATGAAATGATGCCATTTGCAGCAACATGAATGGATCTAGAGATGATCATACTAAGCGAAGTAAGTCAGACAAATACCGTATGACATCACTTACATGCGAAATCTAAAATATGACACGAATAAACACATTTACAAAATGATAACTGACTCAGACATAGAGAACCAACTTGTGGTTGTCAAGGGAGAGGGGAGGAAAGGAGAGAAGCACTGGGAGGTTTGGGATTAGCAGGTGCCGACTATTATATATAGGATAGATAAAACACCAAGTCCTACTGGATAGCACAGGGAACTACATTTAGCATCCTGTGATAAACCATAATGGAAAAGAATACACACAAACACACACACACATAAAACTGAGTAACTCTGCAAATTAAACACAACTGTAAATCAACTGTATTCTAAAAATAAAAGGTACCTTGGTTCATCTATGACATGTGTTTTATCTATCAAAAATTAACATATCTAGGAAAAATACTTGATTTTTCACATAAAAGTGGTATTTTCTTATAAAGCATGATGACCTGCTCCATGTTTGTGAAGGTGCTGAAGTTGGTGAGCCTGTCTCCCTCACAGTGGACTAGCTGGTCATACAACATCCTTTACCTCTGCTCTCAGCCCAATTTCCCAGCTGCATTTTCACCCGTTTCCTTCCCCAGGTTCCTTCTAGTGTGTCTCACAGGCACATTTGATCCACTCATCCCAGATGGACCGCCTACCCAGGCTGTTTCTCCTCCTCACACCTCGGGTTTTCATGCCTCTGTGTTACACTGTTCCCTCTGTCCTCCCATCACTTCTTTACTTGGGGAAAAAAAAATCTCAGTTATTCTCTTTAACGCCCAATCAAGATGGTGCGTCTTCCGTGAAGCCTTCCCAGATCTATTCAGTTCTGTCATTATCTGAGAAAAGGAATCTCTTCTCGGGTTCCCATGACTGCAACTCCGCACACTGCGTATCTGTCTGCATCTCCGCTGTGAGAGTTCCTGGGGTCAGAACTGTGTCTTACTCAACCTACACCTCCAGTTCCTTGCACAGAAGTCCTCAGTCATCCTTTGTGGATGTTGTGGTCAAACATGTAAAATTCACGCATGCAAGGTCATTCTCGCGAGAGGAAGTTAAGACCTACACACACACACACCCCCAGGGGAAATCCAAGGAAGGCTTAAGAAAGGGGCAGACCTGAGGTCTGCAGAGAGAGGAGAGCCTGGTCTAATGAGGGACCAAGTAGCTTTGAAATTAACTGTGGAACCCGGAGCCCTTCGGCCCCTGGAATGGGGTCTGGGTGGGCCCCGGAGAAGCGGTGGAAGTGCGACTCCACAGTGCAGCTCCTCAGCTGGAGCCGCCTCCGTCCTCCAGCGCGGCAGCCGCCCGTCTGTGCGGGGACACACAGAGACTGCGCAATCAGGCTCAGCTGGCAATCAGGGAGCTGCCCAACAGACGCGAGGCGAAATTCCTTCCCTGTCCCAGACAAAATGGCCTTCTCGATGAGGCTTAAAACCAGGGACGGTGGAAAAAACAAAGGGAAGCAGCAGCTGCTACCAAACCCCTGACCAGCGGACGGCTCCCAGTCTGTCCCTATTCACCCGCGAACCCTCAAAAGCCAGGGCTGCTTGACAAGGGTCGGGCATTTCAGACCAAAGGTATTCAGTGACAAAGTCATCATGAGATGAGGAAAACCATGTATGCCCACCACGACAACAAAAGGGGCAGAACCACTTTCTGACTGCTGTCTCACCCAGGCCCAATTTCCCAGCTGCATTTTCACCCGTTTCCTTCCCCAGGTTCCTTCTAGTGTGTCTCACAGGCACATTTGATCCACTCATCCCAGATGGACCGCCTACCCAGGCTGTTTCTCCTCCTCACACCTCGGGTTTTCATGCCTCTGTGTTACACTGTTCCCTCTGTCCTCCCATCACTTCTTTACTTGGGGAAAAAAAAATCTCAGTTATTCTCTTTAACGCCCAATCAAGATGGTGCGTCTTCCGTGAAGCCTTCCCAGATCTATTCAGTTCTGTCATTATCTGAGAAAAGGAATCTCTTCTCGGGTTCCCATGACTGCAACTCCGCACACTGCGTATCTGTCTGCATCTCCGCTGTGAGAGTTCCTGGGGTCAGAACTGTGTCTTACTCAACCTACACCTCCAGTTCCTTGCACAGAAGTCCTCAGTCATCCTTTGTGGATGTTGTGGTCAAACATGTAAAATTCACGCATGCAAGGTCATTCTCGCGAGAGGAAGTTAAGACCTACACACACACACACCCCCAGGGGAAATCCAAGGAAGGCTTAAGAAAGGGGCAGACCTGAGGTCTGCAGAGAGAGGAGAGCCTGGTCTAATGAGGGACCAAGTAGCTTTGAAATTAACTGTGGAACCCGGAGCCCTTCGGCCCCTGGAATGGGGTCTGGGTGGGCCCCGGAGAAGCGGTGGAAGTGCGACTCCACAGTGCAGCTCCTCAGCTGGAGCCGCCTCCGCCTCCAGCGCGGCAGCCGCCCGTCTGTGCGGGGACACACAGAGACTGCGCAATCAGGCTCAGCTGGCAATCAGGGAGCTGCCCAACAGACGCGAGGCGAAATTCCTTCCCTGTCCCAGACAAAATGGCCTTCTCGATGAGGCTTAAAACCAGGGACGGTGGAAAAAACAAAGGGAAGCAGCAGCTGCTACCAAACCCCTGACCAGCGGACGGCTCCCAGTCTGTCCCTATTCACCCGCGAACCCTCAAAAGCCAGGGCTGCTTGACAAGGGTCGGGCATTTCAGACCAAAGGTATTCAGTGACAAAGTCATCATGAGATGAGGAAAACCATGTATGCCCACCACGACAACAAAAGGGGCAGAACCACTTTCCTGTCAACAGCTCTGATGCTTGCCAAGGTTGGCCAGGTAACCTCAGTGAGACAGTGGGCCTCAGTTTCCCTCTTTATTGAGTGAGAGGCAGGTGTCCTCACAACCATGCCAACAATGAGACCTTTCTTTGAGAGAAGGTTTTTCTGTCCCTGCATATGTGACCCTGAGGGACCGGAAGAAACCTTGTAATTATGGTCAGAACCATATAGTTCATGAGCTGTGGGATCAAAAGGTGCTAGAGAGGGCTTCCCCTGGTGGTCCAGTGGGTAAGGACACTGCCTTGCAGTGCAAGGGGCGCCGGTTCGATCCCTGGCCTGGGAAGATCCCACGTGCCACGGAGCGGCTGGACTGATGTGTCCAATCACCGAGCCGGAGCTCTGGAGCACATGTGCCCAGAGCCGGCGCTCTGCAACAACAGAGGCCACCGCGATGGGTGGCCCACAGGAGCCAAAGAACAAAGACGGATGAAAATAGAGAAATGAAAGACCAATAGAAGTGGCCCGCCCGCTCCCCTCCCTCCCCAACCCGACCCTCGCCCAAAATAAATAAAGAAATAAATCTTTAAAAAAAAATTTTTTTTTAAAAAGTGCTAGAGGAAGGAAAGAAAGTCTAGGAAATCAAATATTCCCCAAAAGACCAAAAAATTCCCCAGTACAGAGGTACTTCTGAGGGTCAGGAGAGACCAAAGGCTTCTGTAGTCAACTGATACTCACTAAGGCTCTGTGTGCCAGGTACACACGGGGCATGTAGTGTGCAGTGGTGAGAAAAAAAACAAAAAAAACAAGCCTACTTGGCAGCATGAGGCTTACAATCTGAGAGGCAAATAGACATGGAACAGATCAAATGTGAAACGTACCTCCTAGAGCTCCGAAGAAACAGAGCTATAGCAGTGGCTAGTGGAGGACTTGCCAGGGAAGGTCATTGAGAAAGTGGCAACTGAGCTGAGAGCTGAAGGACAAGTGGCATTAACTCCCCGAGGGAGGGAAGGATGAATATTCCTGCTGGAGCAGCACAGGGAAAAAAGAAAAAAAAGAAGCCTTCTGCAATCTAGCCATTCACTGCCTCCATTATTGTCTGGTTCACACATTTGATGCTCTAAGTCTGCAATATACCAGCCAGGCAAGGCCACTTTCCACTGAAGAGTGAGGTGATGCGGCAGGTGTTCTTTCTGAGTAGGATGATAAACTTCCCCCTCTGCGAGGGGTGGAAGTCAGGTCCAGTGTCACTCAGCTGTCTGTCTAGCAGGAACAAAGTCAAGAACTTCTGATACAGTTGTGGGGAGCAGACAATAGGACAGGCAGGACATGCTCCGAGGAGGATTTCAGCAAGGCCTGTGACACTGCATCATCTGTACCAGTCGGCTACTGTCACAGTGATGCTGAAGAGTAAGTCAGCCTAGCACCCAGTGAGTCGCCACGCCTGATTTATGCCTGTGCACATGGTCTGCAGTTTCTCTGCAGTTCAGCTGGTCTAGAAGGGGCTGCTTGGGAAGCTCTGTTGTGGTCAGCTAGGCGGGGCTTCCGGCTTCGGGTGGGGTTCAGGTCTGTACCACGCGTCACCCTAGGGTCCAGGCTGCAGAGGCAGTGCTACCCAAGGCATGTTCTTCTCGTGGCTGATCACTGGATGCAGAAGTCAGCCGTGCAAGCACAGTCAAGGCCCCTGTTCAAGTTGCATCCATTAGCATTCGGGTGGTCCAAAAAAAGCCACGTGGCCAAGGTCAATACCAATGGGACAGGCTCTAAGTTCCATCCACAGTTAGGGGGGCAGGGAATGAATGTTTGTTGAATAATGATCCAAATTATTACCCTATCCTTAAGACCAACATTTGGTTATTTTAGGATTAGAAACTCATGCTCTGGAAGCTCACTATTTGTATTATCTGCTATTATTTCCTTTTTGTTCTTCCTCAGTGTTTAGTTAAATTCTTTTTGAAAATGTCAGCTTGTCTCAGCTGTGCTGTGGAGAACCCCCGGAGACAATTCTGTCCACCCTTGAGCCTGACTTTACATGGAAACGGATGTCTCCCGTGGTGAAAATCCCAAGTGAGAGAAGCAGCTCAGGGGAGCAGTTTCTGAGAACTCTTGTTCATAGCCCTCCCCCAGCCTCCCTCCCTGCCCACTCCTTGGAGGGTTCTGTGGTTTGATTTTATAAGAAAACAGATCGCAGCAGCACGCCCCGTGTATCAGACTCCAGCGTGCTGGAGACAGTGTGCATCATTCTGGACCAAGTAGCTTCCAGCTGACTGGCCAGCAGTAAGGCTAGCCTCTGTAAGGATCACCGATCATTCTGACAGGGCTCAACACACGAGCTTTCAGGCATGTCTTCATGCCCAGGCAGGCAAGTGAAGTTCACCAGTCCTCCCCAGGACCTATCACTGTGAATACAAGAGAGGAGTATGCACCATCGTGGGCAGAATCCACTGGAGCCACATGGCTGTGTCCAGCAGAAGGCTGTCACGAGAAGGAGGGAGAAAGAGGAAAGGACAGGAAAAACAGCAGATGTCCACTGCACCTGACGTTCACAGCTTTGCTCAGTCTGGGTCCCAAATATGTTTCACAGCATTATTGTCCATGAAGGCTGCACACCACCTGCCCTCCAGCCAGACCATCCCTTGGAATAACCTACTTAAGTCCCTTCAGTCATGTCTGACTCTCTGCAGCCCCATAGACTGTAGTCCACCAGGCTCCCCTGTCCATGGGATTCTCCAGGCAAGAATACTGGAGTGCATAGCCATTTCCTCTTCTAGAGGGCCTTCCTGATCCAGGGATTGAGCCCATGGCTCTTAGGTTTACCTGCCCCGGCAGGTGGGTTCTTTACCACGAGTGCCACCTGGGAAGCCCAGTGAAAAGCAGGGAGTCTGAAATATATAACTACGGACTATTAGCTTATTATGTCACCTCAGGAAAGTCACTTAACTTCTCTGAGCCTATGAATCCTCACCTATAAAATTGGAATGAGCGATCATAATGTGAACTGAATGTGTAGGAATTGGTTGGAGCAGCAAAGAGGTGGAGGAGATACTTGTAGCTGTGAGGCCCCTCCTTCAAGCTGTACAACCTCACCAGTTTGGAAGTTGGATATGAGTCAGAGGAGGATTACCCCCTGTGAAACCACTGGAAAGACATTGTCCACCCTTGAGCCTGACTTTACATGGAAACGGATGTCTCCCGTGGTGAAAATCCCAAGTGAGAGAAGCAGCTCAGGGGAGCAGTTTCTGAGAACTCTTGTTCATAGCCCTCCCCCAGCCTCCCTCCCTGCCCACTCCTTGGAGGGTTCTGTGGTTTGATTTTATAAGAAAACAGATCGCAGCAGCACGCCTGTATCAGACTCCAGCGTGCTGGAGACAGTGTGCATCATTCTGGACCAAGTAGCTTCCAGCTGACTGGCCAGCAGTAAGGCTAGCCTCTGTAAGGATCACCGATCATTCTGACAGGGCTCAACACACGAGCTTTCAGGCATGTCTTCATGCCCAGGCAGGCAAGTGAAGTTCACCAGTCCTCCCCAGGACCTATCACTGTGAATACAAGAGAGAGTATGCACCATCGTGGGCAGAATCCACTGGAGCCACATGGCTGTGTCCAGCAGAAGGCTGTCACGAGAAGGAGGGAGAAAGAGGAAAGGACAGGAAAAACAGCAGATGTCCACTGCACCTGACGTTCACAGCTTTGCTCAGTCTGGGTCCCAAATATGTTTCACAGCATTATTGTCCATGAAGGCTGCACACCACCTGCCCTCCAGCCAGACCATCCCTTGGAATAACCTACTTAAGTCCCTTCAGTCATGTCTGACTCTCTGCAGCCCCATAGACTGTAGTCCACCAGGCTCCCCTGTCCATGGGATTCTCCAGGCAAGAATACTGGAGTGCATAGCCATTTCCTCTTCTAGAGGGCCTTCCTGATCCAGGGATTGAGCCCATGGCTCTTAGGTTTACCTGCCCCGGCAGGTGGGTTCTTTACCACGAGTGCCACCTGGGAAGCCCAGTGAAAAGCAGGGAGTCTGAAATATATAACTACGGACTATTAGCTTATTATGTCACCTCAGGAAAGTCACTTAACTTCTCTGAGCCTATGAATCCTCACCTATAAAATTGGAATGAGCGATCATAATGTGAACTGAATGTGTAGGAATTGGTTGGAGCAGCAAAGAGGTGGAGGAGATACTTGTAGCTGTGAGGCCCCTCCTTCAAGCTGTACAACCTCACCAGTTTGGAAGTTGGTTTTAGTCATGAGTCAGAGGGAGGATTAGCCATCCCTTGCCCTCAGGAGTGGCAAAGGACTGTCTCTGGATGTCACAAACGCAGACCACCCACTGCTAGATCCAGGGGCTATTCCTGGAACATTACTGAGATGATGGTCTAGAGAGGATCATCCCTGCTGTGAAGCTCCCACAGCCCCGGGTGTCCCTGTGTACTCCAGAAGGATCTGGCCCTGCCTCGCTTTAGTCATGCATCTGTGCCTCCTTAGGTCTGAGAGCTCTGGGGCAGGACACAATCCCTCAGGAGTCCGAGCATCCGTGCTCCATCAGGCTGGTCACGTGTTGAGGACACATGATCAGGGCGTCCCAGGCAGTGGGTAGCTCCCACCACAGGACTCAGCAAGCGTGACAGGCAGAAAAGGCAACCAGAGGACATGATTAAAGCAAACTCCGAGAGGAGTAGAAGAACCATGCATGCTGTGACAACTCATCTCGGAACAGCTAAGGATAGGGTGTCCTTCCCAACTGAAACCTATCCTGTGGCCCACGAGGCAAACAGACAGCTGTAAAGAGCAACCAGCTCTACAGCCAGGGCTAGTGAAAGTGAAAGTCGTTCAGTGATCTCTGACTCTTTGGTGACCCTATGAACTGTACCCTACCAGGCTCCTCTGTCCATGGAGCTCTCCAGGCAATTCTACTGGAGTGGGTAGCTGTCCTTTCTCCAGGGAATCTTCCTGACCCAGGAATCAAATCGGGGTCTCCTGCATTGCAGGCAGATTCTTAACCAGCTGAGCTACTAGGGAGCCAGGGCTACAGAGCAGGCAAAGCCAATTCTCTTGCACGAACAAGGAATGAGCGGGTCACATCCTCTTTGGGCCCTGGGCACAGGTTTAAGATCACTGCTACTCAATTAGTAAAGACCAAAACATTAGGGAAGGTCCACAGAGGGGCCTCTCAACCAGCTCATCATGAGCTCTGTTTCAGTTCCCACCTCAACATTAGTGGCATTTTGGGATTAGACAATTCCTATTGCTGGAAGCTTGTCTTGTGCATTGAAAGTACAGCGCATCACTGGCTTCTAGCCACTAGGCACCAGTAACACCCCAAATCTCTCCCGCAGAGTAGTGACAGCTGAAAATGTTTTCTGACATTGTCAAATGCCTCCTGGGTTTTCAAGTCATTTTCACATGAGAATCACTGATCTAGCCGTCTGGACTTCAGCCTCAGAAGAACTGCTGTTGTTGTTTAGCTGCTCAGTTGTGTCCAATTGTTTGTGATCCCATGGACTATAGCTTGCCAGGCTCCTCTGTCCATGGAATTCTCCAGGCAAGAATACTGGAATAGGTTGCCATGCCCTTCTCCAGGAGATCTTCCCAATCAGGGATGGAACCCACGTCTCCTGCACTGGCAAGAGCATTCTTTACCACTGAGCCATGCGGGAAGCCCCAGAAGAACCACTAGCTCTTACAAAAATATTTCCTGAGACAAGAGCTTGGTGTTAAATACAAGGACATCTTATGTTGGTTTACTCCCAGCTGTGATGCCAAAAGCCATTATTTATATTTAAAAAAATTGCCCCAAGCACTTCTCAGAGACTTCAGGTATAGTGCTTAATTATACATAGGTACAGGAAGAATCCCAGGTCCAATCTCAGCTTTACTGCTTATTATTGGGTGACAATGGGCAAGGGACTTTCACTGCTTCGTGCCTCAGTTTCTTTACCTGTAAACTGTGGATAACCACAGGTACAACCCCACAGGGTATCTGAGGATATACACCCGTGGTTGCATGTGAAGTCCTCCCAGAGGGCTTGGCATGTGCTGAGTCCTAGAGATGATCTACGCTAGCACGTCTCAGCTGGGGTCTGTGATGCTGTTCCAAGTGCTCATGACATGATGGCATTGAGACCTCTTTTTCAATTTTTTTTTACCTAAAATAAATACTAACATAAAATCTTGCCACTTAGAATAAAACTGCTTAGGAACCTCCAATTAAATGTCAGTGTATGTGCCCCATAGTGGGGTCAGATAGGCCAGCCCCTAACTCAGACACTCAGTGTGTCCCTCAGCTGCCACCATGACTGTGGCTGTTGCACAGTTTTCAAGAATCTTTACTCTTAGTCATCAAGTCTTCTTAATAGCTTTGGTTTTTCTAGTAGTCATGTATGGATGTGAGAGTTGGATCATAAAGAAGGCTGAGCACCAAAGAATTGATGCCTTTGATCTATGGTGTTGCAGAAGACTCTTGAGAGTCCCTCAGACTGCAAAGAGATCAAACCAGTCAATCCTAAAGGAAACTGACCCTGAATATTCATTGGGAGGACTGAGGCCGAAGCTCCAGTACTTTCGCCACCTGATGCGAAAAGATGTCTCATGGGAAAAGGCCCTGATGCTGGGGAAAATAGAAGGCAGAAGGAGAAGGGCATGACAGAGGACAAGATGGCTGGAGGGCATCACTGAGTCAATGGGCATGATTGTGAGCAGCCTCTGGGAGATGGTGAGGGACAGGGAAGCGTGGCATACCTCAATCCATAGGGTTGTAAAGAATCAGACTGTTCAGACTGAGCGACTGAACTGAACTGCTGTCTTCTGATTTGTGCCTGTAATCCACTATTGTACACAGACAAGAGATGCAAGGGACACTGGTGCTGAAACAGACATTAAGCGGAAGCATGTAAGTGTTAATTAATTTTGCAAATGCACCTGAAGGTGATCTCTATAACTCTCCAAATACCATTCATCTGCCACATCCTAATGTACATATCCAGACATATCCAAAGAATCCCAGGTCCAATCTCAGCTTTACTGCTTATTATTGGGTGACAATGGGCAAGGGACTTTCACTGCTTCGTGCCTCAGTTTCTTTACCTGTAAACTGTGGATAACCACAGGTACAACCCCACAGGGTATCTGAGGATATACACCCGTGGTTGCATGTGAAGTCCTCCCAGAGGGCTTGGCATGTGCTGAGTCCTAGAGATGATCTACGCTAGCACGTCTCAGCTGGGGTCTGTGATGCTGTTCCAAGTGCTCATGACATGATGGCATTGAGACCTCTTTTTCAATTTTTTTTTACCTAAAATAAATACTAACATAAAATCTTGCCACTTAGAATAAAACTGCTTAGGAACCTCCAATTAAATGTCAGTGTATGTGCCCCATAGTGGGGTCAGATAGGCCAGCCCCTAACTCAGACACTCAGTGTGTCCCTCAGCTGCCACCATGACTGTGGCTGTTGCACAGTTTTCAAGAATCTTTACTCTTAGTCATCAAGTCTTCTTAATAGCTTTGGTTTTTCTAGTAGTCATGTATGGATGTGAGAGTTGGATCATAAAGAAGGCTGAGCACCAAAGAATTGATGCCTTTGATCTATGGTGTTGCAGAAGACTCTTGAGAGTCCCTCAGACTGCAAAGAGATCAAACCAGTCAATCCTAAAGGAAACTGACCCTGAATATTCATTGGGAGTACTGAGGCCGAGCTCCAGTACTTTCGCCACCTGATGCGAAAAGATGTCTCATGGGAAAAGGCCCTGATGCTGGGGAAAATAGAAGGCAGAAGGAGAAGGGCATGACAGAGGACAAGATGGCTGGAGGGCATCACTGAGTCAATGGGCATGATTGTGAGCAGCCTCTGGGAGATGGTGAGGGACAGGGAAGCGTGGCATACCTCAATCCATAGGGTTGTAAAGAATCAGACTGTTCAGACTGAGCGACTGAACTGAACTGCTGTCTTCTGATTTGTGCCTGTAATCCACTATTGTACACAGACAAGAGATGCAAGGGACACTGGTGCTGAAACAGACATTAAGCGGAAGCATGTAAGTGTTAATTAATTTTGCAAATGCACCTGAAGGTGATCTCTATAACTCTCCAAATACCATTCATCTGCCACATCCTAATGTACATATCCAGACATATCCAAAAGTTTTGAAGTTGAAACCCAAAAAGTACTATTGTAATTATAGTGAATTAAGGCTTTTAGTTATTAGGAATAACTCACACCGATGTTGTGCCATTTGTCCCAAAGAGCTTATAAAGAGCTGCTGTCCACACAGGGGAGACTGGGATTGGTTCCCACATTCTGCTGACTTTTGACAATGGTCTGCGTGTTGTTTGGGTGTCCCACCCTTCCTGATGCCCAGCACTTTAGGGAGAAGCTGACCCCACCAGAGCCCCAGTGATTCACTTTACGTGCATCCTCTGGACTCTATAATAGTTTTCAGAGGTGGGCACATGACCTAATTTTAGCTTTGGAGATTAGAAAAGATGGTTGCTGGTGGTTTCTGCGGTAAAAATAACCACACTCTCTTCCTGGAAGTGGAAGAGAAAGCGTACGGTCCAAGAGGTAATTGCAGTCATCTATCAACAACCAGGTACAGCCAATAATATGATGAGGTTTCAAGATAATAAAAGATAGAGAAGGGATGAAAACAGAAAAGATCTCGATGACATTGTCAAGCAGATGAATCCTACAACCCTATAGTCTTCCCTGCCTCCAGTAATGCAAGCTAAGCCAGCTTGATGGGGTTTTGTTACTTGCATCCTAACATCATCTCACTGCTATACCTTTAGCTTTTGTAATTACTTAGAAATAAACTAAAAAATTATAAATACTAAATTTATTGAGACAAATATAAAGAATAACCCATATCCTATTATAAAAGAAATTATTGTCTATTTTTATTTATATAATCTATAACTAAATTTCCATTGTCTAAGACTTAGGCTTCTGGTCAAAATGGAGTGACAGGGACCAACTTTTCCTTTCATCTGAAACCACCACAAAAAATCCTAGAGAAACTTTTGAAATAACATTGTTTTAAGACATTGCACATGAGGCAGCAAAACAGTGCGATGCCTGAGAGAAAAGGAACAAACAAATCAAGCCCTACCATTGCCCCAGCATACTGCCTGGAGAGAGCCTCTATGTGGTGGAACAGAAAAGGGAATATAAGACAGAGTCCTTGGGTTGAGGAGAAGGAACGGAGGGCCTAGGGAGATCAAAGAGCTAAAGCTCACAGGCCGTGGAACCAGAGCAGAGACCTGCACAGAGACAACCGTGAAGACAGTGGAGGTGCCCCTTCAGTGTTGAGCAGAACTGATGAGTGCACGTATGCAAGGAAACTACATGAGACTTGTGAAAGAACATCCCAAAAGGATTAGACCAGATGAAACAGTATCCTCTGCCCACAGAGAGTCACCAAGAGGGCCTGTTTGCACCAGCCTGAGTGAAAAACCTCATAATTCATGAGACATTGGGCAGACTGCTCAGAAGAGTCTTACCTCTGCAAAGGAGAATAATTAGTCTTAGGCTAATGGCTACTCTGATCCAGCCCTGCTACAAAAATAAAAAAAAATCTTAAAATTAAGACCAGAATGGATGAAACTTTTTCTAAAAAATTAACTTCATTACAGAACAGAATTTAAGAAGATCTACAAAAATTTTAAAATAAAGCATCCAGTGAGATGAGAATGATACAACTGAAACCGGATAAGGACATTAAGACAGTTAATATAATTACACTTCATGTCTTCATAAATTTAGTTCAAGGAAGAAAGAAAACCTAACTTGAACTTTTAGAGATAGAAACTATAATGTTTCAGATGAAAACTACACTGGCTGGGATTAACAAAAGATTGAATGTTGAAGAAGAAGAGACTAGTCAGCTTGAAGACTTGGGAATAGAAACTATCTAAAATAAAACACAGAGAGGAAAAGAGAATTTCAGAAAATGAAAAGAGCATCCTTGAGCGGTGAGGCAACTCCAAGTGACTCATTACATGTGTAATTGTAGTCTAAACAGGAGAGGAGGGCCCTTAGAACCCCTTGTCTAAGACTTAGGCTTCTGGTCAAAATGGAGTGACAGGGACCAACTTTTCCTTTCATCTGAAACCACCACAAAAAATCCTAGAGAAACTTTTGAAATAACATTGTTTTAAGACATTGCACATGAGGCAGCAAAACAGTGCGATGCCTGAGAGAAAAGGAACAAACAAATCAAGCCCTACCATTGCCCCAGCATACTGCCTGGAGAGAGCCTCTATGTGGTGGAACAGAAAAGGGAATATAAGACAGAGTCCTTGGGTTGAGGAGAAGGAACGGAGGGCCTAGGGAGATCAAAGAGCTAAAGCTCACAGGCCGTGGAACCAGAGCAGAGACCTGCACAGAGACAACCGTGAAGACAGTGGAGGTGCCCCTTCAGTGTTGAGCAGAACTGATGAGTGCACGTATGCAAGGAAACTACATGAGACTTGTGAAAGAACATCCCAAAAGGATTAGACCAGATGAAACAGTATCCTCTGCCCACAGAGAGTCACCAAGAGGGCCTGTTTGCACCAGCCTGAGTGAAAAACCTCATAATTCATGAGACATTGGGCAGACTGCTCAGAAGAGTCTTACCTCTGCAAAGGAGAATAATTAGTCTTAGGCTAATGGCTACTCTGATCCAGCCCTGCTACAAAAAAAAAAAAAAAAAAATCTTAAAATTAAGACCAGAATGGATGAAACTTTTTCTAAAAAATTAACTTCATTACAGAACAGAATTTAAGAAGATCTACAAAAATTTTAAAATAAAGCATCCAGTGAGATGAGAATGATACAACTGAAACCGGATAAGGACATTAAGACAGTTAATATAATTACACTTCATGTCTTCATAAATTTAGTTCAAGGAAGAAAGAAAACCTAACTTGAACTTTTAGAGATAGAAACTATAATGTTTCAGATGAAAACTACACTGGCTGGGATTAACAAAAGATTGAATGTTGAAGAAGAAGAGACTAGTCAGCTTGAAGACTTGGGAATAGAAACTATCTAAAATAAAACACAGAGAGGAAAAGAGAATTTCAGAAAATGAAAAGAGCATCCTTGAGCGGTGAGGCAACTCCAAGTGACTCATTACATGTGTAATTGTAGTCTAAACAGGGAGAGGAGGGCTTCCCCTGGTGGTCCAGGGGGTAAGGAAACCGCCTTGCAGTGCAAGGGGCGCCGGTTAGATCCCTGGCCTGGGAAGATCCCACGTGCCGCGGAGCAGCTGGACCGATGTGTCCAATTACCGCGCTGAAACTCTGGAGCGCATGCGCCCAGAGCCGGCGCTCTGCGACAACAGAGGCCACCGCAATGGGAGGCCCACAGGAGCCAAAGAACAAAGATGGATGAAAATAGAGAAAGACCAATAGAAGTGGCCCGCCCACTCCCCTCCCTCCCCAACCCGACCCCCGCCCAAAATAAATAAATAAATCCTTTAAAAAAAAAAAAAGAGGGAGAGGAGACAGAAAAAGTACTTGAAAAAATAATGGTCAAACATTTAACAAATTTAATAAAAACTATAAAGCCTTAGTTCCAACAAGCACAACAAACCTTAGTTCCAACGAGCACAACAAGCACAAGAAACAGGAAGAAAATCAAACCCCTAAAGGCATATCAGAATCAAACTGCTAAAAATATATGAATAAAAAGAAAATCTTTAAAACTACCACAGGGAAAGAGAAAATTTATTTACAATGAAAGAAAGATAAAGAGGTCAGCAGTTGCTTGCAGGAAACAATGCAAACAAGATGACAGCAGAACAGAGACCTCCCTGTGGGCATGGTGGACAGGACTCCACCTGCCAGTGCAGGAGACAGAGGTTCCAGCCTCCGGAAAAACCCCACATGCCGCAGAGCAACTAAGCCAGTGTGCCATAACTACTGAAGCTGCTGTGCCTAATGCCTGTGTTCCGCAACAAAAGAAGCTGCCGCAATGAGAAGATTGTACACTGCAACTAGAGAAGGCCTGCGGGCAGCAACGAAGACCCAGTGCAATCAAAGAATAAAAATAAGTAAATAAATTAGAAAAATATCAAAAACAAACAAAAAAATAAACTAGAATTAAAAAAAGAGATGACAACAGAACCATGACTTTAAGGTACTGAAAGAAAAGAACTATTAGCGTAGGACTTTTATCCAGTGAAAGTATCTTTCTAAAACAAAGGCAAAATGAAAACATTTTTAAGGCAAGTGAAAGCTACAAGGGTCATCATCAACAGACCTATACGGCAAGAAGTGTTAAAATAAATTCTTCGCATGGAAGAAAAATAAGTGATGGTAATCTGGAGCTTCACAAGGCACTGTAGACCAATACCCTTCACTAACAAAGGTGCCAAATTTTTAAACAAAATTTTAGTAAATTTAATCCAAGATTTACGAAAAGGATAACAGATCATGACCAAATGTGGTTTATCTTGGAAAATGTAAAGTTGAATTACCTTTCACAAATCAATCAATTAATGTTGATTCACCAAATCAAGAAAGTGAAAAAAGGAACCAGGTGGCCATCTCGATAGATGTAGAAAAAGTATTTTCAACATCCATTCTCAAAAGTAAATTCAATACCCATTACTGATCAACCTTCTTGGCTAGCTAGGAAAGGAAGGGAACTTTCTTCAGTCTCATAAAGGGCAGTCATAAAAACCCTGCAGCAACTATCCTACTTAGTAGTGAAAGCCTGAATCCTTCTCACCTACGATCATCGACAAGGCAAGGATGTCTGCTCTCCCCACATCCATCAGCAGTGTGCAGGAGGTCCTGGTCAGAGCAGTAAGACAGGTGAAAGAAAGAAAATGTGTCTTAATTTCAAATGAAGAAAGAAAACCTTTCATCTTTGTTTGAAAATGATATGACAATCTATGTAGAAAGTCCAGCGGAATCTCCAAAAATCTTCTAGAATAAGTGTGTTCAGCAAGTTTACAGGATACAAGATCAATATTAACCAATGAGTCATAGCTCTATATATGATTAACAAACAAATGAAAATAAAAACCTTTAAAATGTGGGCTTCCCTGGTGACTCAGTAGTAAAGAATCTACCTGCCAATGCGGGAGACATAGGTCCTGTCCCTGGTCTGAGAAGATCCCCTATGTCGCAGAGCAACTAAGCCTGTGCATCATAACTACTGAGACTGTGCTCTAGAGCCCGGGAACTGCAACTACTGAGCTCATGTGCCACAACTGCTGAAGCCTGCATGCCCTAGAGCTCAGGCTCCACAAGAGAAGCCACCACAATGAGAAGCCCAAGCACCACAGCTAGAGAGCGGCCCCCGCTTGCAGCAACTAGACAAACCCTCACAGCAACGAAGACCCACCACAGTCAAAAATAAATTAATTAAATTTTAAAAATCTTAAGTGTCATTTTAATACTATGAAAAACATGAAATAGTGCCAAATAAATCTGACAAAAGATACTATGAGACCCGTATACTGAAAACTACAAAAAAAAAAAAAAATGCCAAAAGAAATCAAAGACCTAAATCTATGGGAAGATATACATTGTTCATGTTTGAGAAAGCTCAATATTGTAAAGATGTCAATCCTCCCAAAATTGGTTTGTATGCTATATACAATCAAAATATCAACAGACTTTTTAAACTTGATGACCAGATTCTGAAGTTCACAAGGAAATGATTAGGACCTAGACTTCGTTGGGAGTGAATAGGGGGGGCAGTATTTTCTATATTTGTTTTTCCTTTCAGGAGACAGAGAAGTTTCCCCTTCTTAGGCAGAACAGCCTAGGGGTCACGCCACATCAGACAGAACAACATCCAAATCTGGTCTCTGCTACTTACAAGCTGTACTAATTTGATAGAGCACTTGATGTTGAATTCCAGTTTCATCTCTGCAATGGAAGGAAGAGCACTCAGCTTGATAGAATGTTAAATGTGATGATGTAGAAAATGCAATGAGCCCAGTGACCGGCTCATAGCAAGCACTGGAACATGAGTGCCCAGGAGGTAACTCAGCACAGGGCCAAACCCAGAACCTATCTTTAATGAGCTGTCTCACGTGAGTGGACAGCCTTCTATTGTTTTTGAAGTGATTCCTGGCTTGTCTAAGTGACTTCATGAGCCCCTCTATGGTAGAAAAAACAGAAACAAAGCACAAAGTCCACCTTCTGGGTTCAAACCCCAGCTCTGCCATTACTTGTGACATGACCTTGTGCAAATTAGTTAACCTCTCTGTGCCTCGGCTTATTTATCTGGGAACACTAAAACTGTCGGTCTCATAGGGTATTTTTAAAATTTATTTTTAATTGGAGGATAATTGCTCTACAAGGTTGTGCTGATTTCTGACATACACAGCATGAATCAGTCATAAGTATACATATATCCCTTCCCTCTTGAACCTCTCTCCCACCCTCTACCCCATCCCACCCGTCTAGGTTGTCACAGAGCACCTGTGTTTTACTATGGGGTTTTAAAGAAGAATAACTAAAAGGTGGTTCGGTGGTTGAGAATCTGCCTTGCTATGCAGGGGACAAGGGGTCCACCCCTGGTCTTGGGAACTAAGATCCCACATGCCAAAGGGCAATCAAGTCCACATGCCTGCAACTAGAAAAGCTAAATCTATGGG
Organism: Tragulus kanchil; assembly: GCA_022376925.1. Classification (NCBI taxonomy): domain Eukaryota; kingdom Metazoa; phylum Chordata; class Mammalia; order Artiodactyla; family Tragulidae; genus Tragulus; species Tragulus kanchil. The sequence goes on from JAIOJX010000024.1 coordinate 131,477,366, forward strand.
AAGATATACATTGTTCATGTTTGAGAAAGCTCAATATTGTAAAGATGTCAATCCTCCCAAAATTGGTTTGTATGCTATATACAATCAAAATATCAACAGACTTTTTAAACTTGATGACCAGATTCTGAAGTTCACAAGGAAATGATTAGGACCTAGACTTCGTTGGGAGTGAATAGGGGGGGCAGTATTTTCTATATTTGTTTTTCCTTTCAGGAGACAGAGAAGTTTCCCCTTCTTAGGCAGAACAGCCTAGGGGTCACGCCACATCAGACAGAACAACATCCAAATCTGGTCTCTGCTACTTACAAGCTGTACTAATTTGATAGAGCACTTGATGTTGAATTCCAGTTTCATCTCTGCAATGGAAGGAAGAGCACTCAGCTTGATAGAATGTTAAATGTGATGATGTAGAAAATGCAATGAGCCCAGTGACCGGCTCATAGCAAGCACTGGAACATGAGTGCCCAGGAGGTAACTCAGCACAGGGCCAAACCCAGAACCTATCTTTAATGAGCTGTCTCACGTAGTGGACAGCCTTCTATTGTTTTTGAAGTGATTCCTGGCTTGTCTAAGTGACTTCATGAGCCCCTCTATGGTAGAAAAAACAGAAACAAAGCACAAAGTCCACCTTCTGGGTTCAAACCCCAGCTCTGCCATTACTTGTGACATGACCTTGTGCAAATTAGTTAACCTCTCTGTGCCTCGGCTTATTTATCTGGGAACACTAAAACTGTCGGTCTCATAGGGTATTTTTAAAATTTATTTTTAATTGGAGGATAATTGCTCTACAAGGTTGTGCTGATTTCTGACATACACAGCATGAATCAGTCATAAGTATACATATATCCCTTCCCTCTTGAACCTCTCTCCCACCCTCTACCCCATCCCACCCGTCTAGGTTGTCACAGAGCACCTGTGTTTTACTATGGGGTTTTAAAGAAGAATAACTAAAAGGTGGTTCGGTGGTTGAGAATCTGCCTTGCTATGCAGGGGACAAGGGGTCCACCCCTGGTCTTGGGAACTAAGATCCCACATGCCAAAGGGCAATCAAGTCCACATGCCTGCAACTAGAAAAAGCTTGCACACCGCAACAAAGAACCCACATGTTGCAACAAAGACCCAGCACAGCCAAGCAAAGAAGAATAAGTTAAATTTTGTGAAGTACTTAAAATAAGGCTTGGTGCGAAGAAAAACCCTTCACATTTATTTAACAAATATTTAATGAGAACTACTTTTGGAAAGACTGGTTTCAAGGAGTACTATGAACAGATGCTGTCCTGGCTCCTATGAGACTTACTCTCACTAGGGAGAAAAAGGAACCCTCAGTGGAAGGCCTGTTTCCAAGAAATATGGCATGTGAGTCGACACTGGGGGCCTCCCTGAGGAAGTGGCATTCGTTAAAATGGGGACTGTTACACAATCCAGCTCTTCTGCAGCCCTCACACTGATCTTGTTCTGTTCGATTCTATTTAGTTTTCTGGTGCTGGGGAGCAGGGGAAGCTCCTGGGGCTATGTGATATCATGAGTAAAGAGGAAAAGGAGGGCCTTGGGGTTGCTGACAGGACTGCTCTGATTTGACCAAAAGAAGCCTGAGGGGCGGGGAAGCACAGGGCTGTGGACACAGGCATTTCTGGGACTTTGCCTTCTAAGCCAGCAGGCTGACTCCCTTGGCCAGCCGCCCAGCCAAAGCGGAGGGAAGAACGGGCTCAAAGAAAGAAAGATGCCATACTCTTCTTTGTCCACTGGGTGGAGTATTTTAGCCAAAGAAAGGGCCTTTGGAGACAATGAAGTCCTAGTTCTCAGTCTTAGGGAAGAGGCAAGCGCCGACTTGTAAGAGACAGGTCCATCAAACATTTCTCCTCAGGTAACAGTCAACAGACTTACTCAGACCTACGGCCTGTGCCAACGCCTATTCCAGGAAAAGAAAATATCCTATGGCCAGAACAAATTCTGTAATTTTAGAGCCAGAAAGCGGCCATGGGAGACCAGTGAGTCTGACCCACTTTTCCACGGATTGGAAATGTGAGGGTCGAGGGGTGGGGAGACTCACCAAGGTCGTACAACCGGGTTGGGCCCTGCAGACAAAGGTCTCCTGGCTCTGAGCTGCCTCGCAGTCATTCATATAGGTTCCCTGCCCTGTGACCCTCCCAAGCAGGTGTGAGCCCAGCCCCTGGACAAAGACTGAGACTGGAAACAGGCTTTCAGAGGAACAGAGGAGGTGGATGCACCGCCCTCTAGTGGTGGGATGCCCCAGGTCTCCCCGTGGAGGCACCAGCTTCTCCCAGGAAGAAGCCTGTTTTCCACCTCACCACTCCCGCTCCCTGCTGCTCCCAGGTTCCCTCCTTGGTCAAGTTATCCTTCACCCTCCGTCCAGAAGAGCCACCTCCTACCCACTGTCACAGTCCCTCCCTTGTCCTTCTCAACTGATCTTGAGAGTATGTGCTTCTCTTTGAAGTCCAATTTTATATGGGTGCATACGCACACACACACCCCATACCTACACTAATTGTTTGTCTCCCCTCTCTGATGCAAACTTAGTGAGTCTGTATGAACCATGTGTTCGACCCCAGTGCCCAGTAGGGTGTCTGATACACAGGAGATGCCCCATAAAAATGTATTAATATTTACTTAATAAATAAATGAAAGATCAAGCCTTCAAATCTTGATTCATCTATAAAGTGAGCTATGCTGCAGATCCAGTTAATAATATATGCAAAACAGCCCTGACACCTGACAAGCATAAACAAATGAATGGGGAGAGGTTAGAGTAAGGGACCCTAGGGAGTGGCCACTCGGGATGAGGGACTGGAAACTGCCAGCAAAAAGGGGAGCTCTTCTTTGTCCACTGGGTGGAGTATTTTAGCCAAAGAAAGGGCCTTTGGAGACAATGAAGTCCTAGTTCTCAGTCTTAGGGAAGAGGCAAGCGCCGACTTGTAAGAGACAGGTCCATCAAACATTTCTCCTCAGGTAACAGTCAACAGACTTACTCAGACCTACGGCCTGTGCCAACGCCTATTCCAGGAAAAGAAAATATCCTATGGCCAGAACAAATTCTGTAATTTTAGAGCCAGAAAGCGGCCATGGGAGACCAGTGAGTCTGACCCACTTTTCCACGGATTGGAAATGTGAGGGTCGAGGGGTGGGGAGACTCACCAAGGTCGTACAACCGGGTTGGGCCCTGCAGACAAAGGTCTCCTGGCTCTGAGCTGCCTCGCAGTCATTCATATAGGTTCCCTGCCCTGTGACCCTCCCAAGCAGGTGTGAGCCCAGCCCCTGGACAAAGACTGAGACTGGAAACAGGCTTTCAGAGGAACAGAGGAGGTGGATGCACCGCCCTCTAGTGGTGGGATGCCCCAGGTCTCCCGTGGAGGCACCAGCTTCTCCCAGGAAGAAGCCTGTTTTCCACCTCACCACTCCCGCTCCCTGCTGCTCCCAGGTTCCCTCCTTGGTCAAGTTATCCTTCACCCTCCGTCCAGAAGAGCCACCTCCTACCCACTGTCACAGTCCCTCCCTTGTCCTTCTCAACTGATCTTGAGAGTATGTGCTTCTCTTTGAAGTCCAATTTTATATGGGTGCATACGCACACACACACCCCATACCTACACTAATTGTTTGTCTCCCCTCTCTGATGCAAACTTAGTGAGTCTGTATGAACCATGTGTTCGACCCCAGTGCCCAGTAGGGTGTCTGATACACAGGAGATGCCCCATAAAAATGTATTAATATTTACTTAATAAATAAATGAAAGATCAAGCCTTCAAATCTTGATTCATCTATAAAGTGAGCTATGCTGCAGATCCAGTTAATAATATATGCAAAACAGCCCTGACACCTGACAAGCATAAACAAATGAATGGGGAGAGGTTAGAGTAAGGGACCCTAGGGAGTGGCCACTCGGGATGAGGGACTGGAAACTGCCAGCAAAAAAAAGGGGGGCCTATGTCTTATCTTGCAACAATAATTAACATACATTTGTATTGATTTATTTACTTTGTTTTATCCTTTTTTTGTTTAAAAACAAAGACCAAAAATACCTGTTAAGGGCACATGAAGACCCTCGCACACTTTAGCACAGTCTCATAAACTAGGCGTGTGTAGGTGACACTCCGACCTGGGTAGCAGCTAAAACTGGAAAGAAAAGCTAACTTGCCAGAGGCCACATTGACTTGGAGATGTCAGAAGCATCCCTTGTTTACAAAATAAACACCTTAGAGTGGGTAAGCAAGAAGGCAAAAGAAAAATGAGAACACTAAAAGGCTACAAGGCAAGATGCCTGGGACAGACAAAAGCAGCCAAGCAAACCTAACCCACCAAGAGGGGGCCACACGCTCTGGCTCGCGCATCTAGGTGTGGGTGGACAGCGGGAAACCCGATCACCACAACAGGTGCCAGTGGCCGTGCCGTCCTCAGGCTGGGCTCTGCGCCCCAAACAGAGCCAGGATACAGCCACCGGAACTTTCCACATGGGGGCTTTCTTTCTGTTAATACAGAGTTGGTCATCAGCCAGGCTTGAAGGTTAAACTGAATTTTTAAACTTATCTCTTTGCCTTGGTACTTTTCATCAGTTGTAAGGTAGTGGGAGATTCAAAGGTTCTGACTTCAAACATCTCCCAGTTTTCTGGTAACATTAAATTATTTATATATATATATAAATATATATTATATATATATATATATATAATATATATATATATATATAAAGAAAAGTGGGGCAAATTCTACATAAAGATAAGTCAATGAGATCGAGACAACTGGGAACAGTTTTGGGAAGCTGACCTCGAAAAGACAAGACATAAACTGTTTCATGTGAAAATCTTCTTCCTCCTAAATTTTCTAAAGAAAGCAGAGACCCTGCATGCTGGCAATGACCTGAAAAGTTAACCGCATCTTAGAGTGGCTATTCTTAACTCTATCTTTAAAGCCTAGAGAAGACACCATCAGAAAGAACTGAATGCTGTTATGGGTGTCAGTGATGGGTTCCCCAAAGTCCTGGCTTCCTGGACATGAACATGTGCTGAAGAAACTCCCGTCGATCTGCCTCTCAGCATCAGCCTCTGGCTGCAGTAAAGAGCGCTGCTCCACTCACATAGGCCACTGACCTTCTGTTTACCTTCCGTCCCCTGTAAAGTTTGTCTGGGACGGAGTCCTTGCTATTTCAAAGCTCATTCTCCAACCAAGAGAAGACAAAAACTTGGCCTAAATCATGAGAGCCACAGACCACTTTGAAGTTGGAAAGACAAGGCAGGACTGTTGTCTGACAAGGACAGATGAGTCAGTTCAGAGGGCAGGTGTCTGTGGGGGAACCGGCCCCTCAGAGTGAAGGCACCCAGAGGCGCCAGGCTCCCCTGCCCACCCGCCACCAACAGGCAGGCAGTGACACGGTCTCTGACCAGGGGCTGTTCTCCCTGAGCCTCCGTTAGCTCCTCTGTGCAATGACCTTAATCTCATCTGCCCCAACTGCCTGTTGGATTCAAGAAGAAGGCAGACAGAAAAGGGTTCATAAGCCATTACTATTAGAAACTGACAAGTAATGATTACAACAACCTATGTTCTACCATCTTCAAGAAGAATGGAGTAACTATAACAGCTGCCGTGTCCGGGTAACTCGTTTGTACCAGGTTTTTCCATCTCTATGTTCCAAACCTTACAATATAGTTGTATTATCCCCATTCTACATGGGCTGAGGGGTGGTGGTGGTGGTGGTAGATGGAGAATCAGAGAGGGTGAGTGACCCTTCAAAGTCCATTCAGCCATTAAAAGATAGAGTCTGGATTTGAACTCAGATCTGCCTGGCTTCTTGACTCTACAGCAGTCTGTCTCTAATCAAAAGGAATGGGGCAACAACAATCCATTAGGAATTAATGTTTAAAAAAAACAAAAAAGCTGACAGGGATGATAGTGAAAAGCCTAAGATGGCTTCTGAGGAAGGCTGCTCAACTTTAATTTTATAAAAGGGCAGGATCTCCTGGTGTCAGCAGTGTTGAGCTAAGAGCAGGGGCAGCCAGAGAACTATGACCCTGGCAGGCTGGGCCTCTGGAGCTTTTTCCATGGAGGAAGGGAGATCCCAGATCCTTTGCCCAGTGACCAGCAGAGCCAGGGGGACACAGCACGGAAGTCAGCCTAGGAAAGGTAGGTGCAGGACGTCAAGTTCACCTGGGGCTTCGGCTGGTCCCAGGTCAACAGTGAGCAGCAGGGGACAAGCAGCTTGCCAGAGAGGGGCAGGCGGCACAGCTCCCTGGGATAATGGGCCGATTCAGTAGCATCTGATGCTGTACACACCCACCTGCCCACGTCTCCTCTCCTTTTCTTCTCCTTCTGAGCGGATTTCTCTCCCCTGACCTTCCCGGCCTCCTTATTTCATGCACACACATTCATTCTCCTGTCTCCCTCCTGCCTCCTCCCTCTCCACCGGCCTGACAAACTCTATCAGCGAATCCTTCAACAGAGCCATATCTATCTTTTTTTTTTTTTTAATTCATTGCATGATTTATTTTTAGCCTGAAACAACTGCATCCTAAAAATGGAGTTCCTGATGAGACAGGGGCTGGGCAGAGCTATGCGAGGTATCTGGGGCTGGGCGGCCCAGCCTAGCTCCAGTTCCATACTCGCATGGGCGTGAGCCTCTGCTCGCTTCATCTGCGCCCCCGACTACCGTCAGCAGCCTGAGGAGGTGAACAGGGGGTTCTTGGGCCCAGGAAGGGCCAAGGAGAGAGAGACCCGATCAGCCTTTCTGCTCCCCTCGGCCCTCAGCAAGTCCTCTAAGGCTCTATTCTCTTTCCTACCCATGGCATTTCTGGGAAAGAAAAAGAAAAACTTGGTGCAGATGAAGAGAGCCCACCTGTTTGTGGTGGGGGTCTACCTGCTGTCCTCCTGCAGGGCAGAGGAGGGGCTGAACTTCCCCACCTATGACGGCAAGGACCGCGTGGTCAGTCTAACTGAGAAGAACTTCAAGCAGGTTTTGAAGAAATATGACCTGCTCTGCCTCTACTACCATGAGCCCCTGACTTCAGATAAAGTTGTGCAGAAACAGTTCCAACTGAAAGAAATCGTGCTGGAGGTGAGTGAGGGGCCCTTGGACCATGTCGTCCAAGGTGGGTGGGAGCTGGCCCGTGAGAGGGATGTGGGGACCCAGGTGCTGAGAATCTATCATGAAGTCTTGCCCCCTTTCAGTCTCATACAAAACTGGAAATCTAACAAGGCTGACAGGTGTGTAAAACAGAGGAGGGTTCACACTCTTAGGACAACTGGATGTGTGGCACACTGCACTGTTTGCTGTTATTGTTTAGTCACTAAGTTGTGTCCGACTCCTTTGCAACCCCATGGACTGTAGCCCGTCAGGCTTCTCTGTCTATGGAATTTTCCAGGCAAGAATACTGGAGTGGGTTGCCATTCCCTTTTCTAGGGGATCTTCCTGACACAGGGGTTGAACCCATCTCTCCTGCATTGGCAGGCAGATTCTTTACCACTGAGCCACTAAGGAAGCCTGCACCAGGCGTAATAGTCTGTGAAGTCTGTCAGCTGACGGTCCTCTTGACTTCTCAAGGGCAATAGTTCCAGTCACTCCTTCACCGGCCTGACAAACTCTATCAGCGAATCCTTCAACAGAGCCATATCTATCTTTTTTTTTTTTTTAATTCATTGCATGATTTATTTTTAGCCTGAAACAACTGCATCCTAAAAATGGAGTTCCTGATGAGACAGGGGCTGGGCAGAGCTATGCGAGGTATCTGGGGCTGGGCGGCCCAGCCTAGCTCCAGTTCCATACTCGCATGGGCGTGAGCCTCTGCTCGCTTCATCTGCGCCCCCGACTACCGTCAGCAGCCTGAGGAGGTGAACAGGGGGTTCTTGGGCCCAGGAAGGGCCAAGGAGAGAGAGACCCGATCAGCCTTTCTGCTCCCCTCGGCCCTCAGCAAGTCCTCTAAGGCTCTATTCTCTTTCCTACCCATGGCATTTCTGGGAAAGAAAAAGAAAAACTTGGTGCAGATGAAGAGAGCCCACCTGTTTGTGGTGGGGGTCTACCTGCTGTCCTCCTGCAGGGCAGAGGAGGGGCTGAACTTCCCCACCTATGACGGCAAGGACCGCGTGGTCAGTCTAACTGAGAAGAACTTCAAGCAGGTTTTGAAGAAATATGACCTGCTCTGCCTCTACTACCATGAGCCCCTGACTTCAGATAAAGTTGTGCAGAAACAGTTCCAACTGAAAGAAATCGTGCTGGAGGTGAGTGAGGGGCCCTTGGACCATGTCGTCCAAGGTGGGTGGGAGCTGGCCCGTGAGAGGGATGTGGGGACCCAGGTGCTGAGAATCTATCATGAAGTCTTGCCCCCTTTCAGTCTCATACAAAACTGGAAATCTAACAAGGCTGACAGGTGTGTAAAACAGAGGAGGGTTCACACTCTTAGGACAACTGGATGTGTGGCACACTGCACTGTTTGCTGTTATTGTTTAGTCACTAAGTTGTGTCCGACTCCTTTGCAACCCCATGGACTGTAGCCCGTCAGGCTTCTCTGTCTATGGAATTTTCCAGGCAAGAATACTGGAGTGGGTTGCCATTCCCTTTTCTAGGGGATCTTCCTGACACAGGGGTTGAACCCATCTCTCCTGCATTGGCAGGCAGATTCTTTACCACTGAGCCACTAAGGAAGCCTGCACCAGGCGTAATAGTCTGTGAAGTCTGTCAGCTGACGGTCCTCTTGACTTCTCAAGGGCAATAGTTCCAGTCACTCCTTCCCTCAGAGAATATTAAAGGTATTGTTGAAAAGCCCGACTGACATGAAATTCAGCGTTATGTTCAGTTTCATTTGGCGTGCTAATCTGCTAGTCTTTGTTATTGTAAATCCATGATCCTGGGCAGCAGAAGTCATTTGACCTTGCCTCTCCTCGTGGGTCAGATGGGGGAAACACCACTAAGCAGCGCTCCTGTCCTGGGACTTGGTATCAGTCAACATCACACAGTGGAGATGTGCGCAGATCTTGGCTGCTTGTTCATTAATGGGAATATTTCTTCGTCTCTGAAAGTTCCTGGTGTGAGTTCAGGGAAGATGTTGAAATCAGTTCTTATTCTGTCTGCATTACATGGCCTCTTTGTAAAGCTGGCGCTGGGGCTGGTTCTCTAATCTTGTGTGAGTGCCCTAGGAACTCCTCTAGCCGCTCCTCCTGGACAGTTTCAGATCGGTTACACTCAGGAGCACCTGGGAGTGCCAAAAACTCTAGTAAGCACTGAGATCCCTTATCAGTCCCCAGGCCTGGCTCAGCCCCGGCTCAGCTCTGTGAAAAGGACCATGGGAGAACCCCAGCAGTTTACTAACCAGCACAGCCGGAAAGCTCAGCTCAGTCAGATGCCTTTTTGGTCTTTCTTTTCTTCCTCCTAGTTTTATTGAGACATAACTGACATACATTATAGTCAAATATTTTGATGAACAGAATTACCATACAAAATCCACTTAGGTTCTAATTCTCAAAAAAACAAACAAAACTAATAAAATCCAGGCTTTCCAGGTGATGCAGCAGTCAAGAACCCGCCTGCCAACGCAGGAGACGCGGGTTCGATCCCTGGGTTGAAAGGAAATGGCAACCTGCTCCAGTATTCTTGCCTGGGAAGTCCCATGCATAGAGGAACCAAGGCGTCGCAAAGAGTCAGACACAACTGAGCACATAATAAAATCCAGGAAAACCATCCCAAACACATCAAAATCTCTTTGATAACTAAAAACGTATTGCAGAATCCTGTGTCTCCCGATCAGCACACACGGATCTATTTTCAGCGGATTTATATACGACAGCATGGTCATTACAGAGAGCTCCGGTGGACAAAACACTAAGTGTTTTAAAAAATAGCACCACTCCCATTATCTTTTCCCTCTGGCTCTATTCTGGGGCCTGACTGTGGAAGTTCAGTTCCCTCTGTGGGTTATAAATGAGGAAAAAGCAGAGACGGTTATTAGGGCTTTGTACTATATATACAAGAAAATCACATGCTGGAAAAAACTAGGCCATACAGCACAGCTGCTGCTCGGCCCAAGAAATCCTCACTCACGTTACCATCTCCATCTCGAAGTGCCCTGCTCAATTAGACAGACAGTTGTATGAAAACGTAACTGAGGGCATAAAGATTTTACCATATAAACTCGCAACGGTCCACTTAGCCTAGAACTCAAAACGAATGCCGTGGTAAGCAGTGACCTCCATTTCTGACTCCCTGTCACGTTCACACACAGACACACACGCACAGACACACACCATCTCCGCCAAAGACAAATGCTGTGCTCCCAAGCAGAACTTTGAGGGACTTTGCTCTGGACTCACCGTCCCTCCAGCCACCTTTGATCCAGGCATGCCTGGCAGAGATGGACAGCACTGAAGTTCAGCACAGGAGGTCGTCTGATGACCTGCAGGCTCCTAAACCATCAGGGGGAAGAGTTCACAGAACTTGGAATCTGGAGATCTGGATTTACACCCGAGCGCAACTTGCCTCTGCAGGGCACACGACATAGGGCAGTTTACTTCACTTCGCTGAGCCTCATTTTCTTTTCTATAAATCTGGAGAAAACAGGAACTGTCATACAGGTCTCACGGATGATTAAATAGTAAGAATCAACATTTATTGAATGCGTACTGTCTGCTGGGACTGTTCTAAGCACTTTGTACGTGGTAGCTGGTTTGATCCTTACAGTCTTTGTCTGATGTAGGGACAGTTACTATGCCCATTTTACAGATGGGGAAACTGAGGTACGGAGAGGGTAAGTGCCCAAGGCCATTCAACTAGTGCAGATGAAGGCAGTTTTAGTCTCTATGCTGTATTACTGCCAGAATCAAATGACATGATGTGCAAGGAGCTGGTGGATACCCTGCTGGGGACTGTTTCAAGAGTTTTCCTTAAAAAGAGTACTCAGTCTGTGGGCCTGGGCCTGATGAAGCTAGGTATCACCAATAGGGCTGAGAAGCACAGAGCCCCTAGGCATTGCTCATGCAAATATTCAAACCCTGGAGGAGGCAGGGCTCCCTCCAAAAGGCTGGGGCAGGGGGAGGGGTGGGCCTTTTTCGAAATACCTATCAGGTACAAGTTATTCCTCAGAATCCAGGACCAGATTGGTTCTAGGAATCCCAGGGGTGGTAAGAGAGGGTGGGTGTGAACCTCTAAATTTTCTTCTTGGTGAAAACAGCCTATTTTGTCTTCTTAATTTCCTCGACTCTAAACCTACACTGAGGAAAATACCCTGCCAGTACCAGGGCTGTGTCTGTGGAACAGAAGGAGGGGAGGCGGCAGTTCCCAGGGTGCATGCACAAGGCAGACAGCACAGGGCGGGGGGGCGCTCTGCCTCTGAACCGTTTAGGCAGGTGGCTTCCCACGTTTTCTGTCGTAACTCACTGTGCCCTCGTGCGTACGGACACATACGTACATGAGTGAAGCAACCGCTTCACAGGATGACACATTATTAATTTGAGAGTACTTAGATTAAAAATTCTTTTGTCTTCTTATTCTTTTCTATATTTCTGCTGTATTTCATTTAAAAAATAGATACTGATCTCAACCTATTAAACTGATCTCCCTCTCCAGTGATGAGCTGCCACCTTCAAGCTGAAAAACCTGGGGAATTTCTAAAGGTTAGACGATGAGAAAGTGTATGTTCATAACTCATCACATAAGGGTCAGCCCTGACCTAAATGGAAAGGAAACCCAAAAAAGAAGGGCCATATGTAAGCATACAGCTAGGTCGCTGTGTTCTCCAGAAGAAAGTGACACAACCTTGTAAAGTCACTATTGCGCTGTTGTCTGATGTAGGGACAGTTACTATGCCCATTTTACAGATGGGGAAACTGAGGTACGGAGAGGGTAAGTGCCCAAGGCCATTCAACTAGTGCAGATGAAGGCAGTTTTAGTCTCTATGCTGTATTACTGCCAGAATCAAATGACATGATGTGCAAGGAGCTGGTGGATACCCTGCTGGGGACTGTTTCAAGAGTTTTCCTTAAAAAGAGTACTCAGTCTGTGGGCCTGGGCCTGATGAAGCTAGGTATCACCAATAGGGCTGAGAAGCACAGAGCCCCTAGGCATTGCTCATGCAAATATTCAAACCCTGGAGGAGGCAGGGCTCCCTCCAAAAGGCTGGGGCAGGGGAGGGGTGGGCCTTTTTAAATACCTATCAGGTACAAGTTATTACTCAGAATCCAGGACCAGATTGGTTCTAGGAATCCCAGGGGTGGTAAGAGAGGGTGGGTGTGAACCTCTAAATTTTCTTCTTGGTGAAAACAGCCTATTTTGTCTTCTTAATTTCCTCGACTCTAAACCTACACTGAGGAAAATACCCTGCCAGTACCAGGGCTGTGTCTGTGGAACAGAAGGAGGGAGGCAGTTCCCAGGGTGCATGCACAAGGCAGACAGCACAGGGCGGGGGGGCGCTCTGCCTCTGAACCGTTTAGGCAGGTGGCTTCCCACGTTTTCTGTCGTAACTCACTGTGCCCTCGTGCGTACGGACACATACGTACATGAGTGAAGCAACCGCTTCACAGGATGACACATTATTAATTTGAGAGTACTTAGATTAAAAATTCTTTTGTCTTCTTATTCTTTTCTATATTTCTGCTGTATTTCATTTAAAAAATAGATACTGATCTCAACCTATTAAACTGATCTCCCTCTCCAGTGATGAGCTGCCACCTTCAAGCTGAAAAACCTGGGGAATTTCTAAAGGTTAGACGATGAGAAAGTGTATGTTCATAACTCATCACATAAGGGTCAGCCCTGACCTAAATGGAAAGGAAACCCAAAAAAGAAGGGCCATATGTAAGCATACAGCTAGGTCGCTGTGTTCTCCAGAAGAAAGTGACACAACCTTGTAAAGTCACTATTGCGCTGTTGTTGGTTACTCACCGCCATGTCTGACTCTGCGACCCCACGGACAGTAGCCGGCCAGGCTCCTCTGTTCAACCATTCTCTAATAAAACCCATTTAAAAGGCGGGAGCGCATCCTATTCTGATAAAAATCCAAAGATGCTACTGTCAACTGAAAAGATGAACGACTTGAGAGTTGTGGGTTAAGTTTTATTTGGGGCATCATGAGGACTGCAGCCCGGGAGGCACCACCACAGATAGCTCTGAGAGACTGCTCCAAAGAGATGGCAGGAGGAAGATCAATATATAAGTTCTTGAGAAGAGGGAGCTTCATACCAATAAACAAAAAGCTTTCAGTTAGTCACAAGGGTCTGATATCACCATAAAGGGATTTACTGGTTTTCTAAATACAAGGAGATGGTACATATAAGGATTGAGATAATAAAATCTGTTCCTAAACATTCACCTATCTAAAGACCTGCCCCACCAGATTCCCTGGAGCACAGAGTGCCTATTCTACCCTGAATCACCTTAGTGGGTGTTGAAGGTCAGCAGCTGTCACAGCACGGAGGTCAGTCTCCAGAGGCAGATGGCAAATATACTTGTTCAGTCATTGGCAATGTAATTGGTAAATGCCAATTTGTAGTTGACACTATGGTCAATGTTTTGTCTGTTCCTTCAAGGACTGGTATGGAAACACCTAGAAATAGCCCCATCCACAGAGTGAGGAGGTCCCTGCCTGACCTGGGGCCTTGAAATGCCCATCGATTGGTCATACATCTGCCACTTACCCTAGGTTGGGCCTGGGTGTGCACACTATGGATACAGGGAATGTGAGACACTCAGGCAGCTCACAGCCTAATGTGGAAACAACAAAACACAAATGAGACACCACAGTGGAAGGGAGGGGGGGGGGGTCACTGTAACAGCAGGGCAACATAAGGTCCTCTGGAAGGGCAGAGGAAAGAGGAAGCACCCTGCAACATGTGGAAGGCGTGACAAGGAAGAATTGGTTTGTGAAAATATGTAGAGTTTACTAAGCAAAGAAGCAAGCGTGGAGGAGGGAAAGCCAAGAGCTAAGATTCTGAGAGCTCCAAAATCTTTTCCCACCGTGCGAGCTTTTTCTAAAATTTGGCTACAAGGGCTTCATTCCTTGCGGGAAAAATTCTATCACTACTTTGTCAAGCTCCTTTGACAGAGGTAGTCTTTTAAGATATTGCCATTCATTTACACCTCCTTCTGATCAAGGTCGAGTTCTGAGTGAAAGCTGGGTTTGATAAGCAGAAGAGAAAGAGTAAAATACGAGGTCATTAAAAGCTTAGGCAGGGGGCTTCCCTGGTGGTCCAGTGGGGAAGAGTCCGCCTTGCAGTGCAGGGGGCGACGGTTCGATCCCCGGCTGGGGAAGATCCCGTGTGCCAAGGAGCAGCTGAACCGCTGTGTCCAACTGCCAGAGCTCTGAAGCGCATGTCTGGAGCTGGTGCTCTGTAGTGAGAGAGGCCACTGCAATAGGAGGCCCACACAGGCCAAAGAATGAAGATGGATGAAAATAAATGGATAAAAAAATCAATAAAATAAGCCAAAATTAACAAACAAACAAAAAAAGTAGGCAGAGGGACTTCCCTGGTGGTTCAGTGACTAAGACACTTGGTTCCCAACACAGGGGCCTAGGTTTGATCCCTGGTGGGGAAACTATATACCATGTGTCCCAACTGAGAGTTCAAATACCATAACTAAGATTCAGTGTAGCCAAGTAAATAAAAATAAATTAAAAAAAAAAAGCTTAGGCATAACAAGGGCAAGTAAATAGCACCAGGAGGCACCACACTCAAACTCTGCTTTGTGTCTGGCTGATATCTAACTCCGGAAGACCCCAGGGTTGGTGCAGCGTCCACAGCTCTATACAGATGCGCTGTAAATACTTGTTGAATGAATGAATGAACTGCTAGAGCTCAGAAGAACCTTGAGGACCATCTACATTGACCTCTCAGGTCATAGATGTGTCCTTGCAGTGATGTGACTCACACAGCTGGTAATCCTGATTCTTGGTGGGGCACTTTACCCACAAAATAGCACACACTCATGAAGGATATAGACTATATGGACAAAGAAAAAGCAGGCAATAAGAATTGCCACCCCAAAATAAACATGGTGTCCTGATACTAACCATGCTAGTATCATGTAAGTGATATTGAAGCTCCAATAATTTGGCCACCTGACGCAAAGAGACAACTTATTGGAAAAGAGTCTGATGTTGGGAAAAATAGAAGGCAAAGGAGAAGGGGATGACAGAAGACGAGATGGTTGGATGGCATCACTGAGTCAATGGAAATGAGTTTGAGCAAGCTCCAGGAGATGGTGAAGGACAGGGAAGCCTGGCATGCTGCACTCCATGTGTTCACAAATAGTTGGACACAACTCAGAGAATGAACTGAACTGAGTGTTCTGATAAAAGTTCTTTTCAGTATTTTTTTCTATGCATAAAAACATTTTCCATTTAGGTCTATACGACTTTTATAGTTTTATTTCCCGCTTTTTTTCATTTCAGTATATTGTGAGTGTTTCTGTGTCACTAAATAGTTTTTAAATTCTTAGTAAACATGATGTTGATGTTGGCATAGGATTCCACTGTATGATCATACATATTTTTAAAATATTTTTTCATTTTTTTCCTTTTAATTAAAAACGTGTTGATGGGAGTATAGCTATCTGCAATGCTATGTTAGTTTCAGGTATACTACACAGTGGATCAGCTACACATATACAAATCTCCACTCTTTTTTAGATTCTTTACCCAGACAGGCCATTACAGAATTTCTCTCTTTCTGGATACTGATACAATGTTCAGGGCTTTAAAAATCTTTGCCTATTTATATTTTTATGGTCATTTTTATGGACATTCCTCGATTTCTAGCTAGACTGAATTTTTCGTGCGATTATTTGCCACTTATGTTTTTTTCTTATTTTTCTATGCCTTTTCCCCATTTCTACTGAAATATCAACTCAGATTATAAAGGGAGTGGCAGTTTTGCATGCCATTTCCTTCCACTTCAGCCAAGTCAGCAAATATAGTCGGGCCTCAATAGCCAAATCCTGTTAGTACCCAGGACTCAGAGCCACAAGAGGAGGACAGGGGCAATGGGTTCGATTCCTCCTTGCACTCTTGATGCCTGCTTCCACTTTTGCCTTGAAACTGCCGTGCAAGTGCTGCGCCTATCATGTTCTATAAATACTGTCAGAGAAAGTCCTCCTCTGCATACCTTGCACTCTTGAAAAAGCCTGCTTCCACTTTTGCCTTGAAATGCTGGTGCGCGCCTATCTGTGAGCCGCAAAGAGACAACTTATTGGAAAAGAGTCTGATGTTGGGAAAAATAGAAGGCAAAGGAGAAGGGGATGACAGAAGACGAGATGGTTGGATGGCATCACTGAGTCAATGGAAATGAGTTTGAGCAAGCTCCAGGAGATGGTGAAGGACAGGGAAGCCTGGCATGCTGCACTCCATGTGTTCACAAATAGTTGGACACAACTCAGAGAATGAACTGAACTGAGTGTTCTGATAAAAGTTCTTTTCAGTATTTTTTTCTATGCATAAAAACATTTTCCATTTAGGTCTATACGACTTTTATAGTTTTATTTCCCGCTTTTTTTCATTTCAGTATATTGTGAGTGTTTCTGTGTCACTAAATAGTTTTTAAATTCTTAGTAAACATGATGTTGATGTTGGCATAGGATTCCACTGTATGATCATACATATTTTTAAAATATTTTTTCATTTTTTTCCTTTTAATTAAAAACGTGTTGATGGGAGTATAGCTATCTGCAATGCTATGTTAGTTTCAGGTATACTACACAGTGGATCAGCTACACATATACAAATCTCCACTCTTTTTTAGATTCTTTACCCAGACAGGCCATTACAGAATTTCTCTCTTTCTGGATACTGATACAATGTTCAGGGCTTTAAAAATCTTTGCCTATTTATATTTTTATGGTCATTTTTATGGACATTCCTCGATTTCTAGCTAGACTGAATTTTTCGTGCGATTATTTGCCACTTATGTTTTTTTCTTATTTTTCTATGCCTTTTCCCCATTTCTACTGAAATATCAACTCAGATTATAAAGGGAGTGGCAGTTTTGCATGCCATTTCCTTCCACTTCAGCCAAGTCAGCAAATATAGTCGGGCCTCAATAGCCAAATCCTGTTAGTACCCAGGACTCAGAGCCACAAGAGGAGGACAGGGGCAATGGGTTCGATTCCTCCTTGCACTCTTGATGCCTGCTTCCACTTTTGCCTTGAAACTGCCGTGCAAGTGCTGCGCCTATCATGTTCTATAAATACTGTCAGAGAAAGTCCTCCAACATCTGACATCCGCAGCCTCTCTCAGGCTGAAATGCTCGAGAGGTGGTGTGCTTCCAAATCAGACAGACCTGGGTCCAGTTTCCAAGGAAGAAGCCATCTGTGCTCAGGTTCCTCACTTGTCAAGGGAGATGCTGGTGGCAGGGTGAACATTCTGTGGGGCAGCACAGTAAAAACTCAGCTCTGGGCACACAGAAGGTGCTGGACAAGCGCGGCCTTCTTTTGGTCCACATCCCCTGATCATGCGACGATGTGGCAGTAGATACCTTGATGTCAAAGCAACCCCAGGAGTATGGCGTCCACACTGTGAGCTCCTGAGCTCGCAGGAAATGGTGTCTGCCAAATGCCCAAGCCAGGTGCGGGGAACTACTTACCTTTTCTTCTCACCCTCCTACTTTCACACAGATCTTATCCCCGAGTCCAAGGCCTATTTCCTTTCTTCTACATCCTCCACCTCTAGGAAACCAGCATTCTAACTCCAAAAAGAAGTCAGGAAAAGGTCAAAAGCTTTTCCTAGTGAGCTTCAGGCTTACGCAGAAACAATTTCATGGTCACTTAAACATCTCTAGAAGCAAAGGAGAGACGAGGCCTCAGTGCTGTAATCTCCAACGGCCAAGCTGTGCACTGTGTGTGTGTCCTGCGGGGGCAACTGAACACAGTAACCTGTAACAAGACACATCTACTGGAACACTCCTCAGGCCAGTATGTTTTAGAACATGAACATTCTTACTGGGAATCCATGAATAGAACTATTCCTTCATCAATTTTCATTCATACCTGTTGCTAAGGCAGGCCCTCAGTAATCGTAGCATGAGTGAATGAATGAATCGGTCACTGAAGGGATGGCGAACGAGTGATGCTTCCCACATGGTGACCAGTAAAAACCGGTTCATTTGCTTAGGGTGAACTAGCCCCTGGCCCTGGCAGGCCACCTGGGGTCTTGGCACAGAAACAGCCCCATCACCCTGGTAGCTGCCCGCCGGGTTGACAAGCTGCACCTGTTGTCTCTCAGGAGGCCCAAAGCTGCTCTACAGTATCCTCTCTGCAGGGTTTCCTGCTCGTCCTGCTTGAGGAGACCCCACTTAGCCCACCACAGAATAGCATCTGACATCCGCAGCCTCTCTCAGGCTGAAATGCTCGAGAGGTGGTGTGCTTCCAAATCAGACAGACCTGGGTCCAGTTTCCAAGGAAGAAGCCATCTGTGCTCAGGTTCCTCACTTGTCAAGGGAGATGCTGGTGGCAGGGTGAACATTCTGTGGGGCAGCACAGTAAAAACTCAGCTCTGGGCACACAGAAGGTGCTGGACAAGCGGCCTTCTTTTGGTCCACATCCCCTGATCATGCGACGATGTGGCAGTAGATACCTTGATGTCAAAGCAACCCCAGGAGTATGGCGTCCACACTGTGAGCTCCTGAGCTCGCAGGAAATGGTGTCTGCCAAATGCCCAAGCCAGGTGCGGGGAACTACTTACCTTTTCTTCTCACCCTCCTACTTTCACACAGATCTTATCCCCGAGTCCAAGGCCTATTTCCTTTCTTCTACATCCTCCACCTCTAGGAAACCAGCATTCTAACTCCAAAAAGAAGTCAGGAAAAGGTCAAAAGCTTTTCCTAGTGAGCTTCAGGCTTACGCAGAAACAATTTCATGGTCACTTAAACATCTCTAGAAGCAAAGGAGAGACGAGGCCTCAGTGCTGTAATCTCCAACGGCCAAGCTGTGCACTGTGTGTGTGTCCTGCGGGGGCAACTGAACACAGTAACCTGTAACAAGACACATCTACTGGAACACTCCTCAGGCCAGTATGTTTTAGAACATGAACATTCTTACTGGGAATCCATGAATAGAACTATTCCTTCATCAATTTTCATTCATACCTGTTGCTAAGGCAGGCCCTCAGTAATCGTAGCATGAGTGAATGAATGAATCGGTCACTGAA
This sequence comes from Tragulus kanchil, assembly GCA_022376925.1. Taxonomy (NCBI): domain Eukaryota; kingdom Metazoa; phylum Chordata; class Mammalia; order Artiodactyla; family Tragulidae; genus Tragulus; species Tragulus kanchil. The sequence goes on from JAIOJX010000024.1 coordinate 131,496,487, forward strand.
GGGATGGCGAACGAGTGATGCTTCCCACATGGTGACCAGTAAAAACCGGTTCATTTGCTTAGGGTGAACTAGCCCCTGGCCCTGGCAGGCCACCTGGGGTCTTGGCACAGAAACAGCCCCATCACCCTGGTAGCTGCCCGCCGGGTTGACAAGCTGCACCTGTTGTCTCTCAGGAGGCCCAAAGCTGCTCTACAGTATCCTCTCTGCAGGGTTTCCTGCTCGTCCTGCTTGAGGAGACCCCACTTAGCCCACCACAGAATAGCAGCTGCCGTCCCCACTCATGACCCGCCCAGGGACCCTCTCCCAAACCAAATGGCGAGATCACTACCTAGAAATTGTTGCAAGTGGCCCATGCTGCCAGCAGGAAGGGTTACTGTGATGACTGATTTTCCACTGCTGGTAAAAAGGCTATTTCCCAGGAACTTCCTTTTTAATTTTTGTCGGAATATAGTTGCTTTATAATGTTGTTGTTTTCTGCTGTACAGCAAAGTGAATCAGTTGTGCATATTCATATAGCCCCTCTTTCTTGGATTTTCTTCCCATTCAGAGCACTGAGTGGAGTTCCCTGTGCTATACAATAGGTTCTCATTAGCTATCTATTTTATACATAGTGGATAAATATGTAGATGTAAGTACCAATCTCCCCATTCATCATGTCCCTCTTTCCCCCTTGATATCTATACATTAGTTCTCTACCTCTGTCTTTATTTCTGCTTAGCATATAGGTTCAGCTGTACCGTTTTCCTAGATTTCACATATATGGATTAATAAATGATACTTGTTTTTCTCTCACAGTGATATTCTTCACTGTGTATGACAGTCTCTAGAGCTATCCATGTTTCTGCAAATGGCATAACTTTGTTCCTTTTTATGGCTGAGTAATATTCTATTATATATGTGTACATCTTTACCCACTCCTCTGTCAATGCACATCAGGTTGCTTCCATGTCTTGGCTGTTGTAAATAATGTTGCAATAAACACTGGGGTGCATGTGCCTTCTGGAATTACGGTTTTCTCCAAGTATATGCCCAGGACTGGGATTGCAGGGTCATACAGTAGCTCTATTTTTAGTTTTTAGAGGATTCATTCATACTGTTCTCCATGGTGGCTGTACCAATTTACATTCTCAGCAGCAGTGTAAGAAGGTTCCCTTTTTTCCACATCCTCTCCAGCATTTATTGTTTGTAGATTTTTTTGGAGGATGGCCATTCTGACCAGTGTGAGGTGATACCTCATTAAAGCTTTGATCTGCATTTCTCTAATAATCAGTAATGTTGAGAATCTTTTCACGTGCCTCTTGGCCATCTGTGTGTCTTCTTTGGAGAAATGTCTGTTTAGGTCTTCTGCCCATTTTTTTGATGGGGTTGTTTATGTTTTATATTGAACTGCATGAGCTATTTGTATATTTTAGAGATTAGTCCTTTATCAGTTACTTTGTTTGCAAATAACTTATTTTTTTAAATATCATTTTATTTATTTATGTTTGGTTGTGATGGGTCTTCACTGCTTCAGGGGCTACACTTTGTTGAGGTGCATGGGCTTCTCATTGTGGCGGCTTGTCTTCTTGAGGAGCACAGGCTGTAGGTGAGTGGGCTTCAGTAGTTGCAATATGTGGGCTCAGCTGCTGTGCTTTGTGGGCTCTACAGCACAGGCTCTGTCGTTGTGTTCCTGGACTTAGTTGTTTCTTGGCACGTGGAATCTCCCTGGACCAGGGGTTGAACTTGTGTCTCTTGCATTGGCAGACAGATTCTTTACCACTGAGCCACCAGGGAAGCTCTGCAAACAATTTTATATGGTGATTCCAGCACAGATCATCCATTAGGTCCTACAGGAAGGAGAAGGCTGGTTTTATCATCTGCGGCAGAACCAAGAATCTGAATCCAGTGCAATGCAGGCCCCCGGGGTCTGCTAAGCATCTTAATGCCACTGCTCTCAGTTGGTCAAGGTCCTCAACAGACTGAGCTCCCTTCCCTATTCAGGTCTCAGTCTCCCCATCAACCTGTGTATCAGTGAGAATATCTTTGATGGGATGACTGGAGCCTCTTTAAACTCTTTAGTCATATGCCCAGTGTTGTTGATGACTCTTGTGCAAGGCCATCCTCATGTAGTGCTTGGGCAAAGCAGACAGCTGCAGGTCAGGGTGACTGAATTTCTCTCCCATTTACTATTTGATCCTGGGCAAGTCATGAATATGTATTGGATTTTACTTATCTAAAAAAATCAACTGTGTGCCTTCTATCTTAGTGAATTAAGAGAATTAAATGAAAGACGAATAAAAATTTCTCATAAGCTGTACAAGTGTCAGGTGTTATTACTTTGTTACATTGGCTACTACTAGGAAATTAATCTGTGTGCAATGCTGAGTGCCTGAAATATAGCTGGTGCTTATCAATGCTAAGTCCCTTTACCTGTCACTTGAAATGTAGCCTGTTCTTGGCCAGTTGTAGTAGTTCTCAACCTTGGCTTCACACAGGACTCAACCTAAGCAGTTTTAAAAAATACCTATGCCTGGGTCCTATTCACTCACACACTGATTTTACTGATCATGGGGGTAAGGATGATATCCAGGTGGTAGCTTCTAAAAGCTCCCTGGGTGATTCCAATGTGCAGCCAAGTTTGTGGACCGCTTGATGCTCAAATTGTGGATGGCAGACGACACCAGTGGCAGTGGTATCCCGTGGATACTTGTCACATTTAAACAGGATCCTCTGGTGATTCATAGGCACATTACAGTTTGCAAAGCCTCTAACAGGTCCGTTGGGTTGGAGAAATATTCCAGACGCACAGAATCATGTTGCACTTGTTTGACATTTGGCCTGTTGACTCTCCTGAGTGACAGTGAACCTGTCAGCATTCCTCTGATTTAGAGACCTGCTGAGATATTAACCTGGTCTGGGACTGTGGAGGCTCAGGTCTGCTCTGGGACTCAGCCAGGTCTCCCAGTCTTCTCCACGGTTCCCTCACTCGCATTGTCAGTGATTAATACTTGGACCTCCTTAGAAGGGGAGGATCTGGGCCCATGGGACGGTTCCCCCTCCTTGAGAGATTTCTAGTAGAATCACAGGGGTTTCTAAGACAAGGTAAGAAGATGCCTTTCTAAAGAACCTTAGGTCAAGGTCCAGGATTTACCTCCTGAAAGAGAGGAAAAGTACCTATTTGGTTGCTGTGTCACATTGCCCTTTTCTCCAAAGGATATGACAAATTTGAGAACCTGGGGCTTCCCTGGTGGTCCAGTGGGTAAGGATACCGCCTTGCAGTGCATGTGGCACCGGTTCGATCCCTGGCCTGGGAAGATCCCACATGCCGCAGAGTGGCGGGACCAATGTGTCCAATTATCGAGCTGGAGTGTCCCCAATTAAATGAAAGACAATAAAAATTTCTCATAAGCTGTACAAGTGTCAGGTGTTATTACTTTGTTACATTGGCTACTACTAGGAAATTAATCTGTGTGCAATGCTGAGTGCCTGAAATATAGCTGGTGCTTATCAATGCTAAGTCCCTTTACCTGTCACTTGAAATGTAGCCTGTTCTTGGCCAGTTGTAGTAGTTCTCAACCTTGGCTTCACACAGGACTCAACCTAAGCAGTTTTAAAAAATACCTATGCCTGGGTCCTATTCACTCACACACTGATTTTACTGATCATGGGGGTAAGGATGATATCCAGGTGGTAGCTTCTAAAAGCTCCCTGGGTGATTCCAATGTGCAGCCAAGTTTGTGGACCGCTTGATGCTCAAATTGTGGATGGCAGACGACACCAGTGGCAGTGGTATCCCGTGGATACTTGTCACATTTAAACAGGATCCTCTGGTGATTCATAGGCACATTACAGTTTGCAAAGCCTCTAACAGGTCCGTTGGGTTGGAGAAATATTCCAGACGCACAGAATCATGTTGCACTTGTTTGACATTTGGCCTGTTGACTCTCCTGAGTGACAGTGAACCTGTCAGCATTCCTCTGATTTAGAGACCTGCTGAGATATTAACCTGGTCTGGGACTGTGGAGGCTCAGGTCTGCTCTGGGACTCAGCCAGGTCTCCCAGTCTTCTCCCACGGTTCCCTCACTCGCATTGTCAGTGATTAATACTTGGACCTCCTTAGAAGGGGAGGATCTGGGCCCATGGGACGGTTCCCCCTCCTTGAGAGATTTCTAGTAGAATCACAGGGGTTTCTAAGACAAGGTAAGAAGATGCCTTTCTAAAGAACCTTAGGTCAAGGTCCAGGATTTACCTCCTGAAAGAGAGGAAAAGTACCTATTTGGTTGCTGTGTCACATTGCCCTTTTCTCCAAAGGATATGACAAATTTGAGAACCTGGGGCTTCCCTGGTGGTCCAGTGGGTAAGGATACCGCCTTGCAGTGCATGTGGCACCGGTTCGATCCCTGGCCTGGGAAGATCCCACATGCCGCAGAGTGGCGGGACCAATGTGTCCAATTATCGAGCTGGAGCTCTGGAGCGCATGCGCCCAGAGCCAGTGCTCTGTGACAACAGAGGCCACTGCGATGGGAGGCCCACATGGGCCAAAGAACAAAGATAGATGAAAATAGATACATAAAAGACCAATAGAAGTGGCCCGCCCACCCCGAAAAAAAAAAAAAAATTTGAGAACCTGGGGGTCTATGAAAATGGGACACCAAGATGTTAGCATACTTAACAGGAAGGTATAGGAAAGCTGCTCAGAGCAAACTGGTGAGTGTTGTATAATGTGGAACTAAGTCTTGGGCTTTCCTGGTGGCTCAGTAGTAAAGAATTTGCCTACCGATGCAGGAGATGTGGGTTCAATTTCTAGGTTAGGGAGATCCCCTGGAGAAAGAAATAGCAGCCCATTCCAGTATTCTTGCCCGGGAAATCCCAGGTTACAGTCCATGGGGTCACAAAGAGTACAGACACAACTGAGCATGCAGAGCACGCACACAAGTGTTGTGAACATCCCAACAGAAATATTCATTCTTTCATTTATCTGTCAAATATTCATGCCCCCTAGGAAAATACAGGTGACACAGTTGCTGATAACTCAGGTGTTTGTCTTCTTTTGTTGATGATAAGAATGCACTTCCTTTAGGTCTATGCTTAAGGGTTACCTTCGGAAAGAAGTTATCTCCACAACCACCTCTGTAAATCACACTTTCGAAGCCACCCCCTCATCTCTCCCACTTTGCTTTATTCTTCTTCATAGCACTTGACATAGAGCATCTTGTTCGAGTCAGTTATAGAGTGTAGTGCCCACAGAGGAAAGGCTTTGTTCTCTTCACTGCTGTACCCCAGCACCTCGGCCGTTGTCTGACTCAGACTGGCCTCTCAACAGTGTGTGTTGAATGAATGTTACATGAACAGAATAAGAAGGAGGAGTAGAAAAATTGCCCTTATTACTATTATGACTTACCACAAAACACGGCCACTCTGGGTGCTTTACATGCATCATTCTGTTGAATTCTTATGTTTCTCGCATCATATATAAAGAAATGATTCCCTAGAGTTGAGCAGAAATTGCCCAAAGTCATAAAGTTATGAAATGGCACAGCATGAAGCAGGATTTGAACTCACATCTGTTTGTTTCCAAATGTTGTGTTCCTTTTACTACACCAAGGAACCGCAGAATGGGAGTGCTTCCTGTTTGTAAGTAGCGCCAACTTACAAGACAAGTGTCTCTTGTTTGATTTATGGATTTTCACCCGCACTTCAGCAGTGTTTAATTTCATAGTTGGACTATGTTGAACTGAAGTGTGAGTAAAGCGACTAATGCTTAGCACCTACTTGGTATTTAATAAATGTTGGGTGGGTGCGTGGAAGAGCAGATAAAGAGGAGAGAAAAAGGCAAGGAATTATGGATGCATGGCTTATATTGGAAATACATTTCTCTTTGATAGCTTTTAAAAATTCAATCAACTTTTAAAAAGGAATTGAGTAGAAAGATGAAAAATCAAACTGAATCTGTCAGACTCAGGAAACTGTTTGTCATCCTTGCTTAATCCTGCTGAAATATGAGTAAAACTGATTTTTTCTTTCTTTTTTTTAACCACGGGACTCTCAGTCCAAAATACATACACAGCATGGGCAGAAATCGTTGGACTCTCTAAGACTGCTGCTGCCTTCAAACCTATTTAGCACTGGCAAATGGCCCAGTGGTTGCATTTCCAAACCTCAAGAGAGGAAGGTAAAATGAAATTTCTGGAGGCAAGTGAATCCACAGATGGGCTGATGTGGGAACACTAGGCAGAGAATAGCAACACACACAGGATTCAGGTATTTCTTCCAACTGTTCACTGCCCAAAGATGGCCTTCTCCAAACTTGCACCTGCTGCACTCTGAAAACTCAGATGAGGTCAGGCTTATTTTGGTTTAGCTTTGAGAATAAATCCTCACGTAGAGTCAGAGATCTCAGAAGATGGATGCTCAGGCTCACTCTTAAACGGCCCCACCCTCCTGTGACTCAGACTGGCCTCTCAACAGTGTGTGTTGAATGAATGTTACATGAACAGAATAAGAAGGAGGAGTAGAAAATTGCCCTTATTACTATTATGACTTACCACAAAACACGGCCACTCTGGGTGCTTTACATGCATCATTCTGTTGAATTCTTATGTTTCCATCATATATAAAGAAATGATTCCCTAGAGTTGAGCAGAAATTGCCCAAAGTCATAAAGTTATGAAATGGCACAGCATGAAGCAGGATTTGAACTCACATCTGTTTGTTTCCAAATGTTGTGTTCCTTTTACTACACCAAGGAACCGCAGAATGGGAGTGCTTCCTGTTTGTAAGTAGCGCCAACTTACAAGACAAGTGTCTCTTGTTTGATTTATGGATTTTCACCCGCACTTCAGCAGTGTTTAATTTCATAGTTGGACTATGTTGAACTGAAGTGTGAGTAAAGCGACTAATGCTTAGCACCTACTTGGTATTTAATAAATGTTGGGTGGGTGCGTGGAAGAGCAGATAAAGAGGAGAGAAAAAGGCAAGGAATTATGGATGCATGGCTTATATTGGAAATACATTTCTCTTTGATAGCTTTTAAAAATTCAATCAACTTTTAAAAAGGAATTGAGTAGAAAGATGAAAAATCAAACTGAATCTGTCAGACTCAGGAAACTGTTTGTCATCCTTGCTTAATCCTGCTGAAATATGAGTAAAACTGATTTTTTCTTTCTTTTTTTTAACCACGGGACTCTCAGTCCAAAATACATACACAGCATGGGCAGAAATCGTTGGACTCTCTAAGACTGCTGCTGCCTTCAAACCTATTTAGCACTGGCAAATGGCCCAGTGGTTGCATTTCCAAACCTCAAGAGAGGAAGGTAAAATGAAATTTCTGGAGGCAAGTGAATCCACAGATGGGCTGATGTGGGAACACTAGGCAGAGAATAGCAACACACACAGGATTCAGGTATTTCTTCCAACTGTTCACTGCCCAAAGATGGCCTTCTCCAAACTTGCACCTGCTGCACTCTGAAAACTCAGATGAGGTCAGGCTTATTTTGGTTTAGCTTTGAGAATAAATCCTCACGTAGAGTCAGAGATCTCAGAAGATGGATGCTCAGGCTCACTCTTAAACAGCACTCCTCCTCAGAGCCTGTGTGCTGCTAAGCCATTTGACGCGCGTCTGCTGTGCACTTTCTCAACAATAAAACTAGAGCCTGGGGTGAGATGTGAAAAGACAGGAAGTGCTAGGAGTGTGGATTGAGCTGATGATAGTGACATTCTTTCTTCCCTACAGAATTGATAGTGAGGTAGAGATTTTACAAAATGGCAAATACACTGCTGATTCAGAAGGTTTTAGACCATTGGAGCCTTCTCTTACTCTCCCACCTGTAGAAGCCCTCAATAAGACTTGAGCCCAAACAGGATAGCTAATCAGTGGATCCTTGAGGTAGATCTCCTTCCAAAGTTATGAACTTCTAAATGGAATTTGAGAGACCATAAAAGTTCCTAGGATAAAAGTGTTATAAGACTACTCTAGTGTAAAGCAGTAAAACATAAACAAAATCTGCTTTTTTCTTTAAAAATCTGGATTTTTCTTTAAAAGCAGATGCCCTACTTTCTTGCACTTTAAGCTTTACTGCTTGGTATGGAGTATTTTTGCATAATTATCGGCTCAGCCCTAGAATCTAAAATGACCTATTTCAAAGAATCTTAAAAAGTATATATATATATATGTATATATATATATATATATATATGCGTGTGTATTATATTATACATCATACATCTGTATAACTGAATCACTTTGCTGTACACCTGAACCTAACATTGTAAATCAACTCTACTTCAATTTTTAAAAATAAAATAAAAATAGGACGTACTAGAAAAGAGAAACAAACAAAAAAACTTCATCAAAAAAGTCAGTCCCAGGCTTCCCTGGTGGTCCAGTGGGTAAAGAGTCTGCCTTGCCATGCAAGGGGCACCGATTCAATCCCTGGCCTGCTAGGATCCCACCTGCCACGGAGCGGCTGTACCGGTGTGTCCAATTAAGAGCCGGTGCTCTGGAGCGCATGCGCCCAGAGTCAGTGCTCTGCAACGGGAGAGGTCACTGCAATGGGAGGTCCACACAGGCCAAAGAAGAAAGATGAGTGAAAATAAATAAATAAAAAACCAATAAATGAGGTCAAAATTTTTTTTAAAAGTCAGTCCCCACAAAGTCTGTGTCTGTACAAGGAAGTGCCTGAGGTCCCCTCTTCTGTGAACTGGATGTGTTTTGATCACCTGGGGTGAGATGCTGCAAACAATAAAACTAGAGCCTGGGGTGAGATGTGAAAGGGGTGCTAGGAGTGTGGATTGAGCTGATGATAGTGACATTCTTTCTTCCCTACAGAATTGATAGTGAGGTAGAGATTTTACAAAATGGCAAATACACTGCTGATTCAGAAGGTTTTAGACCATTGGAGCCTTCTCTTACTCTCCCACCTGTAGAAGCCCTCAATAAGACTTGAGCCCAAACAGGATAGCTAATCAGTGGATCCTTGAGGTAGATCTCCTTCCAAAGTTATGAACTTCTAAATGGAATTTGAGAGACCATAAAAGTTCCTAGGATAAAAGTGTTATAAGACTACTCTAGTGTAAAGCAGTAAAACATAAACAAAATCTGCTTTTTTCTTTAAAAATCTGGATTTTTCTTTAAAAGCAGATGCCCTACTTTCTTGCACTTTAAGCTTTACTGCTTGGTATGGAGTATTTTTGCATAATTATCGGCTCAGCCCTAGAATCTAAAATGACCTATTTCAAAGAATCTTAAAAAGTATATATATATATATGTATATATATATATATATATATATGCGTGTGTATTATATTATACATCATACATCTGTATAACTGAATCACTTTGCTGTACACCTGAACCTAACATTGTAAATCAACTCTACTTCAATTTTAAAAATAAATAAAAATAGGACGTACTAGAAAAGAGAAACAAACAAAAAAACTTCATCAAAAAAGTCAGTCCCAGGCTTCCCTGGTGGTCCAGTGGGTAAAGAGTCTGCCTTGCCATGCAAGGGGCACCGATTCAATCCCTGGCCTGCTAGGATCCCACCTGCCACGGAGCGGCTGTACCGGTGTGTCCAATTAAGAGCCGGTGCTCTGGAGCGCATGCGCCCAGAGTCAGTGCTCTGCAACGGGAGAGGTCACTGCAATGGGAGGTCCACACAGGCCAAAGAAGAAAGATGAGTGAAAATAAATAAATAAAAAACCAATAAATGAGGTCAAAATTTTTTTTAAAAGTCAGTCCCCACAAAGTCTGTGTCTGTACAAGGAAGTGCCTGAGGTCCCCTCTTCTGTGAACTGGATGTGTTTTGATCAGACAAGCCACTTCTGTTTGGACAGAAATGCAGGAACATGGCCAGTGTGCCATCTTGCAGAATGATGGGCTGGGCAGGCCAGAGCCGCTCCTCAGTGCCCAGAGCGCCTGTTCCAGCAGCCCGCCTGCTGCCCAGGCCAGGCAGGCCTTTCCTCACCATCTGCTGTGTGCTGCGCAGGGAGATGGGCCAGCAGATAGTCCTTCACCGGCCTCTACCTTACACACCCCTGGCTTAGCACCCCAAGTCCTTCCTTCGCCTGGCCACACACACACCCTGCTTCCCTATGAAGAAACTGAGAGCACTCCTCAAACCCAAAGGAAAAAGTGAATACAACCCATAAACAGCAGCCTGCACTACACCTAGAAGGGAGACCCCACGGGTCTGAGTCCTTGCCCTGTCCAGACCACAAGCAGGTCACAGCTCCTCAAGCCCGAGCCCCTTCCTTTGTACAATGAAGACCACTATCCCCTCGGCCCAGGATTCCTCTGAAAAAAGGGGTGTGTAAAGTGAGCAACTCAGGTCTGGTGCTCAGGAAAGGACTGTTCTGGAATTTGCTGCATCTGTGAAAGCACACTGAAAACAAACTCTCAGGGTAGCTGTCCGTGGTATTAGCTGTCAGTAGCAGATGTCATCAAAACAAACACTAGTCAGACAGGCCGTGAAGTTTAGCCAGGCAGTAGCAGGCTTCTCATCTGTTTTTAAATGTGCATCTTGAGGGAGATGCAGCACAGAGGCCTGTCTGCCGTCATCTTACATGTGGAAGGACTCTCCATCCTCCTGCCTTCCCTCTGCTTTTATTTTTGCCTTTTCTGATTAGATGCTCCAACCTATGGAAGGTTTAGTTGGAAAAAGGACAGCCTTCGCTGCCTGCAGGAGCCTGGTGAATACTCTTTGGGACTCTCCCAAGGGAGGGGGCTACCGGAGAGTGTGGGCATCCGAGCTGCCAGAATGCATTTTCACAGGCTCATGGGATCAGAACTCTGCTGAGGAAAATTGGAAAAGGGCATGATTTGGCCTCAATGTCTGTTAAATCCTTTTTTTTTCTTTTTCAAAAATCCCACTGTAATAATATTTTTAGTATAAAAAACAGAAACGTGGCTCAGGAATAGCCTCCCTTACTTGGTCATTTTGGACATAACAAAACGCTACACAGGAAGATTCTGTTTGCATGTTGGAGATGGTTGTAGACCAGCGGTTCTCAAGGTGTGGACTCGGGCCCAGCAGCACGGGCGTCTCCTGAGACCCTGTCAGACATGCAAATTCATGGGACCCCTTCCAGGCCTCCTGAGTTAGGGGTGCTCAGGGGTGGATCCAGCAATGTGTGTTTGCAAGGCTTCCCTCCAGGTAATGCTGAGGTGGGCTCAGGTTCAAGAACAACTAGCTTAGTATAATGGAGTTGCTCTGAGGTGAATTTATAGGAAACAAACAGCATTAGCACTTGAATACATATGACTCCCGCAAGAATCAGATTTCATTTTCTTCAGATTAGACACTTGAGATCAGAGAGGTTGTGACCTGCCCCAGTCTCACAGCTGCAGTCTCACAGCTGATAAGCGGCAGAGCCAGGATTCCGCCCCAGAATCCTCGGAGGCCCAGTCGAAGGGAGTGGAATGTAACAGATGAAAGCTTGGGCCCTGGAACCAAAGTGTCAGGGCTGGAATCCCAGCTCACTCATGCACTGTGTGGCTCTGGGCAAGTTGGCTAACCTCTCTGTGCCTCTCTTTCCCCATCTCAGACTTTTACTTCACGTGGGTCTTGCGAAGATTCAATGAGATAATTCAAGTGAGGTACTGGAGCAGTGTTTGGCATACAGTGACCACTCTGTAGATGTTATTTTTATTGTTTTAGTGTTTCCTGTTGTATACGGCTTCTCAATGTAGTGGAGGGAAGGAACATGTGCGACCTTTGGGTCTGTTCCTTGGCTTTGACCAAGGTGATGGTCCAAAAGTGCCAATAAAAACAAGCAACAGGGGCTTCCCTGGTGGTCCAGTGGGTAAGGACACCGCCTTGCAGTGCAAGGCGCGCCGGTTCGATCCCTGGCCTGGGAAGATCCCATGTGCCGCGGAGCAGCTGGACCGATGTGTCCAACTACCGAGCTGGAGCTCTGGAGCGCATGCACCCAGAGCCAGTGCTCTGCAAGGAGAGAGGTCACTGTAATGGGAGGCCCACACAAGCCAAAGAATAAGGACAGATGAAAATAAATAAATAAATAAACAATAAAAAAGAGGCCAAAATTAAGAAAAAAATATTAAAAAAAAAAAAATGAAAAACAAGCAACGGCTTCCCCGTCCCCTCAAGGCTCTTTTAGATGCCACCCAATCCAGCCCCAAGAGGCTTCAGTGTTCACTTGCATCTCATAAAATAGCGGTCCCACTCCCTCACCCGCCTCCTGCATGGCCATGTCGCGAGCCAAGCCCCCAGCTATACATAGCCCAGGCCTTATCTGAGGGTGGCGAAAAGTGACAGGAGATTACCGGAGATAAACCTCAGCTCTCTGATTTCAGGGGAGGACGCGCACGGTAGTTGAGCTGCTTGACATGTGGCCAGATGGTATCAGGAACAGTGGGTGAGAAGAACTCCTTGGCTTACATGGAGAGAGCAGGGCTGGAGCCAGGATATTTTTAATGACTGGCCGAGGCACACTCACTTGGAGCAAAGATCTGCGACATTTCCCCCCACGAAGCGTTGAACTTTTTTTCAGGTTCTTGACCCTGGAGAAAGTGAGCCCCCGCAGGTCCCTTCAGTGCATAAGCACTCTCTTGTCTCTGCTCCGCCATCTCCCTCTGACCATGAAGCAAATTAGCCTTTCTCCTCCAGGAGGACCGTTTGTGAGAAGTGCTACAAATGGAGCTTTCTTCCAGCCGGTCCCCAGATCAGGGCTGAGATGTCCTACCAAGGGACTGGACATGGAGGGACAACATGGATATCCAGGGCACCTTGCACGCCTGTCCTCTGATGCCAAAGGGCATATGTCCCCTGGCACTGCTGTGTGAGTTTCTCCCCCTTTCATGGCAAACTTCTCGAGCAAGTGATCCACATCTGCTCTACTGCGTCCCCACTGCCCACGCACCGGCCTCGCTCTCAGTGCTTTGGCTTCTGGCCCAGCTCCTCTCTAAAGGTCGCCCGTGACCTACCATCCTGAAAGGAGAGCCCTCAATAGTGGTCCCACCTCCTCAATCCTCTTCAACACTTGATCCGACCACCTGCTTGTTCTCATGATGGGAGTCCGGCACCACATTCCTTGTCCTCCTGCTTCTGCCATAGACCCCTCTGCCTCCAGGCAGCCTCCTTTTCTCCCCTCCTACAAGGAGGCCAGTCCTTCGCCCTGTGGTTTTCTCATGCACTCTCCTCAGGCCTTCAACTCTCACTTGCAGAGGTCCTTTGGGACCTCTCCCCCAAGCTGCAGCTTGGCACCTCCAACTAACAGCTGGATTTCCACGGCCATGAGCTCACTGCATCTAAATCCAAGCTGAGAAGCTTGCTCGTGGTTCTGGTATGCCCGCCCGACAGCTCTGTTTGTTCTTCCCCCTGTTCCCTGGCTGGACACTCTGGATTCATCTTGCCTCCTCCTCTCCTTGGTTTCCAGTTGAGACTGGGAGTCAGACAAAGCCTCTTGAGCTACTGACATGGATGCGTAGACATCAAGGAGAAGTAGGAGCTGAGGGAAGGATCTTCTAGAAAGAGGAAAAAGCGTGCACAGCAGAGGAGCATATTGAGAGTCTCTGTGTGAACAGAACAAGGCATCCCCCAGGCCGCTGCAGCCCGTGTCTCGCCCTAGCACTTGGGAGCACAGCTGACCAAGATGATCCTGTGCAAAGACCTCCTGATCCAGGAAAGAACCTGCTGTTTTGAGGAGCTGAAGATGATGTGTTAGCAAGAGGCAGAGTGGCCCCAGATGAGGCTGAAGAGGCAGCAGAGCCAAACTGTGTAGAGCCTTGTTGGCCATGTTAGGGATCTGAGATTTCACCCTGAGTGCATGAAGATTAAATCTACACTCCTTAGTGTCACTAACAAAGCTCTGTATGATTTGATCTTCCTGCCCATGAACTCTCTTGCTCTGGCTCTATAGCCCTTATTTTCTGTCTTAGTCCTTTAACACCTGTCATCTAATTTTTTTACTATTTTAATTTTACTTTTTTTAAAATTATGAATCATGATAACGTTCAGACTTCTCAATGCCTCCTTTCCCCCACCCCACACGGCCTCGCTCTCAGTGCTTTGGCTTCTGGCCCAGCTCCTCTCTAAAGGTCGCCCGTGACCTACCATCCTGAAAGGAGAGCCCTCAATAGTGGTCCCACCTCCTCAATCCTCTTCAACACTTGATCCGACCACCTGCTTGTTCTCATGATGGGAGTCCGGCACCACATTCCTTGTCCTCCTGCTTCTGCCATAGACCCCTCTGCCTCCAGGCAGCCTCCTTTTCTCCCCTCCTACAAGGAGGCCAGTCCTTCGCCCTGTGGTTTTCTCATGCACTCTCCTCAGGCCTTCAACTCTCACTTGCAGAGGTCCTTTGGGACCTCTCCCCCAAGCTGCAGCTTGGCACCTCCAACTAACAGCTGGATTTCCACGGCCATGAGCTCACTGCATCTAAATCCAAGCTGAGAAGCTTGCTCGTGGTTCTGGTATGCCCGCCCGACAGCTCTGTTTGTTCTTCCCCCTGTTCCCTGGCTGGACACTCTGGATTCATCTTGCCTCCTCCTCTCCTTGGTTTCCAGTTGAGACTGGGAGTCAGACAAAGCCTCTTGAGCTACTGACATGGATGCGTAGACATCAAGGAGAAGTAGGAGCTGAGGGAAGGATCTTCTAGAAAGAGGAAAAAGCGTGCACAGCAGAGGAGCATATTGAGAGTCTCTGTGTGAACAGAACAAGGCATCCCCCAGGCCGCTGCAGCCCGTGTCTCGCCCTAGCACTTGGGAGCACAGCTGACCAAGATGATCCTGTGCAAAGACCTCCTGATCCAGGAAAGAACCTGCTGTTTTGAGGAGCTGAAGATGATGTGTTAGCAAGAGGCAGAGTGGCCCCAGATGAGGCTGAAGAGGCAGCAGAGCCAAACTGTGTAGAGCCTTGTTGGCCATGTTAGGGATCTGAGATTTCACCCTGAGTGCATGAAGATTAAATCTACACTCCTTAGTGTCACTAACAAAGCTCTGTATGATTTGATCTTCCTGCCCATGAACTCTCTTGCTCTGGCTCTATAGCCCTTATTTTCTGTCTTAGTCCTTTAACACCTGTCATCTAATTTTTTTACTATTTTAATTTTACTTTTTTTAAAATTATGAAGGTACATATGATAACGCATTTACAGGAAACTTGGAAAATACAGAACAAGGTTACATATAGCTCCACAATATATTACAATTATTCCTTCCAGCTAATTTTTCATTAGCTTTATCCTTAATGACAGCACAAGCTCCTTGACTCTTGAATGTGTCTTGCACTTTTGTTTGCATGAAACCTTGATCATAATAGGTCCTTCATTAAGAGTTATTGCTTTCTTTCCATCCCAATGCATTAGGCTTTGGCATTTCTGAGTTGGTATAGGATTCAGAACCCTCTCCTGCTGTCCACAACCTTACGTGCATCATCATCACTTACTCTTCTTCAGAACAGCCTTAAGAAACAAAGACTGATACTCTCCATATTGTACAGCAGAGTTATAGCAATGACCAGGCCAGGAACCCAGGTCTCTGATACCAAGCTATATACTTACCCACTAGGATATATTATCTCTGGGTCATTTAAAGATGAGATCTAGAGCTTCCCTGGTGGTCCAGTGGGTAAAGGGTCTGCCTCGCACTGCAAGGGGCACTGGTTCTATCCCTGGCCCGGGAAGATTCCGATGCCGCAGAGTGGCTGGACCCACGTGTCCAAGTGCAAGCCAGCATTCTGAAGCACATGCACCCAGAGCCAGTACTCTGCAGCGAGAGGCCCACATAGGCCAAAGAATGAAGAATAAAGATGGATGAAAATAAATAAATAAAAAAACAAAAGATGAGATCTACTTCAACCATGTCATTTGAGAGGTAAAAATGGTACAATACCACACAACATTTAAAAAGATAAAGGACACACTATGAATATCCAGAATTTTGCTGCTGTCATGCATATTATTTAACATGACTTTTTAATATAAAGGTTGTTTTTATACTTAAAACAATCACCAATGGTCAAACAGATCAATGTTTCTGGAAAGAATGAGCATTGCACCAATGCCCAGCAGCTGCACATACCAACCGATAAGAGATAGATCCATTCTCTAGGATGGACAGGGGGCAAGACCATCTGAGAAGTAACCAACCAACCATCCAATCCACCAAACAGACAAAACCAGCAAGGGAAAGATTAGAAGTCAACAAGAGGAAACTGGAATCCAATCTGAAAACAGTATTCCAGTTTTCTGGGCATTTAGGAGACACATTGACTTTTATCTTTTCTCTTCCTGGTGGGTGTAACTTTTAATATTGTAATTGGTGACAATTTCTTCTTCTCCTTTTAGCTCAAAATTCTTTTAAAGTTATCAAGTACCTGGGCCAGTCCACTCATCCAAAGCATGTTGAGTGTCTCTAGGGAACTATATAAGATACAAAAGAAGCACAAAATTAGTGTTTTCTCCTTAGGGAGGAAAGATGCACAATATAGAAACCTGATGACTGCAAAATAAGCACCAGAATGCTATGTCCCAGTAATAGGCTATTGGAACTCATAGAAGGGAGGCTGGAGTCAAAGATCAGTCTGGTTCTGGGCTTTGCAGCCAAGACCAGGCTGGCAGCAACCTGAGAGAGCATGGGGAAGAATGGAGAATGGAAAATATGAGCTGGAGATATAGGACCAGAGCAAAGGTGGAGATTAATATAAGGGGGAGAGCCTCATCAGCCCAGTAGGGGTTCTTGGTCCTAGGGAGAATGGTCACGCTGAGAGTCAGCCCAGAAGGCCCCGGTCTCTCACTACAGCCCTTCTCCCCCAGCCCCCAGTCTCACGGTTCTCTCTTGGGGGCTGCCAGCCCTGGCCACCCTTAGCTCAGGGCCAAGAAGGGTGCTTGCTAGGGCTCATGTGATGACATGATGACAGAGCCCAAGTGGGCAGCCTTTGGGCCTAATCAAGGTAGGAGGCAAGAGTGACAGGACACCACAGGGATTGTGCAAAGAGGGCCAAGGAGAAGGTGGACAGGTCTCAGCCAGCACGGAGTCCTGGCCCATCTGTGACTGCCAACTCTGTCTTTCCATCTGTGTCCAGAACAGTAATTGGTTGTGGTTTAAACAGAAAACCATAAGAAAACAGAGCTGAGTTTGTCTGCAGTAGCACCTTCCACTCACATATCTTCAAATGTACCGTGGAGATCCATTCTCTAGGATGGACAGGGGGCAAGACCATCTGAGAAGTAACCAACCAACCATCCAATCCACCAAACAGACAAAACCAGCAAGGGAAAGATTAGAAGTCAACAAGAGGAAACTGGAATCCAATCTGAAAACAGTATTCCAGTTTTCTGGGCATTTAGGAGACACATTGACTTTTATCTTTTCTCTTCCTGGTGGGTGTAACTTTTAATATTGTAATTGGTGACAATTTCTTCTTCTCCTTTTAGCTCAAAATTCTTTTAAAGTTATCAAGTACCTGGGCCAGTCCACTCATCCAAAGCATGTTGAGTGTCTCTAGGGAACTATATAAGATACAAAAGAAGCACAAAATTAGTGTTTTCTCCTTAGGGAGGAAAGATGCACAATATAGAAACCTGATGACTGCAAAATAAGCACCAGAATGCTATGTCCCAGTAATAGGCTATTGGAACTCATAGAAGGGAGGCTGGAGTCAAAGATCAGTCTGGTTCTGGGCTTTGCAGCCAAGACCAGGCTGGCAGCAACCTGAGAGAGCATGGGGAAGAATGGAGAATGGAAAATATGAGCTGGAGATATAGGACCAGAGCAAAGGTGGAGATTAATATAAGGGGGAGAGCCTCATCAGCCCAGTAGGGGTTCTTGGTCCTAGGGAGAATGGTCACGCTGAGAGTCAGCCCAGAAGGCCCCGGTCTCTCACTACAGCCCTTCTCCCCAGCCCCAGTCTCACGGTTCTCTCTTGGGGCTGCCAGCCCTGGCCACCCTTAGCTCAGGGCCAAGAAGGGTGCTTGCTAGGGCTCATGTGATGACATGATGACAGAGCCCAAGTGGGCAGCCTTTGGGCCTAATCAAGGTAGGAGGCAAGAGTGACAGGACACCACAGGGATTGTGCAAAGAGGGCCAAGGAGAAGGTGGACAGGTCTCAGCCAGCACGGAGTCCTGGCCCATCTGTGACTGCCAACTCTGTCTTTCCATCTGTGTCCAGAACAGTAATTGGTTGTGGTTTAAACAGAAAACCATAAGAAAACAGAGCTGAGTTTGTCTGCAGTAGCACCTTCCACTCACATATCTTCAAATGTCACATAAATATCAGTAAGGTAATGAGAAAGTCATGCTTTATGAGCCTAGGAAAGGCACAATTGGCATCTACCTCAAAACCAATAAAATGTGGTGGTTGGTGGGTGCCGAGGAGAGATCAGAATGAAATTCTATGGAATTCTCAGAGTTGCTCTTGAATATTCTTACTGTTAATAATATTTCTCTCCTACACCTCAGATGAAGTGACCAACAGGGCTGAGCCTGGCCCAAGGGGTCACAGTCAGAAAGCATCATATGACATCACTTTTGGATGAACTGACAACCATTTATAGCAATGTTTTCCAGAGTGTGGTACGGGATCTGCTGCGTCAGAATCACGGGGTGTGGTGGTGTGGTGTATGAAAATGTAGATTCCTGAGCTCCACCCTAGCTCTATTCTCTACTTTCCAGTGCTGAAGGCCAGGAAGCCCCATTTTAAAGCTGTTTCAGGTTTAAGAACCACTGTTAAGAGGCTCACACTTTAGGATCAGGGAGACTTACGAATATACAAAGCCATCGGGTCTCATCAGCATTAATCTTTAATGATAGAAAGGGAGCATTTCAGTTAGTATTTTGATAGCACTAATAGGACAGAGTGGCTTGCACTGACAAGACCAGAAAACACATTCCAAAATGACCTTGTCAAATAAACTGAATGTAGTAGATTAAAGCCAAGTCACTATGCATAAAGACAGGCCTGTTTAAGCATTACAGGGATGCTCAAGAGTCGTAATATAAACACTGATGCTATCTTTCATCCTAAGTCTTCCCTAGGCTCAGCCAAATTCCAAGAAAGACAAGAAAACTACCTGAGGAATGGAGGCGTCATTTGTTACCTGCCCCTCAACTGCCAGTCACCAGAGGCACTCCACAGAGCAGCTCTCTGGGCCTCTGCCCAGTATCCTTGGCCTTAGATGAAAGGAGTGAGTAGGAGCTAGAAAGGAAGAGAACAAGGAGCACAGAAGAAGGTCAGGGAGGGAAGAATGAACAGGCCATGAATCCTCAGAGAAGCTGCAGGGGGAGATGGCCCTTTCATAAGTGGTGCTAGAACAGTTAGACTCCACTGGTTAAACACACACACACAGTAGACCATGGGCTTACATGTAAAATTAAAACTCCAAAACTTCTAGGGAGTTCCCTCGAAGTCTAGTGGTTAGGACTCGGTGCTTTCACTGCCATGACCTGAATTCAATTCCTGGTTAGGGAACTAAGATCCTTCAAACCACAGGAACCAGAACAAAAAAATAATAAAACATTGAAGAAAAAAATTGGAAAAAATTTAAGAATACAGGCTTGGCATAGAGTTCTTAGACACAACATCAAAAACACAATCCATGAATGGAAACACTGATAAATATGACATCTTTAAAATCAAAAACTTTTATTCTGAGAAAGACCCCATTAGAAGGATAAAAAGATAAGCTACAAGGTGGAAGAAAATATTTGTAAACCACACATCCAACAAAGGGCTAATATTTGAAGAGCTCTCAAAACTCAACTATCGGGCTTCCCTGGTGGTCCAGGGGGTAAGGACACCACCTTGCAGTGCAAGGGGCGCTGGTTTGATCCCTGGCCTGGGAAGATCCCACATTCCGCGGTACAGCTGGACTGATGTGTCCAACTACTGAGTCAGAGCTCTGGAGCGCATGCATCCAGAGCCGGTGCTCTGCGACGGGGATGGGAGGCCGACACAGGCCAAAAGAAAAAAGATGGAAATAAATGAAAGATCTATAACAGTGGCCAAAGGAAAAAAAAACCAACAACTATCAAAACATAATCCATTTGGAAACTAGACAAAAGACATGAACAAGTATTTCATGGAAGAGAGAGTACTGATGGTAAATAAGCACAAAAGAAAACTTCCACCAATGAAAGACAAGAAAACTACCTGAGGAATGGAGGCGTCATTTGTTACCTGCCCCTCAACTGCCAGTCACCAGAGGCACTCCACAGAGCAGCTCTCTGGGCCTCTGCCCAGTATCCTTGGCCTTAGATGAAAGGAGTGAGTAGGAGCTAGAAAGGAAGAGAACAAGGAGCACAGAAGAAGGTCAGGGAGGGAAGAATGAACAGGCCATGAATCCTCAGAGAAGCTGCAGGGGGAGATGGCCCTTTCATAAGTGGTGCTAGAACAGTTAGACTCCACTGGTTAAACACACACACACAGTAGACCATGGGCTTACATGTAAAATTAAAACTCCAAAACTTCTAGGGAGTTCCCTCGAAGTCTAGTGGTTAGGACTCGGTGCTTTCACTGCCATGACCTGAATTCAATTCCTGGTTAGGGAACTAAGATCCTTCAAACCACAGGAACCAGAACAAAAAAATAATAAAACATTGAAGAAAAAAATTGGAAAAAATTTAAGAATACAGGCTTGGCATAGAGTTCTTAGACACAACATCAAAAACACAATCCATGAATGGAAACACTGATAAATATGACATCTTTAAAATCAAAAACTTTTATTCTGAGAAAGACCCCATTAGAAGGATAAAAAGATAAGCTACAAGGTGGAAGAAAATATTTGTAAACCACACATCCAACAAAGGGCTAATATTTGAAGAGCTCTCAAAACTCAACTATCGGGCTTCCCTGGTGGTCCAGGGGGTAAGGACACCACCTTGCAGTGCAAGGGGCGCTGGTTTGATCCCTGGCCTGGGAAGATCCCACATTCCGCGGTACAGCTGGACTGATGTGTCCAACTACTGAGTCAGAGCTCTGGAGCGCATGCATCCAGAGCCGGTGCTCTGCGACGAGAGATGGGAGGCCCACACAGGCCAAAAGAACAAAGATGGAAATAAATGAAAGATCTATAACAGTGGCCAAAGGAAAAAAAAAAAAAACCAACAACTATCAAAACATAATCCATTTGGAAACTAGACAAAAGACATGAACAAGTATTTCATGGAAGAGAGAGTACTGATGGTAAATAAGCACATGAAAAGGTGCTCAGCATCACTAGCCATTAGAGGAATGCACTAAAACCATGAGCTATCACTACACATCTAAAATAAAAGACAGTGACAGCACCGCATGTGGGCAAAGATGTAGAACTGGATCCCTTGTCACCACACTGCTGTTGGGAATGCAAAGTGGTACAGCCACTCAGGAAAACAATCAGCAGTTTCTTTAAAAATTAAACATGCAATTATGATACAGCCAGCAATTGGACTCCTGAGTATTTATCCTAAAGACATGAAGACTAACCTTCACACAAAAACCTGTTAATGACTGTTTCCAGCAGCTTTAGTCATAATAGCCCCAAAACCTGAAACAGCCCAGATGTTCTCCAATGGATGAATAATTGAAGAAACTGTGCTACCTCCACACTATGGAACTACTACTCAGTAATACAAAAGAATGATCTATTAATATACACAAGAATCTGGATGAATCCCCAGAGAAATATGGAGTAAAAAAAAAAGCCACCCCCAAAGGTCACATATTATATGACTCAATTTATATAACATTTTAAAATGGAAAAGGGGACCATGTTGTTGTTGTTCAATTACATCTCTTGTGACCTCACCGAACTCCAGGTTCCTTTCAGGGCTGGGGCTGGGCTCCAGGCCCTTTGGTAGGAATCTGTTGGTAGCGAGTCATCTATTTCCTTTCTGGTTCTGCTCTCTCCCAATTCAAATTTTATCCACTATGAGGGCAGAGAAGGGTGTGCAACAATGGATATGGTCTTTCAAATCTTAGATCTTAGATCTACTCCTCACATCTTTCTCTCCTTGGTTCTCAGAATTCTGCTGAATCATCCTTCTCCTGAAGGTATAAAGACAGAATCCCTACACTGTTTCTCTTTATTTATTTTTATTTTACTTTTCACTTTTACAGTGTTTTGCTGTTTACAGATATGTATAATCCCAGATTAGTCATATGTAAATCCCTGGTCCCCATCCCTCCTCCACCCCCTTCCTAGTCCCCCCGCTACACTGTTTCTTGAACTGGTCACAGAGCAACAGGAAGTATGGAGGGAAATCCTCTTGTCAATATATCAAAACAGTATCCCCTGGTATTTTCTACAGTCTTTCTACCCTTGATTCACTTACTCTCCTACTTGTCTTTCCCTTCAGCTTGTGGCCCAAGTTCTGGAACATAAAGATATAGGCTTATGTACAGCACCGCATGTGGGCAAAGATGTAGAACTGGATCCCTTGTCACCACACTGCTGTTGGGAATGCAAAGTGGTACAGCCACTCAGGAAAACAATCAGCAGTTTCTTTAAAAATTAAACATGCAATTATGATACAGCCAGCAATTGGACTCCTGAGTATTTATCCTAAAGACATGAAGACTAACCTTCACACAAAAACCTGTTAATGACTGTTTCCAGCAGCTTTAGTCATAATAGCCCCAAAACCTGAAACAGCCCAGATGTTCTCCAATGGATGAATAATTGAAGAAACTGTGCTACCTCCACACTATGGAACTACTACTCAGTAATACAAAAGAATGATCTATTAATATACACAAGAATCTGGATGAATCCCCAGAGAAATATGGAGTAAAAAAAAAAGCCACCCCCAAAGGTCACATATTATATGACTCAATTTATATAACATTTTAAAATGGAAAAGGGGACCATGTTGTTGTTGTTCAATTACATCTCTTGTGACCTCACCGAACTCCAGGTTCCTTTCAGGGCTGGGGCTGGGCTCCAGGCCCTTTGGTAGGAATCTGTTGGTAGCGTCATCTATTTCCTTTCTGGTTCTGCTCTCTCCCAATTCAAATTTTATCCACTATGAGGGCAGAGAAGGGTGTGCAACAATGGATATGGTCTTTCAAATCTTAGATCTTAGATCTACTCCTCACATCTTTCTCTCCTTGGTTCTCAGAATTCTGCTGAATCATCCTTCTCCTGAAGGTATAAAGACAGAATCCCTACACTGTTTCTCTTTATTTATTTTTATTTTACTTTTCACTTTTACAGTGTTTTGCTGTTTACAGATATGTATAATCCCAGATTAGTCATATGTAAATCCCTGGTCCCCATCCCTCCTCCACCCCCTTCCTAGTCCCCCCGCTACACTGTTTCTTGAACTGGTCACAGAGCAACAGGAAGTATGGAGGGAAATCCTCTTGTCAATATATCAAAACAGTATCCCCTGGTATTTTCTACAGTCTTTCTACCCTTGATTCACTTACTCTCCTACTTGTCTTTCCCTTCAGCTTGTGGCCCAAGTTCTGGAACATAAAGATATAGGCTTTGTGATGGTGGATGCCAAGAAAGAGGCCAAGCTTGCCAAGAAATTGGGTAAGTATGATTTTTTTTAAAAGATATGTCACAAAGAGGTTCCCTGGTGGTTCAGTGGGTAAAGAGTTCGCCTTGCAGTGCAAGGGGCGCCGGATCAATCCCTGACCCAGGAAGATCCCACATGCTGCGGAACAGCTGGACCAGTGTGTCCAATTACAAGCCAGCGCTCTGGAGCACATGCGCCCAGAGCCTGTGTTCCACAATGAGAGAGGCCACTACAACGGGAGACCCACACAGGCCAAAGAATAAAGATGGATGAAAATAAATAAGTGAAAAACCAATAAATGAGGCCAAATTAAAAAAAAAAAGATATGTCACAAAGAAACAAATGCGTCTTGCAAAAAAAAAAAAAAGGCGCATTTTTTTTTTTCTTACATGATAACTAGACTGTTTTCAAATAAATATAAGATGATGCTATGTGACTTAGTCCTGGCTTAGGGAAGAGGTTGCAAAAGTAAACAAAGGCCTGAATTCAGTGATTTCACATTAGACATCTAATATATCTTTGCATCAGTATAAAAGGGTCTCTTCATGGAGAAATGGACACTAATGGTTCAAACCTTTATTTCTAGCTCCTAGAACAAAGGCTAGCTTCTTGGTGGGGGATGGGGGGATATAAGTTAGGAATTTGCAAGTAACATATACACACTATATAAAATAAGCAAGGACCTATTGTATAACACAGGGAACTACACTCAATGTTTTGCAATAACTTACATGGGAAAAGAATCTGAAAAATAAATGTATATATAACTGAATCATTTTGCTGTACATCTGAAACTAACACAACATTGTAAATCAACTACACTTTAATCTTTAAGAAAAGGGTTAGCTGCACTGGCATGGCAATCTCTTTGAGGGAGATTAAATCTCCTCTTTCATCATCTATTATCTCCTGATCTCTTCCCTGAAGCAGCCAACAAAGAATATCATTAATAGTAGTGCCTCCAGGGTCCCAGTGGTTTCTGTATTGAAGGCCAAACCCCACTGAACACTGTCACTGAGGACAGAAGGGAGGAGTTAGAGGAGGCGTGGTTAAGTGACTGCACAGCGCAGGCTGTAATCGCTTGTGTCAATATGTCACGGTTAAGTGCAAGTGTACTTTAAGATTCTTACACCTCTAATCCCAAGGTGAGAGAATATAGGTTACTCCTTGGTTTGCAAACACCCCCACACATGTATTACCCATTTCACTTTTTCTGCATCACCAGTGAAGGATGGCTGCGGAACAGCTGGACCAGTGTGTCCAATTACAAGCCAGCGCTCTGGAGCACATGCGCCCAGAGCCTGTGTTCCACAATGAGAGAGGCCACTACAACGGGAGACCCACACAGGCCAAAGAATAAAGATGGATGAAAATAAATAAGTGAAAAACCAATAAATGAGGCCAAATTAAAAAAAAAAAGATATGTCACAAAGAAACAAATGCGTCTTGCAAAAAAAAAAAAAAGGCGCATTTTTTTTTTTCTTACATGATAACTAGACTGTTTTCAAATAAATATAAGATGATGCTATGTGACTTAGTCCTGGCTTAGGGAAGAGGTTGCAAAAGTAAACAAAGGCCTGAATTCAGTGATTTCACATTAGACATCTAATATATCTTTGCATCAGTATAAAAGGGTCTCTTCATGGAGAAATGGACACTAATGGTTCAAACCTTTATTTCTAGCTCCTAGAACAAAGGCTAGCTTCTTGGTGGGGGATGGGGGGATATAAGTTAGGAATTTGCAAGTAACATATACACACTATATAAAATAAGCAAGGACCTATTGTATAACACAGGGAACTACACTCAATGTTTTGCAATAACTTACATGGGAAAAGAATCTGAAAAATAAATGTATATATAACTGAATCATTTTGCTGTACATCTGAAACTAACACAACATTGTAAATCAACTACACTTTAATCTTTAAGAAAAGGGTTAGCTGCACTGGCATGGCAATCTCTTTGAGGGAGATTAAATCTCCTCTTTCATCATCTATTATCTCCTGATCTCTTCCCTGAAGCAGCCAACAAAGAATATCATTAATAGTAGTGCCTCCAGGGTCCCAGTGGTTTCTGTATTGAAGGCCAAACCCCACTGAACACTGTCACTGAGGACAGAAGGGAGGAGTTAGAGGAGGCGTGGTTAAGTGACTGCACAGCGCAGGCTGTAATCGCTTGTGTCAATATGTCACGGTTAAGTGCAAGTGTACTTTAAGATTCTTACACCTCTAATCCCAAGGTGAGAGAATATAGGTTACTCCTTGGTTTGCAAACACCCCCACACATGTATTACCCATTTCACTTTTTCTGCATCACCAGTGAAGGATGGCTATTAAAAGAGAGCAGGAGGGTATAAAAGAGGACCTTTAAAGAAAGGTTAATTGGATTTGGAGTAGTAAGCACAGAATAAAAAAGATTAGTGGTGGTTCAGTAGATATCTTCAGATATATGAAAGTTCATTAATTACTTAGAGAATTTCAAACAACTGTTTTCTATTTTATTTTCAAGACCAGCTTTTTAAAAAAGATTTAAATTGTAGGAGACAATAGTTAGGTTAGATACAAGGCAGAACACATGACTAAAAAATGCTAATGCATTATTAAGAATGCCTGAGATCTCTCTTTCCCTGGAGACAAATGAAGAATTCTTTTTCCCTTGAGCAGGGGAGCAAAGCACATTCAACTCTTTCCCCAATCATAAACAAGTTGATGAGTTCTGTCCACTGCCTCTTAATTCCCTAGTCTTCTTCCTTCCCACTGTTTTAATGAGAAGTTGAATTTGGGAGAATTTCTAGTAAATTTATTTAGAGGAAAATGCTAGTGTTCCAGCAATCTAAAAATTTATGGAGGGCAAGCTAGGCAAGCATTTGTAAGAATGGACTGGTGATATTCTCCCAGGGAGGATGTGATGGGGTTTTAAATGTCTAAATGAATTTCTAAATGACACAGGGGAGGTTCTTGCTGACTTCTCAATCCTCGGCATTTACAGGACAGCTGTATTTTGTGAGCCTTCTCCTTGGTCTCCATCCCCATTTCCACTTGCTCGAGTTTGGTCTCTGAACTAGTGAAACAATCTCCTAACTGGTTGCCCTCAGAGAAAAGTCCAACAGCAGGACCCTGACTGAGGCTCCCCCATGCACCCTCTGTGATCAGTTCACTGCCTGTTTCAGGGCTACCGGGCACGTTGCTCTTTTAGATTTACAAACAGTACTGCATGGCATGGGCCCCAAAGGGCTCCCTCCCGAAGTTGGGGGCCCGGGACACAGTAGGCTCAAGGAATTGGGCCAGCCTCCCTTACTTTAAGATTCTTACACCTCTAATCCCAAGGTGAGAGAATATAGGTTACTCCTTGGTTTGCAAACACCCCCACACATGTATTACCCATTTCACTTTTTCTGCATCACCAGTGAAGGATGGCTATTAAAAGAGAGCAGGAGGGTATAAAAGAGGACCTTTAAAGAAAGGTTAATTGGATTTGGAGTAGTAAGCACAGAATAAAAAAGATTAGTGGTGGTTCAGTAGATATCTTCAGATATATGAAAGTTCATTAATTACTTAGAGAATTTCAAACAACTGTTTTCTATTTTATTTTCAAGACCAGCTTTTTAAAAAAGATTTAAATTGTAGGAGACAATAGTTAGGTTAGATACAAGGCAGAACACATGACTAAAAAATGCTAATGCATTATTAAGAATGCCTGAGATCTCTCTTTCCCTGGAGACAAATGAAGAATTCTTTTTCCCTTGAGCAGGGGAGCAAAGCACATTCAACTCTTTCCCCAATCATAAACAAGTTGATGAGTTCTGTCCACTGCCTCTTAATTCCCTAGTCTTCTTCCTTCCCACTGTTTTAATGAGAAGTTGAATTTGGGAGAATTTCTAGTAAATTTATTTAGAGGAAAATGCTAGTGTTCCAGCAATCTAAAAATTTATGGAGGGCAAGCTAGGCAAGCATTTGTAAGAATGGACTGGTGATATTCTCCCAGGGAGGATGTGATGGGGTTTTAAATGTCTAAATGAATTTCTAAATGACACAGGGGAGGTTCTTGCTGACTTCTCAATCCTCGGCATTTACAGGACAGCTGTATTTTGTGAGCCTTCTCCTTGGTCTCCATCCCCATTTCCACTTGCTCGAGTTTGGTCTCTGAACTAGTGAAACAATCTCCTAACTGGTTGCCCTCAGAGAAAAGTCCAACAGCAGGACCCTGACTGAGGCTCCCCCATGCACCCTCTGTGATCAGTTCACTGCCTGTTTCAGGGCTACCGGGCACGTTGCTCTTTTAGATTTACAAACAGTACTGCATGGCATGCCAGGGCTCCCTCAGAAGTGGCCTGGGACACAGTAGGCAGTGGGCCAGCCTCCCTTCCCCTAGAGGTTCTGCAGAAGAGTGCATCTGGAGAGAACATCCTCCAGCTAACTGAGAGTTTGAAAACAATTAATCTAAGGAATTAAGGATGCCCTGCAATTGGACTAAGTGCCAGCCTCAGCTATCCAGCATTTCCTGAGGAGAAATGCAATTCTCCAGCAAGCATCTGTGGAAGTACCCAGCATTACACTGAGAGTGATGAAGGACAGGAGAAAAAATGCAGAACCTGCTCTTGCCACATTCTCAGTAGACTGGGAAAAGAAGATGTGCTAAATTCAGCTACAAGAGAAAATCAAGATGTTCATTTTGCCTGCAAACATTTAAGGGGTGGCCAGCAGATCCAGACGCCACGCAAGGTGTTGGAGAGGACAACAGCCCTACCCTTCTAGAGAGCTCGCTGTTACAGTGAGTACTGTACATGGAGCTGAGAGTAAACCCATAATGGAAAGGGAGATTGGAGAGGCTCTCTCTGGAAAAAATGAGTCATAAGCTAAGACCCAGAGGAGCAGACCAAGATGGGTAGTGGTGGTGGGGAAGGTCACTCCAAGGCCGAGGAGAACAACTGTATAGAGAACCATGCCCTGTGGCTTCTCTTTGTCCTGTTGCACATGAGCTCTTGGGCAAAAAGCTAAGGGAGTTGCAGAGGGATGAAGGGTAAAGTTCTCAAGGGAGCACAGGTCCACCAAGGGAAAGCATAGAGGACTGGGCTGGCACTGGGTTGTGGAAGGGCTTCATGACAGACTACAGAGCCAGACGGACAATGGGTGTGAAATTTTCTGATAAGGAGGATGGAGTCAGCAGCATATTTGGAAAATGAAAGCAGTGGTGAAGTGGAGATGTGATTTCTCTTTAAAGCTAAAGTCCAGTGGAATCGTTGGTTCTTGACTATTCCATAGAGTTTCCACTTTGGGAGCTTGTCTGAGGTGTAGTTTCAAGGGAACCAATCTTAGGGATACTGCTAATTCCACTGAACCTGACCCCATGTCACCCGAGGACCCTGAGCCAGACCCTGGGCAATAGGATGGCTCTTCCTTCATCAGTATGACTTCATTTTGGGAACGCTTTGTTTCTTCTAGGTTTTGATGAAGAAGGAAGCCTGTATATTCTCAAGGGCGATCGCACAATTGAGTTTGACGGCGAGTTTGCTGCTGACGTCTTGGTGGAGTTTCTCTTGGACGTAAGCATGCCCAGCGGCCCTGCATGGTGCTCTTTGGGTTCAACTACAGGGGGAAGTAAAACCCCTAAGTAAGAACAGAGAGGACTTCTACTGTAGTTTAACTGGTAAAGAATCCTGATTTGATTCTTGGGTCTGGAGGAGCCCCTGAAGAAGGGATAGGCTACCCATTCCAGTATTTTGGGACTTCTTTGGTGGCTCAGATGAGAGAGGTGGATAACTTGACTGGTTTAAGAAAGATTTCTCAAGGTTCACATAAAAACTAAAGCATGTCTACATCATGGCAGTACTTTTTTTTTAAATTTTGGCCCTCTTATATTGGTTATTTATTTATTTATTTTCACCCATCTTTATTCTTTGGCCTGTGCAGAACGCCCATTGCAGTGGCCTCCCTGCAGAGCACCGGCCCTGGGAGCATGTGCTCCAGAGCGCTGGCTCGTAAATAGACAGACCAGTCCAGCCACTCCGTGGCACGTGGGATCTTCCTGGGCCAGGGATCGAACCACTGCCCCTTGCACTGCAAGGCAGACTCTTTACCCAATCAGCCACCAGGGAAGCCCCGTGGCAGTATTTTTATGTCTACTGGGAAGGTGGCCCATGAATCAGCTCAGAAACTGTTTCATTAGTGACAAGAGGGTCACAAATTGGGACTGTGTAGTAGCAGGATGCTAATGCTCTCAGCAAGTATACACAGACATGACCAGAATCCCCCCGGCTTTGTTCTAGGGCTTCTGAAGGGGGACAGAGGGGAGAGAGGAGGATGGTCAGTGGAAGACGGAGGAGTGACACTCAGGCAGGATAAAGAGAGGCAGGGCTAGGGAGTCCCCCAGTACCACTCTCCCTCTCAACCACGGAGGGATAACACCCTGGGATCCACGTGCTCAGGCCAACAGAGGAACAGGTACTATATAGATATTTTTTCCATAGAGAAACTCACACTTTCAATAATAGCTGTGAAGCCAAGTTCTTTTGAGCACAAGCACTTGTGCAGATAAAGACCATCCATCCTGGTGATTCCTTATCTACCAGCTAGAACACAGTGGCTTACTGCCTTTTCCCCACTGCCTCAAAAATGCAAGGAGAGGGTCAGAAGTAAGTTGGAGGTTACCTCCTAAAAACAGTGACCATAATCTCTGCCTGGCCCAAACTGGCAAGCTCTAAAGAAAGCTGAGGGAGGCAACAGACCAACTGTGGGTGCACATGACCCTGCCTGGCTTTCTTAGGTTGGAGAGGGCTTTTAGATGCAAAGTACCTTAAACAATAAGAAACATCACTAACCCACACAAATGGAAGACCAGGGGGAGGGCAGATTTTGACTTGATCAAATCAGGGCTCTAGCTCCATTTTTCTCTATAAATTGCAGATAATGTTCTTTTTGGTGTGTGTGCTTTGTCCTCAATCTGACTGTTCTTAAGTTCTGTGATAATCTAGAGGGGTGGGAGGGACATTCATGAGGGAGGGGACATATGTACGCCTATGGATGATTCACGCTGCTGTATGGCAGAAACCAACACAACATTGTACAACACAATTATCCTCCAAAAAAACAAATTAAAAAAGAGCCAGCGGCAGAAGCTGGTACACCACATTTCCTCATTCATATCCAATGAGAGTGGGAGTGGTGGTGGAAATCTGGCCTCCACTGCTCTCTTAAAAGGAAAGTAGATCTTTCTCCAAGCCTTCAAGCTGACCCACCCTGGAAATTCATTGGCCAGACTGGGTCACATGCCATTCCTGAGTCAATAACTGGTGAGAGAAATGAAGTTGCCCCCAGACTGATTTCAGTCTACTGTGTAGTAGCAGGATGCTAATGCTCTCAGCAAGTATACAGACATGACCAGAATCCCCGGCTTTGTTCTAGGGCTTCTGAAGGGGGACAGAGGGGAGAGAGGAGGATGGTCAGTGGAAGACGGAGGAGTGACACTCAGGCAGGATAAAGAGAGGCAGGGCTAGGGAGTCCCCCAGTACCACTCTCCCTCTCAACCACGGAGGGATAACACCCTGGGATCCACGTGCTCAGGCCAACAGAGGAACAGGTACTATATAGATATTTTTTCCATAGAGAAACTCACACTTTCAATAATAGCTGTGAAGCCAAGTTCTTTTGAGCACAAGCACTTGTGCAGATAAAGACCATCCATCCTGGTGATTCCTTATCTACCAGCTAGAACACAGTGGCTTACTGCCTTTTCCCCACTGCCTCAAAAATGCAAGGAGAGGGTCAGAAGTAAGTTGGAGGTTACCTCCTAAAAACAGTGACCATAATCTCTGCCTGGCCCAAACTGGCAAGCTCTAAAGAAAGCTGAGGGAGGCAACAGACCAACTGTGGGTGCACATGACCCTGCCTGGCTTTCTTAGGTTGGAGAGGGCTTTTAGATGCAAAGTACCTTAAACAATAAGAAACATCACTAACCCACACAAATGGAAGACCAGGGGGAGGGCAGATTTTGACTTGATCAAATCAGGGCTCTAGCTCCATTTTTCTCTATAAATTGCAGATAATGTTCTTTTTGGTGTGTGTGCTTTGTCCTCAATCTGACTGTTCTTAAGTTCTGTGATAATCTAGAGGGGTGGGAGGGACATTCATGAGGAGGGACATATGTACGCCTATGGATGATTCACGCTGCTGTATGGCAGAAACCAACACAACATTGTACAACACAATTATCCTCCAAAAAAACAAATTAAAAAAGAGCCAGCGGCAGAAGCTGGTACACCACATTTCCTCATTCATATCCAATGAGAGTGGGAGTGGTGGTGGAAATCTGGCCTCCACTGCTCTCTTAAAAGGAAAGTAGATCTTTCTCCAAGCCTTCAAGCTGACCCACCCTGGAAATTCATTGGCCAGACTGGGTCACATGCCATTCCTGAGTCAATAACTGGTGAGAGAAATGAAGTTGCCCCCAGACTGATCAGTCTACCCCTTGAACTAAGGTCAGTTCCTTTAAGAAAGCAGCTGTGTTCATTGGGGAAGGTTGGATGGATGCTGAGGAACCCAAATCAAGTCCACAACTTTCCTCCAAATCACTCCACACATGTGCCTGATTTCCCTACTGGGTAGGGAATGGTTCTTTTATTTGAGCATCTTCTGTGTCATATGTGTGGCATTCCAGCTCATTGAAGACCCAGTGGAGATCATCAACAGCAAACTGGAAGTCCAAGCCTTTGAGCGCATTGAGGACCACATCAAACTCATCGGCTTTTTCAAGAGTGAGGAATCAGAACGTAAGTTGTCTACCAACCCCTGCCTGTCAATCTAAGGGCTCTTTTCCCAACAATGTGTGTTAAGATTATCCAGAAAGAAGATGAGCCATCAGCACTGTCTGGGCCATCAGTACATCCTGTGCTGGGGAGACCAGAGGGAGAATCTTCCTTGTGCCCTAGGCAATGGGACAAAAGAGCAGAAATTAGGCTAAATGGGCAAGGGAGTTGAAAGAACATTGAGGTTGGGCCATGTTCTCTGACCTTGGAGAGGGGGTGAGTGTTTGACAGAAGAGAGAAAAGCCCTTCTTCCACGTTCTCCACCTGCCCATCAACTCGCAGTATTCTCTCCCAAAATGAAAGGGCTGTCTCCCTGACACTGGCAACTCCTGTGATCAGCAGCAGGAGAGCTTCTCAGTCACTTGGACAGCATTAGAGGAAAATCTGGGTAGGGATGGGCTTGGCGGCTGCAGCTCACTGTGGGAAACTGCTGGCTGACCACCAAGGCTGCCTGCAAAGACATGGCCACACCTTTGGGTACATTCCCTTTGAAAGCTTTGTGGCCAGGTTCTGGGGGGCAGAGGAACCTATCAGAGCATCACCACAATCTATGCAGCGGTGACCAGGGAAGTGAGTGGAAGCCAAGAAGAGTCAGGAAGAAAAGGAACCAGGAAGGACAAATAAGTGAGGACATTTTCTAAAGTGCTTTGGCAGCAAGGGCTCTATGAGCTAAGGCTTTTTCTGGTGTCTGAGCCATGGAAAGAGGGACTGTGCTGGAAGGAGTGGGCATAACCATGAAAGAGAATCAGGTAGCAGTAGTACATTGGGGGACAGGGTGCAAATTAGGGCTGCTCATGACTATTTCTGAAAACTCCAAAATATTTTGAAATTCTTTGTGAAGCCATTTCTATAGTCCATCTGTCAACTGGCATCCTTAGTCACCTCATCAACACCCACCTATTGGCTCTCTCCCATGACCCAACTGTCTTCTCATTTGCTACATAAAAGCCTCTATTCACTCTCCTTAAGGGTGTATTTCTGAGAAGGAGGCTAGCAGAGAGTTACAACCCAGTTCTTTAGGTGACTTTATTTCTATTTTCACATTCCTATATAGACTATTCTGGGTGTTTCTTCTACCCTCTTCTATTTTCTCCTCTTTGTTTCATTTCCTTCTCTTTCCCTTAATTGTTTTCTGCCTTCCCTGACCCCCTCAGTTGTTTCTATCCATTTCTACCCTTCTGTTTCTCTCTCCTCTTCCATTAAGCTCAGGATAGCATATCGGGAGGGAGGATTGGGATAAAAAGTACATCTTCCAGGGAATTCCCTGGCTGTCCAGTGGTTAGAATTTGGCACTTTCACATCCAAGGGCCTGGGTCTGATCCCTGGCCAGGGAACTAAGGTCCCACAGGCTGCATGATGTGGCCAAAAGAGAGGAAAAAAGCACATCTTCCACGATCTGCCTTCCCCAACCCTAAATGAGTAACAATAATAGTTCCATTTAACTAACATAAAAGCATAGGCAAGTCTGTAGATGCATTGTTCATTCCCACAACTAGCCTGTAAGGCAGTTAGCATTATCATCAGCATTTTAATGATAAGGAAATGAAGGAACAGAAAGGTTGAATGAACTCACTCAGTATCACACTGCTAGTAAATAATGGTAGAGGGAAGATTTACACCCCAGAAATTGGACTTTAATGCTCATACACTGAGACACAGGGCTGTACTTTCAAGACTTCACAGCTCTGTCAGATCACACAAAATGTGACCATGCTTGTATAGGATGTAGGGGTAAACAGGAAGAGATTTATTTGGACTTAGCGGAAAAAATATTTTTCACTTTCTTACCATAATAATAAAATAATATAAAAAATAATAGGAAAGATATCAAATATTACATTATATAAAACTTCCAAGTAAAATATTTATAGATTTTGAATAAAAATCTTCTGCTTATTTCTAAGAACACAGCTTTTGTCATTAGGTTTTATGGGTGCTCATGACTATTTCTGAAAACTCCAAAATATTTTGAAATTCTTTGTGAAGCCATTTCTATAGTCCATCTGTCAACTGGCATCCTTAGTCACCTCATCAACACCCACCTATTGGCTCTCTCCCATGACCCAACTGTCTTCTCATTTGCTACATAAAAGCCTCTATTCACTCTCCTTAAGGGTGTATTTCTGAGAAGGAGGCTAGCAGAGAGTTACAACCCAGTTCTTTAGGTGACTTTATTTCTATTTTCACATTCCTATATAGACTATTCTGGGTGTTTCTTCTACCCTCTTCTATTTTCTCCTCTTTGTTTCATTTCCTTCTCTTTCCCTTAATTGTTTTCTGCCTTCCCTGACCCCCTCAGTTGTTTCTATCCATTTCTACCCTTCTGTTTCTCTCTCCTCTTCCATTAAGCTCAGGATAGCATATCGGGAGGGAGGATTGGGATAAAAAGTACATCTTCCAGGGAATTCCCTGGCTGTCCAGTGGTTAGAATTTGGCACTTTCACATCCAAGGGCCTGGGTCTGATCCCTGGCCAGGGAACTAAGGTCCCACAGGCTGCATGATGTGGCCAAAAGAGAGGAAAAAAGCACATCTTCCACGATCTGCCTTCCCCAACCCTAAATGAGTAACAATAATAGTTCCATTTAACTAACATAAAAGCATAGGCAAGTCTGTAGATGCATTGTTCATTCCCACAACTAGCCTGTAAGGCAGTTAGCATTATCATCAGCATTTTAATGATAAGGAAATGAAGGAACAGAAAGGTTGAATGAACTCACTCAGTATCACACTGCTAGTAAATAATGGTAGAGGGAAGATTTACACCCCAGAAATTGGACTTTAATGCTCATACACTGAGACACAGGGCTGTACTTTCAAGACTTCACAGCTCTGTCAGATCACACAAAATGTGACCATGCTTGTATAGGATGTAGGGGTAAACAGGAAGAGATTTATTTGGACTTAGCGGAAAAAAAATATTTTTCACTTTCTTACCATAATAATAAAATAATATAAAAAATAATAGGAAAGATATCAAATATTACATTATATAAAACTTCCAAGTAAAATATTTATAGATTTTGAATAAAAATCTTCTGCTTATTTCTAAGAACACAGCTTTTGTCATTAGGTTTTATGTTTGAAATAGCAAGATACATTTCCTGATCAAGATTCTAAATGATCTATTTGAATTCTCGATGGGCACCCTTGACCAGAGACTGCTGGCACACGTGGATGGTGGCAAATGACAGGACAACATTCATGACTTTTCTTTGATTGACAAAGCATCTTTTCTTGCCATTGAACAGAGTTTATATAATCTAATCTCTAAATTGTCCTTCAAGGATGTGAACATTCTTTCCATCTAACAGCTATTGCTCTCCTTTTCAATGACAAATGTAATGTTAACATTTCTTATGACCATCTGAATAGATTTCAAATCTAGCTGAGCTTATCCATATTAGATGCTTCAAAATAATAATGAAGCATTTCCTTGGGAATATGCAGTTAATGCTCTACTAGTCTTAAAACTTTTTCTTAGGATTTAAATAATAAAATTACTAGTGAGCCATTTTAACCTCCTTTTTAAGGTTAAATTTTCACTTTTAAATTGATAGATTTGATTAGTACACGGTATATTTCACAGGGTCCTTGTAATTTTCAGTTAACTTCATTCAGGAGCTCACCAACATCTGGCCTATTTTGAAGCCAATAGTTTATCCTTTGAAGACCTTTCAGAGTAAACATAATTCACAATTTTTTTTCCAATTCACCTCCTAGCTCATAAACTCTTACTAAAATTCCCCTTGGACAGGGAACCTGCTTGAGTGTGATACAGCAGAGACAACTCTTCTGAACCCATTTCTGTAGCTAGAGTTAAGAAGAGAAGCTTGGTAGAGCTAGCGGTAAAAATCCCGCCTGCCAATGCAGGTGATGCAAGAGACACAGGTTCGATCCCTGGGTTGGGAAAATCCCCTGGAGAAGGGAATGGCTACCCATTCCAGTATTCCTGAATGGAAAACTCCACAGGCAGAGGAGCCTGACAGCTACAGTCCATGAGGTTACAAAGAGTTGGAAACAACTGAGTGTGCGCCTGTGCACACACATGAAGAGAAGGGGCTATGCAGCTTTGGATATTACTGGGGTTACTTTTTTAAATTAATGTATTTGGTTGTGTCAAGTCTTAGCTGTGCCACCTGGGATCATCATGACATCATATGAGATCTTTAACTGCAGTGAACGGATTCTCCAGTTGGAGCACAAGGACTCAGTAATTGCAGTGCATGGCTTAGTTGCTCCATGGCCTGTGGGATCTTAGTTGCCCACCAAAGGGATCAAACCCACGTAACCTGTAATGCAAGGCAAATTTGTAACTACTGGAACCACCAGGGAAGTCTCCAAGGTCATTTGTTTAAATAACGATCTTTTCTGTGGAATTCAGACCAACCGATGGTAGTGGTTTAGTTGCTCCGTCGTGTCTAACTCTTGCAACCCCGTGGACTGTACACCGCCAGGCTCCTCTCTCCATGAGATTCTCCAGACAAGAATACTGTGAATAAACACTGCTTGAACATCAAGATTTTCAGAATGAACTTGACAGCACAGTCTCTGCACCTTCTTGTCATTACAGCCCCACCATCAGTTCCGCAGCCATAAAGGCCTATACTCCTCTTTAATGAATCAATCAATTAGATGATTTCCAATTATTGTTTTTGAAAGAAATACATTTTTAATTTACAAAGACAATAATACATTATGAAAATCCATCTAGAAACAGTCTGGTTAACTGTTAGTATTTATGGGCATTAGAAAAAAAGAAAGAAGGAAGGTAGGAAAAAGAACTGTAGAAAGGAAAGAAAGAAGGGATCAATTGAATAATTCAGAAAATTAAGAAAATCAGTTTTGTCCTCTTTAGAAATACCTAATACCAGACTGCATTGATAATACTGATTATGATGATTATTAACATAATAAATAGCCATCATACATTCCACTGGTATTAGCATTAAAATAAAAGCAAATTAAATCAAAAGAAAAAAAATTAAATATTTTATATTTTGGTTTATTTTAAACCAAAAATCACTGATGATGCAGGAAAATTCCCAAAGAAGGGAATGGCTACCCATTCCAGTATTCCTGAATGGAAAACTCCACAGGCAGAGGAGCCTGACAGCTACAGTCCATGAGGTTACAAAGAGATGGAAACAACTGAGTGTGCGCCTGTGCACACACATGAAGAGAAGGGGCTATGCAGCTTTGGATATTACTGGGGTTACTTTTTTAAATTAATGTATTTGGTTGTGTCAAGTCTTAGCTGTGCCACCTGGGATCATCATGACATCATATGAGATCTTTAACTGCAGTGAACGGATTCTCCAGTTGGAGCACAAGGACTCAGTAATTGCAGTGCATGGCTTAGTTGCTCCATGGCCTGTGGGATCTTAGTTGCCCACCAAAGGGATCAAACCCACGTAACCTGTAATGCAAGGCAAATTTGTAACTACTGGAACCACCAGGGAAGTCTCCAAGGTCATTTGTTTAAATAACGATCTTTTCTGTGGAATTCAGACCAACCGATGGTAGTGGTTTAGTTGCTCCGTCGTGTCTAACTCTTGCAACCCCGTGGACTGTACACCGCCAGGCTCCTCTCTCCATGAGATTCTCCAGACAAGAATACTGTGAATAAACACTGCTTGAACATCAAGATTTTCAGAATGAACTTGACAGCACAGTCTCTGCACCTTCTTGTCATTACAGCCCCACCATCAGTTCCGCAGCCATAAAGGCCTATACTCCTCTTTAATGAATCAATCAATTAGATGATTTCCAATTATTGTTTTTGAAAGAAATACATTTTTAATTTACAAAGACAATAATACATTATGAAAATCCATCTAGAAACAGTCTGGTTAACTGTTAGTATTTATGGGCATTAGAAAAAAAGAAAGAAGGAAGGTAGGAAAAAGAACTGTAGAAAGGAAAGAAAGAAGGGATCAATTGAATAATTCAGAAAATTAAGAAAATCAGTTTTGTCCTCTTTAGAAATACCTAATACCAGACTGCATTGATAATACTGATTATGATGATTATTAACATAATAAATAGCCATCATACATTCCACTGGTATTAGCATTAAAATAAAAGCAAATTAAATCAAAAGAAAAAAAATTAAATATTTTATATTTTGGTTTATTTTAAACCAAAAAAATCACTGATGATAAACTTGGACTAAAGTAACAATTACACTGAGAAGATCCACTGGGAAAGAGAGGGGCTCAGCCTGTCTCTAGCTGTGATTCTCACTAGTCTTAGGCACAAAATAACTGTTACTGAAACAGAATGTTTACAGAGGGGCCCATCACTTTCAAACATATTAACTGCTCAAAAATCTGAATGGCTGTAGAAAGTGTCTGAAAAAGTTTATCACCATAAAAAGTGTATGTCTCTTTTTTTTTTTTTTTTTTTTAAATTTTTTATTTCTGGCCACTTCTATTGGTCTTTCATTTATTAATTTTCATCTGTCTTAATTCTTCAGCCTGTGTGGGCCTCCCATCGCGGTGGCCTCTGTAGCTGCAGAGCACCGGCTCTGGGTGCATGCGCTCCAGAGCTTGGGCTCAGTAGTTGGACACATTGGTCCAGCCGCTCTGTGGCACGTGGGATCTTCCCAGGCCAGGGATCGAACCGGCGCCCCTTGCACTGCAAGGTGGTGTCCCTACCCACTGGACCACCAGGGAAGCCCTGTATGTCTCTTATACCTCTTGTAATGCACCTGTGGCCATCCCACACTGGTTGAAAGCATCATGATGTCCTACCAGGCATTCCCATC
Organism: Tragulus kanchil; assembly: GCA_022376925.1. Taxonomy (NCBI): domain Eukaryota; kingdom Metazoa; phylum Chordata; class Mammalia; order Artiodactyla; family Tragulidae; genus Tragulus; species Tragulus kanchil. The sequence goes on from JAIOJX010000024.1 coordinate 131,535,500, forward strand.
TCTCTGTCCCTTTCTTCTTGCCTTTCAAAAGAAGCCAAGGTCAGTGAGTGGGGAAGCTAGAGTCAGTAAGGCACCTGGGGAGCAGTTGTTGAGAATACTGTGTTTCTGCCATACTTTGAGGGTGACTCAACAAGAAAGTGCAATGACACAGAAGACACTGGCTTTGCAAATGGTCTCAAGCTTTTCTATTGAGCAAGAACAATGGAGAGACAATGGAGAGACTGGAAGGATTTAAAACACAGGTAGACTGGAATGGTCTTAGGAGAGAAGGCTGCCTAAGACACTTGGCACCAAGTCAGATAGGATCTGGAAGGACTGGGAGGCAACATCTCCCAGGAGGGCTGGGCATGAAGGCTCATCTCCAGCTTGAACATGCAGCTATGGATGCTAGTGCTGGGAAAGCATGACAAGAGCTTCCTGGGGGAACACAGATAATGGTTAAGAACACCAAACTGGGGAAAATGTGGAGTTAAAAGGTCAAAACCCAGGATGGAAAACCCAGAGCGACAAGGAAGAAAGGTGAGGCATAAAAAGTAGTGAGGTTGAAGAACAGCAAAACTTGGACTAAAGTAACTTGGGTCATTCAGCCTGTCTCTAGCTGTGATTCTCACTAGTCTTAGGCACAAAATAACTGTTACTGAAACAGAATGTTTACAGAGGGGCCCATCACTTTCAAACATATTAACTGCTCAAAAATCTGAATGGCTGTAGAAAGTGTCTGAAAAAGTTTATCACCATAAAAAGTGTATGTCTCTTTTTTTTTTTTTAAATTTTTTATTTCTGGCCACTTCTATTGGTCTTTCATTTATTAATTTTCATCTGTCTTAATTCTTCAGCCTGTGTGGGCCTCCCATCGCGGTGGCCTCTGTAGCTGCAGAGCACCGGCTCTGGGTGCATGCGCTCCAGAGCTTGGGCTCAGTAGTTGGACACATTGGTCCAGCCGCTCTGTGGCACGTGGGATCTTCCCAGGCCAGGGATCGAACCGGCGCCCCTTGCACTGCAAGGTGGTGTCCCTACCCACTGGACCACCAGGGAAGCCCTGTATGTCTCTTATACCTCTTGTAATGCACCTGTGGCCATCCCACACTGGTTGAAAGCATCATGATGTCCTACCAGGCATTCCCATCTCTCTGTCCCTTTCTTCTTGCCTTTCAAAAGAAGCCAAGGTCAGTGAGTGGGGAAGCTAGAGTCAGTAAGGCACCTGGGGAGCAGTTGTTGAGAATACTGTGTTTCTGCCATACTTTGAGGGTGACTCAACAAGAAAGTGCAATGACACAGAAGACACTGGCTTTGCAAATGGTCTCAAGCTTTTCTATTGAGCAAGAACAATGGAGAGACAATGGAGAGACTGGAAGGATTTAAAACACAGGTAGACTGGAATGGTCTTAGGAGAGAAGGCTGCCTAAGACACTTGGCACCAAGTCAGATAGGATCTGGAAGGACTGGGAGGCAACATCTCCCAGGAGGGCTGGGCATGAAGGCTCATCTCCAGCTTGAACATGCAGCTATGGATGCTAGTGCTGGGAAAGCATGACAAGAGCTTCCTGGGGGAACACAGATAATGGTTAAGAACACCAAACTGGGGAAAATGTGGAGTTAAAAGGTCAAAACCCAGGATGGAAAACCCAGAGCGACAAGGAAGAAAGGTGAGGCAAGGTGAAGACACATCTGTAGTAAGCCAAGGAAAAACCTTCGGATCACATGAGACCAAACAGAACAGAAAACTAGATGGAGTTTCTTAAAGGACAGCTGCTCTCTGGATGAGGCTAAAAGGTCTACCACAGTCAGAAGCCTTAAAACCACAGTCTGAAGAGGGCGTATTACCTTGCTCTATGCTTCTTCATCTTAAAACGGCTATAAACTGGTTCCTCAAGTGAAAGAAGGGAGATCTCAGGACACTGATCAAGGCCATTCTTTCTATCAGGATAGGGGTTCATGGAGGCGAGGAGAAGTTCATCAGGAACAAGGGGTCAGGGAAGTGGGGAAGAAGATTCTAATGGAGCCCACTGCTGAGTAGACAGACGTAAATAACTTGGGTAAGGCTATAACCACTCCACTTTCTACATTTGCCCATTTTCTCTCTAATCATTCTCCAAAGCTCCATGCACCCTCTACACTCTTCTTCTCCTCCATCTAATTCTCTACCCCAGCCCTCAGGTTTTATGAAATATTTTCTGATGACCCAACTACTTTTATGAGGAGTGTAGTTTGTGTACATGTATATCCATTTGTACAGCTATTCTTGTAAAATTCCCAACCGCTGTCTCACCTGGGCATACTGAGCTTTCCTCTGTTCTAACAACCATCACACTCCACTGTGGTTCTTTGAGGGCCCATGATCCTCCCTGGCCACGAGCCTTTGAGAACAGTGTACTTGTCACATTCATACTGGTGCCTCCAAGTCAGCATTATTCTTGAAATGTTTTTGATTAAATATTAGAAAATTCTGCCTCCTTCTGGGATTGCTAAAGTGCATACCTCTGATGATGAAGTGATATGTTTAAAACACAGGTAGACTGGAATGGTCTTAGGAGAGAAGGCTGCCTAAGCCCTTGGCACCAAGTCAGATAGGATCTGGAAGGACTGGGAGGCAACATCTCCCAGGAGGGCTGGGCATGAAGGCTCATCTCCAGCTTGAACATGCAGCTATGGATGCTAGTGCTGGGAAAGCATGACAAGAGCTTCCTGGGGGAACACAGATAATGGTTAAGAACACCAAACTGGGGAAAATGTGGAGTTAAAAGGTCAAAACCCAGGATGGAAAACCCAGAGCGACAAGGAAGAAAGGTGAGGCAAGGTGAAGACACATCTGTAGTAAGCCAAGGAAAAACCTTCGGATCACATGAGACCAAACAGAACAGAAAACTAGATGGAGTTTCTTAAAGGACAGCTGCTCTCTGGATGAGGCTAAAAGGTCTACCACAGTCAGAAGCCTTAAAACCACAGTCTGAAGAGGGCGTATTACCTTGCTCTATGCTTCTTCATCTTAAAACGGCTATAAACTGGTTCCTCAAGTGAAAGAAGGGAGATCTCAGGACACTGATCAAGGCCATTCTTTCTATCAGGATAGGGGTTCATGGAGGCGAGGAGAAGTTCATCAGGAACAAGGGGTCAGGGAAGTGGGGAAGAAGATTCTAATGGAGCCCACTGCTGAGTAGACAGACGTAAATAACTTGGGTAAGGCTATAACCACTCCACTTTCTACATTTGCCCATTTTCTCTCTAATCATTCTCCAAAGCTCCATGCACCCTCTACACTCTTCTTCTCCTCCATCTAATTCTCTACCCCAGCCCTCAGGTTTTATGAAATATTTTCTGATGACCCAACTACTTTTATGAGGAGTGTAGTTTGTGTACATGTATATCCATTTGTACAGCTATTCTTGTAAAATTCCCAACCGCTGTCTCACCTGGGCATACTGAGCTTTCCTCTGTTCTAACAACCATCACACTCCACTGTGGTTCTTTGAGGGCCCATGATCCTCCCTGGCCACGAGCCTTTGAGAACAGTGTACTTGTCACATTCATACTGGTGCCTCCGAAGTCAGCATTATTCTTGAAATGTTTTTGATTAAATATTAGAAAATTCTGCCTCCTTCTGGGATTGTAGCTAAAGTGCATACCTCTGATGATGAAGTGATATGAAATTCCACGAAATGGAAAAAGAAAGGTAATCCTGTTAAGAATGAATCGCAGGATCAATGACTCTCAGGATTACAGACTTTCAGCAGAATCACCACCACCACCAGCTCCATTCCATCACCCTCACTTCTCAGGCAGGAATACGAACAGCTTTACCAAGCAGTAACTGCCTAGGTGCAGTGAGGCACAACATGACCCCACTCACAGGGCCTCATGTTTTCCCTGACCTGTTCAGATTCAAGTCTGGGGTCAGAATCAAACCTGGGCTTGGTTAATTTTTTTTTTTTTTGCCACTTCTATTGATCTTTCACTTATTTGCTTCCATCCATCTTTGTTCTTTGAACTGTGTGGGCCTCCCACCACAGTGGCCTCTGTCGCTGCAGAGCACCGGCTCTGGGCGCATGCGCTCCAGAGCTCCGGCTCCGTAGTTGGACACATCAGTCCAGCCACTCCATGGCACGTGGGATCTTCCCAGGCCAGGGATCGAACCAGTGCCCCTTGCACTGCAAGGCGGTGTCCTTACCCACTGGACCACCTGGTTAATTTTAAGTCATCCTTCCAAGAGATCAGAATAAAAGAAGAAAACTTAAAAAAACTTAAAAACGTACCCAAAGAAGTACTCCTGCTAAGAAGTTTAAAATTCTCTTGTGATGTCATTTTTGATTGAGTTGCTTTGCACACTGAGTGGGTATTCTTCTTACTTTTGTTGTTGTTTAGTCACTAAGTTGTGTCTGACACTTTGCAACCCCATGGACTGTAGCCTGCCAGGCTTCTCTCTCTATGGGATTTCCCTAGGCAAGAATACAGGAGTGGGTTGTCATTTTCTTCTCTGGGGGATCTTCCCAACCCAAGGATGGAACCCATGTCTCTTGCATTGGAAGACGGATTCTTTATCTCTGAGCTACCAGGGAAACCCCTTTTTCTCACTAAGTGCTCACTTATGCACTTATGCAGTAGGATGCATTCTTTTTAGAGGGCATACTTCTAACTAGCAGTGAGTTTGAATGAAAAACCTTCATCTGGTTTTTCTGTCCCTCATCCTCTCTTGGTTTCCTCCATTTTCTCCTTTCTGTCACCCAATTTCCTAAAACACATTAAAAACTGTGATAAAAGAGTTTCTCTTTTGGAGTGACTGAATGCCAGTCAATCTAAATTACTTAGTGTTTAAAATAATATCAAATACTATCTAGCTAAATAATATCGACTATCTGTTTAGAATTAGTCGGCTTCCCACCCTCCTCTACGTTGTTTAAAAAGAGAAATCTCTGATGCAATGTGGATCTTGAAAATGTCTCTCCCTTTCATCTTTTTCCTCTTAGATTACAAGGCTTTTGAAGAGGCAGCTGAACACTTCCAGCCTTATATCAAATTTTTTGCCACTTTTGACAAAGGGGTAAGTACCTATGAAGCCCCAAGTTAAACACTTTAAAGCCTGAACTTCCCACCATTCTTTTCTCTTTTTGCAACATTAACCCGCCTCTGCCCATTAACACTTTCTCTAGACGTGTTAGAAACACGGCAGTACATTACTATTGAATAAGAGAGGAGTACGAAGACGACTGATTCAGAGGATATAAGGGTATTTCTTAAAACATCCAAGAAAAAGAGATAAACCACTCTTTATCACCTTCAGCACTAAGAATGGGGAGTGTATGAGCCCAGAGTGTGCTGGGTCACTGGTCACTGCTTCCTTTGTGTTTAGGGTTATCCCCTCCCTTCCCAGGGTTGTTTACTCCGCCTCTACCGGCTAGGATGGGGAACAGAGTGAGGACGAGCACCAAGCACCTGAAGCCCAGGGGCTTCGGAGAACTACCCACTCCTGCTCCTCGGGAGACGTCACTGACATACCTGGCTATAATACAGTGGATCTATATTTTATGGATGCAGCAAGTGGTTTTTTTAAGTCAAAGAACTGCAGAGATACAGGGACCCTGAATAAATGGGTAACTTATTTGGGGTCTGCTAAGGCTGGAGTTCTACTCCTGCCCCAGTTATTACTAAAAAGACTATTGTTTTCTGTATGTTGGGCACAATTTGATATACTACCTCTACACTATTTCTAACCCTTTAAACAATACCCAAACAACTCTGAAAAGTAAAAACCCTATTCCCAGATGAGAAAAAAGATTTAGAAAGGTTAAGCTCTCTTTGGAGTTAAAAACCTGGACCCCATTTCTCCTTTCTGTCACCCAATTTCCTAAAACACATTAAAAACTGTGATAAAAGAGTTTCTCTTTTGGAGTGACTGAATGCCAGTCAATCTAAATTACTTAGTGTTTAAAATAATATCAAATACTATCTAGCTAAATAATATCGACTATCTGTTTAGAATTAGTCGGCTTCCCACCCTCCTCTACGTTGTTTAAAAAGAGAAATCTCTGATGCAATGTGGATCTTGAAAATGTCTCTCCCTTTCATCTTTTTCCTCTTAGATTACAAGGCTTTTGAAGAGGCAGCTGAACACTTCCAGCCTTATATCAAATTTTTTGCCACTTTTGACAAAGGGGTAAGTACCTATGAAGCCCCAAGTTAAACACTTTAAAGCCTGAACTTCCCACCATTCTTTTCTCTTTTTGCAACATTAACCCGCCTCTGCCCATTAACACTTTCTCTAGACGTGTTAGAAACACGGCAGTACATTACTATTGAATAAGAGAGGAGTACGAAGACGACTGATTCAGAGGATATAAGGGTATTTCTTAAAACATCCAAGAAAAAGAGATAAACCACTCTTTATCACCTTCAGCACTAAGAATGGGGAGTGTATGAGCCCAGAGTGTGCTGGGTCACTGGTCACTGCTTCCTTTGTGTTTAGGGTTATCCCCTCCCTTCCCAGGGTTGTTTACTCCGCCTCTACCGGCTAGGATGGGGAACAGAGTGAGGACGAGCACCAAGCACCTGAAGCCCAGGGGCTTCGGAGAACTACCCACTCCTGCTCCTCGGGAGACGTCACTGACATACCTGGCTATAATACAGTGGATCTATATTTTATGGATGCAGCAAGTGGTTTTTTTAAGTCAAAGAACTGCAGAGATACAGGGACCCTGAATAAATGGGTAACTTATTTGGGGTCTGCTAAGGCTGGAGTTCTACTCCTGCCCCAGTTATTACTAAAAAGACTATTGTTTTCTGTATGTTGGGCACAATTTGATATACTACCTCTACACTATTTCTAACCCTTTAAACAATACCCAAACAACTCTGAAAAGTAAAAACCCTATTCCCAGATGAGAAAAAAGATTTAGAAAGGTTAAGTTATATCCAAGGTCTCCAGAAAATCAGCAGTAGGGTTGAGATCACAACTGAGGACAATCTGTACATAAAACCGATGCCCTTTCTTCTGTACCACACCATTAAGTAGGAGACTCGGTATCTGCCCTTGATATTCAGGGTGCACACCCACACACCCCCATTCACACTCCCATCTGCACAGTACACACATACCACACATATACAACACACACAGCATGTGTATAACCACACACAACACACACATAACACACCAATACACAGACTCACCCAACATACAAACAACACATACCTCCTCACACAATCACACTCATACCCACACATATGTAACACTTCTAATACACACACATTCAAACTCACATTCATACACTCCACACACACATATTAACCCAAAAGCCCTAAATGGCAATATTTTCTAGAACACATAAATTCAGGACAAAATCCTGGAGTCTTGATCAATTTCAAGTGGCAAAACTTAAAAGAGGTAAAGGTTATTCCTATTCCTTAGCACTGCTACCATGAGAAGTTCCCCAAGTTTTCTGTGAAAAACAGGAGGAAGCCAGTAGATGCTGGAGCAGGGAAGGAGAATGATGAAAACAGATTGGATTAAATATATATACATAACCATGTCTATAGTATGACCCCCGTCTGCAAGCCTATAGTCTGGAAGAGAGCACGATCATTGAAGCAATGTAACCTAAACTTGAAGAATATCTACCCTAATTGTGTGGATTATAGAGTTGAAAGAGAGCTAGGATGGGGAACAGAGTGAGGACGAGCACCAAGCACCTGAAGCCCAGGGGCTTCGGAGAACTACCCACTCCTGCTCCTCGGGAGACGTCACTGACATACCTGGCTATAATACAGTGGATCTATATTTTATGGATGCAGCAAGTGGTTTTTTTAAGTCAAAGAACTGCAGAGATACAGGGACCCTGAATAAATGGGTAACTTATTTGGGGTCTGCTAAGGCTGGAGTTCTACTCCTGCCCCAGTTATTACTAAAAAGACTATTGTTTTCTGTATGTTGGGCACAATTTGATATACTACCTCTACACTATTTCTAACCCTTTAAACAATACCCAAACAACTCTGAAAAGTAAAAACCCTATTCCCAGATGAGAAAAAAGATTTAGAAAGGTTAAGTTATATCCAAGGTCTCCAGAAAATCAGCAGTAGGGTTGAGATCACAACTGAGGACAATCTGTACATAAAACCGATGCCCTTTCTTCTGTACCACACCATTAAGTAGGAGACTCGGTATCTGCCCTTGATATTCAGGGTGCACACCCACACACCCCCATTCACACTCCCATCTGCACAGTACACACATACCACACATATACAACACACACAGCATGTGTATAACCACACACAACACACACATAACACACCAATACACAGACTCACCCAACATACAAACAACACATACCTCCTCACACAATCACACTCATACCCACACATATGTAACACTTCTAATACACACACATTCAAACTCACATTCATACACTCCACACACACATATTAACCCAAAAGCCCTAAATGGCAATATTTTCTAGAACACATAAATTCAGGACAAAATCCTGGAGTCTTGATCAATTTCAAGTGGCAAAACTTAAAAGAGGTAAAGGTTATTCCTATTCCTTAGCACTGCTACCATGAGAAGTTCCCCAAGTTTTCTGTGAAAAACAGGAGGAAGCCAGTAGATGCTGGAGCAGGGAAGGAGAATGATGAAAACAGATTGGATTAAATATATATACATAACCATGTCTATAGTATGACCCCCGTCTGCAAGCCTATAGTCTGGAAGAGAGCACGATCATTGAAGCAATGTAACCTAAACTTGAAGAATATCTACCCTAATTGTGTGGATTATAGAGTTGAAAGAGAGCTGGAACAAGAATATCAAAAGGAATAATAACTATCATTTATCAAGTATTTCTTATGTGTCAGGCTTTGTGCTAAGAGCTTTACATACAGGTTTTCTCATTTAATCCCCTCAATGTCCCTGTATAAGAGGAATTATGATTCTTAATCCATGGAAGATGAAACCAAGGCACCGATAAACAAAATGATCTGCTCATGGTCACACAGTGAGTAGGTCAGCCTGACTTCAAGGTCAAGTGCTCTGTCCTACTGTGCTCCAGAGAAAGAAACAATGCATGGCAATGCTTCGCTGCCACCTGGCACATAGTGAGCATTCAGTAACCGTTGGCCAGTACTGTTGTTTAGAAGAGGCAGTCATCAAAGCCCAGGAGGATGGAGATTGGGAGGGGACAGTAGTAGAGTGGGCGAGCCCCAGAGAAGCATAAAGGAAAGCCATCACTGCTGTTTGGTTATGAGGACAGGAGTGAATAAGGGGGCTCCTGAGTAGGAACTCGTCTGCGGGAAGATAAGAGTCAGGTAGGCAAGCTTGGCTGAAGAGGAAGGCCTCAGTCCCTAGAAGGGTGTTCCAGTGCTGAGTTCAGCGTAGTGTCTGTTTTTAGATTTGCCTCCAAGCCCAACCATATGACTTCATATCTGTGGCCCATGAAGGTGAGGTCAGGCTATAATTAAAAACTCAGAGGATTCTTCAGTAAAACTCGGCAAGACACTGAGTCATCAGTACCCCGTTCATGTAGCCTTGTGGGATTTTATGACATTTATAAAGAAACACACTTGCTCCCTCTATATAACACACAGAAGGAAGAGCTGTGGCACTGAGCAGTCTCCATCACGCCATATGGGACTTAAGAACTCAGAGTCATCAGTTGCAGGGTGGGGGAAATGGTGGGGTCAGGAGGCAGGGCGGCCCCAGTCCAAGCCTCACTGGTGTCCAGCAGGGGGTGCTAGAGCAGAAGAAGTGGGCCGAAGGACCTGCCTGTGAGACACACCACCCTAGGTAATGCCAGAGGGACCTGGGGAAAGGAAAGGGCTTTATAGAGGTTTGAAGTCAGGAGAGGCAAGAGTCCAGGAAACCCCAATACAGTCCCAAAGATGAAAAACCAACTGGCAGAGCTTGAGATGACAAGAGGACCTGGTCACTGTTGAGATGGAGAGAAAGACAAGAGAAGAAACAAAAACAATATAAGATTTACAAGTCTCTGCTTTAGGACGGCAGACACTGTAAATCTACCAAAAACATTAGGAAATCTAGGAAGAAGGATCTATTGAGGAACATAAGATGGGCTTTACTTTCTACAAGTTGGGAAGCTATTCAACCAGTAGGATTTTTCGTTTATGTATTCATTCACTCACTTAGCAAGCATTTATTAAGTGCCTTTTATGTGTCAGACACTCTTCCAGATGCCAGGGGACAACACTGAGCAAATCAGAATTCTGTCCTTGTGAAATTTAGAGTTCAGTATATGTGCTAGGGAAAGGAGAAGATGGGAAGACAGAAAGTAAGAGAACAGACCAATAAATATATTGTATTAAATATATTATATGAGTTGGAGAACTGTAATGAGGATGAGATATCAGGGCTGCTGATGTTGATTTGGGAGTTTTGTAGTTTCAACCACTGTTTATGTTGGTAAATCCCAGGGAACTTTTAAAAGCTCTGTTCTTGGAAACCACATCTGGAAATTTGGATTTTTTTTTTTTTTTTGCATTATGATCAGGCCCAGAAATATGCATTTTCTAAAAGCTCCACTGAGAGATTTTTAGCTGGCACACAGGTTTGGGGCCAGCACTGATCTATGGATCTGGAGCCCACATAAAGCCACACAAGGGCCCAACCTGCCTGAAGCAAACGGAAGCAAATGCCACACTTGCTCCTCTATATAACACACAGAAGGAAGAGCTGTGGCACTGAGCAGTCTCCATCACGCCATATGGGACTTAAGAACTCAGAGTCATCAGTTGCAGGGTGGGGGAAATGGTGGGGTCAGGAGGCAGGGCGGCCCCAGTCCAAGCCTCACTGGTGTCCAGCAGGGGGTGCTAGAGCAGAAGAAGTGGGCCGAAGGACCTGCCTGTGAGACACACCACCCTAGGTAATGCCAGAGGGACCTGGGGAAAGGAAAGGGCTTTATAGAGGTTTGAAGTCAGGAGAGGCAAGAGTCCAGGAAACCCCAATACAGTCCCAAAGATGAAAAACCAACTGGCAGAGCTTGAGATGACAAGAGGACCTGGTCACTGTTGAGATGGAGAGAAAGACAAGAGAAGAAACAAAAACAATATAAGATTTACAAGTCTCTGCTTTAGGACGGCAGACACTGTAAATCTACCAAAAACATTAGGAAATCTAGGAAGAAGGATCTATTGAGGAACATAAGATGGGCTTTACTTTCTACAAGTTGGGAAGCTATTCAACCAGTAGGATTTTTCGTTTATGTATTCATTCACTCACTTAGCAAGCATTTATTAAGTGCCTTTTATGTGTCAGACACTCTTCCAGATGCCAGGGGACAACACTGAGCAAATCAGAATTCTGTCCTTGTGAAATTTAGAGTTCAGTATATGTGCTAGGGAAAGGAGAAGATGGGAAGACAGAAAGTAAGAGAACAGACCAATAAATATATTGTATTAAATATATTATATGAGTTGGAGAACTGTAATGAGGATGAGATATCAGGGCTGCTGATGTTGATTTGGGAGTTTTGTAGTTTCAACCACTGTTTATGTTGGTAAATCCCAGGGAACTTTTAAAAGCTCTGTTCTTGGAAACCACATCTGGAAATTTGGATTTTTTTTTTTTTTTTTGCATTATGATCAGGCCCAGAAATATGCATTTTCTAAAAGCTCCACTGAGAGATTTTTAGCTGGCACACAGGTTTGGGGCCAGCACTGATCTATGGATCTGGAGCCCACATAAAGCCACACAAGGGCCCAACCTGCCTGAAGCAAACGGAGCAAGAGTCAGAGGGCTGAGGACGGTGCCCATTCTATGGCACCTCACAGCCTGGGAAATGTTAGTTAGTTCTACTTATCTCACACCATCTCCCACTGATCTGTTCTTTTCTTAGAGTCAATAGTGAGAAGCAAAATCATTTTTTAAACCATTGTGAGCCAAAAGAAGCTGGGATTCTCTGAACCATGTTGATGGAGAACACAGGAGTTGAGAAGACCTAAATTCACTGAGTTGGGTTTCATCTGCAACAACCGAAATGGCTTGCTATCTTGTAGAAAAACATGTTATCAAAATTCACACACACACAAATGTCAGAAAAATGGCCATTGTATTTTATAATTTTCTTGCCTTGGTAAACGCCATTCCAAGCAATTTTTTTTTTTAAAGCACAAAAGAATTCATGATTGGACCTCTACAGGCCTTAACAGTAAAATCCATTCTTATTTCATTGTACCATCCATGAAACAGATGTGGCTTCCTTGTACACAGTTGACTCCACTAAATATTTATTGAAGAAACGAATCAATCAATGCCTCAGTCCATCAACTATCCTTTAGTTTGTGCCATTAAAGATAGAATTAAAAGGGAAAGAAACGAACTGTCTGAGATTCAAGATAAAGAAATTCTGTGGTAGTGAAGGGGAAACAGGGGACAGGCCTCTGGAAAATTCTGCTGAGTTTCTAAGACTTAAACTTACAAACATCATAACCTAATTCATGTGACATCATAATCAAATTCATAACATGAATTCAATAATTTCACATTCATGGTTCTTAAACAACTCATGAGGATGAGATATCAGGGCTGCTAGATTTGGAGTTTGATAAATATATTGTATTAAATATATTATATGAGTTGGAGAACTGTAATGAGGATGAGATATCAGGGCTGCTGATGTTGATTTGGGAGTTTGATTTAAACCTGTTTTGTTGTAAATCCCAGGAACTTTTAAAAGCTCTGTTCTTGGAAACCACATCTGGAAATTTGATCAGGCCCAGAAATATGCATTTTCTAAAAGCTCCACTGAGAGATTTTTAGCTGGCACACAGGTTTGGGGCCAGCACTGATCTATGGATCTGGAGCCCACATAAAGCCACACAAGGGCCCAACCTGCCTGAAGCAAACGGAGCAAGAGTCAGAGGGCTGAGGACGGTGCCCATTCTATGGCACCTCACAGCCTGGGAAATGTTAGTTAGTTCTACTTATCTCACACCATCTCCCACTGATCTGTTCTTTTCTTAGAGTCAATAGTGAGAAGCAAAATCATTTTTTAAACCATTGTGAGCCAAAAGAAGCTGGGATTCTCTGAACCATGTTGATGGAGAACACAGGAGTTGAGAAGACCTAAATTCACTGAGTTGGGTTTCATCTGCAACAACCGAAATGGCTTGCTATCTTGTAGAAAAACATGTTATCAAAATTCACACACACACAAATGTCAGAAAAATGGCCATTGTATTTTATAATTTTCTTGCCTTGGTAAACGCCATTCCAAGCAATTTTTTTTTTTAAAGCACAAAAGAATTCATGATTGGACCTCTACAGGCCTTAACAGTAAAATCCATTCTTATTTCATTGTACCATCCATGAAACAGATGTGGCTTCCTTGTACACAGTTGACTCCACTAAATATTTATTGAAGAAACGAATCAATCAATGCCTCAGTCCATCAACTATCCTTTAGTTTGTGCCATTAAAGATAGAATTAAAAGGGAAAGAAACGAACTGTCTGAGATTCAAGATAAAGAAATTCTGTGGTAGTGAAGGGGAAACAGGGGACAGGCCTCTGGAAAATTCTGCTGAGTTTCTAAGACTTAAACTTACAAACATCATAACCTAATTCATGTGACATCATAATCAAATTCATAACATGAATTCATAATTCACATTCATGGTCTTAACATGACACATCCTGACACACACACACTCACTCAGGTGCATCTCCACTGCTTACAAATGGAGGGTCTGATGAGCTCTTTCTCACCTTCAGGAAGTCTTCATTCTAGCAGATTGGGCTGGGGATGAATGAATGAGAGCACGTGATAAGAGGAACAAGGAAACATCTCCCTACAACATGCACAGTACCCATGGAATATTTAAAGGGACATAAACTCCTTTCTGTATAGTGCCAAGGAAAAGGTAATTTGGAAGAAAACAAAATGGGAAGTTGGAATGGAGGAAAATTGGTAGTTCAGAACACTCCGCGTGACCAGCTGCATCCTCAAATTGCCCCTCAGTTTCACCATTTGTAAAATAAGTATAATAGTAGTTTTGACCTTGTACAATCAAAGTGGGGATTAATAAAACAATCAACTTGAAACACTTCGCAACAGTGCCTGGCACATAGTAAGGACTCCATGTGCTTGCTATGCTTCAGTTTTGTTCATCTGGTCACTTCCTACAGTTTCCTGGTTCCTAGAATACATAGTAGGTGAACTCAGAAAACCAGAATTTAGCATCATTTTCAAGCTCAGTCTTTGAGGGCCCAGCTTTGTGAAGAATTGCGTGTAAACCCAAACTGTGGTTGTAAAGTTGCTCTTTCTTTCCCTTTCCCTGAACTATAACTCGTAGGCCCCACCCCATCATCCACACCCCATAGAAGGGGGAAAAAAGTAAGAAAAAAACCCCAAAACGTCTTTTCCCTTAAACAAAAATCAACATCACCATTATACCTCTTTGACTGACTTTGGCTCTTAACACAGCCTATTTTCATTAACTCGGAGTAGCCTGTGGGTGTTTCTTTCCCTTAAGTCCTTAAGAAATGTCTTTTGGAATATTGTGACCCGGAGTTAATAACAATTGATGACAATAGCCATAAGGATACCAGTGTTGGCTCAGAATGGACCTCCTTGTGCAACAGCTTATGTAACACCCAGTTCCTCCCTCTCCCCAGTTAGTCGTGGCTTCCCTGGGCCTCCGTGCCATTGGTTACCACCACAGGGCGTCAGCTCTTAGGCAACTCCTCTTTAGTTTCAAGGGAACCACTGTTCATCCCTGTGCTTTCTGGGACCACAGCTCTGAACTTGAAAAGAATGGCATTTGGTTTTCTACAGAGCATTGCACATTCCAAGCCTCTCGAATCATTTCACAAAAGGAGATGTAAATTCAGCAGCTCTGCCGGCAAACACAGCAGCCATTCTGTCCTGTCCAGAGTGCGTGACCACGTTAATGAAGAGAGCAGAGAGCGCCCAGCCTATGCGCTGGTTCCTCATGCTTTCTATCTGACCCAGGGTGAGCCAGTCATCCTCGCTGGCTGGGTACGCTCCCAGCGTTAGCACTGAAAGTCTGAATCCTGGGGAACCCTTCCACCCTGGACAAGCCAGGATGGCAGGTCACCTTCTGACAGGTAACCAGCCAGACAGTTCCCAGAGCCTGAGAACCATCAGACATGCCCCGGACTGAGAGACAGCCCTTGGGCCGATGCTTCAACCAAAATAGCAATTAGAGTTTATGAGCTGATCAAGGACAGATTAATGGGTTGGCCCCTGATTCTGAGTACCTGTATGCTTTACATGGTTTCCATCAACTGCCTGGTCTATCAAAATTTGTTCAATTAAATCCATGCATCCCAGGACACTGAACATGAGTTGCTAACATTTGCTTCCTCTTCAGCTCCAGGCAAACACGGTTTAGTGATGAAGATGGTGGAATTACATTTCCCACCTTCCGTTCTGACTGCTCTCTAGCCCTGACTGGACTTCGTCTGCCAAAGAAGTTTTTCCTCTCTCTGTCCTTTGATCACAAAAGGAGATCATTCCAGCTAGGCTTAAGGGATGAATGCCTATCATTTCAATATTCAGACTAAAACCATACATACAACTCTCATGTCTTTTGCAGAGAACACACACACTTGTGGCTGGACAACCCACTGATACTCAAGATTAGTGTTCAGGGAAACTATTTTCTTACTTCTAATTGCTACAGGTTGCAAAGAAATTGTCCTTGAAGATGAATGAGGTTGACTTCTACGAGCCATTTATGGATGAGCCCATTGCCATTCCTGACAAACCCTACACCGAAGCGGAGCTGGTGGAGTTTGTGAAGGAGCACCAGAGGTGCCCCGGAGGGCATGCAGGGGGTGGGGGCAGGGACGATCCAGGGCCTGGGGGTGGAGACAAGCCTCTCGGCCCTACCATTTCAGACCTCCAAGAGCAACAACCGGGAGTTTGTACCCCAGCAGAACTGTACTCAGCCATGCGGCTTTGTGGGTCATTGATTAGTGCAAGGATGTTGCTACATTTTCTGAATATGGGTTTACACTTGCAAACAAGGTTAGACCACTTCCCTGTGGTGAGGAAACTGCCCGATACAGTAAGATGTAATAAGCAAAATTCTACAATGACAAGGACAGTGATTCAGTGATAGCCTCCTAAAGGATGATGCTAAGGTGCTTTGGGAGGTATTACTTCAAAATTATGGGGTAATTATTATTATTCTAATTTTACAGATCAAGGAATTGGGCTCAGAGTAGATAAGGAACAAAGCCAAGGATGCACATTTTATGCACAGAACTTCTGGGAGAGGAATATTTGATACCACAAGCTCTAGCATGGATCAGCATACTTGTTTTTTATAATAGGCCAGAAAACAAATATTGCAGGCTTTGTGGGCCAGATGGTCTCTGTTGCAAATAACTCAAGTCTGCCATTATAGTGGGCAAGCAGTCATGAGCCATATGTAAACAAATGCATATGGCTGTGTCCCAACAGAAGTTTATTTATAAAAGCACGAGCCATGGACTGGACTGGCTCCACCAGCTGCAGCCTGCTGACCCTGGCCCTTAAGGGAGAGACAATACCAGAACAGGGACCATGGTGGTGGGTTCACCACCTCATCCATCCACCCTCCCTTCCTCGTGGTCCCTGAACTTGGAGCATCATGACTCCATCAGCAGTCAGCCTTGGTCCCCACATGGAGGCAGTATTCGGAGGCAAAAATACCAACAATGCTAACAGTATTTGCCAACATTCAAAAAGCAGTGGAACCATAAGCAAAAGATAGCTCCAACCTGCTCCTCCAAACATCCCTAAAGGGCTTCTGATGGGTGACCCGGTGATAAAACCACCGTAGCTCTGGGCTGTTTCCTCTCCCGGGCCACTTCATTCTGGGCCTGCTCTGGGTTCTCAGGAGTGTCACCATCTGTGATGAGGGAAATGGCTTCCCGGCCTGGGCGTGAGCCAAGGCCATTCTTGGTAACAGACTCTATAATCCTTGGATCAAATGGGCCTATGGAAAGGCTGAGAGCTTTTGGCCCAGCTCTGCAGGTGACACAATAGGGTGGATCTGCTTTGTCTCCTTAGGGAAGAAAACAGGGATGCAGACACTCTTGAAAATGAACCAGCACCTCATTCTGCATATCACTGTGCTGAAGCTTTGGTGTCGGCTGAGGTAATCCCTATTCAAGGAAGCTTATCTTTCTTTTCTTCCAGACCCACTCTACGTCGCCTGCGCCCAGAAGATATGTTTGAAACATGGGTAAGAAAGTGACAAACTCTTTCTGCCTCATAGAGATGGGTACATTCCCCAAGCGGAACACCTCTTTGAGTTCCAAAATCAAACCAAGTTTTATTTGCCTGGAGTGGATGTCTAGGTGGTGGAGAACTTGAAACATGGACAGTGTCACAGTGAGTGGCAACCCTGTTCCCCTGGACTGGCCATTAGGCAGAATTATTCTATGTCTGATCTCATTCTCTAGAGTGACTACTGGCTTTCATTCACTGGCCACCAGAGACTCAAGGTCACACAGCAGAAAGAGTTCAAAACATGAGTTTCACTCAGATATGGGCTCAAGTTCAGAATATGCCATCTAGCATCCCACAGCAAGTCATGTGGTCTTTCTGAGCTTTAGCTTCTGTACCTGAAATCAGGCTTTTCATAGGGATGAAAGGTGTGAGGAACCAAGTGTATGGTAGCTGTTTTGGTAAATTAGACTTCCCGGACTGGACTGGCTCCACCAGCTGCAGCCTGCTGACCCTGGCCCTTAAGGGAGAGACAATACCAGAACAGGGACCATGGTGGTGGGTTCACCACCTAAAGTGGTCCCTGAACTTGGAGCATCATGACTCCATCAGCAGTCAGCCTTGGTCCCCACATGGAGGCAGTATTCGAGGCAAAATACCAACAATGCTAACAGTATTTGCCAACATTCAAAAAGCAGTGGAACCATAAGCAAAAGATAGCTCCAACCTGCTCCTCCAAACATCCCTAAAGGGCTTCTGATGGGTGACCCGGTGATAAAACCACCGTAGCTCTGGGCTGTTTCCTCTCCCGGGCCACTTCATTCTGGGCCTGCTCTGGGTTCTCAGGAGTGTCACCATCTGTGATGAGGGAAATGGCTTCCCGGCCTGGGCGTGAGCCAAGGCCATTCTTGGTAACAGACTCTATAATCCTTGGATCAAATGGGCCTATGGAAAGGCTGAGAGCTTTTGGCCCAGCTCTGCAGGTGACACAATAGGGTGGATCTGCTTTGTCTCCTTAGGGAAGAAAACAGGGATGCAGACACTCTTGAAAATGAACCAGCACCTCATTCTGCATATCACTGTGCTGAAGCTTTGGTGTCGGCTGAGGTAATCCCTATTCAAGGAAGCTTATCTTTCTTTTCTTCCAGACCCACTCTACGTCGCCTGCGCCCAGAAGATATGTTTGAAACATGGGTAAGAAAGTGACAAACTCTTTCTGCCTCATAGAGATGGGTACATTCCCCAAGCGGAACACCTCTTTGAGTTCCAAAATCAAACCAAGTTTTATTTGCCTGGAGTGGATGTCTAGGTGGTGGAGAACTTGAAACATGGACAGTGTCACAGTGAGTGGCAACCCTGTTCCCCTGGACTGGCCATTAGGCAGAATTATTCTATGTCTGATCTCATTCTCTAGAGTGACTACTGGCTTTCATTCACTGGCCACCAGAGACTCAAGGTCACACAGCAGAAAGAGTTCAAAACATGAGTTTCACTCAGATATGGGCTCAAGTTCAGAATATGCCATCTAGCATCCCACAGCAAGTCATGTGGTCTTTCTGAGCTTTAGCTTCTGTACCTGAAATCAGGCTTTTCATAGGGATGAAAGGTGTGAGGAACCCAGTGTATGGTAGCTGTTTTTGTAAATATCAACTCAAGGCATTGAAAAGCACTGAGTCAGACTGTCCCCCTAGGTCTGTGATACAGACATTATGTCAAGCAGGTTAACATATAAAATGGGGCCCTGGAGATCCAACCCACCCACTCCATCCCAGCTTTATACAAAATTCAGGAAACAGCAACAACCAAAGTCTGTGAAGCATTTTTCAAAGCATTTCATGCATCCTTTTACTTGGGTCTCTCAACAGTTCTTGGGTTACTTACTCAACAGTTACTTGGGTCTCTCAAAGTGCTGTATATCAAGTATTATTTTAGCTTCCTGGGGAAACTGACAATCACACAGATTATATCAATTACTCAAAAATATGTAACTAATAAGTTACATAGATCCTGGGACTTAAATTTAGACCATCTACAATCGAATCTCGTGTTTTCTACCTCTTACAGTAGGCCATGACCTCATAAGGCAAACATTTTGGTGGGGAGGAGAGATTCAGGTTGATGGGGGGTTGGGGGGTGGGGAGAAAGGGATTAATACAGAAGCATGTTTACTAATTCTCTAAATTCAAGTCTAAAGTGACAGATGAATAGAACCCAGGAGTAACTTAACACTTTTCTGCTTTATTGGCATGTAACTTCTTTGGATATCTGAAGGTAGAACAAAGGTTTCACACCAAAGGCAAATATTCAGTCTGGAGAAGTGAACTATTTAAAAGTAACACAGTACAACAGAAGCATCTTTTCCATAAAGCTTTGAAAATTTTAACCTTTAGGAGGTCTTATTACTGAATTTTAAAATAACAAAAAGAGCATAGCAGTGCTTTAAAATAGTATTCCTTTTTAAAATATTCTCACCTTTCACTTAAAACAATTTCAGGCTTATAAAAATAGTGCAATAAATTCCATGATCTCTTGACCTAGATTCCCCAGACGTTAACATTTTACTACCTTGGCTACACTCTCTTGATACAGATCTTTTTTTTCTGAACTCTTTGAGAGTAAGTAGCAGACCCAACTCCCTTTTGTCTAAAAACAAGAACTTTCTCTTACATAATCACAGTACCCTTATCAACATCAAGTTCAGAATATGCCATCTAGCATCCCACAGCAAGTCATGTGGTCTTTCTGAGCTTTAGCTTCTGTACCTGAAATCAGGCTTTTCATAGGGATGAAAGGTGTGAGGAACCCAGTGTATGGTAGCTGTTTTTGTAAATATCAACTCAAGGCATTGAAAAGCACTGAGTCAGACTGTCCCCCTAGGTCTGTGATACAGACATTATGTCAAGCAGGTTAACATATAAAATGGGGCCCTGGAGATCCAACCCACCCACTCCATCCCAGCTTTATACAAAATTCAGGAAACAGCAACAACCAAAGTCTGTGAAGCATTTTTCAAAGCATTTCATGCATCCTTTTACTTGGGTCTCTCAACAGTTCTTGGGTTACTTACTCAACAGTTACTTGGGTCTCTCAAAGTGCTGTATATCAAGTATTATTTTAGCTTCCTGGGGAAACTGACAATCACACAGATTATATCAATTACTCAAAAATATGTAACTAATAAGTTACATAGATCCTGGGACTTAAATTTAGACCATCTACAATCGAATCTCGTGTTTTCTACCTCTTACAGTAGGCCATGACCTCATAAGGCAAACATTTTGGTGGGGAGGAGAGATTCAGGTTGATGGGGGGTTGGGGGGTGGGGAGAAAGGGATTAATACAGAAGCATGTTTACTAATTCTCTAAATTCAAGTCTAAAGTGACAGATGAATAGAACCCAGGAGTAACTTAACACTTTTCTGCTTTATTGGCATGTAACTTCTTTGGATATCTGAAGGTAGAACAAAGGTTTCACACCAAAGGCAAATATTCAGTCTGGAGAAGTGAACTATTTAAAAGTAACACAGTACAACAGAAGCATCTTTTCCATAAAGCTTTGAAAATTTTAACCTTTAGGAGGTCTTATTACTGAATTTTAAAATAACAAAAAGAGCATAGCAGTGCTTTAAAATAGTATTCCTTTTTAAAATATTCTCACCTTTCACTTAAAACAATTTCAGGCTTATAAAAATAGTGCAATAAATTCCATGATCTCTTGACCTAGATTCCCCAGACGTTAACATTTTACTACCTTGGCTACACTCTCTTGATACAGATCTTTTTTTTCTGAACTCTTTGAGAGTAAGTAGCAGACCCAACTCCCTTTTGTCTAAAAACAAGAACTTTCTCTTACATAATCACAGTACCCTTATCAACATCAGGAAGTTAACACCAGCACAATCCTACATTTAAATTGACCAACTGTCACTAATATCCTTTCTAGCATCAGAAAACATTTGTTTTTTCCTGGCCGACGATCTAACCCTGGATTTCAGGCTTGTGCTTGATTATTACGTTTCTTTAGTTGCCTTTAATCTAGAATAGGTTGTCGGTCTTTTTATTTCATGACACATTTCAAATTGAGCATGATTATTACTATTGGATTCTGCTATGCCTTTATCTTTAATTCTTTTTATTTTAGTCATTCCTGAGAGAGAAATCTCTCGGCTCCTGGGAAGGGAAATACGTAAACTTGTATTCCTTCTCTCAAGCCATTCCTCACTGGCGCAGCAGTATCACACCCCAAACCACCACTCCACTGGGGCAAGTCTGGAGAGGGAAATAGCAATCCACTCCACTATTTTTGCCTGGAGAATTCCTACAGGTAGAAGAGGCTGGCGAGCTACAAAGGGTAGCAGAGAGTCGGACACAACTGGAACAACTGAGTATAAACATGCTTACGGGAGATGCCTCCTCCATTCGATCACAGACATCCCAAATCACCATCCCCGCTCCCCCCCTCCACCCTGCACACTGCTCTGAAGAAATGCTCCCTCTCCCATATCAGAAGCCGACAGTCAGAAAGAAGGTTTGCTCTCGGGCGTCACTGGAACCCTTTGTCTGCTTCCTTTTCACTTAGTTACACTTTTTGCCATACTATAAAATAACAGTGCTGGCTCATACTTTTCACATTAGTTATATTCAGTTGCTTCCTAATTGGAAAAAGGCTGTGAACTGAATTTAACCAGGCAGAGAAAAAGGCAACCAGACTGGTGTAGTCCTTTCCGACACCCCATCGTGGAATATTCACATGACATCCCCAGCAGCCCTAGCCCAGACCTAGCCAGCCTCTCATCCAAGTCTCCAACTAGGGAGAGAGGGCTGGACAGGCTTCCCAGGGTTATCTATGCATCCTGAAAGAGGAGCAGAGATCAAGCTGTCATCTGCCTGTCCCGACCCATCCACGTGTGCCCGCCTCCCAGCAGCATCTCCAGGGGCTACTTGGCTACAGCCACTTAAGCCGCACCTGCTGGGGAAAGGAAACTTCAAAGTCTTTATCTTCAACACCGACTTTCTTAGACACTGCAAGATACTTAAATAACATAGAAAAACTGGGTAAAGCCGTTTTGACGGGCTTCTATTGACCGGCTTCTCTCCCCAGTTGTACAGGTTTTTAAAGCAGCAAATCATAGAAAACATAAATTGCCATTCCTAAAAAATTGGTACCTAGTAATATTTCCCATGTATAAATCAGATAGGTATTATTCATTATTTATTTGGAATTATTCAAAGAATGCCCAGACTCCATGCTGACCTGTCCCCCTCCTTTGAGACCCCACCGACTCTCCATCCTGGCCAGTGGACAGCCAGAGCCCTCAGCAAAAGCCCACAGAAATGAGACTTAGCAGTTCTTTCTAAAAGAATCTTCCCTTGGTCTCAATAAGAAAGCAGGTCCCAGAGAGGGCCAGCGATCTCCTCCAGAAGAGTCCCTGCATCACTCACTACCCTCAGTTAGGGAGTCTAACAGTTTTAACTGCTTTTTTTCTCTTTGCATCTTCATTCAACATGAGAGAAAACATTCAACAGACACTAGAAAGAAACAGAGTTAAATATAAACAATGGTAATATAGCTGATTGGTGGGTAATGTATGTTTCATTTCTCCTTGGTATCTCTGATATTTGCTAATTTTCTTCAAGTGTAAGAATTTTTATCACTGTATTATTTTAATTTAATAGACATTAACAAGAAGCTCTTACATTGTGCTAATGCTTATAAAAATAAGCATTGCTGTCCTGTCCTTAGCAATTTAGGGTTGAGTAGATGAAACTGCCCGAACAATACACCACCAGCCCAGTATGCCGGCTGCTATGGCAGAGGGGCATATAAAGTGCAAGCAAATCTACCAAAAGGTAGTCACTAAAGTAACTCTCCAATTTTCACTTCTTTGGGGAATCTGGTGCTCAGACACTGCATAAAAGCCCCTTCTTGGCCTCTTCGGACTTAAGAGTCATTGATCAGAGTTTGTAACATCGTCTGCAAAGCCTATGGAGAGAGAACAGATAACAGAGCCCATTCTCCTGTTGTTGGTAACGTCAGAGAGGAAAACCTTTCCTCTACCCTCTTAGTTCTGTCTCTTAGGGCCTGCGAATGAACTTGATAGAAGACAGACTGGACAGAGGAAAATAAAACCGATTTAATTAGCTACTTATGTCTGGGAGACATGTGACTCAAGGAGGGCCTTATATACCATCTCAGGGGGGAAATGGAGGTTGGTGGGGCAGAGGAGCGCTTCTCGGAGAACAGCATGACTTCTGGGGGAAGATAAACGGGCCCTCAGCAGAAGAGATGGCAGAGACCACAGCACTGTAACAGTGTCTGTCTGAGCGGTAACAACTGAGTTTTTCAGGGAAGCTCTGCTTTTAGGCAGATAAAGGATTTCAGGAAATCAGCCAAAGTAGTTTTTATGTCATAGTGGCCTACTTGGGAACCCTTCAGTGAGAAAGAAAAAAGCATGGGCTTTGGGGTCAGACAGAGCTGGCTTGAATCCCAGTTATGTCACGTACCACCTCTGTGGCTTTAGGCAAGTCACTCAGTTCCTGAACCATTAAATAGGAATCAGACTGAGATTTAGAAACAATATATTTACAAAGTACCGATACGTAGCATGGTAAATGTTATTGTCGCTGTTTTCATCATCGTTTATTATTTGAAGCCAGAATCCCTTCCCTCTGAGGGCCTGCCACCAAGCTGACAGAGAATCTGTGCAACTGTAAAGGTTATTTCCAAGCAATGTAATGACCCACTGGGTGATCTGCACAGCCAAGGCTGTGGGTGCAGAGCAAGTCCTGGGGTGTTCTCAGGTCTGTGATGGCCAGTTTGGCTCTTCATCCCCTTACACACTGAATTCTCACTGAGTAACCCTGACTTGCCTGCTACACCACCAGCCCAGTATGCCGGCTGCTATGGCAGAGGGGCATATAAAGTGCAAGCAAATCTACCAAAGGTAGTCACTAAAGTAACTCTCCAATTTTCACTTCTTTGGGGAATCTGGTGCTCAGACACTGCATAAAAGCCCCTTCTTGGCCTCTTCGGACTTAAGAGTCATTGATCAGAGTTTGTAACATCGCTGCAAAGCCTATGGAGAGAGAACAGATAACAGAGCCCATTCTCCTGTTGTTGGTAACGTCAGAGAGGAAAACCTTTCCTCTACCCTCTTAGTTCTGTCTCTTAGGGCCTGCGAATGAACTTGATAGAAGACAGACTGGACAGAGGAAAATAAAACCGATTTAATTAGCTACTTATGTCTGGGAGACATGTGACTCAAGGAGGGCCTTATATACCATCTCAGGGGGGAAATGGAGGTTGGTGGGGCAGAGGAGCGCTTCTCGGAGAACAGCATGACTTCTGGGGGAAGATAAACGGGCCCTCAGCAGAAGAGATGGCAGAGACCACAGCACTGTAACAGTGTCTGTCTGAGCGGTAACAACTGAGTTTTTCAGGGAAGCTCTGCTTTTAGGCAGATAAAGGATTTCAGGAAATCAGCCAAAGTAGTTTTTATGTCATAGTGGCCTACTTGGGAACCCTTCAGTGAGAAAGAAAAAAGCATGGGCTTTGGGGTCAGACAGAGCTGGCTTGAATCCCAGTTATGTCACGTACCACCTCTGTGGCTTTAGGCAAGTCACTCAGTTCCTGAACCATTAAATAGGAATCAGACTGAGATTTAGAAACAATATATTTACAAAGTACCGATACGTAGCATGGTAAATGTTATTGTCGCTGTTTTCATCATCGTTTATTATTTGAAGCCAGAATCCCTTCCCTCTGAGGGCCTGCCACCAAGCTGACAGAGAATCTGTGCAACTGTAAAGGTTATTTCCAAGCAATGTAATGACCCACTGGGTGATCTGCACAGCCAAGGCTGTGGGGTGCAGAGCAAGTCCTGGGGTGTTCTCAGGTCTGTGATGGCCAGTTTGGCTCTTCATCCCCCTTACACACTGAATTCTCACTGAGTAACCCTGACTTGCCGGCCTGCCCGTGGATTCTTGCTCTGTGAGTTTATTAGTTACTAAAAGTGCCTGGCAATGAGCTGTGCCTGCCTCTTTGCAGGTATTCAACAGAGGCTTGTGTGCTGAATCTTTGAGACAAACAAAGAGAGAGGCTCTTTCTCTGGGTTACAGCTCTCCATGCAGGGACCATCTCAGGCCTGGGGAGTGACAGCCATATGATGAGTAGCTGCTCAGAAAACGAGTATGGATTCTTAATTCTAAAACCAATTTCCAAATGCATTTTAGAAGGGCACACAGAAATGAAGCCCGTTTCCCAGAGTTAACACTGCTTACTTCCAACTGACGGCAGGAGACAGAGACACGGGGCAGCCTAATGAGAACTGATCAGGGTATTCTGTCCGGCGATAACAGCAAATGTAAAACAGTGAAAGCTCAGACTCCCCTTCTGGCTGCTGTCAGATTTGTGTAATAAACCTGTACTCACACGTGGGCACACACACACATATCTGTAAAATTCAATTCTCCAGAGAGTCTGACCATGGCAGTGCCACTTTCTTGTTCTTAATAATAATATTTTCCATTTAATCTCTCAGACGATTTGGAGGGTTTTGTCCATTCCAAACTCAAAGGAAAAAAAATTAGCATTTAGATAGGATAGACCAGCATTAAAATAAATTGAAATGGAAACGCAGATCATGGGTCGGGAGGGTTGAGATGCCTAGAGGTTTTTCCTAGGCTGGTTCTGATATGACATTCAGGGCACCCAGTGAATCCCTCTGCCAGTGTCCGTGATAATCCTATTCACTAAGATTTGTCCCAATGCCTTATTCTCACACAGCTTCCTCTCCAGGTCTTCTGAGGATCACATTTCTCCTAACAGGGGCCCCTCCAAGCTCTTACATCCCCTTCTGCAGAAACAATCAGTGCAGAAGAGACACAGGCACACCTAGGGTCCTTTCCGCCCAGGGCACAGACACTGGGTGCTCTTGGCTGCCCGCGGATTTGAAGTACCCTCTAGATTCTTTGCCCCATCCCAGCCTCCACATCCACACACGCTTTTACCGTCACACCCTCAACCTTCCCTAAGGCCAAATTCCAGACTCTTCCTGAAGCTGCCCACTCTTCAGACCTATCCTGTCCTGGCAAGCAGAAAGGACCCCAGCGAAACCACTTGGAGGTCACGGTCGGCAAACCGCCCCCTACTGACCACACGGGTTCAGCTTCTTCAATATAAGAGATGTCGTTAACAAAAGGTCCACACAGGTGTAGATCCTTGGGTGAACAAAAGAGGCCCATATCCTCACTTACCTGGATGAGTCTTCTCTGCTGCCTGTTTGAAGACAGTTTCAGGGTCTATCAGCACCCTTCGGAAGGTTCCATTATCTGATATATCGCTGATAGTATTTGCTGGAGGTGAATCCTTGAAACGCAGACTGCCACACACACTTGCCCAGCTGTGTCCAGACTGCTTGTTGCTCAGAGTTCCTGATGAACCAGACTCACATATTCTTCCTCATTTTGCCTTTTACTGCTGCTCTCTTGGATTCTCCAGACCATGGGAGTGAGGCTCCTTTCGTGCTAATGTCTGCGTGGGGTTGGTGTTTTCCTGTCTTGCAAATCCATCGCTCCAACTCCACACACTGCATCCCTCCTGCAGGCGTGCCCCTGCGTCCAGCCGCCGCCACCGCCTCCCATTTCCATCCAGCCTCCGAGTCTGTCCCTGACTCACCGTTTGGGACCTCTCCACCAGAGAGTAACTTGGGTTCTTTCCTCCCACAGGAAGATGATATGAACGGCATCCACATTGTGGCCTTCGCGGAAAAGAGTGACCCAGGTAGGCAGCCTGCCCTGCTCTTATGCACCTTAGGCCCACACTGACCTCTCACCTTTGCCTGCCCTCACCCTCTCTTCCGTCATTTCCGGTCTTCAGCAACTGCAAGGCCTCGGGCGCCCCCTAGTGGTCACTTGTTAGGTATGACTCCACTTCCAAATACCCACACAGTTAAGAGAGCGGGAACCTTTTACTGCCGCAGCTGTCTGAGTAGTAAGAAGCACCAAGGACTGAGGAGAAGATTAAAATACTGTAGCTTTAAGCATGTGTGTGTGTGTGTGTGTGTGTGTGTGTGTGTGTGTGTGCGTGTGCGTGTGTGTGTAATGTACATTTTGGTCAGCAGAATGTTGCCTGTGCTTAGGAAGCTTCATAGAAAATATTCCCCCAAATAATTATAACTGGAAAAAATAAGCATCTTATTTCTAAGGTACAGAATGGGTATGTAACTTGGAAAGCTTTTTCCTGGTTTCACTCTTCTTAACACCAGTGGCGAGTGAAGTGCAGGAAAAATTAATTTTGCAAGTGGTAGAATGTTGGATTCCTTCAGCAGTACTCTGTGAATAAAGGGCCCCCAAAGGAAAGGGTAAATGTGATTGGAAGTGGGTTTTGGAAGACGCGGGGCAATCCAGAATGCAGCTAGAGAAGGCAGGGAACTCCCTTTAGGATGGCTAAGCAGCCAGGCTTTGGGCTGTGAGGTGCCTGGGGAGGGGGTCCCAACCCCACAGTGCCACAATACCAGCTGGGCTGACTGAAACAGGCTCCGAGGCGAGTGCTCATGCCCCGTAGGGTTTGAGAACCACTGTCCCAGGCAAGGTACAACTGTGTGGCATTTGCCTCAGCCTCCTGTATAGTCCTAAGGACAGATAAGGAAACAACGGATCAGAGGAGTTCAACAAACTGCTGAAGAGGGTACAATGAGCTAGTGCGAGGCCACAGGGAAGGGCAGATTGTCCCATTCATCAATATATACCTGGTTCTTGTCCATGCCTTGACAATAAATACCTGTGGGCAGATGCTTAGATATGCAGATGGCTGACAGAGACCAAGCCCGACTCTTTACTGTCTGACCAGGGTTTTGTTTGTTTGTTTGGTAAAATGCTATCAGCTTCCACAGTTTCTTACAAACTGAAACCCAAATGTTTTCATCATGCAATTTTTAAATTGAGGTATAATCCACATATCATAAGATGCATCATCTTTTAAATATTTGTTTATTTGGCTACGCGGGGTCTTAGTTGTGACACTTGGAATCTTTAGTTGCAGCATGTGGACTCTTAGAGGCAGCATGTGAGATCTAATCCCTGACCAGGGATGGACCCAGGCCCTCTGCACTGGGGGCACTGAGTCTTAGCCACTGGGCCACCATGGAAGTCCCTAAGATTCACTTTTTCTGAGAGTGTAATTCAGCAGTTTTACTATATTCACAAAGTTGTGCAAACATCACCACGATCTAATTTCAGAACATCTTCATTATCTCAAAAAAAAGTCTCATACCCATTAACAAACTCTCCTATTCCCTTTTCTCCCAACCCTGGCAGCAACTTAATGTACTTTTCTGTCTCTATAGACTTGACTGTTCTGGATGTTTCATATAAATGGAATAATGTAATATGTGACCTTTTGTGCTTGGTATCTTTCACTTAGCATAATGTTTTCCATATTCATCTATATATGGTATGTATTAGTCATTCATTCCTTTTTAGGGCCAAATAATATACCGTTGTGTGAAAAACAAGTTTATGCTCCAAATTATCTGAAAGCTTCCTCCCCCCTTTTTTCATTATTTTTTGAGAAAGCTCATTGATGTCCGAGTTTTCCCATCATTCACTTGCAAATTTGGAAAAACTCTTCAAGAAAACCTAATCTATGCCTCCTCCCTTCCCTCCCCCTCTGCAAAATCAGTCCATTTCCAGCCTTTTAGTCCCACAATTCTGGCTATCCTCAGCCACTGGAGAAGAAAATAGCAAAGGAAGCCAGTTGCCCAAGGTTTACAAGCTATAATCAAACAGAATGGGATCCCTGGTGTTGTGTGAATGGAGATGCAATCGCCACCAGCAGCAGCCTGCTGGCCAGACTCCAGGGGGCTTCCTTCCTGCCTCACTGCCCCTCCCAGGATGTGGGAGACCTGTCTGGCTCTCTGAAACAATAGAACAAACTCTTTACTGTCTGACCAGGTTTTGTTTGTTTGTTTGGTAAAATGCTATCAGCTTCCACAGTTTCTTACAAACTGAAACCCAAATGTTTTCATCATGCAATTTTTAAATTGAGGTATAATCCACATATCATAAGATGCATCATCTTTTAAATATTTGTTTATTTGGCTACGCGGGGTCTTAGTTGTGACACTTGGAATCTTTAGTTGCAGCATGTGGACTCTTAGAGGCAGCATGTGAGATCTAATCCCTGACCAGGGATGGACCCAGGCCCTCTGCACTGGGGGCACTGAGTCTTAGCCACTGGGCCACCATGGAAGTCCCTAAGATTCACTTTTTCTGAGAGTGTAATTCAGCAGTTTTACTATATTCACAAAGTTGTGCAAACATCACCACGATCTAATTTCAGAACATCTTCATTATCTCAAAAAAAAGTCTCATACCCATTAACAAACTCTCCTATTCCCTTTTCTCCCAACCCTGGCAGCAACTTAATGTACTTTTCTGTCTCTATAGACTTGACTGTTCTGGATGTTTCATATAAATGGAATAATGTAATATGTGACCTTTTGTGCTTGGTATCTTTCACTTAGCATAATGTTTTCCATATTCATCTATATATGGTATGTATTAGTCATTCATTCCTTTTTAGGGCCAAATAATATACCGTTGTGTGAAAAACAAGTTTATGCTCCAAATTATCTGAAAGCTTCCTCCCCCCTTTTTTCATTATTTTTTGAGAAAGCTCATTGATGTCCGAGTTTTCCCATCATTCACTTGCAAATTTGGAAAAACTCTTCAAGAAAACCTAATCTATGCCTCCTCCCTTCCCTCCCCCTCTGCAAAATCAGTCCATTTCCAGCCTTTTAGTCCCACAATTCTGGCTATCCCTCAGCCACTGGAGAAGAAAATAGCAAAGGAAGCCAGTTGCCCAAGGTTTACAAGCTATAATCAAACAGAATGGGATCCCTGGTGTTGTGTGAATGGAGATGCAATCGCCACCAGCAGCAGCCTGCTGGCCAGACTCCAGGGGGCTTCCTTCCCTGCCTCACTGCCCCCTCCCAGGATGTGGGGAGACCTGTCTGGCTCTCTGAAACAATAGAACAAAGAGGCCTCCGAGAAGTTGTAGGAACCTGTTTGACCGAGATTGCTGCCGTAATGAATCAAGCTCCTGAAACTACTTCCACCTCCTACTTGTGCAAATATCCCTGGGCCTGAAGCAGTGTCTTGCCCCAAAGTAGCCCATGCTGGGGCTTGTTGCTGGGAAGCTGGAAGAAAGGTGTTGGGAGTGGAGGTCGGGGAGGGAGGACGGCTCACAGCATCTTTCCTCAGGGAGGGGTAGGCGGGCGGCTTGCTCAGGCCTGGGAAAGGGAAAGGCTTTTCCACGAAAGTCCCTGACTCCTCCACTAGTGAACCGTGACCGCGGGTCGCTGATGTGTCACCAGGGCAGAGAGGCCTGGCTGCAGGACTAGGAATTTCATCCTTACCCAGACAGCCCTTCCTGGTATACCTTGCTCTTGCTAACAAGCTCCACAAGGCCCACTATACCAGCCAAACCCCTACCCACTCACCAAAGGAAATAATACAGCTCTCCTTCAAGAGCTAACAGTCTGGAGGAACGGTGCTGTGGGCTTTACGGAGGTGGTACTAGTTGGTCCTTAGAGTCACTACCCTATTGTGTATGATGATGATCCGCCCAGCATCAGATGAGAAAAGTGATTCGTAAGGGTTAAATGACTTGCCCAAATCAGCGCTGTATTCAAGCCAAGAGTCCAATTTTGACCAGATTTCCTGACCTCTGAATTCATCGTGATTCGGGGGGTTTTCTATGAAATAAGCCATGTGGGAGGCAGTACTTTTCTTCCCATTTCGCAACTTGAAGAAGCTCTTCAAGAAAACCTAATCTATGCCTCCTCCTTCCCTCCCCTCTGCAAAATCAGTCCATTTCCAGCCTTTTAGTCCCACAATTCTGGCTATCCTCAGCCACTGGAGAAGAAAATAGCAAAGGAAGCCAGTTGCCCAAGGTTTACAAGCTATAATCAAACAGAATGGGATCCCTGGTGTTGTGTGAATGGAGATGCAATCGCCACCAGCAGCAGCCTGCTGGCCAGACTCCAGGGGGCTTCCTTCCCTGCCTCACTGCCCCCTCCCAGGATGTGGGGAGACCTGTCTGGCTCTCTGAAACAATAGAACAAAGAGGCCTCCGAGAAGTTGTAGGAACCTGTTTGACCGAGATTGCTGCCGTAATGAATCAAGCTCCTGAAACTACTTCCACCTCCTACTTGTGCAAATATCCCTGGGCCTGAAGCAGTGTCTTGCCCCAAAGTAGCCCATGCTGGGGCTTGTTGCTGGGAAGCTGGAAGAAAGGTGTTGGGAGTGGAGGTCGGGGAGGGAGGACGGCTCACAGCATCTTTCCTCAGGGAGGGGTAGGCGGGCGGCTTGCTCAGGCCTGGGAAAGGGAAAGGCTTTTCCACGAAAGTCCCTGACTCCTCCACTAGTGAACCGTGACCGCGGGTCGCTGATGTGTCACCAGGGCAGAGAGGCCTGGCTGCAGGACTAGGAATTTCATCCTTACCCAGACAGCCCTTCCTGGTATACCTTGCTCTTGCTAACAAGCTCCACAAGGCCCACTATACCAGCCAAACCCCTACCCACTCACCAAAGGAAATAATACAGCTCTCCTTCAAGAGCTAACAGTCTGGAGGAACGGTGCTGTGGGCTTTACGGAGGTGGTACTAGTTGGTCCTTAGAGTCACTACCCTATTGTGTATGATGATGATCCGCCCAGCATCAGATGAGAAAAGTGATTCGTAAGGGTTAAATGACTTGCCCAAATCAGCGCTGTATTCAAGCCAAGATTCCAATTTTGACCAGCTTTCCTGACCTCTGAATTCATCGTGATTCCGATGAAGATGATGATGATGGTGACGTATTGCATTCTTAGGTGAAATAACAAGCCCATGTGGGAGGCAGTACTTTTCTTCCCATTTCGCAACTTGATGAAGCTGAGGCCCAGAGCCATTGACTTTTTGGGAAGCAGTGGAGCTGGAATTAAGCTGAGCGCTGTCTGGGTGCCCAGCCCCACCCTGAACGGGAGGGTCCTGCCTCCCGGCTGCCTGCCCTGCAGAGTTACTACCCCTCTGGAGTCTGAGTGATGACTCAGCCTGTCCTCCTTCCTCCCTGCTGTCCTTTACCACCCTCCCCACCTCAAACATTTGAAAGACACAAAGAAGTTCAGTGACGCGCCCGAGATGGCACGGTTAGAGGCAGATACAGGGTTTCAGATTTCTGGATGGCTCCTTTGGGCACTGTCCATCTGAAGACATTACCTCCCTGTCCACCCCAACCAGCTGCAGGCTCTGGGCATGTGCAACGCTGCTGCAGGGATGGGGGCGGAGGGAGCCCAGAGAGCAAGAGAAAGAAGAGAGAATAAGAAGAGCGGAGCCATGTGGACGCTCGAAAGCCCAATCAATGAAGAAAAGTCAAACTTCCTCTCCACCGATGCACCCAGATTTGGAATCTACAATTATTCAGCAGCAGCAGCAGCAGCAGCAACAGCAATAACAAAGGTCTATCTGAGTGACGGGATTTCTCAAGGACTCTCCCAGCATTTCTGGCATTCCCACAAGAGGGCTTGTGTTCAGGGATTGTAGGCTATGCATGCCCTCTGGCCCTGAGCACAATTGCTGAGTTTCTTTTGCGGTGAGCTCTAATCCCACTGCCCCTGCAGGCAGGCTTGGCTGAAAAGGGTATTTCCAGCTCTCTGGTCTTGCCTGGTGCCCTGTGGTATTGCCCGGATATTGCCCGGCTTCCTCTTCCACAACCTCTTCTCAGTTCTTGAGCTCAGAATGCTGCTGCCAGAGTTCCTGCTGGACAGGTGTGGAAATGAGCCCGTCTCCCCTGCTGCCCCCAGATGTGTCTGCACCAGGTGGACATCTTCTTTAGAACACTCAATGAAAGATTCACAGAGTGGCATTTCTACATGAGCGCATGCTGGATAGATATCCTCCAAGGCCACAGGGAATATGAGCACTAACATGCTGGAGATGCACAGACAGGGTGCAGTCTGCGCGTGTGGAAGACAACCACTGAGGGGTCCTGAGTGAAAGCCTCCAAGCCCTTGTTTCAACTGAGTTTCAAAAGCCTTGAGTTCTTGTAAAATATTTTTGACACCAGTTGCCTCAAATAGGAACACGAACTGCTTAATTGAGCTTCCAAATTTAAATTTGATCCAATTTAAAGTGTGCTTCTTGATAAATGTCAAATATAGTTCCGAGCACTTAAATATCAGCACATTTAATCTTCACTGCAGCACTACGGTTGTAGGCAGTTGTTGTTCATGTCTAGGTGTTTGCAACTCTGTCGACTGTAGCCCGCCAGGTTCCTCTGCCAATGAGATTTCCCAGGGAAGAATATTGGAGGAGGTTGCCATTGACCTCTCCGGGGATCTTCCTAACCCAGAGAACAAGGCCGTGTTGTTTGTGTCTCCTGCACTGGTAGGCAGAGCCTTTCCCACTGAGCCACCAGGGAGCCCAGCAGGTGCTGTCGTGATCATCTTCCCTGATATGCAGCTAGGGGAACAAGGGTATGGAGCCGTTAAGTGGTTTCTTCAGGTCACGTGGCTGGTGGAGGTAGGACTGGGATTCCAGCCCAGGCAGTCAGCCCCAAGCCCAGGCTCTGTACCCACCCCCCTCTGCTCCTCTGCATTTCACAGCTGTCCCATTTGCCTTTTCACAGGGTGGTCCAAGTGCTCCTTCTGGCCCTTGATTGCACAATTGCCTGAGTTTCTTTTGCGGTGAGCTCTAATCCCACTGCCCCTGCAGGCAGGCTTGGCTGAAAAGGGTATTTCCAGCTCTCTGGTCTTGCCTGGTGCCCTGTGGTATTGCCCGGATATTGCCCGGCTTCCTCTTCCACAACCTCTTCTCAGTTCTTGAGCTCAGAATGCTGCTGCCAGAGTTCCTGCTGGACAGGTGTGGAAATGAGCCCGTCTCCCCTGCTGCCCCCAGATGTGTCTGCACCAGGTGGACATCTTCTTTAGAACACTCAATGAAAGATTCACAGAGTGGCATTTCTACATGAGCGCATGCTGGATAGATATCCTCCAAGGCCACAGGGAATATGAGCACTAACATGCTGGAGATGCACAGACAGGGTGCAGTCTGCGCGTGTGGAAGACAACCACTGAGGGGTCCTGAGTGAAAGCCTCCAAGCCCTTGTTTCAACTGAGTTTCAAAAGCCTTGAGTTCTTGTAAAATATTTTTGACACCAGTTGCCTCAAATAGGAACACGAACTGCTTAATTGAGCTTCCAAATTTAAATTTGATCCAATTTAAAGTGTGCTTCTTGATAAATGTCAAATATAGTTCCGAGCACTTAAATATCAGCACATTTAATCTTCACTGCAGCACTACGGTTGTAGGCAGTTGTTGTTCATGTCTAGGTGTTTGCAACTCTGTCGACTGTAGCCCGCCAGGTTCCTCTGCCAATGAGATTTCCCAGGGAAGAATATTGGAGGAGGTTGCCATTGACCTCTCCGGGGATCTTCCTAACCCAGAGAACAAGGCCGTGTTGTTTGTGTCTCCTGCACTGGTAGGCAGAGCCTTTCCCACTGAGCCACCAGGGAGCCCAGCAGGTGCTGTCGTGATCATCTTCCCTGATATGCAGCTAGGGGAACAAGGGTATGGAGCCGTTAAGTGGTTTCTTCAGGTCACGTGGCTGGTGGAGGTAGGACTGGGATTCCAGCCCAGGCAGTCAGCCCCAAGCCCAGGCTCTGTACCCACCCCCCTCTGCTCCTCTGCATTTCACAGCTGTCCCATTTGCCTTTTCCACCAATTCTGGGCTGCAAGAGCCTGAGCTTGTCAGGTGACGTTAGTAGTAAAGAACCAGCCTGCCAATGCCAGAGACATGGGTTCAATTCCTGGGCCAGGAAGATCCCCTGGAGGAGGGCATGGCAACCCACTGCAGGATTCTTGCATCGAGATCCCCATGGACAGAGGAGCCTGGTGGGCTACAGTCCACAGGGTTGCAGAGAGATGGACACGACTGAAGCGACTTAGCATACACACATGCAAGAGCTAGGACACAGGAGAGGAGAGCTGTGGTGAGGAGTGGTATTCTAACGTCTCACGTGCCAGCTTGGGACCATGGGGCTCACAGTATGCCTCCCTGTACTAAATGGGTACCTCACTCTAACAGGTGACTGGGTGACTCACCTTGTCAGTGAGGTGCTCTCAACCTTGTCCCCCAAGGCTTCCAAAGGACCCAGCTTCGGACGCCATGTTGCTGCTTGCTGATTGAATGGGTTTTCCTGAGAGGGGACCTCTCAGGTGACCACCCTCCACACCTTTGTGTCCCGGCCACTGGCCCCGGGTCTGATACACACGGACGTACAGAATGTACCCACCCAATGACAACATGAACCCTCCCGTTAACAAAAGATGAGCATAGTGAAGAACGCTTGATGTGAATTAAATATGGATGGAGTGGGAAAGAAAGAAGACAAAGAGAATCTTTGCAGTCTGTTCTGCAAGTGCCTGGCATAACAATAGAATCATTATTATCAACAAGTTCCCGAGGTCGTGGGGGAGCTGTTTCCTCTGCTGTCAGATGAGATAGAAGCCCCAGAGAGGTTGTGACCAGAGCAGGGTCTTCAAGGTCCAGACGCAACCTCTGAGCCTACTTCTCTGTGTCACTTGCCTCAGAAGCAGTAGTCACAGGACCGGGCCAGGCAGATCAGCTCTGCGAGCCTAGGCCTGTCGCCGGGAGCGAGGCCCCGAGTCCCATGACAGAACCCGGGGTGGCAGCAGAGGGGAGAGGGATGTCTTTCAGCATTTTTATGGGATGAGCACCCCCAGGCCCAGAAGATGGGTCGAGTGTGAGGGCCCAGTGGGCAGCGTGCTGAGGGCCTGAGCCTGTTCCCGTAGGGCCCTTGCTGGGTCTGAGGCACACGCGTGTCTGTCAGACAGGCCCTGGCTCCTGACAGGGCTGTGACTGGCCTGGAACTGGTCCCCCAGGGCTTGTGCAGCCTCATTCCTGCCAGGCCCTCCCTGCCTGGGAAGGAGGAGAGCATAATTACCGGCGTCCCCTCCCACAAGGATGCGATTCCCAGAGGCCTCCCGCTGGCCGTGGGAAGCCAGGGCCAGCCTGAGCCCTCGGCTCCGGGTCGTGGGATCTCAGGGTCCAGACTCATGTGGCCGGGGAGGAACCAGAACTCTCACAGTGACGGGCACGTGTGCGTGTGGACTCGGTCGTGTCCGACTCTCTGTGACCCCATGGAACGCAGCCTGCCAAGCTCCTCTGTCCGTGGAATTTTCCAGGACAGAATTCTGGGCTGGGTTGCCATTTCCTCCTCCAGGGGGTCTTCCTGACCCAGGAAGATCTCCTCACAGAAACTTCTTGTATTCTTAAAAACAGGCATTAGGCCACAATTTTGACTTCTCCTATGTATGTAAAAATGCCAATTCATTTGACTTTTCTTGCAGGACCCAATTTTTGTTCCTACAGGCTTTCTCTTTTTATCTCCAAACCTGTTCTAAAGCAGAACCGTCCCTGTATGTACATTCCTATTTATAAATCCCATGACGTGGATTTCCCATTGAGACAACAAGCCATCTTGTGTGTTCAGCTTCCCCTCAGCTCTTCTCTCTACTTGTGCCTGGACAGTTTCTGCCTTCCTTTGCGTGAGTTAGTCTTTCGTTCTTCAGGTTTACTTTCTTGGGGAATTCTGGTCTGTGTTGTTAAAGTTCATCCTCTTTGTGAACTCCTGATTTGTCACACATGATTCTCATCTTCTGGAGGACTGACCACAGCACTTTATCTGTGGCCGTCCACCTCCCCCCGGCGGCTGAAAGTGGTCACTGAAGCTGTTGAGGAACAATCCCCTGGTGTCGTCTGTGTACGATGATACATAAATCCAGATAACCCAGGTGGCACCATAGTCCCTGTCCTGTAACACGGTGACACACCAGAGAAGGAAGAGCCATGGTGGCCAAGGAGCAGCAGCCAGTGGCCTTGACCCCCTCAGTCACATCTCCAGGTAGAAGGAGGACTTACCTCCGCCTTCACCCCCACAGTGATAGATGATGAACTCTAAAGCACAAAGCCCCATCCAGCTCTGTCATACAATCTGTCATGTACTTCAGAGCATAGAGGGAGAACAATCACCCAGGCCACCCGAATCTCTGAAGGATAGGGCCGTGGGCCATGAAGACCCTCTTCTCGGGGGTTTCCCTGGTGGTCCAGTGGGTGAGGACACCGCCGTGCAGCGCAAGGGGCGCTGGTTCGATCCCTGGCCTGGGAAGAGCCCACGTGCCGCCGAGCGGCTGGACCGATGTGTCCAACTACCGAGTCGGAGCTCTGGAGCGCATGCGCCCAGAGCCGGTGCTCTGCAGCGAGAGAGGTCACTGCGAGGGGAGGCCCACACAGGCCAAAGAACAAAGATAAATAAATGAAAGACCAATAGAAGTGGCTAAGAAAAAAAATAAATAAAAAAGACCCTCTTCTCTGCTACAGGCAGCTCTGCCTTCCAGGTAACAAGGCCTGAGGGGCGCAGTCTGAATCTTTAGTATGATTCAGCCACACTTCAAGAGACCACACCCACTCAAAGCAGAGCTGCTAAGAAGAGTGTGCATGTTGCCTAGCATGTATCAGGGATGAGGAAGAACAGAGGAAGGCCTTTCCCCCTCAAGGCCCAGGGAACCAAACAAAGGCTAGGATGCCTGGAGAGAGGAAGAGGAGAGACTGCAGAGAGAGACAGAGGCTGCAGAGAGGGGTTCAAACAGGCTGGTGTTGTTAGTGGCTCAGTCATGGCCGACTCTTTGTGACCCTGGATCTGTAGCCCGCTAAGCTCCTCTGTCCATGGACATCTCCAGGCAGGAATACTGGAGGGAGTAGCCATTCCCTTCTCCAGGGAATCTTCCAGACTCAGGGATTGAACTCCCATCTCTTGCATTGCAGGCGGATTCTTTACATCTGAGCCACCAGAGAAACCAAATTGACTGGGGCCCCAACAATAGAAGGAAGCTTTTACAAAGAGCAGCTGCTGCAGTAAACTTTTAAGCAGTGTGTGAGTTGGTAGCTTGTATAGATGGCAAGCCTTAGGCCACAAACTCATCTATGCCAAAGATACTACTTTATGGTCTAGAATTGAACCCACATTTTATCACTGGATGGTGGCAGCTGGGTCTGAGAAGTGATGGGCTCCCTTCCCCGCCTCCCACCATCCTAGAGGTCTGTTGCTTTGCTGGTTCCCAGGTATGGGTGGAGAGTACCTCTGGCCAAAGTTATCATTGGTGTCACTTTCCACTCTGGCATCTGTGGAGAAGTCTGTCATTCTGGCTGGCCTCTAGCTTTACTCCAAGAAAGGTCACCACTGGTCCCTGTCATCCCACCTGCTGGACTTCTTCAGATCCATCTCCTCCAACCTCATCTGCGTCCCCCCAGAAAACTCAGTGAGGCCTCCTTATAGTCCTCTCTGCCCCAGTGCTCCTGTCCCCAAGGTGTTCACCAACAAGAGGCTTTGAGGTCTTTCCATTTCCCCGAATTTTGTTCTAAAACAAAGTATGAGTCCCCTATACTCTGGGGTTCCCTGAAACCATGCAGCTTCTATACGTGGACACACGGGCGTGCTTTTTCCTGCACTGGCAGGTGGACTCACAAACACATACACACAGGCACAGAGCTTATTCTCATGGACTTGCTACGATCTAAATTCCCTGCTTCTGGCTGGGAGTGGGGATGGGATGCTGCGGGTTTAGGCTATGCTTTCTCTAAGAAACATTGTTTTCTTTTTTCTTGCTAAACAACATTTTTGTTTATGACAAAGTTTCTCAGTTCTTCAAGGCTTAGGCTTTCTGTGCTCTTGAAGCTATGAGCTTGTTTTAGGAGGCTTGTATCTGCTTTTCTTCTGAATCCTCCCTCCCCTGGGGGGCAATGAATGTCCTGAGTTGAATGAGAGGGGGGTGTGCGCAGGGAAAAAGGGAGAGAGGGAGGGAGGGAATATTCACTAATTCAGAGCTTTGAAACCAACTGTCAATCAGAAGCCAACTTAGTTTGAAAGTTTTAGGACCTCCAGGTTGTGGAAAATTAAATGTTCCAAGCTAAATGTTCTTGGTCCACAGAGTGAATGTTCTGGGGAACTCTGAGGGATAGCAAATTATCCGTTTTAAGAGATGGCACAGAGCCCTGAGGACAGGCAGGAGTTTCTCTGTTCTGGAGTTTGCACTTTCTGACTCCA
The DNA here is from genome assembly GCA_022376925.1 of Tragulus kanchil. NCBI lineage: Eukaryota > Metazoa > Chordata > Mammalia > Artiodactyla > Tragulidae > Tragulus > Tragulus kanchil. The sequence continues at coordinate 131,574,846 of JAIOJX010000024.1, forward strand.
GGCTGTCTTTTTTTTTTTTTTTTGTCCATTTTTACAAGCAATTTAGCGAAAGGAAGTTAGCTTTGAGTTACAATCAGATACTTCCCTGTGAAACTTTTTTTTTTTTTTAAAGATTTATTTATTTATTTATTTTTGGGTGGGGGTCGGTTTGGGGAGGGAGGGGAGCGGGCGGGTCACTTCTATTGGTCTTCCATTTCTCTATTTTTCATCCGTCTTTGTTCTTTGGCCCGTGTGGGCCTCCCATCGCGGTGGCGTCTGTTGTCACAGAGCACCAGTTCTGGGCGCATGCGCTCCAGAGCTCCGGCTCGGTAATTGGACACGTGGGTCCAGCCGCTCCGCGGCACGTGGGATCTTCCCAGGCCAGGGATCAAACCGGCGCCCCTTGCACTGCAAGGCGGTGTCCTTATCCACTGGACCACCAGGGGAAGCCCTTCCCTGTGAAACTTTTAATTTCTTTATTCGAAATGTTTATTGTTTCCTTGGAATAGCTGCTTTGTGGCTGGAGTTCTCATCTGACTCATTTTATAGAATAATTCTGTAATTGAGGCTATACACCAAATGGCCTAAGAAATCCTTGTGGAAAAAACGGTACTCGCTCTCCATGTTAGAAGCCATGTGTGTGCAGAGCTTTCTCAACCTTCTTGAATTCTGTTTCAGATGGCTACGAGTTCCTGGAGATCCTGAAGCAGGTTGCCCGGGACAACACAGACAACCCTGACCTGAGCATTGTGTGGATTGACCCTGATGACTTTCCTCTGGTGAGTGGCTCCTCCTGGGTCGCCTTCACAGCCTCGTGTTTGTGTTGAGCGTGAGACCTGGATGTACAAAGGAGGATGTGAAATAGGAAGGGCACATGCAGAAGCCCAGTGGCTGCCCCCAACCCAGTGTAGAGATCTTAGGTCCCAGGACAACACAGAACTCAGGGTCGGCTGCCTACACTGACATGCAAAGATTTACTCTTCCTACTCCCTAGAGGCCAGAAGTCCTCGGAGACCTCTCAAATGTGGGTGAAATTCTGCCAGCAGCTCCACAACTGCCCCTCACCTGACCAGCCCCCCTTTGCTATAACCTCTTTCATTTTCTGGGTCGGAACCATCATCCTGAGACAACCTGAGTTACTAAGTAATAAACATTCAGAGATAAACATTGTACATAGGGTTAAGAACCATCTTGAGGAGGGCAGAGACCCTATCTGTCTTGTTCATCATGTTCTCCCAGCATATCGAGCCCATGTTGAATGTGTAAGGAATTTAAACTCTTGCTGAGTCAATGATCAAAGCCTTGATTATACTTTGTTTTAAAGAACCAGAATTTGTATAATAAGTGAGCCCAGTAGTGACGAATGCAGCTAATACACCCCCAGAACTATGGTAATTTCTTCACGTGTGTCATTTCATCTAATCCTCTCAGCAACCCTATGAAGGATAGACCAGTATAATCCCCATTTTACACGTGAAAAGGAGAATAGCTGAAGAGGTTATAGCTGTAAGGGGTAGATATGATTTTCCAACCTAGGTCTATGTGATGCCAAGTTTGGTCTATTAGTCAACAGACTTTAGGTTGAGCTAACTGCTGATACTCAGTACAAGGTTAGTTACCATTAGGATATAAATGTTAAGGACTCCCTTGGTGGTCCAGGGGTTAAGATGCCACACTTCCATTGCAGGGGACACTGATTCCATCCCTGCTTGGGAAACTAAGATCCCATATTCTTCGAGATGCGGCCAGAAAAGAGAAAAAAAGATAAATGATAACCATCTTCTTCTAGGAATGTGTTGCATAGGTCACAATTGATCGAACAATGATTACATAGACAATAATGAGTAGTGTTAGTGATTTCAAGGATCCTGGAACCTAATCCTATATAGAGGATGAGTGAATCAAAGACAGAGATTCCAGTGTCATAATTCTGGGCAACCATAACAACGTCATGGCCTTGTAAGACCCTGTGTATTATTGCATTGTTTGTGAAGCAGTTACCTGGATTTATTTCTCATTTACCTGGACTATTTTGTTACACAAGCTTGCAGATGGTCTGAATTTCTCCTGACCTGCTCTATGTTTGCCTAGTTTTATTGCAACTAAGAAGTCTTTGAACGATTGTGATTTCCATGCTCTTGACTAACCCCTAGTCCCCATCAGACCATGTATTTGGGAGACTTTCTACCACTGAATATCTCCATTTTCTTAGCCCCATGGCCCCTTACTTGTTGAGTCCTGCTCCAGACAGAGATTAGTCCATACAGACCCAAGTCTGGCTGAATGGAAAAGCCCTCTTCTTTCTTGCATGCTCACTTACAGCCCACCACTGCTTTCCAAGCCATTTCACAAACAGAGGGATGCAACGTAAGGGGTTTCTAAATAAGACATTGAAAGAGAGGTGGAGGGGAAAAGGCTCCTTCACCACACATAAACTATAAAAGAGCCACAAGGAATTTGGGAATCAGATTTGGAACATCTCTGTAATATTCTTCCTTCCAGCTATAGGAGCTTTTATATTACACGCTTCTATAGTTTGTGTTATGACATCTTTTCTCATGCTTATTTAAAGTGCTGAATGCCAAGTCTTCAATTTCCTCCCTGCCCACAGCTGTTTGGGAGACCTTTAATCAATGGCGATCTCGTTACTGTGATGGGATGGCAGGTGGGTGCAGCCACAGAAAAGTGGCCTGAGCAGGGATGCTGCTAATTACTTTTTGTTGTTACAGCTTGTTGCCTATTGGCCCAGGGTTAAGATGCCACACTTCCATTGCAGGGGACACTGATTCCATCCCTGCTTGGGAAACTAAGATCCCATATTCTTCGAGATGCGGCCAGAAAAGAGAAAAAAAGATAAATGATAACCATCTTCTTCTAGGAATGTGTTGCATAGGTCACAATTGATCGAACAATGATTACATAGACAATAATGAGTAGTGTTAGTGATTTCAAGGATCCTGGAACCTAATCCTATATAGAGGATGAGTGAATCAAAGACAGAGATTCCAGTGTCATAATTCTGGGCAACCATAACAACGTCATGGCCTTGTAAGACCCTGTGTATTATTGCATTGTTTGTGAAGCAGTTACCTGGATTTATTTCTCATTTACCTGGACTATTTTGTTACACAAGCTTGCAGATGGTCTGAATTTCTCCTGACCTGCTCTATGTTTGCCTAGTTTTATTGCAACTAAGAAGTCTTTGAACGATTGTGATTTCCATGCTCTTGACTAACCCCTAGTCCCCATCAGACCATGTATTTGGGAGACTTTCTACCACTGAATATCTCCATTTTCTTAGCCCCATGGCCCCTTACTTGTTGAGTCCTGCTCCAGACAGAGATTAGTCCATACAGACCCAAGTCTGGCTGAATGGAAAAGCCCTCTTCTTTCTTGCATGCTCACTTACAGCCCACCACTGCTTTCCAAGCCATTTCACAAACAGAGGGATGCAACGTAAGGGGTTTCTAAATAAGACATTGAAAGAGAGGTGGAGGGAAATGGCTCCTTCACCACACATAAACTATAAAAGAGCCACAAGGAATTTGGGAATCAGATTTGGAACATCTCTGTAATATTCTTCCTTCCAGCTATAGGAGCTTTTATATTACACGCTTCTATAGTTTGTGTTATGACATCTTTTCTCATGCTTATTTAAAGTGCTGAATGCCAAGTCTTCAATTTCCTCCCTGCCCACAGCTGTTTGGGAGACCTTTAATCAATGGCGATCTCGTTACTGTGATGGGATGGCAGGTGGGTGCAGCCACAGAAAAGTGGCCTGAGCAGGGGATGCTGCTAATTACTTTTTGTTGTTACAGCTTGTTGCCTATTGGGAAAAGACATTCAAGATTGACCTCTTCAAGCCACAGATTGGGGTGGTGAACGTGACAGATGTGAGTGGGCCTCATGAATGCTTGCCCAGACACCCTCTGTCTGCCCTGGTTTCTGCCACACAGCCCAGTCTGAGAGATCCTGTACAGGAGATGAGCCGCTCATGAAACGAACAGGATCCTTGGCCTTGCCAAAGCTCTGGAGACTTGCCGGCGTGGCCCAGTCCTCGTCTGAGCCAGTCCCAACCTATGGTTCCATGATTCTCTTCCATGGACTCATTTCCTTGCTTACAGGGCCAGTCCAACCTAGGTCACTGACCTATTTAGAATGTTCCACACAGGTAAACTGTATTTTCTTCCAAAGCGCAACAAGGTCTTTACAAAAGGGGACACACATTGGGTGTTGTCAGTGCTCAGTGGCTGATGGGGCAGATGTAGCCCAGGAGCCCATGGAGGCAATCACCATTGTATGTTTGTCTGTGTGTGTATATATATATATATTCATGAATATATGGATATAGGTCTTATACAGGATATATATGAAACCTCTGTAGGACAGCCATGAACCTGCCCCAATGGGACTAGGGGTGGGTGGGGTCAGGGCAACCACCGTATATCCTACTGTTCTGTTTTCAAAATGTCTTAAGCAGAATTCTTAATTATTATTAATTTTAAAAGTAGTTTACAAAATAAATTTAAATTTCCCAGGTGACTGAACATCTGAACATCTACTAACAGGGTAAAAGGACGTTGCTAACAAGAAAAAAAGAAGGACATTGCTAACTGGGTATATACACGTACAATGGAATGTGTGTGTGTGTGTGTATATATATACACACACACACACACATATATATATATATATATGTGTGTGTATATATATATATATATATATATATATATATATATATATATATATATATATGCAATGGAATACACATTTCCATTTATATTGCCCAAACAGGATACTACACATACCATTTGCAACTAAGCATTTCCATTTCCGGGCTTCCCAGGTGGTAAAGAATTGCCAGCCAGTGCAGGAGATGTGGATTTGATCTCTGATTTGGGAAGATCCCACGGAGTAGGAAATGTCAACCCACTCCAGTAATCTTGCCTGGAAAATCCCAAGGACAGAGGAGCCTGGTGGGCTATAGTCCCTGGGGTTGCAAAGAGTTGGGCATGACTGAGTGACTGAGCACACATTCACATTTCCATTCAACACAGGCACACATTCCTGATAAGGGTAAATGTCCTGGGCTCCCTCAGCACAGCTGCTGGGAACCCTCTGGCCTGGCTAATCCTCCATTCACTCATCTGTCTCTGGCTGCAGGCTGACAGTGTCTGGATGGAGATTCCTGACGATGACGACCTGCCCACAGCAGAGGAGCTGGAAGACTGGATTGAGGACGTACTCTCTGGGAAGATAAACACTGAGGATGACGACAACGAAGATGAAGAGGACGGAGATGATGACAATGATGAGGACAATGACAATTCTGATGAAGAGGATAACGATGACAGCGATGACGATGATGAATAATCCCCAACTCCACACGAGTTTCATGAAGACAAAGCCCACCCCCGCCTGAATATATGAAAGGTCTTATACAGGATATATATGAAACCTCTGTAGGACAGCCATGAACCTGCCCCAATGGGACTAGGGGTGGGTGGGGTCAGGGCAACCACCGTATATCCTACTGTTCTGTTTTCAAAATGTCTTAAGCAGAATTCTTAATTATTATTAATTTTAAAAGTAGTTTACAAAATAAATTTAAATTTCCCAGGTGACTGAACATCTGAACATCTACTAACAGGGTAAAAGGACGTTGCTAACAAGAAAAAAAGAAGGACATTGCTAACTGGGTATATACACGTACAATGGAATGTGTGTGTGTGTGTGTATATATATACACACACACACACACATATATATGTATATATATATGTGTGTGTGTATATATATATATATATATATATATATATATATATATATACACATATATATATATATGCAATGGAATACACATTTCCATTTATATTGCCCAAACAGGATACTACACATACCATTTGCAACTAAGCATTTCCATTTCCGGGCTTCCCAGGTGGTAAAGAATTGCCAGCCAGTGCAGGAGATGTGGATTTGATCTCTGATTTGGGAAGATCCCACGGAGTAGGAAATGTCAACCCACTCCAGTAATCTTGCCTGGAAAATCCCAAGGACAGAGGAGCCTGGTGGGCTATAGTCCCTGGGGTTGCAAAGAGTTGGGCATGACTGAGTGACTGAGCACACATTCACATTTCCATTCAACACAGGCACACATTCCTGATAAGGGTAAATGTCCTGGGCTCCCTCAGCACAGCTGCTGGGAACCCTCTGGCCTGGCTAATCCTCCATTCACTCATCTGTCTCTGGCTGCAGGCTGACAGTGTCTGGATGGAGATTCCTGACGATGACGACCTGCCCACAGCAGAGGAGCTGGAAGACTGGATTGAGGACGTACTCTCTGGGAAGATAAACACTGAGGATGACGACAACGAAGATGAAGAGGACGGAGATGATGACAATGATGAGGACAATGACAATTCTGATGAAGAGGATAACGATGACAGCGATGACGATGATGAATAATCCCCAACTCCACACGAGTTTCATGAAGACAAAGCCACAGCTGCCCACGTCCATGCAGACAGCACAAGGTAGCAGCAAGCAGCCCCGCCCCGCATCCAGCCAGCTCCTTTCCAACATTGCTTTTCCCACTTCTTTCTTGTCAGGAGATGTGCAACTCAGCACATGCCTTTCTAAATCCAGCAGTCCTGCTCAGCAAGGATGATGGGGAATTATTCCCAGGTTGACTGTCTTGATTGCCATGAAAAAACTTTGTTCTTTGCCAGCTCATCAGTGGCCATGGCGGTGTCGTAATCTGGTTGTCTAGAGAGCAATACCCTAACACCTTGACTCAGCTTTACGTGCTGTCTTTGACTGTGAGAGTCCAAGTGCAGAATGGCCAGCTTGCTAACTCACAAGCCTGCCGTGACCTTGCAACCAGAGTCCAGGGAAGACACACACTCCATTTAGCCCCCGTGCCTAGCATATCAGGTAGGATCCCTCCTCAAGGCAAGAGGATCCCTCCTAGGGAAGGCTCAGGCTTGGAAATAAGTTTATAAATCAGCTTCTTTTGGTTGTATTAAACTTATTGTTTTAAGGGTAGGTCAGGCCATTATGAACTTGAATCCAAGCCTTTGGATGGCTGCTGAGAGGTTTTGAAGAACATGCGTGTGGATGTCACCATTATTTCTAGTATATTAGGATGTTGGGATGGGAGGTTGATTTGCTCTCTGATCTTCACTCTAGGTGACCATCTTGCATATACACACAGGGGTCAGGGGAGCTGGAAGGATCCAAGGTTTATAGTTCTTTCTGATGGCTTTGCGTCTCTGAGTGGGTCAGCTAGCGTCCTGAGCTGGGATCCTGATACCCCCTGTCTGTCGCTGCTAGTCAGCCTTCCCATTCAGTTGGTTTATCCAGAGGGCAATTCACTCTCCATTGACCAGCACTCCCACAGTTGGACAGGACAGCAGTAGAGTTCCTAATGATGCTCTGAGGCACTGAAAAAATCCCCAAGCGCCTTTTGAACTATCTCAAAGTGTTATTGTGCTCTGTAGTTTTAGCACTAAGTGTGCATTCTAATGTTCTAATTTTTTAGTCTTTTGATGAATAATCCCCAACTCCACACGAGTTTCATGAAGACAAAGCCACAGCTGCCCACGTCCATGCAGACAGCACAAGGTAGCAGCAGCCCCGCCCCGCATCCAGCCAGCTCCTTTCCAACATTGCTTTTCCCACTTCTTTCTTGTCAGGAGATGTGCAACTCAGCACATGCCTTTCTAAATCCAGCAGTCCTGCTCAGCAAGGATGATGGGGAATTATTCCCAGGTTGACTGTCTTGATTGCCATGAAAAAACTTTGTTCTTTGCCAGCTCATCAGTGGCCATGGCGGTGTCGTAATCTGGTTGTCTAGAGAGCAATACCCTAACACCTTGACTCAGCTTTACGTGCTGTCTTTGACTGTGAGAGTCCAAGTGCAGAATGGCCAGCTTGCTAACTCACAAGCCTGCCGTGACCTTGCAACCAGAGTCCAGGGAAGACACACACTCCATTTAGCCCCCGTGCCTAGCATATCAGGTAGGATCCCTCCTCAAGGCAAGAGGATCCCTCCTAGGGAAGGCTCAGGCTTGGAAATAAGTTTATAAATCAGCTTCTTTTGGTTGTATTAAACTTATTGTTTTAAGGGTAGGTCAGGCCATTATGAACTTGAATCCAAGCCTTTGGATGGCTGCTGAGAGGTTTTGAAGAACATGCGTGTGGATGTCACCATTATTTCTAGTATATTAGGATGTTGGGATGGGAGGTTGATTTGCTCTCTGATCTTCACTCTAGGTGACCATCTTGCATATACACACAGGGGTCAGGGGAGCTGGAAGGATCCAAGGTTTATAGTTCTTTCTGATGGCTTTGCGTCTCTGAGTGGGTCAGCTAGCGTCCTGAGCTGGGATCCTGATACCCCCTGTCTGTCGCTGCTAGTCAGCCTTCCCATTCAGTTGGTTTATCCAGAGGGCAATTCACTCTCCATTGACCAGCACTCCCACAGTTGGACAGGACAGCAGTAGAGTTCCTAATGATGCTCTGAGGCACTGAAAAAATCCCCAAGCGCCTTTTGAACTATCTCAAAGTGTTATTGTGCTCTGTAGTTTTAGCACTAAGTGTGCATTCTAATGTTCTAATTTATTTTCTCAGTCTTTTAACACATGTTTAAGACACTGCAAATTCTTTGAAGACGAGGGCGATCCTTTTATGGAATAGTAGCTAACTGACTCGGTAATTAAAGTTATATTTTGAAAATAGTGAAACTGTCTTGAAAGTCCTTTAAGTCTGCTCATTCTCTCCTCACTGGGCTCCCACTCCTCCTCTCTATTCCTTCTTCATTTTCCTTCGTGGCCTCTCTTACTCTGCCTGCCCTTTAAATGTTAGTCTTCCACTGTATCTCTCAGCTCTCACATTCTTCCAAGGTGGTTTATCATCCATGCCCATCAGCTAATGACTTCCAAGTCTGGGTCTCCAACCTTGACCTCTCTCCTTAGTTTTAGACTCACTCATTCAACTGTTGCCGGACATCTTCGTTTGGATGTTGTACAAGTGCTACAAACAACATCACAGAACCAAAACTCATTACCTTCTCCCCTCAACTTCTCTGCTTCATAAAGTCCCAGTCCCAGTGATTTGTCCAACTGCCTGGGTGGTCTGAAGGGGACCCCTTCCCCTCTGCTCCCATGGCATTTTGTGAAACCCCAAATCCTGGCACTTAATCATTTGAAATGTAACACGTATTTGTATGTCTGTCCTTTCATTAAACCATAGGCTCCTTGGAGACAAGAAATTTAGTTACCATTGCATCCTCAACGCCTAGCACTTTGCTCAGCATGAAGTAGACACTCATTTATTGAACTGATGGGTGAATGACTGTTTGATCAGCACTGCTGGATGACAGCACTTCCAAGGCCTCATTTTTCTCTCTGCCCCACAAAGCAAGACAGACACTTCCCAAGATGGGCTACGTAGCCATCCAGAGAGGCTCAAATAAGCTTCGGGGGAGGTGAATTTACAAAGTGATCTTAGAATCTAATCTTTCAAATAGCCAAGGAATGTGCTCTGTCATCAAAGTGGTCTATTTCCCAACTCAGGAAAATTCCCTGGTTCTCAGAGGCCAGAGTAATATGCATTAAGTTTAAATCATGCCATGCTGCTCTTGGGTTAGAAGCACTGAGTGTTAAGCTAGTACTATCTGTAAGTAATAGCGCTGTCTTTTTTTTTTTTTTAATTGGTCTAAAACTTTTTCAGTTATTTATTGAAGGTTTGGTATATACCCAGAGCACTATGCTCTATGAGTTCCATGTATTATCCCATTTAAATCCTAGAAAGATTTTATGAGGTGAGTTTGGTATTGTCCCCATTTTACAGATGAGGAAACTGAGACACAGAGACCACAAGTAATTTTCCCAGAATCACACAAATCCTTTAAAGGAGTATAAATAACCTCATTTTTACACCTCAAGAGTTAAACTAAACCTAACTCCTTACATTAAGCAATCAAAGAATTCCATTTCTTTCCTCAGATGGCATCTCAAGATGAACTAAAGGGAAATTTCTAATAATCCTTTTTATTGTTTGAGCCAAGGTGTCTTTCTCCCTTTCCTGGAAGCAAGTAATCAATTAGAAAAGCACTAGAAATGCAGCCTAATTAGAACTGTGCCATCTGATCATCCTACTAGGAAATAGACAAACAAACAAAAAAGCACTGTGTTATCAAGCATGAACATTTAAATGTATTTCTTTAGAACATCATCTCATAGTTGAAATGAGCTTGTCTTTTCTGTAATGAAGCTGTATACCATCCAGGCCCGGGTCTGTATCCCTTGGGAAGCCCATTCTATTAATGATGTCCGCAGTCAGAGATCATTATCAAATAGCTTTTTACCACTCCCTGGTACACCCAGATACACATATCCTCTCAAGTGCTGGCGGGTCCCGTGGCTTGTCCTCAGACTTCTCACTCTCACCAGGGCTCCTCAACTCTGCTTAGTGCCAGAATCATATCTGAGTTTTAGAAAACACAGATGCCTGTCCCCAGCCCAGACCTACTGATATACCACCTCCAGAGCTGGGCCTGACCCTCTGCTGGGGTGATGCAAGTCAGCACTGACAACAGCTCTTCCCACCCCCCGGCCATCTCGTCCAGCCCACGGCAGCCAAGCATCCAAGGCCATCTGTCTCTAGTCAGATAAGTCCCAAGCTCCTCGCTCCAGACATCTCCCCTGAAGAGCATCACCTGGATGTCCCATAGACACCTCAGACCAACACAGTTTTGAGGCTTTAAGGGGATGCCCTTAAAAAGCAACTCTCGGGCTTCCCCTGGTGGTCCAGTGGGTAAGGACACCGCCTTGCAGTGCAAGGGGCGCTGGTTCGATCCCTGGCCTGGGAAGATCCCACGTGCCGCGGAGCGGCTGGACCGATGTGTCCAATTACCGAGCTGGAGCTCTTGGGCGCATGCGCCCAGAGCCGGTGCTCTGCAACGACAGACGCCACCACAATGGGAGGCCCACAGGAGCCAAAGAACAAAGACGGATGAAAATAGAGAAATGAAAGACCAATAGAAGTGGCCCGCCCGCTCCCCTCCCTCCCCAACCCAACCCCCGTCCAAAATAAATAAAAAATAAATAAATCTTAAAAAAATTAAAAAAAAAAAAAAAAAAGCAACTCTCTCAGGACTTCCCTGGTGACCCTGTGGCTAAGACTCTGCGCTCCCAAAGCAGGGGGTCTGGGTTCTATCCCTGCTCAGGGAACTAGATCCTGCATGTCGCAATGAAAACCCAGCACAGCAAAAAACAAACAGAACCAGTAGCTTTCTTTTCCTGAAATTTGAACCAATTGAGAAATTAGGCCCAAAAGTCGGCAAAATCCACCCTGATTACAGAGAAGTAGTAATTTGGAGACTAGAGATTATGAAAACGGGCTTCTCAGTTTCCTCCTTCCAAGTTCAGGTCATCTGAGGCAATCAGGTATGCAGGGAGCACCATTGCCCTCAGGGGCCATACAGAGGCAGGAGAAACAGACTGGATCCTCCCCTAACACATACACATAGTAACTTTATCCAAGAACTTCAGTCTAAGAAATACGGAGAAATGGCTGCTGCCCGCCAACTAGGTAACTTACGCCATCTCAGTACGGGAATAAGGCCTAGGGCGAAGGGTCAGTAGTGTTTGGGAAAAGTCCTTCCAAAAGACTGGAGTGGAAGAGGCATGGGCCTGACCCTCTGCTGGGGTGATGCAAGTCACTGACAACAGCTCTTCCCACCCCGCCATCTCGTCCAGCCCACGGCAGCCAAGCATCCAAGGCCATCTGTCTCTAGTCAGATAAGTCCCAAGCTCCTCGCTCCAGACATCTCCCCTGAAGAGCATCACCTGGATGTCCCATAGACACCTCAGACCAACACAGTTTTGAGGCTTTAAGGGGATGCCCTTAAAAAGCAACTCTCGGGCTTCCCCTGGTGGTCCAGTGGGTAAGGACACCGCCTTGCAGTGCAAGGGGCGCTGGTTCGATCCCTGGCCTGGGAAGATCCCACGTGCCGCGGAGCGGCTGGACCGATGTGTCCAATTACCGAGCTGGAGCTCTTGGGCGCATGCGCCCAGAGCCGGTGCTCTGCAACGACAGACGCCACCACAATGGGAGGCCCACAGGAGCCAAAGAACAAAGACGGATGAAAATAGAGAAATGAAAGACCAATAGAAGTGGCCCGCCCGCTCCCCTCCCTCCCCAACCCAACCCCCGTCCAAAATAAATAAAAAATAAATAAATCTTAAAAAAATTAAAAAAAAAAAAAAAAAAGCAACTCTCTCAGGACTTCCCTGGTGACCCTGTGGCTAAGACTCTGCGCTCCCAAAGCAGGGGGTCTGGGTTCTATCCCTGCTCAGGGAACTAGATCCTGCATGTCGCAATGAAAACCCAGCACAGCAAAAAACAAACAGAACCAGTAGCTTTCTTTTCCTGAAATTTGAACCAATTGAGAAATTAGGCCCAAAAGTCGGCAAAATCCACCCTGATTACAGAGAAGTAGTAATTTGGAGACTAGAGATTATGAAAACGGGCTTCTCAGTTTCCTCCTTCCAAGTTCAGGTCATCTGAGGCAATCAGGTATGCAGGGAGCACCATTGCCCTCAGGGGCCATACAGAGGCAGGAGAAACAGACTGGATCCTCCCCTAACACATACACATAGTAACTTTATCCAAGAACTTCAGTCTAAGAAATACGGAGAAATGGCTGCTGCCCGCCAACTAGGTAACTTACGCCATCTCAGTACGGGAATAAGGCCTAGGGCGAAGGGTCAGTAGTGTTTGGGAAAAGTCCTTCCAAAAGCACTGGAGTGGAAGAGGCATCGCCCTCTGACAATTTCCCAGCCAGAAACCTTAGAGCCGTCTCGTTGTCTCCTATTCCCACTCCAATAGGAAGCAATACCTGTCCTCTTCTCTTACTCTGACTGGGAAATTGAGGCTTTACAGTCTCAGCTGGGTGATGGCAAGTTCTGACTGCCCTCCCATCTCCAGTCCTGTACACTGCAGTTCTTTTGAAAATGAAAAACTGATCATGTCCCACACATGCTTAAAATTCTTCATTGTGCATTTAGCTGCTCAGTCACGTCGAACTCTTTGGGACCCTGTGGACTGCAGCCTGCCAGCCTCCTCTGTCCGTGGGATTTCTCAGCAAAGAATACTGGAGTGGATTGTCATTTCCTTCTCCAGGGAATCTTCCCAATCCAGGGACTGAACCCTCATGTCTCGTGCGTCCTGCATTGGCAGGCAGATTCTTTACCTTCTGAGCTATCAGGGAAGTGGCATTCTATTCTCAACAGGTGTTTAAACATTTAGCGTTTTTAAAAGATTAAGAGGGCAAAGATCAAGTAATGACTGGAAATGTGCCTGGTGGCCAAGTGTGGAATCTAGGCTGTGGGGCATGAGGTCGGAGAGGAAGAAACAAAGCAGTGTTTGTAAAACTAAAAGTCTTTGAAGAGTCTTTCCTGCACAAAAGAAAAGCAAAGTCTCAGTAGAGCTGATGCTGGTGATGTCTGAGCTAGGGATGGGAAGAGCACTAGCCTTACTGGGGTGATTCCTACTGTAAACATGGAGCACCATCCTAGAATGATGGCATCCAAATGCCTCATGTAGATAATGACACCAGTTGTTACTTTAGCAGAAGTCAGGTCAGTACCATGGCAAGTGAGCTGGGGGGTCAGGACCAGCTTTGTCTCAGGGTCCAAACCAATTCTTTTGTAGGACATGGTGTTCTATGTGAACTGCCTCTTGCCTACCTTACCCAGCCTCACCTCTCATGGCACCTTCCAACTGTCTTCCCCTCTACTCTGGACATGAGTTTGAGCAAACTCCGGGAAACAGCAAAGGACAGGGGAAGCCTGGCGTGCTGCAATCCATGGGGATGCAAAGAGTTGGACGCAGCTGAGCAACTGAACAGTTACTCTCAGAACCTGAAGTTGGCCAAAGCTGCTTGGCTGTTTATAACACCTCCAAGTCTTGGTTCATGTTGTTCCATCTACCAGAAAGCCCATCCTTTTCCATCTGCGCCTGCCTAGCAAACTCCCATGGACATGCACTCTACGACTCTTCTCTAGTCACATCCGAGGCATATTGGCCACATCCTCTGCTGAGTCCTCACTGCCCCCCGTGGCCGTCTCTTGCAGAACCTGCAGCTTATTGTAATTCTAAGTGCATGTTTCCTGCACCAGCCCTACCACCCAACGATCAGTCTGAAAGCAATCTTAGGGAAAAGATTTTGGCTGATTCTGTTCTATCCTCAGGGTCTAAGTTCTGATTGGTACTTAATAAATCTTGTCTGACTAAATACTCTGCTAAATCCTGTGCAAAGGTAATTTAACACCTATTAGTACCATTAAGAATGTGCTAGTGATTCTTTAAAGTTCGTCTCATCCCAAGAAGTTTTTGGCAACAGTGCCATCTGTTGAGATTTGCTTAGGGTAGCCAATTGCTGAAGAAATAGGAACACTAGCTCCTTGGCTCACTAAGATTTCCAATGGGGATGTTCTCTTTCCTCCCGTTAACAAAGTCTCCCAGGAATACAGTCATCAAGGTGGGAAGCAAAGCGGCCTGGGGATGACAGAAGAAGTCCTGGCTCCATTTTCTGAAAACAGGATAACCACAGCCACCTAAATGTCAATGCATCGATTTCCACGCACCTGCAGGCCTAAATGTTTGCAAAGTGCATTCAAGACCTCTTTCAAATTAACCTGGTGTTTTATGGACCTGAATCCTTTAAAGAAATGATGACTAGAATTCTTAATGATAGCCCTAGAACCCCACAAGATGCCAGTAACTCCCCTCACAGTAGTCACAGATGATTAGCTTACACTCAGTAGTTTTAGCATTGAGTGGGGGCCACATTCTCATTCATTCACTCATTGCAATATTCAGTCAATGGACCTTTAAAACTGGTGACCACATGCAGATCACAGAAGGCAAACCTGAGGAGGTGAAACAGGAGAGCTGAGCAAAGAGCTTGAAAAGAAAAAATGTTTAAAACCCCCATGTCAGTTCTAAAACTGCATTATCATTTTGTCTGGGACCTTATGAATTCTCAGAGCGGAAGCAGCACATTCAGACGTAAACACAGAGAACATAAGTCCCGTTTTGGTTTTCCATGTCAATATTAGCCTATGTAACTAGAAGATGCTGCATGACCCGGACAAGGCACTACCAAGTCTCTCTGGTGTGGGGGTGCTGCCCAGATCATACACTACTGGTGGGCCTTGTCTCTGGGACTGGGCAGGCAGGCAGTAGAGGCAGCTGCTCCCATCCTGATTCCTCTCTCCACTTCCACAATCTCAAGTTTTATCAGCTGATACTCTTAAAACTCTTCCAAAATCCTCTATCTGTATCATGGGTAATGAGTGAAAAAGAGAAGAGTCTTCGGTTATGTCTTTTGGTACTTAATAAATCTTGTCTGACTAAATACTCTGCTAAATCCTGTGCAAAGGTAATTTAACACCTATTAGTACCATTAAGAATGTGCTAGTGATTCTTTAAAGTTCGTCTCATCCCAAGAAGTTTTTGGCAACAGTGCCATCTGTTGAGATTTGCTTAGGGTAGCCAATTGCTGAAGAAATAGGAACACTAGCTCCTTGGCTCACTAAGATTTCCAATGGGGATGTTCTCTTTCCTCCGTTAACAAAGTCTCCCAGGAATACAGTCATCAAGGTGGGAAGCAAAGCGGCCTGGGGATGACAGAAGAAGTCCTGGCTCCATTTTCTGAAAACAGGATAACCACAGCCACCTAAATGTCAATGCATCGATTTCCACGCACCTGCAGGCCTAAATGTTTGCAAAGTGCATTCAAGACCTCTTTCAAATTAACCTGGTGTTTTATGGACCTGAATCCTTTAAAGAAATGATGACTAGAATTCTTAATGATAGCCCTAGAACCCCACAAGATGCCAGTAACTCCCCTCACAGTAGTCACAGATGATTAGCTTACACTCAGTAGTTTTAGCATTGAGTGGGGGCCACATTCTCATTCATTCACTCATTGCAATATTCAGTCAATGGACCTTTAAAACTGGTGACCACATGCAGATCACAGAAGGCAAACCTGAGGAGGTGAAACAGGAGAGCTGAGCAAAGAGCTTGAAAAGAAAAAATGTTTAAAACCCCCATGTCAGTTCTAAAACTGCATTATCATTTTGTCTGGGACCTTATGAATTCTCAGAGCGGAAGCAGCACATTCAGACGTAAACACAGAGAACATAAGTCCCGTTTTGGTTTTCCATGTCAATATTAGCCTATGTAACTAGAAGATGCTGCATGACCCGGACAAGGCACTACCAAGTCTCTCTGGTGTGGGGGTGCTGCCCAGATCATACACTACTGGTGGGCCTTGTCTCTGGGACTGGGCAGGCAGGCAGTAGAGGCAGCTGCTCCCATCCTGATTCCTCTCTCCACTTCCACAATCTCAAGTTTTATCAGCTGATACTCTTAAAACTCTTCCAAAATCCTCTATCTGTATCATGGGTAATGAGTGAAAAAGAGAAGAGTCTTCGGTTATGTCTTATGTATGCTTTTAATCTTTTCTCTAGTCAGTTTTGCCTGTGCAAATTGTGCCCATCTTGGCTGACGGCGCAGAGAAACAGAGTTTATCAATAACCTATACAACGAATAGCTTCAAATCAATTGCTTTCTTTGATCTTTGTCCATGCAACAGGTAAGAATTTGATTGTGGGCTACCAGTACTCAGTAATGGACAGCTGACTATAGCGGATGGCAAGCTCTGGTATTTCTTTGTCAAATAATCAAGTTCCCTTTAAACAGACATATCAAAAATAAGTCAATAATTTAAACTGAATTACCAAGCCACTCACAAAAACAATCCAACATTCATTCTCCTGACAAACCCAGGGTCTGACATCTTTCTCCCTCATTACCTGACTCGAAGATTTTTTTTGACTTGCGGGTTCACTCAAAAACCTGTTTTCACCTCCATGTTTTAGAGCCTAAGAATTTAATTTCCCGGTACTCTATTTATTTAAAACTTTCCCTTGACCACAAAATGATTGCAACCTGTTTTTTTTCTTACAATGACAATTCCACTTTCGCATTCAATCTATCATTACAACTGTCTTGGTTTTCAGAGACACATGACAGGTTATATTTAAAAGGGTGTCAAAATTACTTAAGAGTAAAAGTATTCCTTAAAAATTAGAAAACAAAATTATGATTACCAAAGAGGAAATGGGGGAAGGATAAATTAGGAGTTCGAGACTAACATATACACACTACTATATATAAAACAGATAACCAACAAGGACCTACCCTATAGCACAGGAAACCACACTCAGTATTTTATAATAGCCTATAAGGGAAAAGAACCTGAAAAATATATATGTAGGCATATATAACTGAATCAGTTTGCTGTACACCTGAAGCTAATACAACAGGGTAAATTAACTCTATCTTAATAAACAATAAAATAAAACCTTTTAGATTAAGCAATCACATAAAAAAAGTAACAGTGTAATTTGGGATTTCAGTTTATTTTCCAAGTTTGACAGTATAAAAAGTGTAACATGTAAAGTGTTTTACAGTTAAATGGAATGGGGGACATAAAAGAGCAAAATAACTTGGATGCCAGGTACATCATGCCCCTCCTAGATGCCCACATGGTTACGGATGTTACAGTGAGAAGAGACTTCACAGGAGCACCTTACGAATGAGGGTAAAAACGGACTTGGGCAGATGGCTGCTGGTAGTGTGATTCATTCGTTCACACAGTTGAAAGACTCAATACAGCCCATCACCCGGTTTATGCAGGAAGTCACACTTGGACTTCATCATACCTATCTAGTGCTTGTGAGCTTTGCTAACCGGCCCAACTGCCCCTTCTGGTCACAGAGTCGATATTAACTGATAAGAAAGAACACAAAAGACCCCTGGCCACATCTCTGCCCAGTTATGGCTCCATCTGATAAAGACGGATGGCTTCCTTACTGAACTTGCGGGATTGATACTGGATTCTAAATCCAGAAATGTAAAGTTCTTTCAGCCCCAAAGTGATGGCTGAATAAAGCTCCTTGAGGAAGACCCAGCCCCAGTCTCTCTGGCCTTTTCCCTAGCATCTTTGGGGAGGAAGTGGTTATGACAACACGAGTTAATTTCCCACTCCAGTGAGCCAGTCTCCACCTCTGCCCTCATCCTGGCTGATGTCCTGGACTCCATGCAATAGTTGACATGTAACAACTGTTTGGAAATAAACTTTTGTTAATCATGTCACAACTTAGGAATCCCAGAGGAGTCTGCTATTTAGCGAACGCCTATTGTGAATCCATTATAAAAATAAGGAATTATTAGCACGCTTTGGGTACTTTTTTTTAGAATGATGATCACTACTAGGAGAATATGATTTCTATAACTGTGGGCACTGGCAAGTGAAAAGCAACCATCACCTTCTTCCACCTGGCCCCTGGAGTGGTGATGGTGTATAACTGTCCAAATTCCCTACCACACAAATTGAACCAGACTTGGCACCTGCAGATCAGATGGCCGGGTTCTAGGACTAATTCCCTGAGCAGCAGTCTCTGGTCCTCAGTTTGAAGCTTTCCCAAGGTGAGGGCTGCGGGAAGTTGGGGGCGGGGGCTGGGGGAGGGGGTTGCTGTTAAATACTCCTAAAGGATGACTTCCTTCAGAGTGAAAGTTCATGTCCACAAGGGAAAACTCCGGTAAGTACAAGCAAATACAAAACCAGATACTGTACATTCAACTGTTTTTATCCAAACATTATTTCAGTGCCAAAGACACTCAAGATAAAAGCCTGGGGGGGGGGGGTTGGTCACATTTGTCCCCAAGGCTTAAGATAAAGGTGGTTTTATCCCACCAAAACAAGGACAAAACACTGATGTTTTCAAGCTGAGAGACGTTATCGAGTGTAGATTCCTGGCGCCATTTTGGGAGTAACATTTCACTGTGCTGCTTCAGATGTCAGAAACCTGCTGTGTGTGTGTGGCAGGGTGGGGGTGGGGGGGTGTCTAAAACAACTCATTGAAGAGATTTATTACAGGTGAAACCAAATTGAGTTATCCAAGTAGAAACAGGACAGGCTTGGGAAAAGGGACACAGAGTAGTAAGATCTAGTTTTAGTCAGTAGTGTTACATTTCCTCTCTACACTTTGAAAGTGTGTCTTGCTCATTCCTAATAAGTACTGGGTTGGCCCAAAAGTCCCTCCAGGTTCTCAGTACCATCTTACGGAAAAATCTGAATGAACGTTTTGGCTCACCCAATAGCAAAGCTGGGAGGTGTGAGAGTCACATTTCCCTTCCCTCTTCTCCACAAAAGCAAATGGCAGGAGAGAAGGTAGTTTAGGCACAACTGAATAAAAACCTCAAGACCCTGGAAGAGAGAAAAATGGTGTGTTCAGGGTCCTGTTTTACACCTGCTGATTAAAACCCTCGAGGGCAAATGTAGGGGAAAAGCGTACACAGAAGTCAGGGATGAAGGCCCAAACCTCCCTAGGCTGGATCTGTAGGCAGTCCCTCCCTCACCCCGGCTGGGGGAAGCTGTTGGGGCCTGATGTTGACAAAGCGCCAGGAAGAGGCCGCCTCAGGTCAGGAGGAGGCCAGGCCAGCCCCCACGCACCGCCCCAAGGTACACACCTGCCCAAGCCAGCAGGGTGGGAGTGGAGTGTGGGAGGGTCAGAAACAAAGGGGACTGCCAGGAACAAGAGGACCTGAGTCTACAGCAGGTGCAGCACTAGCAGGGCTGGTTTTCCTAGAGGAAGAGGGATTTTCAACTTCCTTCCCTCTAAAATTCTGAGAAAATCTGCCAGCAGAATGCCGCAGCTTTCCTGGGAGCCATAGTCGGGTGTAAACCCCAAACAAGCGATCCCACCTCCAATGAACTCCCCTGCCCAGGCTCTAAGCCAAGGTGAAGTGTCCTCTAGCATCTCCTCTATGTCCAGAAAACACCGGATTATTTAGGTAATAAATACCTCAAGGTACAGTGACCGAGGCACTGGAATCAAACATTACATTTGAGATTTCATTTATTAGCTGTGAGATTTTAGACAAGTTCTTTCCTCTCTGAACACCTGTAAAACTGAGCTCACCCCTGCTTCATAGGAACTAACATTCTAGGACAGTGTCTGATATCACAGTACCCCATCAGTCCTGTTACCCTTCTTGTCCTTCTTTGACCAAAATAGGTTTTGTCAAAACTGTGATCCAAAATTTAATTTTCTGTGCATCCACTCAGTTAATGCTGAAGACGGCAATTTCAATGTAATGTCTAAGGTCCCTTGTACGCCCCTGCACTGACTACCATTCAAAAACTGTGCTGTGGGCTTAAGAAAACAATTCCTATTTATAATGGATTATGACCACAAGGTTACATAGTAGTAAATTCATGGTAGTGTTTTATTTATGTTTTTGGTGAAACAAGACCTATAAAGCACAGGCACTACCCAGGAATACATCACTTTACAACTGCAGGGTCTCTGCTGGACTATTTAAATATTATGGCACCATTGCTGTGCTTTCAGTCATCAGCCTATTTTTTTTTTCCAAATGAAGTTCAACTTTTAAGTTATCGAAGAAACCTATGGTAAGGCTTCCAGGGAAGTAAAGTTGGAGTAGTTGTTAACCACGGAGCTTGTGCTTTCTTTCATTGTTTCTGCATGTTTTCAAGTCATAGGGTCCTGAGGCAAGAAGGATGGCCCCCCCTCAGGTCGGGGGCCAGGCCAGCCCACGCACCGCCCCAAGGTACACACCTGCCCAAGCCAGCAGGGTGGGAGTGGAGTGTGGGAGGGTCAGAAACAAAGGGGACTGCCAGGAACAAGAGGACCTGAGTCTACAGCAGGTGCAGCACTAGCAGGGCTGGTTTTCCTAGAGGAAGAGGGATTTTCAACTTCCTTCCCTCTAAAATTCTGAGAAAATCTGCCAGCAGAATGCCGCAGCTTTCCTGGGAGCCATAGTCGGGTGTAAACCCCAAACAAGCGATCCCACCTCCAATGAACTCCCCTGCCCAGGCTCTAAGCCAAGGTGAAGTGTCCTCTAGCATCTCCTCTATGTCCAGAAAACACCGGATTATTTAGGTAATAAATACCTCAAGGTACAGTGACCGAGGCACTGGAATCAAACATTACATTTGAGATTTCATTTATTAGCTGTGAGATTTTAGACAAGTTCTTTCCTCTCTGAACACCTGTAAAACTGAGCTCACCCCTGCTTCATAGGAACTAACATTCTAGGACAGTGTCTGATATCACAGTACCCCATCAGTCCTGTTACCCTTCTTGTCCTTCTTTGACCAAAATAGGTTTTGTCAAAACTGTGATCCAAAATTTAATTTTCTGTGCATCCACTCAGTTAATGCTGAAGACGGCAATTTCAATGTAATGTCTAAGGTCCCTTGTACGCCCCTGCACTGACTACCATTCAAAAACTGTGCTGTGGGCTTAAGAAAACAATTCCTATTTATAATGGATTATGACCACAAGGTTACATAGTAGTAAATTCATGGTAGTGTTTTATTTATGTTTTTGGTGAAACAAGACCTATAAAGCACAGGCACTACCCAGGAATACATCACTTTACAACTGCAGGGTCTCTGCTGGACTATTTAAATATTATGGCACCATTGCTGTGCTTTCAGTCATCAGCCTATTTTTTTTTTTTTTTTCCAAATGAAGTTCAACTTTTAAGTTATACGAAGAAACCTATGGTAAGGCTTCCAGGGAAGTAAAGTTGGAGTAGTTGTTAACCACGGAGCTTGTGCTTTCTTTCATTGTTTCTGCATGTTTTCAAGTCATAGGGTCCTGAGGCAAGAAGGAGTCTCCTGGACGTGCCTGGAGGGCAGCAGCTCTCTTAGAAGATCTCGCTGTGCTAAAGCCTTTTACTCCTGGGGAGAAGCCAATATAACTGAGGGAAAGGAGTGAAGGCGGGGAGGGAGAAGTAACTGGCTTTGGAGTAACCTCCCAGAACATGGGTGTGGTTAGGAACTCTCTCCAACACAGGGCCTATGTAGAAAAACATGGACTTTCACATACTCATCCACATAAGCACATCCACAAGTTATTTGCTGAGATACATACCCATCTGCTACAGATAACACAGATGCTCGGATGGCTAACATAAACACGCTGTCCATCTGGTAATTACACTCAGGGGAAATGCTCATGTATATCGAAACACACACCCGCAAGCAAACATGCATCCCTGGGTAGGCAGCCTGACATTGCAGGGTTCACGCAGATAAGGGTAAACCAAGGACTCGATTTTGCTGATTTCACTGCAAGAATGCAACACTCACGCTGTTGTGGTCCAGGGGCGGGCCATCAATTTCTGTCATTCTAATAGACTCCCAGCTTCCCACACAGCTACAGCCTCATCTAAACGCAGGCATGGCAAACAACCAGGAGACAAGAGAAGCAGAGTCTCCAACTACCGCCAGCTCTGGTGAGGTGAGGGGTGCGTCTCATCCCCACTGGACACACACCCACACAGCCACTGTCTCCCCACCACAAAGGAGGTCTGAGCTCTGGCAACACAACACACAGCCACGTCCTAAGGCCACCTCCTCTATCTGTTGGCTGTACAAAATCTGTCCTGTGCACAGATGTGGAAAGGACAGAGAGAGAGGAAGGGAGGAGGGCAATAAAACTGGTCAAGTATTTTCTCTAGGGTTACTTTACAAACTTCAGCAAAAGTGTTACACGTGTTGACTTAACTGATGATGCAAAGCATATGGTAAGGGGGAAACTTCAGGAAAAAAGGTTTACTATTTAAATATTATGGCACCATTGCTGTGCTTTCAGTCATCAGCCTATTTTTTTTTTTTTTTTCCAAATGAAGTTCAACTTTTAAGTTATACGAAGAAACCTATGGTAAGGCTTCCAGGGAAGTAAAGTTGGAGTAGTTGTTAACCACGGAGCTTGTGCTTTCTTTCATTGTTTCTGCATGTTTTCAAGTCATAGGGTCCTGAGGCAAGAAGGAGTCTCCTGGACGTGCCTGGAGGGCAGCAGCTCTCTTAGAAGATCTCGCTGTGCTAAAGCCTTTTACTCCTGGGGAGAAGCCAATATAACTGAGGGAAAGGAGTGAAGGCGGGGAGGGAGAAGTAACTGGCTTTGGAGTAACCTCCCAGAACATGGGTGTGGTTAGGAACTCTCTCCAACACAGGGCCTATGTAGAAAAACATGGACTTTCACATACTCATCCACATAAGCACATCCACAAGTTATTTGCTGAGATACATACCCATCTGCTACAGATAACACAGATGCTCGGATGGCTAACATAAACACGCTGTCCATCTGGTAATTACACTCAGGGGAAATGCTCATGTATATCGAAACACACACCCGCAAGCAAACATGCATCCCTGGGTAGGCAGCCTGACATTGCAGGGTTCACGCAGATAAGGGTAAACCAAGGACTCGATTTTGCTGATTTCACTGCAAGAATGCAACACTCACGCTGTTGTGGTCCAGGGGCGGGCCATCAATTTCTGTCATTCTAATAGACTCCCAGCTTCCCACACAGCTACAGCCTCATCTAAACGCAGGCATGGCAAACAACCAGGAGACAAGAGAAGCAGAGTCTCCAACTACCGCCAGCTCTGGTGAGGTGAGGGGTGCGTCTCATCCCCACTGGACACACACCCACACAGCCACTGTCTCCCCACCACAAAGGAGGTCTGAGCTCTGGCAACACAACACACAGCCACGTCCTAAGGCCACCTCCTCTATCTGTTGGCTGTACAAAATCTGTCCTGTGCACAGATGTGGAAAGGACAGAGAGAGAGGAAGGGAGGAGGGCAATAAAACTGGTCAAGTATTTTCTCTAGGGTTACTTTACAAACTTCAGCAAAAGTGTTACACGTGTTGACTTAACTGATGATGCAAAGCATGGGTCAATCACAGAAGCTAAACATCCCTTCCAGCTCGAAGAATGCAGACTTTACTCTTCAGTTTGTGGATCATTAAGAATTGGCATGATCTTCAAAAGTACACACTCAAGAATAGAAATTATCTACCGGTTTTTAACAGGAAAGAGAGCGACCTCAGACATACACTCCTCATTAAGTTTTTCTACTCCTTACTGTGTAACGCTCATATTTTAATAACTTAGGTTCAAAGGTATAAAAAAATCTATAAACATTTAAGGCCAACAGAGTCCTGTCTCCTCTAATGTGAATTTGTCTCATTCTACTAGCCCAGGGCACAGGTTACCCCCCTTTAAGAAGAATAGCCTATTGGCTCCCAGAACTGAAATAGAAACGCATTGTGTTCGGTTGTGTGATACAGCTTTTCTGAAACCCTAAATTTTTTAAATGGCATTTACGTTGTTCCCACTGCACCACTAACTCAAGCTATTAAGAGTTTGCGAGTGCAAAGGCTTGATACAAAGATCCTGCATTTTATTATGTTACTCTTTCAAAAAGGACTCAATACAAAGTCAGTGTAAAAAAATCGATATTCAATTTAAAACAGAAACAATCATTTCAGAAAGTCTGACATTCTCCTATGCAAAGACAGGGAGAGAGAGAAAGGGGTAGAGAGAAAAGAAATTTCTTAATTTAAACCTTTCTTCACCCTGCTGGGAAGGCAAACACCCAAACCATGACTCCAACTTAAACCCTTCTGGACTGGTCATTAAACACGGGCTTGGAAGCCCGGTTCTGCAGGCATGGCAAACAACCAGGAGACAAGAGAAGCAGAGTCTCCAACTACCGCCAGCTCTGGTGAGGTGAGGTGCGTCTCATCCCCACTGGACACACACCCACACAGCCACTGTCTCCCCACCACAAAGGAGGTCTGAGCTCTGGCAACACAACACACAGCCACGTCCTAAGGCCACCTCCTCTATCTGTTGGCTGTACAAAATCTGTCCTGTGCACAGATGTGGAAAGGACAGAGAGAGAGGAAGGGAGGAGGGCAATAAAACTGGTCAAGTATTTTCTCTAGGGTTACTTTACAAACTTCAGCAAAAGTGTTACACGTGTTGACTTAACTGATGATGCAAAGCATGGGTCAATCACAGAAGCTAAACATCCCTTCCAGCTCGAAGAATGCAGACTTTACTCTTCAGTTTGTGGATCATTAAGAATTGGCATGATCTTCAAAAGTACACACTCAAGAATAGAAATTATCTACCGGTTTTTAACAGGAAAGAGAGCGACCTCAGACATACACTCCTCATTAAGTTTTTCTACTCCTTACTGTGTAACGCTCATATTTTAATAACTTAGGTTCAAAGGTATAAAAAAATCTATAAACATTTAAGGCCAACAGAGTCCTGTCTCCTCTAATGTGAATTTGTCTCATTCTACTAGCCCAGGGCACAGGTTACCCCCCTTTAAGAAGAATAGCCTATTGGCTCCCAGAACTGAAATAGAAACGCATTGTGTTCGGTTGTGTGATACAGCTTTTCTGAAACCCTAAATTTTTTAAATGGCATTTACGTTGTTCCCACTGCACCACTAACTCAAGCTATTAAGAGTTTGCAGTGCAAAGGCTTGATACAAAGATCCTGCATTTTATTATGTTACTCTTTCAAAAAGGACTCAATACAAAGTCAGTGTAAAAAAATCGATATTCAATTTAAAACAGAAACAATCATTTCAGAAAGTCTGACATTCTCCTATGCAAAGACAGGGAGAGAGAGAAAGGGGTAGAGAGAAAAGAAATTTCTTAATTTAAACCTTTCTTCACCCTGCTGGGAAGGCAAACACCCAAACCATGACTCCAACTTAAACCCTTCTGGACTGGTCATTAAACACGGGCTTGGAAGCCCGGTTCTGCAGAACGCTGGTGGACAAGTCGTTATGAACCACATGCACAGACATGGATGGCACTTCTGTTGCTGGATTCCTGATGCAGCAGCCTCTGACACGTTTAGTCTGAGACAGTAAACCTTTATGTAGCCAAGGTCTCATTACACATTCACCATCCCTTGCCTAGTCTCCCAAAAGAGATTCCTGAGAAAGATATCATCGCAAGGAATGTCCAGCTTGAAGGGGACCTAAAGGCAAAACTAGGAACAAAAGCACCATGGTAACATGGTATGTGTTTTTCATAAAAGAAAACCATGTAGTTAAATAGTCCATCTTGGCTCCACTCCAAACCCACTGGTTTCTCCTCCTTTCCCAACACATCTTCTTTCTGACCTGAAGCCTTTGGACGCAAGACTGACATGTACTTGCTCAGAGACAGGTGTGTGACAAACAGCCAGAGCCAAGTTTGGTTTAAGACAATAAACACAAACACCGCACTGCTGGTGAAACGCTTAAACCAGTCAGCGCACACGGGAACACATACACAGAGATTCGGACAGTGTCCTCCTTGGCGAAGGCAAGGTGACTGGCTGGCCTGACCGCCGGGGAGAGCGAGAGTGAATACTTGGCAGAGGTCTGTTGTGGATACAGAAAGGCTGGCGGAGGAACTGAAGGCTGCTACAGGGCTCTGTCCCCTGGCAGCTCCTCCCACAACACGGTCCAGCTGCTCCCCCTGCCTGGGACAGCCCACCCAAACCAGCTGCCTCTAGGAACAGACCAGGCAGGCCTTGCTTGGACCCTAAGATCAGCTTCCTCCTTTCCTTTTCCCCGAATGCCGCAGCCTGCCCATTCCCTCTCCTGACCTTACTGCCAATGACAAGTAATTTAGCACCAGGGTCTAAACCCGCCCCTTCCTGGGCAGTAAGGGGCAGAGGCGATGAGTGCACAGTGACGGTGGTCGGAAGTCGGGGCTGGACGCCGCAGTGGTCCTTTGGTAGGACGGCTTGCTATGAGCACTGTGAGGATGTATCTCCCGGGAAACAGAGGCTCCAAGCCGCACGTGCCAGCCCCAGTCACAGTGAGGGTCTCTCCCTGGTGGGTGTGGAGCAGCAGCTGGAAGATCGGGCGGCGAGGGGCTCCCGCCGCAGCTTAAAGGGGGCATCCGAGCAGCCCCCTCTCCCTGCGACCTACCTGGGGGGCACTCCACCTTTCCTACGCAAACAATCTATGGGGTGCACCTGGGGCTGTGCATGGAGCCCGAGGGCACACCTGAAGAGCCGGGGCCCGCGCTTCTCTAAAGATGGGCCTCCTGGCCAGGCCTGCCAGCCAGGGGGCAGGTGTCCTGTGTCCTGGGGATGGAGCGGGGACAGCTGGGCCAACCCAGGGTTAGGAAAAGGGCTACCTGCTCAAGCTGGTAGGCAAGGAGGTCAGAACCAGGGCAGGCTAATCCTCTCTTTGGGAAAATAAAAATCGAATCATGACAAGCTATAAACTGACTGTGCCTGTTGGTCGTGGTGATCCTTCTCTGTAGAACCTAAGGCAACAGAGAACAGAGACGAAGGCAGGCATCTGGTGAATGGCCCGCGACTCCCACGGCGCAAGACTGACATGTACTTGCGCAGAGACAGGTGTGTGACAAACAGCCAGAGCCGAGTTTGGTTTAAGACAATAAACACAAACACCGCACTGCTGGTGAAACGCTTAAACCAGTCAGCGCACACGGGAACACATACACAGAGATTCGGACAGTGTCCTCCTTGGCGAAGGCAAGGTGACTGGCTGGCCTGACCGCCGGGGAGAGCGAGAGTGAATACTTGGCAGAGGTCTGTTGTGGATACAGAAAGGCTGGCGGAGGAACTGAAGGCTGCTACAGGGCTCTGTCCCCTGGCAGCTCCTCCCACAACACGGTCCAGCTGCTCCCCCTGCCTGGGACAGCCCACCCAAACCAGCTGCCTCTAGGAACAGACCAGGCAGGCCTTGCTTGGACCCTAAGATCAGCTTCCTCCTTTCCTTTTCCCCGAATGCCGCAGCCTGCCCATTCCCTCTCCTGACCTTACTGCCAATGACAAGTAATTTAGCACCAGGGTCTAAACCCGCCCCTTCCTGGGCAGTAAGGGGCAGAGGCGATGAGTGCACAGTGACGGTGGTCGGAAGTCGGGGCTGGACGCCGCAGTGGTCCTTTGGTAGGACGGCTTGCTATGAGCACTGTGAGGATGTATCTCCCGGGAAACAGAGGCTCCAAGCCGCACGTGCCAGCCCCAGTCACAGTGAGGGTCTCTCCCTGGTGGGTGTGGAGCAGCAGCTGGAAGATCGGGCGGCGAGGGGCTCCCGCCGCAGCTTAAAGGGGGCATCCGAGCAGCCCCCTCTCCCTGCGACCTACCTGGGGGGCACTCCACCTTTCCTACGCAAACAATCTATGGGGTGCACCTGGGGCTGTGCATGGAGCCCGAGGGCACACCTGAAGAGCCGGGGCCCGCGCTTCTCTAAAGATGGGCCTCCTGGCCAGGCCTGCCAGCCAGGGGGCAGGTGTCCTGTGTCCTGGGGATGGAGCGGGGACAGCTGGGCCAACCCAGGGTTAGGAAAAGGGCTACCTGCTCAAGCTGGTAGGCAAGGAGGTCAGAACCAGGGCAGGCTAATCCTCTCTTTGGGAAAATAAAAATCGAATCATGACAAGCTATAAACTGACTGTGCCTGTTGGTCGTGGTGATCCTTCTCTGTAGAACCTAAGGCAACAGAGAACAGAGACGAAGGCAGGCATCTGGTGAATGGCCCGCGACTCCCACGGCGCTGGACGTCGACATACACAAACACGCGTGGACAAGTCCAGTCCGGTTCCCTGAAACAGGACAGAGACGGGTGCCCTGCAGGTCCAGACGGGGACGGCCGGAAGCCAGGCCAGGGCCAGGCGCTGGACGAAAGGCAGGGACGAGTCTTAAGGCAAGGTTCTCAAGAACCTCCAGCTCCGCTTTGGTATGCAGCTGTCACAGAAATGCCAGGGAACCACCTCTCGAGACGGCCCATCCCCAGGTCAGATGTCACGGGTTAGTTTTCTCCAGGATGGACAATCTTCTGCTTCCTTCCAAATAAAGTGCAGATGGTCCAAGGACCCTGGTCTCTCGTCTGCCAGTTCAGTCGGCCATGAGGAATAATAAAAACAAAGATGCCCCTCTGATATACATATATCTCTCTCTATATATTCTTTCTTTTTTTAATAAAGTCACAAATAATTTTTAAACTGACGTCTCGGACTGTAAGCGAAGGACAAATTTGTGAGATTTGGGGTCTATGAACTCTTCCGACAGCATGATGAATGGAATTTTCTTCACATTGACGACAAGGCTGAAGTCCAAGCATTTGAGGACGAAAACAAGGCCATCCTGCAGCCCATTGGTCACGGCCTCGTCGCTGACGAGCCGCCACTGCGTGGAGAGCCAGCGCTCCCGGTCGTACTGCAGGGCGGGGCCGGCGCCGGGTACCGCTCGAGGAAGGCCTGCGAGGACAGCAGAGGGGCCGTTAGGGAGGGAACACCCACTCCAGGGGGTGCGGCCGGGCGCCCACCGTGTCAGCTTTACTCCTGGGAGAACAACGTCCCCCCAACAAACCAGCACAGCCCTACTGATTATACCAATTCCACTGATCCGCACTACAGAGTCCCTGCTGGGGAAGGAAGGCTCCCCGATTTTCTCACTCTCCAGCCAGAGGGTGCAGACACTGGTAAGCACAGAGGCGAGCAAGGCGGGGTGGCTGGTACCTACGTAAGCCGTGGCTGAGGCACCGGCCCCATCCGAGGGCTCGGGCCCCACGGCACATGCCTCAGCTTGTACCTGTTGGTAGACTGGCCTCCTCCCATCTTAAGAGCTCCTCGGGGTAAGGGCCAGGCACAGAGAAGCACTGGCGATGTGAGTGGAAGAAATATAGGGATATACGTGCAGGCACAAAAATGCACGCTCTGCACTTACTGCTGTGTGCCTTTGGATGAGCCGCTTAACCTTTCTGTGGGTGGAGCAGACGATAGCACCAACACACAGTACGGCTGGGAGGACGCACTGGTTAACCTGAACCATCTCACGGTGCAGGATAAAGACAGTTATCTGACTTTGGATGGAATGTGCACGTGGCAAGTCCACGAGATGGCCGGGCCCACGGCAACCTCCCTTTGCAAAGCTCTGGGTTCCCCAGCTCCGTGGCTAAACACTGATTCCTTCCAAATAAAGTGCAGATGGTCCAAGGACCCTGGTCTCTCGTCTGCCAGTTCAGTCGGCCATGAGGAATAATAAAAACAAAGATGCCCCTCTGATATACATATATCTCTCTCTATATATTCTTTCTTTTTTTAATAAAGTCACAAATAATTTTTAAACTGACGTCTCGGACTGTAAGCGAAGGACAAATTTGTGAGATTTGGGGTCTATGAACTCTTCCGACAGCATGATGAATGGAATTTTCTTCACATTGACGACAAGGCTGAAGTCCAAGCATTTGAGGACGAAAACAAGGCCATCCTGCAGCCCATTGGTCACGGCCTCGTCGCTGACGAGCCGCCACTGCGTGGAGAGCCAGCGCTCCCGGTCGTACTGCAGGGTGGGGCCGGCGCCGAGGTACCGCTCGAGGAAGGCCTGCGAGGACAGCAGAGGGGCCGTTAGGGAGGGAACACCCACTCCAGGGGGTGCGGCCGGGCGCCCACCGTGTCAGCTTTACTCCTGGGAGAACAACGTCCCCCCAACAAACCAGCACAGCCCTACTGATTATACCAATTCCACTGATCCGCACTACAGAGTCCCTGCTGGGGAAGGAAGGCTCCCCGATTTTCTCACTCTCCAGCCAGAGGGTGCAGACACTGGTAAGCACAGAGGCGAGCAAGGCGGGGTGGCTGGTACCTACGTAAGCCGTGGCTGAGGCACCGGCCCCATCCGAGGGCTCGGGCCCCACGGCACATGCCTCAGCTTGTACCTGTTGGTAGACTGGCCTCCTCCCATCTTAAGAGCTCCTCGGGGTAAGGGCCAGGCACAGAGAAGCACTGGCGATGTGAGTGGAAGAAATATAGGGATATACGTGCAGGCACAAAAATGCACGCTCTGCACTTACTGCTGTGTGCCTTTGGATGAGCCGCTTAACCTTTCTGTGGGTGGAGCAGACGATAGCACCAACACACAGTACGGCTGGGAGGACGCACTGGTTAACCTGAACCATCTCACGGTGCAGGATAAAGACAGTTATCTGACTTTGGATGGAATGTGCACGTGGCAAGTCCACGAGATGGCCGGGCCCACGGCAACCTCCCTTTGCAAAGCTCTGGGTTCCACCAGCACTGAGCTCCGTGGCTGAGATAGCCCCCCTCATGTGTGCTGTTCCTCCTGATGAATGCTGTTCTTCAGCAAATCCCTCCTGGCCCTTTAAATCTTCTCAAACCACTCCTGAACCTGCCAGACAGGCGAGCATGGCCTCCTGTAAGTGCCTATCATCATGGGCATGACTCCCGTGTGACATTCTACTTTCTGAACAATTACTGCCGACTTGCTTGTCTGAGCCCCACACTAAACTTTCCTCTCCTGGAGGCCAGGAACTATTAAACATGAATTTCCCAAGTGCCTGGCATATGCTAGAGGCTCAACTACATACACATTACATCGATAAATACATTGATTTAGCTGCAAGAAAGAAGAACAAGGCAATAGGGAGAGAGAGAGAGCAAATACTAGGATACATCACTCTGGTCCTACAACAAGTGGTCGCCTCTTCCAACCACAGCTTACGCTGCCAGGTATGTTATTTCTGATCTGTAAGTAGAGTTCAAGGCAGAAAGGGGAGCTGTGCCTCCACCACAACACACACTTGTATAAAATTAGTTCCTGTGTGGAAATACAGGGTGGTGCAGTGGTTAGGACTGGGCGCTTTCAATGCTGGCGCCGGGGTTCAATTCCTTGTTGGGAAACTAAGATCTCAAAGGCTGTGCAACATGGACAAAAAAAAAAAAAGCTTTTATGAATCGTCAGGAAAAGAAATGGCTCAAGCTAACACTCAACAGCTAGAGAGATGAAATTAAGAAGATGATTTATAAAAGAATAGAAATAAGATATGAAAATATATTCTATCATATTAATAGTTAGGAAAAGTGAAAGTGTTAGTTGGATCTGACTCTTTGCCCCATCAGCCTCCTCTGTTCATGGAATTCTCCAGGCAAGAATACTGGAGGGGTTGCCATTTCCTTCTCCAGGGGATCTTCTTGACCCAGGGATCGAACCTAGGTCTCCTGCATGGCAGGCAGATTCTTTACTATCTGAGCCACCAGGGAAACCTATAGTTAATGAAATATGAATTCAAATAATAAAATACTACATTTCCATCCTCTTAGATGGTCATGGTTAAAAAGCATTTAAGACTCAATGCTGTCAAGTGTTCGAGGGAAATACACAGTCTCATATCCTAAAGGCAAAAGTATGAAACAGTAACACCCCTTAGAAGGACAATTTGCCAGGGTCTGTATCTTTGAACCAGCTGTTCCTCTACTAGAAACTGATTCTTCAGAAATACTTGCATAAATAAGGACAAAAAAAAAAAAAAAGGAAAAAAGAAAGATTCATTGCAACACTGCTGAGGCCAGGGGTTTGCAAACTTTTCTCTAAATGTAAATATTTTAGGCTTCACAAGGCACACACTGTCACATCTACTCAGCTGTGCCGCCATAGAAAGAAAGCAGCCGTGGACAATCTGTAAACAAAAGGGTGTGCCTGTGTCCCCATAAAACTCACAAACACCAACCTCTGGTTAAGACTAACGAAAGGTCTTAATCCACACGTGCATCAGTAGGTAATCCATTAAACAAACATGGCATTCAGTGGAACACGATGCAGCTATTCCAGGGAATGAGTGAAATCTGCATGACAGAGACGGGGAGGTTCTAACAGGGGAAGACAGACAAGAGACAGCCCTAAGCGAAAACCACTAGCTTCCACACTTTTATCTGTAGGGCATGAGATCTCATTTCTGTTTATTTTTGTGTGTGTCCAACGCTGGAAGAACAACATAAACCCGTTCTTTCTATTGGTAAGAACTGCTGAGGTGGGAGGAATGAAAACTTCACTTTGTATATTATACTTTAATGCTTGGATTTTTATATAAAGACTTTTAGTTTTACTTCTGCAAAGCAGACTTTTTTAAATGAAAAAGAAAGCAACGAGTAAACTTTCAAAAGAACCTTGAACAAAAGGAAAATAACTACTTCCATTCTATGTGGCATGAATGTGGCCTCTGCATATGTAGACATGTTGTACTCACAACCACAGTGCTCATATTTTTGTGCATTTCGCTTTTTGTAACTTAATATTCTAACAAAGACTCATCCACATCTTAAAAGCTGTCATACCACAATTTATGGGCCTCCCTGGTAGCTCAGCTGGTAAAGAATCCACCTGCAATGCAGGAGACCCCAGTTTGATTCCTGAGTTGGGAAGATTCCCTGGAGAAGGGAATGGCAACTCACTCCAGTATTCTTGGACTTTCCTGGTGGCTCAGATGGTAAAGAATCCGTCTGCAATGGTGGAGACCTGGGTTTGATCCCTGGGTTGGAAAGATCCCCTGGAGGAGGACATGGTAACTCACGCCAGTATTCTTTCCTGGTGAATCCCCATGGACAGAGGAGCCTGGTGGGCTACAGTTCACGGAGTTGCAAAGAGTCAGACACAACTGACTAAACACAGCACGGCACATACCATAATTTGTAGGCCACTTAAGTTTAGAGCTTGGAATTAATACAGATTATTCTGCAAAATAATCTCTATATGTTCATGTATACAGATGATTGTGCTGCGTACTTTTTCTAGGAGAGGGGTCATTCGTAGTGAACCTACGAATGTGGAAAATGTTACCGCTTCTTACTGAAGGTTCTCATATTGCATTCCTAAGGTTTGATAAGGCTAGTGACGATGTGACCCACAGTTGTCCGTCCAGGGCAATCCTTTATAGTAACAGCCTCACCACTAGGGTTAGCTGCCTACCATATGCCAAACTCATTTACTTTCTACCACGTGATCTACATGTCATGCTGCCATTTTTAATATAATTCTCAGAGAACAATCCTATCAAGCAGACACCATTATTATCCCCACTTTTATCTGAAATTTTGGTTTTTTTAAGGAACTGTTTTTTGAGGTGGGGAGGAATGAAAACTTCACTTTGTATATTATACTTTAATGCTTGGATTTTTATATAAAGACTTTTAGTTTTACTTCTGCAAAGCAGACTTTTTTAAATGAAAAAGAAAGCAACGAGTAAACTTTCAAAAGAACCTTGAACAAAAGGAAAATAACTACTTCCATTCTATGTGGCATGAATGTGGCCTCTGCATATGTAGACATGTTGTACTCACAACCACAGTGCTCATATTTTTGTGCATTTCGCTTTTTGTAACTTAATATTCTAACAAAGACTCATCCACATCTTAAAAGCTGTCATACCACAATTTATGGGCCCCCCTGGTAGCTCAGCTGGTAAAGAATCCACCTGCAATGCAGGAGACCCCAGTTTGATTCCTGAGTTGGGAAGATTCCTGGAGGAGGAAATGGCAACTCACTCCAGTATTCTTGGACTTTCCTGGTGGCTCAGATGGTAAAGAATCCGTCTGCAATGGTGGAGACCTGGGTTTGATCCCTGGGTTGGAAAGATCCCTGGAGGAGGACATGGTAACTCACGCCAGTATTCTTTCCTGGTGAATCCCCATGGACAGAGGAGCCTGGTGGGCTACAGTTCACGGAGTTGCAAAGAGTCAGACACAACTGACTAAACACAGCACGGCACATACCATAATTTGTAGGCCACTTAAGTTTAGAGCTTGGAATTAATACAGATTATTCTGCAAAATAATCTCTATATGTTCATGTATACAGATGATTGTGCTGCGTACTTTTTCTAGGAGAGGGGTCATTCGTAGTGAACCTACGAATGTGGAAAATGTTACCGCTTCTTACTGAAGGTTCTCATATTGCATTCCTAAGGTTTGATAAGGCTAGTGACGATGTGACCCACAGTTGTCTACGTCCAGGGCAATCCTTTATAGTAACAGCCTCACCACTAGGGTTAGCTGCCTACCATATGCCAAACTCATTTACTTTCTACCACGTGATCTACATGTCATGCTGCCATTTTTAATATAATTCTCAGAGAACAATCCTATCAAGCAGACACCATTATTATCCCCACTTTTTATAAAAGAGGAAACAAGTATAGAGTAACTTAGGCAAAGTCACAAACCAACGAAGTCGGGGAGCCAGGACCTGAGCCCACTTCTGCCTGAAGAGGTCACCGCTGAACACTTTCTTGGTCACAGCCCTCTATTAGACACATGGCTGTTCCTTGTAACATCCCCCAAGAGTGCTTATGTCCTAACAATCCAGGAGATCACTCAGTTAAACTACCCCCGCAAAGGCCAGAACGCCAGACAAAGGGATGGCATGGTTTCTACCGCTGATAGGAATGGTTATTTATGTGGTCCTTACGTTATGCTGTTTTAAGCACTTTACAGAAATGAACTCTCACAGTTCTCCCAACAACCGCATGAGGTAGATATTATATTACCTCCAATTAACAGGCTAGGAAACAGAGGCACAGAGCCATTAAGTTCTCAGCCCCGGGTTTCCCACTAGCTGGAGGTGGAGGTGCCAGGTTCAGCCCCAGAATACACAGGGTACCTGGGCTGTCTCTAACCGCAAGTCTTTCCTCTGCTTGACTCCAGAGGCCTTCAATTCTAGGGCACATTTTAAAAACAACTGTACCAAAAAACCATAAAATTTGAGTGAGAAACACTACTTCTTATTAGTTGGTGCTTTAGAGAAACCTCTGATTCTATCATTCCCAAGAACACGCTAAGAGCGGACTTTCCAGCGCGGTGCCGGGCACACCTTGGGGGTCATGCTGTGGGTGATACAGAAGGCCAGGTGCTGCAGGATGCTCTCCATGCTGTGGTAGTTCTGCTGCCGGGTGGTGCGCAGGTACTTCTGCAGGGCCCGGGCCATGGAGGGGAAGATGGCCTGAGCGGCCTCCCGGGGGTCCATCACCTCCCCTGGGGCCTTCTGCTGCTCCTCGGCCTGGAGACGCTGGATGTGGATGAAGGCCTCCTCCACTGCGACCACCAGCCTGGAGGCAATGAAACACGGCAGTCAGACAGCGCGGCGGGGCCGAGAGTGGAGCCCTACAGACGTGGGAGGGCTCCTCCTACCTGCCAGCCGCTCACCCAAGGCTCCCGTTGTCAGGTGTCAAGCCCGATGGTGCAGTCGGGAGGGATGGGGAAAAGAAGACCAAGGCAAAGGCAATACATGGAATGGGGGCTGCAGGGTTAGAAGGAAGGGGGCTGAGACAGGGGAGATGGCGGAGATAGTGTCTGATCTCAATTCTGCTGCTCATTTGCTTGGGAGACTCATTCTAGTCCTTTCCGTCATTACAACGAAGGGTTAGATGAAAAGAGTTTTGAGGCCCTTCAAACTGTGGCTACGAAGGACTCTGCATGCACTGAGAGGTGGCTGGTGGTGTGGAAGCAGCCTTACAGAGAACCCGAGCTACAGCCCTTCATCCAGCCGCCCACACCAGCAGCCCCAGGGAAAAAAGAAGGAAGGGCCCAGCACGTATGATGAAAACTGTCTTTGTCCACTTCAGCGAATGTGATCAGATCCCGAAAACCAGCAAGGGCCTGGGGATGCAGGGCGGGCCATTCCAAGTGCAGGCTGAGGGCCAGCAGCTTCATCATCAGTTGGGAATTTTTAAGAAATGTAAATTCTTGGGTGGGTCCCGCTCTAGACCTACTGAAAAATAAGGAGCCTTTACGGGTGGGGCCGGAACTTGAGATCTGTGTTTTAACAAGTCCTGCTGGTGATGCTTTCGCATGCTGCAGTTTCAGAAACACTGGAGCGGGATTCCCTCCAAAGGTCCAAGGAGGTTGTGTTCATAAACTAAAATTTCTGGTTAAAAAAGAAAGTTTTCGAGAACAGACATTTGGTTGCCAAAAGGGAGGGAGACAGTGGAGGATGGAAAGATTGGGAATTTGGGATTAGATGCAAACTATTATATGTAGGAGGGCTACCCTGGTGGCTCAGATGATAAAGAATCTGCCTACAATGCAAGAGAGCTGGGTTCGACCCCTGGGTTGGGAAAATCCCTTGGAGGAAGACATGGCAACTCACTCCAGTATTCTTGCCTAGAGAATCCCATGGACAGAGGAGGCTGGTGGCCTACAGTCCATAGGGTCGCAAAGAGTCAGTTACGCCTGAAGCAACTTAGCATATATGCATGCTATATGTAGGATGAATAAACAACAAGGTCCTACTGTCTAGCATAGGGAACTGTATTTAGTATCTTGTGATAAACCATAATAGAACAATATGAAAAAAGAATGTACATGTATGTATAACTAAGTCACTTAGCTATATAGTAGAAATGAACACAACATGGTAAATCAACTACACTTCAATGAAATAAATTAAAAAATAAAAGAGTCAGTGCACACTCTTGGGGCGCTGCTTTGGGGGCAGGGGAGGGTACCTTGCTCTCCGCTTCCTGACCCGCCGCTCATGTTCCGCCTCCTCATAATACAGCTCGTTGTGGCTCGAGTCCCTGCGGCGAGCAGCTGCTGCGATCATCGCCCGGGACTGCCCAGTGGCGTTGTTACTGGGGCCTTTGGGGGAAAGGAAGGTGGAGGAAGGACAGTTTTAATGCCTTGGGGCTGTGAAACAGAGCAGAAAACTAGTCCACAGTGTGTTTGTACCGTCTGCCCAGCCCCTGTGAAGCCCAGACAGAAATCCCAAAGGTAACCTCCCAGAAGCACGAAGAGGACCCCCTGCTCTGTGCTCCAAAGGCTCACACGAGGCAAGCAATCTCCTTAAACCGCAATCTGATGAGTGGAAATAAGAAAAGAACTCCAAAGAGATGAAGAATGCTTGACAGTTCAAATCCTGGCCCCAATCACAGAGTGTACTGAAGATGTTATTTACCATCTGTTACAGGAAGTTCTAGTTTGGCCATCAGAGCAGCTGGAGCAGGCATTTCAGTGATGAGACAATGGGAGAGACTGAGAGGGACAGGGTGAACAGGACAGAGAAAAGTCAATAGTCCCAGAGACACTGACCATGCCCATGCGGAGTGTCATGGTAACAGCCACAACTCTTACAGAAAATACCATGCTGAGGGCTTACAAAATGTCATGCTTATTAATACCGACCCAGAACTCCTGGTCTCACTGCCCTGACCATGGACCACCTCGACTTTTCAGAAGGACAGGGCAAACTGCATGCTCTCTTATGTTTTTTGCATCTACTTTAACGGTATGGCAACTCACTCCAGTATTCTTGTTTAGAGAATCCCATGGACAGAGGAGGCTGGTGGCCTACAGTCCATAGGGTCGCAAAGAGTCAGTTACGCCTGAAGCAACTTAGCATATATGCATGCTATATGTAGGATGAATAAACAACAAGGTCCTACTGTCTAGCATAGGGAACTGTATTTAGTATCTTGTGATAAACCATAATAGAACAATATGAAAAAAGAATGTACATGTATGTATAACTAAGTCACTTAGCTATATAGTAGAAATGAACACAACATGGTAAATCAACTACACTTCAATGAAATAAATTAAAAAATAAAAGAGTCAGTGCACACTCTTGGGGCGCTGCTTTGGGGGCAGGGGAGGGTACCTTGCTCTCCGCTTCCTGACCCGCCGCTCATGTTCCGCCTCCTCATAATACAGCTCGTTGTGGCTCGAGTCCCTGCGGCGAGCAGCTGCTGCGATCATCGCCCGGGACTGCCCAGTGGCGTTGTTACTGGGGCCTTTGGGGGAAAGGAAGGTGGAGGAAGGACAGTTTTAATGCCTTGGGGCTGTGAAACAGAGCAGAAAACTAGTCCACAGTGTGTTTGTACCGTCTGCCCAGCCCCTGTGAAGCCCAGACAGAAATCCCAAAGGTAACCTCCCAGAAGCACGAAGAGGACCCCCTGCTCTGTGCTCCAAAGGCTCACACGAGGCAAGCAATCTCCTTAAACCGCAATCTGATGAGTGGAAATAAGAAAAGAACTCCAAAGAGATGAAGAATGCTTGACAGTTCAAATCCTGGCCCCAATCACAGAGTGTACTGAAGATGTTATTTACCATCTGTTACAGGAAGTTCTAGTTTGGCCATCAGAGCAGCTGGAGCAGGCATTTCAGTGATGAGACAATGGGAGAGACTGAGAGGGACAGGGTGAACAGGACAGAGAAAAGTCAATAGTCCCAGAGACACTGACCATGCCCATGCGGAGTGTCATGGTAACAGCCACAACTCTTACAGAAAATACCATGCTGAGGGCTTACAAAATGTCATGCTTATTAATACCGACCCAGAACTCCTGGTCTCACTGCCCTGACCATGGACCACCTCGACTTTTCAGAAGGACAGGGCAAACTGCATGCTCTCTTATGTAGCATCTACTTAACGGTGTGGCTGGCTAGTGGGATTCTGCACTAAGTTTTCAGATCACAGGTGGAATTTATGAATCTTTCAGGATTCAAAGAGAGTACACATCTCATGTAGCCAAAACACAAAACAAAACCAAAAACACCCGGGGAGGACACTGTCACTCAAACTGACACCGCCTCTAAATCACTTGACTTGTTAACATTCTAGGCTGCACAGCTCTTGTCCTAACGCAGGGTATCTTGCGATAAATGACACCATGTTCTGTTTCTCACACTTACCCATCAGATAGCCTGAAACACAGCTCTGAGGTCCCCCGCCTGGCCTCGGGCCTCCCACCCCCCACTCCACCCCAGCTCCCAGCCAGGGCTGAGAAATGCCATAAGAACCTCAGCAGATGCCTGAACTGAGAATGACCGTCTTAATAGATTAGGGTATGGAATCTTTCGATCATGTATCCAAATTTTGAAAAGCAGCCTTTTCCTATGAGTTCTCAAGGTATGATGCTCATAGCAGGAGGCAGAAAACCCACCTGACTATGGTCTCAGGTAGTTTTCGTAAAATCTCAAGATGAATGAAATTCCCACATATGTACATCAGCATTTCTCTAAAAATATGTTTGCCAGTCAACAAAAGGCCAAATTCTTCTGAAATGAGAATGAACCATAACAGCAAACCCTGGGAGGAGCAGAACCCAATGGAACAGAGAGTTTAACCTGTAGAGTTGGCCACCTGCTTCCTGCACCCACCAGAGACACCACTTCAAGGCACGTACCATCCACGCTGTAGACTTTCAGTCCAGCCATGTGCTTGGCTGCTCGGAATTTGGAAGCTGTTAGGAGGTTGGGGTTATAGATGCTGAAGTCTTTATAGTAGTTTTCCAGAACCACCAATGCTGCTCGCTGGATACTGAGAAAAGAAGGCAAAATTAATGCAGTTTTTGCCCCAGAGGGACCTATATGGAAAAAAAAACCAAACCCTCTTCTGGAGTCTGAAGCCTCACTACTTAAAATTTCCGACCCAGAACTCCTGGTCTCACTGCCCTGACCATGGACCACCTCGACTTTTCAGAAGGACAGGGCAAACTGCATGCTCTCTTATGTAGCATCTACTTAACGGTGTGGCTGGCTAGTGGGATTCTGCACTAAGTTTTCAGATCACAGGTGGAATTTATGAATCTTTCAGGATTCAAAGAGAGTACACATCTCATGTAGCCAAAACACAAAACAAAACCAAAAACACCCGGGGAGGACACTGTCACTCAAACTGACACCGCCTCTAAATCACTTGACTTGTTAACATTCTAGGCTGCACAGCTCTTGTCCTAACGCAGGGTATCTTGCGATAAATGACACCATGTTCTGTTTCTCACACTTACCCATCAGATAGCCTGAAACACAGCTCTGAGGTCCCGAGCCTGGCCTCTGGCCTCCCACCACCCACTCAACCCCAGCTCCCAGCCAGGGCTGAGAAATG
Organism: Tragulus kanchil; assembly: GCA_022376925.1. Taxonomy (NCBI): domain Eukaryota; kingdom Metazoa; phylum Chordata; class Mammalia; order Artiodactyla; family Tragulidae; genus Tragulus; species Tragulus kanchil. The sequence goes on from JAIOJX010000024.1 coordinate 131,615,460, forward strand.
CCATAAGAACCTCAGCAGATGCCTGAACTGAGAATGACCGTCTTAATAGATTAGGGTATGGAATCTTTCGATCATGTATCCAAATTTTGAAAAGCAGCCTTTTCCTATGAGTTCTCAAGGTATGATGCTCATAGCAGGAGGCAGAAAACCCACCTGACTATGGTCTCAGGTAGTTTTCGTAAAATCTCAAGATGAATGAAATTCCCACATATGTACATCAGCATTTCTCTAAAAATATGTTTGCCAGTCAACAAAAGGCCAAATTCTTCTGAAATGAGAATGAACCATAACAGCAAACCCTGGGAGGAGCAGAACCCAATGGAACAGAGAGTTTAACCTGTAGAGTTGGCCACCTGCTTCCTGCACCCACCAGAGACACCACTTCAAGGCACGTACCATCCACGCTGTAGACTTTCAGTCCAGCCATGTGCTTGGCTGCTCGGAATTTGGAAGCTGTTAGGAGGTTGGGGTTATAGATGCTGAAGTCTTTATAGTAGTTTTCCAGAACCACCAATGCTGCTCGCTGGATACTGAGAAAAGAAGGCAAAATTAATGCAGTTTTTTTTTGCCCCAGAGGGACCTATATGGAAAAAAAAAAAAAAAACCAAACCCTCTTCTGGAGTCAAGTAAAATAACAGAACACCAAAGACAGCCTCACATAGAAGGCTCCTGGATTTCACCACATCTTTTGTTTCCAGGATGAGAATGTAAAGACCAAAGTAAGCCCCATCATCAGTGGCTTCTGCGCCTTCTCCCAGGCCACGTCATTAGCCACATCCCATGTAGCCAACAGGTGAGAAGAGAATGTTGTAACTTCTAATTTAGATTTGTTTAGGCTACCTAGAACCTTCCTCGTTTTTCCAGTTTTTTCAGAAAAGCAAACTGAGGACCGCCCCTGTCCCCCACCTCCACACACACTTACAGACTTACAGACAGCCTCAGAGCTACTGAGTGAAAGAACAAAGTATAGGTTAAGTTTCTCGGGTCCCAGGGTAGTGTTTCTACCTACATCTCACTGACTGTAATGGGAGGAAAGCAGGGTTTTCAGTTTCCTATAGATCAAAACGACACCTGCACAGGACAGGTGAGCCAGAAAGATGCTGGCTGGCAGACACCATTCATCCTGATTGCTCCTCTTCGTCCCATCCATCCAAGGCCAGGGAGATCCTTCATCAGAGGAAGCAAGACCCGTTTCCCTCCCCTGCAGCCTCAGCTGAGACCTCACTCTTTCTTCATCCCCAAGGCCTCCTGCTCTGGGAGTTGCGGCTTCCGGCCCTCCGAGCGGGTATGTGAAGGGGACTCCTCCCTGCGAGTGTCCTGCGGTCTCGAACCTATCACCTGCTTGTTCCCTCTGAGAGCAGTGGCGGAGCAGAGAAGAGGTGGCAGGATGGGTGATGGGCACCCATCCTCAGACTCGGTCCCAAAAGAACATGCTCTCGATCACAGAGGCAGGTCACTCACCACGTCAGAGAGTGACCTGTATGCATACAGCCGGGCATGTTACGTAGTTCATCCCATCCAATGCTCACAATCACTCAAGGGAAGAAAACCAAGGCTCAGATATCCATGACCTGCACACAGGACACATCTGCCAAGCAGGAGTGCTGGAACTCCAATCTGGATTTAAACCTCTAACCTGGGCTCCTTCTCCCAGATGTGTGGCGGCTGTAGGACAGTATACGGATATACCAGCCTCTCCAGGCCTCTCAGGTGTCCACCAACCCCTGGTGTGCTGAACTCCACTAAGCTCTCTGTATCCTGTCCTTCCTATTTGTCTTCCTGCTTCCTTACTAGGTAGATGAGCTTTTAAGGATGGTTGACAGTAGCCTGGACCCCAGGACACAGCTGCCTCCAATTCCTGGATGACCACACTGCCTGTTACAGCTCAGGGACCTTCCCACAAACACAAGACAGTCCCTAACCCATCAGCTTGACACTCTGCCCACCCACTCCTCAGCTTCCCTAGGGCTCGTGTCCCCAGAGCTTAACATGGAGTCAAAACACAGTCCACGAGTCTGTCAGCTAACCTTGCGAGCAGAGTCATGGCAATGCTTTCTGACTCATGTCCCCACAGGTTCTTGATTTTTGATCAGCATTCCATCAGGGCTTAGTATCAACCTGGATATGCACACTCACGTAGGGCTGGGGAGATCTGGCAAGACCAACTTTCAATAACAGAAAAATAAGACTCCAAAGAGCAAACCCACATTCAAAAGGCCTAGTCATTTCGTTTCTTAGTCGCCCACTCATCCCTCTCCTATTTAACTACCTGCATCAGTCAAGCCCTGGGAATGCAGAAGAGGGCGGGAGGAGCGTCTCCTTGCCGGCGGACGTGGATCAGAAGCTCTGTGACCACCAACTTGAACACACAGGAGCTTGAGGAAGCACACAGGAGGGCTTCTAACTGCCCAGGACTCAGGTGGGCTTCCTGAGGAAGTGAAGCGGCCCCTGAGTTGAGGTCTGTGTCTCACAGATCGTTCCCTTGGCTCCCCCCAACATCCCCGCCCAGTGATCCCCGGCTCAGCACGGCCAGCCTCCTCCCTGCCCCTTTGTCTGTGACAGTCTCCCACGGGCGAGGCAAGGGCTGCCTCTGCACCTTCTGCTCCACCCTGAGGCTGACCCAGGCCCCTGCCTGACCACTCATCCCACACAAACGCTCCGGAGCTCCAGGGCACCTCTCCCCGCTGCCCAGGAGCTGCTTTTCTGAAGTGGATGGGCTTTTGGGAGATGAGGAGCCTGTCCACGCCAGCACAGGGCTGTTCATGCACACAGGTTCTCTGGCTGCAGACCGCTTCATCCCACACTCCTGTGCCGGCGTGGACACAGCTCAAGAGGCCTGGATTCCTGCACACAAGCAGTTCCCTAATTAAGATTTAAACCGAAAAAAGGGCCCAAATGAGAAGCTATTCTCAGGCCTGACTTCAAAGCAAACCCTCTGTGGTTGTGGGGTTTGACTTTTCTATTCAGCTAGCCCGCAAGGAGGGGTTTGGAGCATTGCACTAACTCAGCTGGGGCCTGGGAGGCAGGGAGGGAATGGCTGGACCAGAGCCTGGAGGCCGTATTTCTTAACGTCTCCACTCTCCAAACCACCATGTTTAACAACCCGGTTCGTATGCAGAGTCATGGCAATGCTTTCTGACTCATGTCCCCACAGGTTCTTGATTTGATCAGCATTCCATCAGGGCTTAGTATCAACCTGGATATGCACACTCACGTAGGGCTGGGGAGATCTGGCAAGACCAACTTTCAATAACAGAAAAATAAGACTCCAAAGAGCAAACCCACATTCAAAAGGCCTAGTCATTTCGTTTCTTAGTCGCCCACTCATCCCTCTCCTATTTAACTACCTGCATCAGTCAAGCCCTGGGAATGCAGAAGAGGGCGGGAGGAGCGTCTCCTTGCCGGCGGACGTGGATCAGAAGCTCTGTGACCACCAACTTGAACACACAGGAGCTTGAGGAAGCACACAGGAGGGCTTCTAACTGCCCAGGACTCAGGTGGGCTTCCTGAGGAAGTGAAGCGGCCCCTGAGTTGAGGTCTGTGTCTCACAGATCGTTCCCTTGGCTCCCCCCAACATCCCCGCCCAGTGATCCCCGGCTCAGCACGGCCAGCCTCCTCCCTGCCCCTTTGTCTGTGACAGTCTCCCACGGGCGAGGCAAGGGCTGCCTCTGCACCTTCTGCTCCACCCTGAGGCTGACCCAGGCCCCTGCCTGACCACTCATCCCACACAAACGCTCCGGAGCTCCAGGGCACCTCTCCCCGCTGCCCAGGAGCTGCTTTTCTGAAGTGGATGGGCTTTTGGGAGATGAGGAGCCTGTCCACGCCAGCACAGGGCTGTTCATGCACACAGGTTCTCTGGCTGCAGACCGCTTCATCCCACACTCCTGTGCCGGCGTGGACACAGCTCAAGAGGCCTGGATTCCTGCACACAAGCAGTTCCCTAATTAAGATTTAAACCGAAAAAGGCCAACTGAGAAGCTATTCTCAGGCCTGACTTCAAAGCAAACCCTCTGTGGTTGTGGGGTTTGACTTTTCTATTCAGCTAGCCCGCAAGGAGGGGTTTGGAGCATTGCACTAACTCAGCTGGGGCCTGGGAGGCAGGGAGGGAATGGCTGGACCAGAGCCTGGAGGCCGTATTTCTTAACGTCTCCACTCTCCAAACCACCATGTTGCCCAGAGAAAGCCTGTCAGTCCATGCCCAGCTCCGGCACTGGCCTTTCAGAACGATGCTCTCCAAGCTGGGCAAGTCCACAGCCAGCACCACGCCTGAGCCCTGGCAGCCTGGGGAGGGCTCAGGGACCCGAAGGGTAACACGGGACAGGTGTCCCTCTCTTCCCCCAGCCCCATCAACAGAGGCCCCAGAAGGCCCCAGGAGCAGCTGTGGACCTGCCCCTGGCCAACGGTGCACCCCCAGGCTGACAGCTAAAGTGGGAGCTAAAAAGAGGGAAAAAAGTTGAGATCTGGATTAAAACCCAATCTGCCTTTCTTCACCTGTTTGAAGAGAGTGAACTATGTAATATATGACGTAAGTCTTTCCAGCGAGTCAAGATGATCGTCCCCTGCATTAAGCTGGGCTGTGCCTCCCACACATCCCAGAGGAAGAGTCAGCCTCCACCGGGGCGAGGCGGAGCTCTGTGCTCACGCCCACCCCACAGTCAGCCTGAGTGCTCACGGCCATGTCCCCATATTCTTCTCTGCGTCCTCCCTCACAGCTGGCCATCAAAGTCATTCCTAGCTGCTGCCCTCCTCGGTGCCTCAGGCCATCGCCCACTATTCCTGTATACCTTCCCCTTCAGTATAAACAGAGAAAATGGGCTTTGAGGCACCTGAGTGAACAGCTCTGCTCAGGCTAAGTGATTCCCCGCTCTAGCACAGCAGTCTAATGTCAATTTCAACCTCAAATCTTAGGTCTTGTTTGCTTCTGTTCTGGCTCCTGATTCATGCTTTGAACAAGTTGAGCTTGCTTAATAACTTCAGGATAAAAGAAATCTATGACTAATGTATCATTTGCACCGACCGAGGGGACACCCCTACAGGGGACCCTGGCATCGGCGTAAGTCATGGCCCCACAAGGCCAGGAGGTAGGAGCATCCCTGTCCTCAGCCAATTTGGGGGTTCAGAAGTCACCTACCTATGCTCCTTGTGTGTGCTAAGTGGCTTCAGTCCTGTCTGCCTCTGAGTGACCTTATGGACCATAGCCCGCCAGGCTCCCCTGCCCAAGGGATTCTCCAGGCAAGAATCTGGAGAGGGTGGCCATGCCCTCTTCCAGGGGATCTTCCTAACCCACGGATGAAACCCTCATCTCCTAAATCTCCTGCCTGGGCAGGCAGGCTCTTGACCACTAGCGCCAGCCTTGGCATCTTCCACATAAAGCATCTTGCAAGGCCAAAGCAGAGCTGATTTCTTTCAGGAAACCTTTTCAACCCTCTGGTCCCCGCTAATCCCTCAGGGCAGTCACAAGCGCTAGGTATGCCCTCCAGAAAGTCTGTGAAAGTGCCCTCCTATAGGGACACCTGCAATGGCTTCCCCACAGCGCACAGGACTTGTTGGCCCAGCCCGCTCATTGAAAAAACCCTAGAACTGCCACAGGTACAGGACCATAAAACACGCTGTTTCAGAGGCAAAAGAGAAAAAAAAAAAAAAAACAAGTTTGGTGAGAAACCTGCCGCCTCTTTTATCACAATCACAGTTAGAAACAAAAGGCAGTAACCTGACTAAACAATCCTCATGCAGAAACCCTGCATTACAGGCAGGAGGAGCCTGATGTCCAGACTGATTGTGACACGGCCCCACCAAAAACTCACGGCAAGGAACGCTTTCCCAAGATCTGGAGCTCTGAGCACAATAATTACTGCCTTTCAACACCCCATTACCTGGGGAAGTTGCCAGGAATAGCTACTAATTCACAGAGAAAATGGGCTTTGAGGCACCTGAGTGAACAGCTCTGCTCAGGCTAAGTGATTCCCCGCTCTAGCACAGCAGTCTAATGTCAATTTCAACCTCAAATCTTAGGTCTTGTTTGCTTCTGTTCTGGCTCCTGATTCATGCTTTGAACAAGTTGAGCTTGCTTAATAACTTCAGGATAAAAGAAATCTATGACTAATGTATCATTTGCACCGACCGAGGGGACACCCCTACAGGGGACCCTGGCATCGGCGTAAGTCATGGCCCCACAAGGCCAGGAGGTAGGAGCATCCCTGTCCTCAGCCAATTTGGGGGTTCAGAAGTCACCTACCTATGCTCCTTGTGTGTGCTAAGTGGCTTCAGTCCTGTCTGCCTCTGAGTGACCTTATGGGCCATAGCCCGCCAGGCTCCCCTGCCCAAGGATTCTCCAGGCAAGAATCTGGAGAGGGTGGCCATGCCCTCTTCCAGGGGATCTTCCTAACCCACGGATGAAACCCTCATCTCCTAAATCTCCTGCCTGGGCAGGCAGGCTCTTGACCACTAGCGCCAGCCTTGGCATCTTCCACATAAAGCATCTTGCAAGGCCAAAGCAGAGCTGATTTCTTTCAGGAAACCTTTTCAACCCTCTGGTCCCCGCTAATCCCTCAGGGCAGTCACAAGCGCTAGGTATGCCCTCCAGAAAGTCTGTGAAAGTGCCCTCCTATAGGGACACCTGCAATGGCTTCCCCACAGCGCACAGGACTTGTTGGCCCAGCCCGCTCATTGAAAAAACCCTAGAACTGCCACAGGTACAGGACCATAAAACACGCTGTTTCAGAGGCAAAAGAGAAAAAAAAAAAAAAAACAAGTTTGGTGAGAAACCTGCCGCCTCTTTTATCACAATCACAGTTAGAAACAAAAGGCAGTAACCTGACTAAACAATCCTCATGCAGAAACCCTGCATTACAGGCAGGAGGAGCCTGATGTCCAGACTGATTGTGACACGGCCCCACCAAAAACTCACGGCAAGGAACGCTTTCCCAAGATCTGGAGCTCTGAGCACAATAATTACTGCCTTTCAACACACCCTCCCAGGTCACTACCTGGGGGAATACCTGTTTTCACAGACCACATGTGTTTCTGGAAAATAGCACAGAGATACACACAGCTCATAACAATAATTCACTTGAGATCTGCATATAAGAACGCAAGTACAGGGCTTCCCTGGTGGCTCAGTGATAAAGAATCCACCTGTGCCAAGGCAGGAGATGTGGATTCGATCCTGGGTTGCCACGGAGCAACTATGCCCGTGCGCCACAACTACTGAGCCCGTGCTCTAGAGCTGGGGAGCCACAAGCACTGCGCCCATGTGCTCCAACTACAGAGCTCCATGCACCCTACACCCTGCGCTCCCCAACAAGAGGGGCCACTTTAATGAGAAGCCCATGCACCGCAGCTAGAGAAAGCCCATGCAGCAACAAGAGCCAGCCAAAAATAAAATTAAGAAAGAAAAAAACCAAACAAGTACAGGAATCTGAAACGGGCCAAGGAAAGAACATGGATGATGGAATACCCCTGAAATCAGGATCAGAAGTCATTCCCAATGGGAAAGCAATCCCTCAGTTCTACTCGGTCCAAACTGGATCTCGTGGACGGGACAGGGCAGCAATGGATCAGCACAGACGTCTGAGGGAATTCACAGCCACAGCTGAACTGGCAACTCACTCTTGCCTTTCTGGTCAATTTTCTTTTCAGGACAAAGAGGTTGGAATGCGAAATGCTGCGTCTCATCAGCCACAAGACCTCTTCCGGCACCAGTGACAAGTGTCCTACAAGTGCACGGCAACAGAGAAGAGAGCTCTGCCTATGGTCCACGTTTCTAAAACCCACTTGGAGAGAAGCTCCTCCAAACACAGTCCAAATTTTAGTTCACAAAACTCTGGAAGATCAGCTTCCAGAAGATAAATTTTGAAAAAGCAAACAAAAAACAAACACACAAACCCAAATTCATGTCCTTTGTATCTATACCCCCGTGGCCTTCTCCTGTTCTCTGATGAGGGCAGACAAGCACACACTGCAAATGGCGCAGGCCCAGGACCAGACAGCGTGACCCCTGACTCTTCCATTTATTCCCTGACCTTGAACAAACGAGCTCATCTCTCCAAACCTCAAAGCCTTCATCTATACGATGTGAGTATAAGAACACAGAAAATCCGCTATACCGTGGTGAGTGGGCTCCAAAGTGCTCCCTTGTATAAAATGTACTACTAAAAGCTTAATGAGGGGCTTCCCCTGGTGGTCCAGTGGGTAAGGACACCGCCTTGCAGTGCAAGGGGCGCCGGTTCCATCCCTGGCCTGGGAAGATCCCACATGCCGCGGAGCGGCTGGACTGATGTGTCCAATCAGCGAGCCGGAGCTCTGGAGCGCATGCGCTCAGAGCCGGTGCTCTGCAATGACAGAGGCCACCGCGATGGGAGGCCCACACGGGCCAAAGAACAAAGATGGATGAAAAATAGACAAATGAAAGACCAACAGAAGCGGCCCACCCGCCCCCTCCCCCGCACCTCCAAATAAATAAATGTTAAAAAAAAAAAAAAAAGCTTAATGAAGTGAGGTGGGCAAGCCCAGGGCAGGCAGCTGACCAGAAATTCTGATGACAGACTGTGAGGCCCAAATATACAAGTCCCTGTGGTCACTGTCTCATAAGCTTAGTCAGTGGGGACAATTCCAAATCCAATGATTTTCTGAGACTTCAACAACTGGCTGAGACTTCAACAATTGGCACTGGGGCCAGGGAAACTGCTGGAGACTCAGGAGTCAGCACTCCACTTTCCTATTTCCCAAGAAGAAGCTGCCTGCCTGGTTTAGGTTTGTTCTGAAGATTAAGTGAGATCATAAAGTTTAAGGTCCTGAACCCAAAGCAAACGACTTAGTAATGGTAGCACTGTGAGTTTACATGTCTGTATTTATCAGAGGGAGCCGGGCTTTCTGCCCCCTGTGTGCACCTGCCCCACCCTCCCCCATCAAGAGCCACCAGGAGGCTGGTCCCCTCTGTACTGTTTTCCTTAGGGACTCAGACCATAAAGTCAGGCTACTTTCTGTTTCTATGCAGTATTTGCTGCTAACTCTTAGCCTCCTGAAAACTCAAGTCTATAGCTTCAGGGAGGCATCCTGGTACACCATGTGGACAACATACTGCCTTGGAGTCGGAAGGCCTGGATTCCAGCTCAGATCCATTGCTCCATAAACTGTGTAAGTCACTTTTCCTTTTTTGGCCTCTTTTCTGGCTGGCAATGGAGCGAGAATACCAACTATTGTATTTGGCTATTGAGAAAAGCAAATAAAATACTGCCAGTGAAAGCATTTATAAACTATAAAAGATTACACAAACATAAAATGTTATCATATTACTAAGGACTGTGAACATTCTGTAGCAAGGGATGAGGTTGCTTGTTGACCAGAATACTCACACTATTCCTGGACATAAAAGCATGACTCGGTCTTTACTTACATTAAATCACAACATTTTAGAAATGAAGAGAGTGTTAGTGTTTACCCAGCTATAGACACAAGAACTGAAGAAATCACTTTAAAATACTGTGGAAATCATTCAGCCAATGCGTGAAAAGAAAGTGCACTCTCACTCTGCACTGAAATGACCTTATTTTAAGTTCTACCCACTGGTCCACCTCCCACTTCCTTCCGCACCCAAGTCCCTTTTTCTTGTGAAAGACCAACAAATACTAGAAGAAAACAATTGTGGAAATAAACCTCCTCCTTTTAACCTTCCTATTTTGTAGATAAGGGCCTCGAGACCTAAAACAAAATATTCACGTGTCCCCAACCCTCCTTACACACGCCCAAAACAGAGTTGTCTGTTTCCTGTTCATTTACTTTCCCTGGGATTTGGCTGTGGCTTCTGCAACTAATCTAGCATATGCTATTAAAATCAAAAACATTAAGGCTTTAGAGCTCACCCAGTCAGAGGCCCTCCCACTTTGCAGCTTTAACTTCTCCCAGAGCAGGGAGAAATGGTGAGATAGGGCCAGGTGGGAAGTCTCGTTTTAGTCACCTCTTTTCAAATGTTAATTGCTTCCTTTAGTGCTGTCAGCAAAACAGCTTTCCCAGTGTGTGAAAAATGAGAATGCATTTCTTACATGCTAATGTCCCACATAAACGCTTTTTTTGCTTTCCAACTGTGGTGGTGGAGAAGAGGACTTTCTGTTTCTATGCAGTATTTGCTGCTAACTCTTAGCCTCCTGAAAACTCAAGTCTATAGCTTCAGGGAGGCATCCTGGTACACCATGTGGACAACATACTGCCTTGGAGTCGGAAGGCCTGGATTCCAGCTCAGATCCATTGCTCCATAAACTGTGTAAGTCACTTTTCCTTTTTTGGCCTCTTTTCTGGCTGGCAATGGAGCGAGAATACCAACTATTGTATTTGGCTATTGAGAAAAGCAAATAAAATACTGCCAGTGAAAGCATTTATAAACTATAAAAGATTACACAAACATAAAATGTTATCATATTACTAAGGACTGTGAACATTCTGTAGCAAGGGATGAGGTTGCTTGTTGACCAGAATACTCACACTATTCCTGGACATAAAAGCATGACTCGGTCTTTACTTACATTAAATCACAACATTTTAGAAATGAAGAGAGTGTTAGTGTTTACCCAGCTATAGACACAAGAACTGAAGAAATCACTTTAAAATACTGTGGAAATCATTCAGCCAATGCGTGAAAAGAAAGTGCACTCTCACTCTGCACTGAAATGACCTTATTTTAAGTTCTACCCACTGGTCCACCTCCCACTTCCTTCCGCACCCAAGTCCCTTTTTCTTGTGAAAGACCAACAAATACTAGAAGAAAACAATTGTGGAAATAAACCTCCTCCCTTTTAACCTTCCTATTTTGTAGATAAGGGCCTCGAGACCTAAAACAAAATATTCACGTGTCCCCAACCCTCCTTACACACGCCCAAAACAGAGTTGTCTGTTTCCTGTTCATTTACTTTCCCTGGGATTTGGCTGTGGCTTCTGCAACTAATCTAGCATATGCTATTAAAATCAAAAACATTAAGGCTTTAGAGCTCACCCAGTCAGAGGCCCTCCCACTTTGCAGCTTTAACTTCTCCCAGAGCAGGGAGAAATGGTGAGATAGGGCCAGGTGGGGAAGTCTCGTTTTAGTCACCTCTTTTCAAATGTTAATTGCTTCCTTTAGTGCTGTCAGCAAAAACAGCTTTCCCAGTGTGTGAAAAATGAGAATGCATTTCTTACATGCTCATGTCCCACATAAACGCTAGCTTTGTTGTTGTTGATGCTTTCCAACTGTGGTGGTGGAGAAGAGGACTGCAAGATCAAACCAGTTAATTCTAAAGGAAATCAATCCTGAATATTCATTGGAAGGACTGATGCTTAAGCTCCTATACTTTGGCCACCTGAGGTGAGGATCCTGGAGAAGACCCTGAGATGGGAAACATGGAAGGCAGGAGAAGAAGGGGATTAAACAAGATGAGATGATTGGATGGCATCACTGACTCGACGGACATAGTTTGAGCAAACTCCAGGAGATAGCAAAGGACAGGGAAGTTTGATGGGCTGCAGTCCACAGGGTCACAGCGTCGAATACGACGGAGGGACTGAACAAGAACAATAACAAAAAAAGCCCTGCTAACAAAAAGGCACTGGAGAGAGTGTGTTCTGGTCACAAAGTGAAATCTGCAAAGCCCCCTTTCAGGTTCAGTTTTCATTATCCTGCCACCCAGCTAAAGAGGCTGACTGTTCAGAAAGGTCCTAATGACCAGCCTTCACAACTCCATCCACAGGCGAGTAGGAATGATGAACACCTGCTAAGTCCCAAGTGCTGGGAAGGATGGGAATAACACCCCAAGGGCTCTCATTCTCATGGGTGGTGACAACCACCTGGACAGGTAAGGACCCTGAGTGACCCGGGGCTGAGACAGAGCATCTCAGTGGAGGGGTTTCAGGTGAAGATTCACAGAAGAGGCAGAGCTGAGTCTTTGACGTGAATCTTAAAGGATGAATGATGGTCACATCTTGGGGATGAGAGGCTGTAAAGTCAATTCCAGGTGGAGAAAGCAGCGTGGGCAGAAACAGGCTCCTAAATGGCCAGGACATGAGCAGCAGGGCCACAGTGCTGACTCCTGGGGCAGCCCCGAGAACCCTGACGGCATGGGTGGCAGAGCATCACCCCCAATCCACACCCACCCAGAACCTTGGAGGACCTCAGGGACCTCATCGGGTCTTTGCAGGTGTAAGGACAATGAGTCTGTATGATAGGGTCATACCAGTGTCTAGGCAGGAAAACAAAAGCACACACAGAGAAGGCGGCGTGGTGGTGGAGCTGAGATCAGAGGGATGCAGCTACAAGCTGAAGAGCGCCAAGGATCGCGGGAGCTGCTGAAAGCCAGGAGAAAGGCTGGGCTCTTCCCTGGTGCAGAGAAAACATGGCCCTGTCAACACCTTGATTTCGGGTTTCTAACCTCCAGAACTCACAGAGGAAGTAGCTTCAAGCCATTCTGTGGTCCTCTGCCAGCCACCAGAGAAGAGAATACATGTCTGTGCAATGCAGAAGGATGAAGGCAGGTAGAGGGCAAGAATGGGCCTAAGATGAATGGTGGCTGAGGCTCTGGACAAACAGCAAAGCAGAGAGGGTGAGGGGAGAGGCAGAGGGAGGAAAGGTCCATGGGGACGGGGGTAGTAGAGACAGTGAGCTGGCAGTGAAGACCCAGAGGATATAGCCAGCCAAAGGAACCCGGGTCCTACGGCCACTCTGTCTCCGACTCTTGAAGGTGCGCTACTCAGTAGATGCATTTTAAGCTGGAATCAGGTCTTTGAGAAAACTCTAAAATGCAGGATCCGTAATGAAAATTGACTCAGCGTTTTGGGAAAATTCCGCCCTGAGAGAGAGGCTGATGACCTCGGTTTCACCTGACTGCCACTTCTTCCCAGGACAGTCAACAAGGAGACAGCCTCTCAGATGTGTGGGCTTCAAAGTTCCCTGGACTTGGAGATAAGCTGACTTCCGTGTGACCAACAGTCAGGAGCTTGTGCAGTAATGCTCATTCGTGTGAGTCCCTGAGATGCACATATAATTAGCCCCTCATGCCACTGCCAGCTCCTCCCCTGAGAACCGGACACACAAGTGTTAATACCTCCTGGCTCTCCAGCCCTTTAATTAGAATGTCGGTCTTACGGCTGCATCAGGGGCGGCAGCCTACAAGTCTCACACAGACAACTGGCAATGATCCCCTTGGAACCTGAGAATAGGGAGCAGCAAAAGCTGGACACTGCTCGTGTTCATGAACAGGTCCAGGTTAGGATGCAGGAAGATCTGAGAGGCAGGGTTTTCTGGAACCTGGTCATGACAGAGCAGGAGGGACACACGTGGTTGCTTGAGACCTCGATGTGAGGCCCATCCTGAGAGGGGGCAGCGGTCAGCGTCCCTGCCATGCTGATGAGGTCCAAGGAGGCCCTTCTCCAGCCCGCAGTGCTTCCCTGTTGCCCCAGGCCTTCCAGCTCAGGTGAACAATTCTCTGAAATCAAGATTCGCAAACTGGCAGGTGTCCCTGGGCAAGGTTTTGAACACTGTGCAGACAAGCCCTGCAATGGATCCCAGTGAGACAGCAAACAGCGACCAGAAGCCAGGGTATCTACAGGAGGGGGCAGTGAAATCAACACGCGGTCTGGCGGGCACCCAGGGGACTTCAGCCCTTACTGTCCCTTTAGGGGAAGCCCACTGACTGAGACTGCCCACCCTGGCCAGGCACCATACTAACCATTTGGGTGAGCTATTTTGTGACAAAAGGTCTTGGTAAGGGACATGGAACTAATAAACTGCCACCAACCGAAAGAGTTCAGGAAAGGTCAAAAGGACACTCGATGTGTCCGACCACAGAATCCTTCTCTGTGGCATCCATCTTGGCTGAGCAATGCATGCACCAACCAGAAAGGGCCCTGAGTCAGAACGACTGGCCAAAGACTACCCCATCACCATAAAACCGAGACCACGGGCCATGTGGCAGACCAGTTCTCCTGGGCTCCCTTACCCTCCTGTTCTCCACCCGGCTGCCCCTTCCCAAAACAGTCTCTTGCTTTGCCAGCTCATGTGCCTCCTTGGACAACTCATTCCTGAGTGTTAGACAAGAGCCCACTCTCAGGCCCTGGGAGGGGTCCCCCTTTTCTGCAACATCTCCCTTTCAGTTCCTGCTAAGAAAGTGTAACCTGAAAGTTCACTTCAGTTCAGTTGCTCAGCCGTGTCTAGCACATGGACTGCAGCACGCCAGACTTCCCTGTCCTCCATCATCTCCCAGAGCCTGCTCAAACTCACGTCCAGTGACTCAGTGATGTTATCCAACCATTCGTCCTCTGTCGTCCCCTTCTCCTTCTACCTTCTATTTTTCCCAGCATCAGGGTCTTTTCCAATGAGTCGTCTCTTCGCATCAGGTGGCCAAAGGATCGGGAAATATCCTCTAATAAAACTAGCAAAGCCACAGAGAGTCAGCCGAGAGAAGACCAACCACACTGTCAGCTCCGGAAGATACCATGAGCACAGAAGTGGCCGACAGCTACAAGCAAGGCCCTGGTCCTCTTAGTCTCAGGAACTAAACAACAAGACGCACCCCATCCCTCTAGGCTGGAACACCATGATCACTGGGTGGTTCTGAGCTAGCTGACCCTGCTGAGGAGGCAGTCCCTACCTAGGGGGTGATCCGGTCACAGCCAACTGTCCCACAACAGAAAGATGCTGGGGGACCCCACGCACTGGGGGAACCTATGAGACGTGCTTCTCCCCAAGTGGCACATGTGCTTATGGCCGCATCTACCCAGAGAGCTCACAGCCCACTTCCAGGCCAGGGGACAGGCCCTTCTGCACTGTCACCTCCCGCAGGGTCCAACCTGGGCTGCACCTGCCAGGCCTGCTATGGGAATTCTGCCTTCCAAGCTTTCAATCCCTGCACTGAATCATGCCAGATAAACATCAATCACCTGTTCTGATGCCTTGAAAAGCAGATTCCGATTGGGACCAAGAGCAGCATCCAGGATGCTCGGCGGGCCTGCTCTCACCCAGCCCCGCGTCCCTCGACTCGGGTACCTCTGGCCTTGGGACGATCTGTAGGCGCCCACACAGAAAGCGCTGGAGGCCAAGGGCTACTGGCCTAATCAACGGATTTCTGCTTACAGAGTCCAAGCAAGGCTGATACAGAGCAGGATAGGGAAAGAAGGCCCTGTCCACCTGCCCTGGAGTGCTAGTTCACCACACACTCTGCACAAGATCACACCCATCAGGCTGTGGAGGGGGCGTGCAGATGCTGGGCCAGCTGCAGGGTGTGCCCTGGGAAAATAGACCACACACCACTCCAGGGTGGACCCACCACCGGCTGCCTGGGGCCCTCGGGGAGACAGGAGAAACCAGGGTCAAGCCTGGGCTCCGTCCTGCACCCCAACGCAGGGGCATGCGAGCATCCCTTCTCCTTCTACCTTCTATTTTTCCCAGCATCAGGGTCTTTTCCAATGAGTCGCTCTTGCATCAGGTGGCCAAAGGATCGGAAATATCCTCTAATAAAACTAGCAAAGCCACAGAGAGTCAGCCGAGAGAAGACCAACCACACTGTCAGCTCCGGAAGATACCATGAGCACAGAAGTGGCCGACAGCTACAAGCAAGGCCCTGGTCCTCTTAGTCTCAGGAACTAAACAACAAGACGCACCCCATCCCTCTAGGCTGGAACACCATGATCACTGGGTGGTTCTGAGCTAGCTGACCCTGCTGAGGAGGCAGTCCCTACCTAGGGGGTGATCCGGTCACAGCCAACTGTCCCACAACAGAAAGATGCTGGGGGACCCCACGCACTGGGGGAACCTATGAGACGTGCTTCTCCCCAAGTGGCACATGTGCTTATGGCGCATCTACCCAGAGAGCTCACAGCCACTTCCAGGCCAGGGGACAGGCCCTTCTGCACTGTCACCTCCCGCAGGGTCCAACCTGGGCTGCACCTGCCAGGCCTGCTATGGGAATTCTGCCTTCCAAGCTTTCAATCCCTGCACTGAATCATGCCAGATAAACATCAATCACCTGTTCTGATGCCTTGAAAAGCAGATTCCGATTGGGACCAAGAGCAGCATCCAGGATGCTCGGCGGGCCTGCTCTCACCCAGCCCCGCGTCCCTCGACTCGGGTACCTCTGGCCTTGGGACGATCTGTAGGCGCCCACACAGAAAGCGCTGGAGGCCAAGGGCTACTGGCCTAATCAACGGATTTCTGCTTACAGAGTCCAAGCAAGGCTGATACAGAGCAGGATAGGGAAAGAAGGCCCTGTCCACCTGCCCTGGAGTGCTAGTTCACCACACACTCTGCACAAGATCACACCCATCAGGCTGTGGAGGGGGCGTGCAGATGCTGGGCCAGCTGCAGGGTGTGCCCTGGGAAAATAGACCACACACCACTCCAGGGTGGACCCACCACCGGCTGCCTGGGGCCCTCGGGGAGACAGGAGAAACCAGGGTCAAGCCTGGGCTCCGTCCTGCACACTCCTCCTCGGAGCAGGGCTTGCAGGCAGACCGCATGCGAGCAGGGCCACCTTCCCTGCTGCGGCCGCTGCCAGCAGGCAGCTGAGCAAACACAGCCTGCCGTGTCCAGCACCTTACACTCCCATCAAAGCCACTTGTAACAGGCCCTACGGGGCCCAATCACAAACGGCAGCTCCGAGCCCGCCTTCCAAATTCTCCCACAGCAGGGCAGAGCCTGAGTGAAGCTGGACACTGTTCTCCAGCTCTTGCTCATTTTTTTCCCTTTGTTTCCTTAGAGAGCAGGGGTGGGCACTACAACCATCTTTACTGAAGAGCAGTCACAGAAGAAGGTGAGTTTCTAAAAATGAGGTTGCGTGGGAAGTCAAGATCGTAAACATCATGAACCAAGACCTCTGGTGGTCACTGAAAAACACTCCCACCTCGATGGAGCCAGGCCCTCTGGAGACAGCTGTGCTGGTCCTGAACGTGGAGAGGAGGGACGCACAGCCCAGCAGACTAACCAAGCCTGACCAGCAGCGTAACCGCCGGCTTTGATGTCACTTGACCCAGAAGCACAGTGGAGCTGGATATACCCCGAAATAACCTTAACCTCCCCAGGAGGCTCTCCCTTTCTTTTTTTTTTTTTTTTTTAAAGATTTATTTATTTATTTATTTTGGGCAGGGGTCGTGTTGGGGAGGGAGGGAGCGGGCGGGCCACTTCTATTGGTCTTCCATTTCTCTATTTTCATCTCTTTGTTCTTTGGGCTCCTGTGGGCCTCCCATCACGGTGGCGTCTGTCGCTCCAGAGCTCTGGCTCGTTGATTGAACACATCGGTCCAGCCGCTCTGTGGCACATGGGATCTTCCCAGGCCAGGGATCGAACCGGCGCCCCTTGCACTGCAAGGCGGTGTCCTTACACACTGGACCACCAGGGGAAGCCCAGGCTCTCCCTTTCTCACTTCTAACTGGAAAACCAAAGTGCCATCCAGAGAAACAAGGCTCTTCACTCAAGCTTAGAGGAAGCAGGCCTGAGATGGACAGAGGACAACAGGAGCTCTGTTTCATGGGTTCATCTATGCTCACTGATCTGTGGCTTTCTGAGGCTTGCAGGTCAAAGGTCACCCGTAGACAGACTGTTCCTATCTGGGCCACCATAGACTGAGTGGCTTGAACAACAGAAACTTCTTTTCCTACAAATCTGAGCCTAGAAGTCCAAGCTCAAGGTCTAGTCAATTCAGTTTCTGCTGAGGACTCCCTCCCTGGCTTGCAGACAGCCGCCTCCTCACCGTGCCCTCATATGGTCCTTTCCCAGTCCATGTGTACCAGGAGAGACAGCACAGAGGGAAGAGATCTCTGGTGCTTCTTAAAAGGATCCTAATTTGGGAGACCCATGACTGCCCTCAACCTTAATTACTTCTTTAGAGACCCTAACTCCAACTACAGCCATAATGAGGTTTAGAGCTTCAACCTATGGATCTACATGTGTGCTCAGTGGTGTCCAACTCTTTTACCTTTGGACTGTAGCCTGCCGGGCTCTTCTGCCCAGGGGATTTTTCAGGCAAGAATACTGGAGTGGGCTGCCATTGCTTCCTCCAGGGGATCTTCCCCACCCAGGGATCAAACCTGCGTGTGCTGTGTCTCCTGCATTGCAGGCAGATTCTTTACCACTGAGTCATCAAAGAAGCCCCGAAACCTATGGATTTGGGGGTACACAATTCAGCCTGTAACATTTCCTCTCTAGTTCCCCCAAATTCATATCTTTCTTGCATGCAAAGCACATAAGCACATTCATTCCATGCCCACAGTCCCCAAACACTTAAATTATTCCAGCATAAACTCGCACATCTAAATCTCATTTAAATCAGATACGGATGCAACTTGAAGCAAAATTCCTTTCCAGCTGCAAACTGCAAAACCACACAAGTTACGTGTTTCCAAAAGTTCATGGTGGATCAGGCAGAAGAGAGTCAGTTGTTCCCATGCCAGAAAGCGGACACTGGAAAGAAGGAAGGGGTGACGGGTCCTATTAAGTCCAAAATCTTGCAAGGTAAACTCCATCAGATCCTACCGTTTGAGAATGATCCTCTCTGGCTTAACATTTTGCCCCTGGGGCCCGCTGGGATAGCCCAACACCTTCGTAACGCTCCGTGGCCCGGCCCTGCCACTGGAGCTCTCTGCACTGGCCACCTGGCCCATTGAAACCAAGGCAGGGGGCCATCCTCTGAAGCCAAAGATGAAGCAGCTTTGCCCCTGGGCCTGTGGTAGGAGTGATGATCCTGAACCACCTGTGGAGTCATTCTTCTCTTTTCTTGAAGGATAATGCGTGTTCCCTCACTCCACACCACTTTCTCAGTTTCCTTTAGTCCCAGTTGACAGTGTTTCTACTGGTATAATCCCATCTTTATTCCTGGCTTCTGCAGAGATGACTGATTCCATCCCTGGTTCACACCCACACCCATCTCCGTATCAAAGGGCTGTGAGTCACCCCCTGGGGTTCTCTTTAGGACGTGATTCATCATTTTTTCAATAGAGCCCTATAACTACAGCCATAATGAGGTTTAGAGCTTCAACCTATGGATCTACATGTGTGCTCAGTGGTGTCCAACTCTTTACCTTTGGACTGTAGCCTGCCGGGCTCTTCTGCCCAGGGGATTTTTCAGGCAAGAATACTGGAGTGGGCTGCCATTGCTTCCTCCAGGGGATCTTCCCCACCCAGGGATCAAACCTGCGTGTGCTGTGTCTCCTGCATTGCAGGCAGATTCTTTACCACTGAGTCATCAAAGAAGCCCCGAAACCTATGGATTTGGGGGTACACAATTCAGCCTGTAACATTTCCTCTCTAGTTCCCCCAAATTCATATCTTTCTTGCATGCAAAGCACATAAGCACATTCATTCCATGCCCACAGTCCCCAAACACTTAAATTATTCCAGCATAAACTCGCACATCTAAATCTCATTTAAATCAGATACGGATGCAACTTGAAGCAAAATTCCTTTCCAGCTGCAAACTGCAAAACCACACAAGTTACGTGTTTCCAAAAGTTCATGGTGGATCAGGCAGAAGAGAGTCAGTTGTTCCCATGCCAGAAAGCGGACACTGGAAAGAAGGAAGGGGTGACGGGTCCTATTAAGTCCAAAATCTTGCAAGGTAAACTCCATCAGATCCTACCGTTTGAGAATGATCCTCTCTGGCTTAACATTTTGCCCCTGGGGCCCGCTGGGATAGCCCAACACCTTCGTAACGCTCCGTGGCCCGGCCCTGCCACTGGAGCTCTCTGCACTGGCCACCTGGCCCATTGAAACCAAGGCAGGGGGCCATCCTCTGAAGCCAAAGATGAAGCAGCTTTGCCCCTGGGCCTGTGGTAGGAGTGATGATCCTGAACCACCTGTGGAGTCATTCTTCTCTTTTCTTGAAGGATAATGCGTGTTCCCTCACTCCACACCACTTTCTCAGTTTCCTTTAGTCCCAGTTGACAGTGTTTCTACTGGTATAATCCCATCTTTATTCCTGGCTTCTGCAGAGATGACTGATTCCATCCCTGGTTCACACCCACACCCATCTCCGTATCAAAGGGCTGTGAGTCACCCCCTGGGGTTCTCTTTAGGACGTGATTCATCATTTTTTTCAATATGGATAAGCTGAGAAGTTTCCAAATCTTCAAGTTCTGGTTACCTTTTGCTTAACAATTCCTTCTTCAATTGCTCTCTTTCCTCTTCAGTCTTAATATAAGCAATTAGGAGGACCCAATCTGTACCTTCAATAGTTTGCTTAGAAATCTCTTCAGCTAAAAAATCCTAATTTCATTGCTTATAAGGTCTACTTTCCTCTTCCAAAACCCTAGAACAGGAGTATAATCCCATGAAGTTCTTTGCCATTTTATTACAGAGGCCACCTTTTGTCCATCATCCAATAGATGCTCCTTGTTTCCTCATTTCTAGCTATGAATTTTGCACAGAACATATTCAGTCTGTCATAGCTCTGCTTTAACACAAAACTGCAATTATGCACAATCATAAATTTCCACTGTTTGGAAAGCAATCCAAGAAACATTTCTTCTAATGCATGGGTGGTTCTGTGATCAGTAACTAGACTTTGAGTAAAAGGTCCATGGTCAGTGCCAAGTTATAAGGTACTCTGGGTCTCAATGAAAAAAGCAGTGAGTTTAAAAACCTGCTGGCTGGATTAGGCACAATGGAGCTTCAGCAATCTGAATATCTCACACGACGGGTCACTGTGAATAGACAAGTTTCCCAGAGGACCAAGACAAGCATTAACTCTGCTTTTGTGGCTTCTGTGTCTCTCTCCTCACTGATGACTGCCAGCTATCACCCTCCACCAACGTTCATGTGACCTCCTTATGGCAGCTCTTTCTCCGATGTAAAGTATGTTACTTCTGCACTCTGGGAGAAACTGAAGTCAATAACTGAATTTTTTAGAACTATAAGAATATGCAGGCTCTGCAAATGAGAGCCTGAGGTTCATTCTTCTTTCTTGAAGGATAATGCGTGTTCCCTCACTCCACACCACTTTCTCAGTTTCCTTTAGTCCCAGTTGACAGTGTTTCTACTGGTATAATCCCATCTTTATTCCTGGCTTCTGCAGAGATGACTGATTCCATCCCTGGTTCACACCCACACCCATCTCCGTATCAAAGGGCTGTGAGTCACCCCCTGGGGTTCTCTTTAGGACGTGATTCATCATTTTTTTCAATATGGATAAGCTGAGAAGTTTCCAAATCTTCAAGTTCTGGTTACCTTTTGCTTAACAATTCCTTCTTCAATTGCTCTCTTTCTCTTCAGTCTTAATATAAGCAATTAGGAGGACCCAATCTGTACCTTCAATAGTTTGCTTAGAAATCTCTTCAGCTAAAAAATCCTAATTTCATTGCTTATAAGGTCTACTTTCCTCTTCCAAAACCCTAGAACAGGAGTATAATCCCATGAAGTTCTTTGCCATTTTATTACAGAGGCCACCTTTTGTCCATCATCCAATAGATGCTCCTTGTTTCCTCATTTCTAGCTATGAATTTTGCACAGAACATATTCAGTCTGTCATAGCTCTGCTTTAACACAAAACTGCAATTATGCACAATCATAAATTTCCACTGTTTGGAAAGCAATCCAAGAAACATTTCTTCTAATGCATGGGTGGTTCTGTGATCAGTAACTAGACTTTGAGTAAAAGGTCCATGGTCAGTGCCAAGTTATAAGGTACTCTGGGTCTCAATGAAAAAAGCAGTGAGTTTAAAAACCTGCTGGCTGGATTAGGCACAATGGAGCTTCAGCAATCTGAATATCTCACACGACGGGTCACTGTGAATAGACAAGTTTCCCAGAGGACCAAGACAAGCATTAACTCTGCTTTTGTGGCTTCTGTGTCTCTCTCCTCACTGATGACTGCCAGCTATCACCCTCCACCAACGTTCATGTGACCTCCTTATGGCAGCTCTTTCTCCGATGTAAAGTATGTTACTTCTGCACTCTGGGAGAAACTGAAGTCAATAACTGAATTTTTTAGAACTATAAGAATATGCAGGCTCTGCAAATGAGAGCCTGAGGTTGTCGTGTGAGCCTGCCACACCATGGACCTGAATGAACCAACCCTTCCCAAATCCCCTAACTTGTGCAGTCCTTGCTCCTTAAATTTGGGCTGAAGCTTTGACTTGCTGCAAGAAGAGAATGCAATGCAAGCAGTACTGGGTGACTTCCAGACCTAAGACCTCCTAACAGGCCTGAGAACGTCTGTTTAGCAGCCCTTAGAAGCTGTCTAGTTACCCTAAAGAAACTACTCTCCCAGAGGGAAGGCCTTCTGGGGAAGGAGAGAACCACAGAATAACCTGGACAAGAGAGCAGACCAATCCCAGCTGAGTCATCACGTGACTGCAATCACTCAGGCACCACTGGCCAGACTAGCCAAAGAACCTCCCAGCTGAGCCCTGTCCACAGAACTATGAGAAATAATACTAAAGTAATATTGCCCAGACTACTAAGTGTTGGGGTGGTTTTAAGAGCAACAGATAAAAGAAGTTTTCTTCGGAACATGTGACAAAGAGAAAGTTAAAAAGGTTTGACAAGACAAAGGTTCAAACCTTCTTACTAATGTGGTAATAGGGCAGATGCTGAAGCTGAAGCTCCAATACTTTGGCCACCTGATGCGAACAGACAACTCACTGGAAAAGACCCTGATGTTAGGGAAAAAAAGAAGACAGTAGGAAAAGGGAATGACAGAGGACAAGATGGTTGGATAGCATCACTGGGTCAATGTACCCAGTGATGAGTTTGAGCAGGCTCTGGGAGATGGTGAACTCTGAAGCCTGGTGTGCTGCAGTCCATGGGGTTGCAAAGAGTTAGACACAGATGAGCGACTGAACTGAACTGAAAAGGCAAAGGCTTTGCTTGCTGAGTGCTTGAATAAAAGAACCAGTAGGGCTAAGGAATAACCGCCGAGTGGGAGCCAGCCATCTCTGACAGTCCTCTTTACCCTTTCTGTCCAGTCCTGAAGCTATGATTTAAGTAAGATAGAATAATGTGTATACAAATAGCTAGCACCCAGCCTGGTTCACAGAAAGCACTCAAAAAAATGCTTTCAAGTTCACTAATGCATTCTTAAAGCAGGGAACATAAACACATCTGTTCCTGGACACCATGGTGAAACAGTTAAGGTTGGGCTCAAACTCTGGTTCACACAGTTACAAACTACATGGCCACAGACACCCTATGTAACTATGTAACTCCTCCAAGCCTCAGTTTCCTCATCTGAAAATGAGAGTAACAGTGCCTGCCTCACAGGACTTCTATGAAGGTGAAATGATTTACATGTAAAGAGTCTAGAAGGTGCCCAGCACATGGCAAAGGCTATGCCCTGCTAACTGGGAAGGTTTCCATTACTGTTGCTTTGTTCTGCAACTTGGATTCAGTCGGTCAATTTTACTAGCTGCTATGCTCTAAGAGTCGCTCTGTTGTGTCCGACTCTTTGCAACCCGTGGACAAGCCACGGAAATTCCCAGGCAAGAATACTGGAGGGGGTAGCCTTTCCTTTTCCGAAATCTTCCCAACCCAGGGATCGAACCCCGGATCTTTACCATCTGAGCCACCAAAGATGTCCAATAGTCACAATACTTACCTTTGAAGATTTCAAAATTGAGAAATCATTAAGGAGGATCATTAAATGACATTTTAAATCTCCTTTCTCCTGGTAATGTGGTAATAGGGCAGATGCTGAAGCTGAAGCTCCAATACTTTGGCCACCTGATGCGAACAGACAACTCACTGGAAAAGACCCTGATGTTAGGGAAAAAAAGAAGACAGTAGGAAAAGGGAATGACAGAGGACAAGATGGTTGGATAGCATCACTGGGTCAATGTACCCAGTGATGAGTTTGAGCAGGCTCTGGGAGATGGTGAACTCTGAAGCCTGGTGTGCTGCAGTCCATGGGGTTGCAAAGAGTTAGACACAGATGAGCGACTGAACTGAACTGAAAAGGCAAAGGCTTTGCTTGCTGAGTGCTTGAATAAAAGAACCAGTAGGGCTAAGGAATAACCGCCGAGTGGGAGCCAGCCATCTCTGACAGTCCTCTTTACCCTTTCTGTCCAGTCCTGAAGCTATGATTTAAGTAAGATAGAATAATGTGTATACAAATAGCTAGCACCCAGCCTGGTTCACAGAAAGCACTCAAAAAAATGCTTTCAAGTTCACTAATGCATTCTTAAAGCAGGGAACATAAACACATCTGTTCCTGGACACCATGGTGAAACAGTTAAGGTTGGGCTCAAACTCTGGTTCACACAGTTACAAACTACATGGCCACAGACACCCTATGTAACTATGTAACTCCTCCAAGCCTCAGTTTCCTCATCTGAAAATGAGAGTAACAGTGCCTGCCTCACAGGACTTCTATGAAGGTGAAATGATTTACATGTAAAGAGTCTAGAAGGTGCCCAGCACATGGCAAAGGCTATGCCCTGCTAACTGGGAAGGTTTCCATTACTGTTGCTTTGTTCTGCAACTTGGATTCAGTCGGTCAATTTTACTAGCTGCTATGCTCTAAGAGTCGCTCTGTTGTGTCCGACTCTTTGCAACCCGTGGACAAGCCACGGAAATTCCCAGGCAAGAATACTGGAGGGGGTAGCCTTTCCCTTTTCCGGGAAATCTTCCCAACCCAGGGATCGAACCCCCGGATCTTTACCATCTGAGCCACCAAAGATGTCCAATAGTCACAATACTTACCTTTGAAGATTTCAAAATTGAGAAATCATTAAGGAGGATCATTAAATGACATTTTAAATCTCCTTTCTCCTGGGTTTTTCCCCAGGCACAGTCAGATTAAAATCTAGGGCCTGGGGACTTCCCTGGTGGTCCAGTGGCTAGGACTCCATGCTCCCAATGCAAGAAGCAGAGGAAATTCTACCTTTGGTCAGGGAACTAGATCTCACACGCCACAACCAAGAGTTCAAATGTTGTAACTAAAAGAGTCTGCATGCCACAACGAAGATGGACAATCCCTGTGCCACGATTAAGACCTGGTGCAGCCAAATAAAAAGCATTTTGAAAATTCCCAAAAAGAAAAAAAAGAAAAAAGAAAAACAACCTAGTGTCTGGTGAAATCCTGGAAAACTCATTGTGAGCATGTGGCCAAAAAAACCTGTCAGGTATGTGTGTCGAATGTGCGGAGACCCCAGGACACTGCGGAGAACATGGGAATGGGGTGTGACGCACAGGAAGGTGCTGGGTCCTTGCGGCCTCAAGGATGTCCTTGAGCCTATGGCTTGGGGCCCCCAACTATAAAAGGTGACAGCACCAGAGCACCTGTCCCCACCCCAACGACAGCAGGAGGGGAAAGGGAGGCATCCGAAAAGCCCAGGCAACCCCTGTGGCACTAGGCAAAGGTGAGAGGTATCTTAATCTACTTTGCACAACAGGTAGCTTTTCCCTTTCTGAAACCCCAAACTCCATTCCTGCTGCCAATCAAGATTTCTGCAAGTACCTCTTACGAGAGCTAAGGAGACGCACGTTTTCTTTAAGACATGAAAGAAGAGGCATTCTTCTGAATGTTTTCAAAAATAGCTCAGTGGCATAGGTTTTCTAAAACTCCCTTTGAAAACAAAACCACAAAAGAACTTGCCATCACTCTGCGCCTCAGCCCAACAGATTGCTGATGGGGGAGGGCCTTACGTAACAGAGGGCAGACCAGCCTGATTCCTGATTTTGATGACCTGCTCTTCTGCTCCTCAGGACCTGCTCTTTGTCTATTCCAATTCCCCTTTCCCTCCTGTCTGTCTCTGTGCTTCACAAAATGGCTCAGAAGTGCTATTTCTGGCCCAGTGACTGTTGCAGCTGCCGCTGGGTTTAGACCAGATTTAGCCCAAGGCTCGGCAGGTGACAGGCCCACTCGGGCCAGCAGGGAGAGCTGGACACAAAATCTGTCCCAGATCTCATAGCCTGGCTGTCACACGGGCAGCCAGACCCACCTGAGGGCTCTGTGAGTGAAGACACATCTCCCTCCATGGCCATCTTTCCACCCCACAAGCAGGGTCTCCACTCATGGGACAAGGGGGTCCTTAAGAAAGCAGGAGAGGAAGAAAACCAATGGTCCTGAAGAGGAGCCAGAAGGAAGACACGGGGCCAGCCCCAGGCCGCCTTCTGTCTCCCGGGGGGAGCTGGGGTGAGTGGCTTCAGGGTTAGCCACCAGGGACTGGGCAGCTGCCCCAAGGTGTCTGTGACAAGCCCAGGGCCACACAGCACACTCAGCCTGCCCTCTCAGGTGGGACCCAGTCCTGGCCGGGGCAGGCCTGTGGTGAGAAAACAGCAGCACCCACAACTGGCTGAACACACCACGGTGCACTGTCCTGGGGTAGTTTGGGGTGTCACTTCCCCGCTACCCTCCATCCTGGTCCAGCGAGCAGAGTGAGCACTCTTAGAGGGAGCGCGGAAGCCCATGGAGTCAGCCCCACTGCCTGGACTACCTAAAGTATTTCCCGTTTCCACCTCCACAGGTGGAATTCACACAGCTAGGGCTGAGCCAAAACTCAAAACCACAGCAGGCTTGCTAGAGGCCAGTGTCTTAGCTACAGACCTTCATAGAGTCCCACGTGTCACTCATCTCTCTGCGGCCAGAGCCGGATTTCTCTCCACCCTCCCGACTCTGGCCAAACCTGTCCGGTCCTGAGCTAGACCTGTGGCTGGGCTTTATTGCTGTCACTGGCTGAAGCTCCCCCCAATCCTCCTGTGCTCCAATCACCCATTCCAAGGCCTGTGTCAGCAACCGTCCACTGGTCTGTCTCCTGGGAGGTCTGGGATTAAGCTTGGGAGGCAGCAACCCTGTGCCTCTAGGGCTCTGTACTTAGCAGATGTTTAATACAAGCACTGCCGGTCAGTCTCCAGTTTGAAATATGGGGAAAGAAAGCTGTCTGAGATGAACAGGGAGCAGTGACTTGCTTGCCTACAGGGTCCCATGAACACCCACAAAGGACTCAGTTCCCCTGGTTTTGCTGCGATGAGCATGGGAATCAGACACTGACTCTCTCTGAGGGTTGGTCAAGGAGGGTTGGTCCAGGAGGGTTGGTCCTCAACTGCTAAACCACCCAGTCCTCAGGCGATATAAACTGAGCCAGAGGAAAGAAAGATCCCCGCCAACACCAAGGTGGTTTGGCAGCATAACTGACTCCAAACCAGGGTCAGGCCATCTCCTGGGGCCCCAGCCTCAAACAGGACAAAGCCCATTGTTCTGATCCCCCACCAAGGTGCCCTTGCCATCTTGGCCGCTCTGCAGTATCCCAGCAACAATAGCTACCATCAGCAAAGCGCTTACTATACGCCAAGCAGGTGCACACATGGACACGCACTGCCCAAGGAGGCCAGAGAGCCCTACAAGAAGGCAATGTCAGACATCCCAGGCTACTGTCTCACCTGCAACCACCTGAGGGTCAACCATGTGCCATGCTCTAGCTCAGGCCCCATGGATGCAAAGAGGTAATAAGAGACAGCACCTGTCCTCAGGAGCCCACAGGGTGTGGAAGAACACAGAAACCCAGGGTGGTGATACAACGTGAGAGACGCCATAATGAGGGCGTTGGCTCAGGCTGGGCCTCAGGGCACCTGTGGATCCTGAACAAAGTCAGCCACGCTCTTCTGTATAAATTACTTAAAGTCCCTAACCCCATCTCCTTATCTGTAATGTGGATGAGCTTTTGAAGATGAGCTATACAATATGCTTATCTCAAGGTGAATAAAAACAAATCAGGACAAACTGCTGAATACAACAAATAATGACCACTCTTTTAGCTACTCACAAAATAATCAGATTATGTGTGTAGACTTAAAATATGACATCTTAATGAAAAGCCCTTTTAGTTAACTGTTACTGAGACAGGTCATACAATAACCTGAAAAAAAAAAGGTGACTTAGGGTTCTGTAACTTAGCAGCACCCTGTTTAATACAAGCACTGCCGGTCAGTCTCCAGTTTGAAATATGGGGAAAGAAAGCTGTCTGAGATGAACAGGGAGCAGTGACTTGCTTGCCTACAGGGTCCCATGAACACCCACAAAGGACTCAGTTCCCTGGTTTTGCTGCGATGAGCATGGGAATCAGACACTGACTCTCTCTGAGGGTTGGTCAAGGAGGGTTGGTCCAGGAGGGTTGGTCCTCAACTGCTAAACCACCCAGTCCTCAGGCGATATAAACTGAGCCAGAGGAAAGAAAGATCCCCGCCAACACCAAGGTGGTTTGGCAGCATAACTGACTCCAAACCAGGGTCAGGCCATCTCCTGGGGCCCCAGCCTCAAACAGGACAAAGCCCATTGTTCTGATCCCCCACCAAGGTGCCCTTGCCATCTTGGCCGCTCTGCAGTATCCCAGCAACAATAGCTACCATCAGCAAAGCGCTTACTATACGCCAAGCAGGTGCACACATGGACACGCACTGCCCAAGGAGGCCAGAGAGCCCTACAAGAAGGCAATGTCAGACATCCCAGGCTACTGTCTCACCTGCAACCACCTGAGGGTCAACCATGTGCCATGCTCTAGCTCAGGCCCCATGGATGCAAAGAGGTAATAAGAGACAGCACCTGTCCTCAGGAGCCCACAGGGTGTGGAAGAACACAGAAACCCAGGGTGGTGATACAACGTGAGAGACGCCATAATGAGGGCGTTGGCTCAGGCTGGGCCTCAGGGCACCTGTGGATCCTGAACAAAGTCAGCCACGCTCTTCTGTATAAATTACTTAAAGTCCCTAACCCCCATCTCCTTATCTGTAATGTGGATGAGCTTTTGAAGATGAGCTATACAATATGCTTATCTCAAGGTGAATAAAAACAAATCAGGACAAACTGCTGAATACAACAAATAATGACCACTCTTTTAGCTACTCACAAAATAATCAGATTATGTGTGTAGACTTAAAATATGACATCTTAATGTCCTTATAACTTTTTCTCATGCATACATTTTCAATTCTTGTAAGTTTAGTCTCTAACCTGCTTTACTGGAAGGTCACTAGAGTGACCATGTAATTTCCTGCCCAAATTAGGACACCCCTGAGAGTACGGGAGAAAGGAATGATTAATAATTCCCCTGGGACAAAAGGGTAAGCCAGATGGACCCTTATGAACAAAATTGTTAATCACGCCATCATTCACAGGCTGATTTGGAAAGCAAGGTCAGCAGCCATCACTAAGGCTTCCTTTCTCCATCCTTCTTAAGAGCTGCCAACAAGTTTGGAAACAGGCCCAGGAAAACTCCAAAATGGAAGAGAGCCAGTCTCCGTGACACACCATCCAAAAGTCAGGAAACTCAATGTACGTGAACATCGCCACTCCACCCCCCTCCAAAGCAACTCCCAAATCCTGAAAGAAAAGAGTCAAGACACTGGTCTTGGCACCATCCCTCACTTGCTGAAGACCCACTGTCTCCCAGCACGCCACTGGTGGTCCGTTCCGCCCCCAGACGAGCCCCTCACCTCAGGTGTCCCAGGCTGTAGAAGCGGGACTCGCCATCGGTGGAGCGGACCACCTGCAGCGTGAACACCGGCTGCAGCTGTCTGAGCTCCAACAGGACGATGGCCAGGTAGTGGATGAAGAGGAGGGCGTCCACCAGAGAGACGGCATATTGCACGATGCCCTGGTAATTTCGGTCCCGGGAGTCCAAAATGCGGACCCCGTAAAAAAGCCAATAGGAGACCACGAAGAGAAAGATGAGGACCAACAGGAGGGCACGGAACACGAAGATCCGCGGCAGGCTGGCTCTCTGCTTGCGGAAAAACAGCGCCCAGGTCCCGATGAGCAGAATGAGGAGCTTGAATGCCACAGAGATGAAGAGTCCCTCGCAGATGGTGCCGCAGGGCTCCAGCTCGTCCCGCCACAGGATGGGGGGCAGCAGGATGAAGGCGATGGGGGTGAGGAAGACCAGGAGTCCGAGCGCCGCAGCCACCGTGAGGCCCAGGTAGCGCCTGCAGTCCAGCCCCACGCTGTCCTCCATGTCTTTGCTGATGCGGGCAATGTCCTCCTGTGAGATGCTGTGCTCCGACGTGCCGGTGATGGCCGTGGTGGTCTCGCCCCAGTTGTCATCCTGATGGAGAGAGAACAGTGAGGACAGGGGGCCACACAGCAGGTCACCTGTTAAAGCCGCAAGGCCCACGGAGGCAGGGAGACGGGAGGGCCCACCTTCTTCAACCGCAATCCACACGTGTGGGCTTCCTGGGAAATGAAGGCTTAACTCTTTAAATATAGGAATTTTTTTTTTTACTATGACAATTTTCCTTGAGGTTTTGCAAACTATACCATATATTTATCTTTTCAAATACAGAAAACATAATTCGGCCTGTTTGTTGGGTGACTGGTTATTACAAGCAACTATTGTCCCCTGTGTTAGAATCCCTGAGTGGTTTGGAGATAGACAATCATATGCAGCTCATCTTTAGCCCAAGGAGAAAACCCTCTGCATTTCCTTCTTCACTCACGGCTGGGCTATTAAGGCTTACAAAGTCCAGCTCCTGGAAGTGGGAAGTTAATAGTAGTCTATGCCTTCCAGGAACTCTGAGGGGTGACCATCTTGTACAGAAGGGAATTCGCATTGCTACATACACATCAAAACCCACCTGTAGTTGGTACACATATTTTTTTTTTTATTCTTTATTTTAAAGGTTTTACAGAGTTTTGTTGTTCACAGACATGTATGTTCCCAGATCAGTCATATGCATATCCATGGTCCCCACCTGCCCAGATCCCCCCATCCCACCCCTCCAGACCTTCGCCCCAAGCCATTGTAAGCACTCCTATTCCCTTAGCACTATGACACTAGCTATCTTTTCCACACATAACAGTATAGGTTTCCATGTTACTTCCTCCATGCTTCCCCCTCCCTATTTCTTTGCCATGCTGTCCCTATGTCTATGCTCTGTCTGTTTTTCCATGAGTTCCCTGCGTGTGATATCAAGACCGTCCTACTAGATTCCATATATGGTACACATATTTTTTAAACCTCCGCGATGTTTTCAAGATCCACTTAGTAAATACCAAGCATTCTCTGATCCCTGGTGGTTCAGTGGTAAAGAATCTGCCTGCAATGCAAGAGACCAAGGTTCGATTCCTAGGTTGGGAAGATCCCTTGGAGATAGAAATGTCAACCCACTACAGTATTCTTGCCTGGAAAATCCCATCGACAGAGGAGCCTGGTGGGCTACAGTCCATGGGGTTGCAAAGAGTTTGACACAACTGAGTGATTAACACTAAGCATTCTCTGATATTTCTCTTGAACAAGCAAAGCAGATTCAAGTCCTGATGGCCAAGACAGCTCAAAAATTTCTACTGAAACACAAGTTCTTATGGCAAATTAAACATCAAGGGCATAAAAATACTGAGACTGGGACTTTCCTGGTGGTCCAGGGGCTAAGATTCTGTGCTCCCAATGCAGGGGGCCCAGATTCAAGTCCTGGTCAGGGAGCTAGATCTCACACACTGCAACTAAGAGTTCACAAGACACAACTAAAGATCATGCAGGCCACAACAAAGATCGGAGATTCACGTGCTGCAATTAGGACCCCATGCAATCAAATAAATGAGTCAAAATTAAAAAAAAAAAAAAAAACTGAGATTACTAGAACGTGTGTCTTATACTGTCTTGCTTTCACTTTCTTGCTTTCGTTCTCTTTTTAGTGTGATTCATGAAATGTATAGGCTACAGCAAGAAGCAGTGGTGGTGGCACTGAAGACAGGGACCTACGAACAAACAGTTCTTTGACACAGAAAGTTACAAGTATCATGTACTATGAGAGACGCTCCTATTTAAGACAGCAGCCAGAGCACTACTCTCTCATTGCTGGTGGAAGTATAAATGGTATAATCACTCTTGAAAACTGGTCTGGCAGTTGCATATAAATGTGAATTTACACTTAACTGGATAGTCCCAGCAACTTCACTTTCAGGTTTTCACCCCCAATAAATGAAAACATATGTCCACAAAAAGATTTGTACAAGAAGGTTCTTACTAGCTTTATTTTCCTAATAGCCCCAAATGATGCAAGTCAAATGTCTATCCTTCAGAAGAATGGATAACAAATTGTGGTTAATGCACACGTTAGAGCACTATTCAGCAAAAATAAAAGAGTGAATTGCTGAAACACAGCAAAACATGGACAAACCTCAAAGTTATTATGCCGAGTTAAAAATAAGTCCAAACCAGGGCTTCCCTGGTGGTCCAGAGGGTAGAGAGTTTGCCTTGCAATGCAAGGGGCACCGGTTCCATCCCTGGCCCAGGAAGATCCCACGTGCCGCGAGCCACTGGATCGATGTGTCCAACTACGAGTCAGTGCTCTGGGGTGCATGCGCCCAGAAGAGGTGCTCTGCAGTGAGAGAGGCCACTGCAATGGGAGGCCCACACAGGCCAAAGAGTAAAGATGAATGACAATAAATAAATAAATAAACAATAAAAGAGGCCAAAATTTAAAAAATAGTCCACAACAAAATATGATTCCACTTACATTAAATTCTAAAACAGTCACAGTGATAGAAATCAAAGCAAGGCTTGCTTTCGAGGTGGCTGACTAGGAAAACATAAGAGAACTTTCTAGAGTGATAGAAATATACACTGTTAATAGGAGTATGGGTTATATGAGCTTATTCAGCTGTTACAACTTTTTGAATTAATTATACACTTAAGATCTGTTCATATCTCTGGGTAGACTTACTTCAATTCTGAAAAAAAGAAAAAGGTCACAAGCATGGGAAGAAATGGCCACACATGCAAAGCTGCTTTAACTTAAGGCAAGTCTGTTGCTGCTTAGTGTGAGCCCAGGGACTGTAGCCCACCAGGCTCCTCTGTCCATGAGATGTCCCAGGCAAGAACACTGGAGTGGGTCACCATTTCCTCTTCCAAGGGATCTTCCTGACCCAGGGATCAAACCTGCATCTCCTGCACTGCAGGCGGATTCTTTAGCCACTGGGAAGCCAACGCTCCTATTTAAGACAGCAGCCAGAGCACTACTCTCTCATTGCTGGTGGAAGTATAAATGGTATAATCACTCTTGAAAACTGGTCTGGCAGTTGCATATAAATGTGAATTTACACTTAACTGGATAGTCCCAGCAACTTCACTTTCAGGTTTTCACCCCCAATAAATGAAAACATATGTCCACAAAAAGATTTGTACAAGAAGGTTCTTACTAGCTTTATTTTCCTAATAGCCCCAAATGATGCAAGTCAAATGTCTATCCTTCAGAAGAATGGATAACAAATTGTGGTTAATGCACACGTTAGAGCACTATTCAGCAAAAATAAAAGAGTGAATTGCTGAAACACAGCAAAACATGGACAAACCTCAAAGTTATTATGCCGAGTTAAAAATAAGTCCAAACCAGGGCTTCCCTGGTGGTCCAGAGGGTAGAGAGTTTGCCTTGCAATGCAAGGGGCACCGGTTCCATCCCTGGCCCAGGAAGATCCCACGTGCCGCGGAGCCACTGGATCGATGTGTCCAACTACGAGTCAGTGCTCTGGGGTGCATGCGCCCAGAAGAGGTGCTCTGCAGTGAGAGAGGCCACTGCAATGGGAGGCCCACACAGGCCAAAGAGTAAAGATGAATGACAATAAATAAATAAATAAACAATAAAAGAGGCCAAAATTTAAAAAATAGTCCACAACAAAATATGATTCCACTTACATTAAATTCTAAAACAGTCACAGTGATAGAAATCAAAGCAAGGCTTGCTTTCGAGGTGGCTGACTAGGAAAACATAAGAGAACTTTCTAGAGTGATAGAAATATACACTGTTAATAGGAGTATGGGTTATATGAGCTTATTCAGCTGTTACAACTTTTTGAATTAATTATACACTTAAGATCTGTTCATATCTCTGGGTAGACTTACTTCAATTCTGAAAAAAAGAAAAAGGTCACAAGCATGGGAAGAAATGGCCACACATGCAAAGCTGCTTTAACTTAAGGCAAGTCTGTTGCTGCTTAGTGTGAGCCCAGGGACTGTAGCCCACCAGGCTCCTCTGTCCATGAGATGTCCCAGGCAAGAACACTGGAGTGGGTCACCATTTCCTCTTCCAAGGGATCTTCCTGACCCAGGGATCAAACCTGCATCTCCTGCACTGCAGGCGGATTCTTTACCACTGAGCCACCTGGGAAGCCAACAGATTAGTAAAACAAGTCACTTTGTAACACTCTTAGTGAAGGCAAATATTGGATTCCATGTTTTTTATTCGGCCTAATATTCAGTTGATGATCAGTGTTGAAATAATGATCACTAGTATATTTGGTTGACATAGCTTATTTAGCTACTCATCCTTTTTCCTACCGAAGAGTTCCTAACTAAATCCCCTGTTTATTTTAATATTGTGTGAGCATTTGTGCCCCCAAAATGAAGATGTCCAAGGCCTTCCCAAGCTTGAGGTTCTCAAAAGGGAAAGGATCTTAGATCCTCTAACTCAGTCCCCTAGATGTTCAGTGAAGAAACAGGCCTACACAGGTTGCACCTGCTGAAAGTCACATTGGTGCTGAGAAGTACAGCTTCCAAACGCCCACTTCAATGCTTTTCCCTGGGGTAAACACCAACAGCGTCCTAATGTAGCTTCAGAATGAGCTACAAGAGGTAGACATGACAGACGAAACTCCTCGACAGTGGGCCACCAGCATCTCTGAATTCATCTAGGGAGAAACTGACCCTTGCAGCACCTAAGGGTGGTCCAACCTTAGGACTGGCCCCTTCCATCCAAACATCCAGTCATTCCTCTGGTCCGCCAGTTCTCCATCCCTATGATCGTCCCAGAGCCAAGGCAGGAAGTGCAATAGTCAGGACTAAAGCCATTTACTTATCACTGAACAAACCCCACGTTCAACCACAACTGCAGCTTGGCTTCTAAGAGCATCTTGTGTGCTCTGAAGAATCCCAATTTCAGTCAATATATATGCTTACCAAAGCATACCTGTCTGTCCCTCTAAGCATGTACAGATACATAAGCCTCTGTATCTTTACGGCTGTGTGGGCACCTTCAGTTTATTTGGGGCCAAGGCTGGACATGCATACACTTCAAGAGAGTGTGCAAATATGTTCCTGAGTATATCTCAGCTGTTCATTCAAATCAAGCTGATTGTGAGACAGTTGGAAGCCAGAGAGAACACACACAATGTTGTTGTTTTTTTCTAAATTAATAAATAGACAATACTTTAAAATGGGGTGATTTTGGGACTTCCCTGACAGTCCAGTGGGTAAGACCTTGCCTTCCAATGCAGAAGTGTAGCTTTGACCCCTGTTTGGGGAGCTAGGATCCCACGGGCCTTGTGGCCCAAAATCCAACACATAAAACAGAAACAATGGTGCGAGAGATTCAATAAGGACTTTAAAAATGGTCCCCATCAAAAGAAAAAAACCTTTTTTAAAAAACTGGGTGATTTCACATAAAAGCCTAAATTCCAGCTTTTCTTAAAATTGCCAAGACTCAGGGGCACTGCATGCCTGCATTCCTTCACGGGGACAAGCATTCAGAGCTGAGAAGCAGCTACTCCCTTGACAGAAGAAATGCACTCCCTAGGTGCCAGACTCCATCACTCTACACCACAGCCCTGACACCGACATGCCACATAGAATATTTATCCCCAAGATGGCCTGATATATTTCTGCCTCTTCTGTGTGACCCAGGGCCTATTTCCTGTGTTTCCCTATCAGGCATCTAAGTATGCAGTCTCTGGTTTAGTGAGGCTTGGTCTGGGCTGTCCTAACCTCCCTGCTCGTTTTCCCAGCATGACTTAGGGACTTCAGAGAGTGAGTTTCCTTCTCTTCCATACTGTTCTGTTTTGGAATGAGTCTCCAGAGCCCGCTGCCTGCAACTTTCCCTTCTCTGTCCTGTCATCAGCCTTGCTGGCGTCTTTTCAACACTACTCCAAGCAGGCCAACCAATCATACTTCAGAATAATCCTCTTGCTGGCCAATAGCAGGACAGGCTGTCCTCAGACCAACAAGAAACCACGGGACATAGATACACGAATTAACATGCTAGAAAAATAAAGATAAAAACCCAAGAGAACCTATGGCAACACAACTTAGGAAAACATTTACAGAAAGGGGGCTAGATCAAGCGGCTGTGTACTTACAGACGGCCTTTGATCCTTACCTGAGCTTCCTCTGTCCGAGCAGAATCATTAGCCAACAGGGGCTCTCCCGTGGGAGCCTGAATGGTGACTGATTTTTCTGACCCTCTGCCATCTTTATTCCGGGATAACTTGTGCCTCTCTCTATTTCTTTCCCTAAAAAAACATGAAAGATAATCAGCTGGCACGTTTAGGTCACATTAATGAACCCTTTATCAAAACATGTTATAATTTAAGAAATTCACTTTGAATTTAAGAAAATTCTGCAGATACACACACACACACACACACAGTGCCAATCCTCACCCACCGCCAGCCCCACTGCAGGGAGTAAGCTGATCTTTATTGCCTACTTATTATTTTCTTTCTGGCACTCTAAGACCCAAAACAAAGCCTGTCACACCTTCTCTATCAACAGTGGATCGTATTTTTCAAAGCCAACCATTGTGAATTTTAGACTCTCAGTACATAGGCACATTTCATTGTAAAGATTACTGACTTGATTTGATTATAATTTGCCTAAACTTATTTTCTAGGACTTTTTTTTTTTTTTTTTACTGGGACCACACAGCAAAATATTTAAGCTTTGATCTGTCCAACAAAATCTGGGACACACTGTCACCCTACACCTTTGGACAAGAGAAGAAAGGAGATTCTAAACCAATAGAATCAGTTATTTCTCCTCCCTACACATTCAAAACTAAAAGTCCTCCTCCTCGTTCTAGCTGAACTGAAGACACCCACAGAGACAAAAGCTGGGACAAATGACACTGAGAGGTACACCCATAAGCGTGTGTGTGTGGTGTGCGTGTGCGTATGTGTGTTTTCCTGAAGAGAGCCGGCTGCTGCCGTTTGATCCCAGATGACTTTCTGGGTGGTCTTCGAGGGTGACTAGGAGAGCACTCGGCAGTGGGTCTTAACATGCTCAGAAAAATAGCAGGACAGCCAAAAGAAACCACGGGACATAGATACACGAATTAACATGCTAGAAAAATAAAGATAAAAACCCAAGAGAACCTATGGCAACACAACTTAGGAAAACATTTACAGAAAGGGGGCTAGATCAAGCGGCTGTGTACTTACAGACGGCCTTTGATCCTTACCTGAGCTTCCTCTGTCCGAGCAGAATCATTAGCCAACAGGGGCTCTCCCGTGGGAGCCTGAATGGTGACTGATTTTTCTGACCCTCTGCCATCTTTATTCCGGGATAACTTGTCCCTCTCTCTATTTCTTTCCCTAAAAAAACATGAAAGATAATCAGCTGGCACGTTTAGGTCACATTAATGAACCCTTTATCAAAACATGTTATAATTTAAGAAATTCACTTTGAATTTAAGAAAATTCTGCAGATACACACACACACACACACACAGTGCCAATCCTCACCCACCGCCAGCCCCACTGCAGGGAGTAAGCTGATCTTTATTGCCTACTTATTATTTTCTTTCTGGCACTCTAAGACCCAAAACAAAGCCTGTCACACCTTCTCTATCAACAGTGGATCGTATTTTTCAAAGCCAACCATTGTGAATTTTAGACTCTCAGTACATAGGCACATTTCATTGTAAAGATTACTGACTTGATTTGATTATAATTTGCCTAAACTTATTTTCTAGGACTTTTTTTTTTTTTTTTTACTGGGACCACACAGCAAAATATTTAAGCTTTGATCTGTCCAACAAAATCTGGGACACACTGTCACCCTACACCTTTGGACAAGAGAAGAAAGGAGATTCTAAACCAATAGAATCAGTTATTTCTCCTCCCTACACATTCAAAACTAAAAGTCCTCCTCCTACGTTCTAGCTGAACTGAAGACACCCACAGAGACAAAAGCTGGGACAAATGACACTGAGAGGTACACCCATAAGCGTGTGTGTGTGGTGTGCGTGTGCGTATGTGTGTTTTCCCTGAAGAGAGCCGGCTGCTGCCGCGTTTGATCCCAGATGACTTTCTGGGTGGTCTTCGAGGGTGACTAGGAGAGCACTCGGCAGTGGGTCAATACTGATAGTATGAAGGGAGTTAACCACTGTGCAAAGCCCAGGGTGTTATGACCTGGGCACTAAGCATCTATGAAGACTGGTACCCCTACCCCCGACTGTAAACAGTCCACCCAGGAGCCCCACGGAAGGAGCCCCTCCACGGCCATGCATACGTCCCTCAACGTCTGTCCCACAGGCCACCCTGACCTCAGTCCCCCTTCCTTCAGCCATGTGTCCTTCTCCCCAGGGTTTCCAGGTGGAAGCGACACACCGCACACACGCTGCAGGGACAGCCTGATTTCGGTTCTGCTCCCACTGGATGCCATTCAACCTGCCAGCTAAGGCAGGCGGCTTACCAGGGGCTCTAAGAGGATGAAGCCAGCAGCCACTGCCATCCTGGACCTTCAGCACCCCCTGAAAGGAGTTCAGGGCAGAGGTCAGGAATGAGGCCCTCTGTGCTCTGGGAAGACCGGCAGAATGGGCCTTCAGACCGACAGTTTACGAATCCAATTTCTCACAGCTTTTCCTACCTGGAAAAGCACTAACGTCATTAACAGAGACACCTGCGCCTTGTGACTAGCAGCAACCTTCTACCAAGATGTGGGTTCGACTGTGTGTACCCGCTTCGTCAAGTTTTATAGATGCTCCCCTCCCCTCCCACCTTCTTCGGAGCAGGTCCTCAGAGCTCTCTGAGAGGCTGTCTCCTGGGCATTAGTCCTCAGGAAGTCCCAAATAAAAGAGAACTCGCAGCTCCCATGCTGTGTGTTTTATTTTAGCCAGCCAACCTCTGAAAGCCTCAGTTTTGCCATCTATGAAATGGGGATAATAATCAGATATAGGGATGTGCAATAATATGTAGTAGCAGTATATTACAAAGAGCTATTAAGTACTGCTGTTACTATCTGCACATGGCAAGGAACGATGACTTGACTTGGTTAAGCAGAGTACCTGTTCCTTAAAGAAAGAGGGAAAAGAAGCTTTTAACACACAATCAACCGCCCTGCACAGTATCTTTCCTGTTAATCTCCTACTTACCTAACAAAATCACATGCAGACTTCCTGTGGTCAGACTTCTACCTTGTCAATACCTCCCTAGGATAAGCCCTGGTTATTCTGTCCTTCACAAAGGAGGCAGGCATTAGCGATCCCAGAGAAACTCTCCCAGGGTGATGGCGTCTCTGATCCTCATGGCATAATCTGTCGTTAACCTCTATTTCTAAGTAGGAGTCCAGAAACAGAGGTGTTGTGCTCAACACTGGTGTTTTATTTTCACTGAGCAACTAGAGAAACAGCTAAGAGATTTTGTTTATCCAGAGATGTGTCATTGCCAATCACTCTGCTTCCCACCCCCACTTATGGAGCACTTTATGTGCTCAGTTGTACTGGACTCTTTGCAAACCCCAGGTCTGCTTCTGTCTTACGTCTTTGTTGTCCATGCAAGAACACTGCAGTGGTGTCCTCCTGACCCTGGGATCCAACCCCCATCTCTTGCCTTGGCAGGTGGACTCTTTACCACTGTGCCGCCTGGGAAACCCACAGAGCACGTGACCATATTTGGTTACACGTGACCATCCTTTATTATATGAATCTTGTTCAGTCCTAACAATGTGGTATGATTGCCCCCATTTTATAAATGAGGAAACTGAGGCTCACAGAGTTTGGCTCCTCATAGTCATAGGAAGTGGAAGAGCAGGAATGGGAACCTCTGGTCTCAATTCAGACCTGCCAGGCTGCCCTGATTTGAAGAGCACCTGGAAGATGCTGTGGCGTAAGTATTCCTAACGCTCACACCCTGAGCTTGAACGGCCCGAGCTACAGAGCCTGCCTTTGAAGCTCCCGCTAGAGGCCATGACTGGATCCTGACCTTGGAGGACACAAAGCAGTGTGCCCAAAACTCTGGGCTGCCAAAGTCAACCACTTCAAAAGGACTCGCTGTGAGAAACAACGAGCGATTTCCCATGCGTCTGGTCAGCCTTAGAATGAGCTGTTTAGACTAGGTCTGGAATCTCCGCTCCCCAGGGCCCGCCTCAGCTGGGCCAGACGGAGGCGCCTCCCCTTCTCAGTCCGTCCCCACTTTCCCCAACTGCTCTCACATCTACCACCGGCCTGCCATCCGCCCAGTCACGTGCCCCCCTAACCCATCGATCTATGCACTGGCCCCACAGGTCGAATCCTGTGACAGCACAAATTCCACCAGCCATCAGAATTCTTTCACGGCGTGCCAATTCCTGCAGCCCGAACACGACCAGGGCCAGAAGCGGCAGGGAACCACCCGTGGCTGGAAACAGCCTCTCGGGGGCCAGCCATCCCTTGACCCGTCCCCGACGGGCCTAGCCTGCCTCCCAACGGTCCCCAAAGGAGACATGATCTCTACACTTCTCCTGATCCTATCAGAGCTAAATCAGAGAGGAACTATTACCTGATAACCCCAGGAAGGTTTCTCACCCTCCAAGCCCAGAAACCCTAAACCTGTGCCTCTCAGACTTGGCTGTGCAGACAAGCTACCTGGGGTGCAGATGAAGTACAGACCATGCAAGAACACTGCAGTGGTGTCCTCCTGACCCTGGGATCCAACCCCCATCTCTTGCCTTGGCAGGTGGACTCTTTACCACTGTGCCGCCTGGGAAACCCACAGAGCACGTGACCATATTTGGTTACACGTGACCATCCTTTATTATATGAATCTTGTTCAGTCCTAACAATGTGGTATGATTGCCCCCATTTTATAAATGAGGAAACTGAGGCTCACAGAGTTTGGCTCCTCATAGTCATAGGAAGTGGAAGAGCAGGAATGGGAACCTCTGGTCTCAATTCAGACCTGCCAGGCTGCCCTGATTTGAAGAGCACCTGGAAGATGCTGTGGCGTAAGTATTCCTAACGCTCACACCCTGAGCTTGAACGGCCCGAGCTACAGAGCCTGCCTTTGAAGCTCCCGCTAGAGGCCATGACTGGATCCTGACCTTGGAGGACACAAAGCAGTGTGCCCAAAACTCTGGGCTGCCAAAGTCAACCACTTCAAAAGGACTCGCTGTGAGAAACAACGAGCGATTTCCCATGCGTCTGGTCAGCCTTAGAATGAGCTGTTTAGACTAGGTCTGGAATCTCCGCTCCCCAGGGCCCGCCTCAGCTGGGCCAGACGGAGGCGCCTCCCCTTCTCAGTCCGTCCCCACTTTCCCCAACTGCTCTCACATCTACCACCGGCCTGCCATCCGCCCAGTCACGTGCCCCCCTAACCCATCGATCTATGCACTGGCCCCACAGGTCGAATCCTGTGACAGCACAAATTCCACCAGCCATCAGAATTCTTTCACGGCGTGCCAATTCCTGCAGCCCGAACACGACCAGGGCCAGAAGCGGCAGGGAACCACCCGTGGCTGGAAACAGCCTCTCGGGGGCCAGCCATCCCTTGACCCGTCCCCGACGGGCCTAGCCTGCCTCCCAACGGTCCCCAAAGGAGACATGATCTCTACACTTCTCCTGATCCTATCAGAGCTAAATCAGAGAGGAACTATTACCTGATAACCCCAGGAAGGTTTCTCACCCTCCAAGCCCAGAAACCCTAAACCTGTGCCTCTCAGACTTGGCTGTGCAGACAAGCTACCTGGGGTGCAGATGAAGTACAGATTCGCTGGCTGGCCCCACCTCCAGAGAGACAGTCTAGAGCAGAGAGACAGCAGGAATCTGCTCTTGCCATCAGCACCCCAGGTGACCAGGATGCAGGAGGCCCAGGAAACTTTGCTCAAGGCTCTCCCACCCAAATGCTGCTGGGGCAGGAGGTGGCTGGAGCAACTTCGAGATCACCTTGCTGGTGAAATGCCCCGTGTAACAGCAAGGGCTCAATAACGGGATCTGTGAGTGCAACGCTCAGCTACACAATGTTGCAGCGTACAGTGTGGCTTCCAGACTAAAACAGCCGTCAGTGGGTGAGGCTGGGAGAAGGACTCAAGGCACTCTGCACTGGGTCCAGAGCAGGGTGCCTCCCACACACTGTCATGTGAGGGGCCAATGGAAAGCTCACCCTGTCAACTCAACGTGCGCTGGCCACTGTATGGGTCCTTGTTCAGAGAGCAAGGCTTGCTGGACAGCTTTTATTAAAATCACTGATCCTGAATTACTGCTCTGGGAAGGTGTCTGAGCCTAGACTATGTAGAGAGGTCCAACAAAAATGCTGTCATACAGCATTTTCCAGAATGCTGAGCTATGAGCCCAGTATGGCTGCTTCACTGCACCAGTACCCAAACGTTCATCCCCAGACTGCCAACTGCTGTGATAATCAAGGGCGTGCCAGGTCCTACGGGAGAGGGCCTCCTTGTGCCGAAGACCACCAGTTCACAGTGTCTAAGGGGAACAGGAGACAGGGAAGAGGCTACCAAACCACAGAGAGCACTGGCTGCTTTTCCAGCCCCCCCTGAGTTGTCCAGATCACCTACACATCTTTGTGGGCAGGTGTGTCAGCCACAGGAATCCCGTATCTTTATCTCTGAGCCTGTCTCCATGGATCATCTGCCCGAACGAGTAAAGATAAGGCAGGGATGGTGGGGAGGTGGGTGGCAAGAAATAACACGCTGGAGGCCGGGCATGTGTCTGCACCTGCAGGTGGGTGAGTGTGCAAACGCCTGTGTCTGGGTGATTCTTGAGCGAGCCTTGGGGGAGAGCTTGCTGCAGAGCCTCTCTCGCTCCAGCCAGAGTGCCCCATCGAGCCCCAGACCATTCCCACTCACAGGCGGCATTTCCTGGGAAGATGACCGCTCTAGATCTGTTGTTTGTCTATTTCTATTTGGGGAAAGCCGGCCCCACCGGTTACTCCTCCCTTTCCTCCCCTACCACCACCCACTACCTGCCCTTTCTCTCCACCAGCTATGGGGCCTGGCTGGCTGCTTCCTCTCCGCACTGCCTCGGGTGGGCCAGCAGGGCCCAGACTGACCCTGAATAGCCTCGCAACAAAAGGACCACTCCCTCTACCCCTCGGGCAGCCTCTTTTGGACAAAGGCCTGGGCTCTCCCTCCAGGCCTTTTCTCCCTACCAGTTACTCCTGCTGCTCTCCACCCTGCCTGGCTCAGAGAGGAAAGCATGGCTTCCAAAGGAGCAACAAATTGGGCCTGACACCTGAGGTGACCAACCAACCTTGTAACTTCCAGCAAAGAATGCTCTCTCTCTGCATTTCAGAGTTATCACCTGTTGAACAGGGGTCCCACCTCCCACTGTTGGAGGGCTGCTGTAAGGATGGGGACAATGACCCAGGGTCTTAACAGGCACTCTCAAACTGGTCGCGAATAGCACCGGCAGCTGCTGGACTCAGCTCGAGGCAGGGGTGCTCTAAGCCCAACAGTCAGGTGAGGTCGGCTGGAGTCCGCGTCATTTTCCCGAGCAAGTTAACTGGATACCCTCTGGAGACGGCCACGTATCACAAAGCCAGACCACTGACTTCTCTGTTGGAAGAGTCATCTATCATCTGCTTGGAACCCTGCCAGACCTCCGAAGATGATCCCGGTGTCATTGGCATATCAAACTCGCTGCCTTTCATTATTCCTCTCTGCAAAGTTCTATTAAGATTCACAGGGAGCATGCTCCCTCTCCTTTTCCACTCTGCTCAACAAATCCCTGAGCAGGGCAGCCTTCACAGGGACACTCCCCGCTGATTCAGTACCTCCCTCTGCCTGGTCCAAAGCACACCTGTGGAGGGCTACTGTGACTGCCCAATACCCTTCACACCCAAAGTGTGCAAACGCCTGTGTCTGGGTGATTCTTGAGCGAGCCTTGGGGAGGGCTTGCTGCAGAGCCTCTCGCTCCAGCCAGAGTGCCCCATCGAGCCCCAGACCATTCCCACTCACAGGCGGCATTTCCTGGGAAGATGACCGCTCTAGATCTGTTGTTTGTCTATTTCTATTTGGGGAAAGCCGGCCCCACCGGTTACTCCTCCCTTTCCTCCCCTACCACCACCCACTACCTGCCCTTTCTCTCCACCAGCTATGGGGCCTGGCTGGCTGCTTCCTCTCCGCACTGCCTCGGGTGGGCCAGCAGGGCCCAGACTGACCCTGAATAGCCTCGCAACAAAAGGACCACTCCCTCTACCCCTCGGGCAGCCTCTTTTGGACAAAGGCCTGGGCTCTCCCTCCAGGCCTTTTCTCCCTACCAGTTACTCCTGCTGCTCTCCACCCTGCCTGGCTCAGAGAGGAAAGCATGGCTTCCAAAGGAGCAACAAATTGGGCCTGACACCTGAGGTGACCAACCAACCTTGTAACTTCCAGCAAAGAATGCTCTCTCTCTGCATTTCAGAGTTATCACCTGTTGAACAGGGGTCCCACCTCCCACTGTTGGAGGGCTGCTGTAAGGATGGGGACAATGACCCAGGGTCTTAACAGGCACTCTCAAACTGGTCGCGAATAGCACCGGCAGCTGCTGGACTCAGCTCGAGGCAGGGGTGCTCTAAGCCCAACAGTCAGGTGAGGTCGGCTGGAGTCCGCGTCATTTTCCCGAGCAAGTTAACTGGATACCCTCTGGAGACGGCCACGTATCACAAAGCCAGACCACTGACTTCTCTGTTGGAAGAGTCATCTATCATCTGCTTGGAACCCTGCCAGACCTCCGAAGATGATCCCGGTGTCATTGGCATATCAAACTCGCTGCCTTTCATTATTCCTCTCTGCAAAGTTCTATTAAGATTCACAGGGAGCATGCTCCCTCTCCTTTTCCACTCTGCTCAA
Source organism: Tragulus kanchil (assembly GCA_022376925.1). Taxonomy (NCBI): domain Eukaryota; kingdom Metazoa; phylum Chordata; class Mammalia; order Artiodactyla; family Tragulidae; genus Tragulus; species Tragulus kanchil. Next base: position 131,660,142 of record JAIOJX010000024.1, read on the forward strand.
CAAATCCCTGAGCAGGGCAGCCTTCACAGGGACACTCCCCGCTGATTCAGTACCTCCCTCTGCCTGGTCCAAAGCACACCTGTGGAGGGCTACTGTGACTGCCCAATACCCTTCACACCCAAAGAACCCCCAACATCTACTATCTAAGGATGACAACCTCCACTGGGTCACAATGCCCTACAGGGCCGTCTGTCAGGGGATCCATCTCAGCGGCTGTTGTTTTTCTAAAGACACCAGGGAGTGCACTATACACCTCAAATGGTCCTCTCTCACCCAGAGCTCTTTTGAGTAGGCATTCAGCAACATCCCCGATTGGAGTATTACAGGTCTCAGCTTGTATTGTCATTTGGTGAGTGCTTTTTCGCAGGGGTCCAGGAGGCACTCAGAGTTCCGCCTGCTGTTTTCATGGAAAGTTACAGTCCCTTCAAGTTACCGCAGGAGCACTGCAGTATCCATTTCTGGGGGCCCCGAGAGGCCTGAGGAACCAGCAGAGCGATGACCGCCAGGACGCGCAGGCGGATGAAGGAGCCCAGAGACGACTTCTGCCCGGAGCCCTGCAAGGCAGCCTCCTCGACTCATCTCCCAGCACCCAGAGAACCCCAGGTTCCCACCCTGCTCATCACAGGGTGGGACGGGGAAGCTTGGCACACTGACAGGGGAACTGTTTTTCCCAGTTAAGTTCAAAGACTCGATATTTTTAAACAGCTGTTTCTGGTATTTTAGAACGAATCTGATATGTTTACCCATTGATTGAAATTGGTGATTAAATTTTTCTCACCAGAGGGTTCCTGGCTTTCTCAGGCTCTGGGCTCTGGCCTCCCTCAGCAGCACTTCTTTCTGTTTCTCATGCATTTACTTCTTTTTCCCAGATTGTTATGATTATAAGAACAATACACAAAATTTAGAAAATAATGAAAGTTTCAAACACACACACACACATACAACTATAATCCCAATAATTTCACACCTAGAGACAGGCATGGTCAATCTGTTACCATTCATCATGAGAATATATAACTATTATAATGTAAAAAATTTTGAATTTTTTAAAAAATAACAAGGGCTTCCCTGGTGGCTTGGCTGGTAAAGAATCTGCTTGCAATGCAGGAGACCAGGGTTCGATCCCTGGGTGGGAAGATTTCCTGGAGATGGGAATGGCTACCCACTCCAGTCTTCTTGCCTTGAGAATTCCATGGCTCATCCAATCATCGTACCATAAAACTATATATCTTTTATAATGTACAAAGTTTTCAATCTTGGTGTTTTTTTTTTTTTTTGGCCACGTCTATTGGTCTTTCATTTATCTATTTTCATCCATCTTTGTTCTTTGACCTGTGTGGGCCTCCCATTGCAGTGGCCTCTCTTGCTGCAGAGCACTGGCTCTGGGCGCATGCGCTCCAGAGCTCTAGCTTGGTAGTTGGACACATTGGTCCAGCCACTCCGCGGCACATGGGATCTTCCCAGGCCAGGGATTGAACCGGCGCGCCTTGCACTGCAAGGCAGTGTCCTTACCCACTGGACCACCAGGGAAGTCCTCAATCTTGTTTTTTAATAACATGGCCTCGTATATATTTTCTCAGGTCATTAAATAATCTCTGAAAGTCTTTTACGCTTTCCATTTGTATCTTCAATCACAAAATATATATACAAAGAAAAATGAAATCAAGTGCCCAGAAATAAGAGCTCCCGACTGGGTTCCCACCCTGCTCATCACAGGGTGGGACGGGAAGCTTGGCACACTGACAGGGAACTGTTTTTCCCAGTTAAGTTCAAAGACTCGATATTTTTAAACAGCTGTTTCTGGTATTTTAGAACGAATCTGATATGTTTACCCATTGATTGAAATTGGTGATTAAATTTTTCTCACCAGAGGGTTCCTGGCTTTCTCAGGCTCTGGGCTCTGGCCTCCCTCAGCAGCACTTCTTTCTGTTTCTCATGCATTTACTTCTTTTTCCCAGATTGTTATGATTATAAGAACAATACACAAAATTTAGAAAATAATGAAAGTTTCAAACACACACACACACATACAACTATAATCCCAATAATTTCACACCTAGAGACAGGCATGGTCAATCTGTTACCATTCATCATGAGAATATATAACTATTATAATGTAAAAAATTTTGAATTTTTTAAAAAATAACAAGGGCTTCCCTGGTGGCTTGGCTGGTAAAGAATCTGCTTGCAATGCAGGAGACCAGGGTTCGATCCCTGGGTGGGAAGATTTCCTGGAGATGGGAATGGCTACCCACTCCAGTCTTCTTGCCTTGAGAATTCCATGGCTCATCCAATCATCGTACCATAAAACTATATATCTTTTATAATGTACAAAGTTTTCAATCTTGGTGTTTTTTTTTTTTTTTGGCCACGTCTATTGGTCTTTCATTTATCTATTTTCATCCATCTTTGTTCTTTGACCTGTGTGGGCCTCCCATTGCAGTGGCCTCTCTTGCTGCAGAGCACTGGCTCTGGGCGCATGCGCTCCAGAGCTCTAGCTTGGTAGTTGGACACATTGGTCCAGCCACTCCGCGGCACATGGGATCTTCCCAGGCCAGGGATTGAACCGGCGCGCCTTGCACTGCAAGGCAGTGTCCTTACCCACTGGACCACCAGGGAAGTCCTCAATCTTGTTTTTTAATAACATGGCCTCGTATATATTTTCTCAGGTCATTAAATAATCTCTGAAAGTCTTTTACGCTTTCCATTTGTATCTTCAATCACAAAATATATATAAAAGACTGAACAAGTGCAGAAAATAAAGCATCAGTCAAAGTTCTCATCAGTCCCCATCCTGTGTGAACCCCTTCCTGAGGAGCTGCTCAGACAGTACCCTTCCAGACCCCTTTCTGCATGCGTAGATCCATGTGAGACTGAAGTGTTTGTCACTCGGTTGTGTCTGACTCTTTGCGACCCCAAAGACTGTAGCCCACCAGGCTCCTCTGTCCCTGGGATTCTCCATGCAAGAATGCTGGAGTGGGTTGCCACTTCCTCCTCCAGAGGACCTTCCAGACTCAGGGACTGAACCCAGGTCTCCCTCACTGCAGGCAGATTCTTTACCATTTGAGCCACCAGGGAAGCCTGTGTAGAACTATATGGACTCGCAAGTCAGTCAGTCAGTTAGACCTATGTGTCGTACTGCTGTTTTACAAAACAAAATCTCACTCTGCCTTCAGCTGCCTGTATGGGGAACTGCTCGGTCAGGGAAACACCACTACAATCACAGCCCCACGGGGCTGTGACACAGGTGGGCCTCTGGGCGGGGGCCTACAGAGGCAGTGCTGAAATGCCAAGGCCACTGACGGTATGAACACAGGCACTGGTTAGTGACCTCCAAGGTGCCCTGTTAACTGTTCTCCGGCACCATCTCACTTCATCCTCCCAACAACACTGCAAGCAGGGTTCCACTCTACCCACTTTACAGATGAGGGGTCTAAGTCAGAGGCAGCAAAGCCACTCTCTCAGCCGCACTCTTGACCGGCATGGCACCGCCTCTTCATTCACTCATCTCCTCACCATTCCGCAGGTCTGTACCACAGCAGGCCCTAGGAACACCAGTGTAAACCTGTTCATTCTGTACAGATGAGGGGAAATTTGGCCCCTTTCACCCAGGGCAGAGTTTTCAAAACCCAGGCTTGTTCACTGGGAAGACCAGTCAGAGACAAAGGAACGCATGAGGCACTGGGCCAACCTGCCAACCCTGCCACTTCAGTGGATAAGCCTCACGGCAAGGGCATAATGGACAGTGAGTCAGCAGCTTGGGGTGAGAAGTGATGAATGAACGCTTTACTTTCACCAAGGCTCTTGGTGAAGCTCTGGGAGAACTGTCATCGATGAGAAGTACTTAGAAATGAAAACCACGTCCACTGAAGGGAGAAACTTTACTTTAACATCATTTGTGAGAACTGAAGGTCATCAACTGTAATGGTGGCTATAACATGTGAATTGGGGTGTAGCTCCTCCCAGCACATGTTAAAAGGCCCTGAAAGCTCAGCTCTTCACACACCAGTGGACTGAACCTCCAATGTGGCCGCCCTGCAGGGGGACTCTTTGAAAGTGAGCACAGGAAGCCTGAGCGATCTGTAAATCCCCCCACCAGAGGAAAAGTGGAACAAGCAATAGCTTACATACCCTTGTCTGTGAGATTTTTTCGAGTGACTTGAATAGTAAGAATATCCAGAATACGTGGATTCGGTATCCATAGCAATGGAGGGCTCGCTGACTCGGGAGGTACTGTTTCTCCTTAGAGGTAGAGAATTTCACCTACTGGACTCCTCAGACCTCAGAGGGCCTCGGTCAGGAAACACCACTACAATCACAGCCCCACGGGCTGTGACACAGGTGGGCCTCTGGGCGGGCCTACAGAGGCAGTGCTGAAATGCCAAGGCCACTGACGGTATGAACACAGGCACTGGTTAGTGACCTCCAAGGTGCCCTGTTAACTGTTCTCCGCACCATCTCACTTCATCCTCCCAACAACACTGCAAGCAGGGTTCCACTCTACCCACTTTACAGATGAGGGGTCTAAGTCAGAGGCAGCAAAGCCACTCTCTCAGCCGCACTCTTGACCGGCATGGCACCGCCTCTTCATTCACTCATCTCCTCACCATTCCGCAGGTCTGTACCACAGCAGGCCCTAGGAACACCAGTGTAAACCTGTTCATTCTGTACAGATGAGGGGAAATTTGGCCCCTTTCACCCAGGGCAGAGTTTTCAAAACCCAGGCTTGTTCACTGGGAAGACCAGTCAGAGACAAAGGAACGCATGAGGCACTGGGCCAACCTGCCAACCCTGCCACTTCAGTGGATAAGCCTCACGGCAAGGGCATAATGGACAGTGAGTCAGCAGCTTGGGGTGAGAAGTGATGAATGAACGCTTTACTTTCACCAAGGCTCTTGGTGAAGCTCTGGGAGAACTGTCATCGATGAGAAGTACTTAGAAATGAAAACCACGTCCACTGAAGGGAGAAACTTTACTTTAACATCATTTGTGAGAACTGAAGGTCATCAACTGTAATGGTGGCTATAACATGTGAATTGGGGTGTAGCTCCTCCCAGCACATGTTAAAAGGCCCTGAAAGCTCAGCTCTTCACACACCAGTGGACTGAACCTCCAATGTGGCCGCCCTGCAGGGGGACTCTTTGAAAGTGAGCACAGGAAGCCTGAGCGATCTGTAAATCCCCCCACCAGAGGAAAAGTGGAACAAGCAATAGCTTACATACCCTTGTCTGTGAGATTTTTTCGAGTGACTTGAATAGTAAGAATATCCAGAATACGTGGATTCGGTATCCATAGCAATGGAGGGCTCGCTGACTGCAGGAGCAGGTACTGTTTCTCCTTAGAGGTAGAGAATTTCACCTACTGGACTCCTCAGACCTCAGAGGGCCTGGGAATCAAGGAGTCACTCTTCGACTGGAACCAATTCTGGGAAAATGGGAAAAACAACAAAAAAAGATATCAACCTTCCAAGCCAACCTCCATGGGTTGGAAGAGAAATGACAGAGGCAACCTCCTCCCTGGGATCTCTGTTATGGAATGTGTGTGCAAGCCTGAGGCTCCCAAGGGCTCCATGGTCTGCTCAGAGTCTTGGGAGGGGGGACAGCCACACCCCACCGCAGCAACAGAAAACGGGAGGTGCAAGAGACCTGGCCCTGGGCCGTCTCCAGGACACAGCCCGGCCGGCATCCCAGCCCTAGACACCGTGCCCAACCCCCACGGCCAGCTCAGTGGTTACAGAACAATACCCCAGGAAGCCGCTTTTAAGGGGTTTGCTCAGAGTTTCCAAAGTCAATGGAAAAAAATAGCTCTGTTTTTTAATCCAGTAGTCGAAATTTCTAGAATTTATCTTAGGGAACTAATTCCTTTTTTTGAAAGAAAAATTCTTTTCAGCAGATTGTCTATAATAGTGAAAAGCTAGAACACTCACAGTGCTCCCCAAACAAGAGGAATTGGTAAGGGAAACGTGATTCATCCACCCAGAGAAATATCATTGTTGTTTAGTCACTCATTCGTGTCTGAATCCTGCACCCTACCAGGCTCCTCTGTCCATGGGATTCTCCAGGCAAGAATACTGGAGTGGGTTGCCATTTCCTTCTCCAGGGCTTCCCAACCCAGGGAACAAACCTGCATCTCCTGCAACGGCAGGTGGATTCTTTACCACCGAGCCACCAGGTAAACCCAAAGAAAAATTATTATGAAGAACAGAAGTTTGTATGATCTAGTGATAAATTTTAAAGGCAGGCTATAGGACTTCCCGGGTGGACCAGAGGCTAAGACTCCAAACTCCCATTACAGGGTCTTAGGTTCTCTCCCTGGTCGGGGAACTAAGATCCCACATGCCACAACTAAAGATCCCATGTGCCACAAATGAGACTCAAGGAAGCCAAATAAATTTTTTAAAAAAAAGAAGCTAAGCTACATACACTCCTTAGAGGTAGAGAATTTCACCTACTGGACTCCTCAGACCTCAGAGGGCCTGGGAATCAAGGAGTCACTCTTCGACTGGAACCAATTCTGGGAAAATGGGAAAAACAACAAAAAAAGATATCAACCTTCCAAGCCAACCTCCATGGGTTGGAAGAGAAATGACAGAGGCAACCTCCTCCCTGGGATCTCTGTTATGGAATGTGTGTGCAAGCCTGAGGCTCCCAAGGGCTCCATGGTCTGCTCAGAGTCTTGGGAGGGGGGACAGCCACACCCCACCGCAGCAACAGAAAACGGGAGGTGCAAGAGACCTGGCCCTGGGCCGTCTCCAGGACACAGCCCGGCCGGCATCCCAGCCCTAGACACCGTGCCCAACCCCCACGGCCAGCTCAGTGGTTACAGAACAATACCCCAGGAAGCCGCTTTTAAGGGGTTTGCTCAGAGTTTCCGAAAGTCAATGGAAAAAAATAGCTCTGTTTTTTAATCCAGTAGTCGAAATTTCTAGAATTTATCTTAGGGAACTAATTCCTTTTTTTGAAAGAAAAATTCTTTTCAGCAGATTGTCTATAATAGTGAAAAGCTAGAACACTCACAGTGCTCCCCAAACAAGAGGAATTGGTAAGGGAAACGTGATTCATCCACCCAGAGAAATATCATTGTTGTTTAGTCACTCATTCGTGTCTGAATCCTGCACCCTACCAGGCTCCTCTGTCCATGGGATTCTCCAGGCAAGAATACTGGAGTGGGTTGCCATTTCCTTCTCCAGGGGATCTTCCCAACCCAGGGAACAAACCTGCATCTCCTGCAACGGCAGGTGGATTCTTTACCACCGAGCCACCAGGTAAACCCAAAGAAAAATTATTATGAAGAACAGAAGTTTGTATGATCTAGTGATAAATTTTAAAGGCAGGCTATAGGACTTCCCGGGTGGACCAGAGGCTAAGACTCCAAACTCCCATTACAGGGTCTTAGGTTCTCTCCCTGGTCGGGGAACTAAGATCCCACATGCCACAACTAAAGATCCCATGTGCCACAAATGAGACTCAAGGAAGCCAAATAAATTTTTTAAAAAAAAGAAGCAAGCTACATACAGCACTGTAGACAGACACTTATATCTATACTCCAGTTACAATCACAGAGGATGAGATGGTTACATAGCATCAGCGACTCAATGGACATGAATTTGAGCAGGCTCTGGGAGATGGTGAAGGACAGGGAAGCCTGGCGTGCTGCAGTCCATGGGCTCACAAAGTGTCAGACATGACTTAGTGAGAGAACAAAAATAAGATTGCTTATGTAGGGCTTCCCTGGTGGTCCAGTGGGTAAAGAGTCCACCTTACAGTGCAAGGGGCGCTGGTTTGATTCCTGGCCTGGGAAGATCCCATGTGCCATGGAGCGGCTGGACCACTGTGTCCAATTATGAGCCAGCGCTCTGGAGCGCATGCGCCCAGAGCTGGTGCTCTGCAACGAGAGAGGTCACTGCAATGGGAGGCCCACACAGGCCAAAGAATAAAGATGGATGAAAATAAACAAGCTAAAAAAAATAAAAATAAAAAAAGAGACCAAAATTTAAAACAATAATAAAGACTGCTTATGTAAGGACGAGGATGAGGGAACATCAGAAAATAAAAGCAGGTGACTAATGTTAGTTGCAGGTTCCTGCGTCTTTCCCCTACATATTCATTAGATACCACTATGCGATAAAAACATATTGGAAACATTTCCAAGTACATTCTTGAGCCCCACGTGTTAAACCTTTGTGCTGTGCTTAGTCACTCAGTCGTGACTGACTCCGGGCGACCCCACGCACTGCAGCCTGCCAGGCTCCTCTGTCCCCGGGGATCCTCCAGGCAATACCGGAGAGGGTTAAAATTTTACTTGGAGAAAACGGAGTTCGCCCCTCACCCTGGAGCTGGTCTCCGCCCCTCAAGGCTCCTCCTTCCAGTGCCCCAGGGAGCTGACACTGCAAACGGGGTCAGTGACAGAAGTGTGAGGAAAAAACAAAGAGGTGGCAAATACCATCACCACCTCCCTGGGAGAAGGAACCACCTGGGAACCACCACTGGCCGGCACAGCCAGAGCCTCAGGACCACCGAGGCTGCCTCTGCTCTCCTCCTTCATTCCCTAGGGTCTGTCCCAGGGCTAGCCTCCCTCGGCCTGACATCCTGACCTGTTCCACGTTTGCCCTCCTGCCTGAGCCTCAGGGGAGCAGTGGGGAGACCAGGGGTCTAGTCAGAGCTCCTCACTGTCGAATACAACCAGGGACAAGTCACCTGCCTTTGTGAGCCTCGGTTTCCTCATCTGTCAAATGGGGATAAATCCACCAGGCATGGACTTCACAGGGTTGATCTGGAGTATAAGCTGATACAGTATTGGGAGTGGGGTTCCAATCCCTGGCTCTACTTGCCTATTAGCTACGTGACCTCAGTCAACCTATTAAACTTCTCTGAACTCACACTGGGCTTCTCAAGTGGCAGTACTGGTAAAGAACCCACCTGCCAATGCAGGAGATGTAAGAGACGCGGGTTTGGTCCCTGAATCAGGAAGATTCCCTGGAGGAGGGCACGGCGACCTGCTCCCGTGTTCCTGCCTGGAGAGTCCCCCGGACAGAGGAGCCTGGCGGGCTATAGTCCATGGGGTCAGTTTGACACAACTGAAGTGACTGAGCACACACGCAGGAACCCACATCTATAAAAGGTGCGTGAAAGGGCTCGTGCGAGAAAGCAGCTAACAAGCTATGCCTGTGACTGCTCCCAGCCCTGGCTCCGAAGTGCTAGATGAAGGGCAGTTGGGTTCTCAGGACCCCTATGAGTGATCCCTAACCAGAGGCGCTCTCTGTCTCTCTCAGTAAAAGAAAGGCTGAGAAAGGCGCAAGGTAGACCTGCGCTCACCTTCCCAGAAGAGACGCACCTGCAGCCGGACAGTGGTGGGCCCACATCCTAGGCCAGATGATGACTTATGAACTAGCTGCCCCCTTGGAGCCTCAAGTTTCCTCATCTGGAAATAGGGCAGCCTATTCTGTGTGGTGACTGAAAAGAAGCGACATGGGGAAAAAACCCACTGTGGGCATTTTTAAAATGTGTTACTTTTGCTCTTGATGTACCCCCACTTTCCTAGAAGGCTTCGCGAGCCAGCTCATCTCGTTTTCCCCTTACTCTGCCTCTCAGCAGGTTCAGTAACAATTTCAATGAGCTTTCAGCACCTTAGACTCTCACTTCCTTTCTGCTTCCTTGTTGCCTGCTTTTCTGCTTCATACCTGGCAGACAGCAGTCTTAAAAAGGAGCCAAGATCCCCCACCCAGCTCTCTGCGGACTTGCAGGTTCTCACACCCGGCTGCTTGGCCCAGAAACCTGACTGCCATCATCTACATCCGGAATTGACCATCCACAACATCTATACGTTTTCCTGCTCTCCAACCTGTAACTCTGGATTCTCCTTTCCATTCTGGCTTCTAGCTATTTCTGGCAAACTGCTGCCGGGGTGTCTCAGAGCCAGGCTCCGAGGACCTGGACCGATCCTATTCACACTTTCTGGTCATGACACAGTCGGGGAAACATTTTCCCCTCCCCTCCACCCAGCTAAAAAGAGACTTAATACAGTCTTTTTCTAGGGTTCCGTAAGCATCCTTGAAAACTCCAAAAAGAAAGCCTCTGGTGAACCCAAGTCTCATTCCCCTTCCTCTTCCGCAAGAGGACGTCATTCTTCATCCTCATGAAAACCTCCGGCCGTGCACTCAGGCACCTCCAGGCATGTTCCTTAGAGGAAATCATGGGCTCCCAAGTGCTCTGACGGGGAGGGCTCCACCTCCACTCTGCCAGCTGCCCTTGTCTGGTTTCTCTCAGACAATGCCTGTCTATACTGATCAGAGGGGTGATCTGCAGATCCTGCCATCCCTCCCTCTTGTCACCCCAATTCGCCATCCCTAACTTGTCTCTCTCAGTAAAAGAAAGGCTGAGAAAGGCGCAAGGTAGACCTGCGCTCACCTTCCCAGAAGAGACGCACCTGCAGCCGGACAGTGGTGGGCCCACATCCTAGGCCAGATGATGACTTATGAACTAGCTGCCCCCTTGGAGCCTCAAGTTTCCTCATCTGGAAATAGGGCAGCCTATTCTGTGTGGTGACTGAAAAGAAGCGACATGGGGAAAAACCCACTGTGGGCATTTTTAAAATGTGTTACTTTTGCTCTTGATGTACCCCCACTTTCCTAGAAGGCTTCGCGAGCCAGCTCATCTCGTTTTCCCCTTACTCTGCCTCTCAGCAGGTTCAGTAACAATTTCAATGAGCTTTCAGCACCTTAGACTCTCACTTCCTTTCTGCTTCCTTGTTGCCTGCTTTTCTGCTTCATACCTGGCAGACAGCAGTCTTAAAAAGGAGCCAAGATCCCCCACCCAGCTCTCTGCGGACTTGCAGGTTCTCACACCCGGCTGCTTGGCCCAGAAACCTGACTGCCATCATCTACATCCGGAATTGACCATCCACAACATCTATACGTTTTCCTGCTCTCCAACCTGTAACTCTGGATTCTCCTTTCCATTCTGGCTTCTAGCTATTTCTGGCAAACTGCTGCCGGGGTGTCTCAGAGCCAGGCTCCGAGGACCTGGACCGATCCTATTCACACTTTCTGGTCATGACACAGTCGGGGAAACATTTTCCCCTCCCCTCCACCCAGCTAAAAAGAGACTTAATACAGTCTTTTTCTAGGGTTCCGTAAGCATCCTTGAAAACTCCAAAAAGAAAGCCTCTGGTGAACCCAAGTCTCATTCCCCTTCCTCTTCCGCAAGAGGACGTCATTCTTCATCCTCATGAAAACCTCCGGCCGTGCACTCAGGCACCTCCAGGCATGTTCCTTAGAGGAAATCATGGGCTCCCAAGTGCTCTGACGGGGAGGGCTCCACCTCCACTCTGCCAGCTGCCCTTGTCTGGTTTCTCTCCAGACAATGCCTGTCTATACTGATCAGAGGGGTGATCTGCAGATCCTGCCATCCCCTCCCTCTTGTCACCCCAATTCGCCATCCCTAACACTCCTCTGAAACAGCTTTAAGTTGGCCACGTATCACTATTGTTGCTCAGTCACTCGGTTATGTCCGACTCTTTGCGACCACATGGACCGCAGCACGCCAGGCTCCTCTGCCCTACACTATCTTCCAGAGTTTGCTCAAACTCACGTCCATCAGACTGCCATGGCCCAGATCCAGAGGTCCTATCCTTGTCCTCCTGCCCCTGGACCTCCATATGCCATGTACTCGTTCATCCGCCACTGTGGCTAGTGGAGCCTTGCTAGGCGGTTAGTGAGACCCGCCAGGCGATGCGGGGCAGCAGTGACGGCAGTCCACAGCACACGGCTGCCCCGGCAGAGCTCTCTGCTGCCTGTCCTCCTCCCACGTGATGGCAGTAATGCTACGGCTTCTCTAACGCTCCTTCCCTCTCTCCCCTCATCATCCCTTGAGACTCAAACTTCGCCCATTATGGGACTTCTCTGGTGGTCCAGTGGTTAAAACTCTGAGCTTCCAATGCAGGGGGCTTGGGTTTGATACCTGGTTGGGGAAAAAGGATCCCATAAGCTTCGGGTCAAGGCCAAAAAAATAAAAAAGAACTCTTCCCCCTCTTCCCCTCTGTCCATGGATTTATTCTAGAATAAACTCCTTGAAGACAGGAGCTACTGTTTACCTACCGCGGGATACACTGAACATAAGAGGTACCCAACAAATCCTCACTGAAAGGTGAAATTCCCAGTGCATTTCCTATTCAGGCTTCCCAGGTGGTCCAGTAGTGCCGAATCCAGCTGCACAACGCACAAGATGCAAGAGAAGTGGGTTCGATCCCTGGGCGAAAGAATCATTGAATAGGAAATGACAACCCACTCCAGTATTCTTGCCTGGAAAATTCCACGGACAGAGGGGGGTAGGTCGACAACTGCAACTGATCTCCACTCATGAAAACCTCCGGCCGTGCACTCAGGCACCTCCAGGCATGTTCCTTAGAGGAAATCATGGGCTCCCAAGTGCTCTGACGGGAGGGCTCCACCTCCACTCTGCCAGCTGCCCTTGTCTGGTTTCTCTCAGACAATGCCTGTCTATACTGATCAGAGGGGTGATCTGCAGATCCTGCCATCCCTCCCTCTTGTCACCCCAATTCGCCATCCCTAACACTCCTCTGAAACAGCTTTAAGTTGGCCACGTATCACTATTGTTGCTCAGTCACTCGGTTATGTCCGACTCTTTGCGACCACATGGACCGCAGCACGCCAGGCTCCTCTGCCCTACACTATCTTCCAGAGTTTGCTCAAACTCACGTCCATCAGACTGCCATGGCCCAGATCCAGAGGTCCTATCCTTGTCCTCCTGCCCCTGGACCTCCATATGCCATGTACTCGTTCATCCGCCACTGTGGCTAGTGGAGCCTTGCTAGGCGGTTAGTGAGACCCGCCAGGCGATGCGGGGCAGCAGTGACGGCAGTCCACAGCACACGGCTGCCCCGGCAGAGCTCTCTGCTGCCTGTCCTCCTCCCACGTGATGGCAGTAATGCTACGGCTTCTCTAACGCTCCTTCCCTCTCTCCCCTCATCATCCCTTGAGACTCAAACTTCGCCCATTATGGGACTTCTCTGGTGGTCCAGTGGTTAAAACTCTGAGCTTCCAATGCAGGGGGCTTGGGTTTGATACCTGGTTGGGGAAAAAGGATCCCATAAGCTTCGGGTCAAGGCCAAAAAAATAAAAAAGAACTCTTCCCCCTCTTCCCCTCTGTCCATGGATTTATTCTAGAATAAACTCCTTGAAGACAGGAGCTACTGTTTACCTACCGCGGGATACACTGAACATAAGAGGTACCCAACAAATCCTCACTGAAAGGTGAAATTCCCAGTGCATTTCCTATTCAGGCTTCCCAGGTGGTCCAGTAGTGCCGAATCCAGCTGCACAACGCACAAGATGCAAGAGAAGTGGGTTCGATCCCTGGGCGGGAAAGAATCATTGAATAGGAAATGACAACCCACTCCAGTATTCTTGCCTGGAAAATTCCACGGACAGAGGAGCCTGGTGGGCTATAGACCGTGAGGTCGCAAAGGGTCGGACACAACTGAGCAACTGAGCACGCTCTTCTTTTCAATTTCCTCCACTGGGGCCCCGACACAGTCAACACCCCCGACTCTATGGAGCCCACCCTGTGCCATTTCCCTAACTTCCGCTCCCTCTCGTCCCCCACACACTTCACTATCACTAATTGCCCCCTGTGCCCTGGGAGACACTCTTCACTCTTCTGGTTCTCGGCCACCACTTCCTCCAGGCTCCAGGGACACAGGGTTAAACTATTACCAAGCCTGCAGGTTTCCCCCCTAGAATCCAGCCTCTGAGAGCTCAGGTCCTTCCTGCCTCACAGTTTCTGTCCCAGCTATCAGGTCTTTCCCAAGATCTCCGTGAGGATTAAGCAGCAGCAGCAGCCAGAGCAAACTGACAGAATCCAGAGCAAAGCCATTTCAAAAGCCAGGCTGAGTGCTTGGGTATGGTTAACAAAAACACATCTCAAAGCTTATCATGGCAGCCATACATTTAGAAGACAGTTTCTCTTGTGTGCACAAGAAATGGGCAGACCTCCAATAAGGTCAGAGGGATGCCTTATGGGGAAGATGATAATGTCATGAAGAGGGATGGGGTTTCCTGGGGAATAAACCCATAGACGGTGGCACCGGCCTGAAAGGGGGAGAGTCATAAAAAGGTGTAAATGTGGATCCTGGAATGTGAAACTGTCCCTCCATCACACTGACCCCTGACACGACCCAGGCTGTGGCCGGCCCTGATGTGGGAGCGGCCAGTCATCTTTCGGGTCACAGTCTGGAAGTTGCTTCTCTGCTTGAAACCCTTCCACGGTATTCTGTTGCGCTTTGAATAAAACGCAAAACCCTTCACTTGGTCTGCCAGGCCTGGCCCAGATCTGAGCTCGGCTTTCCTTCCCTCTCCCAGGTCCTCTAAGGCGGCAGTCCCCAGCCTTTCTGGCACCAGGGAAAGGTTTCGTGGAAGATGGTTTTCCCACGGACCTAGGGGGAGGGCTGGTTGTGGCTGATTCAAGCACATTACAACCCACTCCAGTATTCTTGCCTGGAAAATTCCACGGACAGAGGAGCCTGGTGGGCTATAGACCGTGAGGTCGCAAAGGGTCGGACACAACTGAGCAACTGAGCACGCTCTTCTTTTCAATTTCCTCCACTGGGGCCCCGACACAGTCAACACCCCCGACTCTATGGAGCCCACCCTGTGCCATTTCCCTAACTTCCGCCCCCCTCTCGTCCCCCACACACTTCACTATCACTAATTGCCCCCTGTGCCCTGGGAGACACTCTTCACTCTTCTGGTTCTCGGCCACCACTTCCTCCAGGCTCCAGGGACACAGGGTTAAACTATTACCAAGCCTGCAGGTTTCCCCCCTAGAATCCAGCCTCTGAGAGCTCAGGTCCTTCCTGCCTCACAGTTTCTGTCCCAGCTATCAGGTCTTTCCCAAGATCTCCGTGAGGATTAAGCAGCAGCAGCAGCCAGAGCAAACTGACAGAATCCAGAGCAAAGCCATTTCAAAAGCCAGGCTGAGTGCTTGGGTATGGTTAACAAAAACACATCTCAAAGCTTATCATGGCAGCCATACATTTAGAAGACAGTTTCTCTTGTGTGCACAAGAAATGGGCAGACCTCCAATAAGGTCAGAGGGATGCCTTATGGGGAAGATGATAATGTCATGAAGAGGGATGGGGTTTCCTGGGGAATAAACCCATAGACGGTGGCACCGGCCTGAAAGGGGGAGAGTCATAAAAAGGTGTAAATGTGGATCCTGGAATGTGAAACTGTCCCTCCATCACACTGACCCCTGACACGACCCAGGCTGTGGCCGGCCCTGATGTGGGAGCGGCCAGTCATCTTTCGGGTCACAGTCTGGAAGTTGCTTCTCTGCTTGAAACCCTTCCACGGTATTCTGTTGCGCTTTGAATAAAACGCAAAACCCTTCACTTGGTCTGCCAGGCCTGGCCCAGATCTGAGCTCGGCTTTCCTTCCCTCTCCCAGGTCCTCTAAGGCGGCAGTCCCCAGCCTTTCTGGCACCAGGGAAAGGTTTCGTGGAAGATGGTTTTCCCACGGACCTAGGGGGAGGGCTGGTTGTGGCTGATTCAAGCACATTACATTTATCGTGTCCCTTATTGCTATTATGACTACATCTGCTCCACCTCAGGTCACCGGGCCTCAGATCCCAGAGGTGGGTGACCCCCGTGCCAAGGCACCGGGCCCCTCTGCAGCCCTAGTGTGTCCGCTCTCCTCACTCTCCATCCTCCTCATTGTTCCCAATGCTACCCACCCCTCTCAACTGAAACACAGCTTCAAGAGGTCTCTCCTGATCTGTCTCAGGAAAGCTGGCCCTTTCCCAGCTCCCCACACTTCTCCTGGACGTCCCAGTGTTCAGTTCCACAAGGACTGGCTCCTGGAGAGACAGGAAGCTCCACATGGGCAGGGCCTCTTTCGTGACGATCTCTCCAGCCTCTGGAGCACACCAGGCTCTCAGGAACGGGTGCTGAAGGAAGGAAGGGTTCTGGCGGCAGATCTCAGACGTGGAGGCCACAGACTCCCTGTGGAAGAAACCTCAGAGGTCGTCTATTTTAAATCCTCAGTTTTACAACAGAGGGGACAGATGCAGGGGAGACTCCACAGTGACATCCACACCACCGAGAGCAGAGTTGCCCTGCTGCTCACAAAAGGCCCACTTGGCGGCAAAGGTTTATTCCAGACACACTAAGAATCAGCGTCCACCTCTGCCTCCCCCTCGCTTTGTCACTTAGGACAGCAGGTACTGTTTGGGTGGGAGCTGGAGGTGACTGGACAGGGCTGAGAGCTCGTCAGATCACATCTCAGGAAGGCAGGAGACAGCTGCAGACGGTGGCACCGGCCTGAAAGGGGAGAGTCAAAAGGTGTAAATGTGGATCCTGGAATGTGAACCTGTCCCTCCATCACACTGACCCCTGACACGACCCAGGCTGTGGCCGGCCCTGATGTGGGAGCGGCCAGTCATCTTTCGGGTCACAGTCTGGAAGTTGCTTCTCTGCTTGAAACCCTTCCACGGTATTCTGTTGCGCTTTGAATAAAACGCAAAACCCTTCACTTGGTCTGCCAGGCCTGGCCCAGATCTGAGCTCGGTTTTCCCTTTCCCCTCTCCCAGGTCCTCTAAGGCGGCAGTCCCCAGCCTTTCTGGCACCAGGGAAAGGTTTCGTGGAAGATGGTTTTCCCACGGACCTAGGGGGAGGGCTGGTTGTGGCTGATTCAAGCACATTACATTTATCGTGTCCCTTATTGCTATTATGACTACATCTGCTCCACCTCAGGTCACCGGGCCTCAGATCCCAGAGGTGGGTGACCCCCGTGCCAAGGCACCGGGCCCCTCTGCAGCCCTAGTGTGTCCGCTCTCCTCACTCTCCATCCTCCTCATTGTTCCCAATGCTACCCACCCCTCTCAACTGAAACACAGCTTCAAGAGGTCTCTCCTGATCTGTCTCAGGAAAGCTGGCCCTTTCCCAGCTCCCCACACTTCTCCTGGACGTCCCAGTGTTCAGTTCCACAAGGACTGGCTCCTGGAGAGACAGGAAGCTCCACATGGGCAGGGCCTCTTTCGTGACGATCTCTCCAGCCTCTGGAGCACACCAGGCTCTCAGGAACGGGTGCTGAAGGAAGGAAGGGTTCTGGCGGCAGATCTCAGACGTGGAGGCCACAGACTCCCTGTGGAAGAAACCTCAGAGGTCGTCTATTTTAAATCCTCAGTTTTACAACAGAGGGGACAGATGCAGGGGAGACTCCACAGTGACATCCACACCACCGAGAGCAGAGTTGCCCTGCTGCTCACAAAAGGCCCACTTGGCGGCAAAGGTTTATTCCAGACACACTAAGAATCAGCGTCCACCTCTGCCTCCCCCTCGCTTTGTCACTTAGGACAGCAGGTACTGTTTGGGTGGGAGCTGGAGGTGACTGGACAGGGCTGAGAGCTCGTCAGATCACATCTCAGGAAGGCAGGAGACAGCTGCACGAGCACTCTTGACCGAATGGCAGCATCTTAAATCTGGAATCCCCCAGCAACAACGGCTGAGGGTCTCCTTCACCACCTTGTAGAGGGGTGGCTGAGTCCCTTCACTGTTCAACCTGAAACTATCACAACATTGTTAATCGGCTACATCCCAATACAAGATGTATTTGGTGTTAATAAATAAATAAATAATTTTAAAATAAAGTAAAAGCAAAGTAGGGATCAGAGGCCTCGAAGAGAGTGTATGTGTTCAGCCAGTCAGTTGTGTCTAACCCTCTGTGACCCCATGGACTGCAGTCCACCAGGCTCCTCTGTCCATGGGATTCTCCAGGCAAGAATACTGGAGGGGGTTGCCATGCCCTCCTCTGGGGGATCTTCCCCACGCAGGGACCCAATCCGAGTCTCTTGCATCTCCTGCATGGGCAGGCGGCATCTTTATCTGCCCCTAAAGCCATGTTCACTCACATAAAACGTACCTGACTCCTACTTAAAAGGAAAACACAGTGTTCAGAAAATCATATGGGGGAAATAATATGCTATGGTAATGACAGTGGTAAACATAAGTTAACCTTCTCAGAAAAGGAAATCATGAAAACATCAACAGCTCTGCCTACGGCTATCAAGTAATTAAGTGAACCTGGGTTTGGAGGGTTACCTTGCAAGAGTACAAAGACACACGCTGGATTTCAAAAGCCATTGGGTTCCTTTTGCAGTGGATGTATTTCCAAGGGTAAGAGGTTTCTGTTGCAACTGTGTTTACATATACTGTGCGCATTACTTTGAATTCTTGGTGCTCCTCACACACATAATTCTAAACAGTGTATGGCCTTTATCATTATTATTGTTTTCAAGCTAACATGTTTTTCAAGGCACCCATTTTTAATTACTCAAGAGGAAAAGGGTAATTTAGATAATTTTGTTTAGAGTCAACTTTTTCTAAAGAAAACAAGCAGTAAGCACTGATTCTGAAGTTAGATTGTTACTGCTCAAATCCTGGCTCTGTTCCTTATCAGCTATGTGACCTGAGATTAAGTTACTTAACCTTTCTGTGCCCGTTTCCCTAATTATAAGAAGAGAATTATATTTTACTTACTTTATAGGCTCAAGGTAGGTTAAATGAGATCATTTATAATCTTTCAGACTAGTGCCTAGCACAGGATAGGTATTATGCGTGTGTGGCTAAGTTGCTTCAGTTCTGTCCAACTCTTTGCGACCAGGCTCCTCTGTCCATGGGATTCTCCAGGCAAGAATGCTGGAGGGAGCTGCCGTGTACTTCTCCAGAGGATCTTCCGACCCAGGGACGGACCCTGCATCTGTTATGTCTACCTGCATTAGCAGGCGGGTTCTTTATCACGAGCGCCACCAGGATAGGCGTTACTACTTAGTAAATCTGAATTCCTTCTGTTGGAAAGAATATCTTTGTAAGGTACATAACTTATGTATCATTTTCATTAAACTTATGTACATGTTTTTGGTCTATGTGAGTCTACCTTTAATGGAGACCATTAGCTACGGTTAACTAATTTATTGATGTTCATTTGGTTCATTGCAGGCCTTCTTTTACTGTTGCCAGGTTGGAAGTGAGTATCAGAGAAAACTCTGTATGTTTTATTGGGTTTATCTGGAAGACCTCAGAGTTGTAAGGGAGGTTGGGAAGAAGTATCTTACTGAACTTGTGGTCTATAAACCACATCATCCAGGTCACTGAGGTGGGGAGCAGAAGGATTGGCGATTTGCACACCCAGTGATGTTTCATTACAACAAGGCTCTTACAAAGGAGTGACTCTGGGCCACTATTCACTAGGAGAGAAAATGTCAACCTATTTCCAAGGGTAAGAGGTTTCTGTTGCAACTGTGTTTACATATACTGTGCGCATTACTTTGAATTCTTGGTGCTCCTCACACACATAATTCTAAACAGTGTATGGCCTTTATCATTATTATTGTTTTCAAGCTAACATGTTTTTCAAGGCACCCATTTTTAATTACTCAAGAGGAAAAGGGTAATTTAGATAATTTTGTTTAGAGTCAACTTTTTCTAAAGAAAACAAGCAGTAAGCACTGATTCTGAAGTTAGATTGTTACTGCTCAAATCCTGGCTCTGTTCCTTATCAGCTATGTGACCTGAGATTAAGTTACTTAACCTTTCTGTGCCCGTTTCCCTAATTATAAGAAGAGAATTATATTTTACTTACTTTATAGGCTCAAGGTAGGTTAAATGAGATCATTTATAATCTTTCAGACTAGTGCCTAGCACAGGATAGGTATTATGCGTGTGTGGCTAAGTTGCTTCAGTTCTGTCCAACTCTTTGCGACCAGGCTCCTCTGTCCATGGGATTCTCCAGGCAAGAATGCTGGAGGGAGCTGCCGTGTACTTCTCCAGAGGATCTTCCGACCCAGGGACGGACCCTGCATCTGTTATGTCTACCTGCATTAGCAGGCGGGTTCTTTATCACGAGCGCCACCAGGATAGGCGTTACTACTTAGTAAATCTGAATTCCTTCTGTTGGAAAGAATATCTTTGTAAGGTACATAACTTATGTATCATTTTCATTAAACTTATGTACATGTTTTTGGTCTATGTGAGTCTACCTTTAATGGAGACCATTAGCTACGGTTAACTAATTTATTGATGTTCATTTGGTTCATTGCAGGCCTTCTTTTACTGTTGCCAGGTTGGAAGTGAGTATCAGAGAAAACTCTGTATGTTTTATTGGGTTTATCTGGAAGACCTCAGAGTTGTAAGGGAGGTTGGGAAGAAGTATCTTACTGAACTTGTGGTCTATAAACCACATCATCCAGGTCACTGAGGTGGGGAGCAGAAGGATTGGCGCATTTGCACACCCAGTGATGTTTCATTACAACAAGGCTCTTACAAAGGAGTGACTCTGGGCCACTATTCACTAGGAGAGAAAATGTCAACCTCACTTTACCTGTCTTGCCAATGATCTCAACTCACCTTCTGAGAACAACTGCTCTTGGCGCTAGTAGATTTCTGCAGAGCTGTGAATGGTTCATGTGTCTGGAGTTCTTACGATGTATATTTGTTTTCAAGTGACCCGCCTTGTCCCATGCCAGGTCTTTAAGCTTCAGAAAAATACACTTCGTAAGTACTACTGCCTCTGTAAATTCCACCATGCCAGATCCAATGACTGCTTTCCACAAGTGGGATTCAACAGAGGCATGTCACAGCAGAACACATGTGCACCTGTTCGTCAGGCTTCCGGTGAGACCAAAGCCACTAACAGAAGCATGGTCCAGCCCCATGTCCACCTAATCCTGTCGTGTCCACGTTCTGGAAAATGGCATACAATAAGCCCCAAATCTTATACCCATACTCAGCTAGTCCTCTAACCATAGCTAGTTCACTTCCTAGAGAGGAGTAATCTAATGGCTCACAGTTAGGTGAGGGCCTCCTATGTCTTCAGTTATTTGCACGTGATATCTCACTTAATCCTCAGAACAAGCCTTATATGGGAGGAAAAAATATTAAGTTCCTGTTACAGGTAAGAAAATCAAGGTCATGCACCTGGTAGACGCTGGAGTCGGGCCTTGAACCCTGAGAATCTAATTCCAGAACCTGCGCTCTTAACTATGGAAACTATACAGCAACGCAACAATGATCAGAATGGCTTATTTTCAGAGAGGAGGGTAGGCAACAATCATAAATTGTCCTAAACCACACACAACCTACAAAGATGTCTGCAATTTCGACTCCTACTCACAGGTTCAGTGTCCCAAGCATTGTGGAAGGTTCACGAGTACAGAGATGAATGTGAAATAGTTCTAACTTCTAAAGAGCTCAAGGCCAAAGGTGGAAACCGCCTATTTAAATACAATGTGATAATCACCAGTGCAACCCAAATCCCTCTGAGGTCTGGGGGATGGAGTAGAGAATACTATCCTCCTCACTCAACACAAGTTCATTCTCCAACGGACCAGGGTGACATGGCCTTGCTGCCTGGTCAGGACACTTTCCTTTACGCTCTCATCCTTTTGCTCAAATATACAATGCAATAAACTACGTACTGCCTGGCAAGCAATCCTTACAAATCTGCCATTCTCAAAATTCTCCCATTTTACTTACAAATTAAGTTGCAGCCATGTCACACTGCCAACACCGTATAACAGTGAGAATTTCACACTAGCTGTTTCACTAATTACATTGATAAGACACCAAAGTCTGGGAATGCTGAATGTTCAGGGGTAGGTGAAGAGTGTTATTTCTTTGAACTGGAGAATAAACAGTTTCCTCCTACAAATCAAAGCCCCAACTATATCACATTGATTTAATTCAACTCTAAAAACTCTAATTAGTGGTTTCATAAAATGACTAATTACATCTCTCCGGATTCAGACAGTTTCTGCCATCTCCCTTCAAGAGCCTAGTAGCTGTGTAATCAAACAACTCACCCACTGGAAGGAGAATGCTAATTAGCATTGTTGATTGGTGACACAAGTTATAATATTTTTCCAGCAACCCTGTAAAATTTATAAACATATCAGTGAAAACGCCAGATTCTTTACAGCTTTGCTAGCTTTTGGACCAAGTGCCTAAAAATACACGTTTTCCAGTCGCAGCCCCCTCAAAGGGGCTTAACAAATTACACGTGTCAGCCACAGCATCATCATAATAAAGCGCTCTAACGTCTCTTAACGAGCAGCTAAAAGAGTTCACAACACCTTCTCGGGATGGGCATTATACCTGGTTTGAAGCTGTGAAAATTGAGCCACGGATTTCTCGGCTCCAAGTCCCACTAGCTCATCTCCGGGCCGCCAGGCCCCGGCTCCGCCCCACTCCTGCCTCCGCCACCGACGCGTTTAAATTTTTATAAAGCTTCACACTTCTCTGGACGCGCTTGCTTGGGGGCAGTTCAAAGCCTGCAGGAGGAAATGAGGTCCTGCCCGTGGCGAAGGCTGCCCCGTGCGGTGAGATCGCCTCCAACCGGGACGCCTCGGGCAGAGACTTGCCTGACGCCTCCTGCTCCACCCCGGCGTTTTTGAAAGTAAACTCCTACCTGCCTGTTGCGCTCTCTGATGCACAACCGGACTCGCCACCCCTCCCCGGCCTCCTGGGCCGGCTCCATTCTGTAAGCGAGGTGGAAACACAAGCCAGCTCTGTGCTGATTTCTGGCTCTGGGTCGGGCGGGCCCCGGGCGCGGGCGGCTCCCGGGTCGAGCTCCGCGGCGGGGTGGGAACCACGGAGCGCGCCCGGCTCCCGGGGAGCGCAGGGCGACCCGGCCCCTGCCTCGCACAGCGGGTCCCTCGGCCCGGGAGCCTGCAGGAACGCTTGGCCACTCCCTGCCGGCCGGGACGCGCATCCGAAGTACAGCCTGGAGAGAAGGGAGCGTCCGAGGCGTTAAGAGGGAATGCCCAGACCGAGGAAGTTGGGTGCGCGCGGAGCGCGGGCTGGGGCCGGAGGGGCGCACCACAGGCGGATGGGAGAGGAGTAGGGTCCCGGGAATCACGGCTCGCGCTGCGGTCCGTGGGAGCAGAGGGCGTCCCGGCCACAGGCAGAAGGAGGGCAGTGAACCGGGGTCTGAGTCCCGGGTGGGGCTGCGGGAGAAAGACCGCGGGGGCTAGCTGGGTCCCAGATCCGGGTGGGGGGGCGTCTCCCCGCGGGAGGTCTGCACCCGCGCCAGCCGCTCAGTCGCGCCCGGCCTCCGGCGGGACTCACCTCCGCGCCGGCCGTGCGGGCTCCACGGCCCGCTGTCTCGGCTCGCAGCAGCCTCGGCTCTGCGGCCTGCGCTGGGCTCCTGTAGAGGCAGAGCCCCGCCGCCGCCGCCGCTGCACTGCTGCTTTCCGCTTCCTGTCCCGGCGCCGCCCCGCAGCCCGAGCCCAGCCCTGCGAGCCCGGCGCGGCCGCGAGCCAAGAGCTGCGAGCGCGGCCGGCCCCGCCGCGGGCCCTGCCCACCTGCAGCGGAGGGCGGGGCCCGGCGGGCGTCTCCGCAACCCCAGGAGCCCCGCGCCCCGAACACACACACACACAAACGCGCGCGTGCGCGCGCGCAGCCACACTCCTTCCCACACAGACCCTAGGGACTGACCACACACACACACACACACACACACACACACACTCTCTCTCTCATTTACACATCTCAATCATACGGTCAGGGATTCACGCCTACCGCTTGCTCAAGCTCACACCCTCACCCTTATATGGACGCACAATCATGCACAAAAATTCCAGCCCATTTGTGCCCACTGGAGCCCCACCGCACATATTTGGACGGCAGCGCAGGAACTAACCTCCCCACCCCACTCCCCGCCCCCACACACCTATACACATATTTAAATACACATATTCCAAGAACTAGCCCATAAATATCCATACAGACACATCTCAAACAATATGGACACTCACACTTAAAGTCACACACAGCCCAGGAAATGATCCCACAAACAACCATACACACTTATATAGCCCCTATAGGTCCCCAAAGCTAATTCTGTCCCTCCTCTTACCTTTTGTTAAAGGTCACCACCCCCCAACCCCAGTCTCCTAGAAATTACTAGAAGAGCACATCTCTGAAGGCAGGCAGCCCCAGGTTCCAATCCTGATTCAACTGGTCCTACTTGGAAGTCCTTGTTTCCCTGTCTGAAAGCAGATATGGTGAAGTCAGCCTTGCAGGATAGTGGTGAGGGTTAGGAAAAGAAGCTGGAGCCCAGGAGACACTGAACAGTTGCCAACTATTCATACGAATATATACACTCATCTTAGTTGTCTTCTGTGGGTGGATAGGGTTAGGGATCCAGGTGGAGAATCTGGAAGCTGGCTGAGACCCGCAGCAGTTCACGTGGCAGTGCTTGCCAGTTCAGTTGTTCAGTTGTGTCTGACTCTCTGCCCCCATGGACTGCAGCACACCAGGCTTCCCGGTCCTTTACCATCTCCAGAGCTAGCTCAAACTCCTCTCCATTGACCCAGTGATGCCATCCAACCATCTCGTCCTCTGTTGTCCCCTTCTCCTTTCACTGGTAGAGGTGGTGTGTAATGAAGCAGAGTCGGCAGTTGGGTGGTGAAACACACCCATGCTGAACTAGCCTCAGTTATGGGACTTTAGCCTCGCAAGTCCTCGCTCTCCTCTCACCACGTCTTCCCCAGCCTCCCTGATCCCCCTTCTCTCTCCCATATATATTATTATTTCTTGAGGACATGATATGTTCAATGTAGGTAATCACCCCATAGCCCCATCAGCCCCCCCAGGCAGGTCTACTGCTCACTCTTGGGGGTATAAAGCATCAACCGCTCCTGTTCACCAACTTACAGGTCTCCTGAGGGCGCCTAGCTTCCTAGGGGTAAACCCCATTGTCTGTCCACAGGAATCAGTGCTCAGGTGCAGAAATACAGAGCTTTATCAAAATAGGTCTTTCATCTTCAAAATGTAGACCCTTCAAAGTTGCAGCAGATCAGGGATTTCCAATTCTAGTTATGATACACCTGAATAGCCCTCCTGTGAGCTACAGTTCCTCAGTGGATTTTTATGAAAAGTGATCTTAATTCACACTGGTATATTATGTCTAGCAACCTTATCATGTGGTGCTTCTGTGGGAAAGAGAGCTAGTGCAAAATAAACCTGTTATAAAGATAATAAATTCACCTCTAAGTACCATGTACTGTTTATTTTTATCTAACAAGTTTAGATATTTTGGTTGAAAAGGTGAGTTGGAAGAATTCTCAGGAACTGAATGATGGGTTATGTCACCGAGGTTCCATTGTTGCTTGCAAAGTGGGTCAGCCATATTCTAGGGTTTGGTTAGTAGGCTTATTCAGCCCTTGCCTAGACTGGAGTTCTCCAACTTAACCTTCATCAGTTAAAAAAGTAATATTGAGGGCTTCCCCTGGTGGTCCAGTGGGTAAGGACACCGCCTTGCAGTGCAAGGGGCGCTGGTTTGATCCCTGGCCTGGGAAGATCCCACGTGCCACGGAGCGGCTGGACTGATGTGTCCAATCACCAAGCCGGAGCTCTGGAGCGCATGCGCCCAGAGCCGGTGCTCTGCAACAACAGACGCCACCGCGATGGGAGGTCCACAGGAGCCAAAAGAACAAAGACGGATGAAAACAGAGAAATGAAAGACCAATAGAAGTGGCCCGCCCGCTTCCCTCCCTCCCCAACCCGACCCCTGCCCAAAATAAATAAATAAATAAATAAATCTTTAAAAAAAAAAAAGTAATACTGAGGGTTTCATATGCCACTCTTTGGTCTTATATGTGCCCAACTCATTTGGGGAATTGGTGTACTATGTACTGGGTGCTCTCAGAACAGCAGCGTGACTGTAATCCTACAAATTCATGCCTATATCTCTCCCTTCCTGCTCACTCTTGCAGTTTTCCCAAACCCTGAAATGCTACCCAACGAAGTTTTTCCTATCTACCAAGGTCTGACATAAATGCTATCTCTTACACAAAGCCTTCTCCAGTTCTCCCAAACAGAAAATATTTTCTTTCCTTCATTTGAATTCTCTGGATTTTTATGTTCACCTTCTACTGGTTATTTTATCTCAGACCTTGATAAGGTATAAATGCTATGTCTTTATCTCTTTCCTATTACAGATCTTTGCACATAGTAGTTGTTTTGAAAAATACTTAGCAAATGAATGAATGACTATAAAATATCACTTGCCCTAGGAAATTAATAATCTAGTCAGGGGATAACCTAATTGGAAAGTTATGACATGTGCACATAAAGATTGTTGTTGGGGGGGAACTGGGTGGGGGGAGGGTCAAGGGATATGCATATGAATGATCTGGGAACATACATGTACAAAAATAAATAAAAAAAAAAGATTGTTGTTGTTTAGTCACTAAGTCATGTCTGACTCTTTTGCAACCCTGTAGACTATAGCCCCCCAGGCTCCTCTGGCCATAGGATTTTCCAGGTAAGAATGCTGGAGTGGGTTGCCATTTCCTTCTCCAGAGGATCTTTCCAACTCAGGGATGGGATTCAGTCTTCTGCATTGGTAGGTGGATCTTTATCACTGACCATCAAGGAAACCCCCACATAAAGATTTTAACAATGAAAAAAATTGTAAAATGCACTATTAGAATACTTTTTAAGAAGTAACTTATTCAGCCTCAAGAATTCTGAATATACCTGAAAAACAGGAGTTAAGTGAGAAAGGCCTCTGATCAACCAAGTAGGTTGCATAAAGTCATGCTTTAGAACAGACTTTATGCATAAGAAAATCTCTCTTGCCCTCACTTAGACACTATTTACATGTAGTTTAAAAATATTTCTAATAAACTTCATCATCTGTTCCCTAAACCTACTGTACATTAGAAACACATTAAAACAGAGCAGGGTTATAATATACAGCCTTGATGCACTTCTTTCCCAATTTTGAACAAGTCCATTGTTCCATATCCAGTTATAGCTGTTGCTTCTTGTCCCACATACAGGTTTCTCAGGAGGCAGTTGCCCTGGTATTCCCATCATTTAAAGAATTTTCCAGTTTGTTGTCTTCCACACAGTCAAAATCTTTAAGTATAGTCAGTGAAGCAGAAAGTAGGTAGGTTTCTTTTGGAATCCCCTTACTTTTTCTATGATCCAGAGTATGTTGGCAATTTCATCTCTGGTTCCTCTGCCTTTTCTAAATCCATCTTGTACATCTGGAAGTTCTTGGTTCATATACTTCTGAGTCCTAGCTTGAAGGATTTTGAGCATAATCTTGCTAGCATATGAAATGAGTGCAACTGTATGGTAATTTGAACATTCTTTGGCATTGCCTTTCTTTGGAATTGGAATGAAAACCGACCTTTTCCAGTCCCGTGGCCACTGCTGAATTTTATGGCATAATAAATGCAGCACTTTAACAGCATCATCTTTTAGGATGTGAAACAGATTAGCTAGAATTCAATCATCTCCACTAGCTTTGTTCGTAGTAAGGCTTCCTATGGCCCACTTGACTTCATACTACAGGATGTCTGGCTTTAGGTGAGTGACCATGCCATTATGGTTATCTACATCATTATGAGCTTTTTTGTACAATCCTTTTATGTATTCTTGCCACCTTTCCTTAATCTCTTCTGCTTCTGTTAGATCCTTGCCATTTTTGTGCTTTATTGTGCCTATCATTGCATGGAATGTTCCTTTGATATCTCCAATTTTTTGAAGAGATCTCTACTTTTTTCTATCTATTGTTTTCCTGTATTTCTTTGCATTTTTCCCTTAAGAGGGTTCTTATCTCCTTGCTATTCTCTGGATTCTACATTCAGTTGGGTATATCTTTCCCTTTCTCCTTTGACTTTTGCTTCTCTTCTCTGCTATTTGTAAGACTTCCTCAGACAACCACTTTGCCTTCTTGCATTTCATTTTCTTAGGGTTGGTTTTGGTCACCACCTCCTGTATAATGTTACAAACATCTGTCCATAGTTCTTCAGGCACTCTGTCTCCCAGATTAGTTCCTTGAATCTGTTAGTCACCTCCACTTTATAATCATAAGGGATTTGATTTAGATCCTACCTGAATGGCCTAGTGGTTTCCTACTTTCTTTAATTTGAATTTTGCAATAAGGAGTTTTCCATCTATTTCTTAATCTTTAAGTATAGTCAGTGAAGCAGAAAGTAGGTAGGTTTCTTTTGGAATCCTTACTTTTCTATGATCCAGTGTATTTCGGCAATTTCATCTCTGGTTCCTCTGCCTTTTCTAAATCCATCTTGTACATCTGGAAGTTCTTGGTTCATATACTTCTGAGTCCTAGCTTGAAGGATTTTGAGCATAATCTTGCTAGCATATGAAATGAGTGCAACTGTATGGTAATTTGAACATTCTTTGGCATTGCCTTTCTTTGGAATTGGAATGAAAACCGACCTTTTCCAGTCCCGTGGCCACTGCTGAATTTTATGGCATAATAAATGCAGCACTTTAACAGCATCATCTTTTAGGATGTGAAACAGATTAGCTAGAATTCAATCATCTCCACTAGCTTTGTTCGTAGTAAGGCTTCCTATGGCCCACTTGACTTCATACTACAGGATGTCTGGCTTTAGGTGAGTGACCATGCCATTATGGTTATCTACATCATTATGAGCTTTTTTGTACAATCCTTTTATGTATTCTTGCCACCTTTCCTTAATCTCTTCTGCTTCTGTTAGATCCTTGCCATTTTTGTGCTTTATTGTGCCTATCATTGCATGGAATGTTCCTTTGATATCTCCAATTTTTTGAAGAGATCTCTACTTTTTTCTATCTATTGTTTTCCTGTATTTCTTTGCATTTTTCCCTTAAGAGGGTTCTTATCTCTCCTTGCTATTCTCTGGATTCTACATTCAGTTGGGTATATCTTTCCCTTTCTCCTTTGACTTTTGCTTCTCTTCTCTGCTATTTGTAAGACTTCCTCAGACAACCACTTTGCCTTCTTGCATTTCATTTTCTTAGGGTTGGTTTTGGTCACCACCTCCTGTATAATGTTACAAACATCTGTCCATAGTTCTTCAGGCACTCTGTCTCCCAGATTAGTTCCTTGAATCTGTTAGTCACCTCCACTTTATAATCATAAGGGATTTGATTTAGATCCTACCTGAATGGCCTAGTGGTTTCCCCTACTTTCTTTAATTTGAATTTTGCAATAAGGAGCTCATTATCTACTTATTTAATTTATATGCAGAGTACCTCATGCAAAATGCCAGGCTAGATGAATCACAAGCTGGAATCAAGATTGCTGGGAGAAATATCAATAATCTCATATATATAGATGTGAAAGTTGCTTAGTCTTTGTGACCCATGGATGAGCCATGGAATTCTCTGGGCAATAATACTGGGGTTTGTAGCCTTTCCCTTGTCCAGGGGATCTTCCCAAGCCAGGAATCAAACTGAGGTCTCATGCATTGTAGGCTGATTCTTTACCAACTGAGTTACAAGGGAAGCCCAATGGCAGAAAATAAAGAGGAACTAAAGAGCCTCTTGATGAAGGTGAATGAGGAGAATAAAAAAAGCTGGCTTAAAACTCAACATTCAAAAAACTAAGATCGTGGCGTCCTGTCTCATCACTTCATGGCAAATAGATGGGGGAAAAAGTAGAAACAATGTCAGATTTCATTTTCTTGGACTCCAAAATCAATGCAAATAGTGACCGCAAACAGGAAATTAAAAGACCCTTGATGCTTGGAAGAATATGTCCAGCCATGACAAACCTAGACAGTGTATTAAAAAGCAGAGACATAATTTTACTGACAAAGGTCCATCTAGTCAAAGTGATGGTTTTTCCAGCAGTCATGTATGGATATGAGAATTGGGCCATAAGGAGGGCTGAGCATTGAAGAATTGATGCTTTCGAACTGTGGTGCTGGAGAAGACTCTTGAGAGTCCCTTGGACTCCAAGGAGATCAAACCAGTCAATCCTAGAAGAAATCAACCCTGAATATTCATTGGAAGGACTAGTGTTGAAGCTGAAGCTCCAATACGTTGGTCACCTGATGTGAAGAGATGACTCAGTGGAAAAGACCCTGATGCTGAGAAAGACTGAAGGCAAGAGGAGAAGGGGGAGACAGAGGATGAGATGGTTGGATGGCATCATCGACTCAATGGACATGAATTTGAGCAAGCTCCAGGACACAACTTAGTGACTGAACTACAACAACAAAACAGAGCAGGTGGTGACCTCAGGAGACCTCAGGGACTGCAAAGGGGTCATTGCAAAAATTGTTTTAGGGGCTTCCCTGGTAGCTCAGTGGTTAGGAGTTCACCTGCCAATGCAGGAGACATGGGTTCAATCCCTGATCCAGGAGGATCCCACATGCTGCGGAGCAACTAAGCCCATGAGCCACAACTATGGAGCCTGTGCTCTAGAGCCTCAGAGACGCAACTATTGAGCCCCTGTGCCGCAACTACTGAGGGCTGTGTGCCCTAGAACCCGAGATCTACAAGAGAAGTCACCACAACAAGAAGCCTGCTCACCTCAACTAGAGAGTAGCCCCCATTCCCTGCAACTAGAAAAATACCCGTGCTGCAGCAGTGAAAACCAAGAATAGCCAAAAAATAAATTAATTAATTAAAAAATTGTTTTAGTCCAAAACTCATGCTCTTTCCTTTTATTAGTTACTCCTCTTGGTACATTAACACATCACAGAATATTGATGGCTGTGAGTTACAAAAGTTCGATGACATTCTGTAGGTAGTACCCTTATTAAGAAGACAGGGAAGATGTTGAAAAAAATTAGATTTCTTCCAAAAATGTTTGAGAAATTTAAAAGTGCTGATTTTTTAAAAGTTCATTTTCTGTAAAATCTACATATGTGTAATACCTGTTTGTGCATTAATAATTATGCCGGTGACCCCTAGTTGTGGAACTAAGATCCCACATACTGCATGACATGGCCAAATATTATGGGTCATTAGTGCCCACGGGGAGAGTCTGGATGGTCAGAATCAACTTGTCTGTGAGAACAAAGGGGAAAAAAAGGAAAAGAAGGAAGAAAGAAGTAGAATGTGCAGTGGTAGAGGACAGCAGCTGAAACAGTGACTGGTTTATCTCAAGAGCTTGCTAATAAATCTGAGCTGAACACATGGGTAGATAGTATTTCTGTTTGGAGTCTGGGCAGGGTGTGTAGAGAGAACAGTGAAATACAGTCAAGAGCAGTGAGTAGAGTGGTTAGGTTCAAGAAACATGGAGGATTCAACATGCAGTGGCTAGGATTAAAAGAGAGAACTTTGAAACCAACTCTGTGGTGCGTGAACTTTTTAAAAAGGGTTAGCAACACGATAAAGTATTCACCCATTCATTCAAAAACACATACTTAGTACCCACTAGAGGCAGGCAATGTATGAGCTACTGAGGATACAGAAGTAGATAATGTAACATTGATCGATGATTCAACGATTTAGTCAAGAAATATTTGTTGAGCACTTACTTTGTGCCAGTCACTATTCTAGGCTCCTGGCACACATCAAAAGAGAGCAAAGCTTCTGCCCTGGTGGAGTCTGTGTTCTAGTGCAAGGAGATGGGAACCACTGTGTCCCTGGGGAACCCGAGATCTACAAGAGAAGTCACCACAACAAGAAGCCTGCTCACCTCAACTAGAGAGTAGCCCCATTCCCTGCAACTAGAAAAATACCCGTGCTGCAGCAGTGAAAACCAAGAATAGCCAAAAAATAAATTAATTAATTAAAAAATTGTTTTAGTCCAAAACTCATGCTCTTTCCTTTTATTAGTTACTCCTCTTGGTACATTAACACATCACAGAATATTGATGGCTGTGAGTTACAAAAGTTCGATGACATTCTGTAGGTAGTACCCTTATTAAGAAGACAGGGAAGATGTTGAAAAAAATTAGATTTCTTCCAAAAATGTTTGAGAAATTTAAAAGTGCTGATTTTTTAAAAGTTCATTTTCTGTAAAATCTACATATGTGTAATACCTGTTTGTGCATTAATAATTATGCCGGTGACCCCTAGTTGTGGAACTAAGATCCCACATACTGCATGACATGGCCAAATATTATGGGTCATTAGTGCCCACGGGGAGAGTCTGGATGGTCAGAATCAACTTGTCTGTGAGAACAAAGGGGAAAAAAAGGAAAAGAAGGAAGAAAGAAGTAGAATGTGCAGTGGTAGAGGACAGCAGCTGAAACAGTGACTGGTTTATCTCAAGAGCTTGCTAATAAATCTGAGCTGAACACATGGGTAGATAGTATTTCTGTTTGGAGTCTGGGCAGGGTGTGTAGAGAGAACAGTGAAATACAGTCAAGAGCAGTGAGTAGAGTGGTTAGGTTCAAGAAACATGGAGGATTCAACATGCAGTGGCTAGGATTAAAAGAGAGAACTTTGAAACCAACTCTGTGGTGCGTGAACTTTTTAAAAAGGGTTAGCAACACGATAAAGTATTCACCCATTCATTCAAAAACACATACTTAGTACCCACTAGAGGCAGGCAATGTATGAGCTACTGAGGATACAGAAGTAGATAATGTAACATTGATCGATGATTCAACGATTTAGTCAAGAAATATTTGTTGAGCACTTACTTTGTGCCAGTCACTATTCTAGGCTCCTGGCACACATCAAAAGAGAGCAAAGCTTCTGCCCTGGTGGAGTCTGTGTTCTAGTGCAAGGAGATGGGCAAACAAATAGCATGTACAGACTGTCAGACGGTTTAGCAAATGTTTAGGAGAGAACAAAGTTGGACAGGAGACGGGGGTAGGGGTGCGGCGTGCACCTCACTGTCCTGGAGGAGCTTGGGTTGCTGGGCGAGACTGTGGCTTCAGCAGAGGCTCTTGGTGGAAGAGGAGAGCACTGAGCCCGGGACCAGAGCAGCCAGTAGAAGCAGCGTCACTTCACCCAGCCATGACCCTGGGAGCAGACCTTGAAGGATGAGTATTTGACAGATAAAGACGGGGGAAGCATTCTGGGCACAAGCACGGAGGTGTGACAGAGTATATCCAGGACACCGAGTCTGGCTTGAGCAGCGCTGGTGCGCTGGAGAAGAGTGGGGGCGGGGAGACCCAGGAGGAGGCTGCTCGGAGCTGCGGGTCTGGAGGAATGAGGCAAGGAAGGGCCCTGGCGTCTGGGAGGACAGGAAGGAAGCAGGGAAGCAGCAGAGCTCCTCAGAGGCCTGTGGGGAACTTGGCCTGGGGAGAGCATAAGGGAGGAAGCAGGGCCGGGATGGCTTAGAAGGGGGTGACACGACCTGGAAAAGAGGGACAGAGTCCCGAGCTCTCACGGCTTCACGTGGTGGCCTTGAAAGTGTGTGTCTTCTCTGGTGACAACAGGGAGCCATGGAGCGAAGGCTTTCACAAAGACGAGGAAAATCAGCTGACTTCATGGTTTGGAGGGTGACTTTCTGAGAAAAGAGTGAAAGCAGAGGGACCAATAGGAGAGACAAAGCAAGCCTGAAATGATGAACCGGCTTGAGTTGCTGCAGCCTTTGTAGGCACGTGTCAGTCACAAGTGGGGAACGGAGAGAAAGAAGAAGTTCAAGGAGAAAAGGTTCAGTGCAGTTTCAGGTATGGTGAGTATAAGTCCCTTTGGGAGGTGCAGCTGTGCAGTGATAGATCACTTTTATGGAGCATTTATTATATACCAGCACTGAGGTAAGTATTTTACAGGTCTTAATCAGCCGTCACTGCAACCCATGTTTTAGATATTATCTCATCTGTGTTTTACAGAGAAGGGAGGAAGCTGGGGCGTAGAAGGGTTAAATAAGTGGCAGGAGACTATGCAGCTGCTGATGAGTGGGGCCAGGCTTTGACCTCAGACTGGCAGACCACAGGCCATCCCACCACCACCACCAATCTATAACCCATCAGCAATACTGCTTCTTGGCAGTGTGCGTTTAGAACTCAGGAGGACTGGCTACTGATGACGAATATGGCTTTCCGAGATTACCCATGGTTGACAGTGCCGTAGAGGAAAGACCAGGAGGTGGGTAGAGACAGGCAGAGTATGTGAGCAGAGAGGTGTGACAGGGACATGCACAGGTGACAGCAGTGACGCACGGGGTCGTTGCTGCCTGGTTTCCACATAGGAAACCCTGAAACCTGTTTATAGACCAGGAAGGAGAAATCTTAACTTTCAAAATGTAAGAAGGGAAGGGTAACTTAGGGATAGGTGGAAAGGCCAGCTTTGGAAAGGTACAGACAGAGGTGAGTCAAAGGTGAACGTGGAGGGTCAAGGGCAACTCAGGATTCTGCACGAAGTAGGAAGCAAGAGGCTTTGACAGAGCCTGGGAGGCCAGGGGATGGAGTCAGGCCAGAGAGAGGAGGTGTATCTGATAGCCTCTCAGGGACCCTTGAAGCATCCGCTTGCCATGGGGATAGAAATCACAGAATATGCACATTCCCCATTCTTTGCAAACAATTTGAATGGACTCTCAGACTCTATAGGCCTCTAAGCACCCCCAGACAGCATCCTCTCTACAGTCTCTTCCACGTCTAAGAATTGTTATGGTCAATAAGTTGTTTGAGTGAGTGTGGGACATCTACATAGAAACTTGAAAAAGGAGAGGAAATGGTGGGGCTTTCTTTTAAATCACTTTTGGGGGCTTGGGAGTGTAGTCTGTGGACAAGAAAGCAAATGTGCTCTGTGTAAAGTGACCGGGCCCAGGGAGACCTAAAGGAGCAGCCATAGCCCCTGGGCCAACACCCCAGAGGGCCAGGTGCTGGCGTCCGGGCTGCTCTGGACGGGGCAGCCCTGTCCAAGGCCCAGCGGCTCTCATTACCTGGGAGGCTGGGAGGCTGGGAGGCAGTGTGATGTCAGGTAGAGCTCAGATTCCAGAAGCAGGACGCTGCCAAGGCTTCAGTCAACCCCTCCTTTGCACTTGTTATCAGTGAAAAGAAGAGAAGCCAAGGGCAGAGAGCCTGATAAAGACACCAGTCAATGCTCATGGCCTTGGGGCTTCTACGTGTTCCTAAGGCGATTCCACTTACCGGAGCAGTGCAAAGGATCACACTCAGGGCCAACGGTGGACAGGGCTGGACTGCCTAATAATACGTTCTGGGGACTGGAAGTTTCTTCTACTGTTGTGTTTAATCTGGGGCGGCATCGTCAGTAATTCATTACCTATTTATGAGAAACACTTGAATTACACCCGGCATACCGTGTTATGCTAATTACTTGGACTAACACCAAGTGGCATTGTTTCCTGGAGGTGAACCAGCCTCTGGCGCTGCCGGCCTGGGCTCAGACTCCCCCCCATGAGGAGACACAGGTGTGGAGGGCAGGCCCTGGCTTCTAGCCCACGGCTGGATCCACTTGCCCTAAGCCAACAGCGGTCTCTATGGTTGTGGCAGAAGGGGAGGGCCAAGTCCAGGTACTGAAGGACAACATCAGGGTTTGAGCTAATCACGCCTTTTTTGATTTCTGCATTTCTGATACTTCCTCTCAGGGACCCTTGAAGCATCCGCTTGCCATGGGGATAGAAATCACAGAATATGCACATTCCCCATTCTTTGCAAACAATTTGAATGGACTCTCAGACTCTATAGGCCTCTAAGCACCCCAGACAGCATCCTCTCTACAGTCTCTTCCACGTCTAAGAATTGTTATGGTCAATAAGTTGTTTGAGTGAGTGTGGGACATCTACATAGAAACTTGAAAAAGGAGAGGAAATGGTGGGGCTTTCTTTTAAATCACTTTTGGGGGCTTGGGAGTGTAGTCTGTGGACAAGAAAGCAAATGTGCTCTGTGTAAAGTGACCGGGCCCAGGGAGACCTAAAGGAGCAGCCATAGCCCCTGGGCCAACACCCCAGAGGGCCAGGTGCTGGCGTCCGGGCTGCTCTGGACGGGGCAGCCCTGTCCAAGGCCCAGCGGCTCTCATTACCTGGGAGGCTGGGAGGCTGGGAGGCAGTGTGATGTCAGGTAGAGCTCAGATTCCAGAAGCAGGACGCTGCCAAGGCTTCAGTCAACCCCTCCTTTGCACTTGTTATCAGTGAAAAGAAGAGAAGCCAAGGGCAGAGAGCCTGATAAAGACACCAGTCAATGCTCATGGCCTTGGGGCTTCTACGTGTTCCTAAGGCGATTCCACTTACCGGAGCAGTGCAAAGGATCACACTCAGGGCCAACGGTGGACAGGGCTGGACTGCCTAATAATACGTTCTGGGGACTGGAAGTTTCTTCTACTGTTGTGTTTAATCTGGGGCGGCATCGTCAGTAATTCATTACCTATTTATGAGAAACACTTGAATTACACCCGGCATACCGTGTTATGCTAATTACTTGGACTAACACCAAGTGGCATTGTTTCCTGGAGGTGAACCAGCCTCTGGCGCTGCCGGCCTGGGCTCAGACTCCCCCCCATGAGGAGACACAGGTGTGGAGGGCAGGCCCTGGCTTCTAGCCCACGGCTGGATCCACTTGCCCTAAGCCAACAGCGGTCTCTATGGTTGTGGCAGAAGGGGAGGGCCAAGTCCAGGTACTGAAGGACAACATCAGGGTTTGAGCTAATCACGCCTTTTTTGTTTTCTGCATTTCTGATACTTGGACATCTGGGGCCTTGCCGCCCCAGGAGGGACTGCCCCCTCAGCGCTGGCTCATTCCTAGAGGTGGTAAATACAAGTAATGCTCTGCATAGGCAAACCAACCAGCCAGAGCCCCTATCCAGCCTCTTTCCTTATCTGTCTCTGACACTCAGGACCACTGTCCATCTGCCCTAATCACCCCAGGGCTGGGTACTGGACAAGTAAAGACAGCCCCTACACCCCACATCCTGCTTAAATTATTCAGACTAGTAATCCTAAGCCTGCTTACCTGGCCTTGCTTGTTCCTTCTCACAAGAAAATTAAGTCTCCTGCCCATGGGTTCCTCCCGCTCTCAGTACCTCCTGACTGACCCTGGTGCTTCTCTGTGTGGCCCTGAATGGTATAATTGTCCCCTGATCTGTTGGCCTTATCAAACCTGAATAATAATGAACCCTACATTTTAAAGCAGGTTTTCTATTGTAACTGTGCTCATTTGTGAGCCATAGAAATGATCAGGCAGAGAGAAGGTATTACTATTTATTGTGACTTTTTTATTATGTGGTTGAGATTGTTATAGTCATTCAAATGGACTATTTAGTAGTGTTTTCCTGGTAATTCTATAAAGGAGATACTTTACAAAAACTCAAATAGTTTAAAGTGCCATTTCCAAGGTCGCAGAGGCTCATCCCAGGCCTTCTGGTCCCCTGCCAGGCTTTCCCACTGCACTGGTCATAGATAACGAAGACAAGTTTCTTCTTACTGTGACTTCATTTCTTCTTCCCTTTTCTGATGAATGATCACTGTACACCCCTTCCTCTACCACTTTTCTTTCTTTCCACCTTTCCCTTGATCATCTACCTCCTTATTTATAAGAAACTGTTTATTTTACCTTGCACCTGTTTCCACTTTTAAGAGTTTGTGGAAGAACAGCTTATGATTGCTCCATGGTTATTAGTATCCTTTGAGTGGCCTGAACAGTGGGAGTGCAAACCCGTTCTCGGGTAGAGCGCAGCTGAAGAGTCACCGGGGCTCTGTGCCTTCAGACCAGACTGTGACCTCAGGTTGAGTAACGGTGAACATGGGAGCTGCGGCAGCGCATTCACCTGAAGTCCCTCGGTCACAGCCTTTTCAGCTGAGCCTGCTCTTCCTTGCCAGTCTCTCCAGGATTCCTTAGACGCAGACATCAGGGATGATTTCCAGTGGGTCTTTATGAGAGGTGGTGCCATGCATATGCATAACTTCCCAGGCCAGCGCCTGGCCCGCACATCAGACCCACTGAGTGGGTTCCCTCGTTCTTATCCAGGATGGCGATGTCCGCCTAGTGCAGAGGAGACTGTTACTGGGAGCGATGGTAACACGAGATTCCTCTGTGAGAAGCTAGAGTCAACCCTGGGGTCGATAACCACTGGAAGTCTCGGGTCCCTGAGGGCTGCCTGGATCTGGTTAGTGAAGGTTCCAGGAGTAGAGGGCTCACAAGAAGAGGGGCTGCAGGGGCAGCAGCCAACTTTGGCACCACTCTCTGGCCAGTGTTCCCGAAGGGTGTAACGCTGACCTCAGCCAGGTTTTCAGTGACCGTGATGGTGACAGCTGCCACCAGAAGCTTCACCAAGTTCCTCCCCAGGCCTGTGTCGTCAGTGCCATGTAGATTCCTGGAGGAGATGTACGGTTCCATTTGGAAGTCAAAGTTGGTGCCTCGTGCATTCCTGCTGCAAAGACTTTGAGGACCTCCTTTATTTCTGGCACTTCAAGGGTTCCCTTAATGTAATGTCATCCCAGGCCTTCTGGTCCCCTGCCAGGCTTTCCCACTGCACTGGTCATAGATAACGAAGACAAGTTTCTTCTTACTGTGACTTCATTTCTTCTTCCCTTTTCTGATGAATGATCACTGTACACCCCTTCCTCTACCACTTTTCTTTCTTTCCACCTTTCCCTTGATCATCTACCTCCTTATTTATAAGAAACTGTTTATTTTACCTTGCACCTGTTTCCACTTTTAAGAGTTTGTGGAAGAACAGCTTATGATTGCTCCATGGTTATTAGTATCCTTTGAGTGGCCTGAACAGTGGGAGTGCAAACCCGTTCTCGGGTAGAGCGCAGCTGAAGAGTCACCGGGGCTCTGTGCCTTCAGACCAGACTGTGACCTCAGGTTGAGTAACGGTGAACATGGGAGCTGCGGCAGCGCATTCACCTGAAGTCCCTCGGTCACAGCCTTTTCAGCTGAGCCTGCTCTTCCTTGCCAGTCTCTCCAGGATTCCTTAGACGCAGACATCAGGGATGATTTCCAGTGGGTCTTTATGAGAGGTGGTGCCATGCATATGCATAACTTCCCAGGCCAGCGCCTGGCCCGCACATCAGACCCACTGAGTGGGTTCCCTCGTTCTTATCCAGGATGGCGATGTCCGCCTAGTGCAGAGGAGACTGTTACTGGGAGCGATGGTAACACGAGATTCCTCTGTGAGAAGCTAGAGTCAACCCTGGGGTCGATAACCACTGGAAGTCTCGGGTCCCTGAGGGCTGCCTGGATCTGGTTAGTGAAGGTTCCAGGAGTAGAGGGCTCACAAGAAGAGGGGCTGCAGGGGCAGCAGCCAACTTTGGCACCACTCTCTGGCCAGTGTTCCCGAAGGGTGTAACGCTGACCTCAGCCAGGTTTTCAGTGACCGTGATGGTGACAGCTGCCACCAGAAGCTTCACCAAGTTCCTCCCCAGGCCTGTGTCGTCAGTGCCATGTAGATTCCTGGAGGAGATGTACGGTTCCATTTGGAAGTCAAAGTTGGTGCCTCTGAAGTGCATTCCTGCTGCAAAGACTTTGAGGACCTCCTTTATTTCTGGCACTTCAAGGGTTCCCCTTAAGTAATGATGCGAATGCTGAACAACACTGCATGAACCCCTGTCTGAGTGGGGCAGAAGGGCCCTACCTTTCCGTTTAAACACAAAATTCCTTGGCAGTGTTACTTGTCTGTGTATGTGTTTCAACTAGGTGAAAATTTGAAAAAAAAAAAAAAATCAGAAATTCCAGGATATAATAAATTTTTTTTCTAATTTCAAGTATATACTCTTAAATGCTTTATAAAAACACCAGGTCCAAGATAGAGAAGCTTCTCTGGTGCCTCAGATGGTAAAGAATCTGCCTACCATGCAGGAGACTGGGGTTTGATCCCTAGGTTGAGAAGATCCCCTGGAGAAGGGAATGGCCACCCACTCCAGTATTCTTGCCTGGAGAATTCCGTGGACAGAGGAGTCCATTGGGTAGCAGAGTCAGACACAACCAAGTGACTGATGCTTTCACATTCAAGAGAGATTAACTGGTCTGGATTTATCCTCCAATATGAAATAACTATAAATTCAAACAAAATCTATGAAAAAACAGGATTCAAGAAGTTGGATCACGTGAAAGAAGACAGAGTCCTGAGACTTGGCGCCTAAAGAGAGCTTCCAGGCTGTGGCACAGGGGAAGGCAGGACCAGTCAGAGCCTCGTGGGCTCTCTGCACTGAAGGGGGAGAGCTAGGGCTTAGGGAGGCATAATAACAGAGGCAAGAAAGCTGCAGGTAAAGAGAGCTCTAGAAAAATACAGAGGCTCCCCTTGAGTGTTCAGCTAGGTCTGTTCAGCGCATGCGTGTGAGGAAAGACTCCCCTGAGCGAAAGGGAGAAATACCCAGCGTCACTCGGTATCTAGGGCCGGTCATGACCAGCCAGGCTGCAAACCTCATAATCTGTAAAGCATTGGGTAGTGTAGTTGGGCTGATCTTGCCTTAGTAGTGGGGGAGAAAAAAAACTGGATTAAATGTTGCTCTGGTTGTGCCAAACAAAGCTTAAAAGCAAGGCCTGATATAGGAATCTGCTGTAAGACTAAGGGAACTCAGACAGGGGCTCTGTAACAGCCTTGAGGGGTGGGAGGGGGAGGGAGATGGGGGAGAAGTTCAAGAGGGAGGAAATATATGTGCACCTATGGCTGATTCATGCTAATGTTTGTCAGCAAACAACAAAACTCTATAAAAAATGTTAAAAAAATAAGTAAAATGATAAAAGAATAAAAAAGAGCAGGACCTGAAAGCCTCAAGCTGTTTCCACGTAATTCGTGTTCCAAAGAAAGGTCAAGAGTATCTATGAAATACACAGATATGAAGCATCTAGAAAATACAATAACTGGGATCCTAGAAAAATCACCAAACATATAAAGAAGCGGAAAAATGTGGCTCATGAGGAGGAGGGAAATCTATCAGTTGAAATCCATCAGAAGTGACACAGTTATAATAGGATTAGTTGAACAAACAAAAACTCCTTCATAACAGTAACTTCATCTACTGTGGAAAATAGTATGAAGGTTCCTTAAAAAAGTAAAGATAGGGTTACCATATGATCCAGCAATGCCACTCCGCTTTTATTGAGAGCTTAAGCATCCAGGTGTTTGCAGGGAATGATTCAGTTAGCACCGGCTGAGACTCACTTATACCCCTAATCAATAATTACCCTTGTGACTCTAAGTTGCTACGTTATCTCCTTAATGGAAAGGGCATGCTGCAGTTGGGAGGCAACTAGACCAGCAAGAAGTTAAGGAATCTGATCTGCGTGTGCACTGACCCAGTGTCCCTAAGTCCACAGCAGATCTCCCACCTGTTCTTGCTGATTAGTATGACCCATCTAATGAGCCCATGTGAATCGAATCAACTTGTTTTTGTCTTCATTCTTTCTGTTGTATTTCTCATAGTTGTTTTTTCTCATTCTGAGATGTTTTTCTCATAGCTTGGCCAATGCTGCAGAAACCTCCACTGACTTGTTTTCCCACAATATACGTATATATCTGTATATACACACAATGGAATATTACTCAGCCGTAAAAAGAATGAAATAATGCCATTTACAGTGATGTAGATGGACCTAAAGATTGTCATACTGAATGGAGAAAGTCAGACAAAGACACATATTGTGTAATATCGCTTATATGTGGAATCTAAATAAATAGTACAAATGAGCTATTTACGAAGCAGAAGCAGAGTCACAGATGTAGAAAGGAAATATATGGTTACCAAGGGGAAAGAGGAGGGGAGGGACAAATTGAGAGGTTTGGATTTATATATATACCCTACTTTAT
The DNA here is from genome assembly GCA_022376925.1 of Tragulus kanchil. Taxonomy (NCBI): domain Eukaryota; kingdom Metazoa; phylum Chordata; class Mammalia; order Artiodactyla; family Tragulidae; genus Tragulus; species Tragulus kanchil. The sequence continues at coordinate 131,701,581 of JAIOJX010000024.1, forward strand.
AATTTTATAGCTTACCCAGCTTCTTTTGTTGTTGTTCATCCTGGGTGTTGCGTGGAGTGTAGACTGCAAGGTGGGGAAAAGGGTAGATGCCAGGAGTGTGGGGAAACAAACCAGTGAAGGTTTTTGTGGCCTTGGCTGAGCCAGGAGAAAAGTAAATTGGTAATGAGAAGTATACTAGAAAGATTTAAGACAAACAAGTGATTTAATTCACACGGGTTTATCAGCTGGGGATATACTGATCGACAAGTGAGAGATCTGCTGTGGACTTTCGAAAGCTAGATCTATGCAGACTCTTTAACTTCTTGCCAAGTTAGTTGCCCCCCAGCTGTAACACGCCCTTTGCATCTTCAGAGCCAAGAGAATAATCATTGAATAGGGCTGTGACTGAAACCAGCTGGTGCTAATCTCATTCCCTGTAAACACCTGGAGGCGTCAGCACTGAATAGAAGCAGGACTGGTGAATGTGTTCGGGGCCTTGACCCAAGAGGTCTTGAGCCTCCCGTTCCCATCCTTTCTCTCAGTCTATGTATGTGTGTGTGTGAGTGTGTATTTCTTAAAGTCTCGTCACACCTGCTATTCTCTATGCACCTGGCTGATAAGCTGCGGCAAGGAGGCCATTCAGGAAGCGACTGGCATACGGAGATATTGTCGAGGACCTTGGTCTAACTGTGTGGTCGGTGAGAAGAGATCAGGTCCTGGATAGAAAGTGGAGCCAACAGGAGGTGCTGATGAATGGAACATAGAGTGAAAGAGACAGCAAGGGCGACTCCAAGTTGTTTGACTAGAGCAACTGGAAGGACAGATGTGCCAGCTACTGAAATGAGGAATTTAAATGGGGTGGGCTTTGAGCTGGTTTTGGACATGTTTGGTTGGACATCCAAGTAGACAGTTGGATGTGTGAATCTGGTGTGCAGAGGAGAGGAAAGGCTGGAGGCAGCAGTGCGCAGAGAGAATAGGTGTTTGGGGACAATTTCTGTTTTTGTCCCATGTAGGTAGGTCTGTAGACGGGCACAGAGAAGGCTCCGGAAAGACGGCAGGACCCTGACAGTTCACACCCAGGCTTCACCCCTTCCTGCTCTATGGTTTTGTAGGTGATTCTCTTCCAAGGTGACGCAGTGGTTAAGAACCCACCCGCCAATGGGGGAGGCATAGGTTTGATGTCTGGGGAAATGCCGGAGAAGGAAATGGCAACACTCCGGTTTTTGTGGCCTTGGCTGAGCCAGGAGAAAAGTAAATTGGTAATGAGAAGTATACTAGAAAGATTTAAGACAAACAAGTGATTTAATTCACACGGGTTTATCAGCTGGGGATATACTGATCGACAAGTGAGAGATCTGCTGTGGACTTTCGAAAGCTAGATCTATGCAGACTCTTTAACTTCTTGCCAAGTTAGTTGCCCCCCAGCTGTAACACGCCCTTTGCATCTTCAGAGCCAAGAGAATAATCATTGAATAGGGCTGTGACTGAAACCAGCTGGTGCTAATCTCATTCCCTGTAAACACCTGGAGGCGTCAGCACTGAATAGAAGCAGGACTGGTGAATGTGTTCGGGGCCTTGACCCAAGAGGTCTTGAGCCTCCCGTTCCCATCCTTTCTCTCAGTCTATGTATGTGTGTGTGTGAGTGTGTATTTCTTAAAGTCTCGTCACACCTGCTATTCTCTATGCACCTGGCTGATAAGCTGCGGCAAGGAGGCCATTCAGGAAGCTACTGCGGCATACGGAGATATTGTCGAGGACCTTGGTCTAACTGTGTGGTCGGTGAGAAGAGATCAGGTCCTGGATAGAAAGTGGAGCCAACAGGAGGTGCTGATGAATGGAACATAGAGTGAAAGAGACAGCAAGGGCGACTCCAAGTTGTTTGACTAGAGCAACTGGAAGGACAGATGTGCCAGCTACTGAAATGAGGAATTTAAATGGGGTGGGCTTTGAGCTGGTTTTGGACATGTTTGGTTGGACATCCAAGTAGACAGTTGGATGTGTGAATCTGGTGTGCAGAGGAGAGGAAAGGCTGGAGGCAGCAGTGCGCAGAGAGAATAGGTGTTTGGGGACAATTTCTGTTTTTGTCCCATGTAGGTAGGTCTGTAGACGGGCACAGAGAAGGCTCCGGAAAGACGGCAGGACCCTGACAGTTCACACCCAGGCTTCACCCCTTCCTGCTCTATGGTTTTGTAGGTGATTCTCTTCCAAGGTGACGCAGTGGTTAAGAACCCACCCGCCAATGGGGGAGGCATAGGTTTGATGTCTGGGTTGGAAAAATGCCCCGGAGAAGGAAATGGCAACACTCCAGGATTCTTGGCTGGGAAATCCCATGGACAGAGAAGCCTGACTGGCTACAGACCATGGGTTTGCAAGAGTTGAACTGACTGAGATACTGAACATGTACACACACTCTTCTTTGAGCTCAGTCATTTGTCCATGGAGAAGTTCGTTTTAAGGTCCGATACAGCATGGCTCTGTGAGTCTCAGAGAGATTCAGACACGCTTACAATAAGAGGCAACACAGCAAACCATTTATGACTTGCGTGGGTCCATCTGTCAGTTTTTTACCTGGAAAGCAGGGAAAAAATTCTAAGGGTTAGAACCCACAGTACGTGCGTGCTAAGTCGCTTCAGTCATATCCGACTCTTTGTGACCCCATGAACTGTAGCCTGCCAGGCTCCCCTGTCCATGCGATTCTTCAGGCAAGAATGCTGGAATGGATTGTCATACCCTCCTCCAGGGGATTTTCCCAACCCAGGGATCCAACCAGGGTCTTCTGCATTGCATGCAGATTTTTTGCCAGCTGACTACTAGGGAAAGTACTAAAGCAGGGCTGAGAGGTCACGTGGAAGGATATGGGGTGCTGCCCTTCAGCATAGAAGGGGCAAAAACAGGCCTTGTATTGCTGCCCAGAGCTGCTCCGAGACTGGGCTTCCTGCATCTGCTCTCTAGGAGCCTGACTGTCGTCCCAGCTGCTGGCTGGCCTGTTCATTTTGCAGCTCAGACCTGGAAGTTCCCTTTTCCTGAGAGAACTGACTGCCTTTCCCACAGGAGGCTGTCTCCTTTCCTGGAAGCACTGATCACACCTCAGCTGCACAATTTGGTACAGGCTTCCGGTCCTATGAGGAACTGAAGGAAGTAGTTCTCTGGCTGGAAACCCACCAGTCTGTGATTGGTGGCCCCTCAGAGAGTATACTAATGAGGTGGAAACTTCACCCAGCCAAGAGAGAAATTAAACCGTGTTGTTAGTATTTCAAGTTGTCAAAAGGGGTGCACTTATGGAATAAATTAACATGAAACAGAAACCAAAAGCAGTCAAGTCAAATTAAGCGAGACTATAAGTCATATTGTGGATATCGAGCATGCTGGAATTAAGGGAAAATAGTTGACAATTACACCCAATAAATGGCTTCTCACCTGCCAGGGTCATGCTGGTTAGAGGTGATATCCACAGTCAGAAGGTCAGTAGAGTCCTAGCTCCAGGTCATTCGTGGTGGGCAATTGGACGCCACCTCCACTGGTCTGAGGAAGGCAGAAACAAGGAGGATTGAGGGTTTGGTGCTCAAACCCTGGTGTGTGGAAGCATCGCCTTTCACACGTGCAGCGTCCATCCCCAGACATTCAGCAGGTGGCCTGGATTCTCTATCTGAACAAACCCCTCAGATGATTCTGCTTCAGGTGACCCTGGACCAACCTTGAGAAACATGGGGATAGGAGAGGAAGGTCCCATCCAAGGAGGCTGGGGACAAGGAGAGGGTTTTATTGTTCTAGCGTGGGTCTTGCCAACAGTGGAGACAGAAACCTGGCCATGGAATGACCAGCAAGGCAGCAGTAGAATCGGGTTGATGATGAGGACTATGCAGGCTCATCTCTGGTGGCCAAGCATTGGGTCCATGTCAACGAGACATACTCTTAGTCCCCCGGTGATAGGCAAGGGGGGCGTGGAAACTAGGAAGATGTGACGGCAGGTGGAGGATGTCTGTGACTCTCCTGGGATGAACAGGAAAGGGAGAAGAGGATGATTGGCAAGTTATATGAGAAGTTGCCATAATTATTGGGGGCATGTGTATTTATGTTTCAACCATGACTTTTGGAGAACTGACTGCCTTTCCCACAGGAGGCTGTCTCCTTTCCTGGAAGCACTGATCACACCTCAGCTGCACAATTTGGTACAGGCTTCCGGTCCTATGAGGAACTGAAGGAAGTAGTTCTCTGGCTGGAAACCCACCAGTCTGTGATTGGTGGCCCCTCAGAGAGTATACTAATGAGGTGGAAACTTCACCCAGCCAAGAGAGAAATTAAACCGTGTTGTTAGTATTTCAAGTTGTCAAAAGGGGTGCACTTATGGAATAAATTAACATGAAACAGAAACCAAAAGCAGTCAAGTCAAATTAAGCGAGACTATAAGTCATATTGTGGATATCGAGCATGCTGGAATTAAGGGAAAATAGTTGACAATTACACCCAATAAATGGCTTCTCACCTGCCAGGGTCATGCTGGTTAGAGGTGATATCCACAGTCAGAAGGTCAGTAGAGTCCTAGCTCCAGGTCATTCGTGGTGGGCAATTGGACGCCACCTCCACTGGTCTGAGGAAGGCAGAAACAAGGAGGATTGAGGGTTTGGTGCTCAAACCCTGGTGTGTGGAAGCATCGCCTTTCACACGTGCAGCGTCCATCCCCAGACATTCAGCAGGTGGCCTGGATTCTCTATCTGAACAAACCCCTCAGATGATTCTGCTTCAGGTGACCCTGGACCAACCTTGAGAAACATGGGGATAGGAGAGGAAGGTCCCATCCAAGGAGGCTGGGGACAAGGAGAGGGTTTTATTGTTCTAGCGTGGGTCTTGCCAACAGTGGAGACAGAAACCTGGCCATGGAATGACCAGCAAGGCAGCAGTAGAATCGGGTTGATGATGAGGACTATGCAGGCTCATCTCTGGTGGCCAAGCATTGGGTCCATGTCAACGAGACATACTCTTAGTCCCCCGGTGATAGGCAAGGGGGGCGTGGAAACTAGGAAGATGTGACGGCAGGTGGAGGATGTCTGTGACTCTCCCTGGGATGAACAGGAAAGGGAGAAGAGGATGATTGGCAAGTTATATGAGAAGTTGCCATAATTATTGGGGGGCATGTGTATTTATGTTTCAACCATGACTGTCTTGGGAATGAAAGGGTTTTGTTGCCCAAAGCTTCATAAGCAAGTGTGCTACCACTGGTACTCCCTGGCTGAGTATAGAAGGACTTGTTTTTAAACCAGGTCAGACTTCACAGAGAAAAAAAGCCTGTCATAGATGCTTATTGATCTAAACGAGAAGATGTATTCTCGAGGGAGGGCTTCCCTGGTGGCTCAGATGGTAAAGAATCTGCCTGCAATGCAAGAGACCTGGGTTTGATCCTTGGATTGGAAAGATCCCCTGGAGAATGGAATGGCTACCCACTCCAGCATTCTTGCCTGGAGAATCCCTTGGACAGAGGAGCCTAGCGGACTACAGTCCATGGGGTTACCAAGGTTGGACACAATGACTAACACATTCACTTTCATATTCTTGAGGGATGGGCTAGCATGGCATCTCCGTTTCCTCTGGTGTGGAAGAGAGGGTCCACTCTCCTTTGAGGATGTTTAGGATGTGGATGAGGCCCCATTAGCCAGAGTGACCGCCCCATGTAAGCCCTTCACCTCCCCCTGCGCCATCACATGCTCAGTCACTAAGCCGTGTTCGATTCATTGCAACCCCAAGGACTGTAGCCTGCCAGACTCCTCTGTCCATGGAATTTTCCAGACAAGAATACTGGAGTGGGTTGCCATTCCATTCTCTAGGGGGTCTTCCTGGCCAACACAGTACTCTAGAAAAAGTGGGCAATGAGATAGCTAAGCTAGTAGCAGAGAAAGACGGTGCAGACACATCTGACCCCGGGGGGATAGGGGGTCCCATAGGAGGCGGGGGGTTTTATTGTTCTAGCGTGGGTCTTGCCAACAGTGGAGACAGAAACCTGGCCATGGAATGACCAGCAAGGCAGCAGTAGAATCGGGTTGATGATGAGGACTATGCAGGCTCATCTCTGGTGGCCAAGCATTGGGTCCATGTCAACGAGACATACTCTTAGTCCCCCGGTGATAGGCAAGGGGGGCGTGGAAACTAGGAAGATGTGACGGCAGGTGGAGGATGTCTGTGACTCTCCCTGGGATGAACAGGAAAGGGAGAAGAGGATGATTGGCAAGTTATATGAGAAGTTGCCATAATTATTGGGGGGCATGTGTATTTATGTTTCAACCATGACTGTCTTGGGAATGAAAGGGTTTTGTTGCCCAAAGCTTCATAAGCAAGTGTGCTACCACTGGTACTCCCTGGCTGAGTATAGAAGGACTTGTTTTTAAACCAGGTCAGACTTCACAGAGAAAAAAAGCCTGTCATAGATGCTTATTGATCTAAACGAGAAGATGTATTCTCGAGGGAGGGCTTCCCTGGTGGCTCAGATGGTAAAGAATCTGCCTGCAATGCAAGAGACCTGGGTTTGATCCTTGGATTGGAAAGATCCCCTGGAGAATGGAATGGCTACCCACTCCAGCATTCTTGCCTGGAGAATCCCTTGGACAGAGGAGCCTAGCGGACTACAGTCCATGGGGTTACCAAGGTTGGACACAATGACTAACACATTCACTTTCATATTCTTGAGGGATGGGCTAGCATGGCATCTCCGTTTCCTCTGGTGTGGAAGAGAGGGTCCACTCTCCTTTGAGGATGTTTAGGATGTGGATGAGGCCCCATTAGCCAGAGTGACCGCCCCATGTAAGCCCTTCACCTCCCCCTGCGCCATCACATGCTCAGTCACTAAGCCGTGTTCGATTCATTGCAACCCCAAGGACTGTAGCCTGCCAGACTCCTCTGTCCATGGAATTTTCCAGACAAGAATACTGGAGTGGGTTGCCATTCCATTCTCTAGGGGGTCTTCCTGGCCAACACAGTACTCTAGAAAAAGTGGGCAATGAGATAGCTAAGCTAGTAGCAGAGAAAGACGGTGCAGACACATCTCAAACCCGGCAGTAAAATCCGTCAACTTTTGAATTGGCAGCTTGAATAGAATCATTCAACTGAGACTGTAATTTTGTTTCCTTTGATTGAGGTAGCAATTTATAACCCTAGACAGGTATAACACAAGCACAGGGATAGTGAAACACTGGATGCAGAATTCTTTCCAGTAGGTTATATTGTGTGGGATTTGTAGAGACTTGAAATCATTCTACTGCTTTATATGTGCTTTGTCTGCTTTTCTGTTTTATGATGTGGGAAATGGGTAAGAGAATCCACATTTAAACATACTGCATTTACAAGATTGATTTATTAATTGACATTTCTCATAAGTGTTGAGAATACTTCTGTTCTTATTAAGTCTGCCATGACAGGAGTTTCAATTGCCTGTAAGAATCCAGTATATTGAATTTGTGATTATATTTTCAAATGTCTAAGGAAGTGTTATTAATTAAAATATAAAAGAAGTACATGTTTAAGAAGGATTTAATCTGTTAAACTTTAGTTGACATTAATCAAACAGCCAGTAGAAATAATCTTTATAATGCTTTTGAGTTGTTGGATTTGTATAGAGAAAATGGATTTGTAGGTTGAGCTTCAAGGTTTAAGATAAACTAGGCTTTAAAGATTAAAACTTTGATATGCTGTATATTCGATTTTGACAAAAAAACCCACAATGAATTGTAATCAGTGTTTCCAAGGTATGAAACTCTCCTTTCTCCATGTGAAGAAAAGAAATAGCCACATGCTCATTAGCCCTCTGCAGGGTTGCTCCAGGACTCCCCCCATATTTGTTGTTACTGCTCTGATTAATTTCTGCCTACTTCATGAGTCAAAAATGATATTTAATTATTGCTTTAATTTACATTTAAATGACTGCAGAGAAGTTGAACATCTTTTCATCTTGAATTAGACATTTATGGTGGTCTCAGAACTTCTGCTAAAACCCCTGAGCGAAAAACAGTAGGTGAGACTGTGTGTGGCAATGTAAATAGGTATAGTCACCGGGGAAGACGGTACAGAGGCTCCTCAAAAAGTTAAAAATAGAACTACCACGTGTGGCACTGTGTTTAGTCACTCAGTCATGTCTGACTCTGTGACCTCATGGACTACAGCCTATCAGACTCCTCTGTCCATGGAATTCTCCAGGCAAGAATACTGGAGTGGGTTGCCATGCCCTCTTCCAGAGGATCTTACCAACCCAGAGATCAAATGCTTGTCTCCCACATTACATGTGGATTTTACCATCTGAGCCACCAGGGAAGCCCCATAATACTGGAGTGGGTACCCTATCTCTTCTCCAGGGGATCTTCCTGACCCAGGAATGAAACTGGGGTCTCTTGCATTGCAGGCAGATTCTTTACCATCTGAGCCATGAGGAAAGCCCAATAGGATACAGCAATTCCACTTTTGGAAACATTCAAAGGAAATGAAAACCCTAACTGGAAAAGATGTATGTATCCCCATGTTTATTTCATCATTATTTATAACATCTAAGATATGGAAACAATATAAGTGTCCATAAGTGGGTTAATAAAGATAATATATCTTATGTGTTATACAAATCAATGTATATTTATGTATATTAATCTGTGAGTGTGTGCTCAGTCGTGTCCAACTCTTTGTGACCCTGTGGACTGTAAGGCCCTCTGTTCGTGGGACCCAGGCAAGAATACTGGAGCGGGTTGCCATTTCCTCCTCCAGGGGACCTTCCTGACCCAGGGACTGAACCCAGGTCTCTTGTGTCTCCTGCATTGGCAGGTGAATCCTTTACCACTGTGCCATCCAGGAAGCCCATGGGTATATACATAATTATAACATTTAGCCGTAAAAGTAACGAAACATTGCCATTTGGGACACCATGGATGGAATTTAAAGATGTTAAGTGGAATTTAAAGATGGTAAGTGAAAAAAGAAAGACAAATACTGTACAATTTCACTTAAATATGGAAACCCCTTGCCCCTTCCAAACCCCCAAAACTCACAGATACAGAGAACGGATTGGTGATTGCCAGAGGCAGGAGGGTGAGGAGCTGAGCAAAAGGAGTGAAGAAAGTCAGAAGGTACAACCTTCCAGCTATAAAATAGATAAGTCAGGGGGAGGTAATGTACCACATGGCTATTATAGTTAGTACTGCTCTATTGTGTATTTGACAGTCGCTAAGGCAATACATCTTAAGTTCTCATCATATGAGAAAATTCTGTAAATACGTATGGCAAAGTCCTAGGACCCCCACTGTGCTCACTCACTAACTGGATGCTGCCCAGAAGGACAAAGCTGGCTCCAAACTCAAGACGGACCCTGTGGGCACTGCAGCTGGCAGCTTCGACTAAGGTGCACTCCTTGTTACAAAATGGCGAATTCTTTCTTGAAAGGAGATCCAAACAGCACACCTGCATGGCTGCCGCAGCAACCTATGGGACTAAATTGCATTTAAACCCTGCTTCTTTCCCTAGGGCAAACAATGCTATATTCCACAGGCCTCCCAGGATGGTCTCCTGTAAGAAGGACTCCTAGTTGCCTACAGCAGCTAGTGGGGCTTGCTTTTCCCTTTTTCCTTTGACTCTGCTGTAGTCCCTCACTTCTGTGCCTTGTGAGGGACTTTTCAAATGACCGGCATACAAACTCAGACTGCTTTTGTGGGAACCCAGGCTGAGAGCCTGGCTGACGGCGTCTCTTAGTACAAATCAATGTATATTTATGTATATTAATCTGTGAGTGTGTGCTCAGTCGTGTCCAACTCTTTGTGACCCTGTGGACTGTAAGGCCCTCTGTCTGTGGGACCCAGGCAAGAATACTGGAGCGGGTTGCCATTTCCTCCTCCAGGGGACCTTCCTGACCCAGGGACTGAACCCAGGTCTCTTGTGTCTCCTGCATTGGCAGGTGAATCCTTTACCACTGTGCCATCCAGGAAGCCCATGGGTATATACATAATTATAACATTTAGCCGTAAAAGTAACGAAACATTGCCATTTGGGACACCATGGATGGAATTTAAAGATGTTAAGTGGAATTTAAAGATGGTAAGTGAAAAAAGAAAGACAAATACTGTACAATTTCACTTAAATATGGAAACCCCTTGCCCCTTCCAAACCCCCAAAACTCACAGATACAGAGAACGGATTGGTGATTGCCAGAGGCAGGAGGGTGAGGAGCTGAGCAAAAGGAGTGAAGAAAGTCAGAAGGTACAACCTTCCAGCTATAAAATAGATAAGTCAGGGGGAGGTAATGTACCACATGGCTATTATAGTTAGTACTGCTCTATTGTGTATTTGACAGTCGCTAAGGCAATACATCTTAAGTTCTCATCATATGAGAAAATTCTGTAAATACGTATGGCAAAGTCCTAGGACCCCCACTGTGCTCACTCACTAACTGGATGCTGCCCAGAAGGACAAAGCTGGCTCCAAACTCAAGACGGACCCTGTGGGCACTGCAGCTGGCAGCTTCGACTAAGGTGCACTCCTTGTTACAAAATGGCGAATTCTTTCTTGAAAGGAGATCCAAACAGCACACCTGCATGGCTGCCGCAGCAACCTATGGGACTAAATTGCATTTAAACCCTGCTTCTTTCCCTAGGGCAAACAATGCTATATTCCACAGGCCTCCCAGGATGGTCTCCTGTAAGAAGGACTCCTAGTTGCCTACAGCAGCTAGTGGGGCTTGCTTTTCCCTTTTTCCTTTGACTCTGCTGTAGTCCCTCACTTCTGTGCCTTGTGAGGGACTTTTCAAATGACCGGCATACAAACTCAGACTGCTTTTGTGGGAACCCAGGCTGAGAGCCTGGCTGACGGCGTCTCTTAGTTCAACAGCGCCCTCTTCTGTGGTGCTATGAAGCTCAGGTTCTTGGACCAATGATGAAAGGTTGCTTGTGGCGCCGTCAGGGGTATGCTCTTTTTTTCTTTTCCCCATCGTGCCTCTTTTTTATTTATATTTATTTTCATCCATCTTTAATCTTCGGCCTGTGTGGGTCTCCCATCGCGGTGGCCTCTCTCACTGCAGAGTGCCGGCTCGCAATTGGACACGCTGGTCCAGCCACTCTGTGGCATGTGGGATCTTCCCGGGCCTGGGATCGAACCGGTGCCCCTTGCACTGCAAGGCAGACTCCTTACTCACTGGACCGCCATGGAAGCCCCATGGGCCTTCTGATTTTATGATGCTCTCTGTTTCTGAGGCGACTTTAATTCAGATATTTCTTCCTCCTTTCGTTTCACTATCAAGCCTCTGAATGATTTCTCCTCCTTCCACCTCTCCCTTAAAGTGTTTTAGGCCCTCATACTTTCTCTGTTATTGTTGTTTTCTTTTTAAATTTCATAGGGCATTATCACAATTACTGTCCTATATTGTCAACATTACTTAGATTTACTCACATCCTTGTTTTATTTTCTCATTGTTCTTTCTCATGTAGCAGGTATTTCTTCTGGAATAATTTTTCTTCCTTCTGAAGAATCCTCTGAATTTCTTTTTAGTTGATAGTCTTTGGTGATCAACTCCTTCAGAGTTTGTTTGCCTAAAAATTAATTTACCTCCTTTTTTTTTGGCCACTTCTATTTTTCTTTCATTTATTTTCATCCATCTTTGTTCTTTGGCCCATGTGGGCCTCCCATTGCAGTGGCCTCTCTCACTGCCAAGAGCCTGCTCTGGGCGGATGCCGCTCCAGAGCTCTGGCTCTGTAGTTCCCAGGCCAGGGATCGAACCAGCGCCCCTTGCCCTACAAGGTGGTGTCCTTACCCACTGGACCACCAGGGAAGCCCCCTTTTTGGTTTTTGCTTTCATCTTTGTATCTGAAAATTACTTTTATTGTTATATAATTCTAGTTATTTTTCTCTTGGCAAAGTAAAGATGTAATTCCACTATATTCTGTTCTTCTCTATTGTCTTTGAGAAAACAGTTATCTGTCAGTTTTTAGAACCAATTTCTCTTTTCGCTGCTTTGAAGGTTTTTTTTCCTTTGGCGTTCTGTAGTTTTTATGTCGATTTATTTATTTTATTATTTTTTAAAGTTTTTGGCCTCTTTTATTATTTTTATTTTTTATTATTTTTCACAACTTTCATCCATCTTTGTTCTTTGGCCCATGTGGGCCTCCCATTGCAGTGGCCTCTCTCACTGCCAAGAGCCTGCTCTGGGCGGATGCCGCTCCAGAGCTCTGGCTCTGTAGTTCCCAGGCCAGGGATCGAACCAGCGCCCCTTGCCCTACAAGGTGGTGTCCTTACCCACTGGACCACCAGGGAAGCCCCCTTTTTGGTTTTTGCTTTCATCTTTGTATCTGAAAATTACTTTTATTGTTATATAATTCTAGTTATTTTTCTCTTGGCAAAGTAAAGATGTAATTCCACTATATTCTGTTCTTCTCTATTGTCTTTGAGAAAACAGTTATCTGTCAGTTTTTAGAACCAATTTCTCTTTTCGCTGCTTTGAAGGTTTTTTTTCCTTTGGCGTTCTGTAGTTTTTATGTCGATTTATTTATTTTATTATTTTTTAAAGTTTTTGGCCTCTTTTATTATTTTTATTTTTTATTATTTTTCACAACTTTCATCCATATTTACTCTTCGGCCTGTGGGGGCCTCCCATTGCAGTGGCCTCTCTCGCCCCAGAGCACCAGCCCACAATTGGACACACCGGTCCGGCCACTCCATGGCATGAGGGATCTTCCTGGGCCAAGGATCGAACTGGTGCCCCCTGCCCTGCAAGGTGGACTCTTCACCCACTGGACCACCAGGGAAGCCTGTAGATTTATGTTTTAAACATTTTATTTATTTATTTGGCTGCATTGGGTCTTAGCTGCAGCTCTTGGCATCTTTGATCTTCATTGCAGGATATGCGATCCTTTTGCCGCTGTTGTTGCAGCGGGTGAGATCTTTAGCTGAGGCGTGTAGGATCTAGCTCTCTGACCAGGGATTGAACCTTGGCCCCCTGCTGTGGAAGTGTGAAGTCTTAGCCACTGGACCACCAGGGAAATCCCATGGATCTATTTGGCTTTTTAACTTATTTTATTTAATAAACATTTAGCCCTTTACTAGGTGTTAGATATTCTTAAGCTTTTTGAATATTGACTCACTTAAATCTCAAAAAACCTATACAAAATAAGTATTATTAAGCATCTCTTCATGAGGAGACGGAGGCCCAGAGACGTTAGGTAACTTCCCTAAGGTTACAGAGCTAGTCAGTGGTAGAGCTGTGATTTCAGCCAACGTAGTCTGAAGGGTGAGGAAGAGATGGGCTAAAGGATAATTTCAAGTGTTCTGGTTTGGTTGGGGAGTATAGTGGTGCCTAAAAGATCTAAAAGAAGGAAGAAGTGTGGTGACCATTAATTTTATTTATCAGCTCTACTGGGTCATAGGGTGCTCAGATATTTAGTTAAGCATTGCTCCCAATACCAACATCTGTATTAGTTCTCCAGAGAAACAGAAACAACCGGAGACGTCTCTATCCATATCTATGTCTCTGTCTATGTATCTATCTATTTATCTGTGCCCCCCACATGCACATTTGTTTATTCATTGATTAATGTGATTATGATTATTGATTATGTGAATATGGAGGCCAAAAAGACCTGGACCTGCAGTTGTCAAGAGGAGCCCCAGGAGAGGGGATGGTGTAGACCCTGTGTGAGGGCTGCAGTCTCAGGGAAGAGCTGATGTTTCCGTTCGAGTCTGAAGGCAGCACAGCACTGACGTCCCCCTTTGAAGGCAGGCAGGTGGGAGTAAGTGCGGCAGTGGATGCATACCTGTGGAATTCACTGGTCTTGCCGTGTTCACCAGCACCCGCCGGCTCCATCCAGCAGTGGAGTGGCCTCTTGAAGACTCAATTTTGGTGCTTCTAGGGGGCAGTGTGTCGCAGGACTGGAACATGGCTCTCTTGGAAGCTACAATAGGCTCCAAGTCAGCACCCAGAATTTGGTGGTTTTCCTTACACTGCCTAGATTCACAGGTGCAGGAACTAGAGATGGGAAAGGGAGTGGGATCCACTCATGATGACCGCCGGTGATCCACTGGCAAAATTGTCGCTTCCTGTTCCCACGACCTTATGCTCTGCTGGTGTAGTGGTTTCAGTTCCAGAGGGAGGAGTGCTTCCCCAGAAGACACAACAATGATATTCTTTTTAACTTATTTTATTTAATAAACATTTAGCCCTTTACTAGGTGTTAGATATTCTTAAGCTTTTTGAATATTGACTCACTTAAATCTCAAAAAACCTATACAAAATAAGTATTATTAAGCATCTCTTCATGAGGAGACGGAGGCCCAGAGACGTTAGGTAACTTCCCTAAGGTTACAGAGCTAGTCAGTGGTAGAGCTGTGATTTCAGCCAACGTAGTCTGAAGGGTGAGGAAGAGATGGGCTAAAGGATAATTTCAAGTGTTCTGGTTTGGTTGGGGAGTATAGTGGTGCCTAAAAGATCTAAAAGAAGGAAGAAGTGTGGTGACCATTAATTTTATTTATCAGCTCTACTGGGTCATAGGGTGCTCAGATATTTAGTTAAGCATTGCTCCCAATACCAACATCTGTATTAGTTCTCCAGAGAAACAGAAACAACCGGAGACGTCTCTATCCATATCTATGTCTCTGTCTATGTATCTATCTATTTATCTGTGCCCCCCACATGCACATTTGTTTATTCATTGATTAATGTGATTATGATTATTGATTATGTGAATATGGAGGCCAAAAAGACCTGGACCTGCAGTTGTCAAGAGGAGCCCCAGGAGAGGGGATGGTGTAGACCCTGTGTGAGGGCTGCAGTCTCAGGGAAGAGCTGATGTTTCCGTTCGAGTCTGAAGGCAGCACAGCACTGACGTCCCCCTTTGAAGGCAGGCAGGTGGGAGTAAGTGCGGCAGTGGATGCATACCTGTGGAATTCACTGGTCTTGCCGTGTTCACCAGCACCCGCCGGCTCCATCCAGCAGTGGAGTGGCCTCTTGAAGACTCAATTTTGGTGCTTCTAGGGGGCAGTGTGTCGCAGGACTGGAACATGGCTCTCTTGGAAGCTACAATAGGCTCCAAGTCAGCACCCAGAATTTGGTGGTTTTCCTTACACTGCCTAGATTCACAGGTGCAGGAACTAGAGATGGGAAAGGGAGTGGGATCCACTCATGATGACCGCCGGTGATCCACTGGCAAAATTGTCGCTTCCTGTTCCCACGACCTTATGCTCTGCTGGTGTAGTGGTTTCAGTTCCAGAGGGAGGAGTGCTTCCCCCAGAAGACACAACAATGATTCCATTGAACTGGGAGTTAAGACAGCCACTCAGTCACTGTGAGCTCCTCGTGCCTCTGAATCAACAGGCAGAGAAGCGAATGACTGGTTTCTCGTGTGACTGAGCCTGACCAGCAAGGAGAAACTGGACGGCGACTCCATGATGGCTGTAGAGAGGAATATGTCGAGGCTCTGGGAGATTCCTTAAGGTGTTCTAAAATATTACCATGCCCTGTGGTTAAGATCAATGGAAAACAACAGCTACCCGATTCAGGGAGGACTGTGAGTGGCCCAGACTCTTCAGGAAGGAAGGACTGGGTCACCCTACCGTGAAGGCAAAGGGAATCTAGAATGAGGCAAGGAATACTGGAAGAAGATATATATTATACATATTCTACTAAGTATTATAACATTATATCTATGTAATATACATGACATATGTTAAATAAGTATTTTTGGTTTTTTGCCTCTCTTATTCCTTTATCATGAACTCTAACATGTATTGACCTTACATAATAATCTTCAAGTGTTGTTAACTTTGCATTATAGCATTTACGCTATGAGATATCAAGAAGAGTAAATGTCACTCAAGGACTTTACCGCCTCTTTGGGGACAGGTTAGTGTACTTTCAGTTGCACATAGGATGATTTCTTACGTGAGGTAGAATTATGACCTTCTTATTGTCTATATTTGGAGATTAAATACGGTTGAAGAGGATGTGACAGGTGCCAAGTTGACAAGGGCAGCCTGTGGGACTTAATTTTTTTGTGTCAACTTGACTGAGCAGTGGGGTGGTCAGATATTGGTCAGACGTTATTCTAATGCTTTGTGAAGGTGTTTTTGAATGAGCTTAACCTTTAAGCCAATGGACAGAGTAAAGTGAATTGCCCTCCCTCCTGTGAGTGGGCTTCATTCAGTCAGTTGAAGGCCTGACTAGAACGGAAAAGACTGACTCTCCCCTGAATGAGAGGGGGTTGGGGATGAGGTACAGAGCCTGAGAGATGACCACAGTGAATCTGCGTGTCCTAGGAAGTCAGAGAGCCTCTGCTCAGGGAGAAGGCAAGCTCACTTCTAGAGCTGCAGGACCGACAGGCTGTCAGGAGGTTCTTGAGCCACTAGATGGCGCCAAGCCACACGAAATCGTCAGTTGCGGGCTCAATTCCTCAGCCAGAGTATAAAATAACTTATAAAAGGCTCCTCTGGATTCCTTAACAGAAATTCTGTAAGAGGATTTCTGCCAGTCCTCCCCCAGAGTGAAAGAAAGACAAAGACTAAAATGCCTACAATGACACTGTCAGTCTCACTGAGAAAGCTCTGCCCCCGAGAGCCTGGAATGGCCTCGATCCATAGGCCAAGCTTCCAGTTTCAGGGTTAGACCCAAGGCCTGGCTTGCCCCCCAGAACCAGGGCATCCTGGACCCTCTCCCTCAGAAACGGTGCCTCCATGGGTGCTGGAGGAGTGGTAGAGGTAGGGGGTTGGGAAGAAGAAAAGCCCCGGGAGGCTGTTTCCGGAGCGAGTGTACCTGGAGGCAGCCACGGCCTACGACACTCTGGTGCTCAGCCATTTGCTGTTTCATCATGACATCGGGGGCAAGTGCTGGATTTGGGAGCCACAGGGGTCTGTGTTCAGCTCTGAAATGTACTCCGCTGTAACACCTTGGGAAGGTCGCTTAATGCTTAATGTGGGGAGTGGGAATGACCATATGTATCTTCCAGGATTGGAGTGCAGATCCAGAGAGGGAACATGGACCTCTCGCAGGAGCCTGGCCGGGGCCCAGGGCAGATGTGAGCAGCTGGGCAAGGGCCTCTCCCCTCGCCATACCCTTGCTATATGCCTAGGAATCCAGAGGGTTGACTAGAGACTTCTACTCTATGATCGTGCCTAGCAACTCTCAGCTGAATCAGACGAGCCCTCAGCCTGGCCATTCGGCCCCTGGACAGGGGCAAGGGCTCTCCTGCTGTCTTCTCTGGAGCAAGGACAGCCTCAGGGACCAAGAGGCAGCGGGCCAGCTCCTGGCCTGGTCCGACTGGGCTGGACCCATCCAGTTGCCCTCAGCCCATGCTTTTGAACCGGCAGTCCAGGGTCTTGGTTCTATCTTTCAGAGCCTTGATGCCTCCACGATCATCTATGTGGTTGTCTGTCCATCCTTCCTCCCCCTGGGGTCCTCTCACCCCTCAATCCTTCCCTTCTGGTTCTCAGGGCCCCAGGGAGCAGCCCAAGTCCAGGGGGGCTGGGCCTTGTCCTGGGCCCCTGTACAGAGCGTGGGGATCTGCTCCTGCGATAAGGGGCCGTGGCTGTGGCCCTCAGGACACGGAAATGACCATTTACGATAACCCGAGGCTGAGGCTGGACTGAGGTTGGACTGGCTTGCCTTGGGAGGTGGGGTGGTGCTGTTGAAGAAAGGGATCGTGTCCTGTGGTGGCCCACAGCCAGACGGGGCGGAGGCCGTGTGCCCCGCACAAGGCCCAGCCCCAGCCTCTGTCCTACAGCCAGCCCATTTCCCATCAAGTTCACTCTACCCCTTCTGACACAGGCCACACGTCCCCCACTTCCACCAGTGGTCAGGAGAGGACCACACAGGACAGCGGGGAGAGGGGAGGCAGGGCCTGGGGGCCTCGAGTCTGCTCTGCACCGGAAATCTGAAATGTGATCCCGTGGTATCTCCAAATGTGGTCATGCAGTTGGGGCTTTTTGTTTTTAAAAAATCAATGAATAAAGTATAACTTGCCCTCTATGACCCCATCTTGGCATTTATCCATTTCAAGGCTTCAAGGCCCTTTCTCAGGTTGTGGGAGGCCCTGTTCCAGAGGGTCACAAAGGATCTGAAACGAAGCAGGCGGTTGTGTAGGTGACTCCCAGCACACATCTCCCCGTCCCTCGAGGGAGCCCCTTGAGTTAGGAGACATCCAGAATAGAGTCTGGTCCACCCACGAAGCAGAGGCGAGAGTCTGGGCCTGCCAGGGGCTTCCTCTGGGTGGGTGGCCAGTTCTCCCTCAACACAGGGCCTCCGTGGAGGTGCACCCAAGAGACCGTGCCTCACAGCACAGCTTCTCCACTGCCAACACACACACACACACACACACTAACACACACCCAGAGGATGCTGCAGAGACTTCTCTGGACACTAATCTGCAGGCTGGGTGCAAAGTCATGGGGTCTTGGAGCCTCAGAGTCTCAGAAACACGCACCAGGTTATCGAAAGCCTGGACCCCAATCTCCAGAAGGAGAAGCCTTGGCGGGTAGAAGCAGCCACTATAGAGCCCAGATGTGCTCAGGGAGCACAGCGAGGTCAGGCTGCTCATTAGCTTGCTAAGAGTGGAGGCACTGCCATTCTGGGGCGGGAGTGACCGTGATCACAGTACAGGAGCCAGCACTGACTTCTGGCCAGCACCCAGTCGCTCTGAGCCACCCCACCCCAGACTGTGGATATTGCTCTTCTCACTCCACCGATAAGGAAGCAAAGGGCTGACAAAAGTGAAGTAACTTGCTGGCTCATGCGGGAGTAAGGGGTGAAGGATTCCAGATCAGTCTCCCCAGCTTTTAACACCAGGGTTTCATGTCCCCACTTCTGGAAAGTAGAGAGAGGGAGAGGGGTAAGGGAAAGTCTAGGAGCAGACCCTAAAACAGGTCAAAGTGGCTAAGAGGTAGCATTTCTGAGAGCCTAAATCTGAGCTGCCTCCCCAAGTTTAAAATCTAGTCTCTTGAAATCTCCAGCAGACACTGTCTCTTCTTAGCTGCTAGTTTTCTCTACCTTCCTTCCTTCCCTCCTTTTGTGTTCATCTGCCATGTGATGCCATGTCTTGTGCTCTGCTCCAGGCCTGCTGTTACTGTCCAGTCGCTCAGTCATGTCTGACTGTTCGTGACCCTGTAGACTACAGCACAGCACGCTTCCCTGTCCTCCACTATCTCCTAAGTTTGCTCAAACATATGTCCATTGAGTCCATTGATGCCATCCAACCATCTCATCTTCTATTGCTCCCTTTTCCTGACCTGTCTTTCCCAGAATCAGGGTCTTTTCCAATGAGTCATCTCTCCGCATCAGGTGGCCAAAACACTGGAGCTTCAGCTTCAGCATCGGTCCTTCCAATGAATATTCAGGGTTGATTTCCTTTAGGATTGACTGGTTTGGTCTCTCAAGTCCAAGGGACTCTCAAGAGTCTTCTCCAGCAGCACAGTTTGAAAGCATCAATTGTTCGGCACTCAGCCCTCTTTATGGCTAGCTCTCACATCTGTACATGACTGCTGGAAAAATCACTGGGTAATGAAAATGTGCAAGTGCTTTGAGAATCATGGAGGGAGAGTTCTTTTATCTGGAGGAGGAGCTGAGAAGGCTTCCTGAAGGAGGAGGAATTTTAATGGGATCTGGAAGGATGTTTGGGTTTGGTATAGGAATCCTTCTCATGGAGAAGTAGAGGCAGGGACTTTAGGTGGAGGGAAGAGCCTGTTGGAAAGCCAGAAAGGCTTCCTGAAGGAAAGGAGGAATTTTAATGAGAAGGATGTGAACCCCTCCCCCAGTCGCTCTGAGCCACCCCACCCCAGACTAAGCTCTTCTCACTCCACCGATAAGGAAGCAAAGGGCTGACAAAAGTGAAGTAACTTGCTGGCTCATGCGGGAGTAAGGGGTGAAGGATTCCAGATCAGTCTCCCAGCTTTTAACACCAGGGTTTCATGTCCCCACTTCTGGAAAGTAGAGAGAGGAGAGGGGTAAGGGAAAGTCTAGGAGCAGACCCTAAAACAGGTCAAAGTGGCTAAGAGGTAGCATTTCTGAGAGCCTAAATCTGAGCTGCCTCCCCAAGTTTAAAATCTAGTCTCTTGAAATCTCCAGCAGACACTGTCTCTTCTTAGCTGCTAGTTTTCTCTACCTTCCTTCCTTCCCTCCTTTTGTGTTCATCTGCCATGTGATGCCATGTCTTGTGCTCTGCTCCAGGCCTGCTGTTACTGTCCAGTCGCTCAGTCATGTCTGACTGTTCGTGACCCTGTAGACTACAGCACAGCACGCTTCCCTGTCCTCCACTATCTCCTAAGTTTGCTCAAACATATGTCCATTGAGTCCATTGATGCCATCCAACCATCTCATCTTCTATTGCTCCCTTTTCCTGACCTGTCTTTCCCAGAATCAGGGTCTTTTCCAATGAGTCATCTCTCCGCATCAGGTGGCCAAAACACTGGAGCTTCAGCTTCAGCATCGGTCCTTCCAATGAATATTCAGGGTTGATTTCCTTTAGGATTGACTGGTTTGGTCTCTCAAGTCCAAGGGACTCTCAAGAGTCTTCTCCAGCAGCACAGTTTGAAAGCATCAATTGTTCGGCACTCAGCCCTCTTTATGGCTAGCTCTCACATCTGTACATGACTGCTGGAAAAATCACTGGGTAATGAAAATGTGCAAGTGCTTTGAGAATCATGGAGGGAGAGTTCTTTTATCTGGAGGAGGAGCTGAGAAGGCTTCCTGAAGGAGGAGGAATTTTAATGGGATCTGGAAGGATGTTTGGGTTTGGTATAGGAATCCTTCTCATGGAGAAGTAGAGGCAGGGACTTTAGGTGGAGGGAAGAGCCTGTTGGAAAGCCAAAACCAAGAAATTCTCTTCACCAGACTCTACCTGCTGAATCCACATGCTAAAGGAAATCTTTCTCTTCTTCAGATCCCTCAAATTGACAAAATTTCTGAATTGCTAGGAAATGACCTTTTTTTTTTTTTAAATCATCTGTGAGAATGGAACCATAAAAGTCAGGAACCCAACTGATATTCCCAGCAGGGCTTTGTAGGCATTGGCTTGATGAGTAGACTCAGCTTTTGTTCCTTAAAAGAGGCTGTGCTGTGCTGTGCTTAGTCGCTTGGTCATGTCCAACTCTTTGCTACCCTGTGAACTATACCAGCCAGGCTCCCCTGTCCATGGGATTCTCCAGGCAAAAATACTGGAGTGGTTGTTATTTCCTCCTCCAGGGGATCGTCTCAACCCAGGGATCTAACCCAGGGATCTAACCCAGGTCTCCCACTATCTAAACCACCAGGGAAGCCCCAAAATACTGGAGTGGGTAACCTGTACCTTCTCCAGGGGATCTTCCTGACCCAGGAATGGAACCAGGGTCTCATACATTTCAGGCAGATTCTTTACCAGCCTAGCTACAAGGGAAACTCCTAAAAGAGCCTGGTCATACTTAATTCAGTGATGATCATTCTCAAATGTGACACTCCAACTAATGCCTTGGTTGCACAATCCATTTGTCCAATTATGTCCTGGTAAGATCTTAAGCAAGTAAATGTATCACTTCAGAAAGTAAGGAAAGTCAGAACTCAGAACTTCTGATCTGGGGTCCAGTGATAATCAGATACTATTTTAAAATGTTTTATTTTAGTTTAAAAATTTAAACAAGCTAAATGTTGATCACTCCAGAGCAGCACAGTTTAAAATTGGCCCAATTCTCACATCTGTACATGACTGCTGGAAAAATCACTGGGTAATGAAAATGTGCAAGTGCTTTGAGAATCATGGAGGGAGAGTTCTTTTATCTGGAGGAGGAGCTGAGAAGGCTTCCTGAAGGAGGAGGAATTTTAATGGGATCTGGAAGGATGTTTGGGTTTGGTATAGGAATCCTTCTCATGGAGAAGTAGAGGCAGGGACTTTAGGTGGAGGGAAGAGCCTGTTGGAAAGCCAAAACCAAGAAATTCTCTTCACCAGACTCTACCTGCTGAATCCACATGCTAAAGGAAATCTTTCTCTTCTTCAGATCCCTCAAATTGACAAAATTTCTGAATTGCTAGGAAATGACCTTTTTTTTTTTTTAAATCATCTGTGAGAATGGAACCATAAAAGTCAGGAACCCAACTGATATTCCCAGCAGGGCTTTGTAGGCATTGGCTTGATGAGTAGACTCAGCTTTTGTTCCTTAAAAGAGGCTGTGCTGTGCTGTGCTTAGTCGCTTGGTCATGTCCAACTCTTTGCTACCCTGTGAACTATACCAGCCAGGCTCCCCTGTCCATGGGATTCTCCAGGCAAAAATACTGGAGTGGTTGTTATTTCCTCCTCCAGGGGATCGTCTCAACCCAGGGATCTAACCCAGGGATCTAACCCAGGTCTCCCACTATCTAAACCACCAGGGAAGCCCCAAAATACTGGAGTGGGTAACCTGTACCTTCTCCAGGGGATCTTCCTGACCCAGGAATGGAACCAGGGTCTCATACATTTCAGGCAGATTCTTTACCAGCCTAGCTACAAGGGAAACTCCTAAAAGAGCCTGGTCATACTTAATTCAGTGATGATCATTCTCAAATGTGACACTCCAACTAATGCCTTGGTTGCACAATCCATTTGTCCAATTATGTCCTGGTAAGATCTTAAGCAAGTAAATGTATCACTTCAGAAAGTAAGGAAAGTCAGAACTCAGAACTTCTGATCTGGGGTCCAGTGATAATCAGATACTATTTTAAAATGTTTTATTTTAGTTTATAAAACAAAGTAGAGTTTACGAAGTTGATTTGGATTATGGAAAGTTTAGGAAGAAAGAGAAAGGATATCCTTATATACATGGAAGATAGACCATCAAATGATATCAAACTTGGTGAGTGTTCAAAAATGAATAGTCACAAATACATTTTTCATTGGTTCATTCAGTCTCATGTCACTAATTCTTGTTCTGCTGGATCTTTGGCTGTCTGCTTTCATGAAGCTGTTTCTGAACTAAAAACAGTCCCCCAAACCTTGCTATTGTCTCAAAGTTGTCAAAGCAGAGCTAACACAGAAGCCTGGACCAAAGACATTAGTCTTTGAAGTATCAGTTGTTTGTAGGATGTGGTACAGTCCATCCCCACAGTTGGGCTCTAGGACTACCCTTTGCTGAAGACACAAATGCCGACCTATAACTTATAGAAAAGACTTCAAGCAAGCAACTGAGACAAAAGCTATCTGCAAATGATGATGGAAGACTGAATACACCAATGGAGTGGGGACAGATTATATATGGAAGTAGAACTCTGACCCACAAACTGCAGCAACCAACCCAGGAAGCCAAGGTTGTTTTCTATAGCAACCTGTCCAAGAAATCAAATGATAATTCCTATAGCAAACAGCCCCAAATGGTCAGGATAATAATAATAACACAATTTTTAAAAAATAAAAAGATAATAATAACTGATAGCTTCCTGAAATCTTGCCCCTGCTTCCAACTTAAGAGTCAACAAGCAAAGCCAAATATGCACCCCCACCCCTCACAATCACGCTGGATGTGCCATTTCTAAAGTTTGAGATGTCCAGTTTCTCCAGGTTAACGTTCTCCAATAAGGGCACACCTGAAGAGCTTTCCCACTCCTCTGCCTGCCTTTGCGCCTCTGCCAAGGTGCAAGTGATGCTGGCTGACTCCCTTGCTATAGTAAGCTCAGGATAAATAGCTTCTGTTTATTTTCATTTGGGCAGTTTAAAAAAAGTATTTCCACATCACAGAAATAATAATGGCTTATAATGGACCATTTTCAAATGTGAAATGTCTGATGATGATTCATAAAAAGAAAAGTACATCAGTTGAGGAAATTTGGTTGTTTCCATGGCACATAAGATAAAGATAGAAAAATCTTAACGTTAACATATAACAATCTCAAGACATAATTTTTCTTAGACTATTAAGTGGTTCACTAAGTATGGAGTAGTGTCTAGATCTCTGAATTCTTATAAAACTCCAAGAGTAAGTCTAAAGTGCATCCCAGCTTGAAATCCACTGGCCTAGAAGATGTTTAATGCAAATAAAAGAAGATCATGGCCAATTAAACATTTTAATAATATGTAAAATTATCGTGATAACATGACACTATTGTTTTCCAATATTAGGCAAAGAACCTCCAGGACTCTTATAAGTGTAGGGAAATGCTGCAAAACTACTTCATCAAGCAGAAGCTAACACAGAAGCCTGAACCAAAGACATTAGTCTTTGAAGTATCAGTTGTTTGTAGGATGTGGTACAGTCCATCCCCACAGTTGGGCTCTAGGACTACCCTTTGCTGAAGACACAAATGCCGACCTATAACTTATAGAAAAGACTTCAAGCAAGCAACTGAGACAAAAGCTATCTGCAAATGATGATGGAAGACTGAATACACCAATGGAGTGGGGACAGATTATATATGGAAGTAGAACTCTGACCCACAAACTGCAGCAACCAACCCAGGAAGCCAAGGTTGTTTTCTATAGCAACCTGTCCAAGAAATCAAATGATAATTCCTATAGCAAACAGCCCCAAATGGTCAGGATAATAATAATAACACAATTTTTAAAAAATAAAAAGATAATAATAACTGATAGCTTCCTGAAATCTTGCCCCTGCTTCCAACTTAAGAGTCAACAAGCAAAGCCAAATATGCACCCCCACCCCTCACAATCACGCTGGATGTGCCATTTCTAAAGTTTGAGATGTCCAGTTTCTCCAGGTTAACGTTCTCCAATAAGGGCACACCTGAAGAGCTTTCCCACTCCTCTGCCTGCCTTTGCGCCTCTGCCAAGGTGCAAGTGATGCTGGCTGACTCCCTTGCTATAGTAAGCTCAGGATAAATAGCTTCTGTTTATTTTCATTTGGGCAGTTTAAAAAAAGTATTTCCACATCACAGAAATAATAATGGCTTATAATGGACCATTTTCAAATGTGAAATGTCTGATGATGATTCATAAAAAGAAAAGTACATCAGTTGAGGAAATTTGGTTGTTTCCATGGCACATAAGATAAAGATAGAAAAATCTTAACGTTAACATATAACAATCTCAAGACATAATTTTTCTTAGACTATTAAGTGGTTCACTAAGTATGGAGTAGTGTCTAGATCTCTGAATTCTTATAAAACTCCAAGAGTAAGTCTAAAGTGCATCCCAGCTTGAAATCCACTGGCCTAGAAGATGTTTAATGCAAATAAAAGAAGATCATGGCCAATTAAACATTTTAATAATATGTAAAATTATCGTGGATAACATGACACTATTGTTTTCCAATATTAGGCAAAGAACCTCCAGGACTCTTATAAGTGTAGGGAAATGCTGAAAAACTACTTCATCAGAGTTTGCTTCAATTAATTTTTTAAAAGTCTTCATTGAATTTATTCCAGTATTGCTTCTGTTCTGTGTCTTGTTCTCCTGGCCAAGAGGCATGTGGGATCCAAACTCCCTGACCAGGGATAGAACCCATATCCCCTGCATTGAAAGATGAATTCCAAACCACTGGGCCACCAGGGAAGCCTTTTTAATTAATTTTGATTGAAGTACAGTTGATTTACAATATTGTGTTAGTTTCTGCTGTATCGCGAAGTGAATCAGTTATACATATGCCTATATTGACTCTTTTTAAGGTTCTATTCCCATATAGGTCACTACCAAGTAATGAGTAGAGTTCCCTGTGCTCTACAGTAGGTTCTTATTAGTTTTCTATATATTTACATATAGCAATGTGCATATGCCAGCCTTCATCGGGTGTTGATCAGTGAGGGAAAAAACATAACAGAAAATGTATTGATCATTATCCAAAGACTGCCCACAAAGCATACAATTTCTGGAATATTTACATTAATAACATTTTGTCTATCCAAATTTAACCTATGGCAATGAGTGTTTTCTCTGATGGGACAGCTCTTCCCCCTCTTATAGTAGCAACACATCAAATAAATCAAATTCTTTCTAATACTTCTCATTTCAAAAGGTAAAAGAACAAATGTTCATGATTTTCCAGGAAACTGGAAAGATAGGTTTAGAAGCAAGAGAGATCCTACAAGTTTCATTCTTTCCTATATCTAGGATACAATTTTGAGTATACAAAGACTGAAAAAATTTTTCTAGATTTTTCACTAAGTATGGAGTAGTGTCTAGATCTCTGAATTCTTATAAAACTCCAAGAGTAAGTCTAAAGTGCATCCCAGCTTGAAATCCACTGGCCTAGAAGATGTTTAATGCAAATAAAAGAAGATCATGGCCAATTAAACATTTTAATAATATGTAAAATTATCGTGGATAACATGACACTATTGTTTTCCAATATTAGGCAAAGAACCTCCAGGACTCTTATAAGTGTAGGGAAATGCTGAAAAACTACTTCATCAGAGTTTGCTTCAATTAATTTTTTAAAAGTCTTCATTGAATTTATTCCAGTATTGCTTCTGTTCTGTGTCTTGTTCTCCTGGCCAAGAGGCATGTGGGATCCAAACTCCCTGACCAGGGATAGAACCCATATCCCCTGCATTGAAAGATGAATTCCAAACCACTGGGCCACCAGGGAAGCCTTTTTAATTAATTTTGATTGAAGTACAGTTGATTTACAATATTGTGTTAGTTTCTGCTGTATCGCGAAGTGAATCAGTTATACATATGCCTATATTGACTCTTTTTAAGGTTCTATTCCCATATAGGTCACTACCAAGTAATGAGTAGAGTTCCCTGTGCTCTACAGTAGGTTCTTATTAGTTTTCTATATATTTACATATAGCAATGTGCATATGCCAGCCTTCATCGGGGTGTTGATCAGTGAGGGAAAAAA
The DNA here is from genome assembly GCA_022376925.1 of Tragulus kanchil. NCBI lineage: Eukaryota > Metazoa > Chordata > Mammalia > Artiodactyla > Tragulidae > Tragulus > Tragulus kanchil. The sequence continues at coordinate 131,728,281 of JAIOJX010000024.1, forward strand.
CATAACAGAAAATGTATTGATCATTATCCAAAGACTGCCCACAAAGCATACAATTTCTGGAATATTTACATTAATAACATTTTGTCTATCCAAATTTAACCTATGGCAATGAGTGTTTTCTCTGATGGGACAGCTCTTCCCCCTCTTATAGTAGCAACACATCAAATAAATCAAATTCTTTCTAATACTTCTCATTTCAAAAGGTAAAAGAACAAATGTTCATGATTTTCCAGGAAACTGGAAAGATAGGTTTAGAAGCAAGAGAGATCCTACAAGTTTCATTCTTTCCTATATCTAGGATACAATTTTGAGTATACAAAGACTGAAAAAAAATTTTTGTAAGAGGAGATTTGGGCACTTGACTAAGATAGGGTCATGGGTGACAAGGAACAGTACTTGTTTACCTACTCAATCAAAATGACAATAAACATTAAAGGATAAACATAGAAGATGACATGGAATTGACAAGAACCTTAGTTCTTTTATAGGTGAATAATCTTTGTTTTTTTTTCTAAACAATAAAGCCCTTAATAAATCAATATGAAGTTCTTAAATTTATACTGTTAAGACTCAAAGTTTCTGCTATACAGGTAGGTTGCGAAGAAGGCAGAGAATAACCTTTCATGTTATAGGCAAATACATTCATTGGTAAACCCAGTAAACCCATCAACATAATGAACTTTGCTATAATTTTAATGTATTTCATTACCTTTTCTTCGGATGCAGGCATGTTCAACCAAAGAAAATAAATTTAACTTTCCAAGCTTTGTCCTTCATCATGCTCTTTCATATTCTGAAGTAAACTGTTACTGTAAGACAACTTCCCTGGTGTCTCAGGCAGTAAAGAAATCCCTGCAATGCAGGAGACCCAGATTCGATCCCCTGGACAAGGGACTGGCTACCCACTCCGGTGTTCTCACCTGGACAATTGCATGGTCACAGGAGTCTGGGATCACAAAGACTCAGACATGGCTTTGTGACCAGCACTAACACACACTTAAGACAGCAGGTCTCTCTCAGGGGTTCATGAGGTTCAAACTATTTTAATAATAATGATAAGATGTTATTTACATAACCATGCAATGCATTTGTCACTGCTATCTTTAAATGAGTCAGTTAATAAATGAGTATTTATAAATTTCTGAATATCAACTTCTAATATAGGAAATATCAACAGTTCTGTAACCCATCATGTATCAAACAGAATATTGATATATTCTGTAACATATAAAAGCTCTGAGATCTGTTGTAGGCAGCCTCTAGATGGTCACTAGTGATTCTTTCTCCTGGTAGTTCACACCTTATGTAATTGCTTCTCCTTAAGGGTAGGCTGAACTTACTGACTTGCTTTGAATGAATAAAATATAACAGAAGTGATGAGATATTACTTCTAATACCAGGTCACAATAAGACCATGACTTCCTTCTTGGGTACCTTCTCCCACTCTCTGGCTCGCTGTGAGGGAAGTCAGCTGCCATGTTGTGATCTGCGCCACAGAGAGACCCATGCAGCAAGACACTGAGGAAGGCTTTTAGCCAACAGTGTGAAACTGAAGATCTCAGCCCAGCAGTCTACAACGAGCTGAGTCTTGACAAGTTTACGAATGAATTCAGAAGCAGATTCTTGCCTAGTCGAGATTTCACATGAACCTGCACCCCTGGCCAACAGCTGGACTACAAACTCATGATAGACCTTGAGCCTTCAAAAAATAGGAAATCTTTTCATAGTCTTATAATGAGGTCTTTTCTTACAATGAGGTTTCATAATGAGGTCTTTCTGAATTAGAGACAGAAAAATAGACAAGAGAGCTTATAGTTTTAAACCTGTAACTTCAGCCACAGAATAAATACAGAAGCAAAATATATTCACCATCATAGATACCAAGGGGTTATTCTTCTCCCACTGCACACTAAATGATTAATTTTAGATAAAAGGGACAAGCAGATAAACAGAAAACCCTACTAAATGGAGTTGTCTGTCTTCTCTCCCAATAGAAAATAGATGTCTGTCATCCTAGAGAATCACCCAAACTGTAAGATTATAAAACCAATTCCTAATCCTTCTTACCAACAATGGGGACTAACTCATTGCCGTAAGCAAAACAAAACAAAAACAAAAATCCAATAGGCAAGGAATGAAAAAACAAGGAAAGGGAGAGTTAGCAAAGTTAAACTCTATTGTCACTTGGAACTCCCCTGTGGGAATCAAGAAAAGGTATATCTGGGTTAATCTCCCCATGAAACGCACTCCTTAGGGGATGCAATTTAACTGGTTCTGTCAGGTAAGTCCACTGGGTAACTAGGGTAACCTCCAAAACTGTTAAAAAACATTTGTTTTTAACAAAAGTAAAATCATGATACCAAATGCATGCCAAAGGCTATATTTAACCCATCTATTAATATGAGAAACAGTAGTACATTATAACTAGTTCACAGGAGAAATCAGAGGATATACTTATATAGGCCATCTCAGGCTAAATTTGTTTAATTATGTGAAACTACTTGATATCCACAGAACAGTAATTCAGTGCATCTTCACCAAACACAATTTGCTTTTCCTTGGACAAGTATAAAATGTATTATTAATTTTATAATTTGCAGTGTTGTAACACAGCACAAAGATGTTCAGGAGTGGAGAGATAACTCAGCGGGTAGTTTAGATAGGACTCCAGGTCATCATCTTTGCCCCTTTCAAAGGCTTTCACAAAAATCTCCCTGATAGAGAGCTTGTGAACACTGGCTCCACATAAGTTTCTCATATCTAATTAAATAGGAATTTTTCTAAAATATGGTGATCCGTCTTTCTTTAACTATAGTGGATGGCTTTGGTTGCTGAGTCATTGGAAAAACGACAGTTTTTATTGAACTAATTATATTATTCAAGGAAAATGCAAAGTCAGAGTCAAGTTGCTCAGTCGTGTCTGGCTCTTTGCAACCCCAGGTAGATTCTTTACCATCTGAGCCACCAGGGAAGCCCAATGTAAATTAAGAGGCTCTATGAAAGTTTCCGAATTGAAGGATGAGGGGAGAGGAGTGTCAGGAAGAATTGGATACCATTTGTTTCACTTTGGGTAGAAAAGCAGAGTCTGCTAAACTGAAGGATTTGTTGTCATTTAGTTGCTAAGTTGTGTCTGACTCTTTTTGCGACCCCGAGAACTGTAGCCCACCAGGTTCCTCTGTCCATGGGATTCTCCAGGCAAATACTGGAGTGGGTTGCCATTTGCTTCTCCAGGGGATCTTCCTGACTTAAGATTGAACTCGAGTCTCTTGCTCCACAGGCAGATTCTTTACCACTGAGCCACAAAGGAAATAAAAAGAGAAAGTCTTTCCTGATGTATCCACTGAAGAAAAGCAAACCCACATAAAAGCACCATGAATAATAATCCAAACAAATAGATCAAGTGAAATTTAGCTCAAGTTCACTCAATCTAATATAATAATTCTTCATACAGTTCATAATTCAAGTATAATTAAATTCTTCTGTTGCTGAATTTTCTGTGAGCAGTTTGTTTTCAGGGAGTCATTTGCTTTGAAACAACAAGGAGTCCTGGAGATCCCACCAAGGCCATTGCTGTGGTCTGAAGTTGTGCATGCAGTGTCAGTTCAGAAGCTTGTCCCCAGGAGTCTGTTCTTTGAAGTGTCAATAATTCAGAGTCCCTGATACAATCCTTCCCATGAAACGCTGAGACTCTTTCTTAGTGGACAAGAGAAACTCTATCTTACATCTTATGAGAGAACCATTCGGCAGGAAAAAAAAGTAAGGCCAAAATTATTTGTAAATGACAATGAAAAGCTGAGGTTAATTTATTATGTTAACTGATAGTATCAGAATACAGAAAAATCAAATTCTCTGTTTGGGTTACATTTCATGTAAGTTTAATTAATGATTTTCCCCGAGGGCAAAATATATTATGAATACAATGAAAAATTTCCAGGGACTTCGCATAAAGCATATAATTAAAAATTATATTAATAACAGATAATTTATTTCATGGAAGATTTTTTTATGGTTTGGTAATTCTTCTTATGCAGCTGTGATAGTAATGTTGAGCTCATTAAGAACTATGGCATACCAAGCAAACCTAACTGTTTCTTTTTTTAAATTTATTTTAAATTGGAGGACAATTGCTTAACAATGTTGTGTTGGTTTCTGCCCTACAGCAACATGAATCAGCACAGGTAGGCATATGTACCCTCCCAAATCTAATTATTTCTGACATTGCTCCTTTTATAAGGCAAAATAACAAATTGCACCATTTTCCATGGGCCTTTTCGGTTATCTCAAAGATAGGTTTAGGTGTAAATTTTAATTATTTTTTGGCTGATCATGCCTCCAGGCCAAATACTGGAGTGGGTTGCCATTTGCTTCTCCAGGGGATCTTCCTGACTTAAGATTGAACTCGAGTCTCTTGCTCCACAGGCAGATTCTTTACCACTGAGCCACAAAGGAAATAAAAAGAGAAAGTCTTTCCTGATGTATCCACTGAAGAAAAGCAAACCCACATAAAAGCACCATGAATAATAATCCAAACAAATAGATCAAGTGAAATTTAGCTCAAGTTCACTCAATCTAATATAATAATTCTTCATACAGTTCATAATTCAAGTATAATTAAATTCTTCTGTTGCTGAATTTTCTGTGAGCAGTTTGTTTTCAGGGAGTCATTTGCTTTGAAACAACAAGGAGTCCTGGAGATCCCACCAAGGCCATTGCTGTGGTCTGAAGTTGTGCATGCAGTGTCAGTTCAGAAGCTTGTCCCCAGGAGTCTGTTCTTTGAAGTGTCAATAATTCAGAGTCCCTGATACAATCCTTCCCATGAAACGCTGAGACTCTTTCTTAGTGGACAAGAGAAACTCTATCTTACATCTTATGAGAGAACCATTCGGCAGGAAAAAAAAGTAAGGCCAAAATTATTTGTAAATGACAATGAAAAGCTGAGGTTAATTTATTATGTTAACTGATAGTATCAGAATACAGAAAAATCAAATTCTCTGTTTGGGTTACATTTCATGTAAGTTTAATTAATGATTTTCCCTGAGGGCAAAATATATTATGAATACAATGAAAAATTTCCAGGGACTTCGCATAAAGCATATAATTAAAAATTATATTAATAACAGATAATTTATTTCATGGAAGATTTTTTTATGGTTTGGTAATTCTTCTTATGCAGCTGTGATAGTAATGTTGAGCTCATTAAGAACTATGGCATACCAAGCAAACCTAACTGTTTCTTTTTTTAAATTTATTTTAAATTGGAGGACAATTGCTTAACAATGTTGTGTTGGTTTCTGCCCTACAGCAACATGAATCAGCACAGGTAGGCATATGTACCCTCCCAAATCTAATTATTTCTGACATTGCTCCTTTTATAAGGCAAAATAACAAATTGCACCATTTTCCATGGGCCTTTTCGGTTATCTCAAAGATAGGTTTAGGTGTAAATAATATTTTGGGAAGTTTATTTTATTCTTTGTAAACTCAGGGCTTGATCTGGAGAAGAAAAAGTTAAAAAGCTTGTCAGGAGGACTTTCCTGGTGTTCCAGTGGGTAAAGAGTCTGCCTTGCAGTGCAAGGGACATTGGTTTGATCCCTGGCCAGGGAGGATCCCACGTGCTGCAAAGTGGCTGGACTGGTGTGTCCAATTGTTGGCCAGCACTCTGGAGCACATGTGCCCAGAGCTGTTGCTCAGTGGCGAGAGAGGCCACTGCAGTGGGAGGGCCACACATGCCAAAGAATAAAAAGATGGATAAAAAAAATATGAATAAAAGAGGCATGATGGGGGAAAGAAAAAAAAGCTTGTCAGGAGAGACTTGGTCACTTGATTAAGATAGGATCAAGGGTGACTGAGCAAAAACACCAACTTAACAACTTAATCTTAAAACTCACACTCAAAAACCTAAGATCATGGCATCCAGTCTTATCACTTTATGGCAAATAGAAGGGGAAAAGTAAAAACAGTGACGGATTTTATTTTGTTGGGCTCCAAAATCATTGCGGACGGTGACAGCAGCTATGAAATTGAGAGACATCTGCTCCTTGGAAGGAAAGTTATGACAAACCTAGACAGTGTGTTTAAAAGCAGAGACATCACTTTGCTGACAAAGGTCCATATAAGTCAAAGTTATGGTTTTTCCAGTAGTCATGTATGGATGTAAGAGCTGGACCATAAAGAAAGCTGAGTGCTGAAGAATTAATGCTGTTGAATTGTCGTGCTGGAACAGAGCCCTGAGAGTCCTTTGGAGAGCAAGGAGATCAAACCGGTCAATCCTAAAGAAAGCAACCCTGAATATTTATTAGAGGGACTGATGCTGAAGTTGAAGCTCCAGTCCCTTTTTTTTTTTTTTTTAAAAAAAAAGCCTTTATTTTGCTTTTAACTTTTACAGAGTTTTGTTGTTTACAGATGTGCATGTTCCCAGATTAGTCATATGTATATCCCCCTCTACCTACCCCTCCCAACCATCACACAGCACCCCTGGAGGATCCCCTTTTCTCACAGAGCAATGACTAGAGCTATTTTCTTCACTTATGATAGTACAGGCCTTCATGCTACTTCCTTTACGCCTTCCACTCTCTGTTCCTTCCCCACAATGTCCATATGTCCACTGTCCATGTCTGTCTTTCCATTGCTTCACTGTGTGTGCCATCATCACCATCCTACTAGATTCCATATATGTGTGTTAATATACTGTATTTGTCCTTCTCTTTCTGACTGACTTCACTTTTGATGATACGTCCTAGATCCAGCCACCTCATTAGGGCTGATTCTTCTGCATTTCTCTTTACAGCTGTGTAGTATTCCATTGTATATATGTACCAGAGCTTTTGGATCCATTCGTTCATCGATGGACATGTAGGTTCCTTCCATGTTCTAGCTATTGTATAGAGAGCTGCAATGAACATTGGGGTACAGGTGCTTCTTTCAGATTTGATTTCATCAGGGTATAAGCCTAAGGGTGAAGCCCCAGTCCTTTGGCCACCTGATGCAAAGAGCCAATTCATTGGAAAAGACCCTCAGGCTGGGGGAGATTGAAGGCAAAAAGGGGAAGAGAGCAATAGAGGATGAGATGGTTAGATAGCATCACCGACTCAGCGGACATGAGTTTGAGCAAACTCCCGAGATACTGAAGGACAAGGAAGCCTGGCATGCTGCAGTCCACGGGGTTGCAAAGAGTCAGATATGACTTATCGACTGAACAACAACAACCACCTTGATCTAATGACAACAAAATATTTTAAAATAAACAGAAGAAAATAATACTATTCTATAGAATGTCAGCCCTTTCACAAGTAAAGAAACTTTTAAAAATAATAAATGCTGTTTAGAATTGTCTGAATGCTGGAAGAATTAATGCTGTTGAATTGTCGTGCTGGAACAGAGCCCTGAGAGTCCTTTGGAGAGCAAGGAGATCAAACCGGTCAATCCTAAAGAAAGCAACCCTGAATATTTATTAGAGGGACTGATGCTGAAGTTGAAGCTCCAGTCCCTTTTTTTTTTTTTTTTAAAAAAAAAGCCTTTATTTTGCTTTTAACTTTTACAGAGTTTTGTTGTTTACAGATGTGCATGTTCCCAGATTAGTCATATGTATATCCCCCTCTACCTACCCCTCCCAACCATCACACAGCACCCCTGGAGGATCCCCTTTTCTCACAGAGCAATGACTAGAGCTATTTTCTTCACTTATGATAGTACAGGCCTTCATGCTACTTCCTTTACGCCTTCCACTCTCTGTTCCTTCCCCACAATGTCCATATGTCCACTGTCCATGTCTGTCTTTCCATTGCTTCACTGTGTGTGCCATCATCACCATCCTACTAGATTCCATATATGTGTGTTAATATACTGTATTTGTCCTTCTCTTTCTGACTGACTTCACTTTTGATGATACGTCCTAGATCCAGCCACCTCATTAGGGCTGATTCTTCTGCATTTCTCTTTACAGCTGTGTAGTATTCCATTGTATATATGTACCAGAGCTTTTGGATCCATTCGTTCATCGATGGACATGTAGGTTCCTTCCATGTTCTAGCTATTGTATAGAGAGCTGCAATGAACATTGGGGTACAGGTGCTTCTTTCAGATTTGATTTCATCAGGGTATAAGCCTAAGGGTGAAGCCCCAGTCCTTTGGCCACCTGATGCAAAGAGCCAATTCATTGGAAAAGACCCTCAGGCTGGGGGAGATTGAAGGCAAAAAGGGGAAGAGAGCAATAGAGGATGAGATGGTTAGATAGCATCACCGACTCAGCGGACATGAGTTTGAGCAAACTCCCGAGATACTGAAGGACAAGGAAGCCTGGCATGCTGCAGTCCACGGGGTTGCAAAGAGTCAGATATGACTTATCGACTGAACAACAACAACCACCTTGATCTAATGACAACAAAATATTTTAAAATAAACAGAAGAAAATAATACTATTCTATAGAATGTCAGCCCTTTCACAAGTAAAGAAACTTTTAAAAATAATAAAGAACCAAAACCACCATAAAGTCAACATGTCACAAAAAATTATTCTGCAAAGACATGGAATCTTTGCTTTCTAGGTACATGACTGAGATTGTAAATAAGCTTTCATATTTTAAACTGGGTATTAATCAGTATACCAAGCCCATCAAAATCAGAGTTCATAATTTATTTTCAGACTGAGGTACTTTAAACCAAGGCAAATAAATTTCACTTTCCTTGAGTTGTTTTTCTTTTTTTTTTGGCCGCTTATATTGGTCTTTCATTTGTTTATCTTTGTTTTTTGGCCTGTTTGGGCCTCCCATTGCAGTGGCCTCTCTTGCTGCTGAGTGCCAGCTCTGGGCACATGCACTCCAGAGCTCTGGCTCGGTAGTTATGAAAGGGTTTTACATCGATTTGAGACTTAAACCCAGGGCACAGACCTGTTTGAAACCAGCTTGGGACATGAACCCACATGGCTGGAGCTTGAATTCCAGCCAAAACCCTGTTTGGGACTTAAACCCACATAGTCAGGACCCAATCCCAGCCAAAACCCCGTCTGGGACTCGAAGCCACGCGCCCGAGACTTAATCCAGCACTCACCCAACGTCTGGACCCACTGAGGCTCAGGTTCTTCGTGCCTCAATGCAGAAGGAATTCAGCGAGAAGCAGAGTGATAGACAAGAAGAGGATTTATTAGGGTAGGATACTTGTAAGAGGTGCAAGCCGGCAGGCAGGAAAGCTCTGCTCTGCCCTCTCTCTTTGATTGAGTGGGCAGCGATATATATAGGATGGTAGAAGATCATCCCGCCCCCCTCAAGTTGACACAGATGCAAGGCATACATCATTATTTCCTTCTTCGCCAGCTCCTCCTTCATCAGCTGTTTATACCCAGTCAAGCCTGCTTTACTGAACAAGAAGCAGGTTTCCTGAGTTATTGTCAACTCAGTGGCCTCCCAACCTTTCTCAGGTTTCATCCTTCTACCTACCATCCCCTACTAGAACTCTATAACCACCAGCTGCTCTGCTCTGTCTCTATCAATTGGACACATAGGTTCAGCCGCTCCGCAACATGTGGGATCTTCCCAAGTCAGGGATCGAACCGGCACCCCTTGCACTGCAAGGTGGTGTCCTTACCCACTGAACCACTAGGGAAGCCCTTTCCTTGAGTTTTGTTCTTCATTCTTACTTTGACTGTAACAAACTCTCATTTTAGGACAAAAACGATTCTATTTACCTTGAAAAGAAAAAACACATAGAGTAGTTTTTCTTTGTTGCTGTTGTTCTTATATAGCTTTAACTACTTATATTATTATTGCTCTTAAAGTAAGTAATTTTTGTTTTACAGAGAAAACTTTCTAATAGACAATTGACTCTATTATATACAAGCATTTTAGCAGGCCAGAAAAGATCTTGAATACATAAAACACAACTTCCAACAGCCACCTAATCTTTTAATTCTGTCTTAAAGTAATGAAAATGAGCATGTTTATTAAATAATCTCCCAATATAATCCCTCTATAGCATATGAAAATGAAAGCAAAAGGAAATAATCAATCCTGTACTCAGTAATTTTCTTTTATTGACTTAGTTTAAAATTAGTGCAAGATTTTAAGTTTCCTAAAATCTTGAAAATTATGTAAGCTGACACACAACAAAACATAATTTCTGTTGCTATAAAAAATTGAGAAAATGTTAAGGTCCTATTGTCACTTAAGGGGCATTCTGGAAACAAAAAGGAGAAAGGTTTAGGCGTAAGCCACCCAGAAGGGAGATTTCTCTTGCAAAACAGTTTACCGTGTTCCCTCAGGAAAATATACTGGAGCCTCCTGGTGATGACTACTGAACCCTAAAAGTACTATTGTCAAGTGATAAGTTCACGAATCTCATTAAAAAAATATAATGAACATGTACTAAAGATGTTACATAATCCTGTAATTAATGAAGGAACGAGTAAGATGTAAAAATAAGACCTAGAGGGGTGGGATGGGGTGGTGGGAGGGACACTCAAGAGGGAGGGAACATATGTGTACTTGTGACCAATTCACCAGAAACTAACATAACATCGTAAAGCAATTATCCTCCAACTTAAAAAAAAGATTTGACTTACAGTAGTTTGCAGTCTTTGTGAAACAAAATTTATTTGCGTAGGTATGGAAAGGAATCATTTGCCTTGTTGTGGAAGAAGACATTTGTATTGGCATCTGTTTTCTACGACTAAACCTTCTTGTAACCCAGATGCCATTACGTCAGGGAGCTGGTCCAGCTTCATAGGGGAGAGAAAGGCCCAGCTGTCCCAGTCAAGCTATCATCCAGTCACCAGATGATTGCCCGCTGAACACAGGCACCTGAATAATGCCAGGCAGAGCCAGCAGGAACACCCACCCAAGCAACAGAATCATGAGAAATGGCAGATCATTGTTGTTTAAGGTCATTAAATTTTGCAGTAGTTGTTATGCAGCCATAGCTAATGTAAATACAATGGTATTTACAGAATTAGACATATATGTATGAATGTGTGTTCCATCATCTCTGACACTTTGAGACACCATGAACAATAGCCCTCAAGGGCCCTTCATCCATGGGATTTTCCAAGCAAGAATACTGGAGTGGATTGCCATTTCCTCTTCCAGGGGATCTTCCTGACCAAGGGATGGAACGTGCATCTCCTGAATTGGCAGGCAGATTCTTTACCACTGCACCCCCTGGGAAGCCCACTTGAAATATACTAGTATGCAAATGAATGAGGTGGCTCATTCATTCATTTAATAAATATTTACTAGAACTTAGTAAGTACACATTGTCCACACTACTCTGAGAGCTGGCTCAGCATAAGGATCCATGGATACTTGATAATAACCCTCTGGCCCCAGAAAGTCTGAAATCACAAGTTGGGAAGGAAGTCCCACATTAGGATAATATTTTATATAAAGAGTGTTTTTTTAATTGAAGGATAATAGCTTTACAGAGTTTTGTTGTTTATGCCACCTGGGATGCTACTGAACCTAAAGTACTTTCGAATCCATAAAATTAAAAGTGAAAAAAATTTTTGGAACGAGTAAGAAGAAAAAATAAGACCTAGAGGGGTGGGATGGGGTGGTGGGAGGGACACTCAAGAGGGAGGGAACATATGTGTACTTGTGACCAATTCACCAGAAACTAACATAACATCGTAAAGCAATTATCCTCCAACTTAAAAAAAAGATTTGACTTACAGTAGTTTGCAGTCTTTGTGAAACAAAATTTATTTGCGTAGGTATGGAAAGGAATCATTTGCCTTGTTGTGGAAGAAGACATTTGTATTGGCATCTGTTTTCTACGACTAAACCTTCTTGTAACCCAGATGCCATTACGTCAGGGAGCTGGTCCAGCTTCATAGGGGAGAGAAAGGCCCAGCTGTCCCAGTCAAGCTATCATCCAGTCACCAGATGATTGCCCGCTGAACACAGGCACCTGAATAATGCCAGGCAGAGCCAGCAGGAACACCCACCCAAGCAACAGAATCATGAGAAATGGCAGATCATTGTTGTTTAAGGTCATTAAATTTTGCAGTAGTTGTTATGCAGCCATAGCTAATGTAAATACAATGGTATTTACAGAATTAGACATATATGTATGAATGTGTGTTCCATCATCTCTGACACTTTGAGACACCATGAACAATAGCCCTCAAGGGCCCTTCATCCATGGGATTTTCCAAGCAAGAATACTGGAGTGGATTGCCATTTCCTCTTCCAGGGGATCTTCCTGACCAAGGGATGGAACGTGCATCTCCTGAATTGGCAGGCAGATTCTTTACCACTGCACCCCCTGGGAAGCCCACTTGAAATATACTAGTATGCAAATGAATGAGGTGGCTCATTCATTCATTTAATAAATATTTACTAGAACTTAGTAAGTACACATTGTCCACACTACTCTGAGAGCTGGCTCAGCATAAGGATCCATGGATACTTGATAATAACCCTCTGGCCCCAGAAAGTCTGAAATCACAAGTTGGGAAGGAAGTCCCACATTAGGATAATATTTTATATAAAGAGTGTTTTTTTAATTGAAGGATAATAGCTTTACAGAGTTTTGTTATTTACTGCCAAATATGTATTTTATATAGAGTATTTACAAAGGTAAGAAAAAACATGAACAGCCTCCTCATTCCCATTCCAGGTCTATAATGCAAGCTGACCCTTTAATTGTGGCGGTTTGATCACTGGACTGAAAATAAAGACTTAGTTGTGGTTTTTAATCATTTGTCTTTGCTCTAACCATGATTATTTGCTGTTCTATGAGTTCTGTTCAAACAGTTTGTCGTTAACAGTGACTTATCTTGTGTTAATGTAGCCCTTGACGATTTACAAAGTGTTCTTCATTCTACAAAGCACTTTCATGTTCATTATCTCATTAAACCTTGGAACAATCTGGGAAGGTTGTTTGTTCCAGGCCCCTTGGAGCAAACATGCCTGCAAAGGGTCAGTGCAAATCTGTCACCACAGTTGGACAAATGGTTTTCAGCTCAGACCTTACAAGTAGTAGGGCATTTTCATAAAGTTGTATTAAAGATGACACTCTCATAAATGACATCTTCATCATACAGTTTGAAAAGTGATACTCTCTTATCCATCATGTTAATGCTTTTCTAATTAGAATTTTAGGTCAATTTCTGTTTTGTTCTCTGGAATTTTTAATTAAGTCAGAAACTTTAATATCTCACATCCTTCACAATATACATTAAAAGTTTGGATTTTTTCTCTCTTTGAGGCCCCTGTTCCCCCAGGGGTATTTTTAGCAAGAAGAATGTGATTCTAAGATTTCCAGATGTTACTTTTCAGATGTGTCTCAGCATGCATCTATAAACCATCTGGTAGCAACAGCAGCTGGACTAATTCCAAATGTAAATGTATATTCAGGTAAAAGGGTATAATAGAAGAAACTGAGCTGACGAGTGGTTTGTTAACCAAGTTTGTGATATTGTTTAATCAGCTGTTGAAATGAGCTCTCACAACCAAGACAGGCTTTCAAATTCTACAGTTAGTTTCCTTTTTGCTCAAGATGGGTGTTCCTTACATGGTTATTCCAGATCCATGACTAGGTTAGAAACTATTTGTATTTAGTCTTAGAGTTAATTTGCTCTATTTAAGTGTTCTGAAGCATCCAAGATATTGCTTTTACAAATATTAAAGTATCTTTGCATCCCCATGCCCTTTCTAGCCAATGAGAGGAAGAACTGCCTGTGAAACATGCTGAGGGGCAGTGGTACCAACAGTGAGTGGGTCTTGGGGTTGCTGATCAATGTATACCTTGATTATCCAGCATCTGAGCCAGGTAACTGCAGAAAGCATAACCAAGTGGCAAAATTCTCTAGTTCCTGGAATGAAAGACAATATCCCTCAGCAAACTGACGTTGAGACTTTCAACATGGTAGAATCATCTCATGAGTTCAGTTCCTTTTTTGATATAAGTTTTGATGATTAAGCCAGAGGCTAGCCTGATGTTTCTCATTAAACCTGGGAAAATCGGATTGTTTGTTCCAGGCCCCTTGGAGCAAACATGCCTGCAAAGGGTCAGTGCAAATCTGTCACCACAGTTGGACAAATGGTTTTCAGCTCAGACCTTACAAGTAGTAGGGCATTTTCATAAAGTTGTATTAAAGATGACACTCTCATAAATGACATCTTCATCATACAGTTTGAAAAGTGATACTCTCTTATCCATCATGTTAATGCTTTTCTAATTAGAATTTTAGGTCAATTTCTGTTTTGTTCTCTGGAATTTTTAATTAAGTCAGAAACTTTAATATCTCACATCCTTCACAATATACATTAAAAGTTTGGATTTTTTCTCTCTTTGAGGCCCCTGTTCCCCCAGGGGTATTTTTAGCAAGAAGAATGTGATTCTAAGATTTCCAGATGTTACTTTTCAGATGTGTCTCAGCATGCATCTATAAACCATCTGGTAGCAACAGCAGCTGGACTAATTCCAAATGTAAATGTATATTCAGGTAAAAGGGTATAATAGAAGAAACTGAGCTGACGAGTGGTTTGTTAACCAAGTTTGTGATATTGTTTAATCAGCTGTTGAAATGAGCTCTCACAACCAAGACAGGCTTTCAAATTCTACAGTTAGTTTCCTTTTTGCTCAAGATGGGTGTTCCTTACATGGTTATTCCAGATCCATGACTAGGTTAGAAACTATTTGTATTTAGTCTTAGAGTTAATTTGCTCTATTTAAGTGTTCTGAAGCATCCAAGATATTGCTTTTACAAATATTAAAGTATCTTTGCATCCCCATGCCCTTTCTAGCCAATGAGAGGAAGAACTGCCTGTGAAACATGCTGAGGGGCAGTGGTACCAACAGTGAGTGGGTCTTGGGGTTGCTGATCAATGTATACCTTGATTATCCAGCATCTGAGCCAGGTAACTGCAGAAAGCATAACCAAGTGGCAAAATTCTCTAGTTCCTGGAATGAAAGACAATATCCCTCAGCAAACTGACGTTGAGACTTTCAACATGGTAGAATCATCTCATGAGTTCAGTTCCTTTTTTGATATAAGTTTTGATGATTAAGCCAGAGGCTAGCCTGATGTTTCCCTAAATATAAATAAAATTTTAACTTGGAAATTAACAACAATAATTAATATAACATGTGAAAAATAATTTTAAAAATTTTAGGGAGAATATTCTATCTGCATTTTAAAAATTACTTCCAAGCACCTCAAAAGCAATTGCTTTCTAAATTTAAGGATAATAATAATGGTAAGCATTTATTCAAACTCTGAGAGAGGTATTTTGCTACTTGAATTATATAGATTATCTCATTTGATTAACATTGAATCAATGGAGTTCTCTTATTAATCCTAATTGTATAGAAGAGGAAAAAAAAGATAAGGTATTAAGAAATTTCCCCAAAGTCATAGATTGTAAATGATAGTTGAAATGGGATGTGAACTGAACTAGATTGATCTAAAACCCCACATCCTTAAATATTTACTTATTTAATTATACTGCTACTTAATCATTACTATTCATTCATTCATTTGTTCATTCATCTAAGAGAAATTTTTGAGTAATGGAGAGTCACAGTTTTATAAGGCCAATTTCTTCTCTTAAGTTTATGGTCAATGATGAGACCACAAATAAAAGACAGAATGATATATACCACAGTAGGTATATGCAAGATATGCTATGGGAGCACTAAGAAAGGGGTTTAAAATCAGAATAAGAAAGTCTTCTGAGAGCAAAAGTCACATATGAAGGAGTATGTGATGATTGTGGAGAAAAGAGAGGAAGAGCATAGCAGAACATTCAGAGGCATGAGGCAGCTAGCATCCTGGAGCTCATCTGGACCTCCTAACCTTATTCCCTGGGTCTCAGAATTTTTTTCCTCTTTAAATCTTGAAGTGAAATGAAAGAACATACACATCAGGGCAGAGGACGCAGATGGAGATAGATTCAAAGTCTACGTTAGAAGAAATTATTTGGAAAACATCCTGGTGAGTGGATTTGAGGGGTCAGACAGAGACAGGAGGGTCTCTAGATGATCCAGATCACATGTGCTGAAAGCCTGAATTAAAGCAGTGGCAGTGGGAGGGTAGGGATGCTGATAAAGAGGAAGGATTTTTAAGATTAGTTGTGTTTGCAGGGAAAAGGCAAAGATTGGTTGGTGAGAGAGAGAGGTACGTCTAGCAAGAGTCACTCATTCCTGGCTGGAGCAGCTGTGTGAATGGTGGATGTCCTTCTATAAGGCCAGTCTCGTGGGGTGGGGGTGAGGGTGGCGGGCAGGAGGAGGCTGGGTAGAAAGGTGATGAGTTCAGTTCTGGTCGTGTCAATTTTCAGTTTGGGATGGGGCAGTGAATAAGCGTTTAGAGCAGTACCTGCTACATAGTAAAAAAGCATCTGTTGAATAAAAGTTGAGTTGTCTGATGGACAATTACATACCATATTGGATTTCAAAGAAGATGTTGTGGAGTTTGTGTTGGAGCTCAAAGAAGTCTGGGCTGGAAACACAGATCTGGGACTCATCAGGATAAAAATGATAATGGCTGCCATGGGTCTCCCTGAGGATGCCCAAGGATGCTTTTCAGCATATACCAAAGAGACTGAGAAGGAATGGATGCAGGAGGATGAGAGGAAACAAGAATAAGTGGTGTTCAGAGGCAAGGCATGAGAGAGTTGTCAGAAAAAGAAAGTAATTAATGTTATCAGCAACTCCCAAAGTCCAGATAAGATATAGACCAAAGATTATCCGTTGGATTTAACTGTATGGACATCATCAGTGATCATAATGAGAACATTCTGGAGAAGAGAGGTTGGGCAGCAGTGAGGAATGAGTAAAAGGAGACAAACGGATGCAGCTAAACTAACTTCCTCTGAAAGTTCAGTATAGAATAAGAGAGAATAAGGACAAGATCTGTCTGGATGGAGGTATAAGATGGGTTGGTTTAAGATGGGTATAAGATTGATTGGGAGGCTGGTCGGTTTGTGTTCTTAAGATAGAAGAATCTTGAGCCTCTTCTTGGCTGAGCAGGGAAAGAGGAAGAGGAAAGACTGATGGAATACGAAGGAAGAAAGATAGGGACCCAGAGTTCAGAGGAGAGATGAGCTATGGATGGCAAAAGAGGATCACAGGAAAGGGAGATGGATGCAGATGAGCAAGTGGTAGGGCTGGAGGAGAAACGTGTGCACCCAGTTCAAAGCTTCTTACTCAGTTCTTATCTCTGTGAAAGAAGTTCAGCCCCGAATACTATTTCCATTCCTTCCTTGCAGGCAAGTCTTCATGAGCTTCTGTTGTACAGAGATGGGCTGGTTTACCTCCTCTCACTTGGGATGAGTCTTTTCCATCTTCTCTTCCTCAGGTGCTTCTTTCTACCTCCCAGCCCGTGGGTGTCTCCTGAGGAGTCATCCTTGGTGCTGTTTCCTTCTATCTCACAGTTTCTCTCTTGACAATGGCACCCTGCTTTTATTTATTTATTTATTTTTATTTTTGTACATGTATGTTCCCAGATCATTCATATGCATATCCCTTGACCCTCCCCCCACCCAGTTCCCCCCCTCCCATCCCTCCAGACCATCGTTCCAAGTGGTTGTAGGTACTCCTATTCCCCTAGCACAATGACAATAGCTATCTTTTCTACACATGACAGTATAGGTTTCCATGTTACTCCCTCCACAGTTTCTCTCTTGACAATGGAACCCTGCTTTTAGAGTCACCTGCCACCTGCCAACTGGTGTCTCCACCCAAATCACCCCCTCCTAAGGTGACTTCTCTCCAAGATGTTTTATGCACTTATGCACATCTGCAAGACTGACACATTTCAAGATTTCCTTTGCTAAGAAATCCTTGATGACCAAAACCCAAGGAACCCTTCCACTCCTACTTCCTATCACTGGGAAATTCTATCTGACTTACTTATCAGTACAGGGTTCTTTGCTCCTGACTCTCATCATTCTCATTTTTATTGTATTTTAGCATAGGAAAATATTAAAGTTATGAGAGACAATTCATTTAGCAGTGGAGACCGGTTTGCCTCCCTGGTGCTATTGGAAGATAGTATAGATCTTGGAGATGTGGAACTTGGCTGCAGAGATAAAGAAAGAGGCAATGAGGTAGAGCCAAGACCATTGGGATAATGAGTAGAACGGCAAGGAAGAAGACCCAGGAGAAAAGAGCTCCCCTGCATCATTGCAAAGTACAGTCAGCCTTACTTTCTACTCAAGGTAGAGGGAGGGAAGATGAGCTATGGATGGCAAAAGAGGATCACAGGAAAGGGAGATGGATGCAGATGAGCAAGTGGTAGGGCTGGAGGAGAAACGTGTGCACCCAGTTCAAAGCTTCTTACTCAGTTCTTATCTCTGTGAAAGAAGTTCAGCCCCGAATACTATTTCCATTCCTTCCTTGCAGGCAAGTCTTCATGAGCTTCTGTTGTACAGAGATGGGCTGGTTTACCTCCTCTCACTTGGGATGAGTCTTTTCCATCTTCTCTTCCTCAGGTGCTTCTTTCTACCTCCCAGCCCGTGGGTGTCTCCTGAGGAGTCATCCTTGGTGCTGTTTCCTTCTATCTCACAGTTTCTCTCTTGACAATGGCACCCTGCTTTTATTTATTTATTTATTTTTATTTTTGTACATGTATGTTCCCAGATCATTCATATGCATATCCCTTGACCCTCCCCCCACCCAGTTCCCCCCCTCCCATCCCTCCAGACCATCGTTCCAAGTGGTTGTAGGTACTCCTATTCCCCTAGCACAATGACAATAGCTATCTTTTCTACACATGACAGTATAGGTTTCCATGTTACTCCCTCCACAGTTTCTCTCTTGACAATGGAACCCTGCTTTTAGAGTCACCTGCCACCTGCCAACTGGTGTCTCCACCCAAATCACCCCCTCCTAAGGTGACTTCTCTCCAAGATGTTTTATGCACTTATGCACATCTGCAAGACTGACACATTTCAAGATTTCCTTTGCTAAGAAATCCTTGATGACCAAAACCCAAGGAACCCTTCCACTCCTACTTCCTATCACTGGGAAATTCTATCTGACTTACTTATCAGTACAGGGTTCTTTGCTCCTGACTCTCATCATTCTCATTTTTATTGTATTTTAGCATAGGAAAATATTAAAGTTATGAGAGACAATTCATTTAGCAGTGGAGACCGGTTTGCCTCCCTGGTGCTATTGGAAGATAGTATAGATCTTGGAGATGTGGAACTTGGCTGCAGAGATAAAGAAAGAGGCAATGAGGTAGAGCCAAGACCATTGGGATAATGAGTAGAACGGCAAGGAAGAAGACCCAGGAGAAAAGAGCTCCCCTGCATCATTGCAAAGTACAGTCAGCCTTACTTTCTACTCAAGGCAGACAATGAAGCAGTGCTTGTTCTGACCTCTGAACCCTCGAGTGCATCCATGGTTGACAACATCTGGGTCCTTTCGTATACATTTTCCACAGCTGTGGGTTGCATCAGTAGGGCTGGCCCGCCCTCTGGTTAAAGTAATGGCTCACTGGTTCTCGTACACACCATCCCAGCTTTTCCTGCTTCTGTGTCTTCATTCATGCTCTTCCCCTCGCCAGGCACACTTCTCCATATTTGCCATTTAGTCCTCAGGAGCTCCCACGGGTAGCAATTTCTCTCTTCCCTAAACTTCTGTTTTGGTCAAATTCACTGAAGTTTCTTTGTTTTTTTCACAATCAGTGGTTTTTCTTGAAGAACCAGGAATGTTCTTTATTCCTCGGCATGTGGAATAGAGGGAATAAGAGAAAAGCCAATTCTCTGCCTTCTCTTTGTCCCCACAACTTGCTAGATAATCACAAAGGAGAAAACTGTATTTTAACAGCATATAGGTCTGGTCACCATCTTAGTCCAGGAATCAAATTTAGCACTGAAGGAGACAAAGTGTGTGTGTGTGGGGGGGGGAGGTGGGGACGGGGGCAGGCAAGCTAGGACGGGAGGTGGGTGGGAAGAAGTCTGTTTTAGATTTTTAAATATTTAACAGATATAACAAATGCATTTGTGATGATCTATTTAGGAGATAATTTGAGAAAATTTGACATGAAGTGGGTATTAGATGATACTAGGAAATTGTTAGTTTGGTTAGTATATAATATTAATGTAGTTATGTAAAAGAATGATTTCTTTTGGGTATGCCTTTTGAAATATTTGGGGATGAAGAGTCATTAACCCTGTAACAATTCAGCATATATACATATATATAAATACACTGGAGAAGGAAATGGCAAACCACTCCTGTGCTCTTGTCTGGAGAAACCTACGGACAGAGAAACCTGGTATGCTACCATCCATGGGGTCCCGAAGAGTCGGACATGACTTAGCAACTGAGCCCATACACATATACATACATATATAAACATAATATGTATAATACATAATATGGAAACATGCTTACTGGTTGGTAGACTCTTCATGATATTGCTCTTTTACTCTTTTGTTAAGTGCAAAATTTTTCATAATAAAGAACTTAAGTAAAAGAGTAGAGTTCAAAAGTGACACCAGGGATTTCCCTCACGTCCAGTGATTAAGATTTTGCCATCAATGCAGGGGCTGCTGGTCTGATCTCTGGTTGGGGAGCTAAGATCTCACATGACTCCCAGCCAAAATAAAACCAGAACATAAACAACAGAAGCAATATTGTAAAAAATTTAACAAAGACTTTAAAAATGGTCGACATAAAACAAAACAAAACGAAAAAACACACCAGACTTCTTGGCCAGGCAGAGAGAAGAAACCAGGGCAAGAATGGCCCAAGCTCCACCATCCTGCTAAGAGAGCAGTACTCTCTGGTCAGGTTGCAGGTCTTTTCTCTGGAGGTAATGGTACTTCTTTCACCTCAGTGATGAGAAGGGGAAATGGAAGGGAACACCTTCATTCCTTCATTGAGGAAATTCACTAAACATTTGGTGAAAACCTACTTGGTACCAGGTACATTTGCACATGTCAATTTATTTTATCCTCATCATAATTTGCATGGCAATTTTTGTCCTTTCGTGTTTCTAGAGGAGGAAAATGCTGCCCCAGATTCAGCGATTTTCTTTAGATCCCAGAACTAATTCATGGCAGAGAATGTGACTCCAGTTCTGAGATTCCCAGTCTTGTGTGATTCTAAGATTCTTTCAGTGTCCTTTCCTGAGTAACAAAGACCAAATCCCTCCAAGCACAGCCATTAAGCCCATGGAGCTTGTCTTGTGTGGATCTGAGGGGAAAGTAGAGAGGCTCCTGTTTGGGTCATGCTTAGCATCCTTTGGGTATGTTACTTCGCAAAAAATAGTATCATTGGGCCTATCTGGAGGACCACAGTATTTCCTGGTTTCATTCCAACAGTTCCTGAAGTTGTGAGTTTGCAAACTGTGGTGTAGAGGAATGCTTGCCGACAGCCTGTCTCGCCATGAGGCCATCATGAAATGTTTCCCACAAATTGAATAGCCCATACACATATACATACATATATAAACATAATATGTATAATACATAATATGGAAACATGCTTACTGGTTGGTAGACTCTTCATGATATTGCTCTTTTACTCTTTTGTTAAGTGCAAAATTTTTCATAATAAAGAACTTAAGTAAAAGAGTAGAGTTCAAAAGTGACACCAGGGATTTCCCTCACGTCCAGTGATTAAGATTTTGCCATCAATGCAGGGGCTGCTGGTCTGATCTCTGGTTGGGGAGCTAAGATCTCACATGACTCCCAGCCAAAATAAAACCAGAACATAAACAACAGAAGCAATATTGTAAAAAATTTAACAAAGACTTTAAAAATGGTCGACATAAAACAAAACAAAACGAAAAAACACACCAGACTTCTTGGCCAGGCAGAGAGAAGAAACCAGGGCAAGAATGGCCCAAGCTCCACCATCCTGCTAAGAGAGCAGTACTCTCTGGTCAGGTTGCAGGTCTTTTCTCTGGAGGTAATGGTACTTCTTTCACCTCAGTGATGAGAAGGGGAAATGGAAGGGAACACCTTCATTCCTTCATTGAGGAAATTCACTAAACATTTGGTGAAAACCTACTTGGTACCAGGTACATTTGCACATGTCAATTTATTTTATCCTCATCATAATTTGCATGGCAATTTTTGTCCTTTCGTGTTTCTAGAGGAGGAAAATGCTGCCCCAGATTCAGCGATTTTCTTTAGATCCCAGAACTAATTCATGGCAGAGAATGTGACTCCAGTTCTGAGATTCCCAGTCTTGTGTGATTCTAAGATTCTTTCAGTGTCCTTTCCTGAGTAACAAAGACCAAATCCCTCCAAGCACAGCCATTAAGCCCATGGAGCTTGTCTTGTGTGGATCTGAGGGGAAAGTAGAGAGGCTCCTGTTTGGGTCATGCTTAGCATCCTTTGGGTATGTTACTTCGCAAAAAATAGTATCATTGGGCCTATCTGGAGGACCACAGTATTTCCTGGTTTCATTCCAACAGTTCCTGAAGTTGTGAGTTTGCAAACTGTGGTGTAGAGGAATGCTTGCCGACAGCCTGTCTCGCCATGAGGCCATCATGCATCACCCAGGGACTCATGTGAAGGCAGCAGGGGAATGCTACTGCTGTGTTCCAAAAGCAGCAAGGAAACCCAGCCACCCCTGGGAGTTAGGTTCTAATGAAGGAGAAATTTCTGAATCAAAGCAGACAGTAGACACTCAACCACATCAAGCAAGAAACAGGCTCTCAGGCAGACGTCAAGTTTCAGTATGGCAACGGTGACTGATTAGGCAACCGCAGGGTGGGCTGACCCAAGCTCCTGGGCTGGAGCAAAGCGGAAGAGGGAGGCTAGAAGGTGAACCGAAGCAGGCAGAGAGGCCCAGAGCGTCGAAATCTATGCACATCTGGGGATGCTTAATCGAGAGGAAATGTAGACCTCCCGCACAGTAGCACTTTTATGAGTTCTGATTATACACTGGGGCACAGAAAAAAACAACAGAAACTAGTGCACTGGTAAATAATACCCATCCTTGATACATAAAACCTGCTGCTTGCTTGAAATCATTCCCATTCACTGTGTTTAAGAGGAAAATGATGCCAAGTCTATCAGCACGGCAGGCCGGGGCTGAATATGTGTTTAACACTGCCAGCTCCTGGGAGGCCTGTGACAAGCAGGAGTCCCCTGAGTCATTAAGAGAACTGACGGCCTCAACATTCCTCTGGGAAACCTGCAAATGTGTCACTCAGGTCTCCAAGTCTCAGAACCAGAGCAGGAGTTGCTGATGGTAGGGCTGGAGGGTGAGGGATGAGAACTTGGTTCTCTCATTTATGAATTCACTCACTCACTCACTCATTCATTTGCTCCGTATAATCTTAAAAATGTATGCTATGCAGTCGAACACATCTGGATTCAAATCCGAACTCCACTGCTTGAGAGCTCTGTTCGGACCGGTTACTCAGTCTCTCTAGGCTTTGGCCCCTTTGTATAGAAGGGGGTTCTGTTATGAAGAATAATAAAGGCACACTCATATGAAAGTACACCACTGGGCAGGCACAGAGTGGATGATTCATCGATGTATGCTGTACTTGTTACTGAGTCTTTTGATGAATGAACTGTGGGCTAGTTGCTGAGGGAACTTTAGCGGCATAATTTTACCCCTACCTGTGGAATGGGCCACGGTCAAACTTTTCTCTTAGACCTAGGTCTTCCTTCTCTTCTATTTCCATTGTTCCCATTTTCCTACATCTGGAAAACTTAATGGATGGAACAAAGCAGAAAAGGGTTCTGGGGTCAGAGAGGGGATGAGAAAATGAGAGCATTCTAGAATCTTATACCTGGCACACAGTAGGGACTTAGTAGCTATATAATATACCTCTAGATTTTCAGAAGGAGAGTGGAAATTTTAACCAAAGTTTTCTGGTGTTTTTAATTAAGATGGAGTGCCTAATTTGGAATTCAGGGGCCACATACTGGACCAATGGATGAGATCTGATAAGTTTTATTTGACAAGTTTTTGATATAAAATTTAATTTATTTATTTGGCTGTGCTGGGTCTCTGTTGCCACACCAGCTTTTCTCTAGTGAAGGCCAGCGGCTACTTTATAATTGTGGTGCACCGGTTTCTCCTGTTGTGGATCACAGACTCCAGAGCATTCGGACTTCAGTAGTTGCGGCACCTGGGCTCAGTAGCTGTGGCTCCCAGGCTCTAGAGCATGGGCTCAGTAGCTGTGGCTCCCAGGCTCTAGAGCACGGGCTCAGTAGCTGTGGTTCCCAGGCTCTAGAGCACGGGCTCAGTAGTTGTGGCTCCCAGGCTCTAGAGCACGGGCTCAGTAGTTGTGGCTCCCAGGCTCTAGAGCACGGGCTCAGTAGTTGTGGCTCCCAGGCTCTAGAGCACGGGCTCAGTAGTTGTGGCTCCCAGGCTCTAGAGCACGGGCTCAGTAGTTGTGGCTCCCAGGCTCTAGAGCACGGGTTCAGTAGCTGTGGCGTATGGACTTCGCTGTCCTGCAGCATGTGGGATCTATCTTCCTGGACAAGAGATCCAAATAGTGTCTCCTGTGTTGGCAGGTGGATTCTTTATGGCTGAGCCACCAGGGAAGCCCTCGGCAAGTTTTAAAATCGGGAAGTTTCACAGAAAAACCTGGAGTTCTGGCTTCTCCTGGAAAATGCAAAGATCTGTCACTCTGAGCCTGCATTCCCCTGTGGAGAGGGAGTGGGCGGAGGCTTCCCCTTTCCAGGGACCTTCCTGCCCTGTCCCCTAATGCCACCACTCCTATTTGTATGACAGCCTCTCTCAGTTGGAGCACTACCGGTGCAGTCCATACCCTTTCCAAATGTCATCTGGGCCACCTGTCAGGTCCTCACAGTGAGAAGAATCAACCTCAGAGGATGCCTGGCCTGGAGAAGCCCTTTCTCAAACCCACTCTCTCCCTCTATGCTTTTTCTGGTGCATCTGTTCCCGCTTCCAACCCCCAAGACTGATCTTTCTCTTTCCACTCGGTTGGCCCCTGCTCAGCACTGCCAACACTACCCTTTCTGTTTGATTATTCCTCCTCCAGGCAACAAGAAAATGATTGAATGACAATTACTGTGACATCTGATACAAGTGTGATTTCCCAATGGATAGCCAAGCCCCGGAGGGAACAGAATGACACATTCTTAGCATACCTTCAGCTTGACTGAGGGTGACCCTATAGAGAAGGCTTTGCTGGTTCTGAGGTCAGGACATTCGAAAGTGAAGGCCCCAGGGGCTCAAACATCATAGACTACGGTGGCTTTCAAGCCCACGCTGTCCTTTTTATTACCTTCGTTCTGTTTATTACACTTTAAATTTTTTTTTAACCAAATGAACTCTTATGTGCAGCCTGATGAAACCAGAGTTTCACCTGGCTGTAAGTACATCCTTGAATTCCTGGGGCCCCAAGAGAACAGACTGAAAAACACAGATCTAATCACACTGTCTCTTTCACAGATGACAGCGGCCTGTCCCAGCGCGGGCAGCTCCTGCAGCAGCAGCACTAAAAGCTGGACCCCTGGGTGTCACTCCTGCTGGCAGATACAGCCTTCACCTTACAGCATTTAAGCCAGGTCCCTGCCCGGCTGAGTGACGGCAGTGTGGGAAGCACCACTGAGTTTCTGATGTCTAGGTTTGTCTGTGCTGAATTCTGGACAATGGCTCAGGTGGTAAATAATCTGCCTGCAATGCAGGAGACCTGAGTTCACTCCCTGGGTCAGGAAGATCCCCTGGAGAAGGGAATGGCAACCCAATCCAGTATTCCTGCCTGAGATATCCCATGGACAGAGGAGCCTGGTGGGCTACACAGTTCATGGGGTCACAAAGAGTCAGACACAACTGAGTGACTAACACTTTCACTTTTTCAGGCTGAATACTGTGACCTCCCTGGAGCAGCCTCTTCAATGACCCCAGGGATCCTACCTCCTGGTGTTCACACACTTGTGCAACGCCCCTCCCAACACACACTGTGTCAGCTTGGTCTCTGGGTCCAGTCGAATATGGCAGGAAGTGACGGGTGTCTCAGTCTCAGAGGATGCCTGGCCTGGAGAAGCCCTTTCTCAAACCCACTCTCCTCTATGCTTTTTCTGGTGCATCTGTTCCCTTCCAACCCCAAGACTGATCTTTCTCTTTCCACTCGGTTGGCCCCTGCTCAGCACTGCCAACACTACCCTTTCTGTTTGATTATTCCTCCTCCAGGCAACAAGAAAATGATTGAATGACAATTACTGTGACATCTGATACAAGTGTGATTTCCCAATGGATAGCCAAGCCCCGGAGGGAACAGAATGACACATTCTTAGCATACCTTCAGCTTGACTGAGGGTGACCCTATAGAGAAGGCTTTGCTGGTTCTGAGGTCAGGACATTCGAAAGTGAAGGCCCCAGGGGCTCAAACATCATAGACTACGG
Source organism: Tragulus kanchil (assembly GCA_022376925.1). Lineage (NCBI taxonomy): Eukaryota > Metazoa > Chordata > Mammalia > Artiodactyla > Tragulidae > Tragulus > Tragulus kanchil. The sequence continues at coordinate 131,754,570 of JAIOJX010000024.1, forward strand.
TGGCTTTCAAGCCCACGCTGTCCTTTTTATTACCTTCGTTCTGTTTATTACACTTTAAATTTTTTTTTAACCAAATGAACTCTTATGTGCAGCCTGATGAAACCAGAGTTTCACCTGGCTGTAAGTACATCCTTGAATTCCTGGGGCCCCAAGAGAACAGACTGAAAAACACAGATCTAATCACACTGTCTCTTTCACAGATGACAGCGGCCTGTCCCAGCGCGGGCAGCTCCTGCAGCAGCAGCACTAAAAGCTGGACCCCTGGGTGTCACTCCTGCTGGCAGATACAGCCTTCACCTTACAGCATTTAAGCCAGGTCCCTGCCCGGCTGAGTGACGGCAGTGTGGGAAGCACCACTGAGTTTCTGATGTCTAGGTTTGTCTGTGCTGAATTCTGGACAATGGCTCAGGTGGTAAATAATCTGCCTGCAATGCAGGAGACCTGCGTTCACTCCTGGGTCAGGAAGATCCCTGGAGAAGGGAATGGCAACCCAATCCAGTATTCCTGCCTGAGATATCCCATGGACAGAGGAGCCTGGTGGGCTACACAGTTCATGGGGTCACAAAGAGTCAGACACAACTGAGTGACTAACACTTTCACTTTTTCAGGCTGAATACTGTGACCTCCCTGGAGCAGCCTCTTCAATGACCCCAGGGATCCTACCTCCTGGTGTTCACACACTTGTGCAACGCCCCTCCCAACACACACTGTGTCAGCTTGGTCTCTGGGTCCAGTCGAATATGGCAGGAAGTGACGGGTGTCTCGTCTATTGTTGTTCAGTCTCTCAGTTGTATCCAATTCTTTGCAATCCCATGGACTGCAGCACTCCAGACTTTCCTGTCCTTCACTATCTCCTGGAGTTTGCTCAAATTCATGTTCATTGAGTTGGTGATGCTGTCTAACCATCTCATCCTCTGCTACCCTCTTCTCCTTTTGCTTTTTTTTTTTTTTTAAAGTTCTTTAATACTATTTTTTTTAATTTAAATTTATTTCTTTATTTTAAAGGTTTTACAGAATTTTGTTGTTCACAGACATGCATGTTCCTAGATCAGTCATATGCACATCCCTAGTCCCCTCCCCTCTCCCAGGCCCCTCCTTTTGCCTTTTTTTTTTTTTAAAAATAATGTATATATCCTGTAATTCTTTTGTTCATCTTTTCACATCAGGTCTCTTTGGTGTTTAGGGTAAGCAGAGAATATCTGGTTTTAGGTCTTTTTTGCGGGGGAGGGTGGGGACGGTGGGGGGCGGGCGGGCCATTTATATTCATTTATCTGTTTGCATCCATCTTTGTTCTTTGGCCCATGTGGGCCTCCCATCACAGTGGTCTCTGTTGTCGCAGAGCACTGGCTCTGGGCGCATGCGCTCCAGAGCTCCGGCTCGGTAGTTTGACACATCAGTCCAGTGGCTCCATAACACGTGGGATCTTCCCAGGCCAGGGATCAAACTGGCGCCACTTGCACTGCAAGGTGGTGTCCTTAACCACTGGACCACCAGGGAAGCCCCTCCTTTTGCTTTTGATCATCTCCAGCATCAGGGTCTTATCCAATGAGTTGACTCTTCGCATCAGGTAACCAAAACATTGGAGCTTCAGTTTCCGCATCAGTCCTTTCAATGAATATTCAGAGTTGAATTCCTTTAAGATTGACTGGTTTGGTCTCTTTGCAGTCCAAGGGACTCTCAAGAGTCTTCTCAAGCACCACAGTTCAAAAGCATCAATACTTTGGTGCTTAGTCTTCCTTATAGTCCAGCTCTCACATCTGTACATGATGACTGGAAAAACCACAGCTTTGACTACACGGACTTTTGTTGCCAAAGTGATGTACATCTGAACTTAGGTGAGAAAGACACAGGAGCTGGCATTTCCCTTTCTGTCTCTGTCTCTCTCTCTCATCACTCACTCTGGGACAAAGCTCTGTTGAGAGAAGCCCAGTGAAGAGGCTCATGATGAGGCACTGAAGCCCACTGCCAATGGTCACCTGAGGGCACTTCAAGGCATACCCTGTGGCCTTGGTCATGGGTGCGGCGGCCATAGTCCTGGCTGACAGCCTGACAGAAACCCAGTGAGAAAACCTGAGCCAGAACCACCAGCTAAACTGCTCTGATTTCTGACCCCAGAAATTCTGAGATAGCCTTTGCTTGTTGCTTTAGGCTGCTGAGTTGTGATGTGATTTGCTACCCAATCCTTGGTAACCTTTATACAGCCACAGGGCAGTGATGTAGGGTGATCTGCAGCCTTAGGAGAACTTCAGAATCTAGGCAAAAACAGATGTCTGGCTTCCTATAGCTAAAATTATCCTGAGGATGTGAATCTAAAGCCAGAATTGAACAGCGTTATTTCATTAGATTTAACCTATAAATATATGTGTGTCTATGGGATTTGAGAGGAGGTTTAAAAAAAGAGCTACATGTGGAACTAAAGATGGGGTGTTTTTTTTTAAAATGAGGTATATTTCTTATAACAGAAAATTCATCCTTTTTTAAAAAATAAATTTTTAATGGAGTATAGTTGATTTACCATGTTGTGTTAGTTTCTGCTATAAAGCAAAATGAATGAGTTATTCATATACATAGATTCAGTCATGTTTTGGACTCTTTTCCCATATAAGTCATTACAGAGTGTTGAGAAAAGTTCTCTGTGCTGTACAGTAAGTCCTTATTAGTTATCTATTTTACATATAGTAGTGTGTGTATGTCAATCCCAATCTCTCGATTGATCCCTCCCTCTCTTTCCCCTCTTGGAATCATAAGTTCATATTCTACGCCTAGGACTCTAACTCTATTTTGTAAATGACTTCATTTGTATTATTTTTTCAGTTTCCATATATAAGCAATATCATATGATAAGTTTCAGCCTTTTGAAGTACACAGTCTTTATTGTACTCATCATGCTGTGAAACCATCACCTTTATCTGATTCTAGAACAGTTTCATCACTCCAAAAACACTACTCTTAACTGTTCCTCCCATTTCCTGACCGCCACTAATCTACTGTCTGTCTCTATGACTTTGTCTATTCTGGACATTTCATAGAAACAGAATCATGTAGTGTGTCCTTTTCTATCTGGCTTCTTTCATGGAGCATAATGTTTTCAAGGTCCATCTATGTTTTAGCATATATCAGTACTTTTTTTATTTCTGAATAATATTCCACATTTTATTTATCCTTTTATCAGCTTATGGGCATTTAGGCTGTTTCCACTTTCTGGCTACAATGAATAATGCTGTCATGAATGTGTGTGTACACATTTCTGCATAAGCATATATTCTTATGGGTATATACCTGAGAGTGGAATTGTATGGTCATATATTCAATGTTTTAAGAAACTGTCAAACTTTTTCCCACAGTGACCGTGCCATTTTAAAAGCAAGTGGGTGTTTTTGACCTGGTAAGCAGTCTAACAACTATCCAAAAAGAGAACATCAAGATACGCATGAAACTGAGAGCTAGAGAAATTTGCTTCATTATATGTGAGTCTCTCTTTTTAGCTTTTCATCATTTAGCATTTCATCTGACATTACACCAACTAAGGACCAGTGGTGCCCTCCTTTCATAGGGCATGATTTGAGAAGTTCTACTGTGCTGATAAAACAAAAGAAATTCATCCTTTTTTAAAAAATAAATTTTTAATGGAGTATAGTTGATTTACCATGTTGTGTTAGTTTCTGCTATAAAGCAAAATGAATGAGTTATTCATATACATAGATTCAGTCATGTTTTGGACTCTTTTCCCATATAAGTCATTACAGAGTGTTGAGAAAAGTTCTCTGTGCTGTACAGTAAGTCCTTATTAGTTATCTATTTTACATATAGTAGTGTGTGTATGTCAATCCCAATCTCTCGATTGATCCCTCCCTCTCTTTCCCCTCTTGGAATCATAAGTTCATATTCTACGCCTAGGACTCTAACTCTATTTTGTAAATGACTTCATTTGTATTATTTTTTCAGTTTCCATATATAAGCAATATCATATGATAAGTTTCAGCCTTTTGAAGTACACAGTCTTTATTGTACTCATCATGCTGTGAAACCATCACCTTTATCTGATTCTAGAACAGTTTCATCACTCCAAAAACACTACTCTTAACTGTTCCTCCCATTTCCTGACCGCCACTAATCTACTGTCTGTCTCTATGACTTTGTCTATTCTGGACATTTCATAGAAACAGAATCATGTAGTGTGTCCTTTTCTATCTGGCTTCTTTCATGGAGCATAATGTTTTCAAGGTCCATCTATGTTTTAGCATATATCAGTACTTTTTTTATTTCTGAATAATATTCCACATTTTATTTATCCTTTTATCAGCTTATGGGCATTTAGGCTGTTTCCACTTTCTGGCTACAATGAATAATGCTGTCATGAATGTGTGTGTACACATTTCTGCATAAGCATATATTCTTATGGGTATATACCTGAGAGTGGAATTGTATGGTCATATATTCAATGTTTTAAGAAACTGTCAAACTTTTTCCCACAGTGACCGTGCCATTTTAAAAGCAAGTGGGTGTTTTTGACCTGGTAAGCAGTCTAACAACTATCCAAAAAGAGAACATCAAGATACGCATGAAACTGAGAGCTAGAGAAATTTGCTTCATTATATGTGAGTCTCTCTTTTTAGCTTTTCATCATTTAGCATTTCATCTGACATTACACCAACTAAGGACCAGTGGTGCCCTCCTTTCTGTCCCTTGATATTAATTCTTCCCTTCTTCTTAGGAATTAAACCCTTGATTTGAAGTTGGTACTTCATTGCCCAAAATAAAGGTGACAATTCTCAGTTTCCTTAAGTTCTGGTCAATGAGAAGTAATCAGAAGTTTAGTATGTGACTTCCAAGAAATACCCTCAAAGGGAGGAGTCATGTCTTCTCCTCTTCCCCTCTTCTGATAGCTGAGATGCAGACGTAATGCCTGAGCTTAAGCGAGCACTTTGAACCTAAGCGGTGGTAGTTATGTGCTAGTGAAGGCAGAGAACAAAGATAGAAGGTACCAGTGTCCTTAATGTGTGTGTGTGTGTGTGTGTGTGTGTGTGTGTTTGCACTCTTACACCTGTCTAACTCTTTGTGATACCATGGACTGATACCAGGTTCCTCTGCCATTGGATTTTCCAGGCAAGAATACTGGAATGATTAGCCATTTCCTACTCCAGGAGATCTCTCCCATCCAGTGACTGAACCCGTGTCCCTGTGTCTCCCATATTAGCAGGCAAATTCTTTACCACTAGCACCACCTGGGAATATGACAGGACCCTAAAATAGTCATGGATAGACTATCTTTTTTTCCTGTGTGAGTTAAAAATAAGTTTTTATCTTATTTAAACTACTGATATTTGGCATTTGTGACTATATAGCTGAACTTAACCCTGAAGAGCCAAGTGTTTAAGAGGAGTGATTAAAAAGAGTCTTTGGAGACTAACAGAATGAAATTCAAATGTGTGAAAATTTTCTCTTCCTAACTTCTCCTATCCAGTCATAGTCAACTTACACATCATTTTCCCGTTTTTTTGTACACATTTCTGCATAAGCATATATTCTTATGGGTATATACCTGAGAGTGGAATTGTATGGTCATATATTCAATGTTTTAAGAAACTGTCAAACTTTTTCCCACAGTGACCGTGCCATTTTAAAAGCAAGTGGGTGTTTTTGACCTGGTAAGCAGTCTAACAACTATCCAAAAAGAGAACATCAAGATACGCATGAAACTGAGAGCTAGAGAAATTTGCTTCATTATATGTGAGTCTCTCTTTTTAGCTTTTCATCATTTAGCATTTCATCTGACATTACACCAACTAAGGACCAGTGGTGCCCTCCTTTCTGTCCCTTGATATTAATTCTTCCCTTCTTCTTAGGAATTAAACCCTTGATTTGAAGTTGGTACTTCATTGCCCAAAATAAAGGTGACAATTCTCAGTTTCCTTAAGTTCTGGTCAATGAGAAGTAATCAGAAGTTTAGTATGTGACTTCCAAGAAATACCCTCAAAGGGAGGAGTCATGTCTTCTCCTCTTCCCCTCTTCTGATAGCTGAGATGCAGACGTAATGCCTGAGCTTAAGCGAGCACTTTGAACCTAAGCGGTGGTAGTTATGTGCTAGTGAAGGCAGAGAACAAAGATAGAAGGTACCAGTGTCCTTAATGTGTGTGTGTGTGTGTGTGTGTGTGTGTGTGTTTGCACTCTTACACCTGTCTAACTCTTTGTGATACCATGGACTGATACCAGGTTCCTCTGCCATTGGATTTTCCAGGCAAGAATACTGGAATGATTAGCCATTTCCTACTCCAGGAGATCTCTCCCATCCAGTGACTGAACCCGTGTCCCTGTGTCTCCCATATTAGCAGGCAAATTCTTTACCACTAGCACCACCTGGGAATATGACAGGACCCTAAAATAGTCATGGATAGACTATCTTTTTTTCCTGTGTGAGTTAAAAATAAGTTTTTATCTTATTTAAACTACTGATATTTGGCATTTGTGACTATATAGCTGAACTTAACCCTGAAGAGCCAAGTGTTTAAGAGGAGTGATTAAAAAGAGTCTTTGGAGACTAACAGAATGAAATTCAAATGTGTGAAAATTTTCTCTTCCTAACTTCTCCTATCCAGTCATAGTCAACTTACACAATTCTACCTCTTTACTCTCTCTTGTTTTTTCCTCATCTTCATCACTGCCTCCACACCACCTCCATCTTTCTCCTGGACTCCTGAAGTAGGCACCTCTCTGGTCATCCATCTCCACACTTGCCCCTCGTCTATCTGCTCTCCATGCATCCCTCATCTTATTAAACTATAATCTAGATTCTCTTCTTTTTTTTTGCGGGGTTGGGGGGACACTTCTATTGGTCTTTCATTTATTTATTTTCATCCATCTTTGTTCTTTGGCCTGTTGTGGGCCTCCTGCACCGGCTCTGGGTGCCTGCGCTCCAAAGCTCCTACTTGGTAGCTGAACACATAGGTCTAGCTGCTCTGCAGCACGTGGGATCTTCCCAGGCCAGGGATCAAACTGGTGCCCCTTGCAGTACAAGGCCATGTCCTTACCCACTGGACCACCAGGAAAGTCCTAGATTCTCTTCTTTTGCTTAAAACTCATCAGTGGCTTTTCATTGGTCTTAAGATAAAGACTTAAATTCTCTAAGACCTTGAGAGGTTTAACCTGTTCCTTCTTGAGAATTGTCTGAATCAATGCACCCCTCCTTCTGTTCACTTCACTGATCTTTCAATTCCTTGACTGGGTCAGGCTGCATTTCACCAAAAGCTCTGCACATACTCATCCTTCCAGTGAGTCTCTGCCATCCCCTCTTGACCCAGGTCACTCCTGGTCATACCTCCACCTCCTAAGTGAAGCCCTCTTTAACCAGCCTCACTTGTGTGTGTTTCCCCACTGTCCTCTGGGAGGACTGGCTCTTTCTGCATTCTGCTCACACACGTTTCCAGGGGAGGTTCTGGCAGAAAGCAGCATTTAAAGAATGCTTGTTAAAGGAATCAATCAATGGACCCCATGTCTAGCTGTATGATCTTGGTACTTGACCTCTCTGAGCCTCAGGTTCATCATCGGGAAATGAAAGCGATGACAGGGTCTGCCTCAGGGGGTGGTCCCATTAAATGAGGAAGCTGGCGGAGTGTGTGTCATAGACGTTAGCTGTCATCGTCTCTTTTGCTCTCAAGGGTTCTGGCTGGCCAGGTGTGTGCAAGATGGCTGAGCGGGAAGTAGATACATCATCTGAAGAGACAGGAGAATCTTTTTTCCTGGTGCTTAGAACTAAAGGAGAAAAATAACCCAGACATTTTTTCTATCGTCCACCTGCATGAGCCCCTGGGGGCAGGGGAGAGGTTGGACCCACACATATGTATATGTACCTGTGACTAACAAGGGATTTGTGTCAGACACACAGCCCAGTGAGATGGGTAGATCTTAGGGAGACAATACAACTTAATGGGAGGAAGGTTGGTCCCTTCTCTTGTTATGAACACCTAGATTCAAATATGAGCTTTGTCAACCCTGGAAAGTTGCCCTGAACATCCATTTCCTAATCTATGGCATGGGGAGAATAATATAACTTGTCTGAAAGCACTGCGTGGAGGGTGAAGTGGAAGATAGTCCCATGGCCTGATGTGTAACAAATGCTCAATAAATGGCAGCCAGTACTGGTTACCAGCCAAGACCCCCATTACACCCCTATCTGATGATCCTGCTCCTTTCTGGGATGATGAGGCCAGGGTGATGTGTTGGGGGGCTGACAGAAAGCACACAGGACAGTAGGCAGAGGCTCTGCTCTTAGCAGCACCCCACTCAGTCTCTTGGGATCCAGGCCCGGCCTGTGCTGGGCCAGGGGAGAGAGCCTGCTGATGAAGGTAGTCCTGACAGGAGTTCATGCCACCAGGCTTGGCCTCTGCTGCGCCAGGAGCAGCACTTGTTCCTGTGCTTGGGGCGCATCTGAGAGCCATTTTTATCACTGCTGCTAATCAAAGCTTAATCAGTCCCAACATCTACAGTCTTCTGTGCTGTCCCTTGACTCCTACCAGACACAGTAATAAATTACACCAGGGCTCCCCCTCTCCTGGGTCTTTCTAGGTCTTTTCCTGGAGGGAAGGCAGGTGATGAATGGCAGACCTAGAAGACACAGGGCTGCTCTGCCACAGGGAACCAAACGAGGAGCCACCTTGTCCTGGCTGACACTGAGGCAGAAGCATCCTCCTGGCCCTGCAAGGACGGCTGGAGAAATACGTTGCAGGCTCCTTGTTTAAAAATTATTAAACATTTCATGATGGTGATAGCAGAGCACTGAACCAAGCAAGGCCCTGTGCGACTGCACAGATCACAAACTCAGGAAGTTGGTCCTGCCCTACAAGTGAGACTGCCAGAGAGGTTGTGAGTGGAAAAGCCTCCTGGGCCCGTGTTCAGGCTTGGCTGGCAGCAAAAGGAGCAGGGAAGGTGAAAGGCTGGATAGTCTTGGGCAAAACTTTGTGAAAGGCAAATCCTGGGTGTCTGCATGCCCATCCATCTGCCTGCTTGCCCAGGGCTGAAACCACCTTCTCATGTGGGTGACCTGTCCTCATGGATGTCCCTGTGTGTCATGGTGGAGTATGGAAAACACAGGCTCTGGCTGGGTGAGACTAACACCCATGTGATTTCCCTCTACTGCCTGGATTTTTGATATCTCTCTATCCTGGCTGAAATGACTCTTCTCCATATACTTCAAGGATCAGTCTTCTGAGAATTCTATACTTTGGGGGCAAATAAGCACATTTATTTCCATGGATGTGTGATCATGGGATTGAGAATGTATTTGCCCACTCACCCCAACACTGCTTTCCCCAGCAAACACATAGACACATAGATCACACATACACACATACATGCATACACACACACTCACAACTTACCCTTAATCTGTCTCTTACAAGTCCATTTAAAAAATGAGGTCAAGCTATGCTCTAAGAGTTTATGTTCCCTAAAATCCCTACTAGAAACCTTAACCCTCTAAGAGATGGTGCTTGGAGGTGGGGTCTTTGGGAGTTGATTAGCTCATGAGTGTATAGCCCTCACGAGTGGGATTAGTGTCCTTACATAAGAGAGTTCCCACCCTCTTTCTGCCATGTGAAGAGACAAGATGGTGGTCTGTAACCTGGAAGAAAGCCCAAGGCTTGCGCCTGATCTTGGACTTCCAGCCTCTGGAACTGTGGGGAATAAACATATCTTGTTTAGAAGCCACCCAGTCTGTGGTGTTTTGTTATAGCAGCCTGAACAGGGTGCTGGAGGTCAGAGGGTGGGCTGAAGTTCAGTACTCCATCTCCTCACTATCCCTCCCTGGGTTATATTTCTCCTTGCTCACCCCCACCAAATCTTTGTGAAATTCTACTTTCCCTCCCAAAAATAAAACTGAAAAAAAAGGTTGGGTGAGGAGGGGAGTTTGCCTTGATTCAGGAGACCAGCAGCCAAGCTGATTTCCTCAAGCCTGTTAATAAAAAGTTCCTCCTGGGCCCGTGTTCCAGGCTTGGCTGGCAGCAAAAGGAGCAGGGAAGGTGAAAGGCTGGATAGTCTTGGGCAAAACTTTGTGAAAGGCAAATCCTGGGTGTCTGCATGCCCATCCATCTGCCTGCTTGCCCAGGGCTGAAACCACCTTCTCATGTGGGTGACCTGTCCTCATGGATGTCCCTGTGTGTCATGGTGGAGTATGGAAAACACAGGCTCTGGCTGGGTGAGACTAACACCCATGTGATTTCCCTCTACTGCCTGGATTTTTGATATCTCTCTATCCTGGCTGAAATGACTCTTCTCCATATACTTCAAGGATCAGTCTTCTGAGAATTCTATACTTTGGGGGCAAATAAGCACATTTATTTCCATGGATGTGTGATCATGGGATTGAGAATGTATTTGCCCACTCACCCCAACACTGCTTTCCCCAGCAAACACATAGACACATAGATCACACATACACACATACATGCATACACACACACTCACAACTTACCCTTAATCTGTCTCTTACAAGTCCATTTAAAAAATGAGGTCAAGCTATGCTCTAAGAGTTTATGTTCCCTAAAATCCCTACTAGAAACCTTAACCCTCTAAGAGATGGTGCTTGGAGGTGGGGTCTTTGGGAGTTGATTAGCTCATGAGTGTATAGCCCTCACGAGTGGGATTAGTGTCCTTACATAAGAGAGTTCCCACCCTCTTTCTGCCATGTGAAGAGACAAGATGGTGGTCTGTAACCTGGAAGAAAGCCCAAGGCTTGCGCCTGATCTTGGACTTCCAGCCTCTGGAACTGTGGGGAATAAACATATCTTGTTTAGAAGCCACCCAGTCTGTGGTGTTTTGTTATAGCAGCCTGAACAGGGTGCTGGAGGTCAGAGGGTGGGCTGAAGTTCAGTACTCCATCTCCTCACTATCCCTCCCTGGGTTATATTTCTCCTTGCTCACCCCCACCAAATCTTTGTGAAATTCTACTTTCCCTCCCAAAAATAAAACTGAAAAAAAAGGTTGGGTGAGGAGGGGAGTTTGCCTTGATTCAGGAGACCAGCAGCCAAGCTGATTTCCTCAATGTTTCTGTCCTCTCTCTGGTATAAATCTATGAGGGTTTTAAATGGTAAGATGTTTTAATCCTGTCTTTCTTGAAATAAAGAGAAAGAAAATTGGAAAAAAAAAAAAACTTAAAAAAGATGAAATCAATCAACTCCAAACTCACGACAACCTCCTTCACATTCCCCAAGCTAAGGGGTGGCTGAGGCAAGGAAGGAGTCCATATGTAACTCTTTGATTTGGGGTCAGTCCTAAAATGAAACGTGTTTGTATTGAGGGATTTTAGTTCTCCAAAAACACTCTGAGAGACTTGAGGATGTGAGGGGGCTACACTCCTGTAGAATAATTACAAGCCATTATTTTCCATGGTCCACAGATTTCAAGATATAACAGAAATCAAACAGTCAATTGTTGGTCACAGCACAACAGCAAAGAAAACAGAGGAAACCCACCAGCATTCCAGACAAAGGTCTTATTCAGCTTCCCGATCACACATGCTGAAATATCCATTCCCTCATAACACTTGAAGTTGCTTCAGCCCAGTATGGGGCCAGGGATCACTCCCTCTGGAGGCTTAGACAAACAGCCAAGTTCCTTAGGTGAGGGTCATCATCGGATTTGTTTCCCTACCAGATGGTTTCCAACTGCCTGGATGTCATCCCTCCCACCTCCAGGCCTGCAGCTGGAGTGACCAGTCTTGTAGCCAATTTTATTCTGTCTCTTGTGAGCCTCACCCTTGGCAGATCACCCAAGAAAAGTGAAACTTGATGATGGAATTTAAAGTGTTTTTTTAATAAGTAATTTTTATTTTAGAGCTAAGTTTGAGATATTTCATTACATAGCCATAGGTAATTTTTTTAAAAAAGATTTATTTATCCATTTTTGACTGCTTTTGGGGTCTTACTTGTGGCCCGTGGGCTTAGTTGCCCTTAGCATGTGGGATCTTAGTTCCCCAACCAGGGTCCTCTGTACTGAAATTTGAATTCTCAATTGCTGAACCACCAGGGAAGCCCCTGGAATTGAAAGTCTTTAGAAATGCAAATTCAAGTTGGAAGGCACATAGCAAGTACTGGATAACAAGAACGAATGAATGAGTAAATCTACCTCAGGAGCCAACAGGTTCACTAAGAAAGGGGGAAGACACCTCATTTCAAGTTTTTCCTTTGCCAGGTGGCGCTAGTGATAAAAATAAAAAACTTGCCTGCCAATGCAGGGGACATAAGAAACATTTGATTCCTGAGAAGGGAAGATCCCCTGGAGGAGGGCACAGCAATCCACTCCAGTTTTCTTGCCTGGAGAATCCCACGGACAGAGGAGCATGGCGGGCTAGAGTCCATAGGGTCGCAAAGAATCGGTCATGACTGAAGCGACTTAGCATGCACATACAGACACCTGTTGCAGCATCAGCTGGTGAGTTTGTTAACACTGCAAATTTCTGGGTCCCACCCTAGACCTGTGGATCAGAATCTTTGGGAGCATTTGAGTCAGATTCAGCATTGCTAGCAAACTCCTCAGGGAGTTTTGTGGGTTAACAAAGTTGGACTAGCCATGTGCCTCAGGCACTGTAGCCACTGGACTAGCGGTCTAGTCCACAGGCACTGGACCAAGCACTGTCAGGGAGTTCTGCCATCGTGATTAATATCAAGTGGTTTCTTTTCTTGAATAGCGGTCAGGGGAAATATTAACAGATACTCGCTCTGGCTTGTGGGCTGAGCTAAAGCAAAGCCAAGCCTAGAAGAGTCAGAGGACTCATAAAAGCAAATGCATGAAATATACTACCTTGCATCTCTACAGTGAAAGTGAGCTCAGCGCCGCTATGACCCACAGAAAAGCAGATAATGTTTAACAGCGTGTTAAAATGGTGCTTGGTTCCTAGTAATTTCACAGGGAACCCTGAATTTCACTTCAGCCAGACAGCAAGCAGAGCAACTCCAAAACACTCTGATCTCAGAAAAAGACAGGAGGCTTTCCTTGAACAATTACGCTCCTGCAAATACCAAGCGCCAACTACAGGGCTGACGTCTAGACTCAACAGAATGTCACTATCAGCTGGAAGGTCTGTAAGGAATATTTCATGTCTGCTAGTAAAGCCTGAGATATTACACAGCTCAGTTGCATTCAGTAGGGCTTGGTTCCCATAATTTACCTTCTTGAACAAAAATTTATCACTGCTCCACAAAGGGATCATCTGCAAGAAGTTCCCAGAATCTCAAAGGAGTTTCCCTGTCCTTGATTTTTTTTTGAGAGGGGGCCACTTCTATTGATCTTTCATCATTTATCTTTGTTCTTTGGTCTGTGTGGGCCTCCCATTGAGGTGGCCTCTCCTGTCAGAGCACCGGCTCTGGGTGCATGCGCCTAGAGCCCCAGCTTGGTAGTTGGACACATTGGTCCAGGGCGAATCCCACGGACAGAGGAGCATGGCGGGCTAGAGTCCATAGGGTCGCAAAGAATCGGTCATGACTGAAGCGACTTAGCATGCACATACAGACACCTGTTGCAGCATCAGCTGGTGAGTTTGTTAACACTGCAAATTTCTGGGTCCCACCCTAGACCTGTGGATCAGAATCTTTGGGAGCATTTGAGTCAGATTCAGCATTGCTAGCAAACTCCTCAGGGAGTTTTGTGGGTTAACAAAGTTGGACTAGCCATGTGCCTCAGGCACTGTAGCCACTGGACTAGCGGTCTAGTCCACAGGCACTGGACCAAGCACTGTCAGGGAGTTCTGCCATCGTGATTAATATCAAGTGGTTTCTTTTCTTGAATAGCGGTCAGGGGAAATATTAACAGATACTCGCTCTGGCTTGTGGGCTGAGCTAAAGCAAAGCCAAGCCTAGAAGAGTCAGAGGACTCATAAAAGCAAATGCATGAAATATACTACCTTGCATCTCTACAGTGAAAGTGAGCTCAGCGCCGCTATGACCCACAGAAAAGCAGATAATGTTTAACAGCGTGTTAAAATGGTGCTTGGTTCCTAGTAATTTCACAGGGAACCCTGAATTTCACTTCAGCCAGACAGCAAGCAGAGCAACTCCAAAACACTCTGATCTCAGAAAAAGACAGGAGGCTTTCCTTGAACAATTACGCTCCTGCAAATACCAAGCGCCAACTACAGGGCTGACGTCTAGACTCAACAGAATGTCACTATCAGCTGGAAGGTCTGTAAGGAATATTTCATGTCTGCTAGTAAAGCCTGAGATATTACACAGCTCAGTTGCATTCAGTAGGGCTTGGTTCCCATAATTTACCTTCTTGAACAAAAATTTATCACTGCTCCACAAAGGGATCATCTGCAAGAAGTTCCCAGAATCTCAAAGGAGTTTCCCTGTCCTTGATTTTTTTTTGAGAGGGGGCCACTTCTATTGATCTTTCATCATTTATCTTTGTTCTTTGGTCTGTGTGGGCCTCCCATTGAGGTGGCCTCTCCTGTCGCAGAGCACCGGCTCTGGGTGCATGCGCTCTAGAGCCCCAGCTTGGTAGTTGGACACATTGGTCCAGTCGCTCTGTGGCACGTGGGATCGTCCCAGGCAGGGATCGAACCAGCGCCCCTTGCACTGCACCACTGGACCACCAGGGAAGCCCCTGTCCTTGCTTTATTCAGATGTTTCGGGGACACAAACTACAAGTTTCTACTTTCTCAATAGAAAAAATTGCTGTTTCCTTAATTTCTAGGGAGCAGAATATTGTGGCATTTTATAAAGGCATAAGGTTCCTCAGTAAACCTCTCTCACCTGTGCTTTGCCCTGTCTACTATTTGCCATCACCCCTCCTACCCACTCATCTTGGCCCTGCTCTTTCTTCTGTGGATTTCTTACTTTAGACAAAATTGGGAAACAAGTGAGTTTGTCTGCAGAACCCCTCCCCTTCCCTCCTGCTCCCAGTTCCCTGCTTCTCTCTCCAGGGCTGAAGCCCTCACCCTCTCCCTCCATTTTCTGCCTCCATCCCTACTAGGGAGCTTCCTCAGAGCCTGAGGCCCTGGCTCATCCTGAGTGGTTCACAACCTATTACATGCTGCCTTCCAACATATTTCATAAGGAAGGGTCTAAATGTTAGTGACCGAGGCTGGCTTACCTTCTCTTTAGAAGGATGAGTTCTAAGTCACCCATGCCCTGGCCATCCCTTTAAATCTCAGATATTCAACTACTCACAGCACACAGGTGAACTTGAAAATGGGGCCAAATTGAACGAGCCTCCCCTATCCCCAGGAACATTCCCTCTACCCTTCCTAGAGCAACAGAGGCTTTTCCAATTACCTTGCTTGAACAAAATTTATCACTGCTCTGCTAGTAAAGCCTGAGATATTACACAGCTCAGTTGCATTCAGTAGGGCTTGGTTCCCATAATTTACCTTCTTGAACAAAAATTTATCACTGCTCCACAAAGGGATCATCTGCAAGAAGTTCCCAGAATCTCAAAGGAGTTTCCCTGTCCTTGATTTTTTTTTGAGAGGGGGCCACTTCTATTGATCTTTCATCATTTATCTTTGTTCTTTGGTCTGTGTGGGCCTCCCATTGAGGTGGCCTCTCCTGTCGCAGAGCACCGGCTCTGGGTGCATGCGCTCTAGAGCCCCAGCTTGGTAGTTGGACACATTGGTCCAGTCGCTCTGTGGCACGTGGGATCGCCCCAGGCAGGATCGAACCAGCGCCCCTTGCACTGCACCACTGGACCACCAGGGAAGCCCCTGTCCTTGCTTTATTCAGATGTTTCGGGGACACAAACTACAAGTTTCTACTTTCTCAATAGAAAAAATTGCTGTTTCCTTAATTTCTAGGGAGCAGAATATTGTGGCATTTTATAAAGGCATAAGGTTCCTCAGTAAACCTCTCTCACCTGTGCTTTGCCCTGTCTACTATTTGCCATCACCCCTCCTACCCACTCATCTTGGCCCTGCTCTTTCTTCTGTGGATTTCTTACTTTAGACAAAATTGGGAAACAAGTGAGTTTGTCTGCAGAACCCCTCCCCTTCCCTCCTGCTCCCAGTTCCCTGCTTCTCTCTCCAGGGCTGAAGCCCTCACCCTCTCCCTCCATTTTCTGCCTCCATCCCTACTAGGGAGCTTCCTCAGAGCCTGAGGCCCTGGCTCATCCTGAGTGGTTCACAACCTATTACATGCTGCCTTCCAACATATTTCATAAGGAAGGGTCTAAATGTTAGTGACCGAGGCTGGCTTACCTTCTCTTTAGAAGGATGAGTTCTAAGTCACCCATGCCCTGGCCATCCCTTTAAATCTCAGATATTCAACTACTCACAGCACACAGGTGAACTTGAAAATGGGGCCAAATTGAACGAGCCTCCCCTATCCCCAGGAACATTCCCTCTACCCCTTCCTAGCATTCAACTGTTGGCTGCTGGCAACAATGTGAGGCAGAGAGATTTGACCTTTGGACCCTGTCTTCCATGTTCTTCTCTTCATACGCCCCTCCTCCCAGCTCTTCTGATGTCCCTCTGATGGTCTCCTCCTAATGGTGAGCTCTTGTCCCACTTTGCTCGGCATAGTCATAGCTGTTATCTGTTATCTTGGTGTCTCATCTGGGTAGCACTCCTTTCATCCTTGAAAACGATGAATTAGGCAGTTATCCTACTTACAAGAAGGATCTAAATGATGAGTCATTTGACCTCAGTGTGAATTTGAAATAATTCTCCTAGACATTTGCACTTTAATCCTTCTCTGTATTTGTAAATGGAAGTTAATTCCTGCTGGAAAGAAGGCAAACATCGATCAGTAGGTTGGATGAATAAGCTTTTCAGGGTGCAAAGAAACAGGTTGTTCACTGTGACTTTAGACTACTGGAAAACGACACGGGCCCATCAGAGCACATGTTATACTGTAGTACAAGGATCTGTTTACTTGTCTGATGTCTCCTCTTTGATGTACCACTTGAAGGCAGGGAGCATGCTTGTTTCTGTCTCTTTCTGTATCTACACAACTAGCACAAAACAGGCAGTCATTAAATATTTGTTGAGCAAATGGATAGATCTGTGATCAAAGGAATGGAGGTGGGGGGCAGACTGAGTCTACCAGAATATGATATGACTAATGTAAATAATAGTCTCGTCACCTTGAACTTAATCAAAGGCTGAATGGAGAGTTGCCAAGAAACAACAGCTCTTAAAGATATGAAATGGAGAGATATGTACCTAAATGGCAACACAACCTCTCTATTCCTGTAGGCCCTTGAAGACAGTTTTACATGCAGAATATTTGGAATAATCATTTAAAATAGAGAATGCTTTGACTCTATGTAAAAGGACTCTATGTAAAACAAATGTAAAAACAATTTGGGTGGGCTTCCCCTAGTGGCCAAGTGGGTAAGGACACTGCCTTGCAGTGCAAGGGGCGCCGGTTCGATCCCTGGCCTGGGAGGATCCCACGTGCCGCGGAGCGGCTGGACCCATGTGTCGAATTACCGAGCCAGAGCTCTGGAGCGCATGCGCCCAGAGCCGGTGCTCTGCGACAACAGAGGCCACCGCGATGGGAGGCCCACACGGGCCAAAAGAACAAAGACGGATGAAAATGGACAAATGAAAGACCAATGGAAGTGGCCCGCCTGCTCCCCTCCCTCCCCAACCCGACCCCCACCCAAAATAAATAAATAAATCTTTAAAAAAAAAATTTGGGTGTTTATTTTTGAGCAAAAATATCAAATTCCATATATTATGTTGTCTCTAACAAATGAATATATGCTATTCAGAATGCCCCCAAAGAGTGCCTCCATACCTTCTCCTGGATGTACTCCTTCTCTTCATCACACCCATATGGTTTGGATAGGATTTGACATTTTATTTTAGGATTTGCCATTTTCAACCCTGGTCACAGTGATTGCTTTAGAAGTCAGTATCCAACCTGAGCCAAACCAACCATATCACCCCTCTTCCTTGACTACAATGGGCTATTCAGAGGCAGACATGAACCAAGTCTAAGATGGGTCAGTGAGAGCCTGGGGGGCTTGGGGGGCTTACTTGGAGGGGTTACTTGGAAAGCTTCAGATTTGTGGGGTGAAGATGTGAGCCAGTGAATTGACCACATTGCCCACAGTGCAGAAGTTACTGTTCTCAACAGGAGAGAAGGATTCTGACCTGAAGAGAAGTGGAATCAGAGATGGCTGGATGTACATCCCTGGGTGCTTCCTGCAGTACATGAAGCCTCTGTCTATCAGAAAGTTTGAATAGGTTTCTGTCATCCGAAGAGATCTAATTCACTCAGCAGGATGCTCCAGACTCAGTGATTTCAGGTGAGGTTAATGCTGTTCCTGATCTAAAAAGATGATTTCCTTGCATTTACATGCGTTAGCATCATCCCTGTGCAGTCATCAGCATCCAGCTGCTCAAACAAGTAGTTCTCCATGTAATTCAACTGCTTGTGAAACCAAACACGATTGAGTTATTTTCAAAATTTAGTTTTGTTTGTTTTGAAAAACACAGCTTTATTTCTTGTGTCACTGCAACATTTTATTTTGATGGTTGAGAAATCCACTTTAAAACTTTCAAATGACTCTTGTCTGCATTAAAATATTTCCTAGACTACATCAATCAAATCTTGATTTCTGTTTTTCATGTATCTTTTGTCCTCTAGGAACTTCTGCAGCTGGCTGTTTCAGCTTAGCTACTTTACAGGGGGGGAAAAAATAAAAAACAAGGTATGATTTTTTTTTAAAGTACAGCTGGGTTTGAACTGCTCCCCTCCTCTCCAAGATTTCCTAGATGTAGGCCACACATTTCTGTTTCATTTCAATGAAAGACTGGAGAAAACAAGAAATGGGGAAATAAATAATACTGAGATGTAAAGGACATCATTTTTTGTTTGCCTACAAGATTAATGTACACTATCAATTATTGAGACTTTCAAGAAAGCGAACTCAATCTTAGGCAGAATAATGAAAGAATATTTTCTACAATGAGGAAGATGACTAACTGTTCTCTACTTTCCATTTATCAGTTTCATGTACACTGTTATCACATGCAATTCAGGATGCCATGTCTGAGGAGAGATATTCACAAGTAATTGATGAAGGGCCGGTATCTAGGAAGTTACAGATCTATGTGACAGAACTATGTGACATTCTAAAGAATGAGTACAAATACAGAGGATGAGCCAGAAAAGAAAATAAATTGTAGGAAAGTGAATACTAAGGTTCTTCCAGATGGAAGAGAATAACTATGTACCTTACAGAGGGCAATTGGGCAGGGTGTGACTATTTAGGCTTGTGGAATCTCTTCCCCCTACACAACATGGTGAGGAGCAAGTAGAGACCAGGGCTTGGGTCCTACTCTGCTATGTGTTATTTAGGTGGTCCTGGGCAAGTTTTTAAACCTATTTACATTTTCATATATTAAAATAGCAATACTAACAATAAACCACTGTGGTTTTGTGAAAATTAAGTAGAATAAGGGGATTTCCTTGCATTTACATGCGTTAGCATCATCCCTGTGCAGTCATCAGCATCCAGCTGCTCAAACAAGTAGTTCTCCATGTAATTCAACTGCTTGTGAAACCAAACACGATTGAGTTATTTTCAAAATTTAGTTTTGTTTGTTTTGAAAAACACAGCTTTATTTCTTGTGTCACTGCAACATTTTATTTTGATGGTTGAGAAATCCACTTTAAAACTTTCAAATGACTCTTGTCTGCATTAAAATATTTCCTAGACTACATCAATCAAATCTTGATTTCTGTTTTTCATGTATCTTTTGTCCTCTAGGAACTTCTGCAGCTGGCTGTTTCAGCTTAGCTACTTTACAGGGGGGGAAAAAATAAAAAACAAGGTATGATTTTTTTTTAAAGTACAGCTGGGTTTGAACTGCTCCCCTCCTCTCCAAGATTTCCTAGATGTAGGCCACACATTTCTGTTTCATTTCAATGAAAGACTGGAGAAAACAAGAAATGGGGAAATAAATAATACTGAGATGTAAAGGACATCATTTTTTGTTTGCCTACAAGATTAATGTACACTATCAATTATTGAGACTTTCAAGAAAGCGAACTCAATCTTAGGCAGAATAATGAAAGAATATTTTCTACAATGAGGAAGATGACTAACTGTTCTCTACTTTCCATTTATCAGTTTCATGTACACTGTTATCACATGCAATTCAGGATGCCATGTCTGAGGAGAGATATTCACAAGTAATTGATGAAGGGCCGGTATCTAGGAAGTTACAGATCTATGTGACAGAACTATGTGACATTCTAAAGAATGAGTACAAATACAGAGGATGAGCCAGAAAAGAAAATAAATTGTAGGAAAGTGAATACTAAGGTTCTTCCAGATGGAAGAGAATAACTATGTACCTTACAGAGGGCAATTGGGCAGGGTGTGACTATTTAGGCTTGTGGAATCTCTTCCCCCTACACAACATGGTGAGGAGCAAGTAGAGACCAGGGCTTGGGTCCTACTCTGCTATGTGTTATTTAGGTGGTCCTGGGCAAGTTTTTAAACCTATTTACATTTTCATATATTAAAATAGCAATACTAACAATAAACCACTGTGGTTTTGTGAAAATTAAGTAGAATAAGGGGATTTCCCTGGGAGTCCAGTGGTTGAGAACCCACTTGCCAATGAGGGGACACAGGTTCAATCCCTGGTCCAGGAACATCCCACTTGCTGCTGAGCAACTAAGCCCATGTGCCACAATTACTGCCCCAGAGCCCGTGTTCAGCCAGAAGAGAAGCCAACGCAATGAGAAGACCACGCATCGCAACTTGAGAGTAGCCCCTGCAGCTAGGGAAAGTCTGGGCATAGCAACAAAGACCTAGTGCAGCCAAAAATTAATAAACAAAATGAACAATAAATAGGATAACACAAGTATCACCCAAATACCCCCACATTATTCAGCTTTCTGGGTCCTTCACCCTTTCCTATTGTCCGAGTATAATCTTCAAAAGTTAGAAACAGGTCTCCATATAAAATGTACACATATCAAAAACTTACATAACTCACTGATGAGGGAAGCACCAGGATGGCAAAGCTGTTGTAAAGGTGCGTTGTAGAGATACATATTTATAGTCACTTAATGGAAGACTGGTGAGTAAAATATTAGATTTTGACAAAGCTCCATAATGTTACACAGGGCAACAAAATGGTAACCTTTGGGGACTGTCTTTTCTCTGGGTGGAAATAATGTTCATTTCTATGTGTAGCAGAGGAAAAACCATTTTCCTCCACCCATCTTAGAGTATCCAGCTGAGGCTCTGTAAATAAGACTGGCCAAAGAAATTAGCAAGAGAAAAACAAGCAGAAGTTTATTAGCCTGTAGTCATGCTTATACATGGGAGCACCCAGAGATGAATAACTCAGAAGGGTGATTAGAACTTGGAGTTATATATCTTGTTAGGGTAAAACAAAGGAAAAAGGGGTTGGGGCTTCTGGATGGTTGGGGGGTGGGCAGGGGGAGGAGGTAGTAATGGGAAGGTGACCAAGAAAAGCATAGTAAGTAAGGGCCATGTCTTTGTCAAAGAGGCGTATGTCAGAGTAGCATCTTCTTGTACCCCTCGCATCAGCCAAAAAATGCTTGCATTATAGTTAGATAAGAATCTTTTACAGCAAGCTAATGTGTCCCCCCGCCCGCCCCCACCCCCAAACTGTAAAATGCCCTAATCAATAGTAAATCATGAGTAAGACGCTTGCTTGCCTCAAGAGAATGAGATAATCTTGGGTGGAGCTGGTGGTACTTCAGGATGATGCTCATAGGACATGCAGTCATCTTATTGCCTGGTTCCAAGTTGTTGATCTTTCTTCCCTCACTATTAGGATAGTCAAACTGTCTCAAATTCCACCCCACAAAGATCCAATTTCATTCTCAATTTTCCAAGGTTCCTGAGGTCTTAGATTCTTCAGGCCACTTCAATTTCCAGCCTGTGAGAGGCGGCTCTATGTGTGGACCTGGCCTGATGAGAGTACTCGAACATTCAGTCAAGCATGAATCTAGGGGTTGCTACGAAAGTATTTTGCAGTTTTGGCTGAAATCTGTAGCCAGCTGACTTTGTGAATTTGTGTGTATGAGTGGGTCTGATCCAATCAGGTGAAAGGCCTTAAGAGGGGAACTAAGGTCTCCCCAAGGCAGAAGGAAATCTGCCTCAAGAGGGCAGCATGAGCCCCTGCCTCAGAGTGTCCAGTCTGTTCACAGATCCCATAGTCACAGAAGTCAATCTCCTGAAAATTTATTTATATATATTATATACAGATGTATATGTTCCTGTTGTTATTTACTTGTTGCGTCTGACTCTTTTGTGTCAGCACGGATTGTAGACTACCATAGGATTTCCCAGGTAAGAATAACTGAAGTGAATTACCACTGTCCAGGGGATCTTCATCCTCTGTCCAAGGGATCTTCCTAACTCAGGGATTGAATTCATATTTCTTACACTAGCAGGCAGATTCTTTACCATTGAGCCACCGAGTAAGCCCATTTGTGTATGTGTGTGTGTATGTGTGTATGTATTATATATGGAGAGAGAGAGAGAAATATTAACTACTGGTTCTGTTTATCTGGCCAGCCCTCTTGTTCCCTGTGGCTGGGGTCCTCACTCTGTACCAGTTTGCTCAACACATGGCCACTATCAAACTTCACCAATCTAAGACTGGGTGTGTCACTAAGTTTAACAGAAGTTTTTAGGATAACCGCTGGAAAATACAGCAGACTAGCAACTGGATTGCTAGAAATCATTGTTCTTAATAGTCAGCTGTCAGCAACATAAAAATTTCCCACTGATCAGCATTTTCTTGATTCCAACCTGCTACTGTGTTGGAACCCATGCTTTTCTAAGATCTATCTTCCTTAGCTCTTGGATGCTGAACCTCCAAACTTCAATCTCTTGCAAATTTCAAAAGAAAACACACACACAGACACACAGACACAAGGAAACTGACAATATAAATTCAATGGAGGCAGGAAACAGGGATCTGTCTTGTTTCCTGATATATCCTTTGTAGAAAGGGATAACAATACCCTTGTAGTAAGGCATTCACTCCTTATCCAATGAAAGAATGAACGGAGTGAATTAAATGAGAGCAACTCATTCTTTTCCCAAGGCCTCCTATTCTTGTTTAACAACATATGGGCAATTTTGCATAACTAAAGATCCATGGATACTCTTAGCAGAATAAAAAGTCTGCTATGGTTAGCAGTAGGTAGGTGTGATGGTCAGTTTTATGAATCAGTTTACCTTAACTATAATCACCAGTTGCTGCGTAGGCATTTTGTAGATGTGATTAAAGTTCACAATCAGTTGATTTTATAAGGGAAAGTATCCTTTAGCTATTCTGGGTGGGCATGATTCGATCATCTTAAAGGTTTAAGAAGAGAACTGAGGCTTCTCTGAAGAAGATGAAATTCTACTTGTGATAGTAGCTTTGGCCCATGCCCAGGAGTTCTAGCCTACCTCTCCTGAAGGCATGCCTTCTGGATTTCAGACATGCCTCATCAGCTCCGACAATTGTCTAAGGCAGTTCCTTATAATAAATCTCTTAATATATATCTCCCCCTGTTCTCTTTCTCTGATTAAACTCTGACTGATCCAACAGGGAGAAGAGTTGGTGGCTATGGTAATATTCTTTAAGACAATTTTTCTTCCTTTTTCATTTATAAGGACCCTGGTATGGTACCTAAAATATAATGAACATTAATTAAATGATGGCTTCCCTGGTGGCTCAGCAGTAAAGAATCTGTCAATGCCTGCCAATGGGACATGGTCGGAGATCCTGGAAGTTTTTAGGATAACCGCTGGAAAATACAGCAGACTAGCAACTGGATTGCTAGAAATCATTGTTCTTAATAGTCAGCTGTCAGCAACATAAAAATTTCCCACTGATCAGCATTTTCTTGATTCCAACCTGCTACTGTGTTGGAACCCATGCTTTTCTAAGATCTATCTTCCTTAGCTCTTGGATGCTGAACCTCCAAACTTCAATCTCTTGCAAATTTCAAAAGAAAACACACACACAGACACACAGACACAAGGAAACTGACAATATAAATTCAATGGAGGCAGGAAACAGGGATCTGTCTTGTTTCCTGATATATCCTTTGTAGAAAGGGATAACAATACCCTTGTAGTAAGGCATTCACTCCTTATCCAATGAAAGAATGAACGGAGTGAATTAAATGAGAGCAACTCATTCTTTTCCCAAGGCCTCCTATTCTTGTTTAACAACATATGGGCAATTTTGCATAACTAAAGATCCATGGATACTCTTAGCAGAATAAAAAGTCTGCTATGGTTAGCAGTAGGTAGGTGTGATGGTCAGTTTTATGAATCAGTTTACCTTAACTATAATCACCAGTTGCTGCGTAGGCATTTTGTAGATGTGATTAAAGTTCACAATCAGTTGATTTTATAAGGGAAAGTATCCTTTAGCTATTCTGGGTGGGCATGATTCGATCATCTTAAAGGTTTAAGAAGAGAACTGAGGCTTCTCTGAAGAAGATGAAATTCTACTTGTGATAGTAGCTTTGGCCCATGCCCAGGAGTTCTAGCCTACCTCTCCTGAAGGCATGCCTTCTGGATTTCAGACATGCCTCATCAGCTCCGACAATTGTCTAAGGCAGTTCCTTATAATAAATCTCTTAATATATATCTCCCCCTGTTCTCTTTCTCTGATTAAACTCTGACTGATCCAACAGGGAGAAGAGTTGGTGGCTATGGTAATATTCTTTAAGACAATTTTTCTTCCTTTTTCATTTATAAGGACCCTGGTATGGTACCTAAAATATAATGAACATTAATTAAATGATGGCTTCCCTGGTGGCTCAGCAGTAAAGAATCTGTCAATGCCTGCCAATGCAGGAGATGTGGGTTCCATCCCTGGGTCAGGAAGATCCCCTGGAGAAGGAACTGGCAACCCACTCCAGTGTTCTTGCCTGAGAAATCCCATGTATGGATGAGCCTGGCAGGCTGCAGTCCATGGAGTTGCAAAAGAGTTTTCACAACTTTGCCACTAAACAACAATGATAACAATTAAATGGTAGCTATCATTAAATTCTCAAACTCGTAGAAAACTGTCTAAATCCAGGGTCTATTTGGGTTTCATCAGAAACCAAAGTTTGAAGTTCTAGTTATTTCTGCCAGAAAATCTTCCCACATGGAATTGGCAAGTGGCTCATCAAGGGATGGTCTAGATCACTGTTGTCCTTCATTTTCAGTGTGACACAATACAATTTTGGAATAATCTTTTTTCTCTGATAAAATATGTTTAATTAGTAGCATCCCAGAGGAGGTAACTTGTAGAACCATGTAGAGGATGTCTCATCTCTAACTGCCTTCATCTTCTAAACTGAACCTCTCCACATCTTGATATTTTCCACACTGTGAATTCTGCCTTCCTAAGGAAGGTGGTATTTTTTTCCCCATCCTTGTATTTCCTACATCCTTGCTAGGTGACTAACCTGTGGCTGAGATCCTCTAGATCACAGCTGCCTGAGTGAGGTGTGGTTTGGAGTGAGTCCCGGGCTGGGCCAGTGAGGGTGGAGGCAGCTCCCTCCTCAGGAGGCTAGGGCTGCGGGGGTCATCCCTAGACATCCAGTTTAGAACCAGTGCTCCTCCCAACACTGAGTTACCCAGCATCTCTTCATAAGCCTCCTGCTGTTCAAATAGATAAGAGTGGATGGACTGTGAGTAACTAAACATCCTGGATAATACAAATGCTGTGGGACATGGAAGACGATTTATACAAGGTTGCTGAATAAGTTATACAGTTTTAATTTCAATTTATTTTAAATTATAAATATAAGTTATGCCCATGGGGAAAATTTTTCTAAGACTTCAGGTGGGTATGAAGTGAAAAATAAGTCTCAGCCACCCTCTCCACCCACCTCACAACCTCCAGGGTGACTCCAAGGGCCAACAACCCCTAATAATTCTTGAGTTCTTCCAGAAAATGTTAGTGTACAAACACACTCACAAACACACATCTACACACCTACTTTTTTAAAGCTTAAAAAGAATTTAATATACTCTTGTGTAACTTGATTTCTTTTCTTTGACAGCATATCTTAGATTTCTGTTTAAAATCAATACATATAGATCTATTCTATTATTTTGATGATTATGTATTATTTTAATGAGTATGTTAGCATATGAATGTGTCTTATGTATTTAAGCAGGCCTATTGATGGGCCTATATGAATGTGTCTTATGTATTTAAGCAGGCCTATTGACGGGCCTTTATGTTGTTACTAACTTCCTGCTCTTCCAATACTGCTACAAAATCCATTGTAAGTCGGTATAATGGTGTGTCTACACACACACACACTCACACACACACTTGTGCAAGTTTACCTATGGAATAAATTCCCTAAAGTAAATGGATATGTCAAAGGATATACAAATTTTATATGTTGAAGATATTGCCAAATTCCCCTTCAAAAATGTCACTGAAATATATTTTACACTCAGCAGTTTTTACCACAAGCATTAATGAGCTTTAAACCATAGCAGCTGGATTTTTGTTTGGTTGTTTTTAGAATTTCGCCTCTTACACATTGCTTTCTGGGTTTACTTGCCTATTCAAACAAAAGAGCAGAGGCAAGGAGATGAAAATGAAACAGGATGAAGAGGAGACAGACAGGCTTAGACCCCCAAACTGAGGAAACCACAGCCTTAGAAGTAAGGTTCAGGCAAAGAAGCTTGTGTTTGCAACATGGTGACTAGGAAATGGGTTCCTTAAACAAGAGGCTAGACTGCAGGGCTTGCTTCAAATCATCAAGTGTGGAGCTACAGACACACCAGATTTAATTATGTGAAAGATATTGGTGCATAACGTCAGGACTGCCGGGGGGCCCCTATCACCCTTGCAAAACTTGTATGCTCCTGCTAAGGTCCCGCCCGGCTGCTGAGGTCCCATCCCCTCTTGTAAGACTACACGTCCCTGTGAAGGTCTGATAAGAAGGGGAACGGCGCATCACAACCGAGCTGGTGGTGCAAATCCTGCTGAGGCTCCATGACCAGGCTCCTGATTCTGAGAAGACCCCCTTCCTAGAATGATGCCACCTGACCTATGAAAATATTTTTTTCCACCCTAGCCTTCCCTGCTTTGCCTAGTTTTTCCCGCCCTGATCATATATATAACCTCTGCTGTAAAACCCACCAATGCTGGTCTCTCTAGAGGCAGCCCGGCTGTTCTGAATAAACCTGGTTTGTTCTGGCAGCCCAGCCATCTCCTGCTTTCCTTTACTCCCCAAACCTTACACATATGATATAGGAGCTCCATGAAAGCAACCTATACTTTTACATGTCATATCGCTTAGTGTGATCCAATATTCTATAATGTGAACAAAACACACTGTATGTGTTCTATGCCTTTGGTGAGAGATCTGAAGCCTGGATTGCTTGAAGGGCTGTTGTTGAACCCAGGTTTGGTTGCTTGCCTCTTGAAAGTCAGTACTTGAGACACAAGAGTTTGTTACGAAAGGAAAGTTTGCTTTCTTGTTCAGGAGGCTGACAACCTGGGGATAAAGAAGACTTGTGTCCAAGAACCATCTCTGAAGATTTTGCTTGATTATGTAGGTTTTACAGGGAGAAAGGGAAGTTAATCACAGTTAATCATGTGGGCTTCCCAGTGGCTCAGAGGTAAAGAACCTGTCTGCCGAGGCAGGAGGCTCAGGAGACGCAGGTTTCATCCCCAAGTTAGGAATATCCCTTGGAAGAGGAAATGGCAACCCACTCCAGTATTCTTGCCAGGAGAATCCTATGGACAGAGGAGCCTGGCAGGCTACAGTCCTGGGATCCCAAAGAGTTAGACAATCATTTGGGGAGGGAGTCAGATTTTGTGTTTTCTTCCACTGTCTGCAGATCTTCTGATTGGTTGGTGCTGAGGCAAAAGGGCTGTGTGCTCAGCCTGAAGTTACCATCCTCCATCCTTCACTTGGGTGGTGATCTTAGTTCTTGCAGAAGAACTTAAAAATGTTGTTTGTGTGGTGTGTGTGTGTGTGTGTGTGTGCGTGCGTGTTATAACGTCCTGGGGCCCCTATCACCCTTGCAAAACTTGTATGCTCCTGCTAAGGTCCCGCTGCTGAGGTCCCATCCTCTTGTAAGACTACACGTCCCTGTGAAGGTCTGATAAGAAGGGAACGCATCACAACCGAGCTGGTGGTGCAAATCCTGCTGAGGCTCCATGACCAGGCTCCTGATTCTGAGAAGACCCCCTTCCTAGAATGATGCCACCTGACCTATGAAAATATTTTTTTCCACCCTAGCCTTCCCTGCTTTGCCTAGTTTTTCCCGCCCTGATCATATATATAACCTCTGCTGTAAAACCCACCAATGCTGGTCTCTCTAGAGGCAGCCCGGCTGTTCTGAATAAACCTGGTTTGTTCTGGCAGCCCAGCCATCTCCTGCTTTCCTTTACTCCCCAAACCTTACACATATGATATAGGAGCTCCATGAAAGCAACCTATACTTTTACATGTCATATCGCTTAGTGTGATCCAATATTCTATAATGTGAACAAAACACACTGTATGTGTTCTATGCCTTTGGTGAGAGATCTGAAGCCTGGATTGCTTGAAGGGCTGTTGTTGAACCCAGGTTTGGTTGCTTGCCTCTTGAAAGTCAGTACTTGAGACACAAGAGTTTGTTACGAAAGGAAAGTTTGCTTTCTTGTTCAGGAGGCTGACAACCTGGGGATAAAGAAGACTTGTGTCCAAGAACCATCTCTGAAGATTTTGCTTGATTATGTAGGTTTTACAGGGAGAAAGGGAAGTTAATCACAGTTAATCATGTGGGCTTCCCAGTGGCTCAGAGGTAAAGAACCTGTCTGCCGAGGCAGGAGGCTCAGGAGACGCAGGTTTCATCCCCAAGTTAGGAATATCCCTTGGAAGAGGAAATGGCAACCCACTCCAGTATTCTTGCCAGGAGAATCCTATGGACAGAGGAGCCTGGCAGGCTACAGTCCTGGGATCCCAAAGAGTTAGACAATCATTTGGGGAGGGAGTCAGATTTTGTGTTTTCTTCCACTGTCTGCAGATCTTCTGATTGGTTGGTGCTGAGGCAAAAGGGCTGTGTGCTCAGCCTGAAGTTACCATCCTCCATCCTTCACTTGGGTGGTGATCTTAGTTCTTGCAGAAGAACTTAAAAATGTTGTTTTGTGTGCGTGTGTGTGTGTGTGTGTGTGTGTGTGCGTGTGCGTGCGTGTTAGCATATGTGTGTGCTTTGTGTGCTTAGTTGCTCAGTTGTGTTCGACTTTTTGTGACCCCATGGACTGTAGCCGGCCAGGCTCCTCTGTCCTTGGGGATTTTCCAGGCAAAAATAATGGAGTGGGTTTCCATGCCCTTCTCCAGGGGAGCTTCCTGACCCAGGGGTTGAACCCGGGTCTCTGGCATTGCAGGTAGATTTTCATCTGAGCCACCAAGTTACCCCCAAGTATGCTACTTGAGCACAAAGATTATTTTGAGCTGAAGATAACTCAGAAGTAGATACAAGAAAAGTGCCTTGCGCTTCCTTGATTTGCCTAAAAGCAGGTTATAAAAATACAAATATATATCTTTTTCTCTCTACCAGGGAAAATGAATGTTAATCACTAGGAACAATTTATCATCCTGAAGAAAGCCCCAAAGGAGTACTCTATGTAGCAAGCTTTACTGATGAGCTGTTATCGACCATTGGATCTACATATATTTACCTACCCACAGTTTACTGCGCTCAAAGCCTAAAACATCTTTCCTTTGTTCTGTCATTTCTCTACACATTTATTGTTTTTTTCGTTGAAGACACTTTACGAGCTTGAATTCTAAACTACCTCTTTGAGTAACTTATCTCTGAATACTCCCATTTGTTACATGTATGATACAGATGCTAATAAACTGTTTCTCTCTTGTTAATCTTTTATATAGAGCCCCAGCCAAGAACCTAAGATGGGTAGAGGAAAACATTTTCCTCCCCTCCAATAGAAAAACGTCTGGGTAGTCTTTTCACATCATAGAAATTACCCTCAAGAATACCCCCATCACTACAACTGTCTCATAGAGATGCAGATCTAGAAAACAAGACTTGTGGACACAGATGTGGGGGCCACATTCAGAGTGCAGCATTAACATATACACGCCACCACGTGCAAAGTAGATGGCTAGCAGGAACCAAGATCTTTCTTTGTCCACTGTCTGCAGATCTTCTGATTGGTTGGTGCTGAGGCAAAAGGGCTGTGTGCTCAGCCTGAAGTTACCATCCTCCATCCTTCACTTGGGTGGTGATCTTAGTTCTTGCAGAAGAACTTAAAAATGTTGTTTTGTGTGCGTGTGTGTGTGTGTGTGTGTGTGTGTGCGTGTGCGTGCGTGTTAGCATATGTGTGTGCTTTGTGTGCTTAGTTGCTCAGTTGTGTTCGACTTTTTGTGACCCCATGGACTGTAGCCGGCCAGGCTCCTCTGTCCTTGGGGATTTTCCAGGCAAAAATAATGGAGTGGGTTTCCATGCCCTTCTCCAGGGGAGCTTCCTGACCCAGGGGTTGAACCCGGGTCTCTGGCATTGCAGGTAGATTTTCATCTGAGCCACCAAGTTACCCCCAAGTATGCTACTTGAGCACAAAGATTATTTTGAGCTGAAGATAACTCAGAAGTAGATACAAGAAAAGTGCCTTGCGCTTCCTTGATTTGCCTAAAAGCAGGTTATAAAAATACAAATATATATCTTTTTCTCTCTACCAGGGAAAATGAATGTTAATCACTAGGAACAATTTATCATCCTGAAGAAAGCCCCAAAGGAGTACTCTATGTAGCAAGCTTTACTGATGAGCTGTTATCGACCATTGGATCTACATATATTTACCTACCCACAGTTTACTGCGCTCAAAGCCTAAAACATCTTTCCTTTGTTCTGTCATTTCTCTACACATTTATTGTTTTTTTCGTTGAAGACACTTTACGAGCTTGAATTCTAAACTACCTCTTTGAGTAACTTATCTCTGAATACTCCCATTTGTTACATGTATGATACAGATGCTAATAAACTGTTTCTCTCTTGTTAATCTTTTATATAGAGCCCCAGCCAAGAACCTAAGATGGGTAGAGGAAAACATTTTCCTCCCCTCCAATAGAAAAACGTCTGGGTAGTCTTTTCACATCATAGAAATTACCCTCAAGAATACCCCCATCACTACAACTGTCTCATAGAGATGCAGATCTAGAAAACAAGACTTGTGGACACAGATGTGGGGGCCACATTCAGAGTGCAGCATTAACATATACACGCCACCACGTGCAAAGTAGATGGCTAGCAGGAACCTGCTATATAGCACAGGAAGCAAAGGTTGGTGCTCTGTGATAACCTAGAGGGGTGGAATGGGGATGTGGGAGGAGGGAGGCACAAGAGGGAGGGAATATATGTATACATATGGCTGATTCACTTTGATGTACAGCAGAAAGCAACACATCATGGTAAAGCAATTACATTCTTTTTTTTTTTTAGACTTTTATTTTTTGGGGTGGGTGGAGAGGCGGGTTGGTGGGGGGACGGGCGGGCCACTTCTATTGGTCTTTCATTTATCTGCTTTTCATCCATCTTTGTTCTTTTGGCCTGTGGGCCTCCCATCACAGTGCCCTCTGTTATCGCAGAGCCCCGGCTCCGGGCGCATGCGCTCCAGAGCTCCGGCTCGGTAATTGGACACGTGGGTCCAGCCGCTCCGCGGCACGTGGGATCTTCCCAGGCCAGGGATCGAACCGGCGCCCCTTGCACTGCAAGGCAGTGTCCTTACCCACTGGACCACCAGGGAAGCCCTTGGTTAAGTTTTTCTTGAGAATGTTTGCATATATACTCACCAGGGATATTAATCTCTAATTTTCTTTCCTTGTACTCTCCTTATTTGACTTTTGGCCTCATAAGTTTGGGAGTGTTTCTTCCTCTTCAAATTCTTGGAAGAATTGGGAAGGGTTGGTATTAATTTCTCTCTAAATGTTTAGTAAAAATCACCATCTTATCCTCGGATTTTCTTTGTTGTGAGGTTTTTGTTAGTTTGTTTGTTTTAATATTTTATTTTATGATTGTTTTTGGGCCACTTCTATTGGTCTTTCATTTATCTATTTTCATCCATCTTTGTTCTTTGGCCTGTGTGGGCCTCCCATTGCCGTGGCCTCGCTCGTTGCAGAACACCAGCTCTGGGAACATGCGCTCCAGAGTTCCCACTCGGTAGTTGGACACATCAGTCCAGCCACTCTGTGGCATGTGGGATCTTCCCAGGCCAGGGATCGAACCGGCACCCCTCGCACTGCAAGGCAGTGTCCTTACCCACTGGACCACCAGAGAAGCCCTGTTGTGAAGTTTTTGATTAGTGATTCAATTCCTTTATTTGTTATTGATCTATTCGTATTTTCTATTCCTTCATGTTTCAGTCATAGTAAGTTGTGTGTTTCTGGGAATTTATCTATGTCTTCTAAGTTATCTAGTTTTTTGGCATATAATTGTTCATGGTACGACCCTTATGTACCTTTGTATTTGACCCTTTGGTACGAGTTGTAATACCTCTTCTTTCATTCCTGGTTTTATGTATTTGAGCCTTCTCTTTTATTCCCTAAACCAAATGAAATAAAAGCAAAAATGTATCTAATTAAACTTAAAAGTGTTTTCACAGCAAAGGAAACCATATACAGAATAGGGGAAAATATTATAAATGATACGACTGATAAGGGGTTTGTATTCAAAATGTGTGAACAGCTCATCCAACTCAACATCAAAATAACAAACCACCATTTTCAAAATGGGCAGAAGAACTGAATGACATTTCTCCAAAGAAGAAACACAGATGGCCAACCGGTACATATCAAATGCATATCAAATGCTCATATCAATGCATATCAAAACCACAATGGGTTATCCCCTTACACTTGTCAGAATGGTTTTCATCAAAAAGAACATGAAAATATTATCAAGGATGTGGAGAAAAGGGAACCCTAGTACACTGTTGATGGGAATGTAAATTGGGGCAGCCACTATGGAAAACAGTTTGGAAGGTTCCCAAAAACCTAAAGATGGAACTATCATATGATCAAGCAATTCTACTCCTGGGTGTATATCTGAGAAAAACAAAATGGTAATTCGAAAAGTACACACACCCTAATGTTTACAGCAACATTATTTAAAAAATCATGGCCCAAACTTTTTTTTGGGGTTTTTGTTAGTTTGTTTGTTTTAATATTTTATTTTATGATTGTTTTTGGGCCACTTCTATTGGTCTTTCATTTATCTATTTTCATCCATCTTTGTTCTTTGGCCTGTGTGGGCCTCCCATTGCCGTGGCCTCGCTCGTTGCAGAACACCAGCTCTGGGAACATGCGCTCCAGAGTTCCCACTCGGTAGTTGGACACATCAGTCCAGCCACTCTGTGGCATGTGGGATCTTCCCAGGCCAGGGATCGAACCGGCACCCCTCGCACTGCAAGGCAGTGTCCTTACCCACTGGACCACCAGAGAAGCCCTGTTGTGAAGTTTTTGATTAGTGATTCAATTCCTTTATTTGTTATTGATCTATTCGTATTTTCTATTCCTTCATGTTTCAGTCATAGTAAGTTGTGTGTTTCTGGGAATTTATCTATGTCTTCTAAGTTATCTAGTTTTTTGGCATATAATTGTTCATGGTACGACCCTTATGTACCTTTGTATTTGACCCTTTGGTACGAGTTGTAATACCTCTTCTTTCATTCCTGGTTTTATGTATTTGAGCCTTCTCTTTTATTCCCTAAACCAAATGAAATAAAAGCAAAAATGTATCTAATTAAACTTAAAAGTGTTTTCACAGCAAAGGAAACCATATACAGAATAGGGGAAAATATTATAAATGATACGACTGATAAGGGGTTTGTATTCAAAATGTGTGAACAGCTCATCCAACTCAACATCAAAATAACAAACCACCATTTTCAAAATGGGCAGAAGAACTGAATGACATTTCTCCAAAGAAGAAACACAGATGGCCAACCGGTACATATCAAATGCATATCAAATGCTCATATCAATGCATATCAAAACCACAATGGGTTATCCCCTTACACTTGTCAGAATGGTTTTCATCAAAAAGAACATGAAAAATATTATCAAGGATGTGGAGAAAAGGGAACCCTAGTACACTGTTGATGGGAATGTAAATTGGGGCAGCCACTATGGAAAACAGTTTGGAAGGTTCCCAAAAACCTAAAGATGGAACTATCATATGATCAAGCAATTCTACTCCTGGGTGTATATCTGAGAAAAACAAAATGGTAATTCGAAAAAGTACACACACCCTAATGTTTACAGCAACATTATTTACAATAGCCAAAACATCATACATGTGTACCCATACACACACACACTATGGAATATTGCTCAGCCGTAAAAGAACAAAATTTTGCCATTTGCGACATTGATAGACTTGGAAAGTGTTATGCGAGGTAAAGTAAGTCAGACAGAGAAAGACAAATACTGTATGAAATCACTTACATGTGTAATCTGAAAAGTAAGACAGACCAGTGAATACAACCAAAAAGTGGGCTCAGAAATAAAAAAACAAACTAGTGGTTACCAAGTGGGGAGAGGATAAAGGGGAGGGGCAGGACAGGGGATTAAGACAGAAAGGGAATTAAGAGGTACAAACTCTTATGTATAAAACAAATTAGCCACTAGGATATACTTTACAATACAAGGAGGATAGCTAATATTTTATAATAACTACAAATAAAGTATAACCTTTAAAATTGTGAATCACTATGATATATATCTGAAACTTACATAATCCTTTACATCAACTATACCTCAATTAAAACCTCTCCCCCCACCAAAAGATGCTAAGGAGGTATGGTACATGAAATGTGCAAGAATAAGTTTTTCCCTAAAAATAACTTTTGGGGTGATTTTTGTTGAAAAATGAATGTAGTTAAGACAACCTTACCTTTCATGAAATTATTCTTTTTTCTTCATAAATTTAAAAAAGTTCACAAGACAATGTAATAAATTTCTGTTATGTAACTAGCTTATGCTAAATTGTGCAATGTAATCCTAATTATAGATTTAACTTAAATGAAGGTTGTTTTCTGAGTTTAATGACTGTAGTTGACAATACAAAATTTTATTAACTTTATTGAATGATGAAGCTACTCAAATCATAAGCCATAGCCATGAATAAAATGATAGCCTAAGACCATTTTATTATAAGACTTTGAAAAAACATTTTCTTACTGAGACATAATCAGACTCCAGACTCAAAATAAGCCTAGTAATTATAATCTTACTATGTACATATGTTGCATTCTTGGCTTAAAATTTGTCTCTTCTATCTTACAAGTCATCGTCAAATATTGTCATTTTGGACAGTCAGTCATGTTTTTAAAACAAATACTGACAATAAATAGTTAAAATGAGAAAATGGCCAAAAGTACAAATATTTTACAACACAGTTCATTTATGACTTACAAAAAGCATAGTTTTCCATATTTATAACAAGAGTCAAGCAGCAGGGAGGCAACTGAATACATAAAAATTCCTCCTTAAAGATTCCCCTCTGATTTGCTTTCTTTCCTGTAGGGAGTACTTAGTCTGATAAGCCTGTGGCCAGAAGGCCAAAGTCCAGTCACATCCAAACCTAAAAATGGACTCAACCAAACGAACCTTGACCCTGTCCATGGGGCTGAAAGACCTCTAATGAAAGTATGAACTGGGCTACTCAGTCACAGTTAATCAATCACTGTGAGTATTAGCATCTGGTTACATGATTGGGGCATGTATGTAGTTCTCTGGACACACTGAAAAGTAGCACCTAAGTTTGTTCCAGAGTTAAAAGATAGTTTTACTTGGTAGACGGCAGTTGACTGAAATTCAAAAGACTAGGTGCCCTTCTAGTCAGACACTAGAGGGAATCACTATGATATATATCTGAAACTTACATAATCCTTTACATCAACTATACCTCAATTAAAACCTCTCCCCCCACCAAAAGATGCTAAGGAGGTATGGTACATGAAATGTGCAAGAATAAGTTTTTCCCTAAAAATAACTTTTGGGGTGATTTTTGTTGAAAAATGAATGTAGTTAAGACAACCTTACCTTTCATGAAATTATTCTTTTTTCTTCATAAATTTAAAAAAGTTCACAAGACAATGTAATAAATTTCTGTTATGTAACTAGCTTATGCTAAATTGTGCAATGTAATCCTAATTATAGATTTAACTTAAATGAAGGTTGTTTTCTGAGTTTAATGACTGTAGTTGACAATACAAAATTTTATTAACTTTATTGAATGATGAAGCTACTCAAATCATAAGCCATAGCCATGAATAAAATGATAGCCTAAGACCATTTTATTATAAGACTTTGAAAAAACATTTTCTTACTGAGACATAATCAGACTCCAGACTCAAAATAAGCCTAGTAATTATAATCTTACTATGTACATATGTTGCATTCTTGGCTTAAAATTTGTCTCTTCTATCTTACAAGTCATCGTCAAATATTGTCATTTTGGACAGTCAGTCATGTTTTTAAAACAAATACTGACAATAAATAGTTAAAATGAGAAAATGGCCAAAAGTACAAATATTTTACAACACAGTTCATTTATGACTTACAAAAAGCATAGTTTTCCATATTTATAACAAGAGTCAAGCAGCAGGGAGGCAACTGAATACATAAAAATTCCTCCTTAAAGATTCCCCTCTGATTTGCTTTCTTTCCTGTAGGGAGTACTTAGTCTGATAAGCCTGTGGCCAGAAGGCCAAAGTCCAGTCACATCCAAACCTAAAAATGGACTCAACCAAACGAACCTTGACCCTGTCCATGGGGCTGAAAGACCTCTAATGAAAGTATGAACTGGGCTACTCAGTCACAGTTAATCAATCACTGTGAGTATTAGCATCTGGTTACATGATTGGGGCATGTATGTAGTTCTCTGGACACACTGAAAAGTAGCACCTAAGTTTGTTCCAGAGTTAAAAGATAGTTTTACTTGGTAGACGGCAGTTGACTGAAATTCAAAGAATGACTAGGTGCCCTTCTAGTCAGACACTAGAGGGAGAGGGTGCACTAGACAGAGAAAACACATGGAAAAGCAGCTTCACTACACATGAAATGGGTGATCGCCAGCAAGGGAAATACATGGATTCTGTTTCTATTTTGTCTGCAGTTGGCACAGGTAATTGTTTTCACAATTGTGTCTTAATCAGAACCATTTTAATTTAAAAGCATATGCTCCTAATCTTATACCTCTAAAAATGTAAATCACAGCAGGGTTCTGGCTTATTTATTTTCTTATAGTCTCTTATCTGAAAGATTTAAACTATATACTATGTATATAGCATGTGTCCATGTTTATTCGTGTCTGACTTTTTGTGACCTCATGGACAGTATAGCTTGCCAGGCTCCTCTGTCCATGGAATTTTCCAGGCAAGAATACTGGAGTCGGTTGCCGTTTCCTACTCCAGGGAATCTTCCTGACCGAGGGACTGAACCTATGTCTCCTGCATTGGCAGGCAGAGTCTTTACCACTGAGTCATTTGGAAAGCCCCTTGCAAACAACATTCCTGCCCAATTTTGGGACTTCTGAGATGAAAGTATTAATATTTACTAAAATAAAAAAGAAACCTAGCTAGATTACTTTTTCCCCTAAGCGATGAAAGATTTTAAGGATGTATTTAATAATTGTAAACATACTAACAATTATTTCAAGAAATAAAAACAAATTACTTTGTCCTAATGCGACTCAAAGAATACATTTGTATTAAAGCATAAAAGAGTATTAATATACTCTTTTGTCTTCCTGACAGGTTATGAAAGCTCTATAGCTAATAATAGATTTTCTTATGTAGCATTATCAAACATTATAAAAAGTGCTTTATTACATACTATATTTAAATCCATTAATATTTTCATATTGTCTTTTTCTATAAATGCACATATGGATAAATAAAATAATATTCGTAACTTAAAAATACATGCTAAATTTAACTCCCCTGAGCGAACTAAACAATTTGTGAAATCCAAATTTTAGTTTACTAATGGCCATAGTCAGAGCACAAGTGTGTACTGAATAACATTTGGTTTAGAGAAAAGACGAATAATGTCACTAGTTCATATTTCTAGCCCTTCCCTGTGCAGACTGAAACTGGAATTCAGAAATTTGCTGGGAAAGTCAGGAACAGACGTGTGTGGAAGTGATGCCCTCTAACAACAGCTCAGGAAATTCATGATCATGTTACAATGTTCTTATTGAGCTTTCAAAACCACTTTACATTGAACAAACTTGAAGTTATTTCAAGTGCACCTTGTTGGGATTTGAAAGCAAATCTTAGCTCTTGAGAAGAATGAGAGAGATTTAGGAAGTGTGAAGAGAATGCTGAACTGGATCCAGAATCTCTTTTTAAATGTATTTTGAAAGAAATAATTCAGCATTGTTTTCAAATGGTGATCTCTGGAATGAGGAGTAGAAATTGGCAAACCTTACTAAGGTGCAGTCTTGGCCAAAACTGTCTTCTACTCTTTGAAGAGTGGTTCCCTGCCCTCCCGCCCGCCTCCCCCACCACCCCCACCGCCCCATTATAAGTGAAATCTCTGCTGTCTTGAGCTTGGGAGCTCTTTGAGTGTTCTTGCTTTGGTTAGAGAGCAAGTAAGGAGTTCCAAGGGAATTCACACTGGAGAAAGCGGGCCCAAGGGACAGGGACAGAGGAAAGCTTGGCTGCCCCTCTCTGTTAACCTGAGCCTGCAGCGGTGGTAGCCAAGGTCCCGCTGTCCGTGGCATCACGGTGGGCCCTCATCAGACCCCCAGTGACAGCAAGGCCGAGACAGTCCTAGAGCTTCCGGCGCCATCCAAAGGCATCAGCAACATGGAACATGGGAGGCGGGCGGAGAGATGTTTGGGAATGTTCATTATCTGACTTCCCACAGATTAATCATTTCGTCCAAAGCCCTGAGGACCCCACTATGAAAAACAGTACACCAGGAAGAGGAGATAGAGGAAGAAGAAGGCAGAGGGTGGGGTGGGAAAGGACATGGGGTGGGAGAGAAGGGATCGAGGGACAGATGAGCTAGGGGAAAGGGCAAGAAAGGGAGAGGGAATTCTGTGGCCGCGGGGGGCCTCGCGGAGATCACCCTTAGCGCGGAGCATGCTTGCCTCTAGGTGGCGCTGTGGGGCTAGCAAGTTCGGAAAGATAACCCTCACTCAGAGCACAGAATCCCAGTTTTCCCATTGGTGTCTTTCCCATATTTGTGCTTGTTTGGATCAGTTTCCCCACACAGCTGCCACCCCAGATACACTCCTAGATGCTGGATATGGACACAAAGGTGTCCCAGTCTCCTCTCCCTCCATCCTCGGCTCTTTCTCAGCTGCTGTGAGCTATGCTAGGTGTTTTACACATTGTTTCCTGGATGCTCACATAGGAAACATTATCTGTTTTATAGGCAAGGACACTGACATTCAGATATCTGAAACTAGAAGCCCAAGATCTCTTAATCTGAGGGTTCCACAGCTGGAGGCAGGGCTTGACTCCAGGTCTGTGGGACTGCAAGGTCCAAACACCTAGTAGTAGGGAAACACAATTGTCTCCCCAGGGCCATCTCCGTCTGATTCTGGGTGTGCTTGCTGTCCTCTTTACTGCACATTCGCCAGGGCTAGCCTGGCAGCCATCTGGCCCCTCAGTCAATCAGCACTCTTTGTTGGGAGAACGCTATGCTGTGTACAGAGCCTGGTCCTGAGTCCATGGCCGTGAACCGCACAAGTGGCTTCCCTGGGAGGGAGGTGAATGCTCTGAGTCATTATTTCTCCCAAGAGGAGCCCAAGGTGGGTGCCTGGTTCATGGGTCACCAGAGTTGACACAGCTGAGTGTGAGTAACCAGAAACAGGGAGGGAGGGAGGGAGGAAATAAGGGAAGAAACAAAATAATCTAAATCACCACTGCTTCCTTCTGTTCTGACAAAGAAGACCTTTTATCTTCCACTTAGAGTCGTACCTCTTTAGGCACATGGAAACAACAGCTTACAGATCCAAGAAATAGATCCTATTCTCAAACGATTAGTCATTAGAGCAGAGATCCAACCCGCGTCTCCCACATTGCAGCTGGATTCTTTACCATCTGAGCCACAGTGGGCTCATAGTAATTAGTAATTAAATTATGAAAAGCTCAAGATAAAAAAATGTCAGTGTTGTTCAAATGGTAATAATCTTGGAAAAGAAAGCATAACCATTTGATTCCATTCTATAATTTATTTTAAATTGAGACAGTGAAAAGAAAAAAAAGGGAGAAATCAAGAGTAAACAGAAGCAGAGACAAAAGAAAAATGAAAAGAAAACGGGACAAAAACAGGTGATTGCACAGGTCCCACTTGGGAAGCTGTACCTTTTCTCAGGATCCTTTGACCTCTATTTTTGTCTGTTTGTTCTCTGTGCCTCCATGTCTGGTTTTCTCTGCACATATTTGAGAATGCATAGGGAAAGAAAGTAGAATTCAAAGGTAATTTTTCCTCCACATCTGATCATTCAGATATTAACTATATGGCCATTTTGCTGCACTGAAAACTGATCAATTATCAATTTGGGCAACAGAATAAGGAGTACTGTAGTTAAATAAAATTAAGAGCCTGTAGCCTGGGCTAACCACTTGTTAAACATTTATGAAGCAGTTGAATGAATTTTGTGTAGCTGAGTAGGTACAGAAGAAGGAAAAGAGTGGTAATGACAAGAAGGTAGCTTTGAAAAATATTTCCAGTGTGCCTGGTACTGTGAGAAGCAACTGACAAGTTATAGAAGAGAATAAAGTAGAAAGAATGAAGAAAAAAAGCAAATACAAGATGACGTATTATTAACATGCTTCCTAACTTGAAACTTCTTCAGGGTTCATCAAAACCAAAGGCCATCTTGTCTTCCCCGAGAGGAAGGAAAAAAGAACCACTTCTGTTACACTGAGTAAATTCATCTATTGTTGAAGAAGGTACAGTCAAGTGTTCAGAGAAGTAACCTTCTTCAGGCCCTTTTGTAAACTGTCTGGCTTATATCAATGGTCTTGACTTCACAGAACAGAACAGTGTGAAAGGCAGGCATCCAAGTGCGTTAGCTGCCAACTTACAGGATATGGATAGGCAAATATCCTTGAGTCAAGCAGCTGTGAACCATGAATAGGAGGCCCTCAAAATCCATTTGGTTTGCATGTTAAGATCAAGCAAGAAAACAGTTAATTTTAAGTGTCAAGCCAAAACTTGTGGGAACCATGAATTAGGAGGCCTCAAGATTAAAAATTTGTAAAGTTGTTTTTTTCAAATGGTAATAATCTTGGAAAAGAAAGCATAACCATTTGATTCCATTCTATAATTTATTTTAAATTGAGACAGTGAAAAGAAAAAAAAGGGAGAAATCAAGAGTAAACAGAAGCAGAGACAAAAGAAAAATGAAAAGAAAACGGGACAAAAACAGGTGATTGCACAGGTCCCACTTGGGAAGCTGTACCTTTTCTCAGGATCCTTTGACCTCTATTTTTGTCTGTTTGTTCTCTGTGCCTCCATGTCTGGTTTTCTCTGCACATATTTGAGAATGCATAGGGAAAGAAAGTAGAATTCAAAGGTAATTTTTCCTCCACATCTGATCATTCAGATATTAACTATATGGCCATTTTGCTGCACTGAAAACTGATCAATTATCAATTTGGGCAACAGAATAAGGAGTACTGTAGTTAAATAAAATTAAGAGCCTGTAGCCTGGGCTAACCACTTGTTAAACATTTATGAAGCAGTTGAATGAATTTTGTGTAGCTGAGTAGGTACAGAAGAAGGAAAAGAGTGGTAATGACAAGAAGGTAGCTTTGAAAAATATTTCCAGTGTGCCTGGTACTGTGAGAAGCAACTGACAAGTTATAGAAGAGAATAAAGTAGAAAGAATGAAGAAAAAAAGCAAATACAAGATGACGTATTATTAACATGCTTCCTAACTTGAAACTTCTTCAGGGTTCATCAAAACCAAAGGCCATCTTGTCTTCCCCGAGAGGAAGGAAAAAAGAACCACTTCTGTTACACTGAGTAAATTCATCTATTGTTGAAGAAGGTACAGTCAAGTGTTCAGAGAAGTAACCTTCTTCAGGCCCTTTTGTAAACTGTCTGGCTTATATCAATGGTCTTGACTTCACAGAACAGAACAGTGTGAAAGGCAGGCATCCAAGTGCGTTAGCTGCCAACTTACAGGATATGGATAGGCAAATATCCTTGAGTCAAGCAGCTGTGAACCATGAATAGGAGGCCCTCAAAATCCATTTGGTTTGCATGTTAAGATCAAGCAAGAAAACAGTTAATTTTAAGTGTCAGTGCTATTGGAACCTCAATGAGATTTTATCTATGGAGTGAAAGATTAGGGGAGACCAAATTTATTGTCATTTGGAGGAAGTATTTATAAACTTGGCAGAGCCTCATGTGAGAGTAGAACAAAGGCTGCCAAGGAGGTTCATAAATTGAGATAGATGGTCTGCAAGTACGTTCTACGTATACGGCACACATATGGTGCTATACGCACGTTGCACGACTCAAGCTCAGGGTTGAATTGCCCTGCACCAAGACACCGATGCTGTCTCCTTTGTGGGCCTGGAATGGGGTGGGGGGCGGAGCTTGAATCAGTGTCGGGGTTAGAGTTGGGATGGAGGAAAAAGAATGTTGTGAGGCTGAGGTTGTGTAGTGGGTTGAGATGGGCGGAAGAGGAAGAGTGCAAGGAAAGGGGGTGGCAGTGAGGACAGAAGACCATTCATGGTAAGCTATGTGGAGAAGAAGAAGAGTCGTGAATGTAGGGATGGGGGAGAAGAGAGGAGAGGGGATGGTGGGATGTGGGGCTTAACACTGAAGAAAACTAATATTATAAAGAGAAAGGACTCAGTAGGGGGGAACCACAGTCTCAATCAAGCCTGAGCTAGCTTTTTTTTTTTTTTTTTTTTTTTTATGTCTACCCAGTAGGGCAAACCAAAAGTGCTTTGTTGTCTTTCTTAAATTCATCTTTAAGGTTTACTCATAAGCTGTAGAAGTCATTTACCTGCTCTGAAGAGGCCATATCCATCAGGGATGCGGTTGCCTGGAGCAGTAACCCCGTAAGGCACACAGGCCAAATGTGGCCTGCTGCCTGATTTTGCAAATAAAGTTTTACTGAAACACAACAGTCCTCCTTTGTTTATACATTGTTTGTGGTTGCATTTCTGTTGTAGCAACAGCAGATGAGTAGTTGCAATAGAGATCACATAACCTGCAAACTCCAAAGTATTTTCTATCATCTCCTTTACAGAAAGCCTTTGTCAAGCTGTAGCCGTGACTGTGGAGTCTGTGCCCTTCTCTGCCACTCAAATGCTACTAATGCTGTCAGAATCTAGCCATATCAGTGGCAAAGCTTGATTCTGTTCTACATGGCATCTATTTGTATTTATTTTTGCATATGTTTCAAGCTTTGCTAGATTATTCTTGGGAAACTAAAGCAATGTGACACCTCATGAAAATGAAGTAGGAACTGCGAAGAGTGCACATCCAAGAGGCCTCTAAAACCGTGTCTCCTGAGGACTTCCTCATTAAACAGTGGCACATTGCAAATTTGTATGTCAAAATTCTAACCCCAAGTACCTCAGTGTGTGACCTGGTTTGAATATAGGGTTGCTGCAGGTGTAATTGGTTAAAATAAGACCAGGTGGTGCAATGGTAAAGAATCCACCTGCCAGTGCAGGAGACACAGGTTCTACCCCTGGGTCAGAAAGATCCTTCTCCAAGGATGCACGGCAACCCACTCCAGTATTCTTGCCTGGAAAATCCCATGGACAGAGGAACTTGGTGGGCTACAGTCCACAGGGTCACAAAGAATTGGCCACAGCTGAGTGACTGAATGCACACACACACAGGTCACTACGTTGGGTCCCTAAACCAATATGACTGTGATCCGTATAGAATGGGTAAATTGGACAATGTATGCAGGGAAAATACCATGTGAAGCTTCAGGCAGAGATGGGGTGATGTAGGCACAGGACACCAAAGATTGCCAACAAACCACTAAAAGTTAGGGGAGAGGCCTGGTAGATTCTCCCTCTCAACGCTACTAACACCTTGACCCTGTACTGCCAGGTTCCAGTTCTGTGAGACTATAGATTTCTGTTGTTTTAGCCATTCAGTGTTGGTACTTCACTATAGTAGCCCCAGCAAATTAACAAACACATGTACAAAGTTTCCCATGTAGACGTTCCTTTCTGTCACTGACCATCTCCCTAGGGACCACTTTTATTCCCAGGGGGACAGAGCTCCCAGGAGTCTAAGGGTCTTTGCTTTTCTTTCTCTC
Organism: Tragulus kanchil; assembly: GCA_022376925.1. NCBI lineage: Eukaryota > Metazoa > Chordata > Mammalia > Artiodactyla > Tragulidae > Tragulus > Tragulus kanchil. The sequence continues at coordinate 131,798,793 of JAIOJX010000024.1, forward strand.
AAAAAATTCCAACTTGACAGGCCCCAAGCCTTTAGCTCTGGGATTGCTTGTTTCCAACAGCTTTTCTTCCTTTGACAAAGATTCCAGAATTGTCACAAGCTTTTTCCGAAAAAAATGATTTCTATCATCTCCTTTACAGAAAGCCTTTGGAGTCTGGGGCCCTTCTCTGCCACTCAAATGCTACTAATGCTGTCAGAATCTAGCCATATCAGTGGCAAAGCTTGATTCTGTTCTACATGGCATCTATTTGTATTTATTTTTGCATATGTTTCAAGCTTTGCTAGATTATTCTTGGGAAACTAAAGCAATGTGACACCTCATGAAAATGAAGTAGGAACTGCGAAGAGTGCACATCCAAGAGGCCTCTAAAACCGTGTCTCCTGAGGACTTCCTCATTAAACAGTGGCACATTGCAAATTTGTATGTCAAAATTCTAACCCCAAGTACCTCAGTGTGTGACCTGGTTTGAATATAGGGTTGCTGCAGGTGTAATTGGTTAAAATAAGACCAGGTGGTGCAATGGTAAAGAATCCACCTGCCAGTGCAGGAGACACAGGTTCTACCCCTGGGTCAGAAAGATCCTTCTCCAAGGATGCACGGCAACCCTCTCCAGCATTCTTGCCTGGAAAATCCAGTGAACAGAGGAACTTGGTGGGCTACAGTCCACAGGGTCACAAAGAATTGGCCACAGCTGAGTGACTGAATGCACACACACACAGGTCACTACGTTGGGTCCCTAAACCAATATGACTGTGATCCGTATAGAATGGGTAAATTGGACAATGTATGCAGGGAAAATACCATGTGAAGCTTCAGGCAGAGATGGGGTGATGTAGGCACAGGACACCAAAGATTGCCAACAAACCACTAAAAGTTAGGGGAGAGGCCTGGTAGATTCTCCCTCTCAACGCTACTAACACCTTGACCCTGTACTGCCAGGTTCCAGTTCTGTGAGACTATAGATTTCTGTTGTTTTAGCCATTCAGTGTTGGTACTTCACTATAGTAGCCCCAGCAAATTAACAAACACATGTACAAAGTTTCCCATGTAGACGTTCCTTTCTGTCACTGACCATCTCCCTAGGGACCACTTTTATTCCCAGGGGGACAGAGCTCCCAGGAGTCTAAGGGTCTTTGCTTTTCTTTCTCTCAAAAAATTCCAACTTGACAGGCAAGCCTTCCAGCACCTGACCTTTAGCTCTGGGATTGCTTGTTTCCAACAGCTTTTCTTCCTTTGACAAAGATTCCAGAATTGTCACAAGCTTTATTTTTTAGGTCCACACAGTGGACAAACCAAAAATACTTTTATTATCTTTCTAACTCAAACTCATCTTGAAGGTTTACTCATAAGCTGTAAAAGCTGTTAACCTGCTCTGAAAACACCATATCCATTAGGGGTACAGTTGCCAACTGGAGTGTCCCAGATCCCCAAGAGGCCAGGAGATGCAGCCACTGATGTAAAAATCTATATCCTCATTAAACTTTTTGTGTTGGTTCAGTTCTGTTTGGGCTTCCCTGGTGGCTTAGATAATAAATAGTCTCCCTGCAATGCTGGAGACCTGGGTTCGAAGCTTGGATTGGGGAGGTCACTTGGAGAAGGGCATGACAGCACACTCCAGTATTCTTGCCTGGGAAATCCCAAAGACAGAGGAGACTGGCGGGTTCCAGTCCACAGGCTTGCAGAGTCTGACATGATTGAGGAACTAACACTGTCACACTGTCAGTGCTGCTTAAAAGTACTACATTTATAGCAGCATCATATCCTATAAAGTTTTTATCTTCAAATATTAAAAATTAAATTAGTAGTTTGCCTGTGGTGTATGAAATTGTTTGACTTTAAAAGAGAGCTACTTACACTTAAGCAAAGCCTCTATTTTAAAGGAATGAGCTGCGATCGTCATTTAAAAAGTATTGATTCTCGCGACCCTTCCCTTATTTGTATATATGATAAACATTCTAAACATAGGTAGCAAGCACTTTGCTAGGCACCAGGACAAGAAAAGAATGGGACACACACTGTCCCCAAGGATCTCAGAGTCTGGTGGGAAGGGCAGATAAAAAAACCGACATGGACCAGAGAAACCAGTAGTGTGCTGGAAGCCTGTGCCAGGGGAGAACAGAAGTAAACACCCAACTCAGCATGAAATGGCTAGGTCAGCACATGGAATTGGAACAAGCTTAAGAACTGTGGATATCTGAATGGGAACTATTCTGATTGCAGGGGAAAGTCTTTCCAGAAGGAAGGAAAAAAAGTTAACTTTGTGAGCACTGGTTCTATGCCGGCATCGTGTCAAATGTATTCCATACATTTATGTATCACTGTGACCTTCTGAGACAGGTACTACAATTAAATTTTTTATCGTAGCAAATTATAGTAGAAGGATATATATATATATATATAAAATAATACTTACAATTTTAACCTCTTTGTACAATTCAGTGGTATTAAGCACATTCCCATTGCTGTATAGTCACCCCCACCATCCAGTTCCAGATCCTTCCCATCTTCCCAAACTGAACCTCTGACCCTATGAAACAGTAACTCCCCACTCCACCACCCTCCAGCCCCAGGCAACCGCCATGTCACTTTTGGTCTCCGTGAGCTCAGCTACTCTAAATAATTCACATAAGAGTAATCTTATCATATTTGTTTTTTTCATAACTGACTTATTTCAATTGGCATCATGTCTACAAGGTTCGTTCGCATGGCAATGTGTGTCAGGATTTTATTCCCATTTAATCCCATTGTATGTATATGCCACACACTGTTAATCTGTTCACCCAGCGATGGTTGCTTCTACCTTCTGATTTTTGTGAGTTATGCTGCTGTGAACGTGGATATCTACATATCTATTCAAGGTCTTGCTTTCAATTATTTTTGCTTATTCCTAGAAGTAATAAATGAGGAATCCTATGGAAATTCTGGAATTACCTGGGAAAGTCTGAACACAGATTTTTAATTTTTTTTTCAAGAACTGCCACCATACTGTTTTTTTTTTTTTTTTGGAGGCTGCACTATTTTACACTCCTAGCAACAATGCACAGTTTTTCCATATTCTTGCAAGCACTTGTTATTTTCTTCTTTTTGGGTATTGGCTGTCTTAATGGGTGTGAAGTAGAATTACATTGTGGGAAGACAGGTACTGTTATTATCAGCATTTTTTCAAGTGCAGGTGAGCACTGGGGTAGTGTGCTGGAAGCCTGTGCCAGGGAGAACAGAAGTAAACACCCAACTCAGCATGAAATGGCTAGGTCAGCACATGGAATTGGAACAAGCTTAAGAACTGTGGATATCTGAATGGGAACTATTCTGATTGCAGGGGAAAGTCTTTCCAGAAGGAAGGAAAAAAAGTTAACTTTGTGAGCACTGGTTCTATGCGGCATCGTGTCAAATGTATTCCATACATTTATGTATCACTGTGACCTTCTGAGACAGGTACTACAATTAAATTTTTTATCGTAGCAAATTATAGTAGAAGGATATATATATATATATATAAAATAATACTTACAATTTTAACCTCTTTGTACAATTCAGTGGTATTAAGCACATTCCCATTGCTGTATAGTCACCCCCACCATCCAGTTCCAGATCCTTCCCATCTTCCCAAACTGAACCTCTGACCCTATGAAACAGTAACTCCCCACTCCACCACCCTCCAGCCCCAGGCAACCGCCATGTCACTTTTGGTCTCCGTGAGCTCAGCTACTCTAAATAATTCACATAAGAGTAATCTTATCATATTTGTTTTTTTCATAACTGACTTATTTCAATTGGCATCATGTCTACAAGGTTCGTTCGCATGGCAATGTGTGTCAGGATTTTATTCCCATTTAATCCCATTGTATGTATATGCCACACACTGTTAATCTGTTCACCCAGCGATGGTTGCTTCTACCTTCTGATTTTTGTGAGTTATGCTGCTGTGAACGTGGATATCTACATATCTATTCAAGGTCTTGCTTTCAATTATTTTTGCTTATTCCTAGAAGTAATAAATGAGGAATCCTATGGAAATTCTGGAATTACCTGGGAAAGTCTGAACACAGATTTTTAATTTTTTTTTCAAGAACTGCCACCATACTGTTTTTTTTTTTTTTTTGGAGGCTGCACTATTTTACACTCCTAGCAACAATGCACAGTTTTTCCATATTCTTGCAAGCACTTGTTATTTTCTTCTTTTTGGGTATTGGCTGTCTTAATGGGTGTGAAGTAGAATTACATTGTGGGAAGACAGGTACTGTTATTATCAGCATTTTTTTTCAGATGAGAAAATAAAAGTTTAGAAACTTGCTGAAGGTCATCTGGCCATTACATGGCACATGCAGAATTTTAGCCTGAGTCCATTCTACCCTGGCTCTGTGTTCCTAAGCACGATACCAGATTGCCTGGTAGGGACTGGGAAGAGAACCCAGGAAGCCAGGGGAGTGTAAATAAAGGAGACAGTGGGGGCAGGGAGGTTGTGAATGTAGATGAGACTGGATGAGTATGCAGGGGTCAGATCATAAAGAAATTTGTGTTTTTTCCTGGGAAAAAAGTTCACTTCTTACAACTAACTTGGAAATGTAAAATGTCTATGGTAATCATATAAATCTAAGGCTACATGAGATGAGCCCGTAAAAAAAAAACAAAGGGAAACATGAGATGAGCCCATAAAAAAACCCCAAATCTGTGTTTCTCAGAAATGTAATCAGAAGAGCTGTAGGTTAAGGCCCAATGTAAAGAATAACTTATTTTTCCGTCAAAGTACAACTGAAAATAACCAAGAATAATAAGATGTTGGCTACACATTTTTCCATTTGTGCTAAGGAAGGATATTTTGGGGCGTCTTATGGAAAATATAACCTCAAGGGCTACGGGGGCATTCACCAGGCATCTCAGCAAATTCCTGTTGGGAGTCTTGTGCTTGTATGAGGCAAAGCCCCTAGGCTATGGTCCTGGATGAAGGACCCAGAAGGAAGGAAAAACCCTGCTGTGTACTTTGGGGTTTGGACTGTCCAGGCATGCCCAGACAGTGTGTACCATAGAGTAGGGATCAGAGATATCTCTGTGGGGGGTGGTGGAGCCTGCTGGTCAGAACTCAGGTGGTCTGGGGACCCTTGAGCCTGTGGCCGGTGGCTTGAGTAGAAGGCATAGTAGTGGTGCTTCCAGAGATATAGACCAGCACAGTGACCAAACTTAACATCCCTCAATAAGGCGGAAACATCTGGGTATAAATGGAGAGACAGAGGAATAGTAGCTGAGCATACAAGCCTAAGTAAATGGTTATGCTCTGACGCAGACCTAATACTACATGTTGTAAGAGAACCTCAGACCAGGTGGTGGTGTTGTCTCTTAGCTCAGTTAGACAAGATGCCTGAAAGTGTGGAGCCATATATTGTTGGGACCAATCTTGCTTTTGAAACCTGCCACGAACAGGCTTCCCCGGGGGGCTCAGTGGTAAAGAATCTGCCTACCAATACAGGAGATGCTGGTTTGATCCCTGGGTTGGGAAGATCTTCCGGAGACGGGAATGGCAATGCACTTTCTGGGATATCCCATGGACAGAGAAGTCTGGAAGGCTTCAGTCCATGGGACTGCAAAAGAATCAGACAGAATTTAGCGACTGAACAACAGCAAAATGATCAAATGGAAGTCTGCAAACCTGAGTGATATCTCAGTCATGTGACATGACAATGAAGTGGATTAACTGAGCTCCAGGGACGTGCCAGCCTCTTTTTTTCTGGTTATGTCTTGTTGGTAGGATTATAATGCTGATATTTGATGCTCCAGTGTTTTGGAAAATTGAGTAAAGCCTCTTCTCTTTACCCTATGCTGGCTCCTCCAAATCCTAGGCATATGAAAAGGACCACGGCCAAAGGTCGTGTGTTGGGAAGACTTTACTTAAAGCGAGGTTCTCTCACACCTCTCTTTGGCTTCTGAGCTTCTGGAGTGGGGAAGTTGTGAAACTGGCCTTAAAAATCTCCTTATAAACCACATGGAGAATTGAAGAAACGTTCGACATGCTTTGTGGGGCTTTCCCCGACCTCCATTGGTGGAGGGAGCAGCCCAGCCCCATGGCCTCTGTGTCGGCGCTGGTGGAATCAGGATTCCGGCTGCTGCTGGGGCCTCTGGGGTGGGGAAGAGAGTTTGAGAGAGTCACTGGAATGCCATGGAGTTGGGACTGAATGGAGAAAACGCATGGACCCCAAACCTGGCGTGAGGAGGTGACCTGGTGACCTGCTAGCCGCCCGCGCCCAGCAGAACCTTGGGAGAGGGCCACAGTGGTCTGGAGCCCACAGCTCCACTCTGCCTGCCCGACACGCTTCCTCTGGCCTTTTCATTTTCATCCAACACCCTGTAGTCTGATTACTTTTTGTCCTCTCACCTTAGGGCTGCTGACTTGGTTCTTTTTATTTCTTTTGTTTGAAGTTCTAGAGAGGACAGTTTAGTGATTTGATTAATTCACAGCTGGAGCTCAGGGTTTGTTTGTTATGAAACTGCTGGCCTTTGTTAGGAAACTACTTCCTGGCCCATTCTCCTCACCCTCATTATTGGCTCCTCCTGTTCCTGGATGGGTGGAGCTTCTGCTTCCTAGGCCCCCCTCCAGGTCTCTTGGAGATGAGAAAGGGAGCCTCTCAAAGTCCAGGGGTAAGCAGGGTGTCTCTTCCGTCCTCCTGACTTAGGCGGGGGCAGCAGCCAGTGTTCTTCGGGTCAGGTACATGCCTCTTTCTTTACTCTGCAGTTTCCTGTCCTGGGTCCCACTGCAGCCCCCAGGTCACTGTGCCCTTTGAAGGTGAACGGGTAGGAGTGTTTAGTCTGGGCTGATCTATTTGGTGGAATCAAATGAAATATATAGATGTTATATTTTTTTCATAGATAATATTTGTTTATATTTACATTAATGTTATTTTATACATTATATCTCTATGTATTTATATACTATACATTATATAAATGTAATTTATATATAAATACATTTTTATCTATATAATTTTTTATATATCAACTATAATGCTCTTTTTGTTAGTTAACTAAAAACATTGTACATGTACTCTATTATATATGGCACTGTAATGCTGCATTGCTCATTATATATAAGAAATATTTTACAATTCAGGATTCATACAATATACAAATATCACGCAACTTAAGGAATGTTTCACTATATCTTTGTGGGCTTTCCCGACCTCCATTGAGGCCTGCCCCCAATCAGGATTCCGGCTGCTGCTGGGGCCTCTGGGGTGGGGAAGAGAGTTTGAGAGAGTCACTGGAATGCCATGGAGTTGGGACTGAATGGAGAAAACGCATGGACCCCAAACCTGGCGTGAGGAGGTGACCTGGTGACCTGCTAGCCGCCCGCGCCCAGCAGAACCTTGGGAGAGGGCCACAGTGGTCTGGAGCCCACAGCTCCACTCTGCCTGCCCGACACGCTTCCTCTGGCCTTTTCATTTTCATCCAACACCCTGTAGTCTGATTACTTTTTGTCCTCTCACCTTAGGGCTGCTGACTTGGTTCTTTTTATTTCTTTTGTTTGAAGTTCTAGAGAGGACAGTTTAGTGATTTGATTAATTCACAGCTGGAGCTCAGGGTTTGTTTGTTATGAAACTGCTGGCCTTTGTTAGGAAACTACTTCCTGGCCCATTCTCCTCACCCTCATTATTGGCTCCTCCTGTTCCTGGATGGGTGGAGCTTCTGCTTCCTAGGCCCCCCTCCAGGTCTCTTGGAGATGAGAAAGGGAGCCTCTCAAAGTCCAGGGGTAAGCAGGGTGTCTCTTCCGTCCTCCTGACTTAGGCGGGGGCAGCAGCCAGTGTTCTTCGGGTCAGGTACATGCCTCTTTCTTTACTCTGCAGTTTCCTGTCCTGGGTCCCACTGCAGCCCCCAGGTCACTGTGCCCTTTGAAGGTGAACGGGTAGGAGTGTTTAGTCTGGGCTGATCTATTTGGTGGAATCAAATGAAATATATAGATGTTATATTTTTTTCATAGATAATATTTGTTTATATTTACATTAATGTTATTTTATACATTATATCTCTATGTATTTATATACTATACATTATATAAATGTAATTTATATATAAATACATTTTTATCTATATAATTTTTTATATATCAACTATAATGCTCTTTTTGTTAGTTAACTAAAAACATTGTACATGTACTCTATTATATATGGCACTGTAATGCTGCATTGCTCATTATATATAAGAAATATTTTACAATTCAGGATTCATACAATATACAAATATCACGCAACTTAAGGAATGTTTCACTATATCTTAGTTTTGGCCTTACATTCTCCTTAAAAATGTATTGCCTGTTTAAGAAAAATTATAAATTATGTTTAACAGTGCCTCTCAAGTTAGTGTGTATTCATATCACCTGGAGCACCTGTTAGAACAGATTTCTGAGCCCATCCCAGAGATTTTGACTCAGGAGTGGGACTCATGACGTGAGTCTGGAATGCTCTAGAATGCTGGAAGGTGATGCTGAAGCTATGGGTTCGCCAAGTGCGCTTGAAGTCACAGTGCTTTAACGTTCATACTGTGCATGTAGTCAAGGCTATGGTCTTTCTAGTAGTTACACATGGATGAGAGAGCTGGACATAAAGAAGGCAGAGCACCAAAGAATTGATACTTTTGAACTGTGATGCTGGAGAAAGCTCTTGAGAGTCCCTTGGACTGCAAGCTCAAACCAATCCATCCTCAAGGAAATCAACCCTGAATATTCATTGGAAGGACTGATGGTGACGCTGAGGCTCCAATACTTTGGGAACCTGATGCAAACAGCCAGCTCATTGGAGATGGTTGGATGGCATCACTGATTAAATGAACATGAACTTGGGCAAACTCTGGGAGATGAGGAGGGGCAGAGACACCTGGCATGCTGCAGTCATGGGGTCTTGAAGAGTCAGACACGACTTGGCAACTGAACAACAACACTGTGCCCACTAGTGTTGTGGTCTTTCTGAACACTGTACAAATGGTAGCCACCATCCTTGTGACCACCCTGGGAGGTAGGGACTCCTATTATCCTCATTTTACAGATGGGGAAATTGAGGTGCGAAGAAGCTAAGAAACTTGCCCGAGATCACTCAGCTGAGTACCACAGCCAGGACTCATTCTTTCCAGTGACCTATCACGTGTTTTCATCAGAATCCAGGCCTTCCTGATCGTGTCCCTGGATGCCTGCCCAGGACTCCAGAGGTGATGAGCATCTGTTGCTCTGGCCCAAAGTTGGCATGAGCACTGGAAGCCACTCCTCAAAATCTACTGATGGCTCAGCTTCTCCGGATGTAGATTCAATGCAATCCCAATCAGCGTCTTGGGCAAGTTATTTTGTGGGATATTGACAAACTGATTCAGAAGTTTATATGGAAAAGCAAAAGCCTCGACACAAAATTAAAGGAAAACAAAGCTTAGAGGAATGAAACTACCTGACTTCAAGATTTACTACAGCATGACACAAATCAAGACAGTATGGTACTGGAGGAAAACAAAACAAAACAAAGTGATCAGTAGAATGAAATAGAGAGCCCAGAAAGAGACCCACACAGTGCAGTCAACTGATTTTTAACAACAACAACAACAAAAAATCAAGATAATTCAATGGGGAAAGGACAGTCCTTTTAATAAATGATGCTGGATCAAGTCCACCTGCAAAGAAAATGCATCTAAGCATAAACCTACACCTTTCACAAAAAATCATTTCAAAATGAATCACAGACTTGAATGTAAAACATGGAAGTATACAACTCCTTAAAAAAAAAATAGGAGAAAATCTAGGTTACCTTCGATTTGGTAATGACTCTAGATACATGAAAAGCACAATCCATGAAAAATTAATTTAGACTTCATTCATATTTCTCTACAAAAGATACTGTTAAGATAGTGAAAAGACAAACCACAAACTAAGGGAAAAATATCTTTTTAAAACACATATCTGAAAAAAGACTTTTTATGCAAAATCTCCAAAGAACTCTTAAACTATCATAATGTTCCTCAATAGTTGAATGGATAAATTGCATATATCTACATGATGAAATTTCACTAAAAATATTAGCTATTAAAAATTAACACTAAAAAAATTAGCTATCAAGCCATGAGGAGAAATGGTGGAAACTTAATGCATATTACTCAGTAAAAAAAGTCAATCTGAAAAGTTAAATACTGTATGATTCCAAATATACGACATTCTGGGAAAGGCAAAAACTTCAGAGGCAGTAAAAAAAAAAAAAAAAAAAAACAAAGAAATCAGTGGTTACCAGTTGTTGGGGGGTGGGAGATGAAAAGTTGCAGCCAAAGGGATTTTCAAGGCAGTGAAAATGTTCTATACGGTACTATAATCATGGGTACATGCCGTGATACAATTGCTCAAGCCTATAAACTGTGGTCTTTGCTTATAATGATGTATCAAGGTAGGTTTATTGAGTGTAACAAATATACCCTTCTGGTGGAAGATCTGGATGATGGGAGAGGTTTGTGGGGAGAGTGTGTGGTAACTCTGTACTGTCTACTCAATTTTGCAGTGAACCTAAAACCACTCCAAAGTATAAAATACATTAATTTTTAAAAATTAGAAAAGGCTCCCTGACCTTTTTTTTTTCTTTTAATAAAGAGGCCTATAGAAGATTGGGCCCACTCTTGGCATCCCCTGCCTGTTGCCCTGTTGGGAGCAGGTGATGTTGAGTTTATCTAGTGAAGCTAGAGGTGGTTCACTGACTGCTTCTGAGCCAAATAGAGCTAAAGAGCATTACAGTCATCTCTGGTTATTTGCAGTAGTTATGTTCTAGAGAGTTACATGTACATTGAATTACAGAAGACTGCAGCACTGTTCTTAGGAGAACTACATGTATTAGGTATACATATATAGTAGGTGAGAGATGGAGGCTGTGTTTTCAGAGCCCAGAGGACCTGGGGTTAGCAGGGAGCCCACCAGGGTTTAAAGAAGGCAGGAAATCAGATCTGAAACCCACGCCTTGCCTTCCTAATAGAATATCCCAGATGGAGCATGACCAGAGCATTTACTTCAATATCAATAGGACTGTTGCCTAGAATAGCGATGAGAGGAATCCTGACCTCACCCTCTGCCAAGCATTGGGGTCTTTCCTCCACCTCTTGCCCCCTCCAGGAGAGTCCTAAGGTTGGCGCTCATATTGAGACTTTGGTGGTCAGAGACCCTAACAGCCCCTCAGTGTTTTGTACATGATAATTAAAAAAGCTATTAAAAATTAACACTAAAAAAATTAGCTATCAAGCCATGAGGAGAAATGGTGGAAACTTAATGCATATTACTCAGTAAAAAAAGTCAATCTGAAAAGTTAAATACTGTATGATTCCAAATATACGACATTCTGGGAAAGGCAAAAACTTCAGAGGCAGTAAAAAAAAAAAAAAAAAAAAAACAAAGAAATCAGTGGTTACCAGTTGTTGGGGGGTGGGAGATGAAAAGTTGCAGCCAAAGGGATTTTCAAGGCAGTGAAAATGTTCTATACGGTACTATAATCATGGGTACATGCCGTGATACAATTGCTCAAGCCTATAAACTGTGGTCTTTGCTTATAATGATGTATCAAGGTAGGTTTATTGAGTGTAACAAATATACCCTTCTGGTGGAAGATCTGGATGATGGGAGAGGTTTGTGGGGAGAGGTGTGTGGTAACTCTGTACTGTCTACTCAATTTTGCAGTGAACCTAAAACCACTCCAAAGTATAAAATACATTAATTTTTAAAAATTAGAAAAGGCTCCCTGACCTTTTTATTTTCTTTTAATAAAGAGGCCTATAGAAGATTGGGCCCACTCTTGGCATCCCCTGCCTGTTGCCCTGTTGGGAGCAGGTGATGTTGAGTTTATCTAGTGAAGCTAGAGGTGGTTCACTGACTGCTTCTGAGCCAAATAGAGCTAAAGAGCATTACAGTCATCTCTGGTTATTTGCAGTAGTTATGTTCTAGAGAGTTACATGTACATTGAATTACAGAAGACTGCAGCACTGTTCTTAGGAGAACTACATGTATTAGGTATACATATATAGTAGGTGAGAGATGGAGGCTGTGTTTTCAGAGCCCAGAGGACCTGGGGTTAGCAGGGAGCCCACCAGGGTTTAAAGAAGGCAGGAAATCAGATCTGAAACCCACGCCTTGCCTTCCTAATAGAATATCCCAGATGGAGCATGACCAGAGCATTTACTTCAATATCAATAGGACTGTTGCCTAGAATAGCGATGAGAGGAATCCTGACCCTCACCCTCTGCCAAGCATTGGGGTCTTTCCTCCACCTCTTGCCCCCTCCAGGAGAGTCCTAAGGTTGGCGCTCATATTGAGACTTTGGTGGTCAGAGACCCTAACAGCCCCTCAGTGTTTTGTACCTGAAGAGATGTGAGGCACTGGGATGGGAGAGCAGGCTCTCTGCGGTGGGAGACAAGGAGAGAGAAACCATGGAATCGGGGGGCTGCAGTGTGACAGAGCTGGAAGGGGCCTTAGCAGACCTCCTGAAGGATTCCAGGTTGGGGAAACTGAGGCCTAGAGAGCAGAAGAACTGGCAGATGGCACCTTAAGGCGGTGCTAAAATTAACCTCAGGCTTCCCTGGTGGCTCAGCAGTAAAGAATCCACCTGCCATGTAGGAGGCACAGGAGACACAGGTTTGATCCCTGGGTCAGGAAGATCCCCTGGAGAAGGAAATGACAACCCACTCCAGCATCCTGGCCTGAGAAATCCCATGGACAGAGGAGCCTGGTGGGCTACAGTCCACAGGGTCACAAAGAGTCGGACACGACTGAAGTGAGTAAGCACATGTGCGTGGAATTAACCTCTGACCTGCTAGAAGCCTCAGCAGTCTGCTACCAAACCAGGCGTTATGTTTTGCAAATGCAACTCTCCTGTGTCACCAGAAGGCTCTGTCAGCCTCCCCTCCCAGTCCTGGATTTCCCCAAGACTTTGCTTTCTCCACCCAGAAGGTCCATCTACATGGGACTAACGCTTACCCATCACAAGCTGCAAGCACTCAGGGAAGTTACACCCCATCAGGGGCAGCTCCCAGAGAGTTGGGGGTGGTAGGCAGGTAAAGGCTTCTTTTTTGAGAAGGCAGGTGAGTTGGGGAGTCTGCTGCCTGTCTGTATTCAGCAGGCTGTGCCAGCTGGAAGTCGAGAGGGCCTTTATAAAGCGGGCCCAGTGCAGACTAGGAGCATGTATTAGCAGGGGGGCCCAACCAGGGGGTTTAAAGAAGGCAGGAAATCAGATCTGAAACCCACGCCTTGCCTTCCTAATAGAATATCCCAGATGGAGCATGACCAGAGCATTTACTTCAATATCAATAGGACTGTTGCCTAGAATAGCGATGAGAGGAATCCTGACCTCACCCTCTGCCAAGCATTGGGGTCTTTCCTCCACCTCTTGCCCCCTCCAGGAGAGTCCTAAGGTTGGCGCTCATATTGAGACTTTGGTGGTCAGAGACCCTAACAGCCCCTCAGTGTTTTGTACCTGAAGAGATGTGAGGCACTGGGATGGGAGAGCAGGCTCTCTGCGGTGGGAGACAAGGAGAGAGAAACCATGGAATCGGGGGGCTGCAGTGTGACAGAGCTGGAAGGGGCCTTAGCAGACCTCCTGAAGGATTCCAGGTTGGGGAAACTGAGGCCTAGAGAGCAGAAGAACTGGCAGATGGCACCTTAAGGCGGTGCTAAAATTAACCTCAGGCTTCCCTGGTGGCTCAGCAGTAAAGAATCCACCTGCCATGTAGGAGGCACAGGAGACACAGGTTTGATCCCTGGGTCAGGAAGATCCCCTGGAGAAGGAAATGACAACCCACTCCAGCATCCTGGCCTGAGAAATCCCATGGACAGAGGAGCCTGGTGGGCTACAGTCCACAGGGTCACAAAGAGTCGGACACGACTGAAGTGAGTAAGCACATGTGCGTGGAATTAACCTCTGACCTGCTAGAAGCCTCAGCAGTCTGCTACCAAACCAGGCGTTATGTTTTGCAAATGCAACTCTCCTGTGTCACCAGAAGGCTCTGTCAGCCTCCCCTCCCAGTCCTGGATTTCCCCAAGACTTTGCTTTCTCCACCCAGAAGGTCCATCTACATGGGACTAACGCTTACCCATCACAAGCTGCAAGCACTCAGGGAAGTTACACCCCATCAGGGGCAGCTCCCAGAGAGTTGGGGGTGGTAGGCAGGTAAAGGCTTCTTTTTTGAGAAGGCAGGTGAGTTGGGGAGTCTGCTGCCTGTCTGTATTCAGCAGGCTGTGCCAGCTGGAAGTCGAGAGGGGCCTTATATGGGGCTATAGTGAAGGCAAGGGCTTGGGCCCAGTGCAGACTGGGGCTGACCGGAATTCCACGGAAATCAGAATTTCTGAGGGCGACACAGCCAGGAGGCCAGTGATGCTGGGGCAGGTAGGTGAGCGACTGAGCACGCACACACCCATGCATGCAGGGGACACTAACATGCAGCCATGTTTGAGAACCACTAGTCTGGCATGTCATCTGTGTATAACGACTTATCCTCTTCAAGGGCTCTCACCCACTCTTCTCTGGCACTGAGGGGACTCACTTGTAATCCATCTTCTGCACAGTGAATGTGTGGTTCTGCCCCAAGGCAAGAGGAGGTGTTGGAGGCTGTGCACTTGCCTAGGGAAGCGGCAGTGGGAGCCCAATCAACATCTGAGTGCGCAGTGCCCTCCCTCCCTGGGAATCAAGCCACATGTGTGGGAATCACGGGGGAGGTGAGGCAGCTCCAGGTGGCCTCGTTGGGACCCAGTGCCACCTGGGGTGATTTCAGGGCCTGGAGCTGCCCCAGCACCTTCAGCTTCCTTGTGACTTACCATTTGTGCTCAACTCTTTGCCACCCGCCCCCACCCCCAGGCCCTCCATGAACAGCCAGAGGGAGCTGGTGGGACCTGCGATGAAGGAGGCACTGGCGTGTGCCACCATGGGGCACTCTGCACAGAGCCAGGTGAGCCCAGCCAGACAGCCCACAGGCAGAGGCTGAGGGACCACCACTCGCACGGCTTTTCCGAGAGCAGCGACTGGAGCTGTGTTGCTGGTGGGCTGGCACAGTGAATGATGGGTAAGGTGTGTTGAGGGCGGAGGGAGGTGCTGCCCCCTCATTCAGCGACCCTCCACTGCCTTTCACTAGGAGCCCCCACCCCAGTTTTCACATTCGTGTGTTCTCCTCCCCTGGACAGAATAGGCTGAGAGCACACGTTGGCCGGGCCTTGGGTAGTGGCTGTATTTGGGGTCAAAGCAGGAGGATGGCAGCAGCCTATTTGGAGAGTGTGGAGAGTCGAAGATCCTTGACCCTTTCATTTTGATTGGCCGGGAGCCAGTCTTGCTGAGACTCCTGTGGTGGAAATTCCCTCCCTAATACTGGGAGCCACTGCCTTCCAGCAGCATCTCTCCCTCCAGCAAGTGGGGAGAATTCCTACAGGAAAGATCAGAGCTTCGCGGAGACCCATAATCTCTAAGGCCCAGAGCCCCAGCAACAAGGAGAGTTGGGTACGGGGGCAGGGCCGGGCTGGGCTGGGCGGCTGCCTCATGAAGCTTGCAGAGCCCATGGCTTCTCTGCCTTTCTTGGCACCTTCCCCCAACAAAGTGGCTCCAGGAGAGTCCAGCCTCGCCCATATAGTAGCCCCAGTGAGGTCACAGAGAAAGAGCAGGCCCAAGGAGAGTGAGTAGGATAACGCAGTCAAGGCACAAACCAGCTCCACCCTGGCTTGGGTTCGGGTGGCCTCGGGTAGAGCGGGGAAGTGACTCTGCGGGATGCTCCGTGAGGGTGGGGGGACACCAGGTGAGCAGAAGGAGGGGCGGAGCCTGCGTGACTCTGGCCAGGTGGTCAAGGAGTCCTGGAGGCTCAAGACCACGTGCAGCTTGTCTCCTGACTCGGAATTTCAGCAGAGAAAGAGCAGTGAGGAAGAAGCTATTGTTCTGGGTCAGCCTCACGGGCAGGCAGGTTGTTTCATGGGTCTGTGTCCGGGGTAGGTATGATTCAGTCTCATTTGCCCTTCAGGCAACAGAGTCACCAAGAGGTGAAGTCACTTCCTGAAGTCGAGCAGGCTGAGTGGAGTGAACTGCAGCCCCGGCTCCCCGCTGGCCTGTCCCAAGGTGACCTCCCTGCTTTCCTCTCCTCCACGCTGCACGATGCCTCCCAACTTGGGCCTGGTTTTCCAGAGTCATTGTGTGGGGGGTGTGGCTTTCTCCCGTTCATAGGAGAGGCTTGTGTACACGCACTGGTGGGGCAGTGTGAAGGTCTACACACATTACTTTGTGCAAGTGTAGTTGTGTGTCTGCAAATTCAGCACAGAGCGGCACGAGTTAGCACAAGTCCTCCCACCCGCCCCTCCCCTGAAGCCCAGGATTCCACGGAATGTTCCCTCCTCTTCCTCGAGGTAGAGGAAGCGGCAAGCCCTCTCCTCCACCAGGCCTGCCTTCTCCCATTTGCTGGGCCCTCAGCCCGCCCACAGCCTCCAGGCTCCCATGCCCTCAGTGATCTGTGCCTCCTCCCAGTTTTCAGTTTCTCTTTCCCCTGGCTCCTTCCTCCTCCTACAAGCATGCCCAGGCCTCCCCTGACACAGAGCACCCAGTCTTCCTGACCCAGCTTCTCCCGCATCTCTCCCCACCTCCCACTCCACATTCTCTTCCCTATTGAATTTCTCAGGACAACCGACGTCTTGTAGCCTCTGCTTCCTAACACCAGCATCTTACTCTTAGCTGCTCGCCATCTGCTGTCCCGGAAAGTTTTTCCCGAGACCACGCCTGACTGCGCAGTCACCAACTGCTGGCCTTTTCTCTATGCTTCCCTTTCTCTCATCAAAGCAGGGACTTCTTTTTATCTTACTTCTGAGATTTCTCTCGACTCTGACCTTCCTCTCCATCCTCACTGCCATTGGCAGTGTTACTCGGATGACCCCTCCTCTCACCCAGAATCTTCCCCGAGACTTGCTGACCTGCGCAGAAGGTCAGCCAGGAACTGAAAAGCATCTCTGGTTTTCAACCCTGTACCTCCTGTGTACCTGCAACACTCATCACAGGGTACGGTTTTGTGCATTACTGTTAGACTGTAAGCTCCGTTGGGACAGGGACTCTGTCTTATGCACTGTGTTTATGGCGGTACACTCAGGGTCTTGTGCTGTGCTTGGCACGTAAGCACCCAATATCTATTGAATCAATGAAAAAACAGATGAAGGAAGGAAGGAAGTTGGCGGTCTCTGTGTGAGAGAAGCCATGGGTTTCACAGGAAGAGTCCGCAGGTCACTGGCCCTACATACAAAAAAATTCCTTTGGAATTAACCAGCTGGAGCTTGGCTAAAGGCAACAGAGCCGGGTTTTCTCATCTCCCAGGCTCCAGAGTGGGGTGGAGTATATCTTATCCCAAGTGTGACCCTTGGAGGGGCCAGACAGGCTAAGGGCAAGAAGGGAAGGGGGTCAGATGACCTGGGGTGATGCCATATATAATCATCATGTCCTGGCTAAAGAGGACTTTGACCTTCTCTGAACTCTAGTGGTTGCTGGCTGGTGCATTCTACTCCTCATTCTGTTTCCCACATCTCTGGAGGAGCCCAAGGGATTGCCATGACTGTGACCCTCTGGTAGAAGGAGATAGGCTCAGGTCTGCCCTAGAGAGGCCCAGACGGTGAGGCTGCGGGACAGGCTATGAGCAGGCATGGCTGGTGTGGTTGAAGATGTAGGTGCCCCAATGCAGTTGTCCTGGAGTTGAGCACTCGGAAAATATATTTCATGGATCAAGGACTGTTTCTGGAATGCTTATTCTGTGCAAATAACTCTAAACATTTTGTCTCAAATGATACATGTAAAGTAATTGCTAACACGTGGATGGAGAGAAGATTCTGGGCACAGGGTCCTCCTTAAGAAGCCGTGGAGGAGGATGGGGATGGGCGGCACCAGGCCCTGGGCTGTGTGTGAGGCTTCAGTCCAGTCTTGGTCTCAGAAGAGTTTGAACGTGGCCTTCTGGTGGGCCAGGGGCTCCTGGAACTTGTTGTTTTATCCTGATGGCTCTTTCTAGAAAATGGGTGCCCTCTCTCTCCTTTCTGAGCTGTGGAAGCAGAGGCAGAGAGGAAGCGGTTCACACACCAGCAGGGGGGCTTTAGATGGGCGTGGGTCAGGACCACCCCAGTGAGGCAGGGCAGGGGGCTGGGGAGGGGCCCAGAGGTCACGGCTCTCACCCCAAGCAGCAGAAAGAGAGCTGCCGTTGCTTGAGCGGGCACTCATAGATTCTCTGAACCTCGGTTACAGGTGACTCTGGTCTGGGGTAGGGTTCTGTCTTAATCTACTTGCGCTGCTATAACAAAGTACTTTAAACTGGGTAGCTTATCAACCACAAAGCTTATTCTCATGGTTCTGGAGGCTGGAAGGCCAAGGTCAAGGTGCAGCATGGTGAGTTCCAGTGAGGGCCCTCTTCTGGGTTGCATTCTCCTCTCATGGTGGGATGAGGGTGAGAGAGCAGTCTCTTTGATAAGAGACACAGATCCCATTTAGGAGGGCTCCATCCTCATGACCTAATCACCTTCCAAAGGACCCACATCCTATGTCGGATCTGCTGCTGTTGTTCAGTCGCTTAGTCGTGTCCGACTCTTTGCGACTCATGGACGGCAGCACGCCAGGCTTCCCGGTCCTTCACTATCTCCTGGAGTTTGCTCAAACTTATATCCGTTGAGTCAGTGATGCCATCCAACTATCTCATCCTCTGCGACCTCTTTCCCTCCTGCCCTCCATGTTGCCCAGTATCAGGGGCTTTTCCAAAGAGTTGGCTCTTCACCTCAGGTGGCCAAAGTATTAGAGCATCGACTTTAGCATCAGTCTTTCCAATGAATATTTAGGACTGACTGGTTCGAGTTCCTTGCAATCCAAGGGACTCTCAAGAATCTCCAGCACCGCTGTTCGAAAGTATGAATTCTTTGCTACTGTCTTTATGGTCCAACTCTCACACTGGTGTTAGGATTTACTTAATGGATTTGGGGAAGACAAGCATTCAGTCTCTCTCAGGTGCCAGTGCTGGTCTCGCCATAGCACTGGGTCTGTAGGGATGAAAGAGGCTGCTTGGGGGCTTGCAGGAGCCTTGAGCTTTGGAAGTCTTGCCTGGTTCCCCTCTTGGAGATTAGGATGGTATTAGACACTTTGGATTTCCATTTTGCAGCAGGGATTGGATGGGAAGCTTCCTGTTTTAAGACTTCCAAGAAAGTGGGAGACTCAGTGAGAGAAGAGGCCGAAACAGGTGCATTGAAAATGAAACAGGAATGTGCCTAGGACTTTGATGAAACTCTTGTGGAAGCTTACCTGGTCAAGAAACCCCTGAAGTCACATACCCTCCCTCATAGATTCTCTGAACCTCGGTTACAGGTGACTCTGGTCTGGGGTAGGGTTCTGTCTTAATCTACTTGCGCTGCTATAACAAAGTACTTTAAACTGGGTAGCTTATCAACCACAAAGCTTATTCTCATGGTTCTGGAGGCTGGAAGGCCAAGGTCAAGGTGCAGCATGGTGAGTTCCAGTGAGGGCCCTCTTCTGGGTTGCATTCTCCTCTCATGGTGGGATGAGGGTGAGAGAGCAGTCTCTTTGATAAGAGACACAGATCCCATTTAGGAGGGCTCCATCCTCATGACCTAATCACCTTCCAAAGGACCCACATCCTATGTCGGATCTGCTGCTGTTGTTCAGTCGCTTAGTCGTGTCCGACTCTTTGCGACTCATGGACGGCAGCACGCCAGGCTTCCCGGTCCTTCACTATCTCCTGGAGTTTGCTCAAACTTATATCCGTTGAGTCAGTGATGCCATCCAACTATCTCATCCTCTGCGACCTCTTTCCCTCCTGCCCTCCATGTTGCCCAGTATCAGGGGCTTTTCCAAAGAGTTGGCTCTTCACCTCAGGTGGCCAAAGTATTAGAGCATCGACTTTAGCATCAGTCTTTCCAATGAATATTTAGGACTGACTGGTTCGAGTTCCTTGCAATCCAAGGGACTCTCAAGAATCTCCAGCACCGCTGTTCGAAAGTATGAATTCTTTGCTACTGTCTTTATGGTCCAACTCTCACACTGGTGTTAGGATTTACTTAATGGATTTGGGGAAGACAAGCATTCAGTCTCTCTCAGGTGCCAGTGCTGGTCTCGCCATAGCACTGGGTCTGTAGGGATGAAAGAGGCTGCTTGGGGGCTTGCAGGAGCCTTGAGCTTTGGAAGTCTTGCCTGGTTCCCCTCTTGGAGATTAGGATGGTATTAGACACTTTGGATTTCCATTTTGCAGCAGGGATTGGATGGGAAGCTTCCTGTTTTAAGACTTCCAAGAAAGTGGGAGACTCAGTGAGAGAAGAGGCCGAAACAGGTGCATTGAAAATGAAACAGGAATGTGCCTAGGACTTTGATGAAACTCTTGTGAAGAAGCTGCTCTGAGCCTGGTCACAGAAACCCCACTCGAAGTCACATACCCCTCCCATCCACCAGTGACACCTGGGTTTGAAGCCAAGAGCCAATGACTAGTCCTGGAGCTCATTTCTGCCCCATGTGCCTCAGGTCTTCCAGCCATAAAGTGGGGATTGTCTAGGGTTCTCCTATACTTCTCGGCAATTCAGTTCAAGACGGCAGGGAACAAATGGGCCTTGCAGAAAAGAAAAGTCTTAGGTCTAAGAGAGAAAGGAGACGGGGAGGAAGTGAGGGACTGAGTGTCCAGTGGTTGCTGAGGAAGGTAGAGCAGGTGCTGCGACTGAAGGGCAGTCTCTTGGTAAATGGACTGCACTCAGCACCAAGCCTGGCTATGTTCACGCCTCCTCACTCCTTCTGGCTTTTCTAGACTGAGAACATTTTCTAGAGTGAGATCCGGGTCCAGGGCTGAGGAGGAAGGAAAAACAGAAGTCACAAAGGCAGGTCCTTGGAGCTCTCCCCTGCTTCTGTCACCACTCCCCACAACCTTAACCCAGGCACCTAAGACTCACTCTTATTCCCTGTGGCCTCTGAGAGAGTATTTCCAAGTCTCCATGAGTCAACCGTATTAAATACATCTCAGCTAGGTGCCTCTTGCTGTCTCTGCCTTCCATCACTGCAAGGCCATGCATTCGATTTTCCCTGCCATCATTTCGTGCTTCACACCTGCTCTGTGCTGGCACTGTGCTGCATGCTGGAGATATAGGTAGAGATGATTATCACTGCCTTCAGGGAACACCAGCAGACCAGGACACAGACAAGGGAAGATGCAGTGACGTCTCGTGGGAGACAAAGGCTTCTGTGCACCATGATGCAGGATGGGGGTGGCAATGCCACATGGGGCCTATAGGTGGCAGCAGATTCCCATCAGAGCCTGCAGGGGTTCCTGGACACCTGGGGGTGGGGACCTAGCCCAGCGCCAGAGGGCTGAAGTGGGTTTATGGAACTAGGTTTGGGCAGGGGGAGCAGCACACCACCTTCAGAGTCTGTATACCTTGTCCTTTGACAGATGTGTTTGAGCCTAACTTCCAGTTCTTACTTTCTTGTCCAGAGACCCTCCCATCCCCTTTGGGAGGTGAAAGTAAAGTGACCTGGGGCTTCTGCTGGATGAATGTCACACAATACACACGCACCCATGGAGCCCTCATAACAACTCTGCCCATTAGCTTTCCTTATCCTCCCCATTTTATAGACATGGAAACCAAGGCCCCCAGGGCTGTAGGTAGCTCCGAAGCAATGGAGAAGGGATGCAAAGCAGCTGTTTATACTCTACTTCCATAGCCCCACCCCCACCCCACCCCCTGCTCAGGTGGCCGCTCTCAGTTGCCTGGGGGGAAGATGTCCCCAGCAGTCATGCGGAAGGAGCAAGACCCCAGTTCAGTTTAACCTTGCAGTAGACCTTCCCCATCCAGATGGAGACACCCACTTTCCTCTCAGCTGTTGTTTAGTTGCTCAGTGCTATCCGACTCTGTGACCCCATGCAGCACGCCAGGCTTCAGTACCCTTCACCGTCTCCCAGAGCTTGCTCAAACTCATGTCCATTTAGTCAGTGATGCCATCCAACCGTCTCATCCTCTGTCGTCCCCTTTTCCTCCTGCCCTCAATCATCGCTGGCATCTGGGTCTTTTCCAGTGAGTCGTCTCTTCTCATCAGGTGGCCAAAGTATTGGAGCGTCAGCTTCAGCATCAGTCCTTCCAATGAATCTTCAGCTGTTGCTTCTCTTTAACTTCCACTCTCCTTTCTTTCCCACTCAATGACTGTCCCATCATTGTGTCAAAGACCGTGGATGCTATTTTCACACCTGTCCACATAATACAGTAATAGAAACAACTTGGCACGTTTACATCCTGGCTAACTGGTCACCAAGTGTTCCCATGATTATGATCTTACTTGATTCTCAGCCTTCCCATGAGGTGGGTGATTTTACTATTCCCATTTTACAGATGGGGAGATGGAGAGGTCTGACCCCAGAGAAGGTGCATTCCCCACTAGCGATGCCGCAGAGCTTTCTGCTCTGGAACTTGATTTTTACCTGTCTTCTTTCAGAAAAATCACTTGCTTCTCCCTTCTTTTTGTCCTTTGACAGATGTGTTTGAGCCTAACTTCCAGTTCTTACTTTCTTGTCCAGAGACCCTCCCATCCCCTTTGGGAGGTGAAAGTAAAGTGACCTGGGGCTTCTGCTGGATGAATGTCACACAATACACACGCACCCATGGAGCCCTCATAACAACTCTGCCCATTAGCTTTCCTTATCCTCCCCATTTTATAGACATGGAAACCAAGGCCCCCAGGGCTGTAGGTAGCTCCGAAGCAATGGAGAAGGGATGCAAAGCAGCTGTTTATACTCTACTTCCATAGCCCCACCCCCACCCCACCCCCTGCTCAGGTGGCCGCTCTCAGTTGCCTGGGGGGAAGATGTCCCCAGCAGTCATGCGGAAGGAGCAAGACCCCAGTTCAGTTTAACCTTGCAGTAGACCTTCCCCATCCAGATGGAGACACCCACTTTCCTCTCAGCTGTTGTTTAGTTGCTCAGTGCTATCCGACTCTGTGACCCCATGCAGCACGCCAGGCTTCAGTACCCTTCACCGTCTCCCAGAGCTTGCTCAAACTCATGTCCATTTAGTCAGTGATGCCATCCAACCGTCTCATCCTCTGTCGTCCCCTTTTCCTCCTGCCCTCAATCATCGCTGGCATCTGGGTCTTTTCCAGTGAGTCGTCTCTTCTCATCAGGTGGCCAAAGTATTGGAGCGTCAGCTTCAGCATCAGTCCTTCCAATGAATCTTCAGCTGTTGCTTCTCTTTAACTTCCACTCTCCTTTCTTTCCCACTCAATGACTGTCCCATCATTGTGTCAAAGACCGTGGATGCTATTTTCACACCTGTCCACATAATACAGTAATAGAAACAACTTGGCACGTTTACATCCTGGCTAACTGGTCACCAAGTGTTCCCATGATTATGATCTTACTTGATTCTCAGCCTTCCCATGAGGTGGGTGATTTTACTATTCCCATTTTACAGATGGGGAGATGGAGAGGTCTGACCCCAGAGAAGGTGCATTCCCCACTAGCGATGCCGCAGAGCTTTCTGCTCTGGAACTTGATTTTTACCTGTCTTCTTTCAGAAAAATCACTTGCTTCTCCCTTCTTTTTCCCACTTATGTCTTTAATCTTTCAAAGCCCAGCAGGTGCCCTCATCCAGGAAGCTTGACCCAGGGTTCACACACATCCACACTGACCTCACCTCTCTTGGTCTCCTGCTCCTTTCCCTATGGGTGCTCACAGCCACTGCATGACCTGGTGCTTTGGAGGCAGTGCTACTTGAAGGGAGGGAGGGCAGCGTGGCTGAGAGGCTGTGCCTGAATCCACTGTCTCCCCTTATTGCCTATGAGATTTTGAGCAATTAACCTACCCTCTGTGGGCCTCCACTGAGCACCTCTATAAAAATGGGCTTGAGGGTAGTGCCTCGCTCAGAGGGTCTCTGTGTGGATTAAATGAGCTGCCCGCTGGACAATAAATGTACATTGTGTATGTATAAGGCAATGGAAACAACGTGAGACCTGGAATCCTGCCCTTAGATCTCCCCAAAGTGCCTTGTGGGGTGCAATTGGTAAAATTCCCATAATTGTGTTTGAAAAGCCTGAAAGCCCTCTTCACTCTGGCCAGTTCCCTGGCCTGACTTCTTTGGAGGAGATTAGGGAGGGAGGTGTCTCCTCCTTCCGTCTTTCCCTGGGGGGTGGGGCCGCCCCTCCATGCCCTGACGGTATTTGTGCCCTGGTTCTGTCCTTCCAGTCTAGCAGTTTCTTGCCAGGAACTTGAGGAAGGGGAAACAGGCACTGGAAACAACCCACCAGGCCTGTGTCCAAACTCAACCTCTGCTTATGGCCTCAGATTTTCTGCTCAATCTTTCTGACCCTCTTATCTTGAACTGTTGGGACTCTTGAACTATTGGGGGCTGGAGTGGGTAATGATTTGAGATGAGACGTGAGAAAAGGTCCTGTGAATGCCCAGGCATTTGACAGGTTTAGCAACTACCAGTGTTACTGAAGCCCACCCTCCTCTCTCAGGTCCTCTGGTCCCACCTGTACTTTCCAAATGAAACCCCTCCTCCTCATCACGAGGCCCTGTCCCAGCCCTGCCCCTCCTCTTCTGCAGCCCAAAGGAACCGCTTGTTCCCACAAGGCCTGGCACAGAAATGGATGCTGTCTTCCTCCTCCTTCCTTTTGGCTGCCTTCAGCTTTGCTTTTGCCCTTTTGCTGCCTTTTAGCTCTTAACGTGTATGCGAATCACCTTGTAGTACTAACAGCAACTGAGTCCTTACAAGGTTGCCTGCACTACGGCAAGGGCTTTGCATGCATCAGTTCAGGGAATCTTCGGGGAAGCCCTCTGCAGTCGGTCCTGGCATGATTCCTGCTTTAAAAATGAGTAAACTGAGACTTGAGTGATCCCTTAACAAGAAGCAACTTGTCCACGGCGTCAGAGCTGGTTAGTTCTGCTGGTGAAGAATCGCCACCAGGAGAATGCAAAAGTCCCACTCCAGGAGGCTTGGCGGCTTCCCTGGTAGAGCGCACAGGGCCCACGCCTTCTGGATACTTCAGCTGTGAGTCCCCAGAGAGCAATGGCATGTTTTAACCATCCATGAGCTCCATACTGGGCGTAGGAGGGGAACTTAATGGGAGCTCTAGGCGGGAGTCACACGACACAATGTCTGGGCTTGATGATGTCTATGTGACTTTGGGCAAGTTACCTTCCCTCTCTGAATGGGACCATCCAAGCCCAGGTATCTGGGGGTGAGAACTGGATGAACTCACTGATCTGAATGCCAGCAGGGATTCGTAGGGGAACCTCTTTGCTCTCCCTGTGCCTGAGTCCCTGTCTGAAGGCACTGGGGTCCACATGGAGACTGCAGGTACAGGAGCCCTGGAACGCCAGCAGGAGTCACCAACAAGGCATCTTGATCCAGAAGGAACATGCCAGTTTTGGTCTTGGACTCTCTCTGGGACCTACTGAAGCCTGTAGCCACAGAGTCCTTTTCTCTCTGTACCCCACATATATGGGGAGGCTGTTGTTCTCCCGTACACTGATCTACTATCCTGGGGCAGATGTCAGGGCAGCCAGTAATAAATCCTATCTGTAGTACCTGTCTAGGCAGGGAAAGGGTAACCAGCAGGGGGGCTGGAGGAAGCAGGGTGAGGGGACAGGAAGGCTGTGCCCAGGGGTGCCAGCAGCGCCCAAGCCCAGCCTGGCCCTGGGCTCCCTGGAGAGGGCAGAAGTCGATAAGGAATAGCTCAGAGACAAGATCAGGGCTGAGATGGGCTTAGAGCTGAGCCTTTCAACATCCCAGCTCAGACCCCACGCCCATGGCCTTGAAGCTCCACTCTCTGTACTAACCTTGACTGCGCCCCTGTCTGGCCTCTCTGTGTCTAAGGGTTCCTGTCTGGAAGGTACTTGAGTCCTTCCAACTTGTTCCCTGACAGAGCTGGGCCCGGAGGCCTGGATGCTACATCCATCCAAGCCTCTATGAGCAGCAACTGTTTGTAGGAAAGTGCACCACAGCCTGGTGTGAGAAGCACCCGGTGGAACCTTGTGAAAGCAGGGATTTGGGGAAGGAGGAGAGTCCATCCTCAGCTTTCCTAGAGAGGGTGGGAGGGATGGGCAGCCTTGGGGTTGAGAAGGCTTCTGTCGGCAGGAGGCAGCCAGTCTTCCTGCTTCTCTCTGCTTGGCCCTCACTCTTTCTGCGGCCCATCTCTCTGCCTCTTTCCCCTTTCCCAGTAGCTTCTAACCAGTCTGAGGCAGCTTCCTAAACCCATACCACCTGCTCCCTAAACTCAGGGTGGGTGCTGTTTATTTAGCCTGCTCTGCTCGCATGTCCTTCACTCTGCACCTTCATCCAGGGCCCACCTTTAGTATCACCATCTCCTCAGTGAAGCTGGTCCAGACCCACCAGCTCGACAGCTGTCTGCTGTGCTCCCCCGACACAGGAGTAAGCCCTTCTTTGAGACCACTGACCTCAGTTATTTATGTACCTGGGCGTCTTCTCCACTCAGCACAAAGGGGTAGTAGCACATGTTAAGCGAGTGACCTGGTGCAGTGTGATAGGCAGTGCCCCGAGCCCTGGACCATGTGCAGGGCCCTGGGATCCGGCTCTGGCTCTACCATGCACTTGCTGTGTGGTGTTGGGCCCATCCCTCCCCTTCTCTGGGCTTCAGTTTCCAAATAAAGACAATGAGGCAACAGGTTAGGCCACCTCTAAGGTGCCCCCTGACCACCACCACAAGCTCAGGCCCTCTAACATTCTTATTCTGTGTCTCTAGGATGGATATCTCTGAGCGGGAAGAAGTCCCAAAGAGAATGACACGTGTGAAAGGCCTGTGGGAACAGAGGAGGGTGAGAACAAAGGCCTGAGATGGAGCCAGCATGGTTAAGACAGACAGAGGACAGGGGACGGGAGGAGAGGGGAGAGCCAGCAAGCAGGAGCTGATGAGCGCTTCCTGTGCACCAGGCCCTGTGAGAAGTGCTTGTCACATTCAATTCATAACCTTAGGAGGCAGATACCATTATTGCCTCATTCACAGATGATGAGACTGAAATATAGTGGGGTCCTCAGTGGCTCAGATGGTAAAGATCTGTCTGTCAGGCAGGAGACCTGGGTTTAATCCCTGGATCAGGAAGATCCCCTGGAGAAGGAGATGGCTACCCTCTCCAGGGTTCCTGCCTGGCAAACCCCATGAACAGAGAGCCTGGTGGCCTACAGTCTATAACATCACAGAGTTGGGCATGACTGAGAGACTAATCCTCTCACTTTCTTTCAGAGGATAACTTGCCCAAGGTCAGACTGACAGGAAGCGATGAGAGTACCAGGCTGTAAATTTAGGCAGTATGACCCAGAACCTATGATACAGCTGACTTGAATGTTGAAGGGTAAAGTTTCCTGATTCCTATTTTAAGAAGTTCTATATTTACTCTAGAACCAATGGCAGTTATTGATGGTTTATGCAGGGAATGATGTAACTAAATATGCTTTACAAAGATCACTGTGACTGCAACAGGTCTAGATTACTGTAGCTTATACTGATTTGGAAGCCATTTCGTTTGAACTTGAGAGTTACATCAGAAGCTTGGACTGGAGGAGGTGTATATGGTGGAGATGGAGAAGATTCAACTTCAGAGAAAATTAGGGAAAAAAATTCACAGGGCTAGGTGATTGATTAAGATATAGAGAACCAGGGAGAGGTTCTGAATGCCTTGCGATATATAGGGTGAAGTGGAAGAGAACCAGGATCCCAGAAAGGGAGGAAGGTTGAGGAGACCATGCGTTCAAGAACATGTGGAGTATCACTAGTGGGTGATAGCCAATGCCAGGTAGATATACACATCTGGTGAAGGATTTCTGTATTATTTGCAATGGGGACTTAATGCCATGGGTCTGAAGGAAATTAGCCGGGGAGAAAATACAGAGCAAGGTCAAGGGCCACAATCTTTAATGGACCAGCAGAGGAACAGAGTCTACACAGGTGACCTGAAGGGAGTGGCCAGAGAGAACAAGTAAGTGTCCTTGAAGCCAAGAGACGAACAGCAGACAAATGATCGGTGTGACTGCAAAGCCAGGTTGACTCAGGGGAGCAAGTGTGTGTGCAGCCATGGGTGCTTGAGCAGGAGGTGTTCAGTGAAGCAGAAGGGCTGAAACCATGATGGGAGGAGAGTAGCATCGTATAGTAGAATAGGAGGAGGGCAGGAGAGGAAGCAGCGCCCCATAGGTAGCTGTTTTGAGAAGCTGGGCTATGAAGAGGAGGAAAGAAGGGGAGGGGCGTGAGGAACAAATGAGCAGCTTTCTTTTCTTCCCTCCCTCAGTACCTCCCTCCTTCCCTTCCTTCTCTTCCTCTTTCCCTTCCTTTCTTCCTTCCTCCTTCCTTTCCAATGATGAGAGGGAGCTGAATATATTTAAGGAACATATTTAAAGGAATGGAAGGGACTCAGTGGAGAGGAAGGGATGACTAACACAGCAAGATTCCTGAGCTAGGCCTGGGCCAGCAGCCTCTTCTCTGGGACAGTGGAGAGGAAGACAGGATGCATGGCTTATTTGCTCTGTATTAGAAACTGGGTGGTGGCTGTTATATCTTCCTTGACAAATAAGAAGTGTGAAAGAACTGTAGAACGTGGAAAAGAGCTGACCAGGGACACCAGGAGGATGAGATCATGGCTCTACAGGAAGTCAGCCTATCCTGTTCTCTGACACCCCCCCACCACCACCACCACACCAGAGTGTGTGGCTGTTTGGGTACAAATGCAGAAAATGTGCATGGTCACATTATTCCTAGAACCCTGTGCTGGATTCTTGCCAAATGGGATGATAAAATGATGGAGGACAAAAAAATTTAGGGTCTTGGTTAAAAAAAAAAAGTCACTGCACCATACACTGTGGAATGTAAGCTGTATATAAAAGAGACCTCAAGTCAGGATGGGATGGATGACCATGAAGAAAACAGAGAGGACCACGGACAGGTGGGAAGAAAGAACAATTTTGTGGGAATATTGTTGCTTAGTTACTGAGTTGTGTCCGACTCTGCGACCCCATTGTCTGTATGGAATAGTTGAGTCATAAAGCAGGAAGATAAGAAGCTGGTTGAGGGTGGGATATTTGAGATAGTCTTTTTGAAGGCAGAACAGTAACAAATGACAAAGTCCAGGGTAGCACGTGGGAACAAGTGGCTGGAGATGAATGAAGGTGAGGACCACTGGCAGGAGGGTGCCCCAAGAGCCAAGGGGCCAGGGTGCTGGCTGAGTCAATATCTGTGTGGGTGATAGTCCATCCGGGATAATCTTGGGAAGCTTGGGGTGGAGGAAGTCTGTAAGTCAGAAACCGATGTCTTTGATTAATGATATGGTGGGACCTGGAATCTGGTAATGACAGTAGTGAGTGGGTGGAGAGAGCCCGAGGTAAGAAAGCATGAACTTAAAAGGAGGAGGGTCTTCTCCCAATGTCCAATTAACCCTGGGATCTGAGGGGAGTGGACCGTATCCCTACGACATAAGAAAAAACCCAGACGTCAGAGGTAAAGTAATGTGTCCTAGCTGGACAGGGTGGGTGCCCCGCTTCTCCTTACAGCGAGGTGTCTGCTGAGGGAGAGTCAGTCAGGAGAGTGACTGCTGTCTCCTTTCCACCAATAGATCTCACAAGACTGTGACAGTCATGGCCGGTGGGAGAGACTGACCACCCACCCATCGCTCCTATTCTTCTCCTCCCCTCAAACCCTAGAGCGGGGGGAGCAAGGAGCAGGAAGTAGGGGTGGAACAGGGGGTGTGAGGGGCTGCTGGGGAGATTGGGATAGCCTAGGGACTGCCACCGAATTAAGTGATACAAGCCACTGTTGACTGAACACCTACTGAGTGTGCGAAGTTCTTTGAATAACAGTTCATTCTCTGGGCAGCCCTATCACATGGGTACTCTCATTCCCATTGTTCAGATGAGACTGTGGAGGCTTCCAGGAGCTTAAAGAAGAATGGGCTGAGGGCTCGGCCTCTTGACTTAGGCCCCCTTCTGTGGCTGTGGGGTCAGAGACAACTAGTAGAGCCAATGGGACTCAAAAGAGAGAGGTGCTGAGCTGTGGCGGACTGTGGGGAGTGACCCCAGCAGGCCAGAAGGAAGAGCTTTTTTTTTGTTAGCCACTCCATATGGTTTATGGAATCTTAGTTCCCTGACCAGGGATTGAACCTGTGCCCCTGCAGTGGAGGCACAGAGTCCTAACCACTGGACTGCCAGGGAGCTCCCAGGAACAGCTTTCTAAAGCCCCACACCCAGGACAATGCTGCAGGATGTTGCATACATTTTGTGCCAAGACTGAGGACCCTCATACAATAAAGGCAACCTTCTGGTCTGTTTTCCTAAGTTTCTTTTATTTTATCTACTAATGTCTTTTTGTTGTACTTCCTAAGAGATCTCCTTAACTTTGTCTGCCAACACTTTTATTACCTTAAAACATTTTTGGGTTCTCATATTTTTAACTTCAAAGGCCCTTTCTGACTCTCTGAGGATTTCTATTTTTATTGCACCCACCACTTGTTTTATGGATGCAAAATTTCCTCGGATACCCCTAGAAGAGATTGATGACAGACAGATTTTTAAAAAAGCGTTATGGCTGCATCCTGCCTTGTCTCTTTTTTTAAGGTGTTTGTTTGCTTTGGTCTCTTCTTCTAAATTGGAGGCTTCCATCAAACTCCTTGATCCTTCAACTCTTCTCTGGTCACAGTTGAGAAGAGGAAGGGCCGTGAAGCTCAGTGCGTGGGCAAAGCTCATGATCTGGCAACACGAAGTACCCCATAGATGAGGCCCAGAGTTAGCTTTCCCTAGGGCACCCTCCAGTTGTCAGGACCTAAAGGTCTTTTCATTGAGGTCTCTGTCTCCCATCGGGGGAGACTATACCTTTCTTGCCTCCTTTCTGGGGACAGAACTTGCGAAGGAGCTGAAGGCTCACCATTTCACACCCTCTATTTTTCCAGCCCATCTGTGTTCCCATCATCACTACGTTGAGTGCATCTCTACTGGACACGACTGGAGTATCTCTACCACAGTCTCCAAGAGTGGAAGCTTCTAGCCTTTTCCCAGTGGGGCGGTGTGATGGTATGGTTGTGTCTGTTGGGGAGAGGGCACAAGGGAAGTCTGACTTTTCTGTGACAGGTTCTCAGCCACTGTCCCTGTTTCCACTCAGGCTTCATCCCTTCCAGACATATTGCAGCCCTGCGACCTGGTCCCAGGGTGTATCCCTCCTGTTTCCTCACACAACCCTTGCTAGCTCTGCTGGCTAAGCCCCCCTTCTAACTTCCATCTTCAAAATCTGGTTGCCATTTTTCATCAGCTGTGGCTTCCTCTCCCTGCTGTTTGTCCTTGAGGGTTTATGCCTTTCTTGTCCCTTTGCTGTCTTTTAAGGAGCTTAGGGAGAGAACAGACATAAATGTGTCAAGAGGGGGACTTGGTAACATTTTATGAAGGTAATGTGTTGAAGGAACAGTCGTTAAGACCATGTTGGACAGATATTAGTGAAACCGCAAGAAAGCAAAACAAAAAGGTGGTGAAGGTGTGGGCTGTTTGTCCTGTTCTCACACCTCCAACACCAAGAGGAAGCCGCATCCCACACTCCCAGCTCTGAGCCAAGCACACAATCATGCTGGGTAGGAGACCGGCATGAACTTTTAAAACAGAAAGTGAGGATTGGAAGGAGGCACTAGAGGTGAGGATGGGCACACTAGCTTTCCCCAGACTCCTACCCCTTGCCTCCCTGAGGCCTGCCGGGGCCCTGGAAGCTCAGGTGGAGGGAGAAGGCGGTGGAAGTGGGGTAGGATGAATGAGACAGAGGCCTCATGCCCGATGCCCCGTAAGCTTCAAGGGAAGGTGAACTGCTCTGGGATTGGGGGCTTCACCTCGGCTGTCTCTGAGGGAGTGTGGAGAGCCGCAAGATTAGAGCGAGGCTGACCATCAGTCCTGCCTCCCGAGACAACTCACTCAGAGAAAGGGTTGGCTCTGCCTGAAAGAGTGCAAGCCAGACGAGGAGAGTCTGCAACATGTTGGGAGTGGGACTCTGACTCTTGGCTCTGTAACTTCCCAGCTGTGTGACCTTGGGCAGCCTGCTCGACCTCTCTGAGTCTCAGGCTTCTCTTCTCTATGATGGGCATAATGTGCTCACCTCACACAGTTGTTATGAGGATGGAATGAGGCAGCTCTGTGTGTCAGCACACAGTAGGCACTCAAAGACTGCCTAAAATATGAAGAGTGAAGCTCGAGGCACTCCCTGCCTCCCAACCCTCTCCCTTCCTCCTGCTTATACTCTTCCACAGTGGTGTAAGTGCAGCCCAGTGGAAGAATAAGACCAGTGGTATAAGAGTAAGTGGTATAAGACCAGTCTGTTGTCACAGACTCACCAGAGAGGGCGGTCCTGGGAACCTCCGCCCCATGTCCCCCTTTAAGGAGTGCCCAGGCTCTGCTGGTTCCTTGCACTTTGGGCACTCTCCATGGATTTCAGGAAGAAGTGGGTTTGGGCTTAAACACCTCTAGGTGCCCAGCTCTCTAAGCCCATCCAAAGTGGAGTTGGAGAGAGGGATGAGGGTCCCTGGGGCAAATAACGTCTATACTCTTCACAGCCTCCAGTCTGCCCTGCACTTTCCTTTATCCAATCAGGACAGCAGGCCTGAGGCAGGCTGGGAGCCACATGAGGCAGCAAGATTCCTTTCAACTCATGCAAACCCATGTGTCTTCCAAGCTTATCACTGCAAAGCCTGGAGTCGAGCAGGCAGCAGTCCCAGGCCATTAAGCATGAGCCAGGTGGACCTGTTCCCTTTTGGCTGTCTGCTAAAGGAAGGCCTCCACGTACCTATCTCCTTGAGGGCCTTCGGGCTGTAGTGGGAGCTGACAAGGCCTGTGGTGTAGTTGGAGGAAGCCACAATACACACAGGTCGCATGGGAACCTGGGCATGAACACACATTTCTCGTGCCCATATATTCTCTCCACAGACAGGCCTGCTTCTTCTACCAAAACGCACATGCCACTCCCTCACCCCTGAAGCAGCACACACACACACACACACACACCCTTCTTATTGGCCTAAATTTGTGAGGAAGGGGCAGAGAGAATCACAGGCATTTTGTAAAACTAGGCCGGTTTAGAGCACAGTTCAGACACCAATCAGCCTCTTTCTGCCGACAGTCATCAGAGAAAGGAGTGACCCAGGGGCTAGGAGAATGGCTCACTTTATGCAATAGATGTGGAGTGTGTGATTCTTTACTCAGAAGCTCAGAGACCCACTCCCAGCAGTTTGAGGATGAAATGCCCTCTCCCAGATCAACAGCATCACCCCTGTCATGACACACGACGGCATGAGCTCATGGCAGTGTGGATAATTTGAGAGGTTCTGAGGGCAGTTTCAAGGGTAGAGATGAAGGTGGGACAGGCCATCACATTCCCACGCCAGCCTCTCTCATCACCATAGCAACACGGCTCTGCCTCCACCCCCGTCGCCCTGGTTTCTAATGTGGATGGAACACTATGGCACTTCACCATAGGGGGTAGGCCCTGCAGTCCCTTTGGGAAAGACACCTCCATCCTATTCCAAGCAGGATATGGGTGCTTGGAATAGGACCCGAGACTGTCAATAGGGGTTGGGCTTTCTTATTTGGGGAGATGTGGATTTCCTACGGTTTCCCTACTGACAAGTTCTATTCCTTCCTACAATTACCTACTGACAAGTTCAATCCTTCCTCTGGAAATGTCCCCATAGGTTGACTGCCCTTTCTTGATCTCCACCACAAATGACTCTAATAAAAGCCCGTAGTCTCAGAGAAGGGTCACAGTGCCATGGGGGAGATAGCTAGGCTCTGGTGTCAGGAGCCCCAGGAGCCAGTATTAGGATTGCCACTCATGGGCTGTGCACCTTGAGTCGCTCATCTTTCCCAGTGCTCAGAGTTTTCACCTATCAAAACAGGGATTACCTGCCCATCTCCCTGGGTGGTTATGAGGAAGTGACAGATGTAACACACTGCACCCATCCGGGGCTCCATTCCAGGAGAGCGAATGGCCCAGGCCACCGCTGGTTTCTCTTGCACATGGAGGGGGCTTCAGTGCCTTGAGGCTGGGCACACCTGAAGAAGGCTGGCTGGGAGGGTGCAATGCATGTCGCTCAGTCATGTCTGACACTTTGCAACCCATGGACAAGCCATGGAATTCTCCAGGCAAGCAGCCTTTCCCTTTTCCAGAGGATCTTCCCAACCCAGGGATCAAACCCAGGTTCCCCACATTGCAGGCAGATTCTTTACCACCTGAGCCACCAGGAAAGCACATGTAACATACTGCACCCATCCTGGGCTCCAGGCCACCTCTGGCTTCTCTTGCACATGGAGGGGATTGCAGAGGGCTGACTGTGAGGGCAGGATGATAGTTAAGCCTTGCTGGACGCCTTGGCTGCTAGGGGTGGCTGGCCCATCTTCCAGAGAGTGCTGTCCAACTGGCTGCCAAGTTCCTGGGACAAGGAAAGGTGGTACAGTGGTCTGCTTCCTCTGGCCTAGATTGGTACTACTCAGAGTATGGGCCGTGGCCCATAGCCCTTGGCAAAATGGATGTTACCCCACATACACACAAAAGCACAGAGGTTAAAAGGAAGTATGCAGAACATTTTTTTTTTTTTTTAGAATTTTGACATTGCTGAAGCATCCAAGTGGCGTCAAAACTGGGCTTCTTTTTGGTGGGGTGTGGGTTGGGGAGGGTGGAAGGGTGGGCGGGCCACTTCTATTGGTCTTTCATTATCTATTTTCATCCATCTTTGTTCTTTGGCCCATGTGGGCCTCCCATCGCAGTGGCCTCTGTTGTCGCAGAGCACGGGCTCTGGGTGCATACGCCCCAGAGCTCCGGCTAGGTAATTGGACATATGAGTCCATCCGCTCCACGGCACGTGGGATCTTCCCAGGCCAGGGATCGAACCAAGCGCCCTTTGCACTGCAAGGCAGTGTCCTTACCCACTGGACCACCAGGGAAGCCCAAAGCTGAGCTTCTTTTTATTTTTTAAGATTTGCTAGTGATTCACTTTATATTGCATTTAAAAAAACATAGATCTGGAATGGATTGGGGGAAAATAGTATCCCTCCACCACTCCTAGATTGCAAAGCTCTGACCTTGATAGCACCAAAGCCACCATAAGATCAGATCCAAGTCCAATTAAGGAGGAAAAGGAAAACCTCTCTCATCTGGTTGTAGAAATTAGCCACAAATTGCACATTGATGAGTTGGCAACATTTCCATATAACTGTAAGCTCCACAGGATAGGTGGGGGTCATGTTCATTTATCTGTGCTCTTCAGGGTACTTGGTGCCTCATATACAAGTAGAACACCCCCATTGCAGGCAGATTCTTTACCACCTGAGCCACCAGGAAAGCACATGTAACATACTGCACCCATCCTGGGCTCCAGGCCACCTCTGGCTTCTCTTGCACATGGAGGGGATTGCAGAGGGCTGACTGTGAGGGCAGGATGATAGTTAAGCCTTGCTGGACGCCTTGGCTGCTAGGGGTGGCTGGCCCATCTTCCAGAGAGTGCTGTCCAACTGGCTGCCAAGTTCCTGGGACAAGGAAAGGTGGTACAGTGGTCTGCTTCCTCTGGCCTAGATTGGTACTACTCAGAGTATGGGCCGTGGCCCATAGCCCTTGGCAAAATGGATGTTACCCCACATACACACAAAAGCACAGAGGTTAAAAGGAAGTATGCAGAACATTTTTTTTTTTTTTTAGAATTTTGACATTGCTGAAGCATCCAAGTGGCGTCAAAACTGGGCTTCTTTTTGGTGGGGTGTGGGTTGGGGAGGGTGGAAGGGTGGGCGGGCCACTTCTATTGGTCTTTCATTATCTATTTTCATCCATCTTTGTTCTTTGGCCCATGTGGGCCTCCCATCGCAGTGGCCTCTGTTGTCGCAGAGCACGGGCTCTGGGTGCATACGCCCCAGAGCTCCGGCTAGGTAATTGGACATATGAGTCCATCCGCTCCACGGCACGTGGGATCTTCCCAGGCCAGGGATCGAACCAAGCGCCCTTTGCACTGCAAGGCAGTGTCCTTACCCACTGGACCACCAGGGAAGCCCAAAGCTGAGCTTCTTTTTATTTTTTAAGATTTGCTAGTGATTCACTTTATATTGCATTTAAAAAAACATAGATCTGGAATGGATTGGGGGAAAATAGTATCCCTCCACCACTCCTAGATTGCAAAGCTCTGACCTTGATAGCACCAAAGCCACCATAAGATCAGATCCAAGTCCAATTAAGGAGGAAAAGGGAAAACCCTCTCTCATCTGGTTGTAGAAATTAGCCACAAATTGCACATTGATGAGTTGGCAACATTTCCATATAACTGTAAGCTCCACAGGATAGGTGGGGGTCATGTTCATTTATCTGTGCTCTTCAGGGTACTTGGTGCCTCATATACAAGTAGAGGCTCAGCAAGTGCTTGTGATATACATAAAAGTTAATGAAAAGCTTGCTTTAAGAGAAATCAAGAAAGTGGAGCTAAGGCTATTGTGTCTTTGCCTACATGTGATCCAACTTTACTCTCTGGGGACGCTCACTGTCACTCCCCAGTAAGCTTTGCAAAAGTGAAATGAAGAGGAGAAAAGATTACCTTAAGCTTCCATCTTCTCCACTCCTGAGAACTTTCTTCTCTGTGCAAGGAGGATTAACATGGTCAGTCAGGAAGACACATCACATACAAGGCTGAATAAGTTAACCGTAATTTTGGACAGTTACACAGTGCAGGTAGATCTGCGTGGACAATGACCCCAGCTGATTGTGGTGGGAGGTCAGTGGAAACAAGACCTGGTGTGGGTGTGTGTCGGGGGCGGCAAGGCTGCCCGTGAGTTCTACTCCCTGGGCCCTGGCACACGTAGGAGAAGAGCAATGGGACATGGGATGGGGTCCATGAAATTCACCAGGGGGGCCTTTCCCACCCCCTAGCCAGCCTGGGGCCTTAGATTAAGACCTGAAGTTGGATTTCAACTGGAATAAACCCTCCATATGAGAAATCTAAAGCCTTTTACCCATGTCTAAGCTGCTTTCATTTCTCTCATCTGACATTCTCATTTGCTTAGGGTGCCTGGATCTCATGTTACTGTCTGAAGGATGAGTTGCTGCAAGCACTCAGTCCTTTTCTTAAGAACTTGGAGAAATGTGAACAGCGGGTATAGGGTGGGAAATACCATGCCAAGCCAGTTGTCAGGTTTGGCTCTGGGATCAAAGAGTTGCAGCCCCTCCCTGCCCTGCGGGTCTCACCGACCAGCTCATACCTTGATAGCACCAAAGCCACCATAAGATCAGATCCAAGTCCAATTAAGGAGGAAAAGGAAAACCTCTCTCATCTGGTTGTAGAAATTAGCCACAAATTGCACATTGATGAGTTGGCAACATTTCCATATAACTGTAAGCTCCACAGGATAGGTGGGGGTCATGTTCATTTATCTGTGCTCTTCAGGGTACTTGGTGCCTCATATACAAGTAGAGGCTCAGCAAGTGCTTGTGATATACATAAAAGTTAATGAAAAGCTTGCTTTAAGAGAAATCAAGAAAGTGGAGCTAAGGCTATTGTGTCTTTGCCTACATGTGATCCAACTTTACTCTCTGGGGACGCTCACTGTCACTCCCCAGTAAGCTTTGCAAAAGTGAAATGAAGAGGAGAAAAGATTACCTTAAGCTTCCATCTTCTCCACTCCTGAGAACTTTCTTCTCTGTGCAAGGAGGATTAACATGGTCAGTCAGGAAGACACATCACATACAAGGCTGAATAAGTTAACCGTAATTTTGGACAGTTACACAGTGCAGGTAGATCTGCGTGGACAATGACCCCAGCTGATTGTGGTGGGAGGTCAGTGGAAACAAGACCTGGTGTGGGTGTGTGTCGGGGGCGGCAAGGCTGCCCGTGAGTTCTACTCCCTGGGCCCTGGCACACGTAGGAGAAGAGCAATGGGACATGGGATGGGGTCCATGAAATTCACCAGGGGGGCCTTTCCCACCCCCTAGCCAGCCTGGGGCCTTAGATTAAGACCTGAAGTTGGATTTCAACTGGAATAAACCCTCCATATGAGAAATCTAAAGCCTTTTACCCATGTCTAAGCTGCTTTCATTTCTCTCATCTGACATTCTCATTTGCTTAGGGTGCCTGGATCTCATGTTACTGTCTGAAGGATGAGTTGCTGCAAGCACTCAGTCCTTTTCTTAAGAACTTGGAGAAATGTGAACAGCGGGTATAGGGTGGGAAATACCATGCCAAGCCAGTTGTCAGGTTTGGCTCTGGGATCAAAGAGTTGAGTCAGCCCCCTCCCTGCCCTGCGGGTCTCACCGACCAGCTCATACCTGTCGTCAAGTGATATGTGGGTGACCAGGGAGGACACAATTCTGAGGATCCTGAAGGTGAGGATTCTGCCAGGTGGACAGGGAAAGAATGACCCCATAGGTAGGGGCAGGAACAACATGAGGTGGGGACTGGTGAGGTGTCTGTGGTTTCCGAGGGACTAGTGACCTGCCCAGGGTTACTCTTCAGTCAGAGACACTGAATAGTGACCTGTCCACTGGTAGGGCTGCCTGGTGTGGTCTGAGGACCTATAAAAACCAGAATCACCTGGAGTGCTAGCTATTCTAGATCATTCTAGAGGTTGAGAACCACAACCAAAGGGCTTATTTCCAGCCTCACCCTGGGCTGGCCAGGTGGCAGATCCGAGGGTGGACGGAAAAATGCCCAGGTTTATGGAGAGTAAGGCCCAGGGTCATCATGTCCTTCTCCAACTGTGCAAAAAACCTAACAGAGGAACTTCCCTGGTGGTCCAGTGGTTAAGAATCTGCTCGCCAATGCAGGGGATGCAGATTTGTTCCCTGGTCCAGGAAGATTCCACATGCCTCGGGGCAACTAAACCCATGGGCCACAACTACTGAGCCTGGATGTCTAGAGCTCATGCTCTGAAACAAGAGAAGCCACTGCAATGAGAAACCCTTGCACCACAGCTAGAGAGTGGCCCCTGCTTCCCTCAACCAGAAAAAGCCCTTGAGCAGCAGTGAAGGCCCAAAAATGAATTAAAAAAAAACTAAGATAACACATATGCCCAGACTACAGGTGATCAGGATAGTGCTCTGAGCCTCTGCCCGTGGGCCCTGGCACAAGGAGGAACTGAAATCCTCCCTGAGGATTGTTACCCAGACAGGCTTGATTATCCACAAGCGTGTGGTGAACAAGGGACTGACCGGTTTATTTCTCAGCTCCTTCTTGGGACAGTTGACTAGTTAATCTAGAATACCCACAGCTGTGCTGTGGCTGCTCATTTGCTTAGGGTGCCTGGATCTCATGTTACTGTCTGAAGGATGAGTTGCTGCAAGCACTCAGTCCTTTTCTTAAGAACTTGGAGAAATGTGAACAGCGGGTATAGGGTGGGAAATACCATGCCAAGCCAGTTGTCAGGTTTGGCTCTGGGATCAAAGAGTTGAGTCAGCCCCCTCCCTGCCCTGCGGGTCTCACCGACCAGCTCATACCTGTCGTCAAGTGATATGTGGGTGACCAGGGAGGACACAATTCTGAGGATCCTGAAGGTGAGGATTCTGCCAGGTGGACAGGGAAAGAATGACCCCATAGGTAGGGGCAGGAACAACATGAGGTGGGGACTGGTGAGGTGTCTGTGGTTTCCGAGGGACTAGTGACCTGCCCAGGGTTACTCTTCAGTCAGAGACACTGAATAGTGACCTGTCCACTGGTAGGGCTGCCTGGTGTGGTCTGAGGACCTATAAAAACCAGAATCACCTGGAGTGCTAGCTATTCTAGATCATTCTAGAGGTTGAGAACCACAACCAAAGGGCTTATTTCCAGCCTCACCCTGGGCTGGCCAGGTGGCAGATCCGAGGGTGGAGGGAAAAAATGCCCAGGTTTATGGAGAGTAAGGCCCAGGGTCATCATGTCCTTCTCCAACTGTGCAAAAAACCTAACAGAGGAACTTCCCTGGTGGTCCAGTGGTTAAGAATCTGCTCGCCAATGCAGGGGATGCAGATTTGTTCCCTGGTCCAGGAAGATTCCACATGCCTCGGGGCAACTAAACCCATGGGCCACAACTACTGAGCCTGGATGTCTAGAGCTCATGCTCTGAAACAAGAGAAGCCACTGCAATGAGAAACCCTTGCACCACAGCTAGAGAGTGGCCCCTGCTTCCCTCAACCAGAAAAAGCCCTTGAGCAGCAGTGAAGGCCCAAAAATGAATTAAAAAAAAACTAAGATAACACATATGCCCAGACTACAGGTGATCAGGATAGTGCTCTGAGCCTCTGCCCGTGGGCCCTGGCACAAGGAGGAACTGAAATCCTCCCTGAGGATTGTTACCCAGACAGGCTTGATTATCCACAAGCGTGTGGTGAACAAGGGACTGACCGGTTTATTTCTCAGCTCCTTCTTGGGACAGTTGACTAGTTAATCTAGAATACCCACAGCTGTGCTGTCTGGAATGTGGCTAGCTTACATGTGGCTGTTTAAATAGAATATTTTCATCATCACAGAAAGTTCTCTTGTATATAGCTGAAGAGAAAACAAATTCTATTCTTATGGGTATTACTCAGCACTTTGACACTAGAGCACTTTTGTGTGCTGGACCAACCTCAGCCCTGAATGACAGAGCTCAGGGTTTGTGTCAGATACCTGGTCAGTCAGTCTACCTGGCTGGTCCGTTCAGTGGAGAAAAGAAATGAAACTGGTCAGTAAACATCATCTGTTCCAGTGGTGACATCGTGAGCTTATGAAAGGATTCCCTTTTCAGCTGCTCAGTCATTCTCTAAACATGTGTGGGGTACCTGCTATGTCTCAGCACCCTGTCTAGACGCTGGGGATGCAACGTGACGGGACAGATGTGGCTCTGATCCCATGGAACTTGTGGACATGCGTGGTTGAGCACAAGCATCTCTAAGGAAGCATTGAGATTGCTGAATGGCTTTCACATTTCTCTCCCAGGATGTATGCCCAGAAACTGGGATTTTCAATAAAAGAAAAATACAGCAGAATTCTCCAGATCTGAAATTGTGTTTCAGAGTGAGCCACGTACCCCTCTACCCCTAAAAATGTCCTAGACATTCTCTGTGGGGCTCTGAAACCCCGCCAGAAAGCCAGGGCCATCTGGACACATTTAGAACAAGAGAGGTGAGAGATGGCTCCTAAAGGCAGCTTGCGAGGCTCCCCCAAAGGGAGCTCCCGGGGGCAGCAGGCATAAACACATGCCGAGTGGCTGGTGAAATGGTTTGGCTGTAGAGGTTAATGCACTGAGGTTCAAAGCTTTGAAGAGAGTCTGTGGGGCAATAACGAATGACTTTTATTTAATTACATACCACAGACTTTCTGACTTTTGAAGGAGACAGCACTTCTGAGATTCAAGTCTGGCAAGAATTTGCCATAGGTGAGTTTTTTTTTTTTCTTTTTTTTTTTTCATAGGTGAGTTTTTTCAGATTATTTTACAGACTGACATTTTTGTGAGACTCAGGAAATAAACAAACTCTTTGAAATCAAGAATGTGTGTGTGTGTGTGTGTGTGTGTGTGTGTGTGTGTGCGCGCGCACGTGTGTGT
Organism: Tragulus kanchil; assembly: GCA_022376925.1. NCBI lineage: Eukaryota > Metazoa > Chordata > Mammalia > Artiodactyla > Tragulidae > Tragulus > Tragulus kanchil. Next base: position 131,840,290 of record JAIOJX010000024.1, read on the forward strand.
GGTACCGCAATTTTCTGATTTTAAAATAGCGTAGTTTGTGCTTGATCAGAGTGTGTGTCTCAAATCACAGTTAACGTCTTTTTGAGTGCCACGCATCTGCTCTCAGAAAAGTGTAGATAGAGGTATGTTGCACAGTGATTTACGAAAAATACAGGGCTCCTTTGAGGAGGAAGAGGGAATCTCTTTTAATCTATATGTCAGGCAAGTATTTAGAGGACTGATTGGTGAAGGAGGGGTCTTTCCAGGTGGCACTGTGGTAACGAATCAGCTTGCCAATTCATGAGGCATGGGCTCCATCCCTGGGTCAGGAAGACCCCCCCGGAGGAGGGCATGGCAACCTGCTCTAGTATTCTTGCCTGGAGAAGCCCATAGACAGCAGAGCCTGGAGGGCTACAGTCCATGGGGTTACAAAGAGTCGGTCATGACTTAGTGACTGGGCACAGCATGATGAAAGGTGCAATTATTTGTGTTGAAAATGGGCCTACTGTTACCAAAATGTCCCACGCTCTTCACGGACTTTTCTTGGGGACTTAGTGTGTGCTAGTGCCCACCTGGCCACAGGGGAAATACACAGGGGAGTAAGAAAAACATGTCATAGTGTCCACAGCTTGCAGACTCCTAGCAGAGATAGACACAGGCCAGGAGGAGTAAATAAGAGAGTTTTGTTCTCATGGAGGGAATCCGGAAAGGCTTCTAGAAGGAGGGTCTTGAAGCTGGGCCTGGCATGTACAACTGTCAGCCTTCTCATAGCACCATGGAAAGGAGTTCCCCAGACTCCACTACCTTGTTCAGGCCTATGGGCACCATCTCGTGCACTGGAAATTGTTCCTAAATTGAACGTTGGGGTTTTTGTTTTCTTTTGGGCTTGCAATTTTAGGAATTGAGTTGGGGCAGGTAGAGATTTACAATAAAACTCTAAAACGTCATTTGTTTCTATAATAGTGTTGAAAAGTCTTTCTTGGAGTGAAATCTTTGTCAATAAACTATAGGCTAGGAGCTTAAGTGTGGGGAGTAGATATGCACTGGTTACAAGAGCTGTTGGGTTAGAGAGACCTGGGCTGGCATGCTAGCTCCACTCTAGTGAGATCTTGAGCAAGTTCCTGAACCACTCTGAACCTTAGTTTACTCATCTAGAAAATGGCAGTCAAAATATCTATCCCATGAAATCTGTCTGTGGTTAGGGTTCCATGAGCTACTTTGGTGAATTTCTCAGTATCCTGTCAGGTGGAGGAAGTGCTTAGTCAATGTTGGCCAACATCAGATGATCCCCTGACATCTTGGTTTACCCCATCTTAATTGGCCTACCATTTAGAACCAACTGTGGGAGGCAATGTGTTTGGGGATAGTTGGAGTAAAAGACTGTTTTGTGGTGATGTCTTAACTAAAAGTCTAAAGGGAGCAAAAGTTCTGACTTATCTTCTCAAACAGATCCTCTCTAGGCAGCTTCACTGATGTAATGGGACCAGGCTTATGTCCTTCCACTCCTCCTTCAAGAAGCCTGTGCTCATTCCAGTTTAGCCCTCATCTCTTGGTGAATAGCCTGTTTACGGGTTGGTCTCCACTATCTGAGTATGTACTCCTTAAGACCTAGGACTCTGTCTTATTAATTCAGCAGCAAGACCAAAGTCGGGAAGGAAATTGGTGCTCAACACTTTGTGAACAGATGGACAGCTGAACCAAAGCTCTGGCCAGGCACCAATATCTGGATCCTCTTTCAGTTCACTTAAGTGACAGATAGGAGGCAAACTAAAAATATATACTCAGGATGTTATACATTACTGTCCTAGAAGAACTATTAGTATTTCCTTAAGCAAATCTGTAAAACCTAGAGAATTGTAAGGCTGAGCATTAGCTTCATTCTCTTTGACTATTGCCCTGGCTCATCCAGAGTCTATATTTAGGTGACTGAGAGAAGTTCTCTAAGCTTTTGGAGAATTAGTCATCCTACCTGCCTGTCCTCAACTGTTAGACCTGGGACAGGGAGGGGAGGAGGATGTCTGGGAAAGGTTAGCTCAGACTGGGTGTTGAACTAAGGAGGAGAAGAAGAAGAAGGAAAAACGTCCAGGGTCAGGTAAAGTCATTAATTGATGAGTCTCCAAAGGAAGAAATGCCATCATGGCCACATGTGTGCATAAGCCCATTTCAACACTTCCTGCTTCCCTCACTTGGGTAGTGAACTCATCAATGGATGGTCACTCACTGATTCACCCTTTGTAGGTACCAGTAACCATCATTCATTCATTTATGCAGCAATTATAGGGGAATTTCTATGTGTGGTATAGACATAAAAATACCATAATAGACCACATAAAGGTATAGCTTGCATTATACCTGACCTCAAGGAGCTTCTGATCTAATAATACAGATTACTAGATAGACACATAATGGGCATAATAAAGGATAGAAAGCTAACTTCTAAAAAGAGTCAAAAGGCCATGGGAATCTAAGAGATGGGGATATCACCACTGGAAGTCAATATATCAATAGAGTTGAGAGGCTTTGGAAGTAAATAGGTTCAAATCCTGGAACTAATCATTGGCTGCCTAGATGACCTATGGTGAAGTGCTAAACCTCTCTGGACCTCAATTTCTCCACTCACTGGATTTTTGTGAGGGTTGAATGAGACAATGTGTGAAGAGCCTTAGCATAGAACCTGATGCACAGATGGCCAGTGCTTCTCAGCTCAGCTCCACAGGCCAGTGATGCAGAGCTTTAAAACTGACAGATGTCCAGGTGTGGAAATCAGAGTTACTTGGTAATAGCATGAAACATATTTTGGCTAACATTAAGCAAGCAAGAAATGTATTGGGAGTACATAGAATGCTCATAGAATTGATGGAAAGTAGAAGAGCTAGTCTTTGGAAAGAATGAGACTGGTGAATCTGTGGGTTTTGTGTGGATGTAACAGGCAGTCAACTTCAGGGGCAACAACTGTTCGTTCTTATTTCCTCTTCTCAGGATTTGGATCCTGGGAGAGTCTGGATGACTTATTTGGCCCCATTCTCACACCTCAGGGTTAGGGTAGTGGAGTGCTGACTTAACACTCTTCTCCAAGCAGCATGGGGGATGGGTGTTGCTTCCCAGGGGAAAATGAGGCAGTTTCACCTGAACTGATCATGAATACTGGGCGGATCAGGGATAGCAGCTGTTCACGACAGAACGTCCCCTCTAGATCTACACAGTGAGCATCTATGGATGGAACATGGGCAATAAACAGACATAGAGAACTGACTTATGAACACTGGGGGGAGAGAGGAATGGGTGAGATGTCTGGAAAGAGTAACATGGAAACGTACATGACCATATGGAAAAAAGACAACCAATGTGAATCTGCTGTAAGACTAAGGGAACGAACACAGGGGCTCTGTAACAACCTAGAGGGGTGGGATGGGGAGGGAGACGAGAGGGAAGTTCAAGTGGGAGGGGTCATGTGTATACCTATGCTGACTTGGGTTTATGTATGGCAGTAAAATTTAAAAAGCACCCCAAATAATTCAGAGATGCGCCAAAAAGGGAAGATTCAGTGAAAACACACTAGAAGAGGGAGGAGTATTATTAGCTCTTAAAGCAGGCAGGGGAGGCAGGGCCTAGTTGAATAACACAGATCTCTTCCAAACCTGAAGTTCATTGTGATCACTGGCACAGCCAGATTATCTCCTAAAGGAGAAGATAAATAACATTCTCACAATACAAGGATATGTACAAGTTTTTGATGGAGCCTGAACATTTTCTCAGATTACTCTTTTGGTCTCTTTGACAACAGGCACGTCAAGGTCAGTCCAAGGCACCCAGCAAGTGAGTGATCTGAGGGACCCAGACCAAATTAAGCCATAGGCCATTAGAAATGTCATTTGGGTAGTAACATTAGGTAATAGCATGAAACATATTTTGGCTAACATTAAGCAAGCAAGAAATGTATTGGGAGTACATAGAATGCTCATAGAATTGATGGAAAGTAGAAGAGCTAGTCTTTGGAAAGAATGAGACTGGTGAATCTGTGGGTTTTGTGTGGATGTAACAGGCAGTCAACTTCAGGGGCAACAACTGTTCGTTCTTATTTCCTCTTCTCAGGATTTGGATCCTGGGAGAGTCTGGATGACTTATTTGGCCCCATTCTCACACCTCAGGGTTAGGGTAGTGGAGTGCTGACTTAACACTCTTCTCCAAGCAGCATGGGGGATGGGTGTTGCTTCCCAGGGGAAAATGAGGCAGTTTCACCTGAACTGATCATGAATACTGGGCGGATCAGGGATAGCAGCTGTTCACGACAGAACGTCCCCTCTAGATCTACACAGTGAGCATCTATGGATGGAACATGGGCAATAAACAGACATAGAGAACTGACTTATGAACACTGGGGGGAGAGAGGAATGGGTGAGATGTCTGGAAAGAGTAACATGGAAACGTACATGACCATATGGAAAAAAGACAACCAATGTGAATCTGCTGTAAGACTAAGGGAACGAACACAGGGGCTCTGTAACAACCTAGAGGGGTGGGATGGGGAGGGAGACGAGAGGGAAGTTCAAGTGGGAGGGGTCATGTGTATACCTATGCTGACTTGGGTTTATGTATGGCAGTAAAATTTAAAAAGCACCCCAAATAATTCAGAGATGCGCCAAAAGGTAAGATTCAGTGAAAACACACTAGAAGAGGGAGGAGTATTATTAGCTCTTAAAGCAGGCAGGGGAGGCAGGGCCTAGTTGAATAACACAGATCTCTTCCAAACCTGAAGTTCATTGTGATCACTGGCACAGCCAGATTATCTCCTAAAGGAGAAGATAAATAACATTCTCACAATACAAGGATATGTACAAGTTTTTGATGGAGCCTGAACATTTTCTCAGATTACTCTTTTGGTCTCTTTGACAACAGGCACGTCAAGGTCAGTCCAAGGCACCCAGCAAGTGAGTGATCTGAGAAGAAAGGGTTGACTACCACTGACCCAGGAGAGGTAGCCGTCTCTGACTGGGCCTCATTCCCTGGCTCCTCGGATGGCAAAGAGAAAACCAACAAGTCATTCCGCTTGTTGCTTTCAAGGCCAGCCTTTCCCACAGGGGGGTTGGGTATCTGCCAGGTGACTCGTGGGAGTACTTTCTGAACTTTTCTGTGGTGTTGGGGAGGAAGGAGAGAGCAGCGGACCTGAAAGTCTGCCAAGAGATATAGAATCATGAGAATGTGGCTGACCAGTTCTGGGAGGTTGCCCGGCCCCGCTGGATGTGAGCTTCAGGGTCTTTGAAGGACCAAACATTGCTCTAGACATTTTGCCCCAGGTCCATTAATCCTGATGACAAGTTCCAAAATTGCAAAAGGATTGCCCCTTGCCAGATCACATGTATCTATGGTCTGACATTAATAAACTGAGTTTGTCTTTTCTGTGTATAATTGGCACCCAAATATAGCTAAGGAAAAGAAGGAAAAAAAGAGAGAGGATTTTTGGCTTCCTCACCAGTTTAGAAATTATACTATGACATTTATTGCTTCCATTATCCAAAAATGTCAGTTTGGAGCAGACTTGCCTCTCTTTGAAGCCTCTGCCCCTCCAAAAGTCTTCCCATGCTGCTCTAATCAACACTGAGCTCTTGTGTATGGAAGACCCATTGTACTTTCTGTCCCCTCCAGGAGAGAGGCTGGTTGGGACTGGATCACAGGAGATGGGGGCCTTTGGGCACTTTCAACCTCTCTCTTTATAAAGCCGATAGAAGTTCAGAAACTATAGATTTATTGTTTTGGGGATGTTTATTCTTTCCATTCTTGTGTCTCCTTATCCAAAAATAAAGGGCTGCTCCCTTACTAGATGTCATTAGTTTCCCTCTCTGGATCTCATTTCACTGAATAAAGTTTTAGTTAAGTCTTTAATGTGAATTGGTAATAGATCAAGTTTATCTTCCTCAAAATAAAGGAGAACAGCGCTTAATCCAAAGAAATACATCTTCAGTTATGAACTTTCAGACAGCATCACTCGTGTGGAAGAATTACTCTGTCTGTCATATGGACCCCAGTGTTCATTGCAGCACTATTTACAATAGCACAGACATGGAAGCAACCCAGATGCCCATTGATAGATGAATGGATAGAGAAGTTGTGTTACATATATACAATGCAATATTGCTTAGCCATAAAAAGGAACAAATATGAGTCTGTTTTAATGAAGTGGATGAACCTAGAGCCTATTATACAGAGTGAAGTAAAAAAGAGAAAAACAAATATCGTATATTAACACATAGATATGAAATCTAGAAAAGTGGTACTGATGAACCTATATGTAGGGCACCAATAGGGATGCAAACATGCAGAACAGACTTGGGGACACACAGGGAAAGGAGAGTGGGGTGTGAACTGAGAGAGCATTAAAAAGTATGCCATTACCATATGCAAAATTGCCAGTGGGAACTTGCCAAATGACACAGGAAGAGCAACTTGGTGCTCTGAGACAACCTAGAGGGCCGGGATGGGGTAGGAGGTGGGAAGAGAGATTCAAGAGAGAGGGGACTTATGTATATCTATGGTTCATTCATATAAATGGCAGAAACCAACACATTATAAAGCAATTATCCTCCAATAGAAAATAAGTAAGTTAAAATAGAACCATAATAAAAGAATTACTTTGGGAAGGAGTATTAGAATATTGGTTTGGTTAGTGTGGGCTTTCCTGGTGACTCAGACAGTAAAGTATCTGCTTGCAATGCAGGAGACCCAAGTTTGATCCCTGGGTCAGAAAGATCCCTGGAGAAGGGCTACCCACTCCGGTACTGCTTCAGAATTACTATTTAAAGATAGTTCAGAAACTATAGATTTATTGTTTTGGGGATGTTTATTCTTTCCATTCTTGTGTCTCCTTATCCAAAAATAAAGGGCTGCTCCCTTACTAGATGTCATTAGTTTCCCTCTCTGGATCTCATTTCACTGAATAAAGTTTTAGTTAAGTCTTTAATGTGAATTGGTAATAGATCAAGTTTATCTTCCTCAAAATAAAGGAGAACAGCGCTTAATCCAAAGAAATACATCTTCAGTTATGAACTTTCAGACAGCATCACTCGTGTGGAAGAATTACTCTGTCTGTCATATGGACCCCAGTGTTCATTGCAGCACTATTTACAATAGCACAGACATGGAAGCAACCCAGATGCCCATTGATAGATGAATGGATAGAGAAGTTGTGTTACATATATACAATGCAATATTGCTTAGCCATAAAAAGGAACAAATATGAGTCTGTTTTAATGAAGTGGATGAACCTAGAGCCTATTATACAGAGTGAAGTAAAAAATAGCAAAACAAATATCGTATATTAACACATAGATATGAAATCTAGAAAAGTGGTACTGATGAACCTATATGTAGGGCACCAATAGGGATGCAAGCATGCAGAACAGACTTGGGGACACACGGGGAAAGGAGAGTGGGGTGTGAACTGAGAGAGCATTAAAAAGTATGCCATTACCATATGCAAAATTGCCAGTGGGAACTTGCCAAATGACACAGGAAGAGCAACTTGGTGCTCTGAGACAACCTAGAGGGCCGGGATGGGGTAGGAGGTGGGAAGAGAGATTCAAGAGAGAGGGGACTTATGTATATCTATGGTTCATTCATATAAATGGCAGAAACCAACACATTATAAAGCAATTATCCTCCAATAGAAAATAAGTAAGTTAAAATAGAACCATAATAAAAGAATTACTTTGGGAAGGAGTATTAGAATATTGGTTTGGTTAGTGTGGGCTTTCCTGGTGACTCAGACAGTAAAGTATCTGCTTGCAATGCAGGAGACCCAAGTTTGATCCCTGGGTCAGAAAGATCCCCTGGAGAAGGGAATGGCTACCCACTCCGGTACTCTTGCCTGGAGAATCCCTTGGACAGAGGAGCTTGCCAGGCTACTGTCCATAGGGTCACAGAGAGTCAGACACGACTGAGTGACTAACACTTGGTTACTATAACAAAGGCCAAGCTGGTGGTAACTTAGTCAAGGCAGAAGTTTCTTTCTCACCAAAAGCTTAAGTCTGGGCAGCCAGGGCTAACCTGTAGTTCACAGCATCAGGGACTAAGGAGCTTTCCATCTTCTTGCTCTGCCATCCTCAAGATGTGCGTCCACATTACAGTCCAGCAAGACTGTCTCAGCTCCAGCCACCACATCTGTGCTAGCACTGCCAGCAGCACTGAGACAGGGGAAGAAGGGGCTGCTCTTTACTTTCTAGTGGCCCGAATGGAAAGCTGCACAGTTCCCTTTCACACCTTCTACTGTCTAGAACCTTGTCAAGGGCCTTACCTGGGGGCACTGGAGTCTGGGAAATGGAGTCTGTAGTTGGATAGCCACATGCTCAGGCAACGTTCTGCTATTACAGAGGACATGGAGGACAGATAGGAGGGGATAACTTGTCGTTTCTGCTACACGAGACCTTCCTGCCGCTACCTTTCCATTCACGCTCCTGAGTGACTATTTGCAAAAGTCAGTGCTCTGTCTTTACGGGGAGCTTATCATCTCAGCTTGAGATGTCTGTCTCCCCTGTGGACGATGTCCATGAATGCTTCCACCTTCACCCCACTCCAAACTGAGAGCCCTAATGGACAGCACTGGTTCTTACTGCCCTCGTTTCCCACTCCTGACATGGCCAAAACGTCTGTGCCTCCTACTTTAAAGTTACTTAAACTGGTCCCCCCTCTTTCTCCACACCATCGTCATCTCAGTTCAGGGTTTCAACATTTCATCTCCATCCTTCTGTTATTAATTTATTCACTAAATTATTATTGAGCATCTACTCTGTAGCAAGTAATAATGTAGGTGCTAGAGACAAAAAGGTAATCCTTGCCTATCAGTAATTCATAGTATAACAGTTGGAGTATAGTTGATGTAGTGTTGTGTTAGTTTCAGATATGCAGCAAAGTGATTTAGTTATATATATATATATATATATATACATTTTTTTCATTTTTTTCCTGTATAGGCTATTACAGAATATTGAGTTCCCTTTGCAATATAGTATGTCCTTGGTGACTACATAGTTTACATACAGTACCCCATAATACTTTGTACCTATGTCTGTTATGTACCACATTGTATTTTAAGTAAGCTGTTTACATATCCCTTCCCTCAGTAGTACATGATAAAATATCCAGGGCTTGGCATAGCACTTGGCATGTGATAGGCATTCAGTAAAATGTCTGAATAGTGCAGAAACGAATAAATTTAAAGTTATTGTATTCTCGGCTTCCCAGGTTTCTCAGTGGTAAAAAAAAAAATCCACATGCCAAGCAGGAGACATGGATTCAATCCCTCGGTTGGGAATATCTCTTGCAGGAGGAAATGGCAACCCACTCCAGTATTTTAGCTTGGGAAATTTAGAGCAGGGAAAACAAAAAGCCAGCCATTGTTGACTTTCACATGATCAAGAATCTCAAGCATGGCTATTTTCCTAACCTTGGCAGTCTCTCTCCATTGGTTTTTAAAATATTTTAAACAGTAGATATCACTTTGCTGACAAAGGTCCATATAGTCAAAGCTATGGCTTTTTCCAATAGTCATGTACAAATGTGAGAGTTGGACCATAAAGAAGATTGAGTGCTGAAGAATTAGTGCTTTCAAGTTGTGGTGCTGAGGAAGACTTTGGAGAGTCCTTTGAATAGCAAGGAGACCAAACCAGTCAATCCTAAAGGAAATCAAATATTCTAATTATTCATTGTAAGGACTGATTTGGTCACTTGATGCAAATAACCAATTAATTGGAAAAGACCCTGATGCTGGGAAAGATTGAGGGCAAGAGGAAAAGTGACAGAAGATGAGATGGTCGGATGGCTTCACTGACTCAATGGACATGAAGAAACTCTGGGAGGTAGTGAAGGCCAGGGAAGTCTGGTGTGCTACAGTCTATGGAGTCTCGAAGTCAGACACAACTGAGCAACTCAACAAGAAAATATAATAAAGTGCACAAGAGACGATCTGGAGTCCTCCTAAGGGCCTGAAGCACCTTCAAGGTGATGTCGAATGCCCTGCTTGAGAAGCTTTCTATCCTCTGAGGGGATCCAATACAGTGCCTGACATATGGTGGCATCAGTCTTGATTCCTTCTGACAAGCTGTTCCAAAAGCCAATCAACAAGAAAATGAGAAGTGATGTAGAACTGATTCATTTCGTAAGATGGCACTATGCACTGTCACAGACACACACACTAACAGATCCCAGTGTAACTGAAGTCACCATGAAACCATAATTATGTATCCTCATACTCAACAGAAATTGCAAACTCTTTTCATTTTTATAATTTCCAGAATGATAATAATAAATAACTAACTATTCCATCCAGAAGATGTTCCATGACCAAATTGGGTATTCCCTAATGGCTGAACACTAGGCTACTTACATTTTCAAAAATAATTTCCTGATTTCTTTTAAAAATGTAAACAAAAAGACATTTTACTGCTAAGTACTTCCATTTGCATCTCTAAAGTATAAGCACTTTAAAAAATGTCAGTATTAGATGCTCCTAACAAAAATTAATATTTATTTCTTAATACTAATATCAGGTCAATATTAAAAATTCCCAGTAGTCCTCACTCTGTCCTTTTACTATTTATTGGGTCAAACCTAAGTCTAAATAAGGTCCATACATTGCATTTTGTGGTTATGGCTCTTGAGTTCCATTTAACCTAGAACCCTTCCTCTGTTTTCCAGTCTTTTTCTATTCCATCAACTTATAGAAGAAACTGGGTCAGTTTTTAATTAGAATTTTTACCTTCTGAGTTGCTTCCTGCAAATGTCATTAAATATATTCTCTTAGTTTTTGCATTTAAATTAAAAATTGGGGGCTTCCCTGGTGGTCCAGTGGGTAAGGACACCACCTTGAAGCGCAAGGGGCGCCAGTTCGATCCTTGGCCTGGGAAGATCCCACCTGCCCATGGAGCGGCTGGACCTATGTGTCCAATTACCGAGCCGGAGCTCTGGAGCGCATGCGCCCAGGGCCGGTGCTCTGCGACAACAGAGGCCGCTGCGATGGGAGGCCCACGTGGGCCAAAGAACAAAATATGGATGAAAATAGATAAATGAGAGACCAATAGAAGTGGCCCGCCCGCTCCCCTCCCTCCCCAACCCATCCCCCCACACAAAAAATTGGATCTTAATCACATTTTTGGTAAAAAAAATACTTCACAGGGGACCATATTGCATCAGAATATACATAATATGAAAATGATGATAAGGTTGATTGATCAGTGAGTTTAAGTGGTGACAGTCTGCTTAGCCCATTTTAAAGTTGTGTCTTTCCCCACTGAGGCCAGCAAGTAATCAGTGGGGTGATAATCTAGCAATCTGCAAATATCCAGTTCCCCTTCAATCTTTTCCCTAATGATTTTAGCATCCATGACTGAACATCACCTAAACTAAACCTCTCACCAGGAGTTGTAGAATGTTAATTTATGTTTTTATTACTTTATATTATTCACCTGAATTCTATTGAGACTTTCTCTTTTTTCCCCTAACTTATTAATGGGACTTCTGTAAACAGGAGCTTACTAACTAGGACTATTTAATGACCCTGCATTCAGCTTAATATCAGTGTGTAGCAAGCCTCCCAGAGAGTGGTGTAAAACAAAAATGTTATTATGTTTGTGGATTCTGTGGGTGAGGAATTCAGACAGGGCACAGTGGGATGACACGTCTGTTCTGTACTGTCTGAGCCTCAGCTGGAAAGATCTGCAGGCTGAGATGACTCAGCAACTGGATGTTTGAATAATCTAGAAGGAACTTCATTCATGAGTTGCTCTTGGGCCAGAATAACTTGAACCCTGAACTCAGCTGGGACAATTAGCCAGAGTTCTTCCAAATGGACTATCTGTGTGACTTGGGCTTCCTCACAGCATGGTGGACTCAGGGAACCTGAACTGTTTTACTTAGATGGTCAGGGCTCCAGAATGACTGTTCTGGTAGACATAGCAGAAGCTGAATTGCCCTTTGATATATTCCCAGAAATTACAACACAATCACTTCTGGCCTGGGAAGATCCCACCTGCCCATGGAGCGGCTGGACCTATGTGTCCAATTACCGAGCCGAGCTCTGGGCGCATGCGCCCAGGGCCGGTGCTCTGCGACAACAGAGGCCGCTGCGATGGGAGGCCCACGTGGGCCAAAGAACAAAATATGGATGAAAATAGATAAATGAGAGACCAATAGAAGTGGCCCGCCCGCTCCCCTCCCTCCCCCACCCATCCCCCCACACAAAAAATTGGATCTTAATCACATTTTTGGTAAAAAAAATACTTCACAGGGGACCATATTGCATCAGAATATACATAATATGAAAATGATGATAAGGTTGATTGATCAGTGAGTTTAAGTGGTGACAGTCTGCTTAGCCCATTTTAAAGTTGTGTCTTTCCCCACTGAGGCCAGCAAGTAATCAGTGGGGTGATAATCTAGCAATCTGCAAATATCCAGTTCCCCTTCAATCTTTTCCCTAATGATTTTAGCATCCATGACTGAACATCACCTAAACTAAACCTCTCACCAGGAGTTGTAGAATGTTAATTTATGTTTTTATTACTTTATATTATTCACCTGAATTCTATTGAGACTTTCTCTTTTTTCCCCTAACTTATTAATGGGACTTCTGTAAACAGGAGCTTACTAACTAGGACTATTTAATGACCCTGCATTCAGCTTAATATCAGTGTGTAGCAAGCCTCCCAGAGAGTGGTGTAAAACAAAAATGTTATTATGTTTGTGGATTCTGTGGGTGAGGAATTCAGACAGGGCACAGTGGGATGACACGTCTGTTCTGTACTGTCTGAGCCTCAGCTGGAAAGATCTGCAGGCTGAGATGACTCAGCAACTGGATGTTTGAATAATCTAGAAGGAACTTCATTCATGAGTTGCTCTTGGGCCAGAATAACTTGAACCCTGAACTCAGCTGGGACAATTAGCCAGAGTTCTTCCAAATGGACTATCTGTGTGACTTGGGCTTCCTCACAGCATGGTGGACTCAGGGAACCTGAACTGTTTTACTTAGATGGTCAGGGCTCCAGAATGACTGTTCTGGTAGACATAGCAGAAGCTGAATTGCCCTTTGATATATTCCCAGAAATTACAACACAATCACTTTCAACACAGTCTATTAGTCAAAGCACTCACAGGCTTGCCCAGATTTAAGGGGTGAGGACAGAGACCTCACCTCTTGATGGGAAGGTGGGATGGTCACATTGTAGAAGACCACATGGGATGAGAAATATTGTGAACATCTTTGGAAAATACAATCTATTGCAACCTAAAATAGAGTTCCTACAGGAAAGGAAAAGAAATGTTTAAGTCTACCTATCCAATTTTCAGTATTCAGAGCAAAAAATAAAACAGTGTAATAGATACTTTGAATGGTGACATTTAGATGTTCTTTTGAGAGGTGAGTGTGAGGCTTTCTCATTTTTAACTATTTTTAAAAATAGTGTGTTCCAATCTATTCTTTGGATATACAGATTATCCCATATTTGGCCCATGGGAGCCCCTTCAAACTAGATTCTTTGTCCTTTTGATAGTAAACCACTAACTTCTGATAGCTCTATTGTTTTCTGATGTTTCAGGCTCATACTAAACACCCTGTCTCTACCTCTGAAATTAGCCATCTCTCCTAGAACTCCAAGCCCTTTTAATGGAGAATGATAGTGAGAAACCAAATCTGGACACTAAGGATGTTCACTTATACAGGGCTGATGTTGCTTCCAGGATTTGTCAGTAGACAGAACAAAGAAAAAGCTTTAGGTTTTTAATTAAAAAAAAAAAAAGAAAGAAAAGAAAAAAGCAGTAATGTACAGGTGTATCTTCATAAGTCTGTATTCATAGTAATAGTTGTAACTCAAATTTAAATATCATGGAATTTTATCTTTTATGTCTTTTATAGTATCTTATATAAATCTTACACTGTAACACTATCTTGGAAGATAGAAAATAACTTCAAAATGTCAGTGCTAATGTCACAATTAACAATAGAGCATAACTAAAAATAAAGCTTAAGATTTCTTTTAAGTTTTTTGTTGTTGTCTGCCTATTTTATGTTTCAGTGTTGTGCTAGGAAATTACAATCAGCTTGTCTAGCAAATAAGCTATATGTTGTTATTGTTTAGTTGCTAAGTCATGTTCGATTCTTTTGCAACCCTATGGACTGTAGCCCACCAGGCTCCTCTGTCCATGGGACTTCCCAGGCAAGAATACTGAAGTGGGTTTCCATTGCCTTCTCCAGGGGATCTTCCCAACCCAGGGAAACAAAAACCCATGTCTCTGGTGTCTCCTGCATCGGCAGGCAGATTCTTTACTGTAGAGCCACCAGGGAAGCCCAAATAAACCATAGAGAGTGAATGCATAGTAAACAAATGTTCAAAGTACACTCGGGGGAATCTTTGCTCCTTTCCTGTCCCTTCACCACATTCCCTCTCATCCCATGGATAACATTTCATTAGATCTTTATTTTGTTTCCAGCATTTCTTTTTACAAATGTTAACAAGTATGTATGCTTGTTTATAACATCACCTCTTTTAACGCAAACAGTAAAATATTATTCATATTTTTCTGCATCTTTTTTCACTGAAGGGTGAATCCTAAAGATCACACCACAAAATTACTAGAATCCTTCCTCATCTTTTTCATGGCTGCATGTACTCCACTGTGTGGGTTTTCCATAGTTGATTTAATCTGTCTTCTAAGAATGGAGATTCAGATTAATTCTAATCTTCTCACTTCAAATAAGGCCACAACCAATCTTGTATTTGTTTTTGTGTTACTGTATCTTTAGGGCAGATTGCTAGAACTAAAACTGTCATGTCCTGGTGTCAGTGCATCTGAATTTTTGCTTGATATTGCCAGTTTCCCTCCACAAGGGCTCTGCTACTGCTTTCCTAGAAGCCGTGAAGGGGGTTCTGGTTCCCACAGACTTGTCTTCAGAAGATGTCATCAAATTTTTGGATTTTTGTCAATCAGATAGATGAGAAATGGTATCTCAGTGTTCTATTATTTTGCATATATCTGATCATGAATGCACTTAATATCTTAAAAGGTAACTTTAATATGTTAAAAGTCTGTTTTTACTTCCTTTTATGATTCTTTCCTGTTCATGTCTTTGGCTCACTTTTACGTTGATCTACCTGAGCTGTTGACCTCCAATATTTAGCAGACACTCACTTCTTTTGAAAATAATGTTGTTATTGTTTAGTTGCTAAGTCATGTTCGATTCTTTTGCAACCCTATGGACTGTAGCCCACCAGGCTCCTCTGTCCATGGGACTTCCCAGGCAAGAATACTGAAGTGGGTTTCCATTGCCTTCTCCAGGGGATCTTCCCAACCCAGGGAAACAAAAACCCATGTCTCTGGTGTCTCCTGCATCGGCAGGCAGATTCTTTACTGTAGAGCCACCAGGGAAGCCCAAATAAACCATAGAGAGTGAATGCATAGTAAACAAATGTTCAAAGTACACTCGGGGGAATCTTTGCTCCTTTCCTGTCCCTTCACCACATTCCCTCTCATCCCATGGATAACATTTCATTAGATCTTTATTTTGTTTCCAGCATTTCTTTTTACAAATGTTAACAAGTATGTATGCTTGTTTATAACATCACCTCTTTTAACGCAAACAGTAAAATATTATTCATATTTTTCTGCATCTTTTTTCACTGAAGGGTGAATCCTAAAGATCACACCACAAAATTACTAGAATCCTTCCTCATCTTTTTCATGGCTGCATGTACTCCACTGTGTGGGTTTTCCATAGTTGATTTAATCTGTCTTCTAAGAATGGAGATTCAGATTAATTCTAATCTTCTCACTTCAAATAAGGCCACAACCAATCTTGTATTTGTTTTTGTGTTACTGTATCTTTAGGGCAGATTGCTAGAACTAAAACTGTCATGTCCTGGTGTCAGTGCATCTGAATTTTTGCTTGATATTGCCAGTTTCCCTCCACAAGGGCTCTGCTACTGCTTTCCTAGAAGCCGTGAAGGGGGTTCTGGTTCCCACAGACTTGTCTTCAGAAGATGTCATCAAATTTTTGGATTTTTGTCAATCAGATAGATGAGAAATGGTATCTCAGTGTTCTATTATTTTGCATATATCTGATCATGAATGCACTTAATATCTTAAAAGGTAACTTTAATATGTTAAAAGTCTGTTTTTACTTCCTTTTATGATTCTTTCCTGTTCATGTCTTTGGCTCACTTTTTACGTTGATCTACCTGAGCTGTTGATCCTTTTTATCTTCCAATATTTAGCAGCACTATTTTTCCATGCAAAAAAAAATTACTTTTCCTTTTGAAATCATTTAATTTATCACTTCAATATTTCCTTATATTGATTATGAATTTAAATCATAACTAGAAAGATTGTCCTTAGTTTCAGGTTGTAGGAATCCATGCAATATATCTACCTATGAACAAGTTTGTCTACTGAAGAGTTAGACATGGAAAATCACTATGAGAACCAATAAGAGTCTATCATCTCTGAAATTAAAATGTATTCTGGCAAAATTTTAGAGGTGAATGCCACATAAGACACCAGGACTTAAATTTCCAGGTGAGGTGTGCTGAGAATGAGTAGCAGCTAGTGGTAAAGGTTGATTGGTGGTTTGTAAGATAAGGGGAGGGTCATTATTGACTGGGTATTACCCTTATTAAAAACTGATTTTGTCTGCTTACAAGAAAATGAGTTTAATGAAGACTTGGGGCTTTGCTATATGGACAATAGAGTCTTAGCCCCGAGCTTAATTAATTAATGTCTGGCAAGCCCCCTGTTAAAGCAGCTAGAGAGCTGCAGAAACCTGCTCTTATGTTGCCAGAAGTGGTGAGAGAAGGTGGGACCAAAGTTATCATCACTGGAAGGAGTCATTCTGTTTCTTCCCCTGTCTATTCTCAATCTTCTCTTCTCTTGATAGAAAGTCAGTTTCAGTCCCTGTTGGTCCTTCTGTGCGTCACCCCTGCCTTTCAACCTTATTATATTTAGTGTGTGTGATACATGTAATATTAGACAAGTGAGGGCATGTTTGGTGACCATGAAGTTGGCCATCACCTATCAAGGCACTAGAAGTCCCTGGGGACAACCCACATCAATGGCAGAAAGCAAGAGACATAAAGAACATTGCCCAGAACCAAAAGAATTAATCTTGGCACCGAGGAGCATTTGAGAGAAGTCAATGTCTCTCACTTACCTCTATCTCCCAGTCCAGCCTTTGTAAAGTTAATGTCTGAGTCCTAGAAAAAGCAAAAAAGCTAGAACCCAAATAAGCAGTTGGACTTAAAAGTCCTCTATCTCCCAGTCCAGCACTTTTGTAAAGTTAAAATGTCTAGGAGTCAGAGCCAAAATGAAATAATTTTATTTAAAGCAGCACTATTTTTCCATGCAAAAAAAAATTACTTTTCCTTTTGAAATCATTTAATTTATCACTTCAATATTTCCTTATATTGATTATGAATTTAAATCATAACTAGAAAGATTGTCCTTAGTTTCAGGTTGTAGGAATCCATGCAATATATCTACCTATGAACAAGTTTGTCTACTGAAGAGTTAGACATGGAAAATCACTATGAGAACCAATAAGAGTCTATCATCTCTGAAATTAAAATGTATTCTGGCAAAATTTTAGAGGTGAATGCCACATAAGACACCAGGACTTAAATTTCCAGGTGAGGTGTGCTGAGAATGAGTAGCAGCTAGTGGTAAAGGTTGATTGGTGGTTTGTAAGATAAGGGGAGGGTCATTATTGACTGGGTATTACCCTTATTAAAAACTGATTTTGTCTGCTTACAAGAAAATGAGTTTAATGAAGACTTGGGGCTTTGCTATATGGACAATAGAGTCTTAGCCCCGAGCTTAATTAATTAATGTCTGGCAAGCCCCCTGTTAAAGCAGCTAGAGAGCTGCAGAAACCTGCTCTTATGTTGCCAGAAGTGGTGAGAGAAGGTGGGACCAAAGTTATCATCACTGGAAGGAGTCATTCTGTTTCTTCCCCTGTCTATTCTCAATCTTCTCTTCTCTTGATAGAAAGTCAGTTTCAGTCCCTGTTGGTCCTTCTGTGCGTCACCCCTGCCTTTCAACCTTATTATATTTAGTGTGTGTGATACATGTAATATTAGACAAGTGAGGGCATGTTTGGTGACCATGAAGTTGGCCATCACCTATCAAGGCACTAGAAGTCCCTGGGGACAACCCACATCAATGGCAGAAAGCAAGAGACATAAAGAACATTGCCCAGAACCAAAAGAATTAATCTTGGCACCGAGGAGCATTTGAGAGAAGTCAATGTCTCTCACTTACCTCTATCTCCCAGTCCAGCCTTTGTAAAGTTAATGTCTGAGTCCTAGAAAAAGCAAAAAAGCTAGAACCCAAATAAGCAGTTGGACTTAAAAGTCCTTAGGACTTGGGGCAGGAGCTCCCAATGAGCCACTGGAAGGAGAGAAGACATGGTCTTCCCCTCACCTGCACTATTTATGAGTGTTAATCCCCAGGGTCCCACTGCTTTAGACACAGAGGGCCTGTGGACCAGCCTCCAGGCCCAGAAGACGTTGTCTGCTGCCATCAGAGCCACTTGGAAATAATTATGGGGACTACAGGATCTGAGCTATGTATGTGGATACAGTAAGCCAGTGAAATTTGAGGTATTTCTATAACTGTAACCACTACCCACAGTCTGATCAGACCTAGAAACATATTTTCAGTTTTTCATTCAACAAAAGTGTGTGTGTGTGTTTTGTTTGTTTTTAAGCACTTAATGACATGTTAGTTACGGAATACAAACTTAACATTAAACCAAATCTGTCTCCCTGTAACTTATGCCTGGTGGTCCTAGTCCTGCTCTGCCCACTGCAGCTCCCTTAAGTGTTTTTGGTAAAAATTCCCTGTAGTCCTTTATTGCAACATGACAGATTCACTTCAAACTGGCTTAAAGGAAAAGTGGGCATGCACTGGCTCGTGCACTTGGAAGGGCAGGGAGCACCAGTGGACACAGAGTGTCCCCAGCTTCCCCTCTCCAGCACCACTCAGGTCGGGTTCTCTCTGTACTCATTCTGTTCACAGGAACGATCTCTCTTCATGTTAATCAAAATGGCTCTCGGTGGCTCCAGACTTTACAGGTCTCCAAACACCTTTTATCTGAGGAGGGAGATCTTTCCTCCCAGAATCCCTACATGTTTTTGAATTCTGACTGATCCTTCTTGATCAGTGTCCACCCCAACCAATCAGTGAATTCCTTAGGCAAGGTGCTCTGACTGGCCAGCTGGGTCATGGGCCCACCCACACTTGTGCTAGGCAGGTAGGACCAGGGTCTTCCAAGCTTTGCAAATGCTTTTGCTCTCTTCACACCCGTAAATGCACCAGTTTGTTAGGACTCTGTCCTTTGTGAGCATTGATTCTGTAACCAAACTGCCTTGTCTTAGATCTTAGCTCCTCTACTAATTAGCTGTGTGAGGGTAATTGGGCCAATTACCCTCAACCTCAATTTTCTCATCTGCAAAACTGGGATAATAATAATGCCTACCTTATAGTGTTATTGAGAGGATTGATTCAGATGGTATGTACAAAATACAGTATCTGGCATGGTGTAAGTGCTATGCAAGTGATAACTGTTGCTGTTATGATTATTACCAGACCTCCAGGGCCAGCAAATTGACCAAGAACTTAAGTATTGAAAGAAAGCGCAGAAAGAAAAAAGCGGCATCACTCATACTCTTATACAAACTTTGAATGTGTCTTTCTCAGAGAGATACACTGGCGCCGCTTTTACCAGGAGAGCCACGAGGCATTTACCACTGCTGCAGTTTTGGATCAGTAGATAGACAATGTTCTGGTCAGAGAGTTGGGGTTTTAGACTTCAAACAGGATTCCTTCTCATTAAGTGGAGATGAATGACATTTTCTACATTTGCCAAAGTATAGATCAGCATTCTGAAAAGACTTGCATGCCTCTAGCCCTCATCCTGATTAGTCACGGCACTTAAAATCAGAGCAAGACAAGCGTCTTTTGTGAACGTCTACGTTACAGCTCTCTCTGTTAGAGTTTGGTACAACTGTATCGGCTTTGAGAAATATAAATCCAATTAAAATGTGTCTGGCTCTTTAGAAAGCAGCAGGAGAATAAGGCTTCGTAGAGCAACTTTCTCATCTTCTGCTGTTCACCAAACCACTTGACTTCTTGCCACCTCATTCTTTGAAGCTAAACCTCAGGTCACATAAAAGGGTGACCTGTAGTGAGTCCAAAAACAACCCTGGCTTGAGCTGGAAAGGCAGCTAATTTGGAAACAAAACCCACACAGACCTAGACATGTGCATCTCCTCAAGGCCCATTTCTCCAAGGACATGTTTTGGGAGTTTGGAATACTAGACAGGGCATTTGAGGTGATCAGGGCCGTGTCCTTGTCCATTTCTGTTTTCTGTAATAAAACCATGAGTAGTGCTCATATTCAGAAATAGAAGTTGAATGACTATTTTGGTAACATTCCCTATAACTAAATACCACTCAGACCTTCAGATATCTGACCATACCACAAGTCTTCTCCCTGACTTTCCACCAAGGTGTAACAATAACTTTACAATGTTTTCTTTTTTTCTCTCTAGGGAGAATGTACCTCTAGGGAGGTACATTCCACAACAAGCATTTGTCATTTACTGAGCAGCTATTGTCTGAGCAGCCTATGCAGAAGCTCTGTACCTTCTATTACAATCAGTAATTGACCACATGAGAAAGACGGAGGAGTCTTAACTGTCCCAGCCCCTCCCTCTGGCGTGAATCTTCCTCGCCTGGGCCAGACTCACGTGGGTACGTGAGTAAGCCTCCAGGTGACTCTAGGTCCCCAGTTTGAGCCACAACACCCCATGCTGAGTGGAGCACAAGTTGAACTGTCTCCTCCCAGGGCAGATGGAAGATACATGCACAAAGTGAATTTGTTGTTGTTTTCTCCTACTTGGTTTGAGAGTGTTTGCTGTATCATGATAGAGAATAAGAACAATGAAGGATATACCTCCTTTTTTTATAACACTGTGAAGCAGGGCGAGAATGTAGACGAAACAAGCTGTACATCTTAAAAATTAGGCAAATGCAAAGAGTTCTGATGGTAAGATTCAGGTAACACCCAAGTATTTCTCTGTGCTTGATGGAGTTTCCAGCTCTGTCCCATGAGGCAATGGGATTTCTGGATCTGCTGACCCTGACTAGAGCTTCTCAGAGGCTCCTTATACAGTGAAAAATGAAGACACACCTAAACAGTCATAAAAATTCTGGTTCACTTTCAGCATTTTATAATTAGCAGATCAATATTTTAATTAAAAATATAATTGGGATGTCTACAATATGATCAAGGGGTGTATAAGAAGGGAATTCCTAGTGTGCTAGAGGTAGGCACAGCCTCATGATGAGACACACTTAAGCGTGTTCTGTCACTAGCTCTGTGACCTGATAAATTCATCTGGAAATAGCATCAAAAGTCTACATTTGGGCTTCCCTGGTGGTCCAGTGGGTAAGGACACTGCCTTGCAGTGCAACGGGAGCCGGTTCGATCCCTGGCCTGGGAGGATCCTACGTGCCGCAAAGCGGCTGGACCGCGATGTGTCCAATCACCGAGCCGGAGCTCTGGAGAGCATGCACCCAGAGCCAGTGCTCTGCTACGACAGACGCCACCACGATGGGAGGCCCACACAAGCCAAAGAAAAAAGATGGATGAAAATAGACAAATGAAGGACCAATAGAAGTGGCCTGCCTGCCCCCCTCCCTCCCCAACCAGGTCCCCCCAAATCAATCAATAAATAAATGTTAAAAAAAAAAAAAGTCTACATTTGAGGCCATTGTGAATGTGAGTCCTGGGCAGCTGGGCCAGGTCTGCGATAGGTCCTGGGCTGAACGCCTTGGTCTGGCCCCGCCCATTCCGGTGGGCTAAAGTTCTGCCCCTGGGTGGCTTTGGGACCCCCTCCTCCACACTGGGTGCCTTTGCAGTGGCACCTGCTACCCTCAGGCTCTGGGCTTCCTCAGGCTCCCCCACAAGTGAGAGTTGTCCTCTTTTGGTGCTCAGTCTGTAAGGGAGCTAATCTCCTCCCACACACCCTTCTTCTGGTCTTTCTCCCTTCCCGGCCTCGCTCCTTTCAGGCCTCAGAGGTCCCCCTCAGAGCCCCTGTTGTCTCTCTGCAGCGCCGCTGCGTCTCTCCCACTGTAAACAGTAACAGCCACCAGAACAATTAATGTTTGTTCAGTGAATTGCAGTTTGCAAAACACTGTCACAGACATCCTCATCTCCGAGCCTCACATCAAACAAACCGTTATCATTCTAACATAGTTACCGTGATGGTTTCAGGTTTACATGGAAGGAGCAAGGCTCTTAGAGGTGAAGTGACTTAACTGAGATCAAGTGACCTGTAAGGGGCGGCACCTGGACCCAGGTATTCAGAAGCCGTTTCCCATCTTCCTTCTGTTCCATCAAGCCGGGTCCCTGTGGGTAGACAGTATGGCACCTCTTTATATACAAGCCATTATCTCAGTGATTCGTGTCATCGTTCACCAGCTGGGGTTCACTCAGTGGGCCTTCATTTTCTCTTCCGTGAAATTAATTCCTTATTTACAGAATAGGATTATGTAATGGGAACCTCCTGGGAATTATGATATTCCTAAACCTCAGTTTACCCACTCATCCTTAGTTTTTCTATGTTTAAAATATAATAATACAGTAATTACAGTGGTTACAATTATAGTAAACTACAAAAGTTATAGAGGATGGTATTTAACAGTTTACAAGGTACTTTAACCTGCATTTATGTATCTGATTTTCACTACTGCCCTCTAAAGTTAACTGAGTAGATAGTCTGTCTATTTTATAGAACAAGTGAGTGAACCTCCAAGAGGTGAGATGCCTGGTCTACATTCTCTCAACAAACGAAAAGTGACCCCCTGATTTGTACTCAAGGTTTTGGCTTGTTCTGTGCATTTTCTAGTACCTCCAGGAGGGCAGAACAGGGGAGGAGAGAACGTTGCATATTCTGTGTCTAGGGCAGGGCATCTGAAACTTTATTATGCACAGAACCACCTGGAGGGCTGTTCAAACTCAGATTCCAGTGCTCAGCCATCCTTAGGCAGTGGTTCTGGGATGGGGCCTGAGCATTCAATTATCTAACAAGCTTCTAGTTTTGGTAGCTACTTCCTGTCTATGAACAATCTTTTGAGCAGGACTGAGACAGGGAAAATAATTCAGGCTTTAAACCTTAGTTTCATAATCCCTAATGGGAGTAACAGCATCACCCACCTCACAGGCTAATCATGAAGTCATGAGCATAAAGGTCTTTTTAAACAATTAAAGGCTACTAATGCTGTTATGATCCACTGCTTCTAATGTATAAGGCAAAATATACCTGCAAGTTTGAAAATTTTTTATCCAAAACATTCTCCCTGAGACCTTAGGGGTGCCATTCACATGATAACTTATCTCCTGGGAACCCACTGAGGTATGCAACTTGGTGGTGGTATCTGCTAAATGAGAAACACCTCCATTCAACTCATTGTCAGCATGGTTCCATTTCAAATTCAATCCACACTCAAGACCTACATGCCTAGTGACACACCTGGTTTCCATGAGGAGTGCTCACAAGGGATACAAGCCATTATCTCAGTGATTCGTGTCATCGTTCACCAGCTGGGGTTCACTCAGTGGGCCTTCATTTTCTCTTCCGTGAAATTAATTCCTTATTTACAGAATAGGATTATGTAATGGGAACCTCCTGGGAATTATGATATTCCTAAACCTCAGTTTACCCACTCATCCTTAGTTTTTCTATGTTTAAAATATAATAATACAGTAATTACAGTGGTTACAATTATAGTAAACTACAAAAGTTATAGAGGATGGTATTTAACAGTTTACAAGGTACTTTAACCTGCATTTATGTATCTGATTTTCACTACTGCCCTCTAAAGTTAACTGAGTAGATAGTCTGTCTATTTTATAGAACAAGTGAGTGAACCTCCAAGAGGTGAGATGCCTGGTCTACATTCTCTCAACAAACGAAAAGTGACCCCCTGATTTGTACTCAAGGTTTTGGCTTGTTCTGTGCATTTTCTAGTACCTCCAGGAGGGCAGAACAGGGGAGGAGAGAACGTTGCATATTCTGTGTCTAGGGCAGGGCATCTGAAACTTTATTATGCACAGAACCACCTGGAGGGCTGTTCAAACTCAGATTCCAGTGCTCAGCCATCCTTAGGCAGTGGTTCTGGGATGGGGCCTGAGCATTCAATTATCTAACAAGCTTCTAGTTTTGGTAGCTACTTCCTGTCTATGAACAATCTTTTGAGCAGGACTGAGACAGGGAAAATAATTCAGGCTTTAAACCTTAGTTTCATAATCCCTAATGGGAGTAACAGCATCACCCACCTCACAGGCTAATCATGAAGTCATGAGCATAAAGGTCTTTTTAAACAATTAAAGGCTACTAATGCTGTTATGATCCACTGCTTCTAATGTATAAGGCAAAATATACCTGCAAGTTTGAAAATTTTTTATCCAAAACATTCTCCCTGAGACCTTAGGGGTGCCATTCACATGATAACTTATCTCCTGGGAACCCACTGAGGTATGCAACTTGGTGGTGGTATCTGCTAAATGAGAAACACCTCCATTCAACTCATTGTCAGCATGGTTCCATTTCAAATTCAATCCACACTCAAGATACCTACATGCCTAGTGACACACCTGGTTTCCATGAGGAGTGCTCACAAGGGATGGGCAGAAAGATAGGAGAGAAAGGAATTGGGAACCCCCATCCTCACTTGCTGCCATCATGGGTTTCTCTTTTTACAGCTGTTGCTGTTTAATTGCTAAGTCTTGCCTGACTCTTTAGCGACTCCGTAAACTGTAGCCCTTCAGGCTCCTCTGTCCATGGGATTTCCTAGGCAAGAATACTGGAGACGGTTGCCAACTCCTCTTCCAGGGGATCCAGGGGATCTCCTGATCCAGAGATTGAACTTGAGTTGCCTGCTTGGCAGGTGGATTCTTTCCTAATGAGCCACCTGGGAAGCCCCCTTTTTACAGCGGTTTGGTTAAAACAGCCATACTGAAGTGCAGAGTTTTTCTTCCCTTGCTCACTCTGGTACAAGACTTCCTGGAGCCGAGAGGATGCCAACAGCATTTAGAGAGAGGGAGAAGGAGCAGGGGCCAAGGACCCCTCCAACCACATGTTGGTTCATCAGTCTCTGAGTGAGAGATAATCAGACCCATAAGGATCCACTTATTCCTGAGCTTTGGAGTCAGACAGTGTTAGGTTTAAATCCAGCCTTGGTCACTTCTTAGCAGTGTGGATTTATGGGAGTTTCTTTGCCTCCTCGAATTGCAGTTTGTTTACTGTAAAAGAAGGTTAATAATATCCCAAAGCCCAGTGTGCTCAGTAAATGACAACTGTTATTATTTTTTATTAATATTCCCTCAACTAGGATTTATGTACATGTTCCATGTGCCAAACGTTATGTTGGGCACTGGCAAGACAGAGATAAATATAACATCATGCCTGTCCTGGATAAAACTATAGTCCACTGTGGGAGACAGCAGCTGACATAACACAGGTCACAGGTGCTGCTTGCAGTACATGCACAGGGTGAGTTATAAGAAAAGAAAATTGACAGAATGGCGGAGTGTTCTTCCATACATGATAACTTACCTCCATTCACATGTAGGTATGCAACTTGGTGGTGGTATCTGCTAAATGAGAAACACCTCCATTCAACTCATTGTCAGCATGGTTCCATTTCAAATTCAATCCACACTCAAGATACCTACATGCCTAGTGACACACCTGGTTTCCATGAGGAGTGCTCACAAGGGATGGGCAGAAAGATAGGAGAGAAAGGAATTGGGAACCCCCATCCTCACTTGCTGCCATCATGGGTTTCTCTTTTTACAGCTGTTGCTGTTTAATTGCTAAGTCTTGCCTGACTCTTTAGCGACTCCGTAAACTGTAGCCCTTCAGGCTCCTCTGTCCATGGGATTTCCTAGGCAAGAATACTGGAGACGGTTGCCAACTCCTCTTCCAGGGGATCCAGGGGATCTCCTGATCCAGAGATTGAACTTGAGTTGCCTGCTTGGCAGGTGGATTCTTTCCTAATGAGCCACCTGGGAAGCCCCCTTTTTACAGCGGTTTGGTTAAAACAGCCATACTGAAGTGCAGAGTTTTTCTTCCCTTGCTCACTCTGGTACAAGACTTCCTGGAGCCGAGAGGATGCCAACAGCATTTAGAGAGAGGGAGAAGGAGCAGGGGCCAAGGACCCCTCCAACCACATGTTGGTTCATCAGTCTCTGAGTGAGAGATAATCAGACCCATAAGGATCCACTTATTCCTGAGCTTTGGAGTCAGACAGTGTTAGGTTTAAATCCAGCCTTGGTCACTTCTTAGCAGTGTGGATTTATGGGAGTTTCTTTGCCTCCTCGAATTGCAGTTTGTTTACTGTAAAAGAAGGTTAATAATATCCCAAAGCCCAGTGTGCTCAGTAAATGACAACTGTTATTATTTTTTATTAATATTCCCTCAACTAGGATTTATGTACATGTTCCATGTGCCAAACGTTATGTTGGGCACTGGCAAGACAGAGATAAATATAACATCATGCCTGTCCTGGATAAAACTATAGTCCACTGTGGGAGACAGCAGCTGACATAACACAGGTCACAGGTGCTGCTTGCAGTACATGCACAGGGTGAGTTATAAGAAAAGAAAATTGACAGAATGGCGGGAGTGTTCTTCCTTGCAGCTAGCAGCCTTCCCAATCTTCAGTTCTTCCCTTCCATGCACCCTTCATGACCCGAGGAAGCAAATTAAGACCTTCACAGTTTAAAAGACAGCCCTGAATCATTGTCCTTGATAAGTATTCCCTAAAGCATCTCTGATCTGTTGCCCAACTGAGCCCTTGCCGGCCAAAGTTGACATCGACTGGGGTGAATTTACACTATCCACTCAGCATGCTCTGTCTACACAAGGCATTTCATTCAGGTTTGGAAAGTTACAGACTGACGCGGCTCCGGAGGTTTGTTTGACTTTTTTTTTTCTCAAATGTTTCATTTCTTTCCTCTTAGGATCTGTGCCCTAGTTGTTCTGGGAAACTTGTGACCTCTCTGTTTTTAATTAGAAGATGTCATTTTTCCATGGCAACCTATCTTGATGTCCTAAATAGAGGATCTGTGAAATCAGTTTCTCTATGAAGGGCCAAGCAATGGGAATGGGAGGCTGCATAAGGAGCCCCAGTGCTCAGGTCTGGTGGTTCTACCACTGGGGAAAGCCCCCAGGCAGAGAATCACCACCACGACTCCTGCTCCAATAGACCTGGCCATCGTGGTCCAGCCAGGACCTCTTGGTTTGGGGCTCATAAAGTCTGGTTCTTGACAGTTGTGTGGGGAATGTGCACTTTCTGTCATGGAAACAAAACCATGTCAGCTATGAGTTATGGTGTCTCCAGAGCCAATAGCCCATAGGTGATCACATGAAAGCCAGGAAAACACTGATGGGAACTCATTGAAACCAATCCAAGTTCCATGGTGGCTGAATTTGAACCGACCCTTCCGTAGCAGCATTTTGCTTCCTAAAGGGAGTGAGCATCTTTGACAAATGATAAGGCAATGGAAATATTATGCACCGCACTTCACAAGTCAATGCTGAGGAAATAGTTGTTATTTGGCAAAAAAGATTTCCAAAAACCGTGCTCCAAGTTTTGTAATTATTTTTTCTTTTTTAAAGCATCATATCAATTCAATAAGGTAGACAGGTTGATGAAGGAAAGTCATCTGATCACAGAGATTATACTGATGCATTTTCTTTTTAAAGATTTATTTATTTATTTATTTTTGGGGTGGGGTGGGGAGGGAGGGGGCGGGTGGGCCACTTCTATTGGTCTTTCATTTATCTATTTTCATTCATCTTTGTTCTTTGGCCCGCGTGGGCCTCCCATTGCGGTGGCGTCTGTTGTCGCAGAGCACTAGCTCTGGGCTCATGCGCTCCAGAGCTCCGGCTCAGTAATTGGACACATCGGTCCAGCCACTCTGTGGCACGTGGGATCTTCCCAGGCCAGGGCTCGAACCGGCGCCCCTTGCACTGCAAGGCGGTGTCCTTACCCACTGGACCACCAGGGAAGCCCTATACTGATGCATTTTTAAATGAAATCCTAAAATGATATGGAGAGTCTTTTCTCTACATTTGATCTAGATAGAAGGGCACCATAATAAGCCCTATTCAGTGCACATGTGATTGAAAACCCACTAGGTGCCAGGCAGCAATAGCAACAGCTAATGCTTGTTGACTACAGATTATTTTTAGGAACTGATCAATGTCTGTGCATTAATTAAGAACTCATATAGCTTTCCATATTGACTGCTTATTATATATGAAGAACTGTTACAAGTGTCTTCACATCTAACTATGTTAATCTTCGCTACTGTTTTCCCCAATTTGCAAATCAGGAAACTGAGGTATGGAAAGGTTGAGTGACTTTTCCAAGGTCACAGTCTGGATATGAAAACAAGCAGTCTTGGCTCCAGCCTCTGTCTGCACTTGTAATGACTATAAATACTTCCTACTGATGTAAGAAGGTTTCTGGAATCAGGAAAGCATATCTGACATGCTGAGATCATCCACCTCTATGTATTGCACCTTCCGGCAGCTTTTGCTTCCTAAAGGAGTGAGCATCTTTGACAAATGATAAGGCAATGGAAATATTATGCACCGCACTTCACAAGTCAATGCTGAGGAAATAGTTGTTATTTGGCAAAAAAGATTTCCAAAAACCGTGCTCCAAGTTTTGTAATTATTTTTTCTTTTTTAAAGCATCATATCAATTCAATAAGGTAGACAGGTTGATGAAGGAAAGTCATCTGATCACAGAGATTATACTGATGCATTTTCTTTTTTTAAGATTTATTTATTTATTTATTTTTGGGGTGGGGTGGGGAGGGAGGGGGCGGGTGGGCCACTTCTATTGGTCTTTCATTTATCTATTTTCATTCATCTTTGTTCTTTGGCCCGCGTGGGCCTCCCATTGCGGTGGCGTCTGTTGTCGCAGAGCACTAGCTCTGGGCTCATGCGCTCCAGAGCTCCGGCTCAGTAATTGGACACATCGGTCCAGCCACTCTGTGGCACGTGGGATCTTCCCAGGCCAGGGCTCGAACCGGCGCCCCTTGCACTGCAAGGCGGTGTCCTTACCCACTGGACCACCAGGGAAGCCCTATACTGATGCATTTTTAAATGAAATCCTAAAATGATATGGAGAGTCTTTTCTCTACATTTGATCTAGATAGAAGGGCACCATAATAAGCCCTATTCAGTGCACATGTGATTGAAAACCCACTAGGTGCCAGGCAGCAATAGCAACAGCTAATGCTTGTTGACTACAGATTATTTTTAGGAACTGATCAATGTCTGTGCATTAATTAAGAACTCATATAGCTTTCCATATTGACTGCTTATTATATATGAAGAACTGTTACAAGTGTCTTCACATCTAACTATGTTAATCTTCGCTACTGTTTTCCCCAATTTGCAAATCAGGAAACTGAGGTATGGAAAGGTTGAGTGACTTTTCCAAGGTCACAGTCTGGATATGAAAACAAGCAGTCTTGGCTCCAGCCTCTGTCTGCACTTGTAATGACTATAAATACTTCCTACTGATGTAAGAAGGTTTCTGGAATCAGGAAAGCATATCTGACATGCTGAGATCATTCCCACCTCAGGACCTTGCACTGGCTGTTCCCTCTGCTTGGCCTGCCCTTCCCCACATCTTTGCACGACTAGCTTCTTCTCATCCTTCAGGCTCAGCTGATATCAGTATTGAAATACTTGGAAATGCTTTCCCAACCTTTAACCTGAAGCAGTCCTCCCCACCCCAGCCTCAGTCACTCCATCCCATTTTCTTATTTTAGGCTCTTCAGAGTGCTTTCTACTGCCTGAAATCGCATTATTTCTTTGTGTGTGAGCTTGCCCCGACTACATGTCAGCTCTGTGGCAGTGCCTCCAACCACTGCTGTATCCCTCGTATGTGGAACAGTGCCTGCCCCAGAGCGAGGCCGGCAGTCATGGCTGAATAAGTAGTTGCAACACACCCGTATTGAATTTCATCTTGAATACCAATGATAATGACAGCACTAATTATAACAGCAGCAGCAACACTTTCAATAGGTAATAGTGATACATTGTTTGTTATGAATCATATACTGTGTGGAATATTTCTCATCAACTCTCATGAGGTAGGTATTATTGCTGCCTCCATTTTACAGACTAGGAACCCAAGACTTATGGTCCATGATGTTGGTGTCAAGAGGCAGAGAAACCCTCAGGAAAACATTTATCCCAAACACGTCCACACATGCTCAGTTGCTTTAGTCATGTCTGACTCTTTTTGACCCTATGGATTGTAGCCCACCAGGTTGCTCGTGCATGGGATTCTCCAGGCAAGAATACTGGAGTGGGTTGCTATGCTCTCCTACTGGGGATCTTCCAGACCCAGGGATTGAACCTCCTTCTCCCTTATATCTCCTGCATTGGCAGGTGGGTTCTTTACCACGAGTACCATCTGAGAGGCCCAATTATATGGTTACTTCCCCAAATGCAAACAACATGAAATTACTGTCAGTGAGGCATAGGTCTACAGCTGACAGCACACACCATAGTGAGTCTCTAAGTCTCCTAGAGAGAGGGGGTATCTAGTCCCCCCTGGGGTATCTAGTTCCTTCTCAGTTAAAGAGGGAAAGTTGAAGCTTCCTACTTAAGCGTCAAGGTCTAGAATTGATAGTTTGGTGCAGTGGACAGAACCTGGGCAGTCGTTCTAGAATATCTGGCTTTGAATTCTGACTTTGTTCTTGACCAGGTGTATAAGCTCAGGCCATCTCCTGAGCTCTTTAAGCCTCAGCTTCTCCTCCTGTGAAATGAGAGCACAGTCTCACCCTGCCTGCCCTGCAAATTTGCTGTAGAGAATGTGAAGTAGGGTGTGTGAAAACTACCAGCATTTTGACCAGTGCAGCACTCAATAAGCTTCTTTTCCTTCTCTATTCCTTTGCTCCAGCTCATTCTGTATTTATCTCCTCGCCCCCCACCCCAGAAAAGGCTGTGATTTCTGGATGTTTAAATCTCATGTCCTCAAATTAAGTCAAATACTCTACAGGTCCCACCACCCATGATCAGATAGATCTCTTTGACCTCATTAGAGAAAGAGGGGGAGGAAAGGAAAGAAAGACAGAAAAGGATTTCAAGGAAGATAGGAACTTTTTTAAAAGAGGAAAGATGGAGGAGGAGAGGATATTGCAGGATCCACGCAGCAAGAAGCGCCTTGCTGTAGAAAAAGAAAAAATAAAAACTTCAGTCCGTCAACAATAAGTCATTGAGGACAGTTGTTTCCTTTGCTCCATTTAGAGAAGGGTGCTTCTGGGAGTGAGCCCCATTCGCTAAGGGCGCCCAGAGCCTGCAAGCTTCTTGTCCTCTCCCTAAGCCTAGGAGTGGATGTACCCTACAGAGGGGGCGAGGGTCCAAGGGGGCAACAGAGCAGCCTCACCCGGTAGACTAGCCCTGAACCTCACGCGCAAGCGCAAATCTGTCAGGATCCCGCCAGCACCACCCCCCACAGCCTCAGCCACACTCAGCCGCTTTTCAGCTCATATAACACCTCCCAGCCCTATTTTAGGAGACCTTGTTGAGAGATGAAAGTGTGAAACCAATAGAGGTCGATTGGCTAATCAATTCTCTTACTGATGTCGCGGGATCACTGTGACAGATGTTTCGATGAATATTTAACGTCTTTTTAAGTAAAATTGTATTTTCCACAGGGAGAGAGATTTGGATAAAACTAAGCCTCTCTGTGAAGCAGTGGTCCCTGCTCCTTCAGGCACAGAGTACAGAGAACTGCTGAGCTCCCACCCAGGCCGGCCATCGCAGGGTGGGGTTGCCCTGGAGGCACAGTGGGGTGGACTGGTGGGCTCCGCAAGGGCTCAGAGAGGCAGCGGTGAGATAGATTCCGGATGCTGATGTACCCATTGTCCTCACTGCAATTCAGCCGGATCTCACTCAGGTCATGGGTGTCCACATTCAATTAGGGAAGCACCGAGCTCACATTCTCCCCTCCCTCAAAGAGTCCCTGAAATTCCAGGCAGACAAGTTCTCAGAAGGAAGCAGCCCATCCACAGAGCACCTCAGGTCTCTCCCCACCACCGTGCAATCACACTGGGGTTTTTCATCGTGGAGACGAAATCTAGTTCTCAGGATGAACGTCAAAAAACTCTTTTCACCTGCAAGAGACATTCTCAGGATTTCCCAATAGATGAGGTTAAACGATGTCAGTAGATTAGTTTAAAAAGCAGGTTTTGAAATCAGAACAACTGGGTTCATGTCTTGGTTAGGCTTTTCTTCCTCGTTGTGTAAACCTAAGCAAACTCTTAACACTCTTGAACCTTGGTTTTCTTATCTGTGGAACGAGAATAATAAGAGCACCTGTTTCATGAGGTTATAACAGGAATTAAAATTTTCTTGGTCTTTAAAAAATTTTTATTTTAATGATGTATAGTTGATTCTCATTGTTAGGTCAGTCTCTGGTATATAGCAAAGTGGTTCAATTAAACACACAATATATATTCTTTTTTCATATTCTTTTCCATTATGGTTTATTACAGGATATTAAATATAGTTCCCTGTAGAATCCTGTTTATCCATTCTGGATATAAGTTTGTATCTGCTAACCCCAACTTCCCAGGCCATCCTTCCTCCACTCACCCTCCTCCAGGATTAAATTCTAAGCTATGTGCCAAGTGTGTCACCATGTAAGTGTCCAGCAATCAGCTGCTATCATTGCCATTATTAAGCAATAATAGTATCATAATTCCCAGATTTTGCTGTCTACTCATTCATCCCAGGAACACATTTTCATTTTAGTACTCTGTTGGGAACTTGCTGAGGCTATCTGGAAATCCTACTTAATCAAAAATTAATCATTTAACAGCGTACACTATGAAGAGGAATATTTATTTGCCAAATACCAGTGAAACTGTATGGCAATCCTAGGTGTAAAAGGCTCATTTAAGATCCCTTGCATGGTCCTAATTTAGGATATTGTTCTGTTTGCAAAAGTGTTTATTTTGTGCCAGGGTCACTTTGGGGAGCGATCCCATTGTCCTCACTGAATTCTCCACTCAGGTCATGGGTGTCCACATTCAATTAGGGAAGCACCGAGCTCACATTCTCCCCTCCCTCAAAGAGTCCCTGAAATTCCAGGCAGACAAGTTCTCAGAAGGAAGCAGCCCATCCACAGAGCACCTCAGGTCTCTCCCCACCACCGTGCAATCACACTGGGGTTTTTCATCGTGGAGACGAAATCTAGTTCTCAGGATGAACGTCAAAAAACTCTTTTCACCTGCAAGAGACATTCTCAGGATTTCCCAATAGATGAGGTTAAACGATGTCAGTAGATTAGTTTAAAAAGCAGGTTTTGAAATCAGAACAACTGGGTTCATGTCTTGGTTAGGCTTTTCTTCCTCGTTGTGTAAACCTAAGCAAACTCTTAACACTCTTGAACCTTGGTTTTCTTATCTGTGGAACGAGAATAATAAGAGCACCTGTTTCATGAGGTTATAACAGGAATTAAAATTTTCTTGGTCTTTAAAAAATTTTTATTTTAATGATGTATAGTTGATTCTCATTGTTAGGTCAGTCTCTGGTATATAGCAAAGTGGTTCAATTAAACACACAATATATATTCTTTTTTCATATTCTTTTCCATTATGGTTTATTACAGGATATTAAATATAGTTCCCTGTAGAATCCTGTTTATCCATTCTGGATATAAGTTTGTATCTGCTAACCCCAACTTCCCAGGCCATCCTTCCTCCACTCACCCTCCTCCAGGATTAAATTCTAAGCTATGTGCCAAGTGTGTCACCATGTAAGTGTCCAGCAATCAGCTGCTATCATTGCCATTATTAAGCAATAATAGTATCATAATTCCCAGATTTTGCTGTCTACTCATTCATCCCAGGAACACATTTTCATTTTAGTACTCTGTTGGGAACTTGCTGAGGCTATCTGGAAATCCTACTTAATCAAAAATTAATCATTTAACAGCGTACACTATGAAGAGGAATATTTATTTGCCAAATACCAGTGAAACTGTATGGCAATCCTAGGTGTAAAAGGCTCATTTAAGATCCCTTGCATGGTCCTAATTTAGGATATTGTTCTGTTTGCAAAAGTGTTTATTTTGTGCCAGTCACTGGGTGAATAACATGCAGCCTTGTCTTCAGGCAGGTCACAGGGTAGCTAGGGAGACAGACACATGGACAAGAAACAAGAAAGCTGAGGATGTGGGCACTAGTGGAGGAGGGCAAGCGTGAGGGCCAACGTCAGTGCTGGGGTGGAGGCAGGGGAAAGGTGACTCTAAGACTGAATGAGGGTTTGAGTCTGGACAGATGAAAAGGAAGACAAAGTGTATTGGGGACAGAGGAAAGAGAGGCATAAAGTGTGTGTGTGTGTGTGTGTGTGTGTGTGTGTGTGTGTATTGCTGGTTAGAGGATCACAAAGGCAGAAATCCCTGTATGAAGAGCTGTAGCATTCACACACAGGAGTTTACTCTGCAGTGACTGGAGCATTTAAGCAGTGGAGTGTTCAGGTCAGATGTGAGTTTCTGTGGCATCCCTTCAGTGATCGTGTGGGAAACGGCAGAGAAGGGGAGACTAGAGATCACTATAGCAGTGAACAGAGAAAAGGGGCAGAACAGGGTGATATTTAGAAGCTAAAATTAGAAATGGGCGTGAGAGAATAAAAGTGTTAGAGATGATTCCTGGAGTGCCAAATAGGTGAAAACATTCAGCAAACAGTTGGGTACACGAGTGTGGCAGACACCAATTTTTGCTCCTGTCAGAAACCCCTGCGTCCCATTTCATCCTGTTAGAACCCCAGCTGATGAAGAAAGAGGGAGGGATCCTTCCCTATTAGAACCAGCCCCATCCCTGTGGGTGAAGTATGATTGTTTCATACCGTTGCTAATCTCATTCCCTTTGGGGGGAATCCTTTATTCCCGCTAATGAAACATAGGGGCTTCTCTGGATGAATAAAAAGACACACCGCCTGGGGAAATAACCTTCTGCCTGGAGGTGAGCATGACTATCCAACATGTGCACTTGAAGCTGCCCTCTTGTGACCATGAGACAAGAGTGTGAGAACAAAATCAATACCAGGAGGAGAGTGGGGAGTGATACCTGGTCCCAGAGAGCACCATTGAGCATCTGAATAAATCTACGTCAGATAGTATCTACTTTGTCGAATGTCTTGTTAAAAATGTTCTGTTGTTTTAAGATATCTATCTTATTTAGGATAGGTAATGAGATAATAAATTGACTCCCGAAGTAACGACTGAAACACAGTAAGACATTTAGTCCTTGTTTGTGAGTGGTTGAGTCCTGGTTACAGCAGCCTTTCTTCAGGCAGGTCACAGGGTAGCTAGAGACAGCACATGGACAAGAAACAAGAAAGCTGAGGATGTGGGCACTAGTGGAGGAGGGCAAGCGTGAGGGCCAACGTCAGTGCTGGGGTGGAGGCAGGGGAAAGGTGACTCTAAGACTGAATGAGGGTTTGAGTGGCAGGAAAGGAAGACAAAGTGTTTGGGGAGAGGAAGGGCAAAGGTGTCTAAGACTGAATGAGGGTTTGAGTCGGGCGGGGGGTGGGGGGGGTATTGCTGGTTAGAGGATCACAAAGGCAGAAATCCCTGTATGAAGAGCTGTAGCATTCACACACAGGAGTTTACTCTGCAGTGACTGGAGCATTTAAGCAGTGGAGTGTTCAGGTCAGATGTGAGTTTCTGTGGCATCCCTTCAGTGATCGTGTGGGAAACGGCAGAGAAGGGGAGACTAGAGATCACTATAGCAGTGAACAGAGAAAAGGGGCAGAACAGGGTGATATTTAGAAGCTAAAATTAGAAATGGGCGTGAGAGAATAAAAGTGTTAGAGATGATTCCTGGAGTGCCAAATAGGTGAAAACATTCAGCAAACAGTTGGGTACACGAGTGTGGCAGACACCAATTTTTGCTCCTGTCAGAAACCCCTGCGTCCCATTTCATCCTGTTAGAACCCCAGCTGATGAAGAAAGAGGGAGGGATCCTTCCCTATTAGAACCAGCCCCATCCCTGTGGGTGAAGTATGATTGTTTCATACCCGTTGCTAATCTCATTCCCTTTGGGGCGAATCCTTTATTCCCGCTAATGAAACATAGGGGCTTCTCTGGATGAATAAAAAGACACACCGCCTGGGGAAATAACCTTCTGCCTGGAGGTGAGCATGACTATCCAACATGTGCACTTGAAGCTGCCCTCTTGTGACCATGAGACAAGAGTGTGAGAACAAAATCAATACCAGGAGGAGAGTGGGGAGTGATACCTGGTCCCAGAGAGCACCATTGAGCATCTGAATAAATCTACGTCAGATAGTATCTACTTTGTCGAATGTCTTGTTAAAAATGTTCTGTTGTTTTAAGATATCTATCTTATTTAGGATAGGTAATGAGATAATAAATTGACTCCCGAAGTAACGACTGAAACACAGTAAGACATTTAGTCCTTGTTTGTGAGTGGTTGAGGCTGGATGTTGCAGGTGGTGGTGGTAACCCAAGGACCCAAGCTAATGTCCGCTCTGCTGTTCTCAATATTTGGCCTCTAGGGTATCTCTGAACATGGAATCACAGTTGGCTGGAGGGAGGAAGAGTACAGAGATGTCCCGTGAGGAGGGTTTGTGGGCCAGGATGGGAACAGGGGGCTCAAGACTTCTTAGCTCAAGAGCCCTGAACATGTTCACACAGTCCACTTTTATTGAGAACTTAGTATCTAGGAGTTTGCAGGAAGTCATACAATCAGCACAGGCTGGGGACTCAGTCACAGCCCTGATCAATAATTACCCTCGTGACTCTAGGTTGTTTACAGTGTCTCCTTAATGGAAAGGACATGCTGCAGCTAGAGGCAACTAGGCCAGCAAGAAGTTAGGGAGTCTGTTCTAAGGTGCACTGACCCAGCATTCCTAGGTCCACAGCAGATCTCCCACCTGTTCTTGCTGATTAGTATGAACCCCCCACTAATGAGCCCATGTGAATCGAATCAACTTGTTTTTGTCTTGGTTCTTTTTGTTATGTTTCTCATAGTTGTTTTTTCTCATTCTGAGATATTTTTCTCATGGCTTGGCCAAGGCTGTGAAAACCTCCACCAGCTTGTTTCCCCACAGGTAGCACAATGAGGAAACCACATATTAGCTTCTATATATGGAAGGATGGATTTTGCCAACAGCTAAGAGTCTGACACACTATTGTAAGTTGAATTTCACTGTTGTTACTTGCAACTGAAAGACTTCCTATCTGTTTCAATGGATCTGGATCTTAGGGGAGTCACTGTAGTGGGTTCGACAGTTTTTCCTTGACTATGGTATCTGTAGTTTTTAAGATATATCATACATGATAGGTAAGAGCAATGGAGTGGATGACATTGCCCAGGAAAATGCAGGAAGTCAGAAGAGACACAGAGATAGATCCCTTTAAATTGTTCACAGGACTCATCTAATCAAGAATCCTTACTGCCTGTGAAAATGAAACTCAGACCTCTCAGTGGCCTAGAGAAACTTGCCAGGTTTAGTGGACTTATGGCTCAGAGG
Organism: Tragulus kanchil; assembly: GCA_022376925.1. Taxonomy (NCBI): domain Eukaryota; kingdom Metazoa; phylum Chordata; class Mammalia; order Artiodactyla; family Tragulidae; genus Tragulus; species Tragulus kanchil. The sequence goes on from JAIOJX010000024.1 coordinate 131,877,909, forward strand.
CAAAGACAAGTCTACACAGGATTATCCAAGGAATTTTGTCTTGGAATGCTTCTGGATATTAAATCCAAGCAGCAAAGGAGACATAGATGCAAAGAATAGACTTTTGGACTCAAAGAAGGCGAGGGTGGGATGATTTGAGAATAGCATCAAAACATGTACATTACTATATGTAAAATAGACCAGTGCAAATTTGACATGTGAATCAGGGCGCCCAAAGCCAGGGCTCTCAGACAATCCAGGGGGATAGAGTGGGGAGGGAGACGGGAGGGGCTTCAGGATGAGGGGAACACATTTGTACCTGTGGTTGATTCATCTTGATGTATGGCACAAACCATCAAAATATTGTAAAGTAATCATCCTCCAATCAAAATAATTAATTTAAAAAAGCAGATAAACCTATCGAGTGAAAATCCAAAAAAAAAGTTGAAAAATAAAAAATATCCCAGCAGGACTGTCTTTGCCTCTCTTTTCTTTCTATAAGGCACTAACTTCGACAAACAGCTGAAAAACGTCTTGAACAAAATGTGTTCAACTTCCTTCTCTGATGAAGATATTTTATGTGGACACCTAGCAACCCAGATCCTGAAATAACTCATAGTTGTTTTTCTCATTCTGAGATATTTTCTCATGGCTTGGCCAAGGCTGTGAAAACCTCCACCAGCTTGTTTCCCCACAGGTAGCACAATGAGGAAACCACATATTAGCTTCTATATATGGAAGGATGGATTTTGCCAACAGCTAAGAGTCTGACACACTATTGTAAGTTGAATTTCACTGTTGTTACTTGCAACTGAAAGACTTCCTATCTGTTTCAATGGATCTGGATCTTAGGGGAGTCACTGTAGTGGGTTCGACAGTTTTTCCTTGACTATGGTATCTGTAGTTTTTAAGATATATCATACATGATAGGTAAGAGCAATGGAGTGGATGACATTGCCCAGGAAAATGCAGGAAGTCAGAAGAGACACAGAGATAGATCCCTTTAAATTGTTCACAGGACTCATCTAATCAAGAATCCTTACTGCCTGTGAAAATGAAACTCAGACCTCTCAGTGGCCTAGAGAAACTTGCCAGGTTTAGTGGACTTATGGCTCAGAGGCAAAGACAAGTCTACACAGGATTATCCAAGGAATTTTGTCTTGGAATGCTTCTGGATATTAAATCCAAGCAGCAAAGGAGACATAGATGCAAAGAATAGACTTTTGGACTCAAAGAAGGCGAGGGTGGGATGATTTGAGAATAGCATCAAAACATGTACATTACTATATGTAAAATAGACCAGTGCAAATTTGACATGTGAATCAGGGCGCCCAAAGCCAGGGCTCTCAGACAATCCAGGGGGATAGAGTGGGGAGGGAGACGGGAGGGGCTTCAGGATGAGGGGAACACATTTGTACCTGTGGTTGATTCATCTTGATGTATGGCACAAACCATCAAAATATTGTAAAGTAATCATCCTCCAATCAAAATAATTAATTTAAAAAAGCAGATAAACCTATCGAGTGAAAATCCAAAAAAAAAGTTGAAAAATAAAAAATATCCCAGCAGGACTGTCTTTGCCTCTCTTTTCTTTCTATAAGGCACTAACTTCGACAAACAGCTGAAAAACGTCTTGAACAAAATGTGTTCAACTTCCTTCTCTGATGAAGATATTTTATGTGGACACCTAGCAACCCAGATCCTGAAATAACTTAAATGTGGGAAATGTTCCAAGTGCAATTCTGTTCCTTCTCTTCTTCTTTATCCTCACTCCTGAGCTTCAGATCTGAAGGCCCTGACTTTTCTGGTTTGAACTGCCTACAGCCTCGACAGAAGCAGGAGATGTTATGCCCTAGAACTTCCCTCCACCCGAAATCTGACTTGGCATTTGAAGCTTCTTGGTGTGTGTCTTCCTTAGGCAGTGGTCTTTGGGGCTTACTTAACCATTCTAGGGCACACTCACTGCTGGCTCCCAGAACCTGACTTGATACAGCCTGCAGGGCTCCTGGGTGTGTGGCCTGTTCAGTCACAGACAGCCTGTCAGATGTCCTCCATCTGACTGGCCTCCAAACACTGTCCCCTCGAAGCTGAGAATCACAGGGGCCAAGCAAAAGAAGAACACTCAGCTGTGGCTCTGTGGCTTGGCCTGGAAACTAAAGGATATAGAGTTCTACCTATTTATTATTGAAATGAATTCCACAAGGGCAGGAGCCATATTGCATGCATTTCATTCATACATACTACTCCATAAAGTAAAGATACTAATAACTAGCATTCATGACATTCATAGATTAAGCCAGGCATCACGTGATGTGTTTTATCAGAGGTGTCTCATTTAATCCTCCCCAAAACTTCATCAGATAGGTAGTATTATTATTATAGGTTTACAGATGAGGAAAACTGAGACTAAAAGAGGTTACACAGCCACTCAGGTGACAGAGATCACAAGTCATTGAGCCAGGATCTAAACCCAGATGCCTGAGAAAACCACACCCTAGGCCCATTAATCCCTGTCGTGAGGACTGAAGACCTAGGTAAAAGGTCTTTCTTCCTGGCATCTAGTGAATGCTCTATAAATGACTATTATCATTATGTCATGGTTTCTACTTGATTGCAAAGGCGAGCTCTTTTGTTTATTGTCTAACTATGACAAAGCTGTGGCAAGCGGACTCCTTCGTTAGGAAATGTGTGGATTTTGTGACATGCTCCCAACTGAGGTCTGGTGACAGGCAATATCTGGGGGCCCTGGCCCACAGAAATAAAGGTCCCAGCTGTCAACGTCCTTGTGTTCACAGCTGTAACGCTTTAGTTACCAGTGGTATTTACCATCCCTTGGAGAGCAACATTAAATTGACTCTATCAGTTGTTTTTCTAATAAGTTTTCCTTAATAAAGCTACTTTTCCAATATAAAAATAATAAGAAGAAAACTTGGAAAAGACAACAAAGTAAAAAGGAAACATTAACGTAATTCTGCTGCTCAGAGACAGTCTCATTCACATTTTTGGGTTCTGATCGACATTTTGTTCATTTTTCATTTGTTTGCTTTGTTGATAGCATGAGAGACCCTTGGATTCCCATGCACCTGAGTCATCAAATTTTCTAAATCTGGCCCTTTTGGCTTGGGACACGAGCGATCCTGTTATTGGCTGGTTCCTAGTTCTAGAGTCTCCAGGGTGCATTAAGACAGACCCTGGCAGGGCAGCGGCCAAAGGGGCCCCTTTGGACAGGGTGACTGAGGCCCCGATATCTCAGGGAAAAGCACGCAGCTCTGAGCCAGGATTCTGCACAAGGCTTGACCCAGTCCAGGAGGAAGTTTTCCTGGGCCCCGTTCCCACCCTCGTGGTCACATCACAGTGATGCAGCAGGAAGCCAGGGTCCCCAGAGCCCAGGTCTCTCACAGGAAAGTGTTGTCAGAGGCTTCTGCACAGGCGGGCGGTCCAGGCAAGCTGGGTTCGCAGCCTTACTCCCAACCCACAGGATGCGTTCACAGGCTGGAATGCGGCCTCAGGGCTGCGCTGTAGCATTTCCCCAGCCTGGTCCTGGTGCCTGTGGTGATGCTATAAATCAGCTCTGCTCTGTGCTTTCCCCTGGAGACTTCCAAATGGTTGCCCTTCAGGCAGGCAGCATCACACGCTTTTTCTCGGATGCCATGTACAAAATGGCAATTGACCAGAGAAAACGCATTTTCCTGTTGAGACACGTAACATTCTGAAGACTTGGCTATGTTCTTCCTTTGGCTCGGTGTTTTCTGGTGGAGGAAAAGAAGGTCTCTACCTTCATCTGCTCCTGCGTTAGGAAATGTGTGGATTTTGTGACATGCTCCCAACTGAGGTCTGGTGACAGGCAATATCTGGGGGCCCTGGCCCACAGAAATAAAGGTCCCAGCTGTCAACGTCCTTGTGTTCACAGCTGTAACGCTTTAGTTACCAGTGGTATTTACCATCCCTTGGAGAGCAACATTAAATTGACTCTATCAGTTGTTTTTCTAATAAGTTTTCCTTAATAAAGCTACTTTTCCAATATAAAAATAATAAGAAGAAAACTTGGAAAAGACAACAAAGTAAAAAGGAAACATTAACGTAATTCTGCTGCTCAGAGACAGTCTCATTCACATTTTTGGGTTCTGATCGACATTTTGTTCATTTTTCATTTGTTTGCTTTGTTGATAGCATGAGAGACCCTTGGATTCCCATGCACCTGAGTCATCAAATTTTCTAAATCTGGCCCTTTTGGCTTGGGACACGAGCGATCCTGTTATTGGCTGGTTCCTAGTTCTAGAGTCTCCAGGGTGCATTAAGACAGACCCTGGCAGGGCAGCGGCCAAAGGGGCCCCTTTGGACAGGGTGACTGAGGCCCCGATATCTCAGGGAAAAGCACGCAGCTCTGAGCCAGGATTCTGCACAAGGCTTGACCCAGTCCAGGAGGAAGTTTTCCTGGGCCCCGTTCCCACCCTCGTGGTCACATCACAGTGATGCAGCAGGAAGCCAGGGTCCCCAGAGCCCAGGTCTCTCACAGGAAAGTGTTGTCAGAGGCTTCTGCACAGGCGGGCGGTCCAGGCAAGCTGGGTTCGCAGCCTTACTCCCAACCCACAGGATGCGTTCACAGGCTGGAATGCGGCCTCAGGGCTGCGCTGTAGCATTTCCCCAGCCTGGTCCTGGTGCCTGTGGTGATGCTATAAATCAGCTCTGCTCTGTGCTTTCCCCTGGAGACTTCCAAATGGTTGCCCTTCAGGCAGGCAGCATCACACGCTTTTTCTCGGATGCCATGTACAAAATGGCAATTGACCAGAGAAAACGCATTTTCCTGTTGAGACACGTAACATTCTGAAGACTTGGCTATGTTCTTCCTTTGGCTCGGTGTTTTCTGGTGGCCGTGGAGAGGAAAAGAAGGTCTCTACCTTCATCTGCTCCCTGGATGAAATATGCTTCTTGGCAGAGGAGATGAGTAGCCATGTGATGCTGTCCTGTTGACCTCGATCTCCTTTATCCCCATTATCCCCACAGCAGGGATGAGCTCACCCTTTGAGGTTCTCTCTGCAATGTTCCCTCAGCCAGAGAGAACAGCCAAGGACTGGGAGTCCAAACATATGCATGGCAGCTGTAAGGCTTGCCACACCCACCGCTTGTCATGGGGCAAATCAGCTTACCTCTCCAGGTCCTGAGCTTCCTCGAATGTTTAGTCTCTTACTTGGGAAGCTTATTAACTAACATTCCTTACAGTTGTCAGTTCAAGAGCAAGTGATGCTCATGATAATGACCCTGGGCACTGCAAGATCCTTAGTCACCTTCTAGGTTCCTGTACTCTCAAGAAAGTGAAAGTATTCGTTGCTTGGTCATGTTTGGCTTTTTGCCACCCCATGGACTGTAGCCCACCAGGCTCCTCTGTCCATGGAAATCTCCAGGCAAGAATACTGGAGGGTAGCCCTTCCCTTCTCCAGGGGATTCTCCCGGCCCAGGGATCAAACCCAGATCTCCTGCATTGCAGGCAGTTCTTTACCGTCTGAGCCACCAGGAAGGCCCACTGCAAGCATTTATTACTCAAATTCCTTGAAGACCAGTAATTCATGTGCATCATTTATAGAGACTCTAGTAACTGGAATGGGAACAACCAGAATCAGACATGAGTATTAACCAAATTCTTTGTCCTTTACATTGTGGACGATGTCATGGAATGTGTTATAAGAACGCCAGCAGACCTGAAGTGACCCATGCAGAACCACAGGCCTGTCATGGGCGCCCTAGGGAGACTTGCTGTAGGTACAGGGCAATGCTTGAGGTTGGAAAGTCCACTCTATGAAGTGCCATCTCTTTGCTCCGTAGGCATATACAATTTCCACTGCCCGAAAGTCTTCTCAAGCTTCAGATTGTTCTAGTGAATTCTTCCCTCTGCTGCCTCCTATCCTGTGACATGGTGTGCCCTTTGAGGTCCAGCTTGTTCTGTGTAATTGCCTTCAATTTGCGCTAAACATATGTCACCATGCATCACAAGTGGTTGTATTACAATGAGGGCCCATCTTAGCTAGTGGGTCAGCCATGGATTAGCTCAAAACCTAAACTGTACATGAAGATGAGTGTGATTTGAGGGATAAGCTTGCGTCTCAGAACCACACTTCTCCATAGGCTGAGGGCATGGATTACAATATGGGGTTTCCTTCTCACTCTGATGGGATGAGACGTTAAGTGAGATAACCTATTTTTGCAGTTTCACCTGGGGACACCCAAAAGACAACTCTTTCTATAGCAGTTTCTAGACCATCCACGTAAGATGTGCTAAGAGGTAGCCCAACACCAGTTCTATGGCCCTCGTCCCATCCCCCACCTCCATCTGGAGTTTCTTTGAGGATGTCAGGGGAGGGGAGTTTCAAGATTCCTTCTCAACAGCTCATCAGGGTGTCCTGTGTGTTCCCTGCATTCCTGGGGAGAGCTGGAGGGAGACTTTTTTCCTTGCTCCTGCTTCAAGCCAGCACTGTTGCCCAGTGCTGCTGGGAGAACACAGCAGAGAGGGGTGGAAGAGTTCTTGAAGAACACGACTGTGTCCCTTGAAATTTGAAAAATACGGACAACAGTGCTTGAATCGCCTCTGGAAAATTCTGAAGGAGAGAGAGCAACTAGAGCTGTTTATGAGAATTGAAAGAGGACCAAGTGCTGCCGTTGGGCAGGCTGCTCTTCCTGCGATACTGTGGGAGACAGCTTGAGCTGTCATGAGAGAACCCCGCTCAGCTGGGGCAAATGAACCCCAGCACAAGCTACCTGGTGGAAGCAGTCGCTGCCAGGAGCTGGAATCTCTCACCCAGAGATTGTAACACCTGTGACAGTGCAGCGTCTGTGGTCTTCTCAGGGCAGGGTCTCGGGAGAAGCAACATAGAGAGAAAAACCCTCGTGTGAGCAACTGCCAGGCAGAGGGTCCTCACATCCAACTCCAGCAGCTCCATCCCTTAATATGACACGTTGTTCCTTTCCTTTAATTTTTCCTCTCCTGACCACCAACCACAGAGGGGAAAGAAGCAACAGCCAGAGAACAAGAGAGAAAACAGAGCCAAGCAGAGAGGCTTCTCTGATGACTCAGCAGGTAAAGAAACCGTCTGCAATGCAAGAGCTAAAGGAGATGCCAGTTCAATCCGAGTCAGGCAGATCCCCTAGAGGAGGAAATGGCAACCCACTTCAGTAGTCTTCCCTTAAAAGGAGTCCTATGTGACTAAGCACGCACACCCATCTCTCTCTAAAAATGAAGACTGTTCACACTTGAGACAGATCTGAAAAATATGAGAATCTGCTCACCACATCATCCAATGTAGGGAGCCTGGCTGAGTGAATTCAAAGGGTACCAATAAGAGAAAACCAACTTACTTTCTCATCCAATCTCTTCAGTAAACTGGTCACAATAGCATTTTGGAATCAGACTTCACTTCCAGGAAGCGAGAATAGATGTATTTTCTCTATTCCTCTTTCTAGGTTAATTAAAACCTCTGGATACTATATGAACAAAATAAAAAAGAGTCTGAAAGGTAGAGAGAAGAGACTGACTGTCTAGGGATCTTGTGATGCAAAAAGCAACATAAAAGTGAGTTCCAAGGTTTTGTCTTTGCCTTTCACATCACAGACTGGGTGGTGGTGAGGTCAGCTCAGAGGAAGTTCTAGGGGCTCAGACATAAAAAGCCCTCAACAACAACCTTCTATCTCTGACCAGAGTGCCAGGAAAGAGCAACCTACTTAGATAAGAAGCCTTTAAACAAAAACTGCATAACCCCCATGTAAGTTCCCTTAATCTTAGAGCATATTTACAATGGTTGTCTCTTTTACGTATGGTAGTGTAGGTTTCCATGTTACTTCTTCCATACTTCTCATCCACTCCTCCCTCCCCACAATGTCCATAAGTCTATTCTCTATATCTGTTTCTCCACTTCTGCTCTGCATATGCATTTATCAGTACCATCTTTCTAGAGTCCATATATATGTATTAGTATACTGTATTTGTCCTCTTTTTGACTTACTTCACTTTGTATAATAGGCTCTAGATTCATCCACCTCATTAGGACTGATTCAAATGCATTTCTTTTTACAGCTGAGAAATATTCCATTTTATATATGTATCATAGCCTCTTTATCCATGTCCATTGTTGATGGACATCTAGGTTGTTTCAATGTGCGAGCTACTGTAAAAAGTGCTGTAATGAACAGTGGGGTACATGTATCTCTTTCCATTTTGATTTCCTCAGGGTATAAGCCTAATAGTGGGACTGCTGGATCATATGGTGCTTCTATTCCCAGTTTCTTAAGGAATATCCATACTGTCTTCCATAGTGGCTATATCAATTTACATTCCCACCAACAGGAGACACAAATATTTTTAAGGGAAACATTTTCCATTATGAATTTTGTTAATAAAATTTCCTGTAAGTACTATTAAGTCATTCCAAAATTCTCCATCACCTTTTCTTATTTTATTAAAAGTCTTTCATAAGGACTAGGTATGAAAATACTTAGTAAGTATTTGATTGGCCGATTTGTTTTTGTTCTTTTATTTTCTGACTATAGCTGCTGCTGTTTTGTTTTGTTTTTTAATTTTTTTTTTTTTGGTGCCTTCCTCCTGGTGTCAAATTTATAGAGGTAGATTTTGTCTGACAAATTTGATTTTTCCATTATTTTTTCCCTATTAACAAGTTTTACTCCACAGAGTGTTAGTCAATGTCTGTTTTAGCCTCAGACATAGTAAGAACTTAACAAATATTAGCTGCTATTATTATACATTGTAACAGTATTCTTCACAGATTTGTTTTGAGACATTATCACATGACATGAAATCTCCATGTGCCCAATTCAGTGATTTTGATTATATTCACAAGACTCTACAACCATCACTTTTTAATTCCAGAAGATGTTATTACTCCCTCTGAAAATCTCTGTATCTATTAACAGTCACTCCCCTTTTCCCCCTCTCCCTCCAGTCTCTGGTAACTACTAATCAGATTTCTTTTCTTTTCTTTTTTTGACAGATGTACATTTTATCAGAAACCTTAAATACTCTTCAGACAGAACACAATGTCTTCAATCAAGGCTCTCAAGTGGCCCACAGAGAACTGAGATTTTTGGATTAGGGGCAAGGAGAGGGACAGCCTGGAGAATAAGTGCTTAGTTTTCCAAAAGGATCTCAGGTGCCCTTCAGCCAGCTTATCAGCTTTTGCTACAGCTTCTTCAATGGGTCCCACCATATAGAAGGCCTGTTCTGGCAGATCTGCTGGAATCCTTTGATGGTCTCCTTCAGGGGTACCAGTTTTCCCACATGGCTGGTAAAGACCTCAGCCACCTGGAATGACTGAGACAAGAAATGCTGTATTTTCCATGCACAGAAAACAGTTAATTTGTTTTTCTTCCATAGTGGCTATATCAATTTACATTCCCACCAACAGGAGACACAAATATTTTTAAGGGAAACATTTTCCATTATGAATTTTGTTAATAAAATTTCCTGTAAGTACTATTAAGTCATTCCAAAATTCTCCATCACCTTTTCTTATTTTATTAAAAGTCTTTCATAAGGACTAGGTATGAAAATACTTAGTAAGTATTTGATTGGCCGATTTGTTTTTGTTCTTTTATTTTCTGACTATAGCTGCTGCTGTTTTGTTTTGTTTTTTAATTTTTTTTTTTTTGGTGCCTTCCTCCTGGTGTCAAATTTATAGAGGTAGATTTTGTCTGACAAATTTGATTTTTCCATTATTTTTTCCCTATTAACAAGTTTTACTCCACAGAGTGTTAGTCAATGTCTGTTTTAGCCTCAGACATAGTAAGAACTTAACAAATATTAGCTGCTATTATTATACATTGTAACAGTATTCTTCACAGATTTGTTTTGAGACATTATCACATGACATGAAATCTCCATGTGCCCAATTCAGTGATTTTGATTATATTCACAAGACTCTACAACCATCACTTTTTAATTCCAGAAGATGTTATTACTCCCTCTGAAAATCTCTGTATCTATTAACAGTCACTCCCCTTTTCCCCCTCTCCCTCCAGTCTCTGGTAACTACTAATCAGATTTCTTTTCTTTTCTTTTTTTGACAGATGTACATTTTATCAGAAACCTTAAATACTCTTCAGACAGAACACAATGTCTTCAATCAAGGCTCTCAAGTGGCCCACAGAGAACTGAGATTTTTGGATTAGGGGCAAGGAGAGGGACAGCCTGGAGAATAAGTGCTTAGTTTTCCAAAAGGATCTCGCAGGTGCCCTTCAGCCAGCTTATCAGCTTTTGCTACAGCTTCTTCAATGGGTCCCACCATATAGAAGGCCTGTTCTGGCAGATCTGCTGGAATCCTTTGATGGTCTCCTTCAGGGGTACCAGTTTTCCCACATGGCTGGTAAAGACCTCAGCCACCTGGAATGACTGAGACAAGAAATGCTGTATTTTCCATGCACAGAAAACAGTTAATTTGTCTTCTTCAGAAAATTCACGCATACCCAGGATGGCGATGATGTCCCAAGGGATGCGTGGTCCTGTAGGATCTTTTGCAATGGAGACAATTATAGTAGAATCGCTAAAACAGTTGGAAATAAAGTAAAGTGCTTGCCACACTATCTGGAATACGTTGAGGTTTCAATAAATACTACCTATTATCATAATCGGGCTTCCCCAGTGGCAAAGAATCCACCTGCAATGCAGGAGACATGGGTTTGATTCCTGGGTTTGGAAGATCTGGAGAAGCAAATAGCAACCTTCTCCAGTATTTCTGCCTGGGAAATTCCATGGACAGAGGAGCCTAGTGGGCTACCATCCATGCAGTCACAAAAGAGTAAGACATGACTTAGCAATTAATAGCAGCAACAGCAGGATCTTTTATACCCCACAGGTAACATCATAACCCTCATTGCCAACAATGGGATCCATGATACAAGAGCGGAGTCCAGAGAATCATAGCTGGATAGATGCCCAGCTCTGCTATAGCATGGGACAGCTCAGTGGTTCCCATCTACATGGGCAAAAGTAGGGGCAGGGTCAGTAACACCATCAGCAGGCACGTGGATAGCCTTACAGACATGATAGATCCCTTTTTGGTGGTGGTTTTCTTTCTTTCAAAGTAACCACGTCAGCGGCCAGGGTAGGCTGATAATCCACTGCAGAAGGGATGATTCTGCCCAATAAAGCCAACACCTCTACATTTAGTACAATCACAGTGGCCCAGACAGAACACAATGTCTTCAATAAAGGGAATGGCCCACAGAGAACTGAGATTTTTGGATTAGGGGCAAGGAGAGGACAGCCTGGAGAATAAGTGCTTAGTTTTCCAAAAGGATCTAGGTGCCCTTCAGCCAGCTTATCAGCTTTTGCTACAGCTTCTTCAATGGGTCCCACCATATAGAAGGCCTGTTCTGGCAGATCTGCTGGAATCCTTTGATGGTCTCCTTCAGGGGTACCAGTTTTCCCACATGGCTGGTAAAGACCTCAGCCACCTGGAATGACTGAGACAAGAAATGCTGTATTTTCCATGCACAGAAAACAGTTAATTTGTCTTCTTCAGAAAATTCACGCATACCCAGGATGGCGATGATGTCCCAAGGGATGCGTGGTCCTGTAGGATCTTTTGCAATGGAGACAATTATAGTAGAATCGCTAAAACAGTTGGAAATAAAGTAAAGTGCTTGCCACACTATCTGGAATACGTTGAGGTTTCAATAAATACTACCTATTATCATAATCGGGCTTCCCCAGTGGCAAAGAATCCACCTGCAATGCAGGAGACATGGGTTTGATTCCTGGGTTTGGAAGATCTGGAGAAGCAAATAGCAACCTTCTCCAGTATTTCTGCCTGGGAAATTCCATGGACAGAGGAGCCTAGTGGGCTACCATCCATGCAGTCACAAAAGAGTAAGACATGACTTAGCAATTAATAGCAGCAACAGCAGGATCTTTTATACCCCACAGGTAACATCATAACCCTCATTGCCAACAATGGGATCCATGATACAAGAGACGGAGTCCAGAGAATCATAGCTGGATAGATGCCCAGCTCTGCTATAGCATGGGACAGCTCAGTGGTTCCCATCTACATGGGCAAAAGTAGGGGCAGGGTCAGTAACACCATCAGCAGGCACGTGGATAGCCTTACAGACATGATAGATCCCTTTTTGGTGGTGGTTTTCTTTCTTTCAAAGTAACCACGTCAGCGGCCAGGGTAGGCTGATAATCCACTGCAGAAGGGATGATTCTGCCCAATAAAGCCAACACCTCTACATTTAGTACAATCACAGTTGCCCAGACTTGAGCATCAGGCAGTTCATTCATTTGATCATATATCAGTGCTACCTTAGAGGTAGAATTTTTAAGTTAATAACACCAGAGTCCATTATTTCATGGTATAAGTTATAACCTTCATGGGTCTCTCACCAACCCCAGCAGACACAGAGTAACCACCATGGGCTTTAGCAACGTTATTGATTGACTCCATGATCAGTACTGTCTTGCCAATTCCAGCACCACCAAAGTGCTCAATTTTGCCACCCTTGGCATAGGGAGTCAGCAGATCCAAACCTTAATTAATACTAGTAACCAGAATTTCCTTCTCAACACTCATCTGCATGAATTCAGGTGCTTCAACACAAATAGCAGCACATTGTTTGGTTTTAATGGAACCTCTCTCTTCAAAGGTTCTCCAATGATGTTCACAAAGCTACCCAAGGTTTCAGGGCAACAGGAATTTTGATTGATGCACCAGAATCCAGGACTTTCTGGCCTCTAACCAAGCTTTCTATATCATCCACAACAATGGTCCTGATCGTGCTCTCAAATGCTGGGCCATCTCCAAAACCAGCTTGGTCTCCCTGCCTTGCACTTTCAGGCCATTTAGGATCAGTGGCAGTTCCTTGTCAAACTGAACCTCTACCACTGCACCAATAACCACCACCGTGTGCCCAATGACTGCACACGCCTTTGGCATTGGAGATGTTTGATCCACATAGTCTCTGGCAGCCTGGAGCACTACCAAAGTGACCCTGAGTAACAGCTGGGCTTGCAGTAGCAGCACTGAGGGGCTGAATGCCCCCAACGTCCCTGAGGCCCAGGCAACAGCCAACGCGACCCACAAGTCCCAACATGGCGGTGCCTGGGTGGACACTACTCATCCATGACTTTCTGTCTCTGAGTTTTCCTGTTCTACACAGTTCAGATAAGTGAAATTATATAATATGTAAACTTTTGTGTCTGACTTTTTTCGCTTAGTATAATGTTTTCAAGGTCCATCCATATTTTTAGCATGTATCAATCCTTCATTTTTCCTCCAGGGTAGGCTGATAATCCACTGCAGAAGGGATGATTCTGCCCAATAAAGCCAACACCTCTACATTTAGTACAATCACAGTTGCCCAGACTTGAGCATCAGGCAGTTCATTCATTTGATCATATATCAGTGCTACCTTAGAGGTAGAATTTTTAAGTTAATAACACCAGAGTCCATTATTTCATGGTATAAGTTATAACCTTCATGGGTCTCTCACCAACCCCAGCAGACACAGAGTAACCACCATGGGCTTTAGCAACGTTATTGATTGACTCCATGATCAGTACTGTCTTGCCAATTCCAGCACCACCAAAGTGCTCAATTTTGCCACCCTTGGCATAGGGAGTCAGCAGATCCAAACCTTAATTAATACTAGTAACCAGAATTTCCTTCTCAACACTCATCTGCATGAATTCAGGTGCTTCAACACAAATAGCAGCACATTGTTTGGTTTTAATGGAACCTCTCTCTTCAAAGGTTCTCCAATGATGTTCACAAAGCTACCCAAGGTTTCAGGGCAACAGGAATTTTGATTGATGCACCAGAATCCAGGACTTTCTGGCCTCTAACCAAGCTTTCTATATCATCCACAACAATGGTCCTGATCGTGCTCTCAAATGCTGGGCCATCTCCAAAACCAGCTTGGTCTCCCTGCCTTGCACTTTCAGGCCATTTAGGATCAGTGGCAGTTCCTTGTCAAACTGAACCTCTACCACTGCACCAATAACCACCACCGTGTGCCCAATGACTGCACACGCCTTTGGCATTGGAGATGTTTGATCCACATAGTCTCTGGCAGCCTGGAGCACTACCAAAGTGACCCTGAGTAACAGCTGGGCTTGCAGTAGCAGCACTGAGGGGCTGAATGCCCCCAACGTCCCTGAGGCCCAGGCAACAGCCAACGCGACCCACAAGTCCCAACATGGCGGTGCCTGGGTGGACACTACTCATCCATGACTTTCTGTCTCTGAGTTTTCCTGTTCTACACAGTTCAGATAAGTGAAATTATATAATATGTAAACTTTTGTGTCTGACTTTTTTCGCTTAGTATAATGTTTTCAAGGTCCATCCATATTTTTAGCATGTATCAATCCTTCATTCCTTTTTATGGCTGACTAATGCATTGTATGACTATACTGCTTTGTATATCCACTGCATGGATATATCATTACTTATTCACTGATCAACTGATAGATATTTCTGTTGTTTCTACCTTTTATCTATTATAATAATGCCATTATGAAAACTTGTGTACAAGTTTTTGTGCTGACATATTTTCAGTTCTCCTGGATATAAGTGGTATTCCTACCTTTAAGTGGTATTCCTACTTTCTCTGTCTACTAGTCAGTACTTGTTATTGCCTGCCTTTTTGACTGTAGCCATCCTAGTGGATATGAAATAGTATCTCATTGTGGGTTAGATTTGCATTTCCCTAATGACTAATGACATTGGACATCTTCTCATGAGCTTATTGCCCATTTGCACATCTCTTTTGGAGAAATTTCTACTCAAATTCAATATTTAATTAGATTATTTGTCTTTTATTCTTGAATTGTGTGTTCTTTGTAGATATGGAACACAAATCTCTTAGCAGATAGATGATTTGCAAATATTTTCTCTCATCTTCCAATTGTTGTTTGCTTTCTTTTACTTTTTAAAAAATCTTTTGGGCCTCTTTTATTGATTTTTATCCATTTATTTTCATCCACCTTTATTCTTTGGCCTGTGTGGGCCTCCCATTGCAGTGGCCTCTCTTGCTGAAGAGCACCAGCTCTGGGCACTTGCGCTCCAGAGCGTTGACTCGTAATTGGACACACACGCCTTTTGGCATTGGAGATGTTTGATCCACATAGTCTCTGGCAGCCTGGAGCACTACCAAAGTGACCCTGAGTAACAGCTGGGCTTGCAGTAGCAGCACTGAGGGGCTGAATGCCCCCAACGTCCCTGAGGCCCAGGCAACAGCCAACGCGACCCACAAGTCCCAACATGGCGGTGCCTGGGTGGACACTACTCATCCATGACTTTCTGTCTCTGAGTTTTCCTGTTCTACACAGTTCAGATAAGTGAAATTATATAATATGTAAACTTTTGTGTCTGACTTTTTTCGCTTAGTATAATGTTTTCAAGGTCCATCCATATTTTTAGCATGTATCAATCCTTCATTCCTGTTTATGTCTGACTCATGCATTGTATGACTATACTGCTTTGTATATCCACTGCATGGATATATCATTACTTATTCACTGATCAACTGATAGATATTTCTGTTGTTTCTACCTTTTATCTATTATAATAATGC
Organism: Tragulus kanchil; assembly: GCA_022376925.1. NCBI lineage: Eukaryota > Metazoa > Chordata > Mammalia > Artiodactyla > Tragulidae > Tragulus > Tragulus kanchil. The sequence continues at coordinate 131,893,464 of JAIOJX010000024.1, forward strand.
CATTATGAAAACTTGTGTACAAGTTTTTGTGCTGACATATTTTCAGTTCTCCTGGATATAAGTGGTATTCCTACCTTTAAGTGGTATTCCTACTTTCTCTGTCTACTAGTCAGTACTTGTTATTGCCTGCCTTTTTGACTGTAGCCATCCTAGTGGATATGAAATAGTATCTCATTGTGGGTTAGATTTGCATTTCCCTAATGACTAATGACATTGGACATCTTCTCATGAGCTTATTGCCCATTTGCACATCTCTTTTGGAGAAATTTCTACTCAAATTCAATATTTAATTAGATTATTTGTCTTTTATTCTTGAATTGTGTGTTCTTTGTAGATATGGAACACAAATCTCTTAGCAGATAGATGATTTGCAAATATTTTCTCTCATCTTCCAATTGTTGTTTGCTTTCTTTTACTTTTTAAAAAATCTTTTGGGCCTCTTTTATTGATTTTTATCCATTTATTTTCATCCACCTTTATTCTTTGGCCTGTGTGGGCCTCCCATTGCAGTGGCCTCTCTTGCTGAAGAGCACCAGCTCTGGGCACTTGCGCTCCAGAGCGTTGACTCGTAATTGGACACACAGGTCTAGTCGTTCTGTGGCATGTGGGATCTTCCTGGGCCAGGGATTGAACTGGTGCCCCTTGCACTGCAAAGCAGACTCTTTACCCACTGGACCACCAGGGAAGCCCTATCATTTCCTTTCTTGATGGCACCCTTTGAAATACAAAATTTTTAAATTTTGATGATATCCAATGTTTTCACTTGCGTGTTTGTGCTTGGGGTGCCTTAAAAAACAGTTTCTAATCCACTCCATGTTTCTTCTACTATTTTAGCTCTTACATTCAGGACTATGATTCATTTTCAGTTAACTTTGTTTATGCTTTAAGATTGAGGTGCAACTTCATTCATTGCATGTGAATATGTAGTTGTCTCAGCATGCTTTATTAAAGATAATTCTTTATGTGGTGAATTGTGTGGGCATCCTTGTTCAAAAGCAATTGGCATAAATGTAAGAGTTTATTCTTCTACCACCAGTTCTATTCCATTGATCAGTGTCTTTCCTTATGCTAGACGCACACTGTCTTGATTCCTGTACATCTATGGGAAGTTTTCAGATCAGGAATACGAGTCTTCCAATTTTGTTCTTTTTAAAAGATTGTTTTGGCTGTTCTGGGTCCCTTGATTTCCATATAAATTTTAGGAGCGGCTTGTTAATTTTTTTTTTTAAAGGGAAGCTGGGATTTTAACAGAATGTATTACATCTGTACATCAGTTTGGGAGAATATTGCTCTCTATTAAATGTTAAACCTTCTGATTCATGAACATGGGAATTTTTGCCTCTTTCTTATTAAATTTTGTCTTTTATTCTTGAATTGTGTGTTCTTTGTAGATATGGAACACAAATCTCTTAGCAGATAGATGATTTGCAAATATTTTCTCTCATCTTCCAATTGTTGTTTGCTTTCTTTTACTTTTTAAAAAATCTTTTGGGCCTCTTTTATTGATTTTTATCCATTTATTTTCATCCACCTTTATTCTTTGGCCTGTGTGGGCCTCCCATTGCAGTGGCCTCTCTTGCTGAAGAGCACCAGCTCTGGGCACTTGCGCTCCAGAGCGTTGACTCGTAATTGGACACACAGGTCTAGTCGTTCTGTGGCATGTGGGATCTTCCTGGGCCAGGGATTGAACTGGTGCCCCTTGCACTGCAAAGCAGACTCTTTACCCACTGGACCACCAGGGAAGCCCTATCATTTCCTTTCTTGATGGCACCCTTTGAAATACAAAATTTTTAAATTTTGATGATATCCAATGTTTTCACTTGCGTGTTTGTGCTTGGGGTGCCTTAAAAAACAGTTTCTAATCCACTCCATGTTTCTTCTACTATTTTAGCTCTTACATTCAGGACTATGATTCATTTTCAGTTAACTTTGTTTATGCTTTAAGATTGAGGTGCAACTTCATTCATTGCATGTGAATATGTAGTTGTCTCAGCATGCTTTATTAAAGATAATTCTTTATGTGGTGAATTGTGTGGGCATCCTTGTTCAAAAGCAATTGGCATAAATGTAAGAGTTTATTCTTCTACCACCAGTTCTATTCCATTGATCAGTGTCTTTCCTTATGCTAGACGCACACTGTCTTGATTCCTGTACATCTATGGGAAGTTTTCAGATCAGGAAGTACGAGTCTTCCAATTTTGTTCTTTTTAAAAGATTGTTTTGGCTGTTCTGGGTCCCTTGATTTCCATATAAATTTTAGGAGCGGCTTGTTAATTTTTTTTTTTAAAGGGAAGCTGGGATTTTAACAGAATGTATTACATCTGTACATCAGTTTGGGAGAATATTGCTCTCTATTAAATGTTAAACCTTCTGATTCATGAACATGGGATTGACCTGTCTATTTAGGTCTTTAATTTCTTTCAATAACATTTTGCCTTTTCCAGTCTATAAGTTTTCTAATTTTTGTGTTTCTCTACAAACTGGAGGAAAGACTAATGGAATTTATTTTTTAGGTAACACATGAAAAGTTTTTCTCACATTTGTGAAACAGAAAGAGTGAGGCAGAAAGACAGATGTAGGGGACTAAGAATGAGGCCAGAGCTATTATGGTAAATCTCAAGTTCAGTACTTGAGAGTCTGGCAATGGCAAGGTAAAGTGAGACTATTTCAGTGCCAGAAAGGCAGAGTACAAACTTCAGGCTAAAACTGGATATCAGTTCTCAGAGTAAGAGATGGAGTGAGGTAAGGAAGGCCTTCTACACACTTCAAATATACCTCATGGTTGGTCCTTTAAACAGTAACCTCTCAGGGGAACTTTAATATTTGCATGAACATCTCTGTTCTGTATCACCTGAGTCCTGTCACTAACTATATGGGATGGAACTGTTTCCTCCAGTTCTTCCTGACCTGCCAAGCTGCAAAAGGCCACTGATGCCCAAAGTCCTCATTTAATCAGCAAATCCTAGTCCAGGAATGGCCTGCCTTTCTCTTCAGTGCACTCTGCCAAAGGCAAGGAAGACAGGAGTGGCTGGGGACAAAACAGCAGCAGGGACTGTCTTCAGTCTGAAGTTGAGTTGTGGGGGAAAAAAAAAGAAACTGAGAAATCCCCTTGGAAAGAATGGGAAAGAATTCACATAAACAATTTTATTGCTTATGACAAACTCCTGCTGCTCACATAAATTTTTCTAGAAAGTGTGCTAATATTATAAATATGCAATATGTGTGTGTGTGTACAGTATACATACCCTGACATATTGACTAAGCTGTATATAGAGTGCTCCCAAGAAGAAAATGTTTACTTCAGTCTAAACATCTTTAAATGTAAATGGAAAAACAATTTCAGGAATCGAGTTTTCTGAAGTGGACTCTCAGTCCTTCCCTATTTCATTTGGGATATTTCTACCATCACAAACTAGAGCAGATATGTATATTTAATGAAATTTACAGATGTGTTACTTCTCAGCTTACCAAGATCTTTTTGCCACCACCCTTTTAAGGAATGGTGCTTTCTAAGATGCTCAAGATATTTTGCACTTAATATCATTTGTCTTCCCAGTCTTCTTGGAAGTAGATAAAAAGGAGGACAGATGAGGTAAGAAGCAGGTTTATTCAGCCGGATTCATCTCCCCATTATACAGATGAGGAAACAGACATGCCGAAGGAAATGGGCCTTCATTTACTTATCAGCTATTTGTTGAGCCATTAGGTTCTGCGTCTAGATGCAATGGTTACAGTGCCTGTCTTGATCCCTCTTCTCGTGGACTTTGGTCTTACAGATTGTTTTCAAAAGGCATATCTGATCGTGTGGCATCACGGTTTAAATTATTTGGGGGGCTTTCCACAGATTTTAGAATGAGGACTAAAATTCTCACGCTGGCTTGCAGCGTGTACAGAGTCCTACGCCATATCCACCAACACCAACCTCATCTAATGTCTGCCTGCGTACCCACCACAGTGCCAATGGTTTTAATTTTTTGAGAGAATATATTCAGTTTTAGTTTTTATTTTTACTAATGTTTAAAAGTATTTACATCAAAGAGTAGAGATTTTAAGTTTTGTTATAAAAAATAACACCTCCCTTTTTTTCCAGACTCTGTCCATCACTTTTAGGTCTTGAGTGACTTCCTTTGATATTGGCTTCCTTCTCTCTCAGTAGCACTGGTGTACTGCTGCCTCTCCACTATTCAGTGTTAGGCACTATCTGTTGGCTTCACTCTGCGGGGTACAAGGCTTTAGTTTTATCCCCACGCCCAGCCCCATATACTTTCTGTTCTCACCACTACAGACTATCAGGACTTCTCATTCTAAATCCAGATTTTATCATCAAATGCGGACTTGATGTGTTCCAAATGACAACATACTGTTATATTTATTTGTTCCTGATTCAGAAACATCTGAATAGAAGGCTCAGTGTGAGGCGGGGGCCAGGGAAGATGAAAGACTTTAACTAGTTCAATAGATTTTTTTCACTAGAAGGCATCGTAGGGACCATTTCTTCCTCTCTTTTAACTTCAGAGATCCTGATACCTAGATTCCTGGTCACGTGGCAAATGGATGACAGACAGGGGACCAGCAGGTAGTTCTCACTCCACTTCTAGTGCTCTTTAACATATCCCACGCTGGCTGTGCTGGGTCTTCGTTGCTGTTTGAGATTTTCTCTACTTGTGGTAAGCTGGGCTGGGCTGTAGCTGCAGTGCACAGGCTTCTTATGGTGGTGGCGTCTCTTCCTGTGGAGCACGGGCCCTAGGGCATGCAGGCTTTAGTAGTTATGGCGCATGCAGTCAGTAGTGGTGGGTCCCAGGCTCTAGAGCGCAGGCTCAATAATTGTGATGCCTGGGCTTAGTTGCTCCACAGCATGTGGGATCTTCCCAGATCAGGGATCAGATTTGTGTCTCCTGCATTGGTAGGGGGATTCTATAGAACTGAGTCACCAGGAAATCCCTGTAAACAAACTTTTAATTAAAATGAATTTAGGGCTGATCTGGGAGTATCAGGAAATTTAAGCTGTTTGCCTGTGTGTATGTGTGCTCAGTCATGTCCGACTCTTTGCAAGCCCATGGGCTGTGGCCCATCAGGCTCCTCTGTTTGCCTAATAGTCAATAAATGCTTTTGTTTCATTTCAGATATTAGACACTACTTTCAGATGGGAACCCAGAGCTTCTGTACACCCCACAGGAGCTGCCAAAGGCTGTTGAACCTCTATATGGCTCTTTTCTTCAGTTTCCTCCCCAGATAAAAGATAAAATCAATTAGTTTCAAAAATATTGGGAAAAGACATTGTGTATTTTACACTATGGGGGAAATCATAGCAAATTGAACCTATCTTTCATTAATCATTCTGAAAATATCCAGTTTAGGGGGGAAGAGGTAACTAAACACCTGTGCATTTTTATATCCACTCCTGTAATGAAATCAGAAAACAACCTGTTGGCAAGAAATGCATCTTTAGGGGTGACTGCTCGTCTTTTCCTGTATCTCTAGATCAAGTGATAGAGTCTCTATGTTTGAGATTCTGCTATATCCTGTCTCCTTAAACACCAGAAATGTCTTAGTGAGTCATCCGTGGGTGTGTTCCCCTGCTGGTTTCCTTGATGAAAGACTTTAACTAGTTCAATAGACATGAGGCATCGTAGGGACCATTTCTTCCTCTCTTTTAACTTCAGAGATCCTGATACCTAGATTCCTGGTCACGTGGCAAATGGATGACAGACAGGGGACCAGCAGGTAGTTCTCACTCCACTTCTAGTGCTCTTTAACATATCCCACGCTGGCTGTGCTGGGTCTTCGTTGCTGTTTGAGATTTTCTCTACTTGTGGTAAGCTGGGCTGGGCTGTAGCTGCAGTGCACAGGCTTCTTATGGTGGTGGCGTCTCTTCCTGTGGAGCACGGGCCCTAGGGCATGCAGGCTTTAGTAGTTATGGCGCATGCAGTCAGTAGTGGTGGGTCCCAGGCTCTAGAGCGCAGGCTCAATAATTGTGATGCCTGGGCTTAGTTGCTCCACAGCATGTGGGATCTTCCCAGATCAGGGATCAGATTTGTGTCTCCTGCATTGGTAGGGGGATTCTATAGAACTGAGTCACCAGGAAATCCCTGTAAACAAACTTTTAATTAAAATGAATTTAGGGCTGATCTGGGAGTATCAGGAAATTTAAGCTGTTTGCCTGTGTGTATGTGTGCTCAGTCATGTCCGACTCTTTGCAAGCCCATGGGCTGTGGCCCATCAGGCTCCTCTGTTTGCCTAATAGTCAATAAATGCTTTTGTTTCATTTCAGATATTAGACACTACTTTCAGATGGGAACCCAGAGCTTCTGTACACCCCACAGGAGCTGCCAAAGGCTGTTGAACCTCTATATGGCTCTTTTCTTCAGTTTCCTCCCCAGATAAAAGATAAAATCAATTAGTTTCAAAAATATTGGGAAAAGACATTGTGTATTTTACACTATGGGGGAAATCATAGCAAATTGAACCTATCTTTCATTAATCATTCTGAAAATATCCAGTTTAGGGGGGAAGAGGTAACTAAACACCTGTGCATTTTTATATCCACTCCTGTAATGAAATCAGAAAACAACCTGTTGGCAAGAAATGCATCTTTAGGGGTGACTGCTCGTCTTTTCCTGTATCTCTAGATCAAGTGATAGAGTCTCTATGTTTGAGATTCTGCTATATCCTGTCTCCTTAAACACCATTGGTCTCAAAGGTTTCCACTTCACTGTTGTTTCAAATACTTCATTGCTCAATAAAACGTGATAAAGAAGAAAGATGGGCACTGTGTTAGCTTATCAAAGGAGCAGTGAAGGGTGTGTTCCCCTGCTGGTTTCCCTGGTAACCAACTGCCAACCTGATTGTCAGTTCCACCTATAACTGAAAACACACACACACACACACACACACACTACTGCCCCACCGTCCCACCCCACCATGCCATGGAGCAAAGCCTGCTGCCGTGTCCTGCTTCCCGTCAGCCATACACAGTGGGGTGTTGTTTGAGGACCTTACTTTAAACGTGTTAAGATCGCCCCATCCATTAAACCACTGATGTCTCTGTGGCTGACTCCAGGCTCTTCCTTTGGTCTTAAGGAAGTACTAGGCTTGCAGGCTTGTGGGATGCAGCCCAACACCCCCAAGCTATCTTAGACCTTTCACTAATTACTTAGTAAATGCTATTTTATTGAATAATGATAACAGTCTTATAAGGTAATAACTGTTATTCTGTTTCATAGACGAGGAAGTGGAGGCTCAAGGAAGTTAAATTGTCCACTGTTGCACAGCTGTATTATGCAGTAGAGTTTAATCAAGTCCTCTGGACTCCAACTCCCAAGGCTGTCTTTTTGTTTTTTGCTTTATGAATTACGGTGGGTGGTTTTAGTCATGTCCGACTCTTGCGACCCCGTGGACTCTGCCCATGGGATTTCTCAGGCAAGAATACTGGATTGGCTTGCCATTTCCTTCTCCAGGGGATCTTCCAAACCCAGGGATCAGATCCAGGTCTCCTGCATTGCAGGCAAATTCTTTACCACTGAGCCACCAGGGAAGCCTTTTATTGATTATACAGGGCGGCTAAACAAATGACCACCAAACTCAATTGGCTTAAAACAACAAACATGTATTATCCCATAAGTCCTATGAGTCAAGAATCTGATAGCAGCTTGACTGGGTGCTTCTGACTCAGGGTCTCTCACAACACTGCAATCAAGGTGTCAGCTGAGGGCTGCCAGCATCTCCAGGCTCACCCGCGTGGCTGTTAACAAGTCTTAGGTTCTCACTGGCTATTGGCAGGAGATGAGCTCACAGTGTGGCAGCTGGCTCCTCCAGAGTGAGTACACGAAGAGTGAGAGAGGGCACCCAAGATGGAAGCCACTGTCGTCTATAACCTAATCTGAGGTGACATGCCATCCCTTCTGCTGCATTCTTGTCTGTAGAACTGAGCCAGTGAGTCCAACCTACACTCAAGGGGAAGGGGTTATACAAAGACACGAACACCACAAGGTAGGGGCCAGGGGAGTCTGATGGAAATCATCCTCCTGAGCTTGTTTTAAAGTCCTAAAATATTCTTTGCTTTACAAAAACTGTATCTATTTAAACTGCCCCGTAAGTACAACCAAGCATTTTATCTGTGTTTCGTGAACTTTTTCTTACTGTAAATTTTTAGGAAAGAATTTGCGAGAAGTTCACATGCAACTTTGGGCCAGGCAGTTCAAAGATTGAAAGATGTGGTTGTGTCTGCATTTGTATGTATGTATGTGGACATATGTGCAATTAAAATGTTCCCCATGCTTTCTTCATGCAGGTTGCAACGTTTAAAATAATAGAGAGTGATAAGCAGCATCTGGCACAATGTCCATTACTTTTACAAGTCTTTTTTGCAAAGATTTTTATAATGTGCAATTTGGATGAGAACCAAAGGAAATATCTTCATGGGCACCTGACTCATGCTATGTGTGCGCTTGTCCCCTTCTAAGTAATTTGTAATTAATGTTAAGAATTAGCATTAATTACAAATTAGCTAAGAATTAGCTAAGAATGCTTACTGACTATATACGAGGCACAGAGTTTGGTCCTTCGTTCTGGTGAACACTTGGTAAATCTTTCTTTTTTCCTTACTCCTGAAGCTTTAGAATTCAGTTGACTAGGCCGCAGCAATATCTGAAGCTGCAGGGGCCTAATGGGGAAAGGCAGGAAGGATAGACTGCAGGTCACTTGAACAGGGCCCTAGGGTCCCAGAGACCTCATATGAAGGCCTGCTTTTCTGCTGGAGGTTCTTGGGCAAATGCTCTTGTCTAAAACAAGAAACACCCACCCCGCAGGGCAACTGGGAGAAGATGCAGCATAGTCAGGTGGTTGACCGTCTACATGCTCAGCCTATGTCTGAGAGTCAGACTGGGTTCATATCCCAACTCTGCCATTTAACTATGGGAAAGCCGTTAACCTCTCTGCTCAGCTTCACCCTCTGAAAAGTGGACATTCAATGGCACCGACTTCACTGTACTGTTGGGAGAAATATGTGTGTTAATATGTGTAAAGTTCTTAGAATAGTACTTGGCACTTGGGAAGTGGTAAGTCAAGGACAAATGAAGTTGTTGGTATAAAAACCCTAGCCCAGAACCTGGCATAAGGTAAGAAAATTAATAAATTATTCTCAATTTTTAAACATTTAATTTCTTCATCTATTAAATGGGGTATTAGTGCCTATCTTATAGAGCTCTATTTTTTCTGAGAAGTAGAAAAATTTTTAAATTATTTTTTTGTCAAAGTATAACTAACTCACAGTGTTGTATTAGTTTCAGGTATACAGTACAGCTATATCTATCTACCTATCTATATCTGAATACATATATATATATAACTGATTCTTCCCATATAGGGAAGAATATATTCTTCCTATATATTCTTCCCATATAGGTTACTGAGTATAGTTCCCTGTGCTATACAGTAGGTCCTTGTTGGTTATCTATTTTATACACAGTAGTATGTATATGTTACTCCTAAATTCTGGATTTATCTCTCCCCTCCGCTTCTCCCCTTTGGTAACCAATAGTTTGTTTTCTATGTCTGTGAGTCTGTTTTTATTTTGCAAATTAATTCATTTGTATCATTTTTTTCAAATTCCATACCTAAGTGATATTTGTTTTGGTCTGTCTGGCTTAGCTCACTTAGTATAATAATCTGTAGGCCCATCCATGTTGCCGTAAATAGCATTATTTCATTCTTTTATATGGCTAAGTAGTATACTGCTCTTCTATATAGTTCTTTTATAGAGTTCTTACGAATGTAAACTTATATGTGTGTGTGTATGAAAGTCACTCAGTAACGTCTGACTCTCTGCGGCCTCATGGACCGTCGCCCACCAGGCTCCATTGTCCATTGGATTCTCCAGCCAAGGATGCTGGAGTGAGTTGCCATTTGCTTCTCCAGGGCATTTCCCAGCCCAGCGATCAAGCCTGGGTCTCCTGCATTGGCAGATGGATTCTTTACCATCTGAGCTACCAGGGATGGTATATATATAGCAGCTAATGGTTTGTGACCAAATAAGGAGTTAGCAAATGGTAGCTATTATTATTATGAATATTCACTATTATAGAGCTACCAATACGCGGGATTTGGGGATGCCAAATAATTCAGTGCCAAACCTCTCTCAAGCCAGGAGGTAAATCTCTCAGCTCTAAGGAGTGCTGTGCTCTGAGATGACTACAAGATTTCCTTTTAGCCTGGGTAGTGCTTTCTGGAGTTCCTTTGGGGCTCCACGTATTCAGGGAATTGTGAGTCTGAGTTCTGGTTTCTGTGTGGTATTTTAATTGACATATTAAGTTTCTTATCTACGTCTCTTTTGTGCTTTAATAACATCCCTTTGTGGTTGCAGGCTGAGTGCAGAGAGACTGTATTAGAAGGAGCTAGCAGAGATAAATGCCGTCCACACGCTGAGAGCCTGGCGCTCTGGGATCACCGGGTTCCAGACAGAGGGAGCTGGCTGTCAACGCCGTGAGCTGTTTCCGAAGGCCAGGCTCACGAGATGATAAGAAGCGGAGGCTTGGGGCACCAAAGGCCTCCTGTAATTCTTTTGTCAGCTTCCTCAAGGATTGCCACTGGACCTTGTCCCCTCTCCTGAGAACCCCACTCAAGAACTCTAAACGTCTCAGCCCTCTCCTGCAAGGCAGAGACAGACGTCTCGTAGGTAGCACTGGCGTGGGTAGAAAAGAATGCATTTTTCAAAAACATAACCCCGTCTATGACCCTGCTAATGATGACCACAAACCAAGGGGAAAGAAAAGCATTTTAAAGCTAGTTCTGGGAAGGAGATTGCCCCCTGACCTCCTCCCCAGAGCCAGAGCTCTGAGTATCAGACTGAAGGCAAACATACCACAAAACAAGACAGTGGGAGACACTGCTTCATGACTAATTGGCTTTAAGAACACAGAATAAATGAAAATACATAAACAACTCTTGAGCTTTGAAAATAAATACTACTAAAGACCATGGATTGCTCATATAATTTCATTTTTATTAGAAATACCAAACTCCATGACCGTCTCTGTCCCACCCTAAGGTTGAGTTCATTAGGGTGTATATTATCTCTAATGATAATCTTCAACTATATTTGAAGATGTACTAGTTTTTGGTCCCTCTTCCCTTTCTCTTACCTGGAGGCTTCAGAGAAGGCTCATCAGAGTTCTTGGCAATATTTTATGGACCTTAAATCAAGTAAATTTCATAAAAGTCCTAACTTTCATCACCTTTCAAATGGTATTAACTTGGCTTTAAACGCCTAAGAGGATCTCAAAGGATAAATTCCTGGTATCTGTTATCAACTCCCTGTTTGGGGATTAGTCCTGTGTTTTCATGTGGGATAGAAAACATATCCGGATAATTCTCCTGAGCTTCGCCTGTTGAAATCTGACATTTGTCCTATCACTTAATTATGGCTTAGCTCCCAGAAAGCTTTGCGGGCACCTTTGAGACAGCAGCCTGCCCCTCCCCCACAACACAGACACTCAGTCGAGTCCAAATCCTTCCTTTGGTTAAATAAATAAAAACAAAACAATAAAACAAAGCTACTAACAAAATACAGAGTAGAATCCCTTCATCCTGAAAGGCTTTCTCCGCTTTGTGTGGCTTGGAACTGTTAGCCACAGAGAGATCAAAAGATCGAATTTGGGTTTTTTTTGCCTGGGCAGTGGTAGGGCTTCCAAATGCCTGTCCCATCCTATCTCCTGACTTCTCTCTCCAGCCCAACATTTTAACTTTCTTTCTCGTCATGTTGTTGAATCCCAGGAGCACCTTTTCTAGGGAGCCCTCGCTACCTCTAACCTTGTGAAAATGGAAGCTGTCGCCCTCACAGCTTAGGACTCCACGTTTGTGTGTAGAAATAGAGAACTGGAATTGTTGCAGGGAGAAAACTAATTCTGACTCCCATGTTGCAAACTGTTTCTTTGACTTGCATTTTGTTGCTTTTGTTTTTATAATCATATTTAATGTCTTGCCTGGAGGACTCGGCCCCTCTGCTTGGCTGTGAACTAAAGTGCCTTTGTTCAGAACTCTGTCCACCTGTAGATGGCAGGAAGGGAGAAATTAACACATCCCCTGCCTGAGGCTTGCCATCCTAGGAGATGGTTGCAAGATTAATGAGTCTTTTCACTTTGCTTCCTCATCTCTCCCCATCTCTGGTCTAGAAAAGAACCTGGCATCCAGACCCCAATAAGACAGTTATTTCGAGGAGCTAGCCTGCCATCTTCTTAGTCAGCTGTTTTCTGAATAAGGTCATTTTCCTTACTTCAACACCTTGTCTCTCAAATTCATTGGCCTGTCCTGTGGTGAGCAGAGTGAATTTGGACTGGGTAATAGAATTAGTAGTAAAGATGTTCCCTGTGTATATGTCCTCATGTGAGATTTGCAACTTGAAAGGATCATTCATCTATGTTATAATTCTTGTTCTACTGTCATGGAGTGTTTTCTCTTTATGTAAAGTAACCAGTTGAGTGGTACAGAGAAGGTGCCAGTAAATACGAGCTCCTTCAGGGTGAAAAATGTCTTTATTCATAGCATTTGCTGATTTCCTTGGTTTATATATGCCCAGTTTGATTGATTTCAAGATACCGAAGTGAAGTCATTGAACAAAGATGAGGGAAGAAATGCACGCCACCAGCTCCACCAGCAGTGTGAGTCTGTTACAGCACAAGGTTGTGGGGAGAAGGCTGGGGAAGGTTTATAGAGCAAGCAGTTCTTGAGCTACAATCTAGAAAGATGAGTAGGCACTTTCTGGGAGGATGTAGACAAGGGGGAAGAAGACAAGAGGCAAGAGTTTCTAGCAAAGGGTGTGTTACTGAGTCCAAGCTCACTCTGCTCTCTGCACGCTGGGCCAACAAACAGAGGTGTTGAGGCAAAGAATACAACTTCATTCTGAAAACTGGCTTCCCTGGTGGTTCAGACGGCAAAGAATCAGCCTGCAATGCAGGAGACCCAGGTTCAATCCCTGGGTTGGGAAGATCCCTGGAGGAGGGCAGGGCAACCCACTCCAGTATTCTTGCCTGGAGCATCCCATGGACAGAGGAGCTTGGCAGGCCACAGTTCATGGGGCCGCAAACAATCGAACATGACTGAGCACACACTCATCGGCAGACTGAGAAGATAGCAGACAAGTGTCTCCCAAAACCATGTTATGGAAGTCTAGATGCCAGTTTATTTTGTAGGGAAGAGGGAGAAGGAAGGTGAGGAAGTAAAGTGAAAAGGCCACTTATCCAGTAAAATAGGAGGGGATGTGTTGATTTCTTCTTTTCTGCAGCCTTTCACAGGTGGGCAGGGTCAGATTGCCTCCTTGTGGTCTGAACAAACTCATTTTGGTTTAACAGTCAGGCAGAGGGGTAGGGTTCCCTGAGGCAGGTCATTATGTATGATTATAATAACAAAAGCAACTAACAGCAGAGGTCGATGCCCAAATAGATCCAATATGGAGGCAGAATTGGCTTTTCCTTGTTACAGATGAACAATCTTTGCAGCATTCTAAGTTTGCATTGACACGTGTAACAGGGATAGACTTGAGGAAAGATTCCCTCCAGCAAGTCATCTGTGGCTCTAGCAACATTCTCCATCATCTACATAATTCCTGGGATTAAATGTAATCAGCCTCAAGGAGATCAAACCAATCAAGTCTAAAGGAAATCAACTCTGAATATTCATTGGAAGGACAGATGCTGAAACTGAAACTCCAAAAGGACTCATGGAAAAGACCCTGATGCTGGGAAAGACTGAGGGCAGAAGGAGAAATGCACGCCACCAGCTCCACCAGCAGTGTGAGTCTGTTACAGCACAAGGTTGTGGGGAGAAGGCTGGGGAAGGTTTATAGAGCAAGCAGTTCTTGAGCTACAATCTAGAAAGATGAGTAGGCACTTTCTGGGAGGATGTAGACAAGGGGGAAGAAGACAAGAGGCAAGAGTTTCTAGCAAAGGGTGTGTTACTGAGTCCAAGCTCACTCTGCTCTCTGCACGCTGGGCCAACAAACAGAGGTGTTGAGGCAAAGAATACAACTTCATTCTGAAAACTGGCTTCCCTGGTGGTTCAGACGGCAAAGAATCAGCCTGCAATGCAGGAGACCCAGGTTCAATCCCTGGGTTGGGAAGATCCCCTGGAGGAGGGCAGGGCAACCCACTCCAGTATTCTTGCCTGGAGCATCCCATGGACAGAGGAGCTTGGCAGGCCACAGTTCATGGGGCCGCAAACAATCGAACATGACTGAGCACACACTCATCGGCAGACTGAGAAGATAGCAGACAAGTGTCTCCCAAAACCATGTTATGGAAGTCTAGATGCCAGTTTATTTTGTAGGGAAGAGGGAGAAGGAAGGTGAGGAAGTAAAGTGAAAAGGCCACTTATCCAGTAAAATAGGAGGGGATGTGTTGATTTCTTCTTTTCTGCAGCCTTTCACAGGTGGGCAGGGTCAGATTGCCTCCTTGTGGTCTGAACAAACTCATTTTGGTTTAACAGTCAGGCAGAGGGGTAGGGTTCCCTGAGGCAGGTCATTATGTATGATTATAATAACAAAAGCAACTAACAGCAGAGGTCGATGCCCAAATAGATCCAATATGGAGGCAGAATTGGCTTTTCCTTGTTACAGATGAACAATCTTTGCAGCATTCTAAGTTTGCATTGACACGTGTAACAGGGATAGACTTGAGGAAAGATTCCCTCCAGCAAGTCATCTGTGGCTCTAGCAACATTCTCCATCATCTACATAATTCCTGGGATTAAATGTAATCAGCCTCAAGGAGATCAAACCAATCAAGTCTAAAGGAAATCAACTCTGAATATTCATTGGAAGGACAGATGCTGAAACTAAAGCTCCAATACTCTGGCCACCTAATGTGAAGAGATCACTCATGGAAAAGACCCTGATGCTGGGAAAGACTGAGGGCAGAAGGAGAAGGGGATGACAGAGGATGAGATGGTTGGATAGCATCACCTGTCGAGGTCCATGCACAGGTTGGAAAATAATTTCCATACGCGAGGCAAAGTGAAAGGAAAGTAAGTTTATTAGCCTGGGGAAGGGAAGGACAATAAGGGTATGGTTTATCTCTTGCCTTCCAAGTCCCTCATTCGCCTTGTTCTTTTGCACCACATCACTGACTCAATGGATGTGAATTTAAGCAAGCTACAGGAGATAATGAAGGACCAGGAAGCCTGGTGTGTTGTCTATGGGGTCACAAAGAGTTGGACATGGCTGAGTGACTGAACAACAACATAGTCGTCTCTCAAGACTATTAGTTCCAAGCAGGACAGAAGATCCTCTCCAACTGGACTCCTTTCAAAAAAGAGTAGTTTCAACTAATCCTCTGGTTACAATAGTCAGTGTCCTAGTGAAATAGTCATTATTCTAAGAGCCAACATCAATACATTATTATTACAGAGAATGGTCACACAACAGGGTGCAGCCAAGCCAAGGAAAAGGGAATTTTAGACTGAGAGGCTGCTAAAGGTCATGCTGTGATTTAATTGCATAGGAAATGGAGAAAGTTTAAAGGGAAAGAGTGATGCATTGATTTGCGTCAAAATAAGAGCTTTGTGTAACAAGAACTATTTCAGAGTAGTCTAATTACCAACTGTCTCCATCATATCAGCTTGCCCTCCAAAGCTGCATTTCCTTGGCTACATCCAAGGGCAATTGCTTCAAGGCAAGACGTTCATGATTCTGAACCTGGAAGCTAGTAGGACTCATCACTCTCAATGAAATCAACAAATACTTATTCAGGGGCATCTTGGCCCATGGTAACCAGGTTATCCTTGTTCCTGGCAGAGCAGCCCAGAGCTCTGAATGCCTTGCTCTCCTTGGCTTTTCCGAGAAGAAAAAAGGATGCCTCGAGAGATTTCTCATTAATTCTTTCCACTCCTGTTTCTTGACCTACACGGCAGGCTCCAAGAGTTAGAGATGCTCAGACATTATTTTTCTGGCTTGTTTCTCTTTCATGAGGATTTCCTATTCTAGCTTCTGTAATTCACTTAACTGTTGTTTGTGTAACAACTATATTTAAACATATAATTTAATATAAGTAGATACAAAAATACTATAAATATAGCTACGATTTAACTATACTTTGTAACATGGACATGTTCTAGAGACTTCTGGGTAATAGATACTTTAAAAATGAACCAGAAAAAGTCACCATAAATCAGGAGCAAAACTGAGTTTCTCCCTTAAGTTCTTTTATTTATTTATTTTAAAATCTGCTTTTTTTTTTAACTATGGGAAAAATGATAATTTTCTTACACAGGAAACTTTAACAATCCAATTACAGTACATAGTAAAAATAGTTTCCTAGTGGGAATCGTTAAGGATATTGAAATAACCCCCCCCTGGTAACACCAAATATCAGTTAAAATTATATGGATAAACCAGGAGAGAAAAGTTCTGAGACAGAGAAATAAGAATTTGGAAATTATATATGACAAAAGTCATCGTTGTGCTGCCTGGTTCTAGTGGTCAGCACGGTTCTTTCTGTGTTGTTTAAATAATGTCATACCAGGATAAACATGAGAGTAAGTTTAATATCATCCTGCTGCTGCTATCAACAGACAAGCTTTTAAATGTTATTTCCCCTTCAGCTACTAAGTTGTTGCTCAGAAAATACCTGATAGCCAAGACCATCATAAAATGCTCCTTCCCAAGCACAGCGAAGGGTGTGTTAGTGTAAAGAAAAAAAAAAAATCAATCTATATTAAGTTTTTAAAATAAAATTTTAAATTCTACATTAACCAACTGTCTCCATCATATCAGCTTGCCCTCCAAAGCTGCATTTCCTTGGCTACATCCAAGGGCAATTGCTTCAAGGCAAGACGTTCATGATTCTGAACCTGGAAGCTAGTAGGACTCATCACTCTCAATGAAATCAACAAATACTTATTCAGGGGCATCTTGGCCCATGGTAACCAGGTTATCCTTGTTCCTGGCAGAGCAGCCCAGAGCTCTGAATGCCTTGCTCTCCTTGGCTTTTCCGAGAAGAAAAAAGGATGCCTCGAGAGATTTCTCATTAATTCTTTCCACTCCTGTTTCTTGACCTACACGGCAGGCTCCAAGAGTTAGAGATGCTCAGACATTATTTTTCTGGCTTGTTTCTCTTTCATGAGGATTTCCTATTCTAGCTTCTGTAATTCACTTAACTGTTGTTTGTGTAACAACTATATTTAAACATATAATTTAATATAAGTAGATACAAAAATACTATAAATATAGCTACGATTTAACTATACTTTGTAACATGGACATGTTCTAGAGACTTCTGGGTAATAGATACTTTAAAATGAACCAGAAAAAGTCACCATAAATCAGGAGCAAAACTGAGTTTCTCCCTTAAGTTCTTTTATTTATTTATTTTAAAATCTGCTTTTTTTTTTAACTATGGGAAAAATGATAATTTTCTTACACAGGAAACTTTAACAATCCAATTACAGTACATAGTAAAAATAGTTTCCTAGTGGGAATCGTTAAGGATATTGAAATAACCCCCCCCTGGTAACACCAAATATCAGTTAAAATTATATGGATAAACCAGGAGAGAAAAGTTCTGAGACAGAGAAATAAGAATTTGGAAATTATATATGACAAAAGTCATCGTTGTGCTGCCTGGTTCTAGTGGTCAGCACGGTTCTTTCTGTGTTGTTTAAATAATGTCATACCAGGATAAACATGAGAGTAAGTTTAATATCATCCTGCTGCTGCTATCAACAGACAAGCTTTTAAATGTTATTTCCCCTTCAGCTACTAAGTTGTTGCTCAGAAAATACCTGATAGCCAAGACCATCATAAAATGCTCCTTCCCAAGCACAGCGAAGGGTGTGTTAGTGTAAAGAAAAAAAAAAAATCAATCTATATTAAGTAAATAAAATTTTAAATTCTACAAAATCTACTCCAAAGGAGTTTCTGAATGAGTGGAAGGCAGCCCCAACTAGAAGCCCAGGCTCTGAGGGCTGGTCTCTTTATGAGATCATTCCTGTCATCTTGTTTCAGTGATTTGAGGCCGAGGACCACCACACCAGCATGGGTATGGAGTTATTTTCTAGAGCGCTGAGCCTCTTCCTATCCCAGTGGCCCTTGGCTCATCTCTCCCCAAGTCAATTGCTGTGGAAAAATGGTAGAACCAGGTCTTTTTAAATATAATTTATTTTTAATTGGAGGATACTTGCTTTACAATGTTGTAGTGGTTTCTGCCAGACATCGACATGAATCAGCCATAGGAATCCCTACGTTTCCTCCCTCTTGAACCTCCCTCCCACCTCTCACATCACCCACCCCTCAAGGCTGTCACAGAGCACCAGGCGGAGCTCCCCGTGTTACACAGCAACTTCCCATTAGCTATCTTTTATACATGGTAATGTACATGTTTTAATGATACTTTCTCAGTTTGTCCCACTCTCTTCCTGTGTCCATAAGTCTGTTCCTTTTGTCTGAGTCTCTATTCCTGCTCTCTAATAGGTTCATCAGCACCACTTTTTTTTAGATTCCATGTGTATGTATTAATACACTACATTTGTGTTTCTTTTTCTGACTTACTTCGCTCTGTATAATAGAGTCTAGTAAAACTAGGTGTTAATGGAGCTTCCTTTGGGACACAGCACACAGAGGAGACCACATGGAGCAGAAGGACAAGCTCAACCATCAGACAACAGCCTCTCACTGGTTAACTCGGCCAGTGGGCTATTGAATCCCTCCAAATTTCATTGGCAAAATGGGGTTCACAATATTAGTATTTACCTTACAGACTGAAGGATTAAGTGAAACAAGGATACAGTGCCCAGCACAGAGTAGAATTCAGTCAACAATGGTAGCGTTCATAGTCCTCCAAAGCTACTGCTAATCTTCTCCAGAAAGGAGTTTCTCCCTCCTTCCTCCCAGCG
The DNA here is from genome assembly GCA_022376925.1 of Tragulus kanchil. Classification (NCBI taxonomy): domain Eukaryota; kingdom Metazoa; phylum Chordata; class Mammalia; order Artiodactyla; family Tragulidae; genus Tragulus; species Tragulus kanchil. Next base: position 131,912,340 of record JAIOJX010000024.1, read on the forward strand.
ACGTTTCCTCCTCTACGCAAAAGGAGCCTCTGTTGTTCCTGTAACAAGTTGCCTCTACTAATGTCACCACAGGCAGGTCAAGTACAAATGGAGGGCGAGGCTGAAGGAGAGAAATACCCCATGGATGGAGGCCAGAGCAGTTTTCTGATAACTGGGAGGAGCTGGCTCTCCTGAGGCGTAAGGTCACCTGGTGGGGCAGGAGGAGCTGCCAGTGGACAGGATCTTAGTTCAGTAAAGAGGGGCCAGATCTTCTGCTCTGGGAAGACAAGCAGCCCCACCTTTACCAACAATATGGAAAAATATCCTATAACTTTCTACCACTTGGCTGGGATGCCGAATTCTTGAGCTGTCCAAAACCACCTATGCAACACGCCATGTACATTGCTGTTTGTATATCTGCCTGCTCATGTTTGCTTTCAGAGTCTTAGCAGATTGGCTCTGGGTTCATGCTGCATGTTGTATTTGGCAAGAGGAGGTGTTTTAATATCCTTGCTTGGCTACAGCTATTTCAATGCCGAGGAGTTCAGTTATTTTGAATAGGATAAAGTATTGCCCCAGGTTTCCACAGAATCATAGCATAGTTCAGCTTTAAACTTGAATTCTCTACCTTAGGAAATACTTGCTAAAATAACCCAATCTGGAGGAAGTCCCATAGGTTCCTGGAGCTCTGACCAGCTCTTGGGAAACCATGCATGTCAAAACACACTTGATGACTTATCTGCCCTATCATCTGGGAAGCTGAAATTGATAGAGCATCCTTGTCCTTACCCTAACCTTTCTCTGCATGTGTCTGTAACCCAGTACCTTAAATGGATGAGATCTGATCTGAAGACTGAACAGTAACCTTATTCCAAGTTTCTATGATTTCCATTCAGTCCAAAAAAGATGTGTTCACCCACACAAATGGAGTAAGGCTGAATTTACTCATTCATTCACAAATACTTTACTGCACCCTCTTGTATAGACACCTTATAAGCACTAAGGTTATAGATGTGAATGGCCCAATCTCTACCTGAAAGACTTACAGCCTAACAGAAGAGGTGGTGTTCTGCATACGCAGAGGATACTAATAAGGAGAGTGGTCAATTGTGGTTTTTTTTCCAAATTTTTTTTTTTTTTGGCCACTTCTATTGGTCCCTCATTTATTTATTTTCATCCATTTTTGTTCCTTGGCTGGTGTGGGCCTCCCATCGCAGAGGCCTCTCTCGTAGCAGAGCACCAGTTATGGGCGCATGCGCTCCAAAGCTCCAGCTCAGTAGTTGGACACATCAGTCCAGCCGCTCCGCGGCACGAGGGATCATCCCGTGCCAGGGATCAAACCGGCGCCCCTTGCACTGCAAGGCGGTGTCCTTACCCACTGGACCACCAGGGAAGACCGAGATCGGTCACTGCTATGGGCACTAGAAATCAGGAAAGACTTCATGGGAAAAAATTACCTTTGTTCAGGATCAAAGTTTCAAATCAAGAAGTCCTTCTTGATTTCCGGTCTCCATAGAATTGACCACTCCCCTCCTGAACTCTGGACTATCCTAGCAGTCAGTGATGATCAATCACACTGTGACAACTTTTCTGGCTTGATTATTCACACAGACTATTAGAATGACCCTCAGGTCACTAGCTAATTGAAGAGTCACTGCTTTTACGACATGTGTTCATTTTCTTGGCAACAAAAACCCTCACCTTTGACATTTTGGGGGGGGGTGGTGTTGCCTTGTATCAATGATACGCTTCTTTTTATTTATTTATTTATTTATTTATTTAGGGAGGGGGTCGGGTTGGGGAGGGAGGGGAGCGGGTGGGCCACTTCTATTGGTCTTTCATTTCTCTGTTTTCATCCGCCTTTGTTCTTTGTTTTTTGGCTCCTGCGGGCCTCCCATCGCGGTGGCGTCTGTTGTCCCAGAGCGTCAGCTCCGGGCGCATGCACTCCAGAGCTCTGACTCGGCGATTGGACACATTAGTCCAGCCGCTCCGCGGCACGTGGGATCTTCCCAGGCCAGGGATCGAACCGGCGCCCCTTGCACTGCAAGGCGGTGTCCCTATCCACTGGACCACCAGGGGAAGCCCTCTCCTTTGACATTTGACAATATCAACAGTTTAAGTCAATTCTATCAAAGACACATGTGATCACATTCTATAAATAGGGGCATCTGGGAAAATAAAATATCTGAAAGCATGCCCTTTGGTTTATAACTCATGCCTTCCCAATAGTGAAAGTTCAAAAGTTGTCTTTTGCACAGATGTGAGCTTAAGATAAGCTACCTGATAACAAAGGCAACAAGGGAATGCAAGCACTGAAGTCAGTATCAAGTCACTGACAATTAGTATGGTTTTAGAGGCACTGTATGCTTCCTCCAAAAGTTTCTCGTACGTTTAGCTTCAAGTGATGATATCTAGACTTCCACTGGTAGGCTTCTTTTTCTTTATCATGAGGTTTGATTCTACGTATGTATGTATGTATGTATGTATTTATAGCTTTGTTGTTGTTGTTGTTCTTTTTTGGCTGTGCTGGCCCTTCATGTTGTGCACAGGTCTCTAGTTGCAGCCAGCAGGAGTTGCTCTCTAGTTGTGGTGCCAGGACTGCTCAGTGCAGTGGCTTCTGTTGCAGAGTGCGGGCTCTAGGGTGCAGGCTTCAGTAGTCATGGTGCTCAGTTTTAGCTGCCCTGTGGCATGTGGGATTCCTGACCAGGTCCCCTGCAATGGTGGGCAGATTCTTAGCCATTCCATCAGGCAAGTGCCTGATTCTATTTAAAGTATAACTACCCTCATAGATGTAGTTTATATCTAGGCATAAATAAATCTATCAGATTCTTTCTTGAGACCAGTAGCACAGTGGGTAAAAAGATTGTGAGCTCAGCTGTGTCTGACGATTTGAGACTCCATGGACTGTAACCCTCGGGGCTCCTCTGTCCTTGGGATTTCCCAGGCAAGAATACTGGAGTGGGTTGCCATTTCCTACTCCAGGGGATCTTTGTGACCCAGGGATGGAATCTGAGTCTCCTGCATTGGAAGGTGGATTCTTTACTGCTGAGCCACCACGGATGAGAAACAGAGTGCAGTTAAGGTGGAAAGAGGGGAGGAAAAGGGACTAAAATAAAGGTTGAGGGTAAGCCAAGTATTTTTATTTTCAATTTGCTAAAGGCCAATTCTGGTCTAAGTTTTAGGAAAAAAAAAAAAGACAAATTCACAGATAAAAACTGAGATTCTATAGTTGAAATTTGTAAGGCAGGTGAGTTTGATGGTTTTGATAATCAAGACCAAGACATCCCACCCTTAGTGCCCTGGAACATTGGTTTAAGTCAATTCTATCAAAGACACATGTGATCACATTCTATAAATAGGGGCATCTGGGAAAATAAAATATCTGAAAGCATGCCCTTTGGTTTATAACTCATGCCTTCCCAATAGTGAAAGTTCAAAAGTTGTCTTTTGCACAGATGTGAGCTTAAGATAAGCTACCTGATAACAAAGGCAACAAGGGAATGCAAGCACTGAAGTCAGTATCAAGTCACTGACAATTAGTATGGTTTTAGAGGCACTGTATGCTTCCTCCAAAAGTTTCTCGTACGTTTAGCTTCAAGTGATGATATCTAGACTTCCACTGGTAGGCTTCTTTTTCTTTATCATGAGGTTTGATTCTACGTATGTATGTATGTATGTATGTATTTATAGCTTTGTTGTTGTTGTTGTTCTTTTTTTTGGCTGTGCTGGCCCTTCATGTTGTGCACAGGTCTCTAGTTGCAGCCAGCAGGAGTTGCTCTCTAGTTGTGGTGCCAGGACTGCTCAGTGCAGTGGCTTCTGTTGCAGAGTGCGGGCTCTAGGGTGCAGGCTTCAGTAGTCATGGTGCTCAGTTTTAGCTGCCCTGTGGCATGTGGGATTCCTGACCAGGTCCCCTGCAATGGTGGGCAGATTCTTAGCCATTCCATCAGGCAAGTGCCTGATTCTATTTAAAGTATAACTACCCTCATAGATGTAGTTTATATCTAGGCATAAATAAATCTATCAGATTCTTTCTTGAGACCAGTAGCACAGTGGGTAAAAAGATTGTGAGCTCAGCTGTGTCTGACGATTTGAGACTCCATGGACTGTAACCCTCGGGGCTCCTCTGTCCTTGGGATTTCCCAGGCAAGAATACTGGAGTGGGTTGCCATTTCCTACTCCAGGGGATCTTTGTGACCCAGGGATGGAATCTGAGTCTCCTGCATTGGAAGGTGGATTCTTTACTGCTGAGCCACCACGGATGAGAAACAGAGTGCAGTTAAGGTGGAAAGAGGGGAGGAAAAGGGACTAAAATAAAGGTTGAGGGTAAGCCAAGTATTTTTATTTTCAATTTGCTAAAGGCCAATTCTGGTCTAAGTTTTAGGAAAAAAAAAAAAGACAAATTCACAGATAAAAACTGAGATTCTATAGTTGAAATTTGTAAGGCAGGTGAGTTTGATGGTTTTGATAATCAAGACCAAGACATCCCACCCTTATCCCCTAGCCTCAGTTTGTAGTCACACAAGAGTTTCTGGTCTAGAATGAGTCAGACTGCAGTAGGTGACAGGCAGGATGCCATGTCGGGAGGTCACCTGCCCTGTGGTACTCTGAGCAAACAGTTGCAGCTACAGTTCTTCCTCAAGGGCATTCAGTGTCATATTTCACATTTGCTTTTTTAAAATTCTTATTGTAACATGCTCTTCCTTGTTCTTAGATCTGATATTGTACAAAACATCTCACTTCTCAGTCCCCACCATATGGGCCAGTGCAAGCCTGCCAGAAAGGAGATGAGTCAGTTTCTCAAAGCCCCAGTACAGTCCCCAAATGAACCTTCCATTCCTAGCTGGGCAGAATATTTGCGTGAGCACAGATTCATTCACAAGTACAGATTAAACACTCTCTCTGCAGCATCCTGGACCTGCCCCATGACAGATATCAGAACAATATTAGACACAGTGCTAGTTTTGTTTGCTCATAATTAAACTGGAAAGATAAGTCACCAATGCATGAAAGGTTGGGCCCCAGTAGGAGGCAGTAGGGGACTAACTCTCTAAATAGAACTATGATCAGTTGGGAAAAGAAGCTGCCTGTAATTGGAGTATCTCCTTGAGGTCCATAAGGGCAGGGACTAGAAGTTCCATGAGGGCAGGGACTAGAAGTTCCATGAGGGCAGGGACTAGAGCTAGTGTTCATTGTTGTATCCACAGGGTCTATATAATATAGTGGGTGCTCAACAAATATTTGTTAAATTAATGAGTAGATACATAGATGGATAAATGGTGGGTAGAAGCTATTGTGAAATGTGCCAAGAAAGAAGTAGTTTTTGAAGACTGGCTTAGACTTTTGATACAGAGGAGAAGAGAGAGAGAAAATCAGAAAAAGTCCTTCTCCTAAAGCTCCCAGGGCATTCAGCAGGATGGGAAGCCAAGTATTTTTATTTTCAATTTGCTAAAGGCCAATTCTGGTCTAAGTTTTAGGAAAAAAAAAAAAGACAAATTCACAGATAAAAACTGAGATTCTATAGTTGAAATTTGTAAGGCAGGTGAGTTTGATGGTTTTGATAATCAAGACCAAGACATCCCACCCTTATCCCCTAGCCTCAGTTTGTAGTCACACAAGAGTTTCTGGTCTAGAATGAGTCAGACTGCAGTAGGTGACAGGCAGGATGCCATGTCGGGAGGTCACCTGCCCTGTGGTACTCTGAGCAAACAGTTGCAGCTACAGTTCTTCCTCAAGGGCATTCAGTGTCATATTTCACATTTGCTTTTTTAAAATTCTTATTGTAACATGCTCTTCCTTGTTCTTAGATCTGATATTGTACAAAACATCTCACTTCTCAGTCCCCACCATATGGGCCAGTGCAAGCCTGCCAGAAAGGAGATGAGTCAGTTTCTCAAAGCCCCAGTACAGTCCCCAAATGAACCTTCCATTCCTAGCTGGGCAGAATATTTGCGTGAGCACAGATTCATTCACAAGTACAGATTAAACACTCTCTCTGCAGCATCCTGGACCTGCCCCATGACAGATATCAGAACAATATTAGACACAGTGCTAGTTTTGTTTGCTCATAATTAAACTGGAAAGATAAGTCACCAATGCATGAAAGGTTGGGCCCCAGTAGGAGGCAGTAGGGGACTAACTCTCTAAATAGAACTATGATCAGTTGGGAAAAGAAGCTGCCTGTAATTGGAGTATCTCCTTGAGGTCCATAAGGGCAGGGACTAGAAGTTCCATGAGGGCAGGGACTAGAAGTTCCATGAGGGCAGGGACTAGAGCTAGTGTTCATTGTTGTATCCACAGGGTCTATATAATATAGTGGGTGCTCAACAAATATTTGTTAAATTAATGAGTAGATACATAGATGGATAAATGGTGGGTAGAAGCTATTGTGAAATGTGCCAAGAAAGAAGTAGTTTTTGAAGACTGGCTTAGACTTTTGATACAGAGGAGAAGAGAGAGAGAAAATCAGAAAAAGTCCTTCTCCTAAAGCTCCCAGGGCATTCAGCAGGATGGGAATGCTGTCCCCCCAAGGTGGCGCTAGAGATAAAGAATCCACCCACCAATGCAGGAGACATAAGAGATACAGGTTCGATCCCTGGGTTGGGAAGATTCCCTGGATGAGGGCGTGGAAACTCTCTCCACTATTTGTGATTGGAGAATCCTATGGACAGATGAGTCTGGCTGGCTACGGTGTACAGGGCTGCAAAGAGTCAGACGTGACTGAAGCGATGTAGCCTGCAGCACACAAGCCAGAGCAGGCGTTCAAAAACCGTTGGCCAGTTCTGAGTCCTGAGCAATGCCACAACGTCAACCTCTATCACCATCAGTGGGTAGTAAGAACAGAGTCAGGCTAGAATCCAGGAAGAGAAAGTGGGATGTGGGAAGTAGAAAGGAATTCTTGGTTTGAATACAACCTCAGTGCCACCAGGGGTACTTCCTCCACCAGTCACTCATCTACCTTTGGGGCAGGCTCACAGAGAGCCAAGACTGTCAGACCCTGCCTGGGTCCACGGTAAAACTAAAGGAAGTAGAAGCAAGTTATATCAGTCATAAGTTGGGCACCAAAGGTCAGTGTGAAGACAGGGATCCAACAGGCTACAACTTTTCCCATGCTTTTCTCCTGAACCCCACCAGTCTTGGCTTCCAGTGTGAACCCTGACTTTTTTCCAAGATGAGCTACTTGATTCACCTCCAGAGGCTCTTAATACCAAATTAAGTTGATATATCCAAGTATTTGACAACAGTACCAGACCCATAAAAAGACAGATATCTTGCTATCTGCTTTTATGATCTATGGAGGCAGCAAGAGGTATTCAAGACAAAGGCAGCCCCATATCCTCTTCTGTATTCCCAGCATCCAGCCAGTGCCTGACACATAGGAATTACTCAGCCAATGTTTGTAGAATGAGGGAGTAGGCAGCTGTGACTCCACTGTGCTAGTTAGCCTTCTGCTAGTCTTTCTCTGCCCTAAACCCTACTGTAAATGACTGGATTTCTGCCATCACTCTGTTCTGTTACTAGGATGAGGGTCCCGGTCTATATCTGGTCTATCCAGGACTGAACTTCCGCCTGAGGACCCAAGTCTATTATATGTTTCTTTCTGGGATGACAGGTGTCTGAATATCTCAAATACTGTCTTCCACAAATTACCTTTGGCCTCCATCATGCGCAGGCCCTCAATATGGTTTCATGTCTCAGTGTTCTCTTATTCTCATTTCCTCTCCACTTCTTCAATTTCTATTCCCTGCTTCAATGCTCATCTCAACATCGTCTTCTCTCTGAGGTCTACCCAGGTCTGCCTACCCTTACATAATGTGTATATGATGTGTGCATTTCTCCCTTAGCTTCCCATGGCCTCCTGGGTGCATCTCTACCTACCACTACCTAGTAAGTTGCATTGCAGCCACTGATCGACTCACCTGTTCACCATGCTCAACTGTGAGCAAATGGAGGGCAGGGAATATGTATTCATCTTTGTATCTCCATCATTTAGAATAGTGTCTAGCATAGTATTCAATAAAAGTTGTTTTAGTTTTTTTTTTTTTTAAAGTGAGTGAACAAATGACTGAGGGAAAGACTTTTTCCGATCAGGATGGTCTGAGCTGAGACCTGTTTTTGCTCTCCACCCTGGCTATCAAATTGCTTCTCACATTGACTATCCATTTCCCTAAGTCCCTGTGGTTCAAGTGCCAGAATCTCTCACTTACCGCTTCTCTCACAATGAGAGCTTTGACTAGGCCTGTTATGAATTTTGCACTGCTACGTCCCATGGTAGGACATTGTGCTTAACACTGACCATGGTGGAATCACACAGCTGCACGTTGCACTTTTATAATGTCAACTATGTGCTTTCAGCACTGCTTATGGTTTTAGAATTTAATGATACACATTTTAAAATACTGTTTGGCTCTTAAATATATAAATCTATTTCATCTGGCACAAAGAAACACTCATATGTTCCAACAGCAAAGGGAAAACTGTTAGATTTATTTAAAGATGGGAGACTCTGTTCAGTACTTTATGGAAAATATAAGGGATTTTTTTTTTTTTTTTTGGCCTGTAAAGGGATAGTTTTTGTCTAGAAAAGATTTTTACCTTACACTCTCATTTTATCTTAAAAAAATTTCCTCTGTATAGTTTAGTATGTATCTCCAAGACAAAAATTCCTTTTAAAATAACATCACAAGATCATCATCATACAAAGAAATTCAACAATGATTCTTTCATATTATCAAATACCCTTGAATATCTATATCTGTATCTATCTATATCTACCTATATATATTTGAGATTTAATTCAGATTTGAATAAAGTCCATACCTTTCAATTAGTTAATATATCTCTTAAATTTCTTTTAATCTATAGACTCTGTGTCCATTGCTTTTTTTTTTTTAATTGCACCTTGTTTTATTGTTGTAGAAACTATATTGTTTAACTCGTACTTTTCTACAGTCTGAATTTTATTAATTGCATCCTCATGGTATTCTTCAATGTGTTACCATAATCCCTATGTATCCTTTAAATTGGTAGTTAGATCTGGAGGCTTGATTAGATTCAGCTTTGGTTTTCTTTGCCTTTTTAACAAAACCACTTCCATGAGGAGTTGTGTATTTCTGTCAGGAGGTACAAAATATCTCTTTTTGATGACATTAGCAGTCATTGATAATTGCCATGTACATCCATTATTTCATTAGGTTTTGTAAATGGGTGAAACTCTTAATAACAATAAATAGTACTGATGAACCTATTTGCAGGTAAGGAACGGAGGCACGAATACAGAGAATGGACTTGTGGACACACCTTCTTCATGTACTAAGTGCAATACTTCTAAAAGGCCAAGTTTCTCTCACCTAATGCTTAGTTATCCTAAGGTACAGTTTGTTTAGGAATCAACAATCAATACTTGATTGCTTTATTTCTGTTTGGCTCTTAAATATATAAATCTATTTCATCTGGCACAAAGAAACACTCATATGTTCCAACAGCAAAGGGAAAACTGTTAGATTTATTTAAAGATGGGAGACTCTGTTCAGTACTTTATGGAAAATATAAGGGATTTTTTTTTTTTTTTTTTGGCCTGTAAAGGGATAGTTTTTGTCTAGAAAAGATTTTTACCTTACACTCTCATTTTATCTTAAAAAAATTTCCTCTGTATAGTTTAGTATGTATCTCCAAGACAAAAATTCCTTTTAAAATAACATCACAAGATCATCATCATACAAAGAAATTCAACAATGATTCTTTCATATTATCAAATACCCTTGAATATCTATATCTGTATCTATCTATATCTACCTATATATATTTGAGATTTAATTCAGATTTGAATAAAGTCCATACCTTTCAATTAGTTAATATATCTCTTAAATTTCTTTTAATCTATAGACTCTGTGTCCATTGCTTTTTTTTTTTTAATTGCACCTTGTTTTATTGTTGTAGAAACTATATTGTTTAACTCGTACTTTTCTACAGTCTGAATTTTATTAATTGCATCCTCATGGTATTCTTCAATGTGTTACCATAATCCCTATGTATCCTTTAAATTGGTAGTTAGATCTGGAGGCTTGATTAGATTCAGCTTTGGTTTTCTTTGCCTTTTTAACAAAACCACTTCCATGAGGAGTTGTGTATTTCTGTCAGGAGGTACAAAATATCTCTTTTTGATGACATTAGCAGTCATTGATAATTGCCATGTACATCCATTATTTCATTAGGTTTTGTAAATGGGTGAAACTCTTAATAACAATAAATAGTACTGATGAACCTATTTGCAGGTAAGGAACGGAGGCACGAATACAGAGAATGGACTTGTGGACACACCTTCTTCATGTACTAAGTGCAATACTTCTAAAAGGCCAAGTTTCTCTCACCTAATGCTTAGTTATCCTAAGGTACAGTTTGTTTAGGAATCAACAATCAATACTTGATTGCTTTATTTCTGTTTTCAATCATTCTCTAATATTCTTCAAAGGTGATCAATAAAAAACAGACTCATGGATTTAAAAATATTTGATGCATTTCATTCCACTGTGGTCATTTTTCTTACTGATGGCCAAATTGTCCCTTTTCTACCCAAAGGGAGACTGTTCAATTGGCTCTCTGCCCTTTTGACATGACCCCAGTAGTCACTGATGGCTGTTTCTGACTTTGGTATGATAGGACACTTCAGGCTCATCTTGTGCCTTCCCTCTCAAAATCTGGAATCAGTCATTTCTCTAAGAACCCTGGTTGCTTTTAGTGGGAAATTGTGTTTCTAAGCAAAATTTGGGTCCTATGGTGCTCAGTGATATTGCTTTGCCCATTGCCTCTTTTTGATGAGCTAGAGAAATTATAATTTTTATAGAGAAAGGTCTAGTTCAAACAAAACAGCCTGGGGCCTGGGATCTGGGACCCTTTGCTGCATGCTGTACTGATCTGGAAAAACATCTCCTCAAGCAACAGAATACAAAGAAACTATAATCACAAGATATGAACAAGAAGATACAAAAATGCTAAAACCCAGCTGTCCCTTCTGATGTGTAGGAAGCAAAACCAGTGCACTGTGCAAGAGACCAGCACACCACCAACCAGAGGGAGGGCTGACCACCAAAGACACGCCTCAGCCCTGACCCACAGACCTACCCCTACCCTCATCCCATTTAAGGGACCAACTCACCCTCCTAACCTGCCCCCACCTTAGGCATGGAGCAAAGGAACCTGTTACTTGTTTTCACTTCCTCTGCTGCAGCACAAGTCCTGGTAAAGCTTTGTCTAAATTTCTCATCTGACCTCTTGCCAATTTCTATTGATGAAAGAGTCCAAGAACCCTGACTGGAAACAGAACTCAGGACCACAAAGTCCTCACTTATTCTTCATGCTTTTACCTCTTTATTTCCTTTCTCCCACACCAAAAATCTTATTTTTCAATGACTTCACATTACTTTTATTCAGCTTTGTCCCACAAAGTCTTAGAACAACAATAGCAGTATCACCACAATCAGTTCAGTTCAGTTGCTCAGCTGTGTCCGAGCCTGTGACCCCATGGACTGCAGCACGCCAGACTTCCCTGTCCTTCTCCATCTCCTGCAGCTTGGATTACTGAAAATAGTTTAAGATAAATTTTTAGGTTTTTGTTTGCTTTTGCTTTGGGGTATATACTGTTAGGATTGTAAAGTCAAATTGTTGTGCTTTTACAGTCACTTGGAGTAGTTCTGAACAGCTAGACACATTATTAGATTCATTTGTTTCAGTTATCTTCTGTTGTGAGAGATTTTTAAATTTTAAATTGTATTATAATTCTCTAAAATATTTACAAGATTTCAAAGTCAAATTTACAAAAGAAAATAATTTTTAAAAGTCTAGCTTCTCCCCTTTTACGCTCTCTCCCAATAACCAAAATATAGAAATTTTATGACTTATTCTCTTGAATTTTACTTTATTTTTCTGAATTTTGACCTTTTAAAAACCAAACAATTTTTTTCACATATTTTAAAATGAATGAAAAACTCATTAAATTTTATAGTTTAGGGGCTTCCCTGGTGGTCCAATGGTAAAAAGTCCGCCTTGCAGTGCAGGGGGCACCGGTTCAATCCCTGGCCTGGGAAGATCCCATTGCCGTGGAGCGGCTGGACGGGTATGTCCAGTTACGAGCCAGCACTCTGGAGTGCATGCGACCAGAGCCGGTGCCCTGCAACAAGAGAAGCCATTGCAATGGGAGACCCACGCATGCCTAAGAATAAAAGATGAACATAAATATAAAAACAAAAGAAGCATGATGGGGAAAAAAATATATAAAAAAAAAATCTATACAACTTCAAAAGTTTCATACTGATGGTTTCATACAATGCCATAATAACTTTTTTAATATTTAAAAATTTAAATATGCATATAAATGTGTAAGTTTTAATATATGTATGTGTATGAGAGTTTGTCTTTCCTCTATTCCTCGATAAAAAAGTGAATTACTTTGTATGCTTTCTTTCACCATGCCTTTCATTACTTTACAGTAAATCCTGGGGCTCTTGCCACTGTAGTATTGTAATGTATGGAGAGAGTCACCATTCCTTTAGTCACCATGGATACCTAGCGCTCTATTCATGGGGACAGCATAGTCTAGTCTCCTAGAGATGGACATTTGGTTGGTGTAGGCTTTTGTTACTAACAGTACTACAGTGGGCTGTGTTGTAAAAATATCTTTTCGTTGTTTTGCAGGTGTATCTTTGGGAAAGATTCCTAGAAGTAGGTTGCCAGGATAAAGGGAAAATGCATACGTAATTTTACTAGATCTTGCCAAATTCCCCTTCATAAGGTTCAACCTTCTATATCTCTACCAGAGATTTTTGAGAGCACCTAATTCTCCATCAACTTGCCAATAGATTTTGTTGCCAGACTTAATTTTTTTCTTTTTAAAGATTTATTTATTTATTTATTTTTGGGCGGGGGTCGGGTTGGGGAGGGAGGGGAGCGGGCGGGCCACTTCTATTGGTCTTTGATTTGTCCATTTTCATCCGTCTTTGTTCTTTGGCTCCTGTGGGCCTCCTATCGCGGTGGCGTCTGTCGTTGCAGAGCGCCGGCTCTGGGCGCATGCGCTCCAGAGCTCCGGCTCGGTAATTGGACACATTGGTCCAGCCACTCCGTGGCACGTGGGATCTTCCTAGGCCAGGGATCGAACCGGCGCCCCTTGCACCGCAAGCGGTGTCCTTACCCACTGGACCACCAGGGGAAGCCCCCAGACTTAAATTTTTGCCAATCTGATAGATGAGAAATGATATTCAAGTGTGGTTTCTCCTGTCATGGGCAGGATGGAACATTTTTTCCATAACACTTAAGAGCTATTTCCTTGTTTTTTGTTCACTATATCCCTAGTCTATTTTTCTATAGGGTTGGTGGTCTTTTTCTCCTCTATTATTATAATTGTTTTATATATTATATATATTAGCTATTAATCTGTGATGTAAGTTTCAAGTATTTTTTCTAGTTTATCTCTTGTCTTTTATTTTACTTATGGTATATTTTTCCATATGGAATTTAGAAAATTATGTAATCATATTTGCGCTTTTTTTCCCTTAATCATATTTAGATTAAGTACTTACTACTTTCAAATTGTTGAAATAACCACTTTTTCAGTACTTGTATTTGTGTGATCCCTTTGGAATTTAACCTAGTGAGCAGTATGAGGGATACATTCAATTTTATTACCTTCCACAATTATGCTAATACCACTTCTAAAATGCCAATCTCTCTCTGTGCTGATTTGAGCTGCTGTCTATTGTACACCAAACATTCATATACAATAGGATCTATTTAGTTTCTCTTTTGCTTTATTAGTTTGTCTACTCACACACTAACGTAAATCTATTTTAATCACAAAGGCGTTATAGTATGTTTTAGTGTCCAGCCTAACTGGATTCTCTTCTTTTTCAGGGTTACCATATCTTTTCTTGTTTATTTGTTCTTCAACTGAGCTTTGTAACCAAATTGTCTAGGTCTGAAAAACTAACTTGAGAGGATTTTTATTGGGATTGCATACACATAAACATTAGAGAGAACTGACATCTTTATAAAATTGAGTCTATCTAGTAACCTGGTATAGTTGCATTTGCTAAGGTCCACCTTTGTATCATTAAGAAAAGTTTATAGTTTTTTGACATTCCTTGTTAATTTTCTGCCTAAGTATTTTATTTTCTTATTTGTTGTTATAAGTGGATTCTCCTCTTCCATTATACCTCAAATTGGTTTTTGTTTATATAGATATATACACATATGTATATCATAAAAGGTTATTGATTTTATGTTAATTTTACAACTTGCTACTTTATTAAATTCTTTCATTATTTTAATACTTTCTATATTGCTCTTTTAGGGCTTTCAATAACTGTTTCCTGAAAATAAAGATAGTATTACTTACTTCTTTCTAATTCTTAAGCTTTAATTGTTTTCTCTTGTCTAATTACATTGATTAACCTCTCCAATGTGATATCAAATAGTCAAGAACTTAGAACCTAAAACCAACATAAGAAATGAGTCCATTATATCTTAAACAAACTCTGTCTCAAAGAAACAATTAAGAGAGTTAAGCTATTGTATCTATGTCAGACTAAAAGACGTTGTAAGCTATAATCTTTTACATAAGGCGGGAACTTTCAGTGGTGATCAGTGCCTATTCACAGCATGTGAGAACATGTCTCCCTAGACCTCCTGAATGTAAGCAAATCCTAAAGCTTATAGAATCCTTTCTGAATTAAGCCTCAAAAAGCTCATGGGAACGCAGTAGAGAAAGTCTCAGATTCATCACATGAGTACATGCAATGATCCTTCCAATTCTTTTAACAGTTTCTAACATTGATTTCTAAAGTTTTGTTTTATAACAACATCTTACCCGGTAAGACTTACAGAAAAAAAAGTAAATCTAAAGCAACGGAAAACTAAAATTATAAAAAGCTTGCCACATACTGTACATTGTTCACCTGGATAAAATGGTAGTGACACATTCTAGTGTCAGGTGTAGCTTCAGAGCCCAGGGCCATGTGTGGCTCCAGGTCATAAGGGTCTTTACTGCCTTAGCAGGTCCTGGCTGGGGGTTACGCACGTGCTCTCATCTGCCTCAGAAATTAGGACTCAGCCTCAGTGCTTTGGTTCTTGGTCTGTGAGTTTTGGACAGACTGGCCTTCAGTTACAAACATAGACTTTCGGGCTTCCCTGGTGGTCTAGTGGGTAAGGATACCACCTTGCAGTGCAAGGGGCGCTGGTTAGATCCCTGGCACGGGAAGATCCCATGAGCCGCGGAGCGGCTGGACAGATGCGTCCAACTACCTAGCCGGAGCTCTGGAGCGCATGCACCCAGAAGTGGTGCTCTGCAAAGACAGAGGCCACTGCAATGGGAAGCCCACACAGGCCAAAGAACAAAGATGGATGAAAATAGATAAATGAAGGACCAATAGAAGTGGCCAAAAAAAAAAAGAGAAAAAGAACATGTATCAATTCTTAAAAGATAGTATTACTTACTTCTTTCTAATTCTTAAGCTTTAATTGTTTTCTCTTGTCTAATTACATTGATTAACCTCTCCAATGTGATATCAAATAGTCAAGAACTTAGAACCTAAAACCAACATAAGAAATGAGTCCATTATATCTTAAACAAACTCTGTCTCAAAGAAACAATTAAGAGAGTTAAGCTATTGTATCTATGTCAGACTAAAAGACGTTGTAAGCTATAATCTTTTACATAAGGCGGAACTTTCAGTGGTGATCAGTGCCTATTCACAGCATGTGAGAACATGTCTCCCTAGACCTCCTGAATGTAAGCAAATCCTAAAGCTTATAGAATCCTTTCTGAATTAAGCCTCAAAAAGCTCATGGGAACGCAGTAGAGAAAGTCTCAGATTCATCACATGAGTACATGCAATGATCCTTCCAATTCTTTTAACAGTTTCTAACATTGATTTCTAAAGTTTTGTTTTATAACAACATCTTACCCGGTAAGACTTACAGAAAAAAAAGTAAATCTAAAGCAACGGAAAACTAAAATTATAAAAAGCTTGCCACATACTGTACATTGTTCACCTGGATAAAATGGTAGTGACACATTCTAGTGTCAGGTGTAGCTTCAGAGCCCAGGGCCATGTGTGGCTCCAGGTCATAAGGGTCTTTACTGCCTTAGCAGGTCCTGGCTGGGGGTTACGCACGTGCTCTCATCTGCCTCAGAAATTAGGACTCAGCCTCAGTGCTTTGGTTCTTGGTCTGTGAGTTTTGGACAGACTGGCCTTCAGTTACAAACATAGACTTTCGGGCTTCCCTGGTGGTCTAGTGGGTAAGGATACCACCTTGCAGTGCAAGGGGCGCTGGTTAGATCCCTGGCACGGGAAGATCCCATGAGCCGCGGAGCGGCTGGACAGATGCGTCCAACTACCTAGCCGGAGCTCTGGAGCGCATGCACCCAGAAGTGGTGCTCTGCAAAGACAGAGGCCACTGCAATGGGAAGCCCACACAGGCCAAAGAACAAAGATGGATGAAAAATAGATAAATGAAGGACCAATAGAAGTGGCCAAAAAAAAAAAGAGAAAAAGAACATGGACCTTGGATAGATATAAAATCAAATATATGTTTCTATACTTATTATACATGTGGTCTTCAGAAATTTATTGAACACATTTGTCTTGTATTTGTCTGTAAAATGAAGATATTTTGGCTTCCCTAGTGGTCCAGTGGGTAAGGACACCGCCTTGCAGTGCAAGGGGCGCCAGTTCAATCCCTGGCCTGGGAAGATCCCATGTGCCGCGGAGCGGCTGGACCAATGTGTCCAATTATCGAGCCGGAGCTCTGGTGCACATGCACCCAGAGCCGGTGCTCTGTGACAACAGAGGCCACAGTGATGGGAGGCCCATAAAGGCCAAAGAACAAAGATGGACGAAAATAGAAAAGTGAAAGGGGCTTCCCCTGGTGGTCCAGTGGGTAAGGACACCGCCTTGCAGTGCAAGGGGCGCCGGTTCGAGCCCTGGCCTGGGAAGATCCCACATGCGGCAGAGCGGCTGGATTGATGTGTTCAATCACCGAGCCGGAGCTCTGGAGCGCAAGCGACCAGAGCCGGCGCTCTGCAAAAGAACAAAGACGGATGAACATAGAGAAACTGAACATAGAGAAACGAAAGACCAATAGAAGTGGCCCACCTGCTCCCCTCCCTCCCCAACCCGACCTCCCGCCCCCAAAAAATAAATAAATAAATCTTTAAAAAAAAAAAAAAAAGAAAAGTGAAAGACCAATAGAAGTGGCCCGCCCGTCCCCCTCCCTCCCCCCACCCCCCCAAATGAAGATATTTCTTCAATAGATGGCAATTATTATTTCTATAATTAATAAATGCCTGATAAGCAGCACATCAGTGCTATTGCAATTTCAGCCACAGCAATTAAATTATCAAAGAGGGATGTCTCTGAGTCCCTACCACTACCAGGCAAGCTTAGAAATGTATGTGCGTGTGCTCAGTCACTAAGTCATGTCCAAGTCCTTGTGACGCAGAGACTGTAGTTTTCCAGGCTTATCTGTCCATGGGATTCTCCAGGCAAGAATACTGGAGAGGGTACCATTTGCTTGTCCAGGGTATCTTCCCAACCCAGGGACTGAACCCACATCTCCTGTTTTGGAGGCAGATTCTTTACCACTGAGCCACCTGGGAAACCCTTAGAAAAGTATAAGAAGCTGCAGATTGAGTACTTCCTTCTGTATAGTAGGCAGGATCATTGGTTTTCAGTTAGAATTCCAATCATAAAATTATGTTTTCCCCTCATTACTCCTCAACTCTCAAGAAATCAGTCCACTCTCCAGTGTGAGAAGACTGAAGACCGAATCCTGTGTAGAACTTGGGAACTTAGACAAAAAAGGGAGCTGAAGGTTGAGACTGGGCTGAGAGTTTAGCCAGAAACAAAGGGTCTGTATGAAACATCAAGACCAATGTTGCAGGCAGAGGCAAAACTAGAGCCAAGAGTCAGTCACTGGCCACCAGCTGAAAGTGGTGAGGAAGTGTGGAGTCACCATCTGGCAGAGTCACAGAGGCAATTGTGAGAAAGACCCTCTAACAGCAACGGGCTATGCCACATGGTTTCAGACAGATAAGTTGGAAGGAGAGTGTCATGGACAGATAACCTAGGCAAGGGCATCAAACACTGAAGTCATTCTTGGGTTTGTTATTTACCAGTTGGAGATGACTTGCAAAAACGGGGGAGAAAAGCCTATTCAGAAACATCACTTTACATAAGCTAGGATACCGATGATGAATCACATGTCCTATGTCACTCTGTAATTTTACCTTCTTTGATCAAACATTAAGTGATACAAAATTTGGTGCTGGAAGTGGGTGCTATTGTAATAAATTCTAACCTATGTGGGATAAGTCTGGAGACAGAGTAGCAGGCAGAAGTCCAGTAGCTCAAGGAGGCCATGGTGACAGCCTAAAGAAAGGGACCAAAATATTACCGAGAGCTGGACAAAAGGGGGACTCAAGGGACATGGTGATGAAAACTTCTGCAGCGCTGGGGAAATACGGGAGATTGGAAATGTATGTAATGGTCATGCTGATTTAGTTAAAACTATTTCTGAGCAGAAAGTGGAGGAATTCACCAGGGTACTTTCAGCTGCATAGCATAGGGTACTGATGGAAATGATCAAAAATAGGAATTTTTAAGTTTTCAAGAGGGTACCATTTGCTTGTCCAGGGTATCTTCCCAACCCAGGGACTGAACCCACATCTCCTGTTTTGGAGGCAGATTCTTTACCACTGAGCCACCTGGGAAACCCTTAGAAAAGTATAAGAAGCTGCAGATTGAGTACTTCCTTCTGTATAGTAGGCAGGATCATTGGTTTTCAGTTAGAATTCCAATCATAAAATTATGTTTTCCCCTCATTACTCCTCAACTCTCAAGAAATCAGTCCACTCTCCAGTGTGAGAAGACTGAAGACCGAATCCTGTGTAGAACTTGGGAACTTAGACAAAAAAGGGAGCTGAAGGTTGAGACTGGGCTGAGAGTTTAGCCAGAAACAAAGGGTCTGTATGAAACATCAAGACCAATGTTGCAGGCAGAGGCAAAACTAGAGCCAAGAGTCAGTCACTGGCCACCAGCTGAAAGTGGTGAGGAAGTGTGGAGTCACCATCTGGCAGAGTCACAGAGGCAATTGTGAGAAAGACCCTCTAACAGCAACGGGCTATGCCACATGGTTTCAGACAGATAAGTTGGAAGGAGAGTGTCATGGACAGATAACCTAGGCAAGGGCATCAAACACTGAAGTCATTCTTGGGTTTGTTATTTACCAGTTGGAGATGACTTGCAAAAACGGGGGAGAAAAGCCTATTCAGAAACATCACTTTACATAAGCTAGGATACCGATGATGAATCACATGTCCTATGTCACTCTGTAATTTTACCTTCTTTGATCAAACATTAAGTGATACAAAATTTGGTGCTGGAAGTGGGTGCTATTGTAATAAATTCTAACCTATGTGGGATAAGTCTGGAGACAGAGTAGCAGGCAGAAGTCCAGTAGCTCAAGGAGGCCATGGTGACAGCCTAAAGAAAGGGACCAAAATATTACCGAGAGCTGGACAAAAGGGGGACTCAAGGGACATGGTGATGAAAACTTCTGCAGCGCTGGGGAAATACGGGAGATTGGAAATGTATGTAATGGTCATGCTGATTTAGTTAAAACTATTTCTGAGCAGAAAGTGGAGGAATTCACCAGGGTACTTTCAGCTGCATAGCATAGGGTACTGATGGAAATGATCAAAAATAGGAATTTTTAAGTTTTCAAGTAGAATTTGGAGAAAATACAAAGGTCTTAGAACAATTTCCAGTGAAATTTTCTCAGAGTTATAAATGGCAGAGTTAAGGCACAGATCAGAAAAACATGAGCTCAGGGTAAAGTTGAAGCCAAGTTTATAAGTCTAAAACCCTTTTCTAAGAGCTTAGAAATATTGTGGACAGTACCCAACAGATCATTTAGGGAAAATAACCTTCTTCAGTATCTTAGGCATGTACCTCCCAGACCTTCTCTTGGACGCATAAGAGAACATCTAAGTATCATCAAGATTCTGTCTTTCGGCAGCTTCATGGAGAACTCAAGGAACGTTTTGAGACTTGGCAGTACAACTTTTGTATAATGAAGTGAATTATAAATTGGTACATAAAAAACTCAATAAATTAAAAAATCATATTAGGTTGGCCTGAAAAGAATAAATACAATGTAAAATAAAGAGAGTCCTTCAGACTCTATAATTTCTATAGGAAACAGCTTGGTAAAACTACTCTTGTGGTCTTCCCTGGTGGTGCATTGGGTAGAAAGTCTGCCTTGCAGTTCATGGGGCATTGGTTCTACCCCTGGCCTGGGAAGATCCCACTTGCTGTGGAGCGGCTGGACTGGTGTATCCATATGTGTCTGGAGCACATACACCCAGAGCCAGTGCTCGGCAGTCGGGGAGGCCACTGCAATGGGAGGCCCATATGGGCCAGGGAGTAAAGATGGATGAAAATAAATGGATAAAAATCCATGAAAAGAGGCCAAAATTTTAAAAATCAACAACAAAAAAACTACTCTTGCAAACATGGACTTATCTCAGGGCAATGTAAAGGTCATTGAAAGGGTAAAGCTAGGAGTCATGGAGTACAACTCCCAGAGAGCAAGGCAGCCCTAGTCAAGGAGCTGGCAACATATGCCTGACACCTTTCAGAATTGCCAGATACCTGTGCTTTCCCTTTTTGAACAGGAGGCTCACCTGCAGTTACTCAATGCCCGTCACACTGTTATATGGCAGGTGTGGGATGGGAGGCAACAACTTCCCTCTTTAGCTCTTAAGTCTTCAAACTGCACGTGGACATGATTTAGATGCTACAACATTGGATCTTAAGCCAAAGTCTCATACTGCAATGAAATGGGACTTCAAGGTATTTAGGGAAAGAAAAATATGTTGCTAGTAGGAAGACTGTAAAAAGGAGATCTGTGACCATTTGTATTTCCTAAACAGAACCACAACAATACCTGCCATCCACATCCCCTTCCTTAATGTGACCTTGTCATTTCCTACTTGTCCCTCAGCTGAGAGGTGGAAATTAATTTCCCTCTCCTTGAATCTAGGTTAAGTAAGACAGTGCAGTGGAAATAACGCTGCATGAATTTTGAGGCTAAATTAAACATTTTCAACTTCCAATTTTGACTTTTAGAACACTCACTCTGGATGCTTCCTCTCAGAATGGCCTCTCTCAGAAGACAGTTCTAGGATCTAAGGATCCTAAGCCACCTGGAGAGATCATGTATGGGTCCAACAGCTCCAGCTGAGTCCAGCATCAAATCCACAGGCATCAATTATCTGAGTAAGAAGGATTCCACATGATCCTATCCTGAAGATGTTAAGAGTCTACCCCAGTTACGTCGAGTCTTCAAGGTCCCACCCATATAGGAGAGCAGAAACAAGCAATCCTTGCAGCATCCTGTCTGAATTTCTGATCTACAGAATCTGTAAGCTTTGGAAAAAGCTGCTTTTGGTCATGGAGTTTGAGGTGGTTTTGCTACACAGCAGCAGGTAACCAAAATAGTGCCCGAGAGATGGGACTTTGTACAAGAAAATGACAATTCATAGAAGATCAATGTGGGATAAGTAAAGAACACCTTTTGACATCTACATAAAAATATCAAGAGAACCCAAAATAATAGATTCAAATAGAATGGGAACACAGAAGATTTGTCCCACTGACACAGAGGATTAAACAGTTCCAAGAGGGGAAAGAACTGGACATGAATTTTTAGACTCTATTATATATCATCTGTAGATTATTGTATGTACATAGACCTTAAATGTACTGTAAAATACATTTTATATTTGTACATTTTATATTTTTATAAAATATAAAAAGGTTCTCATTCCAGGCTTCTGATTCCATTATCCTTAATTATTTTTAATTATATGAATTTAAATCTAAACAAGAAAAAATAAAACCCAAAAATCTTTCAGATGTGAGCTCTTGCTTCCAGTGATGAAGAAATTAGGCAATCCAAAATTAAACTCCCATTAAACAATCTGAAAACTCAAAAAATGTAGGAAACACCTATTTTCAGATATTGGATGATAGACAGTACAAGAGGGAAGTCAGTGAGAAAAAAGGAGACACATGAGTTGAGGCTTACCAATGCCTAGGCCTTCTGTCTGGGGGTAATTCCAACACTGTGGTACAGGAAGTGGAAACCCCAAAAGATTCCACCAATCTTGTTTTTTTTAAATATGTAATTCTATTATGTCTTATTTTTAAATTATTTTTATTGTTGTACAGTTTTTAAAGGTTGTTTTCCCTTTAGAGTTATTATAAAATATTGGCTATATAGTTGTATAATACATCCTTATAGTCAATAATTTGTACCTCCCACTCCCCTTATCTTGCTTTTTTGAAAACAAAACAAAGCAAAACAAAACTATATGAGTTCTGGAAATTGAGGGAGCAAGAATTTCAAGGATAGAATATCTAAGAGAAGAGAGTGACTCCAAGGAAGAGCTCCAGAAATCTGTAGAGGAATTAGATACCAATCTGGACAAACGTAGAGTAAATCCAGTGAGCTTTAGTATGAATAACATTTGACACAAGGACAAGCACTCAAAATTATAAGTCAATTTCAAGAGCTCTCACAAGGCCAGGAATTGTAAAAATTCTCTTTGGACAAAATGGGGAACTCTTTATATAATACATGGAACATAAAATACAGTTTCCAGAAAGGTCTGAGCTTAGAATTAGGGCTAAATTAGTCCAGAGATGAAGACAAGTCTAGGCCTGCCTTAAAAGAGTTTTTAAAACAAAGGGCAAGAAGTTAAAACTAATCTGCAATACCTTAATGGCCCACGGATAAAAGGTAAACATCCTTCAAAGTAACATATCAAAAGATAGCCTCCAATAAGATAAAATACACAGTATCTAGCATCTACTCTATTACTGTTAATACACAAAGCAACAAAGTTAAGTGACCCATAACTAGGACAAAAGTCAGAAACAGACCAAGGAAAAAGCAGTACTGATGAAATTAGAAGTAAAGGCATTAAAACTATTATAAATAAGCTCCTGAATTTATAACTGACTCAATTGTGTCACCCCTCAAAATTCATATGTTCATGTCCTAATCCCCAATGTAACTGTACTTAGAGATAGGGCCTATAAGAAGGTAATTAAGACTAAATAAAGTCATCAGGGTCGGGCCCGGATACAATAGGATTGGTGTCCTTGTAAAGAGAGGCACCAGTGCCCTCTGTCTCTGCCTCTCTTTCTTTCTCTCTTTCTATTTTTCTCACTCTCTCTTCTCCACCCACATGAGAAGACTGCCATCTGCAAGCCAAGAAGACAGCTCGAACCAGGTATCAAATTGACAAGTACCCTTGTCAATCTTGGGCTTGCCACCCTCCAGAAGTGTGAGAAATAAATTTCTGTTGTTTAAGCCACCAAATCTGAGGCATTCTGATACAGCATCTCAAACAGACTAATATATTTCTTCTGCTCAAGAATGTAAACAGAGCAGTATACAAGTGGGAACGCCAACAAACGTAATCACTTGTATGCAAGTCCTGACATCACCCAACCACCAGCATCACCCAGAATACGAAGCCCCATCCAAACAACAAACACCAACAGATGTAACCCAAAGTTAAAAAATAATAATAACTATGAAACGGCAGAGAAATATCACACAAGTGAAGGAACAATCTACAAACACACATGTCGAAATAAATGAAGAGGACTTGGACAAACTTTCTGAAAGTGAATTCAGAAGAATGATAGTAAAGATGATCAAAAACACTGAAAACAGAATTCTAGAGAAATTGCAAGAATCAACTAACACACTGAATAAAGAAATACAAGAACTTATAAAAAAAACTAACAGAGACAAACAACTCAATTGTTGAACTTAAAAACACAGTATCTAAAGGCCCAATAAAGGTAAACATCCTTCAAAGTAACATATCAAAAGATAGCCTCCAATAAGATAAAATACACAGTATCTAGCATCTACTCTATTACTGTTAATACACAAAGCAACAAAGTTAAGTGACCCATAACTAGGACAAAAGTCAGAAACAGACCAAGGAAAAAGCAGTACTGATGAAATTAGAAGTAAAGGCATTAAAACTATTATAAATAAGCTCCTGAATTTATAACTGACTCAATTGTGTCACCCCTCAAAATTCATATGTTCATGTCCTAATCCCCAATGTAACTGTACTTAGAGATAGGGCCTATAAGAAGGTAATTAAGACTAAATAAAGTCATCAGGGTCGGGCCCGGATACAATAGGATTGGTGTCCTTGTAAAGAGAGGCACCAGTGCCCTCTGTCTCTGCCTCTCTTTCTTTCTCTCTTTCTATTTTTCTCACTCTCTTCTCCACCCACATGAGAAGACTGCCATCTGCAAGCCAAGAAGACAGCTCGAACCAGGTATCAAATTGACAAGTACCCTTGTCAATCTTGGGCTTGCCACCCTCCAGAAGTGTGAGAAATAAATTTCTGTTGTTTAAGCCACCAAATCTGAGGCATTCTGATACAGCATCTCAAACAGACTAATATATTTCTTCTGCTCAAGAATGTAAACAGAGCAGTATACAAGTGGGAACGCCAACAAACGTAATCACTTGTATGCAAGTCCTGACATCACCCAACCACCAGCATCACCCAGAATACGAAGCCCCATCCAAACAACAAACACCAACAGATGTAACCCAAAGTTAAAAAAAATAATAATAACTATGAAACGGCAGAGAAATATCACACAAGTGAAGGAACAATCTACAAACACACATGTCGAAATAAATGAAGAGGACTTGGACAAACTTTCTGAAAGTGAATTCAGAAGAATGATAGTAAAGATGATCAAAAACACTGAAAACAGAATTCTAGAGAAATTGCAAGAATCAACTAACACACTGAATAAAGAAATACAAGAACTTATAAAAAAAACTAACAGAGACAAACAACTCAATTGTTGAACTTAAAAACACTGTAGAAGGAATCAAGAGCAGAGTATCTGAGACAGAAGACCGGATAAGTGAGCTGGAAGATAGAATGGTGGAAGTAACTGCTGAAAAACAGAATCTAGCTCAAAGAATGAAAAGAGCAGAGGATAGCCTCAGAGACCTCTGGGATAATATCAAATACACAATATTTGAATTATAGGGGTTCCAGAAGAAGAAGAAAAAAAGAAAGGCTATGAGAAAAGTTTTGAAGAGATTCTAGTTGAAAATTTCCCCAACATGGCAAAAGAAATAGTCAATCAAGTCCAAGAAGCACAAAGAGTACCATACAGAATCAACCTGAGAAGAAACACACCAAGATATATATTAATGAAGCTAACACAAATGAAACACAAAGACAGAATTCTCAAAGCAGCAAGGGAAAAGCAACTAGCCACATACAAGGGAAAGCTCATATGTTTAACAGCTGATCTTTCAACAGAAACTCTGCAGGCCAGAAGGGAATGGCAGGACACATTTAAACGACTAAAAGAGAATAATCTGCAACCAAGAAGCCTCTACCCTGCAAGGATCTCATTCAAAATTGACGGAGAAATCAAAAGCTTTACAGATAAGCAAAAATTAAAAGAATTTAGCCACACCAAACCAGCCTTACGACAAGTGTTAAAGGGACTTACATAGACAACAAATATAAGAGAAGGAGAAGATCCACAAAACAAACCCATCATAACATCTAAGAAGATGACAATAGAATCATTTGTATCAATAATTACTTTGAATGTAAATGGACTAAATGCCTCAACCAAAAGACACAGAGTGGCTGAATGGATTCAAAAACACAACCCATACATATGCTGCCTCCAGGAAACGCACTTCAGACCTAGAGACACTCATAAACTGAAAGTGAGAGGATGGAAAAAGATATTCCATGCAAATGGAAATCAAAAGAAAGCTGAGTAGCAATGCTCATATCAGACAAAATAGACCTCAAAATAAAGAAGATTCAAAGAGACAAGGCAGGACACTACATAATGATCAAGGGATCGATCCAAGAAGAAGACATAACAATCATAAATATCTACGCACCCAACACAGGAACACCCCAATACGTAAGACAAACACTTTCAGACATAAAAGAAGACATTGACACTAACACAATAATAGTAGGAGACTTTTAACACTCCTCTCACACCAATGGACAGATCATCCAAACAGAAAATTAATAAAGAAACACAAGCCTTAAATGCCACACTAGAAAAGATGGACCTCCTTGTTATCTTTAGGATGTTACATCCAAAAGCAAAAGAATACATTTTCTTCTCAAGTGCTCATAGAACATTCTCCAGGATAGACCACATCTTGGGCCACAAATCAAACCTCCGTCAATTCAAGAAAACTGAAATTATATCAACCATCTTCTTGGACCACAATGCAATGAGACTAGAGATCAACTACAGGAAAAAAAACCCTAAAAACACAAACACATGGAGATTAAACAACACATACCTAAAAACCCAACTGATTACCGAGCAAATCAAAGGAGAAATAAAACAATTCCTAGAGGAAAACGACAATGAACACACGACAGTGCAAAACCTATGGGATACTGCAAAAGGAGTTCTAAGAGGGAAGTTTATAGCAATTCAATCCCACCTCAAGAAACTAGGAAAATCTCAAACAGACAACCTTAACTTACACTTAAAACAACTGGAGAAAGAAGAACAAAAACACCCCAAAGCCAGCAGAAGAAGGGAAATCATAAAGATCAGACCAGAAATAAATGAAAAAGAAACGAAAGAAACAAGAGTAAAGATAAATAAAACAAAAAGCTGGTTCTTTGAAAAGGTAAATAAAATTGACAAACCACTGGCCAGACACATCAAGAAAAAAAGAGAGAAGAACCAGATCACCAAGATCAAAAATGAAAAAGGAGAGATTACAACAGATAATGCAGAAATCCAAATGATTATAAGAGACTATTATGAACAACTCTATGGCAACAAACTGGACAACCTGGAAGAAATGGACAGTTTCTTACAGAAGATTATAATCTCCCAAAACTGAACCAGGAAGAAATAGAAACTATGAACAAGCCAATCACAAGCTCAGAAATCAACCTTGTGATCAAAAATCTACCCCAAAATAAAAGCCCAGGGCCAGATGGCTTCACAGCCGAATTCTACCAAACATTTAAAGAAGAGCTCATGCCTATCTATCCTTCTAAAACTCTTTCAAAAAATTGCACAGGAAGGAACACTTCCAAATGCATTCTATGAGGCCGCCATCACCCTGATACCAAAGCCAGGCAAAGACAACACAAAAAAAGAAAATTATAGGCCAATTTCACTGATGAATCTAGACGCCAAAATCCTCAACAAAATCCTAGCAAACAGAATTCAGCGATACATCAAAAAGCTCATACATCACGATCAAGTTGGGTTCATCCCAGGCATGCAAGGATTCTTCAATATCTGCAAATCAATCAATGTGATACACCATATTAACAAATTGACAGGCAAAAATCACATGATCATCTCAATAGATGCAGAAAAAGCCTTCGACAAAGCACAACATCCATTTATGATCAAAACTCTTCAGAAAATGGGCATAGAAGGAACCTATCTCAACATAGTGAAAGCCATATATGAGAAGCCCACAGCGAACATTATCCTCAATGGTGAAAAACTGAAAGCATTTCCTCTAAGATCAGGAACACGACAAGGGTGTGCACTTTCACCACTCTTATTCAACATAGTCCTGGAAGTTCTAGCAACAGCAATAAGAGAAGAGAAAGAAATCAAAGGAATCCACATTGGAAAGGAAGAAGTCAAACTCTCTCTATTCACAGACGACATGATATTATACATAGAAAATCCCAAAGACACTATTACAAAACTACTAGAGTTAATCAGCAAATTCAGCAAAGTCACAGGATACAAAGTCAACATACAGAAACCACTGGCATTCCTATACACAAACAATGAAAAATCAGAAAATGAAATCAAAGAGACAATCCCCTTCACCATTGCAACCAAAAGAATCAAATATCTAGAAATAAACCTACCCAAAGAAACAAAAGAACTGTACACTGAAAATGACAATATACTCATGAGAGAAATTAAAGAAGACTTAAACAGATGGAGAGATATTCCATGTTCCTGGGTCGGAAGAATCAATATTGTGAAAATGACCATACTACCAAATGTCATCTATAGATTCAATGCGATCCCTATCAAACTACCAATGACATTATTCACAGAACTAGACCAAAGAATAACAGTTCATAAAGAAACACAAAAGACCTCGAATAGCCAAAGCAATCCTGAGGAAGAAGAACGGAGCTGGAGGGATCAGCCTCCCCAACTTCAGACTCTACTACAAAGCAACAGTCATCAAGACAGTATGGTACTGGCACAAAAACAGAAATTCAGACCAATGGAACAATATAGAGAACCCAGAGATAAACCCACGCACCTATGGGTACCTTATTTTTGACAAAGGAGGCGAAACTATAAAATGGGACAAAGACAGCCTCTTCAACAAATGGTGCTGGGAAAATTGGATTGCTACATGCAAAAAAATGAAGTTGGAACATTCCCTGACACAGAGATCAACTCAAAGTGGATTAAAGAGTGCTTCCCTGGTGGTCCAGTGGGTAAGGACACCGCCTTGCAGTGCAGGGGGCGCCGGTTCGATACCTGGTCTGGGAAGATCCCACATGCCGCGGAGCGACTGGACCGATATGTCCAATTACCGAGCCAGGGCTCTGGAGTGCATGCACCCAGAGCCAGTGCTCTGTGACAACAGAGGCCACCGCGATGGGAGGCCCACAAGAGCCAAAGAACAAAGAAGGATGAAAACAGAGAAACGAAAGACCAATAGAAGTGGCCTGCCTGTCCCCCTCCCTCCCACCCCATCCCCCAAAAGATAAATAAATAAAATAAATGTTAAAAAAAAAAGGATTAAAGACCTAAATGGAAGACCAGAAACCATCAAACTCTTAGGAGAATACAGGCAAAACCCTCAAGGACATAAATCAAAGCAAGATCTTCTCTGACCCACCTACTAGAATAACAGAACTAAAAAGAAAAATGAACACATGGGACCTAATGAAACTTAAAAGCTTTTGTACAGCAAAAGAACTGTACACTGAAAATGACAATATACTCATGAGAGAAATTAAAGAAGACTTAAACAGATGGAGAGATATTCCATGTTCCTGGGTCGGAAGAATCAATATTGTGAAAATGACCATACTACCAAATGTCATCTATAGATTCAATGCGATCCCTATCAAACTACCAATGACATTATTCACAGAACTAGACCAAAGAATAACAGTTCATAAAGAAACACAAAAGACCTCGAATAGCCAAAGCAATCCTGAGGAAGAAGAACGGAGCTGGAGGGATCAGCCTCCCCAACTTCAGACTCTACTACAAAGCAACAGTCATCAAGACAGTATGGTACTGGCACAAAAACAGAAATTCAGACCAATGGAACAATATAGAGAACCCAGAGATAAACCCACGCACCTATGGGTACCTTATTTTTGACAAAGGAGGCGAAACTATAAAATGGGACAAAGACAGCCTCTTCAACAAATGGTGCTGGGAAAATTGGATTGCTACATGCAAAAAAATGAAGTTGGAACATTCCCTGACACAGAGATCAACTCAAAGTGGATTAAAGAGTGCTTCCCTGGTGGTCCAGTGGGTAAGGACACCGCCTTGCAGTGCAGGGGGCGCCGGTTCGATACCTGGTCTGGGAAGATCCCACATGCCGCGGAGCGACTGGACCGATATGTCCAATTACCGAGCCAGGGCTCTGGAGTGCATGCACCCAGAGCCAGTGCTCTGTGACAACAGAGGCCACCGCGATGGGAGGCCCACAAGAGCCAAAGAACAAAGATGGATGAAAATAGACAAATGAAATAGAAGTGGCCCGCCTGCTTCCCTCCCTCCCACCCCATCCCCCAAAAGATAAATAAATAAAATAAATGTTAAAAAAAAAAGGATTAAAGACCTAAATGGAAGACCAGAAACCATCAAACTCTTAGGAGAATACAGGCAAAACCCTCAAGGACATAAATCAAAGCAAGATCTTCTCTGACCCACCTACTAGAATAACAGAACTAAAAAGAAAAATGAACACATGGGACCTAATGAAACTTAAAAGCTTTTGTACAGCAAAAGAAATTACAATAAAGCTGAACAGACAGCTCACAGAATGGGAGAAAATCATAGCAAATGAAACAACAGACAAAGAATCAGTCTCCAAAGTCTACAAGCAACTCAGACAACTCAGCACTGGAAAAATGAACAACCCAATCAAAAAATGGGAAAAAGACATAAACAGACACCTCTCCAAAGATGACATACAGATGGCTCCAAAGCACATGAAATGATGCTCAACTTCACTTATAATTAGAGAAATGCAAATCAAAACTACAATGAGATATTACCTCACACCCGTCAGAATGGCCATCATCCACAAATCAACAGACAATTACTGCTGGAGAGGGTGTGGAGAAAAGGGAACATTCCTGCATTGCTGGTGGGAACGTAAATTGATACAGCCTCTATGGAAGATAGTATGGAGATTTCTTAAAAAACTAAAAATAGAAGCACCCTATGACCCAGCAATCCCACTCTTAGGCTTATACCCTGATGAAATCAAAACTGAAAGAAGCACCTGTACCCCAATGTTCATTGCAGCTCTCTATACCATAGCTAGAACATGGAAGCAATCTAGATGCCCATCGATGAACAAATGGATCCAAAAGCTCTGGTACATATATACAATGGAATTCTACACAGCTGTAAAGAGAAATGCAGAAGACTCAGCCCTAATGAGGTGGCTGGATCTAGAACGTATCATAAAAAGTGAAGTCAGTCAGAAAGAGAAGGACAAATACAATATATTAACACATATATATGGAATCTAGTAGGATGGTGATGATGGCACATGCAGTAAAGCGATGGAAAGACAGACATGGACAGTGGACATATGGACATTGTGGGGAAGGAACAGAGAGTGGGAGGCGTAAAGGATGTAGCATGAAGGCCTGTACTATCATAAGTGAAGAAAATAGCTCTAGTCATTGCTCTGTGAGAAAAGGGGATCCTTCAGGGGTGCTGTGTGATGGTCAGGAGGGGTGAGAAGGGGGGATATACATACGACTAATCTGGGAATATACATATCTGTAAACAACAAAACTCTGTAAAAGTTAAAAGTAAAATAAAAGTTTATATTGGGGCTTCTCTGGTGGTCCAGTGGGTAAGGACACCGCCTTGCAGTGCAAGGGATGTCAGTTCGATCCCTGGTCTGGGAAGATCCCATGTGCCACAGAGTGGCTGGACCGATCTGTCCAATTACCGAGCCAGAGCTCTGGAGCGCACGCCCAGAGCCGGTGCTCTGTGACAACAGAGGCCACCGCGATGGGAGGCCCACAAGAACCAAAGAACAAAGACGGATGAAAATAGACAAATGAAGGACCAATAGAAGTGGCCTGCCTACCCCTTCCCTCCCCCAACCCGCCCCCCTAAAATAAATAAATAAATAAATGTTTAAAAAAAAAAAGGTTATGATGGGGAGACAATAAAGCCTCAGAAAAATTTAAGTAAAAAATAGAATTACTGAAATGATAAATATTCAAGTTGACATTGAGAAGATGAAATACTACAGAAGTAAGCATCACTGCAGTTGAAGACAGAGGAATAGAAAACTATCAAAAAGAAAGTGCAGAGAGAAAAAGACTGAGAAAAAGTAAGCAAAGCCTCACTGACTCATGGGACAATATCAGTGGTCTAACAAATACTCAGTTTACAAATGGAGCCCCCGAAGAAGAGGAAAGAGAAAACAGGTAATATATTTGAAGAAATGATGACCAACGTTTTTCCAAATTTTACAAAAGGTGTGGAGTCTACAGATTCAAGAAACCCAACAAATCTCTAGCAGAATAAGCACAAAGAAACCACACTATGGCATGTAATATTCAGACTGTGAGAACCAGAGACAAAGAGAAAACACTAAAACAAGCTGGGGTGGGGGAGTAAATAATTATATACAGAGAAACCAACATTTGAATGATAGTAGGCATCTCATCAGAACAAGTAGGATAGAATACAATGGACTGACATCCTTAAAATAAAAATTCAAGTATTTAATGCCACTGAACTATACACTTTAAATACAGTAATTAAGATGGCAAATTTTATATTAAGTTCATTTTATCATGATAAAAAGAAATACCAAAAATTCAATTTAGAATTCTACATTCAGCATAATATCTTTCAAAAATGAGCAAAAATAGTGCTATAAATCTCTGAAATGTTATTGCAGATGTAAATTTTAAAGTTCTTCAGATAAAATAAGACTAATGATAGGAATTTTAATTTTGACCTAGGACTAATGATCATCAGAATACAAAGGTAATTTTTTGATTAAAAAATCTTTTCATGGCTTCCTGGTGGCCCAGTGGGTAAAGAGTCTGCCTTGCAGTGCAAGGGCCATTGGTTCAATCCCTGGCTCAGGAAGATCCCACGTGCCGCGGAGGGGCTGGAATGGTGTGTCCAATTAGGAGCCAGCGCTCTGGAGCACATGTGCCCAGAGCCAGTGCTCAGCAATAAGAGTGGTCACTGCAATGGGAGGCCCACACATGCCAAAGAATAAAGATGGATGAAAATAAATAAATAAATAAAAGAGGCCAAAATTTTAAAAATATGTACTTTTTAAAAAATTTAAAAAATCTTTTTAAAAGATAATAGATGGTTTAAAGCAAAATTAATCATTTTGTTGCTGTTGTTCAGTCACTCACTCGTGTCCATCTCTTTCCGGCCCTGTGGACTGCAGCACACCAGGCTCCCCGTCCTTCAGTACTTCCCATAGTTTGCTCAGATTCATGTTCATTGAACTGGTGATGCTATCTAACCATCTCATCCTCTGCCACCCTCTTCTCCTTTTGCCTTCAACCTTTCCCAGTTTCAGGGTCTTTTCCAATGAATGGGCTCTTCACATCAGGACCTCAGTGTTTAAAAGACACGAAGAGATATAACAGATGACATCAATAGCGTGAAGGAAAGAGGTGGAAGGGAAGTCAATGATGGCAAGATCTTTATAATGTCAGCAAGGAAGTGTAGTGCTATCTATAGGTGGACTGTAAAAAGTCAAAGATGTTTATTGTAAACACAAAAGCAACCACTAAAATAATGAGACAAGGAAGTACAGCTAATAAGCCAACAGAGGAAGTATATTTGAATTATTAAAATTACTTGATTATGTTTTTAATTAGAAAAGAAAGAATAAAGACTTGGTAGGCAAGTCAGAAAACAAACATCAAGGTGATAGATTTAAACCCACCTTTAACTTAAGTGATTAAAAGTATGATCAAAGCACTCCAATTAAAATGCAGAGGGATTTCCTGTGGTCCAGTGGCTAAGACTCTGCAGGGAGTCTCAATGCAGGGAACCTAGTTTCCATATCTGGTCAGGGAACTAGATGCCACGTTACAACTAAAGATCCCATGTGCTGCAAACCCAGACCCCGTGTAGCCAAATAAATAAATAGAAATTTTAAAAATAATAATAAATAAAATTTAGACATCATCAGATCTGACTAAAAAAGCCTGCAAAACAAAAAAAACAACAAAAAGCCACAACCAAATCCAAATATATGTTGCCTACAAATACTCACTTGACATATAAAAACACTGATACGGAAAAGTATATTTCGCAAACATCAAACAAAAGAAAGTTGCAGTGGATTTAACAGTATCAGAAATTTGGTTCAGGAAAAGCACCAATACCAGGTATAAAGATGGACATTTTGTAATGATAATGGGATCAGTTTATCAAAGAGACATACTGACAATAGCAATCAGTTTACTATATAGATTTAACTCTTGAACGCAGGTTTGATCTGTGCAGTCCACCTGTACACAGATTTTTTCAATAAATACAATACCTATATTTTCACTTTCCAGATTTTCAAATTAACTAAGTGTGGGGAAATTCTGTGTTCAATTAAAGCTCACAGCATTGTGGAATCAAAGGAACTAGGCATTGAGTCCTAATTCTATCCAAACTATTTCATCTTCCTGTCCTTCGGTGAGTCATTTCAGTCCCTTCGTTTTTTTCTTTTAACTTTATTTATCTTTGGCTGTGCTGAGTTGTGGTGAGTGGAGGCTGCTCTCTAGTTGCAGTGCTTGGGATCCTTGGAATCTAGAGCATGTGGGCTCACAAGTTGTGGCTTCCAGGCCCATGAGCATGGGCTCAGTAATTGTGGAATGTGAGCTTAGTTATTCTAGAGCATGGGCTCAGTGATTGTGGAGCATGAGCTAAGTTACTCTGTGGCATGGGGGACCTTTTCAGATCAAGGATCGAACCCGTGTCTCCTGCACTGGCAGGAAGATTTGTTTGTTTGTACCACTGAGCCATCAGTGAAGACCAGTTCCTTTGTTTTTGAAGCAGCGAAAGCAGTACTTGGAATTTTTTTTAATTGGGGTTTAGTTGTTTTACAATGCTGCATTAGTTTTAGGTGTACAGCAAAGTCATTGTTATATGTCTTTTACAGAGCTTTGTTGAGTACTTGGATTTCTGACTGCCTGGGGTTGGTTCCCCCAACCTCTGAATTGTTCAAGGGTCAACTGTATATGTTGATCAAATCACCATGTTAAACATACAATTTTTATTTAAAAAATTAATCTAGAGGGGCTTCCCTGGTGGTCCAGTGGGTAAAGAGCCTGCCTTGCTGTGCAGGGGGCACAGGTTTGATCCCTGGCCTGGGACGATCCTATATGCCACAGAGTGAAAATTTTAAAAATAATAATAAATAAAATTTAGACATCATCAGATCTGACTAAAAAGCCTGCAAAAAAAAAAAACAACAAAAGCCACAACCAAATCCAAATATATGTTGCCTACAAATACTCACTTGACATATAAAAACACTGATACGGAAAAGTATATTTCAAACATCAAACAAAAGAAAGTTGCAGTGGATTTAACAGTATCAGAAATTTGGTTCAGGAAAAGCACCAATACCAGGTATAAAGATGGACATTTTGTAATGATAATGGGATCAGTTTATCAAAGAGACATACTGACAATAGCAATCAGTTTACTATATAGATTTAACTCTTGAACGCAGGTTTGATCTGTGCAGTCCACCTGTACACAGATTTTTTCAATAAATACAATACCTATATTTTCACTTTCCAGATTTTCAAATTAACTAAGTGTGGGGAAATTCTGTGTTCAATTAAAGCTCACAGCATTGTGGAATCAAAGGAACTAGGCATTGAGTCCTAATTCTATCCAAACTATTTCATCTTCCTGTCCTTCGGTGAGTCATTTCAGTCCCTTCGTTTTTTTCTTTTAACTTTATTTATCTTTGGCTGTGCTGAGTTGTGGTGAGTGGAGGCTGCTCTCTAGTTGCAGTGCTTGGGATCCTTGGAATCTAGAGCATGTGGGCTCACAAGTTGTGGCTTCCAGGCCCATGAGCATGGGCTCAGTAATTGTGGAATGTGAGCTTAGTTATTCTAGAGCATGGGCTCAGTGATTGTGGAGCATGAGCTAAGTTACTCTGTGGCATGGGGGACCTTTTCAGATCAAGGATCGAACCCGTGTCTCCTGCACTGGCAGGAAGATTTGTTTGTTTGTACCACTGAGCCATCAGTGAAGACCAGTTCCTTTGTTTTTGAAGCAGCGAAAGCAGTACTTGGATTTTTTTTTTTAATTGGGGTTTAGTTGTTTTACAATGCTGCATTAGTTTTAGGTGTACAGCAAAGTCATTGTTATATGTCTTTTACAGAGCTTTGTTGAGTACTTGGATTTCTGACTGCCTGGGGTTGGTTCCCCCAACCTCTGAATTGTTCAAGGGTCAACTGTATATGTTGATCAAATCACCATGTTAAACATACAATTTTTATTTAAAAAATTAATCTAGAGGGGCTTCCCTGGTGGTCCAGTGGGTAAAGAGCCTGCCTTGCTGTGCAGGGGGCACAGGTTTGATCCCTGGCCTGGGAAGATCCTATATGCCACAGAGTGGCTAGACCGGTGTGCCCAGTTACGAGCCAGCGCTCTAGAGCGCATGTGCCCAGAGCAGGTGCTCTGCAATGAGAGAGGCCACTCCAATGGGAGGCCCACACAGGCCAAAGAATAAAGATGGATGAAAATAAATAAACAAAATACCAAGAGGCCAAAATTAAAAAAAAATTATTCTAGAAAAAGAAGACACACAATACTAAATATATGCATACCTAATAACAAAGATTTTTCAAATAATAAAATGAAAACTGGTAAAACTGAAAGTAGAAATAGATTAGCCTAAATGAGTATAGTTACAGATTTTAATATTCCTGAGTAATCGATAGAACAAGTAGATAAACCAACATAATTGATATTTATAGAACACACCACCCAACTAGAGTAGAATAAATACTTTTAAGTGAACATAAACATTCACCTAGATCATATTTTGAGCAATAAAACAGGTCTCAATAAATTCAAGAGGCTTGAAATCATACAAAGAATATTCTTTCCTGTAGCAGAATCAAATCAGAATTAATAACAGAAAGTTAGCTGGGAAATCCCCAAATATTGGGAAAGTAAACCACACAGTTAAAAATACACCACGGGGGCTTCCCTGGTGGTCCAGTGGGTAAGGACACCGCCTTGCAGTGCAAGGGGCGCCGGTTCGATCCCTGGCCTGAGAAGATCCCACATGCCGTGGAGCGGCTGGACCAATGTGTCCAATTACCGAGCCGGAGCTCTGGAGCGCATGCGCCCAGAGCCAGTGCTCTGCGACAACAGAGGCCACCGTGATGGGAGGCCCACACGGGCCAGAGAACAAAGATGGATGAAAATACACAAATGAAAGACCAACAGAAGTAGCCCGCATGCTCCCCTCCCTCCTCACCCACCCCCACCAAAATAAATAAATAAATAAATCTTTAAAAAAAATAAAAATAAAAATACACCACGGGTCAAAAAAGAAATCACAAGGGAAATTAGAAAATATTTTGAACTGAAATAAAAATAAAAACACAACATAAAATCTGTGTGATGCTGCTAAAACAATGCTTAGAGGGAAATTTATAGCATTAAATGATCACATGAATAAAAAGTTCTTAATCAATTATCTATATTTCTTCTTTAAGAAGCAAGAAAAATAAAAGTAAATTAAACTAGACAGAAATCAAAAACAGATGTAATAAAGATGTGTGCGGAAAGCAAAAAAGTTTAAAATGGACAAATAATTAGAGAAAAAGTTATGAAGACAATAGCTGGTTCTCTGAACACATCAATAAAATGGATAAGCCTGAAATTTATTCCCCTGGGACTCTCCTGGTGTTAATGCTGAATGTTCCACATCTCAGGATCCGTTCAGGCTTGGATGAACTGGCACTGTTGGTCACTTTACTGTACCCAGAATGAACAGGAAATAGAAAAAGAAGATGCAAATTAATAATATGAAGAATGAAACATATTTGAGCTGTATAATTCTTTGTTGGGAGGCTTACTTGGTCTTTTCAGAATGATCAGTAGCACCCCTGGTCTCTACCCACTAGGCCAGCAGTATCCTAAATTTGTGACAGACGATGACATCTTGAGTAGTTCTTACATGTCCCTTGGATGGGCCAGGTGACCCTCACTTGAGAACCATTGATCTGATACACATGGGGCAACTGATTAGCAACAGCAGTACCAAGGTAATTCGATGGGAAAAATATATTATTGAATACAGTGCTAGAACAATCATATTCTTATAAAAAATTGTTTTTAAATGGAGTATTTACCTAAACATAAGAGTTAGAATTATGAAACCATTTGTAAGACAAGAGAAAATCTTCATGACCCTGGGTGAGCCAAAGCTTTTTTGGACAAAGCACAGACCATGCAAAAATAATAATTAATTGAATATTATCAAAATAAAACTTCTGCTCTTCAAAGAAATTGTTAAGAAAATGAAAAACACACCACAGCCTGAAAGAAAATACCTGCAAAACATATGTCTAACATAACTTGTTTTGGAGTATATAAAGAATGTTTTTGTTGTTTTTGTTACCACTGAACCACCAGGGAAGCCCATAAAGAACATTTACAACTCAATAAAAGAAAGACAATCCAGTGAAATTAAGGGGAAAAAAGAGTTCAACAATAACCTTACCAAAAAAGATAAGTAAATGCCAAACAAAAGCCCACAAAAAAGATTCTCAACATCGTTATTCATCAGAGAAATTAAAATCAAAACCAAGATGAAGTACAGCTATATAGATATTCATCAAAATGGTCAATTTTTTTTTAGATGAAATAAACTAAAAATATCTGACAATACCAAGTGTTGACAGATTTGTAGAGCAACTGGAACTCTCATAAATGCTGATAGGTATGCAAAATGGCACAGCCTCTTTGGAAAATATTTGACAGTTTCGCATGATATTAAATGCCACTTACCATATAACCTAGCACTTGTACTCCTAGGTACCTTTTTTTTTTAGGAACTGGGGGAGTCATTTTAATCTTTACAAGGAAGAAATCAGCAGAACAAGATTAGATCAGACAGGCTGTGTACAGTAGCTGCGGCACACCAGCAATTTGTCTTACGTTCCTTTCTTTTTTTCTTTTTCTTCTACGTTCCTTTCTTAAGAGAAATGAAAGCATGTTCATGCAAAGACTTAGGACAGCTTTATCATAATTGCCCAAACTTGGAAACATCTTACATGGCCGCCGCTGGCAAGTGAATACAAATTGGGTAGATCCATACAATGGAATACGACTCAGCAATGGAAGAAAACAAGCTACTGATACCTAACACTGGCATAGAGGAATCTCAGAAACATTTTTTTAATATTTTTAATATTGTTTTGGGCCACTTCTACTGACCTTTCATTTATCTATTTTCATCCATCTTTGTTCTTTGGCCTGTGTGGGCCTCCCATCAAAATGGCTTCTGTCGCTACAGAGCACCGGCTCTGGGCGCATGTGCTCCAGAGCTCTGGCTTGGTAGTTGGACACATCGGTCCAGCCACTCCACGGCACGTGGGATCTTCCCAGACCAGGAATCAAACTGGCGCCCTTTGCACTGCAAGGCGGTGTCCTTACCTACTGGACCACCGGGGAAGCCCTCAGAAACATTTTGTTGAATATAAAAGTGGAACACAGAAGACTTCATCGGATGTTGTCCTCTACATGCCTTCTAGACTTACATGGACCCCAGATTTCTGTCATTGTGGTGGCAGAAATCAGGTCAGTGTTGCTCGAGGCTAAGGGTGGAGGAGGGAGTTGATTGCAGAAGGATCTGAGGGGACTTAGGAGAATGACGGAACTGCTGAGGATGATATGATTGTAAACAACTAGGCAGCGCCTCCAGGTGACCATGGCAATGAAGGTCTTTGTGCTTAGAGGGGCACATGGGTGGCAACAGCAGCTGTAACAACTCTTCACTGATGGCTTACGTGGGCCTGGCAGTGTGACATCTCCTTTAGATGCATTATCCCACTCAATCTTCAACATAAACATCTGGGGTGAAGGCTATAGCTTCCCATTTTTACACATAAGGAAACTGAACCCCTAAGTGTTTAAGCGACGTGTCCGAAGTCACTCCACTGGTCAGCAGGGGTGGCTGATAGTGTGAGCTCTAGATTATAGACTTATCTTGCCTCCTGCATGGAATGCTATTTTAACACTTTTTTCTATGTGACTGTGTTGCACAATGATACAATACCAATATTTTTTATCTCAGCATGACCTTTGGCAATATAAGCTTGTGTGGTTATGCCACACACGTGATGAAAGAGTTTCAGCCTAAACTGATAGTCCCTAAATAACCTTTCCTGGCCAACAAGGAAAAAACACTTGCAGTCTTCCTGTGTGTTGCAGCCTATATTTTCTGCACGCAGTTGCTAAGACAGAATTCGGGGTGTTACCTGTAAAAGAATGGAGGAGAAAGCAGGATTGGGCAAAGGGACCAGTTAAACCACAGTGCAGACCTAACCAAGTCCTGGCAAACCCA
Source organism: Tragulus kanchil (assembly GCA_022376925.1). Taxonomy (NCBI): domain Eukaryota; kingdom Metazoa; phylum Chordata; class Mammalia; order Artiodactyla; family Tragulidae; genus Tragulus; species Tragulus kanchil. The sequence goes on from JAIOJX010000024.1 coordinate 131,952,288, forward strand.
GTGGGGCACTCCAGAGTGGCCTACATTGGGCCAGGATGGTCATGATTTTGCCTCCCACCTCACTCAACCACTGGAGGCTTGCCCCAGGAAGGACGTGACCTTGAGCAAGGCTACTCTCCACAGCAGAGGCAGCCGCAAGATGCTTCCTGCTCAAGGCTGCCTGCTGACAGCACCCTGTAGCTGGGTAGCATCCTTGCTGGGGGCACCTGGGCATGCACCTCTGGGTCCATGGTCTGGTGCTGTCCTCAGAATGCTTCCCTGTGACACTGCAATGCCACGGAGTTATCCCAAGTACTCCCAGGAGACTCTCTTTTTAAAGGCATATACCATTATCTCAGGGGTTTCTCCAGTGGTTCAGCAGTAAAGAATCCGCCTGCAGTATAGGAGACGTAGGAGACGTGGGTTTGATCCCTGGGTCAGGAAGTCCCCCTGAAGGAGAGCACAGCAACCCACTCCATTTCTCTTGCTGGGAGAATCTCACGGACAAAAGAGTCTGGTGGGCTACAGTTCATGGGGTTGCAAAGAGACATGACTGAAGTGACTGAGCACAAACGCACACCCTGTTATTTCAATGGACATATTGGTACTCGAAAAAAATTAAGTCCAGAAAGCACTGCCTTAACGAACTTGACTGAATGATTCACAACAAAAACCACCCATTTTACTTGTAATTAGGTGCTTCTTTCGTCAGTACTGAACCCCTAAGTGTTTAAGCGACGTGTCCGAAGTCACTCCACTGGTCAGCAGGGGTGGCTGATAGTGTGAGCTCTAGATTATAGACTTATCTTGCCTCCTGCATGGAATGCTATTTTAACACTTTTTTCTATGTGACTGTGTTGCACAATGATACAATACCAATATTTTTTATCTCAGCATGACCTTTGGCAATATAAGCTTGTGTGGTTATGCCACACACGTGATGAAAGAGTTTCAGCCTAAACTGATAGTCCCTAAATAACCTTTCCTGGCCAACAAGGAAAAAACACTTGCAGTCTTCCTGTGTGTTGCAGCCTATATTTTCTGCACGCAGTTGCTAAGACAGAATTCGGGGTGTTACCTGTAAAAGAATGGAGGAGAAAGCAGGATTGGGCAAAGGGACCAGTTAAACCACAGTGCAGACCTAACCAAGTCCTGGCAAACCCAGTGGGGCACTCCAGAGTGGCCTACATTGGGCCAGGATGGTCATGATTTTGCCTCCCACCTCACTCAACCACTGGAGGCTTGCCCCAGGAAGGACGTGACCTTGAGCAAGGCTACTCTCCACAGCAGAGGCAGCCGCAAGATGCTTCCTGCTCAAGGCTGCCTGCTGACAGCACCCTGTAGCTGGGTAGCATCCTTGCTGGGGGCACCTGGGCATGCACCTCTGGGTCCATGGTCTGGTGCTGTCCTCAGAATGCTTCCCTGTGACACTGCAATGCCACGGAGTTATCCCAAGTACTCCCAGGAGACTCTCTTTTTAAAGGCATATACCATTATCTCAGGGGTTTCTCCAGTGGTTCAGCAGTAAAGAATCCGCCTGCAGTATAGGAGACGTAGGAGGCGTGGGTTTGATCCCTGGGTCAGGAAGTCCCCCTGAAGGAGAGCACAGCAACCCACTCCATTTCTCTTGCTGGGAGAATCTCACGGACAAAAGAGTCTGGTGGGCTACAGTTCATGGGGTTGCAAAGAGACATGACTGAAGTGACTGAGCACAAACGCACACCCTGTTATTTCAATGGACATATTGGTACTCGAAAAAAATTAAGTCCAGAAAGCACTGCCTTAACGAACTTGACTGAATGATTCACAACAAAAACCACCCATTTTACTTGTAATTAGGTGCTTCTTTCGTCAGTATCATTCATCTAATCACTTAAAGTGGATTGACATATATACACCACTATGTGTAACACAGATTGCTAGTGGGAACCTGCTGGGTAGTATAGGGAGCTCAGCCTGGTGCTCTGGGGAGACCTAGATGGGTGGGATGGGGGAAATGAGAGGGAGGTTCAAGAGGAAGGGGATATATTAAGAACCTGCCTGCCAATGCAAGAGATATGAGACGAGAGTTCGATTCCTGGGTCAGGAAGATCCCCTGGAGGAAAGCATGGCAACTCACTGCAGTATTCTTGCCTTGAAAATTCCATGTATAGAGTAACCTGGAGGGCTACAGTCCATGGGGTTGCAAAGAGTCAGACACGACTGAAACAACTGAGCACAGTACATAGCTGATTCACTTCATTGTACAACAGAAACCAACACTGTAAAACAATTATACTTCAATAAAAAAAATATGAAGTGTATAGTACACACCTGTGTGCCAGGCACTCTCTTAATTATTGAAGACATGAAAACATATACAATATGGTAAGAATAAACAAATAATGGGAAAGACAAGTTTTTCATCCTTTGGGAGCCTAAAGCTGACCACATGAGGACAGCAGGGAATTAAGTAACAGTAGAGCAATGTGCTGCCTGCTTTATGGAGAAAAGGTGGAAAAGGTTCTTGATGTATGAGCTGGGCCCTGAAGATGAACCACTGGAGTTGGATGGTCAAGGGTGGAAGGTAATCCATGGTGAAATTGAGAACGTCAGTCAGAAATGTGAGTAGTCCAGTGAGGACTATGCAGCATAAGACTGGCAGAATGAGGGGAGAGAAGCCTCAAAGGCTTGTTGGGATGAACTGTGAGTTCCCTTGAACACCATACCCAGGAGGCTGGAGGAATCACATGAAAGCTCAGGACAGGCCGAGGCAAATCCATTCGTATGACTGGACAGCTCAGTGTGTGTGTGCTTCCAGATGGATAGGGTCCTTTTTGGTCCTGGCTTTGAGCCTTGCCTTCACATAGGCTTCAGAATTCTCAATTTTCTTTCTTTTCAGACTCATTATACTCTTATTGTCCCATGTCATTTCTGATGATAGCGTCTAGAAACATACTCTCCTGTCCTATGGTCAAGCAAGCTGAGGAGGACAGGATACATTAGCAAGAGCAAGGCCTTGACATGATGTCAGAACCACAGGGGAAGCACCACTCCCCTCCACCCGGCCAGCCCCCCGCCCCGTGCACAGCAAGTGAGCACACCCACACCTCCAGCACCTTCTCCAGTGCTGAAAAATAAAAAAGGAAAGTGTTGTTGTTTTGTGTTTTATGTCTTTGATTTCTCTGCTCCATCTTTGTGGCCACTTTCAATAGGACTAGACACAGATACTTTCTTTTGACATGATCCCTTAGAAATCAAAGCAAAGACTAAAGGATTTGCTTAAGAATTGCTAGGAAACCCACCTCTGAATCACACACTTGATTTACATATAAAGCAGGAATTAGAAAATGTTTTCTGAACCCATAAAATGTTTTAAAGACATTCTGATGAGTCAGTGTTTAACTTTTTCTCCCATAAATAGGAACAAAAGATCTTTGTCATGTTTTCTCTTAAGTAAATATATTTTAAAACTGTGCCTCCACAGTGTTTCAATTTTCTTTTCAGCTGTCCCTATGAAGGGACATAGCAGCTGGAATGAAGGATAACGTATCACACACCTACTCTGAATTTCCTGCCTTTTGTTTTCTTGGATCATAGCCTTAATGTTGTTTAAATAGTGCTGTGTATATTTAATTTCCTTCTTCTCTCCACAAAAGCCAAACAATTTAAAAAAAAAAAATATCACCCCATCTTTCACGGTGGGTTATATAAGTGTTCCTGAGCTGAAACCAAACTGGTCTCTTATTTAAACACATAAATATATATTTAGGCATTTTAACACACTGTAATTTATTTTATTGATTGAGTGCTTGGACAGAAATATATTTGTGTACATTTTATCCATGTCATGTGCTTTGCATTTAAAGATAACACTGCTGATAGTGACTGCTAATTGAGTGCACAAATGGTTGGGCAAAGAGCATGTATCTGCTAAGGGACATGTACACAAGGTCTGTTCTTCCCTGTTTGCAGACTCTGTTACTTGTGACTCTCCCTCTTCATATCAAATCCTGCCCAAAGGGTCAAAGATACATGGGATTAGAATGATATCAGATCTTATCTAGTCCAACTGCCCAAATGAAGCAGGCACCCACTATTGCTCTGGCCACTTCTTTTGGGGGGGGAGGGGAAGGGGTGGGGAAGGAGGGGGACGGGCAGGCCACTTCTATTGGTCTTTCATTATCTATTTTCATCCACCTTTGTTCTTTGGCCCGTGTGGGCCTCCCATCACGGTGGCCTCTGTTGTCACAGAGCACTGGCTCTGGGTGCACGCGCTCCAGAGCTCCGGCTCAGTAATTGGACACATCGGTCCAGTCGCTCCGTGGCACATGGGATCTTCCCAGGCCAGGGATCAAACTGGCGCCCCTTGCACTGCAAGGCGGTGTCCTTACTCACTGGACCAACAGGGAAGCCCTCTGGCCACTTCTTATAACTCTCAGTGTTAAGACATTCAGTGGTAGAGAAAGGTAGCCCATTTCATTGTCATCCATTTCGAAGTAATACAAGTTATTCCTTATACTGAGTCAAAATTGTCCTTCCTCTAACTTCCACTTATTTGCAGTGCCTTTTAGACCCACACAGAACATGTACAGGGAAGTCTTCAGGGGACAGTTCTTACATCGCCTCTTTTGCCTTCCCCAAGTGAAAATGTCTCACCTCCTTCAGCAGTTCCCTACCTTCCTGACAACTGCCTCTTAACACACATCACTCTGTCAACTTTTCTCTTTTTAAAGGAAGTAGAGTTGATTTACAGTGTTATATAGTATCTGAACATATATAGCATAGTGAGTCAATATTTTAGACATCAGGAAAACATGATAGCTACATGTAAAATCATGAAATTAGAATATTTCCTCCTATCATATATAAAAATGAACACAAAATGGGCTAAAGATCTACATATATGACCTGAAACCATAAAACTCCTAGCAAAGAACATAGGCAGAACACATGACATAAATCCTAGCAATATATCCTCTCTGACATAAATCCCAGCAATATATTGTGTTGTCTCCAAAGGCAAAAGAAACAAAAGTAAAAGTCATCAAACAGAACCTAATTAAACTAAAAGCTTTTGCACAGGAAAGGAAATCATCAGCAAAATGAAAAGACAACCTACTGAAGAGGGGAAAACATTTGCAAATGTTATGACGGATAGAGGTTAATATTCAACATATATAAACAGTTCATACAACTCAACATCAAGAAAACAACCCAATTAAAAAATGAACAGAAGAGTTGAACAGACATTTTTCCAAAGAAGACAAACAAATGGCCAACAGGCACATGAAAGAGTTTCTAGAAGAAAGTGCTCATCAGCAATGTCAGGAGCAGAGTGATCTTGGTACTGGAAGAAACTTCTTTCAAGATGTAGCAGGAGAAGTTGAATTTTAGTGGGCTGAAGGAAAGGCTGAGAAGGTAAGCAAATAAGGATCTTCCCAGGCCAGGGATCAAACTGGCGCCCCTTGCACTGCAAGGCGGTGTCCTTACTCACTGGACCAACAGGGAAGCCCTCTGGCCACTTCTTATAACTCTCAGTGTTAAGACATTCAGTGGTAGAGAAAGGTAGCCCATTTCATTGTCATCCATTTCGAAGTAATACAAGTTATTCCTTATACTGAGTCAAAATTGTCCTTCCTCTAACTTCCACTTATTTGCAGTGCCTTTTAGACCCACACAGAACATGTACAGGGAAGTCTTCAGGGGACAGTTCTTACATCGCCTCTTTCCCTTTCCCCCAAGTGAAAATGTCTCACCTCCTTCAGCAGTTCCCTACCTTCCTGACAACTGCCTCTTAACACACATCACTCTGTCAACTTTTCTCTTTTTAAAGGAAGTAGAGTTGATTTACAGTGTTATATAGTATCTGAACATATATAGCATAGTGAGTCAATATTTTAGACATCAGGAAAACATGATAGCTACATGTAAAATCATGAAATTAGAATATTTCCTCCTATCATATATAAAAATGAACACAAAATGGGCTAAAGATCTACATATATGACCTGAAACCATAAAACTCCTAGCAAAGAACATAGGCAGAACACATGACATAAATCCTAGCAATATATCCTCTCTGACATAAATCCCAGCAATATATTGTGTTGTCTCCAAAGGCAAAAGAAACAAAAGTAAAAGTCATCAAACAGAACCTAATTAAACTAAAAGCTTTTGCACAGGAAAGGAAATCATCAGCAAAATGAAAAGACAACCTACTGAAGAGGGGAAAACATTTGCAAATGTTATGACGGATAGAGGTTAATATTCAACATATATAAACAGTTCATACAACTCAACATCAAGAAAACAACCCAATTAAAAAATGAACAGAAGAGTTGAACAGACATTTTTCCAAAGAAGACAAACAAATGGCCAACAGGCACATGAAAGAGTTTCTAGAAGAAAGTGCTCATCAGCAATGTCAGGAGCAGAGTGATCTTGGTACTGGAAGAAACTTCTTTCAAGATGTAGCAGGAGAAGTTGAATTTTAGTGGCTGAAGGAAAGGCTGAGAAGTAAGCAAATAGTAACAGCAAGTACTGATATTTCTCAGAACAGTTGACTGCGGAGAGAAAGAGAGAGGACAGAGGTTAGACAGGGCAAAAATTTAAGGAATTCTTTTTAAACTTGCTTGATAGAATAAGCTTGACCTGCCCACGGTCGCAGACTGGGGAGAAGGCAGATAGCTGAAAGAAAGAGAATCTGGGATTACAGAAGAGAAAGAGGATAACTAAGCCAGGATAGTACCATGAATAGACAGGAGGTAGGAGGAGCGCAGAATAAAAAAGGAAGGGCCTCTGTTGCTCACCAGTCTGACCTGTTCATGACAGCAAGGGAAGCATGGAACCTACATTTGCCCAGGAGGTGGCTAACAAATGTTGAGACCATTTCCTGGGGGCAAGGAGGAAGAACCTGATGTGAGAAGTTATTGGTAGATGAGGAGCAGGAAATGATGAGCTTCATATTTTCTGTGACACACGCAATGATGACATCTTCTAAAAGAGTTAAGTAAGGAGCTTGAAAGGAGCAACTGAGGGGAGTCCAGAGGGAGCAGACCAGGACCCACATGAAGATGATTGGTGGAAGCAAGACAGGAGCTTATTATTCAAAATTCACCATGTATTCATCGAGAGCCTACTATGTGCTCAAGGATAAAGCAGAGAACAAACCAGATATTTTCTTGCCTTCCCAAAGCTTACATTTTAGTGAGAGAGACAATCAAGTCAACAAATATGGGCCACTTAGGTTATGTGTTATGAATGAAGTTAGCAGGGTGATAATACTAAATACAGGCCGGGAAGTGGAGGAGAACTCTGTTTAGATATAGAGCAGTCAGGAAACCATCACTTACAAAGTAACATTTGGGGCTTCCCCAGTGGTCCAGTGGGTAAGGACACCGCCTTGCAGTGCAAGGGGCGCCGGTTCAATCCCTGGCCTGGGAAGATCCCACATGCCGCGGAGCGGCTGGACCGATGCGTCCAATTACCAGAGCTCTGGAGCGCGTGTGCCCAGAGCCAGTGCTCTGCAACAACAGAGGTCACTGCGATGGGAGGCCCACATGGGCCAAAGAACAAAAATGGATGAAAATAGATAATGAAAGACCAATAGAAGTGGCCCGCCCGCCGCCTCCCTCCCCAACCCCCCTCCACCCCCGCAAAAAAGTTAAAAAATAAAAATAAAAAGTAACATTTGGGGCTTCCCTGGTGGTCTGGTGGGTAAAGAGTCCGCCTTGCAGTGCAAGGGTTTGATCTCTGGCCCGGGAAGATCCCACATGCCGAGGAACGGCTGGGCCGGTGTGTCCAGTTAGGAGCCAGAGCTCTGGAGCCCAGAGTCAGTGCACTGCAACAAAAGAGGCCACTGCAATGGGAGGCTCACACATATCAAAGAATAAAGATGGATGGGGAAAAAAAAAAAAAAAAAAAGATGACTTAGAGTCAAAAAAAAAAAAAGTAACATTTGATGTTACTTGGCAACCTGGATGGGAGGGGAGTCTGGGGGATAAATGAATACATGTATATATGTATGGCTGAGTCCCTTTGCTGTTCACCTGAAACAGTCACTACATTGTTAATCCCTATAGCCTAATCCAAAATAAAATTTTTTTTTAAAAATCACACTTGAGTTAAATCCTGGAGTTGGGGAAGGACAGTGGTTTCTGATTAATTGGCTCTCAAAATAAATAAATAAATAAAGTTCAAAAAAAGAGAAAGAAAACTGATTTATAGTTTTGCTGATTTTCATAGTGTAAATACACCACCACCAGTTTCCAGATACCAACATGACATCACCAAATACAGAACTGGGGAAAATGGTGCACTTTTGACTCTGGCAAGCCTGTAGGAGCCCTTTCCAGCACACCACTAGAAGAATGTTCCAGATAAAAGAAGAGCATTTGAAAAGGCCCTTCAGCAGGAAGAAGTTCAGGGTGACTGGGGACAGGAACTGGGGAGGGAGAAGTGTAGAAAGTCAGAGAGGCTGGCAAATGCCAGAGTTTCCATGTAAGGAGTTGGATCTTACTCTAAATGAAATGGAACAAGATCTGATTTACATTTTAAAAGGATCATTCTCATTGTTATGTGAAGAATGAGTTAGAATAGGGACAAGAATAGAAGCAGGTAGTCAGTTAAGAGTTATTGAAGTTGTCCAAGCAAGAACTAGGAGGAGAGCAGAGGAAATAAAGGAAGCGGATATATTTGGTAACATATTTTCGGAACAGAAGGTAGTGGGACTTATTGGTAGATTAGATGTGACAGTTCAGAGAAGGGAACACTCAAAATAATTCCTAGGTAATCTTGACCAACTGGGAGGTTTCTTATACCATTTGCTGATGTGTGGAACAATGGAGGGAAAAAATAGATTTGAGTTTAGGAAATTAGTCTGAGACACATAGTAGGTATCCAGGTGAAAACGTCAAGTAAGCATGTGGACGTAAAGATCTGGGGCTAAGGAGAAAGACTGAGGATGGAGATCTAAATCTGCATGTCACCTGCATCAGACGGCAGTCGAACCGTGTGACAGGTGGGAATTAAATAGACAGAGTGTACTGATCGAGAAAAGATCAGCTCCTGAGGAACTTAACCATTGAGTGGTCAGCCAGAAAAGGAGAATTCAGCAAAGGAGATCAGACAGAATATCAAGAAAGAAATAGGTCACCGCGCTCTCAAAGAAGCCTGGAAGAGAAAGTATTTCAAGGAGGAAGTATCCGTTGTGCTGAAGGCTGCTGAAAGTTCAAGTAACATGGGGAAGGACAGTGGTTTCTGATTAATTGGCTCTCAAAATAAATAAATAAATAAAGTTCAAAAAAAGAGAAAGAAAACTGATTTATAGTTTTGCTGATTTTCATAGTGTAAATACACCACCACCAGTTTCCAGATACCAACATGACATCACCAAATACAGAACTGGGGAAAATGGTGCACTTTTGACTCTGGCAAGCCTGTAGGAGCCCTTTCCAGCACACCACTAGAAGAATGTTCCAGATAAAAGAAGAGCATTTGAAAAGGCCCTTCAGCAGGAAGAAGTTCAGGGTGACTGGGGACAGGAACTGGGGAGGGAGAAGTGTAGAAAGTCAGAGAGGCTGGCAAATGCCAGAGTTTCCATGTAAGGAGTTGGATCTTACTCTAAATGAAATGGAACAAGATCTGATTTACATTTTAAAAGGATCATTCTCATTGTTATGTGAAGAATGAGTTAGAATAGGGACAAGAATAGAAGCAGGTAGTCAGTTAAGAGTTATTGAAGTTGTCCAAGCAAGAACTAGGAGGAGAGCAGAGGAAATAAAGGAAGCGGATATATTTGGTAACATATTTTCGGAACAGAAGGTAGTGGGACTTATTGGTAGATTAGATGTGACAGTTCAGAGAAGGGAACACTCAAAATAATTCCTAGGTAATCTTGACCAACTGGGAGGTTTCTTATACCATTTGCTGATGTGTGGAACAATGGAGGGAAAAAATAGATTTGAGTTTAGGAAATTAGTCTGAGACACATAGTAGGTATCCAGGTGAAAACGTCAAGTAAGCATGTGGACGTAAAGATCTGGGGCTAAGGAGAAAGACTGAGGATGGAGATCTAAATCTGCATGTCACCTGCATCAGACGGCAGTCGAACCGTGTGACAGGTGGGAATTAAATAGACAGAGTGTACTGATCGAGAAAAGATCAGCTCCTGAGGAACTTAACCATTGAGTGGTCAGCCAGAAAAGGAGAATTCAGCAAAGGAGATCAGACAGAATATCAAGAAAGAAATAGGTCACCGCGCTCTCAAAGAAGCCTGGAAGAGAAAGTATTTCAAGGAGGAAGTATCCGTTGTGCTGAAGGCTGCTGAAAGTTCAAGTAACATGAACACAGAGAAGTCCCGACAGGATGAAGCAACGTGGAGGTCCTGGGTGGCCTTGCAGAGAGATATTTCAGGGACTGATGATGCAGAAGTGATCAGGGCTACGGCACTAACTCTGACATGGTAAAACAGAAGCTGGCTCAGCCTGCTCCATCCCAGGCTGAGTTTCTCCTCTGGACAAGTTGGTGCAGCTGCCGGCGGAAGAAAGCGGGAAGCTGACAATCAGTCTCAGTATCTTCCACGAAAAGAGCTGCATGATTCTAATAAGTCAAGTAACCTCTCTAGACCCTCATGTTCTCATCAGTAAAATGAGATGCTCTGAAATTCTACTTAATCATTTACTCATTCAGCAAATATGTATTAAGCAGCGATTCTATGCCAGATCCTGAATAAGAAAAAGGCCCTGCCCTTGAACAATTGTCTCTAATTTACTGACCTGCATTTTATACATTTCTTGTGTCTATACGTGGCTTACCTATGCTACAAGATGGTAGAGTCCTTGAAGCTATATTTTTCTCATCTCCCTGTCCTCTACAGGGCCTAATACGATACCTGGCCCATACTGTGCACTAAATATCAAGATCATTAATACAGTATACTCCAAAAAGAATATTTATGAATTTCCATTTCATATACAAATCTTTACCATTCATTATTTGGCCATATTACTTAACCTGTCTGGGCCCTGATCTCTTTAACTTTAAAATGGGATAGTAAGAGTATATCATAATAGACTATAAAAATTAAAGTGAGTGCCTAGAATGTAATAAGCTTCATTATTAAAATATGTGCTCACGGTGAAAAATTCAGAAAACTCAGAATTCATTGAAAAGTTACCTAAATGACTTGTGACTTCACAACTGGAGGTAACTAATGCAGATATTTTGATGTATGTCTCCTCATTCTTCTCTTTGCATGGCACAAAGATTATATCCTGAACTCAAGGGGCTCAGATGGCAGTTACGCATGGTGATGCTTCCAGTGGAAACAGTGTGCCGAGCTCTTTTATTGAATTAATACAATTATTAATGAATTCAATGAAAACGGGAGGTCTGCCTGAGAGAGATATGTATCAAGGTGACTGATGATGCCAAGCAATTTGAACATAAAAAGAGAAGTCCCGACAGGATGAAGCAACGTGGAGGTCCTGGGTGGCCTTGCAGAGAGATATTTCAGGGACTGATGATGCAGAAGTGATCAGGGCTACGGCACTAACTCTGACATGGTAAAACAGAAGCTGGCTCAGCCTGCTCCATCCCAGGCTGAGTTTCTCCTCTGGACAAGTTGGTGCAGCTGCCGGCGGAAGAAAGCGGGAAGCTGACAATCAGTCTCAGTATCTTCCACGAAAAGAGCTGCATGATTCTAATAAGTCAAGTAACCTCTCTAGACCCTCATGTTCTCATCAGTAAAATGAGATGCTCTGAAATTCTACTTAATCATTTACTCATTCAGCAAATATGTATTAAGCAGCGATTCTATGCCAGATCCTGAATAAGAAAAAGGCCCTGCCCTTGAACAATTGTCTCTAATTTACTGACCTGCATTTTATACATTTCTTGTGTCTATACGTGGCTTACCTATGCTACAAGATGGTAGAGTCCTTGAAGCTATATTTTTCTCATCTCCCTGTCCTCTACAGGGCCTAATACGATACCTGGCCCATACTGTGCACTAAATATCAAGATCATTAATACAGTATACTCCAAAAAGAATATTTATGAATTTCCATTTCATATACAAATCTTTACCATTCATTATTTGGCCATATTACTTAACCTGTCTGGGCCCTGATCTCTTTAACTTTAAAATGGGATAGTAAGAGTATATCATAATAGACTATAAAAATTAAAGTGAGTGCCTAGAATGTAATAAGCTTCATTATTAAAAATATGTGCTCACGGTGAAAAATTCAGAAAACTCAGAATTCATTGAAAAGTTACCTAAATGACTTGTGACTTCACAACTGGAGGTAACTAATGCAGATATTTTGATGTATGTCTCCTCATTCTTCTCTTTGCATGGCACAAAGATTATATCCTGAACTCAAGGGGCTCAGATGGCAGTTACGCATGGTGATGCTTCCAGTGGAAACAGTGTGCCGAGCTCTTTTATTGAATTAATACAATTATTAATTAATTCAATGTTTAAATTTCCCCTCATGCAACATAGAGGGAAATTATTTTCACTCTATTATGTTTCCAAAAATGTGTCTGTTAAAAGTTGCCAGTTATTCCATCTTTGCAGTCTGAATCCTTAGCATTTTGTATGCATTATCCTACTAACCTACAACACATTGTGGTAAGCATTACCCCATGATACTGAGGAGGAACGTGAGGGTCAGAAAACATGGTATTACTGTTGTTCACCAGCATCCAGTTCTACGCTCTTTCTGGGCACATGTGAGTAGCTGTTCACTGCCATGCTAATATTAGTTGTAGCCATATAAGTTTTGGTCAGTGAAGTGTGAACAGCAGCGATGGATGGGAACGTTTCATTCCTGATGCTTAACTCACCACCAGTCTCTCCGCTGTCATGGTCATCATGGAAACCAGTGTGGATGTAGGGAGCTAACACTGAGCCATCGCAAGCAGGACAGCGGTGCTGCAGAGCTGCCAGAGCTGTGTCAGACTTGCTTGAATAAGAAATAAAGCTTTCTTGTTAGAAGCCATTGAAATGCTGAGGTTGTTTGTTACCACAGCATAGCTTGGCCAATCCTGACCAAGGCAGAGTGCTTAAAAACCTCCCAAAGGTCACAGAACTTATAAGTAGAGAAGCCAGAATTTGAGCTCAGACCTGCATGAAGCCCATGTTCAATAGTTTATCAAGAATAGGTTAGGCAAGGATTTTGTGAGAAATGGAGAAACTACTATAACAGTTACTGTCACCAGCTTTCTTGTTTCACCTTAAGCAGGGTAGCCTCATCTTTGAAGTTGTATGGCATTTCTCTACATCTGCACATGTTGGAAAACAAATAAGCAAAACAGACTAACCTTATCAGTTATGGTAAGATATTCATTTTTGACATCGTGAGAGAATAAGGAAAAGTCATGTTAAACTTGTGAATCAAAGAGACTTGGTGGCAAAGTTTGAAAAAAGGAAGCATCTAAATTAAATCATGTTCATTAAAAACCTTGAATCCTGCAAGCAGTTTCAACAACACGTCCTTTAGTGCAACCTCTGGGGGACCAGTCTAAGCCTCTTTGGATGGAAAGGTGATAAAACCGGTAAGTCAAGCAATCATAAGATGTTTTAAACACAGCAACTGCTGAGTATTGGCCACGTTGAATGGGTAAAAGAGGGTAAAATAGGCAGGATACAAAAAGCAGTCAGAGTTTTCAGACCATGCAGATGGTTAAAACAGTATAATGCCCTACATGATGCGAAGAACCATGACAGGAGCTCCCTAACGTGTGGAGAGTCCTGAACTAACCACCAGAATCTGAGGAGGAACGTGAGGGTCAGAAAACATGGTATTACTGTTGTTCACCAGCATCCAGTTCTACGCTCTTTCTGGGCACATGTGAGTAGCTGTTCACTGCCATGCTAATATTAGTTGTAGCCATATAAGTTTTGGTCAGTGAAGTGTGAACAGCAGCGATGGATGGGAACGTTTCATTCCTGATGCTTAACTCACCACCAGTCTCTCCGCTGTCATGGTCATCATGGAAACCAGTGTGGATGTAGGGAGCTAACACTGAGCCATCGCAAGCAGGACAGCGGTGCTGCAGAGCTGCCAGAGCTGTGTCAGACTTGCTTGAATAAGAAATAAAGCTTTCTTGTTAGAAGCCATTGAAATGCTGAGGTTGTTTGTTACCACAGCATAGCTTGGCCAATCCTGACCAAGGCAGAGTGCTTAAAAACCTCCCAAAGGTCACAGAACTTATAAGTAGAGAAGCCAGAATTTGAGCTCAGACCTGCATGAAGCCCATGTTCAATAGTTTATCAAGAATAGGTTAGGCAAGGATTTTGTGAGAAATGGAGAAACTACTATAACAGTTACTGTCACCAGCTTTCTTGTTTCACCTTAAGCAGGGTAGCCTCATCTTTGAAGTTGTATGGCATTTCTCTACATCTGCACATGTTGGAAAACAAATAAGCAAAACAGACTAACCTTATCAGTTATGGTAAGATATTCATTTTTGACATCGTGAGAGAATAAGGAAAAGTCATGTTAAACTTGTGAATCAAAGAGACTTGGTGGCAAAGTTTGAAAAAAGGAAGCATCTAAATTAAATCATGTTCATTAAAAACCTTGAATCCTGCAAGCAGTTTCAACAACACGTCCTTTAGTGCAACCTCTGGGGGACCAGTCTAAGCCTCTTTGGATGGAAAGGTGATAAAACCGGTAAGTCAAGCAATCATAAGATGTTTTAAACACAGCAACTGCTGAGTATTGGCCACGTTGAATGGGTAAAAGAGGGTAAAATAGGCAGGATACAAAAAGCAGTCAGAGTTTTCAGACCATGCAGATGGTTAAAACAGTATAATGCCCTACATGATGCGAAGAACCATGACAGGAGCTCCCTAACGTGTGGAGAGAGTCCTGAACTAACCACCAGAATCTGATTGTTGAGCTATCATTTCCCAAAACTGTGGCAAAAAACATGTGGTTAGTTTTTGTCAATTTCATCCTTCGTGGTGGAAGACAATTCATTTGAATATGGCTCCTAATTTACTCAAAGAAAATAAAGACAGTATCTTCGTAGTGTCTCTTAACCCGTCAACACAACCTGACCAAAATAGGTACTTCTTAAAGTCAGAACATTAATAAATAGGAAACACAATCTCTTTCTTGGGTCAGTAGACAAAGAAGGAAACAGCTCCAATGGCCTATTTCCTTACTATTCTAGCCTTGATCCCAAGACAGGATGTTATCATGGTCCTTAGGGATGGGTGACAAATGAGGTGCTAATGGATCCCTTGGACTAAAGTTCAGACGCCTGTGGGTCTTTGCCAAAGCTCTTTTCCAAGGAGAACTGAAGGAATGGGATTGGATCTTGGTGCATCATCTAAACAGAATGAATGTAGCATCAACTGCAATAACCTGGGCTGTGACCAGGTTCTGGCATCTTCTAATGCTCCTCATCAGCTACTTTGATGAGAAACAGGCTTACTTTTCATGAGGCTGTGTCCACTGTGGCTCTTACATCAGAATCAGAGGTTTCATCAGTGCTGGCTTGATTGCCTTATCTAAATAACACAAGATACATATATTCAAGAATTAAACCATTTGTATGGTCAAGTTGTGCAGAGCATTGTAAAGCTGTCTGCAATTCCTGGCATCCTAAACTAGCACATACTCAAATGCTAAACCTAAGATATTCAAAACAATGTTCACTCCACCTTTTCTCAATGGAACATAATATTTCATAAGAAATTCTTCACAATGAAGAAGTGTTTTTGCCATCTTGATGGAGTCTCCTTCTGTGTAAGTAAAAATATTTTACTCCTTCGGCAGCCCTTCATGTGTACATGTGTGCTCAGTCACTTCAGTCATGTCCAACTCCGCAAACCTATGAACGGCAGCCCGCCAGGCTTCTCTGTCCATGGGATTCTCCAGGCAAGAATACTGGAATGGATTGCCATGCCCTCCTCCAGAGGATCTTCCCAACCCAGGGATAAAACACACATCTCTTGTGTCTCATGCATTGGCAAGCTAGTTCTTTACCACTAGTGCCACCTGGGAAGCCCCATCAGCCCTTCATATAGGTGTAAAGACAGCCCCATATATCAGAGTGCTGTGTACAATTCCCTAGCATGGTAACCAAGAGCACAGGGTTGGTTTTCAGGGACACAGAGCATGTTTCTAATTTGTAGCTTGATGATGTTCAATTCCCCGAGCAAAAAGTCAGAACTTGTCTGTAGTTAGAGTTCTAATACTTTCCAGTCGCAGTACTTTTCTGCTTATGAAAGGAACATCTTAATTTCTATGCTGGTAGGAAGCATATAGAGTCCACACTTGTTCAACAAACATTCATTAAATATCTATTATGTGCTGGTCTTGTGTTAGATAGTAGAATGTTGTTGTTTAGTTGCTAAATAGTGCTTGGCCTTTTGACCCCACAGACTATACCTGTCCATGGGATTTCCCAGACAAGAATATTGGTATTCAAGCTCAAATCATGTGCTGTGCTGTGCTGTGCTTAGCCACTCAGTCATGTCAGACTCTTTGTAACCCTATGAACTGCAGCCTGCCAGGCTCCTCCGTGGGGAGTCTCCAGGCAAGAATACTGGAGCAGATTGCCATGCCCTCCTCCAGGGGATCTTTCCGACCTAGGAATCAAACCTGGGTCTCCTGCATTGCAGGTATATTCTTTACCAGCTGAGTGACCAGGGAAGTCCAACTTAAATCATACCTCCTCCCAAATACATAGTCTGAACCTGGAGTTGGACAGAACCTGATGGGAATTTTGGCTTTGCTTTTTACTAGCACCGTGACTTTGGTCTAGAAACTTGACCTCCCTGAGATTCTGTCCTCTCATCTATAAGCATGGACGATAACAGCATCCATTTTATAGGGTCATGTAAATACTTTATGATTGACATAGTGAATTCAAACAGTGCCTGGCCCATAAGACCTTCTTACTATTATTTTCTCATCTTATGGGGTAACTGAATATGGAAGAGGTAAATTGATTGGCTAGCAGGAGTCAGAGGTAGAACTTAAACTATATTTTCCTGAAATCATGCTATGCCCAGCTTTTCCCTGAGAAACACCAGCACCTTAGAAAACTTAGATGTCTCTGCAGTTTGCCACAGTGGCTGTTTCATCTTAAGCCTGTCCACAACACATCATGGTTACAGGGTGGCTGTTAGAAAGGTCAGGGCTACACGACTCCTTGATTCCATACTCTTGTGAAAGAAGACTGACCTTAGGTATCTTTCATTTAAGAGCTAGAAGAAACCCCTCCTGGCATCTCTTTGGTCAGAACTGGGTCACATGGCCATCAAGCTTGCCATGTGTAAAGGAGATGGAGATATCCTTGGAGCTTTGAGGCCCTTAGGATTTTCAGTCCATTCCCCTTGTTCAAGACTTACTCACTTAACTTACTTTATTGTATTCTTAAAATTTTTAAAATAGGAGAGACTTAAACATGTTTAAGTACCAATGGTTTCAGCTGTGATGATGGATAATGGACTATAACAGAGAAAGATGGTAAAATTGATAGCATAATGTGCCCAAGAATGCAGGAGGGGATAGGAGCCAAAGCACAGATAGGAGAGAGTCTGACTTCAGGTAGGGGGCACCTCTCCTCATTGTCTCCCATTGGAGACAGGGAGGAGCAGATGGGTCCCTGGTTAGGCAGGTGACTCACCATTGTGCTCCTCGGCAATCTGAGTGGGGCCACCACCACATGCTTACAACCTCATTCACTTGTACAGGGACACATTCTCTACCACCTGACCTAGGAATCAAACCTGGGTCTCCTGCATTGCAGGTATATTCTTTACCAGCTGAGTGAAGGAAGTCCAACTTAAATCATACCTCCTCCCAAATACATAGTCTAACCTGGAGTTGGACAGAACCTGATGGGAATTTTGGCTTTGCTTTTTACTAGCACCGTGACTTTGGTCTAGAAACTTGACCTCCCTGAGATTCTGTCCTCTCATCTATAAGCATGGACGATAACAGCATCCATTTTATAGGGTCATGTAAATACTTTATGATTGACATAGTGAATTCAAACAGTGCCTGGCCCATAAGACCTTCTTACTATTATTTTCTCATCTTATGGGGTAACTGAATATGGAAGAGGTAAATTGATTGGCTAGCAGGAGTCAGAGGTAGAACTTAAACTATATTTTCCTGAAATCATGCTATGCCCAGCTTTTCCCTGAGAAACACCAGCACCTTAGAAAACTTAGATGTCTCTGCAGTTTGCCACAGTGGCTGTTTCATCTTAAGCCTGTCCACAACACATCATGGTTACAGGGTGGCTGTTAGAAAGGTCAGGGCTACACGACTCCTTGATTCCATACTCTTGTGAAAGAAGACTGACCTTAGGTATCTTTCATTTAAGAGCTAGAAGAAACCCCTCCTGGCATCTCTTTGGTCAGAACTGGGTCACATGGCCATCAAGCTTGCCATGTGTAAAGGAGATGGAGATATCCTTGGAGCTTTGAGGCCCTTAGGATTTTCAGTCCATTCCCCTTGTTCAAGACTTACTCACTTAACTTACTTTATTGTATTCTTAAAATTTTTAAAATAGGAGAGACTTAAACATGTTTAAGTACCAATGGTTTCAGCTGTGATGATGGATAATGGACTATAACAGAGAAAGATGGTAAAATTGATAGCATAATGTGCCCAAGAATGCAGGAGGGGATAGGAGCCAAAGCACAGATAGGAGAGAGTCTGACTTCAGGTAGGGGGCACCTCTCCTCATTGTCTCCCATTGGAGACAGGGAGGAGCAGATGGGTCCCTGGTTAGGCAGGTGACTCACCATTGTGCTCCTCGGCAATCTGAGTGGGGCCACCACCACATGCTTACAACCTCATTCACTTGTACAGGGACACATTCTCTACCACCTGACTAATGAAACTAGCAAAAGGTGTGTCCTTACCCAAAGTGCCAGCATTCCTAGTTGGGCTTTTCCTATTTGGGCTTGCTATGCTAGAGCACACTAAAGACGTACGTTTGATTTCCTCTTCAGATACTGCCTCCTCCATCACTGCCACCCCATGACAAGCTCTGGCTCTGCTTTGAGCCATGTGTCCAAGGGGGTTTGGTACAGACTTTCAGGATAGGGTAAATGAAGAAAGCTGGGAATGCACTCTGCAGAGCTACCAAAGTTCTTTCAAGGAAAGCTATCTCTCCCAAGATATGAGTTAAGGACAAAAATTTTTGTAGTAGAAAAAAAATTGTAGTAGAAAAGTGTGGTAGACACCTCTGAACCCATTGACCAAGGTTAACAATGACTAGCAATAAGATATATTGACTTCATGTTCTTCCTGATATGATGAACCCAGAAGGGTACCTCATTTTTATGATATTCATGCCAAAAATGCCTACCACAGTCTAATCATGAGAAGACATCAGACCAACTCAAATCAAGAGACATTCTGCATAAACCTGACCAGGAGACTTCAAAACAGCTGAGGTTATGCAAATGCCTTTCAATAGATGATGTTTAAATAAACCAGGAGGACATTGCACAATGGAGCACACAGCCAGGAGAATGGACCAACAATTGATGAGTGCAACAACTTGGAAGGACCTCAAGGGAATTTTGCTGAAAAAGAAAACAATGTTGAGAGGTCACATACTGTAAGAATCTATTTATATGGCATTCTTGAGATGACAGAACTATAGAGATAGAGGACAGATTCACAGCTGCTAGGGGTCGAGGGGTGGGAGAGGAAGCGGGTAAAGGCAGCTCCCTCTGTGGGTAGCACAAGGAATCCCTGTGATGAAACTGTCTTTGATGGTGGCCACACAAAAACCACACATGATAAAACTGCACGGAATTAAACACACACATATACACACACATACACAGATATACATAAGCCCCTATAAAACTGGTGAAGTCTGAAGTCCATGGATTGCACAGTGTCAACTTTCTGGTCATGTTTTTGTGCTCTAGTTATGCAAGTTGTTAATACTGAAGGAAACCAGGTGAAGTATACCAGGATCTCTCTATTATTAATATTTCTTACAGCTGTATTGAATCTACAATTATCTCAAGAAATTTTTAAAAGTATATTAAGGTTGTAAAAGTCAAGGAAAGACTTATTAGAGGTCCCAGATTAGAGGAACTGAAGGAGTCTTGATAACTAAATGCAATATGGCAGCCTGGATTGGATGCTGAACCAGGCAAAGGCCCAGAGTGGGATGAAGTCTGTTGTTCGGTTCATAGCACTGTGCTATGTTCATTTCTTAGTTCATAGCAATGTATGATTGTTATATAAGGCAGGAAAACTAGGAAATGCTAGGTGAAGAAAATTCTCTACTATTTTTGCAACTTTTTCTCTAAGTTTAAAATAATTTCCAAATTAAAAAAAAAAAATCTTTTAAAGTTTTGTAAGGAAAAGTTTCTTTTATCCTAAGCAAAAATCTGATAATTCACTTTTCAACATAGACTGGAAAGCTAGCAAACTAAAGAAAATAATAAAGAGAAAACAAAGACACATATAATTTCTTAATAGTCTTACCTATAGTTTTCTTCAAGTTTAAGACCATTTATATAGCTATTAATATAATATAAAATCCCAGAGTTTAAAATATCACATTGATACTACTTTTCTATTATATGAACCTCTACAAACACTCTATTAAATTTGCCTGATCTAATAATACTTGCTTCTTAGAGCAATGTTCTCCACTGACGACTGTCCTGTGAACAAGCCATCTCCTGCTCCCCTCACTTGCCATTCCTGGTGGGGACCACAATTGGCCTTGGGGCTATTTTAGTCCTAAAGAACCCATCATGGAGGAGTGACCCACCATGACTCAACACATTTCTCAGCACAGGAGGTTGGAGTGAGATTTCTTCAGTCAGTATCACACTTTTAGAGATACAGAACTCAGAAAACAGAACAACCCACCCAGCAGTGTGCATTCTACAGGCTTATTCTCCAGGCTCAGCTTCTGCCATGTTCTTAGGCTGAGGCATCTTAGGAGCCAGGTTTTGCTGTGTGTAGACGTTTTGGGTTTTTTTTTTTGTCTTCCTCTAAATAAGTATTTTTCCAAGCATGGAATTCAGATGAGAGGTCGCTTTTTCTGCATGGGAATCCGTCTGGTTTATTTTTATGGTCATTTCTATATCCAGAAGGTCCCAGGTCCAGGATGCCATGGAACATACTGGAGAAGCTCTTCTGAGCAAGTGTCCCTGTGTCCACGTGCTGTCTTTTCACCTCAGATCTCATGCAGTAGTCACTCCCACCCAGTTCCTGTTTTTTTAATTTTTTTTGCTCAAGTCAAAAAAGTGCACTCCTTTCGTTTCTTCTTGAGTTCTTATCAGTACAGCTCTGGTCCAAGGCTGGACTGGTCTGGTTTTCGTCCATCTGACCGCAGAGGTTACAGCAGGATGGACATAAGTTTGGACATTGCAGTCTGGGAAAACTTCTCTTATAAACCTGACTTGATACATCTGTCCTGCTGGCAACCGGAGGCCCAACAAGTGTCCAGCTGGCTCCTCGCCTCTTCCCAGAGCCTTAATCCAATGAGGAGCTTCCTAATATTCCTCACTCTGGCAGAAGCAAGGGTCCCGCCCAAGACAGTCCAATGGGCTGGGCGTACCAGGAGCCCTGGGGTCCACAAGCAGTGTCCCACCCCAGGCAGGAGCAGGAGGAAGATCCAGACATCCCACAAGGAGAGTAAGACCAGAGGACCAGACTGTGTCCTTGCTATTTTCCCAACAACCACCTCCCCCAACACAAAAGATAAAGCCCCCACTCTCATCTGTCTGGTTCTGCTAGATGAACCAACAGAGCATGAAGCTAAGTTCCTGATGTTCAGACCCTGAAGTCAGTATTTATTATGAAATAAGAAGTCTGACCTAGAACTCCAGGTTCTCCACTTGCAAGTAAAAGTTGTCTGGAACAAACAACTTTAAGGAAAACCTGCTACTTCACCCAAATCTTGCTGGTATGAAACCCACAGGAGGTTGGAGTGAGATTTCTCAGCTCCAAAGGCAAAAAAAAAGGGTGTGCATTCTACAGGCTTATTCTCCAGGCTCAGCTTCTGCCATGTTCTTAGGCTGAGGCATCTTAGGAGCCAGGTTTTGCTGTGTGTAGACGTTTTGGGTTTTTTTTTTTGTCTTCCTCTAAATAAGTATTTTTCCAAGCATGGAATTCAGATGAGAGGTCGCTTTTTCTGCATGGGAATCCGTCTGGTTTATTTTTATGGTCATTTCTATATCCAGAAGGTCCCAGGTCCAGGATGCCATGGAACATACTGGAGAAGCTCTTCTGAGCAAGTGTCCCTGTGTCCACGTGCTGTCTTTTCACCTCAGATCTCATGCAGTAGTCACTCCCACCCAGTTCCTGTTTTTTTAATTTTTTTTGCTCAAGTCAAAAAAGTGCACTCCTTTCGTTTCTTCTTGAGTTCTTATCAGTACAGCTCTGGTCCAAGGCTGGACTGGTCTGGTTTTCGTCCATCTGACCGCAGAGGTTACAGCAGGATGGACATAAGTTTGGACATTGCAGTCTGGGAAAACTTCTCTTATAAACCTGACTTGATACATCTGTCCTGCTGGCAACCGGAGGCCCAACAAGTGTCCAGCTGGCTCGCCTCTTCCCAGAGCCTTAATCCAATGAGGAGCTTCCTAATATTCCTCACTCTGGCAGAAGCAAGGGTCCCGCCCAAGACAGTCCAATGGGCTGGGCGTACCAGGAGCCCTGGGGTCCACAAGCAGTGTCCCACCCCAGGCAGGAGCAGGAGGAAGATCCAGACATCCCACAAGGAGAGTAAGACCAGAGGACCAGACTGTGTCCTTGCTATTTTCCCAACAACCACCTCCCCCAACACAAAAGATAAAGCCCCCACTCTCATCTGTCTGGTTCTGCTAGATGAACCAACAGAGCATGAAGCTAAGTTCCTGATGTTCAGACCCTGAAGTCAGTATTTATTATGAAATAAGAAGTCTGACCTAGAACTCCAGGTTCTCCACTTGCAAGTAAAAGTTGTCTGGAACAAACAACTTTAAGGAAAACCTGCTACTTCACCCAAATCTTGCTGGTATGAAACCCTCCTCTTCTACTGGATTGGCCAAAAAGTTCATTTGCGTTTTTCCATAAGATGGTACGTAAAATCCTGAACGAACTGTTTGGCCAACCCAGTAGAACATTAAGAAAATCCACTGCACTGATAGCTCAAAGTGTGTGGCTGGCCTGGACTTCAAGCAGGTGGAGCAGGGGAAATACTCCAGGCCAGGGAAGGAACTGGGTGCTCTCTGAAGCCTGCATATGGGGGTCTCTGTCACTGTGCACTGCTGCTCAGCTAGGTTCCTGTAGCAAGTCAGCAGGCTGGACTCAGCAGATTGGCAGGCTGTGAGCCCTCAGTGGGGGTTGGCTGATGGCAATCACATGGCTGGCCTGAGATCCCCTTCTAAGGGATGTGTGCTCACAGCAGCCTTCAGTCACAGCCTCAGGTGCAAGGCACCACCAGGAGGGCTGGCCACTGCCCTTCTCACCCGCTCCATGCCGTCATACCTTCTGGTACCTCAAGAACATCCTTGAAGGAGGGGCCCTGGCCACCACGGGCACTGTAGGTGGAGGCAATCATCCGTGGAACTCTGTGACATTTTCTTTCTGTTTATTCTTTATGTTTTAGTGGAATCCTGTGGTCCAGACTTGGTTTCAGACTCTGTGCTCTCAGAGTCAGCTAAAGTACAAAGGGGGGAAAAAAAAGAGAAAGTAGTGGGAAAAATTAGATTCTTGATTTGTGTCCAGATGGTTCTGGACGAAAATAGACTCAGAGATTCTCACTGCAAACTTGCCTCTGGTATGAAGCTCCCCTCCCCTTCTTCATTTAAGGTCTTCTTGGTAGAAGAGGGAACAGGGATGGGAAAATACTGGGAACGTTCGTTTTTCTTTTTCCCAGCTGTATATTAAAAGGCTGCACAGGTTCTAGTTGAGGGCTTTTGGGGTACACCAGGAGTTACCCTGCATTTGGGGGCCAGGGGTGATGGGATTTTTCACCCACTTGGAAGAGCCCCTTGGAGGCGGGCCTGAAGGTAGGATGGGCGGATGTGCTCTGCAGGTGGCGATGGTGCGCTGGACGAGGGGGAGGGCCACCTGGCCCTCACCAGACTCCATGTTCAAGGAGCTTGAGGGAAAGCAGAAAAGCAGTGCCCAGGAGCTGGGGTCTGGGTCCCCCACTAGGAGCCCAGTGTCCACACGAGGCAGGTGTCCTCAAGTCCAGGACCTTCTCCACTGAGGCCACCCGGTGGTAGTCAATTAGATGCTGATGAATGAATAGTGGCCAGATGGAAGGTACTTCTTAAAAAATGTAATTTTCTACAATAGGGCTTCCTTCCTAATGTTGAAACTGCTTTATAGGACAAGCAGAGTTCCCGTAGGCCAGTCCTTGGTTCTGGGTGTCACAGATGGACAAGAGAGGAGAGCCAAAGTGATGTCAGATGCAGGGACCAGGCAGATGCTGGAAGCAAGAAAGAGCACATACTCCACAGAAAGCATCCGTGTGAAGGTCAGGTGGCAAGGAGAGAGTCAAATTCCAGACCCTGCTGCGGCCAGACATAAGGCAGAAGAAGTCCAGCCCAGAATATCTCCTCAGGCACTGAGACTTAGATGCGGGGACCTCTTTATAATTTGCCTGGGGCCACCTCTGGGTTCAGCCTTGAGGGCTTTTTTCAGAGCTTAAGGGCTCAAACTAAGGTTTTTCAACTTTTCTAACTCCCTCACCTGCCTGTTAGGTATTTTCTCAGCTTCAAATCAACATTAGGGGAAACTTTATTGTATGGACAATATGTTTGAACAGAGCATAATAATATTTTACATGTAACTGTGCTTTATGCTTAACTAATCACTTTCACATCTTTTCTCTCGTGTGAGTTTCAAAATTACCCTATGAAGTGGAAAGGAAATGACTGGATTCCACAGACCATTAGGTCCCCTGAAGGCAGGGACTACTTTGCTCATTACTGCAACCTAAGCATGATACACTGCCTGGTGCCAGATAGATACTTAACTAAATATTTGTTGGATGGTTGGATAGATGGATGAATAGATGGATGGATGAGAGGGCAGATGGATGGATGGGTAGAATTTGCCTTGATTTTCAAGTTGGATTTAATTTCCAATTCCATTTACTACCTTGTGGCTTTGTCCAAGTCTCTAAACCTTATTTTCCTCAACTATAAAATAGCAATAATGATATCATTTCTGCTACCACAGTGTCAAAATGATTGGGAATAGAGCCAGGGCTTGAACTAGGATCTCCTGATTTTTGGTCCATTGTTTCTTCCACTATGGTGGAGGGAGGGCAGGAGGAAATCATGGTGTGCTGTCAGGCTATGTTTTAGAGCTTTAAAATCCTCATAGCAGCTCCATGCGGGACATACTATTATCATTCCCAATTTACTGATGAAGAAACAATGACTCAGAGAAATTAAGTGACTGTTTGAGGTTCCATAGTGGAGTTGGGATTCAATCCCAGGTCCACTTGACTTCAAAATCCAACTTTTCCAGCATCTGCCAGGTTTTCTTTTTAGCTCATATCAAATCCATGGTTATAGATCTCCCAGCATCTCCATCCACCCTGGAAACAAGACTGACAATAACTGCCAAGGACTCCGGTGCTGCAGCGGAAGCAGTCAGCCACTGTGGCATTTGCAACAGTTTCCACCAGTGTTTATAAACAACCCTGCAATGTTGGAATATTTCGGCCAAAAACATGGTTGTCCACTACCACATTTTAGATCATCAAACTGCTCTTTGGTTGCCCAGATTTTTTTTTTTTCTGAAAAAATAGCAGATAGTATAACCTTTAAGAGACTAGTTCTATGGAACAGATTATGGCTCACAATAAGCTCAAAGGATATGAAGATTTATCATGGATGTCACAGAGGAGGAAAACATGGTGGAAAATGAAAGCAGAGCTTAGCCTAAATCTTTTCATAGCCTTTCTATCAGAGCAATTGGTAGAGTTAACTTCCTGCCAAGAGGCAGGTATACAAAGCAACTTTGGATCCAAAACTCTGATACAGAATGTTCCAATGTGGGGCACACCTGGACTTGGGAGGAGGGGAAGAATGGAGCAGAGGAGAAAAGTAACTTTAATCTTGGAGCAAATGGAAACTCTTAATGGGTGAGGCTTGAAAAATGTCTGTCTCCAAGATGTATTTCTTTATCGGTGAAGACTCAGCTGCAAGTGACTAAGAGCCCAGCCTAAGTTAAAGCGAAAATTTAATTTATAGATCCACATAACTTACAAATCTAGAGACTAGTTGCTACAGACTTAATGTTTGTGCTCTCCCCAAATTCTTATGTTGAAACCCTAGCCTTCATTGTAATGGTATTTGGAGGTAGGACGTTTGGGGCTAATTAGGTTTAGATGAAGTCATGAGGGTGGGGTCCTGGTGGTGAAAACAGTGCCTTTATAAGTGATCATAGAGCCTTCTCTCTCTCTTTCTCTCTCCCTGTCTCTTTCTCCCTCCCTGCCATGTGAGGATACAGCAAGAAGGCAGCCATATGCAAGCTGGAAGAGAGTTTTCACCAGAACCCAACCAAACTGGCACCTTGACCTTGGACTTCAAGCCTCCAGAACTATGAGAAATAAAATTCTGTTGTTTAAGATACGTGGTCTGTAGTATTTTGTTATCACAGCCTGAGCTGGCAAAGACATAGATCTAGCTTCAGGTGTGGCTGGCTATAGAGGTTCAGAGCTGTCATTAGAGTCTTATTTCTCCCCAGTATCTGAGCTCTCCTTTGTCTCTCAAGGCCCCATTCAGCACTTTATTAAACTGTTCTATGGAATATTTCGCCAAAAACATGGTTGTCCACTACCACATTTTAGATCATCAAACTGCTCTTTGGTTGCCCAGATTTTTTTTTTTTCTGAAAAAATAGCAGATAGTATAACCTTTAAGAGACTAGTTCTATGGAACAGATTATGGCTCACAATAAGCTCAAAGGATATGAAGATTTATCATGGATGTCACAGAGGAGGAAAACATGGTGGAAAATGAAAGCAGAGCTTAGCCTAAATCTTTTCATAGCCTTTCTATCAGAGCAATTGGTAGAGTTAACTTCCTGCCAAGAGGCAGGTATACAAAGCAACTTTGGATCCAAAACTCTGATACAGAATGTTCCAATGTGGGGCACACCTGGACTTGGGAGGAGGGGAAGAATGGAGCAGAGGAGAAAAGTAACTTTAATCTTGGAGCAAATGGAAACTCTTAATGGGTGAGGCTTGAAAAATGTCTGTCTCCAAGATGTATTTCTTTATCGGTGAAGACTCAGCTGCAAGTGACTAAGAGCCCAGCCTAAGTTAAAGCGAAAATTTAATTTATAGATCCACATAACTTACAAATCTAGAGACTAGTTGCTACAGACTTAATGTTTGTGCTCTCCCCAAATTCTTATGTTGAAACCCTAGCCTTCATTGTAATGGTATTTGGAGGTAGGACGTTTGGGGCTAATTAGGTTTAGATGAAGTCATGAGGGTGGGGTCCTGGTGGTGAAAACAGTGCCTTTATAAGTGATCATAGAGCCTTCTCTCTCTCTTTCTCTCTCCCTGTCTCTTTCTCCCTCCCTGCCATGTGAGGATACAGCAAGAAGGCAGCCATATGCAAGCTGGAAGAGAGTTTTCACCAGAACCCAACCAAACTGGCACCTTGACCTTGGACTTCAAGCCTCCAGAACTATGAGAAATAAAATTCTGTTGTTTAAGATACGTGGTCTGTAGTATTTTGTTATCACAGCCTGAGCTGGCAAAGACATAGATCTAGCTTCAGGTGTGGCTGGCTATAGAGGTTCAGAGCTGTCATTAGAGTCTTATTTCTCTCCCCCAGTATCTGAGCTCTCCTTTGTCTCTCAAGGCCCCATTCTCAGAAAAGCTTATGCCCCAGTAAAGCTAAACTGGTTGCCAGATTCAAGTTGGAAGGACGGAGGCATCGCCTTCTATTTCAGAAATCCCAGCAAGATTCCATTGCATCTCGTTGGCCTCTGATAGGGCCACAAGCCTGTTCCTGAACCAGTCTCTGTGGCCAGAGCATGTGACATGCTGATTACCTTTGGCCTTAGCCATGTGCTTCACCCTGATTCTGTGGGCCTGCATGCGTGCATGCTAAGTCACATAAGTGACATGAGTCTGACTCTCTGTGACCCTATGGACTGTAGTCCGCCAGGCTCCCCTGTCCACTGGATTCTCCAGGTAAGAATATTGGAGTAGTTGCCATCCCCGCCTCCAGGGGGTTTTTACCATCCTAGGGATCAAACACGCATCTCCTGTGGCTCCTGCATTGCAGGCAGATTTTTTACTGCTGAAATACCCGGAAGCCCTTCTGTGGGCCGAGTCCCACCCAAAGAGTGCAAAATGAGGTGGGGGTGGGGTGCTGAAGACACAAAGAGGGCAGCAGGTTAGTGAAGCTCGGGTAAGAGCCAGCTAGAACCCAAAATCAGACCCCCAGGACCAATAAAAGAATGATCCAGCAAGGGAGCAGATAAATGCCAGCAAATAAATGTCTGTGACTTGTCTCAATAGCCTTGTACACCTGAGTTTACTAATAAGCTGTGAAATGTTTTATTCCAAATAATAAGGTAAAAGATAGCTTTGTTAGGATGAAAATTCATCTTAGCTGTGAAATGTTCATGGGGCTCTGCAAGAGGGTTGGTTTATCCTATTGAATATTAATTAAATATGTGAGGATACAGCAAGAAGGCAGCCATATGCAAGCTGGAAGAGAGTTTTCACCAGAACCCAACCAAACTGGCACCTTGACCTTGGACTTCAAGCCTCCAGAACTATGAGAAATAAAATTCTGTTGTTTAAGATACGTGGTCTGTAGTATTTTGTTATCACAGCCTGAGCTGGCAAAGACATAGATCTAGCTTCAGGTGTGGCTGGCTATAGAGGTTCAGAGCTGTCATTAGAGTCTTATTTCTCTCCCCCAGTATCTGAGCTCTCCTTTGTCTCTCAAGGCCCCATTCTCAGAAAAGCTTATGCCCCAGTAAAGCTAAACTGGTTGCCAGATTCAAGTTGGAAGGACGGAGGCATCGCCTTCTATTTCAGAAATCCCAGCAAGATTCCATTGCATCTCGTTGGCCTCTGATAGGGCCACAAGCCTGTTCCTGAACCAGTCTCTGTGGCCAGAGCATGTGACATGCTGATTACCTTTGGCCTTAGCCATGTGCTTCACCCTGATTCTGTGGGCCTGCATGCGTGCATGCTAAGTCACATAAGTGACATGAGTCTGACTCTCTGTGACCCTATGGACTGTAGTCCGCCAGGCTCCCCTGTCCACTGGATTCTCCAGGTAAGAATATTGGAGTAGTTGCCATCCCCGCCTCCAGGGGGTTTTTACCATCCTAGGGATCAAACACGCATCTCCTGTGGCTCCTGCATTGCAGGCAGATTTTTTACTGCTGAAATACCCGGAAGCCCTTCTGTGGGCCGAGTCCCACCCAAAGAGTGCAAAATGAGGTGGGGGTGGGGTGCTGAAGACACAAAGAGGGCAGCAGGTTAGTGAAGCTCGGGTAAGAGCCAGCTAGAACCCAAAATCAGACCCCCAGGACCAATAAAAGAATGATCCAGCAAGGGAGCAGATAAATGCCAGCAAATAAATGTCTGTGACTTGTCTCAATAGCCTTGTACACCTGAGTTTACTAATAAGCTGTGAAATGTTTTATTCCAAATAATAAGGTAAAAGATAGCTTTGTTAGGATGAAAATTCATCTTATGTGTCTTAAGCTCTGAAACTCAGTTCATGGGGCTCTGCAAGAGGGTTGGTTTATCCTATTGAAATATTTTCTAATTAAATCATTACAGATGTGCCTCACTTTTCACTGTGTACTTATTCCTTTTCTTTTTTTTAACTTCCTGCCACGAGCTCTTTTTTAGTTTATTACTTTCATCCATCTTTATTCTTTGGCATATGTGGGCCTCCCACTGCAGTGGCCTCTCTTGCTGCAGAGCATCAGCCCTGGGCATGTGCACTCCAGAGTGCTGGCTCCTAACTGGACACATCAGTCCAGCCGCTCCCCAGCACGTGGCATCCTCCCAGGCCAGGGATTGAACCAGTCCCCCTTGGACTGCAAGGCGGACTCTTTACCCACTGGACGACCAGGGAAGCCCCCATGTACTTATTCCTGACAGTGTGTATTAAGCTGAATTTGAGACCAGTGGATTGTATTTTCAAATTTGGGAACACTTAAAGGAGCACAGCAAAATGCATCGACCATGTGAAAAATCTCCCTTGTTTTCTCTATAGGTTTGGGTTGTGGACCATTGGATCGTTTTAAAGTGAGGTCTCAGTACTATCATTAAATGTGGAGGGTGGGGGGCTTCCCTGGTAGCTCAGTGGTAAAAAGTTTGCCTGCCAATGCAGGAGACATGGGTTCAGTTCCTGATCTGGGAAGATCCCACATGCTGAGGAGCAACTAAGCCGGTAAGCCACAGCTATGGAGCCGGTGCTCTAGAGCCTCCAAGCCACAACTGCTGAGCCCATGTGCTGCAACTACTGAAGCCCATGTGCCCTAGAGCCCGAGTTCCACAACAAGAGAAGTCACTGCCACAAGAAGCCTGCTCACCTCAACTAGAGAGTAGCCCCCACTCCTTGCAACCAGAGAAGAGCCTGTGGCAGCAATGATAACCCAGAATAGTCAAAATAAACAAATTAATAAATAAGTAGAAATTAAAAAAAAAAAGTGGATGTGGCTGTGCATGCATGCACGTGTGCACATGTGTGCTCGCACACATACATCCCTGACTCGAAAATCTACAGACCACACAGCAGTATCTGCAGAAGAACCCTTAAAAAAAAAAAGAAACAACAAAAACAAAAAACTTTTCCAACATTCTTTCTCCGTTATGAGTCCACCCTTATAAGACTAAATCTCTTTAAATTCACTTCCCCAGACTATGTTCCTCCCTGGACAACAAATTCCATAAACAAATAGCCCTGTAGCAATCTGACAGCAGAAAGACTCCAGGAGCCAATGGGCCTGGAGCCAACAAACAAAATTCTGTTTCGATATGGTTTGCATTGGATCAAAGGTCAGGCCTCTGTGCATCTCCATGCTACCAATTAGCATGACATTCCAGCCAAGTACTGGCAGCTTCCACCCCACTGGGGAGGCCTTAAGGACAGATGCCAAAGTAGGCATATATTGTGCTTGAATTGTTCTGATTTGTTGATTTGGAAATTTTAGTTGAGTTGTTGATAAAAGCTAATATTTAATCAGTACTAGAACTAAAGTTGTGCTTATTAGGAATTTTCTCTTCAACAGGCCGGGAACTCAGGTTTCCTTTAGCCAGGCGCACACATGGCAATCTTTTAGAATGCTGTCTTCCAGCTGAAAACTCTCGGATGTATGAATACGCTCATGATCATGACATAAACATCTGAAAGCAGGGCAACTATGGCAAGCAGGCCATACTTTCTGCCTTTACGTAATAAGAGACTTTTTGCAGCATAAAAGATGGGGGTGGGGCAGATTGCAGAGGACTTACAAGTGCTTGTGGGTCTGATTTCACCCTCCCAGGAAGGAAGCAGAGAGCGTCTTTTCTGGAAGGAGATGGTACCTGTCTCCCTAGTGTGTTTCAAGAGGCCCTTGAGCCTCACCCCAGAAGCATCACGCCAAGTGCTCTCCAGACACCAAAGCTCCTTCTATAACAGTCACGCTGCTCAGTTCTTCAAGTTCAAAGGTAACTGTTCTGGAAGACGCTGCTTCAATCTATGAACACGCATCTCAGTGATGCCAGAGCCTCTTCGGAGAGGTGGAATGGATGACATCAGACATCTGTTATGGGAACTGGCTCACTGACTCCTCCCAGCAACTTTATGGACAGGTGTACTAACACCCTTTTATCCAAGAGGAAACTGACATTTAAAAACAAAATAAGAGGGCCTTCCCTAGCAGTCCGGTGGTTAAATATTCACCTTCCATTGCAGGGGATGCGGGTTTGATCCCTGGTCGAGGAACTAGACCCTACATGCTGTGGGGTAACCAAGTCCCCATGCCGTAGCTAAGACTCAACATAGCCAAATAAATAAATAAGTAAAAAAGAAAACAATCCCCCCTAAAAACAAAATAAGGAACTTGCCTGGGTCTCGCATTTTGTGAAGCAAAAGAGTTGGGTAGGGAATAGCAAAGTATGAGGACAGGTAAGCTTCACGCTGTTGCCAGGGCCAAACCCCTAAATAATTCACAGCACATTTTCCCCCTGTTTTCCCAGTAAGAAAAGGGGAACCAAAACAGGCACGGGATAGGGTAAAGGGGTTCAGTTCAGTTCAGTCGCTCAATTGTGTCTGAGTCTCTGTGGCTACATGGACTGCAGCACACCAGGCTTCCAAGTCCTTCACCGTCTCCCGGAACCTGCTCAAACTCACGTCCACTGACATAGTGATGCCATCCAACCATCTTGTCCTCTGTCGTCCCCTTCTCTTTTTGCCTTCTATTTTTTCCTAACATCAGAATCTTCTCCGATGAGGCATCTCCCTGCAAAGGGTACGGGGGTACCTCGCAAGTAAAACACAGTCATGTACCCATCTGGGCAAACCTGTTCACCATCATGTTCCCGTGGCAGTTTCCTTGGTAGAAAAGAAAGGCACTGTGTGACTCTCCCTTCCTAACTAGCAACCCTGGACCAGCTCCCATCCCACTAACTTTCTGCCCTTGGGGCCTGGAGGTTGTGAGTAGCTACAAACAGGAAAGAGATTCCCCTCCCCCACTCCCTTCCCCACCGACCACCCTGAATCAGATGCTGGCAAACAGAATCGAGGAGAACAAATAGTGATGGTACCTGATACTCCCCCTGGGCCTCCCCTCAGCACCCCTCTCCTCAAAGATTGCCATATGTAATATATTTAAGAACATGAACCACTCACACAGCCTTACTGCCAGGAATTTTCTCTCCATATCTACACTTGGCTTTGTAATTCTAAGCCCGTCCCACCCTATCAAGCTCTGGTGCATCTGAGATGGGACCGATCAGGAAATTGCTGACGTTGCCCTGAGTTCCCTCAGGCAGCAGATCCACCTGGGAGGGTCTGACAGGAACTCCGAAAAGCTACCATGTCCTCAGAATCCAGATGCTCCTTATTAAGACATTTTGTGTTTGTGCTACTAAATTAATTTGTTCAATTATAAGGGGAAAATGAGGCTGATAGCTCTCTTTGTAATTTCCCATCCTTCAGAGCATCAAAATTCCCACGTATTGGAGAGGAGCTGAAAAATTTGACTTCTACTCAGTGAATTTCTGAATCTGGTGGGTCATTCATTGAACAGTCTTATATTAAGCTTATCCTGGTACCTGGCCCAGTGATGGCTGCTGGGCCTTCAGAGCTCCCCATATTTTCACACCAGAAACAAACCATGACAATGGCAAGTGGACAGGTTGCCATAGGATAGGCGTGTTTTGCACCGTGGGAGCAGAGCGCAGGGTTCAAGGCCACAGTGGCGGCTGACTGCCCATGAAGTGCTTGCCTTTATAGGGCAGCTCAGTTTCCTTCTATGCTCCGGGGTCCATTTTTAGACTCAGACTCAAAGAGCAACAGGGTAATTCCTGATAAAATGAAGCCAGCCACCCATCACAAACTGTTACTATCAGAGAAGTCTTGAGCAGGGGAGGAGGCAGGTGTTTCAGGGCCCCTGAGCCTGTGCTGTCTGGCCGGGCAGGGGACTCTGACTCTTCTGCAGGTGTCCCCAGGCCTCGGCATGGGGACACTGGGGCCAGAGTGCTGGCCAGCTTGCCCAGTGTTCCACTTGTTCGAATAGTCACTTACTCACTCATGCAACCAATATTTGTGCTATGCCCCTTATTACCCAATGCTCCTCTAGAGCCAGGGCTGAAAAAGGACAAAAATCACTGCCCAACAGAGCTGACAGCCTAGGGCAGCAAATCAGACGACAAATAAGAATAACAAATATTCTTGCTGTGTGCCAGCTCCTGTCCCCAGTGCTTTCATATGTTATCTTCAACACCGCCCTGTGTTATTTGTTGCTTTAGTCACCCCGTCATGTCTGCAGCCCACCAGGCTCCTCTGTCCCTAGGACTTCTCAGGCAAGAAAACTGGAGTGGGCTGCCATTTCCTTCTCCAGCGGCATCTTCCCGACCCAGGAACTGAAGCTGCATCTTCTGCATTGGCAGGGAGATTCTTTACCACGGAGCCACTGGGGCAGTCTGACCCCTCTATGCGGTAGGCGCTATTGTTAAACACAATTTATAGACAAGCAAAGAGAGGCACAAAGAGGTCAAGTAACCTCCCAGGGTCACCAGCGAGGACATGAAGGAGTCATGGATCTGAACGGAGCCCATGTTTTCAATGATCACCCTTTGCCACAAAAAAAATGTCAGTTTCACATTACCTTAGGAGGTGTTAGGTTGAAAAAAAAAGGAGGGGGGAGCAGGACAGGAAGCGCCGGGGATGTATGTGTGGGAGAGAGTGGTCTGTGGTTTTGATACAGGGGTCAGGCAAATCCTCACTCTGAAGGGGGCACTTGAGCGAAGACTTGAAGGAAGTGAGTTATACAGACATCTGGTGCCAGGGCGAGCCTTCAGAGGAGAAAATAGCAAAGTACTGCAAAGGCCCTGAGGGAGAATAAAACTTCTGCACCCAATTTCAGCATGGGAGGGAGGGGACTTTCCATACGACCAGACAATGGCCTGACACCAGTTCCGTGTCATGGAATTCAACTCAAATCTAGCACTAACCTTACAGAGACAGTCAGGGGACCCTCAGGTTAAGTGTTCAGGTCTACAAAACTGCCCTCCCTCCCAACTTCAGAATCCAGTCCCAAACCCAGGTTGTCTCCTATGCGTCTTTTGACCTATAGACAGGAGATGCCAATGATGCCTTCCTTGGGTTTAATTTGCTAGAGCAACTCACAAAACTCTGAGAACCATTTTCAACTTCTGGATTACCAGTTTATTATCAAAGCATGCAACTCAGAAACAGCCCATTGGAAGAAATACATAGGATGAGGTATAAAGAAAGGACGCTAAGTTTCCATGCTCTCTCCTCGTATAGGGTATCACTGCCCTGAAGTCCATGTGTTATATTCACAAACAGAAGCTCTCTGAGCCCATTCTGGTGGGTTTTCATGGAAGCTTCACTACACAGACATGATTGATTAAGTCCCTGGCTATTGGCAATTGATTCAGCCTCCAGGTTCTCTCCCCTCTGCAGAGATCAGGGGTGCGACTGAAGTTCCCAACCCTCCAATTATGGGGTTTATTCTCCTGGCAACCAGCTTCCATCCTTAGGTGGGGTCCAAAAGTCATCTTGTTAACAAAACAAGAGACACCTTTATGGCTCCCATCACAGGCAATTCCAAGGGCTTTTAGGGATTCTGTGCCAGAAATGGGTTGAGGAGCAAATATATATTTCCTATTAAAAGTCATGACATCACAGGGAGCCTGCCTGGAGTGTGCAGCAGCTGCAGAGGAGGAAGAAGGAAATTGAAGGAGCTGAGACAGAGATAAGGGGTTGGGAAATCACACTATGTAGGGCCATGGAGGGCATGACGAAGACCTGGGATATTTTCTGAGTGAGGTGGGAGTTGCGGAAGCCATTAGTAATCAGTCAATCAGTCACTCAGTCATGTCCAACTCTTTTGGACTCCATGAACTGTAGCCCACCAGGCTCCTCTGTCCATGGAATTTTCCAGGCAAGAATACTGGGGTGGGTTGCCATTTCCTAATCCAGGGGATCTTTCTGACCCAGGGAATTGTCTGTTGCAATGGCAGGTGGATTCTTCACCACTAGCACCACCTAGGAAGCCCAGAAGCTATTATGCTTTCTGAGAAATATTTTCCATCCTCCCCTTTCTGGCCTCACAATAGGAGTACTCTCCCTTGTCCTTTTGAAGCTATGTGTGGCCATTTGCCTTCCTCAGTCAAAAGAATGGGAGTGAGGTGATGTGATCACTTTCAGATAGAAACTTTCAATAAGGAGTAAGTTTTGTAGGTTAAGTCACTAGATTTTGGTGTTATTTGTTACCTAAGCATAATCTAGCCTAAACTAATGAGTACAGATTCCAAGAGGGGAGGCTGGGAAAGAGCTCTTTTGGTAGGATCAGTCTGGCAGCATCTGGCATTCAGAGATAAGGTTGGAAGCAGAGAAAGCAGTTAAGGGAGTTTGATATCACCACATGAGAGATGCAGATGATGGTCTACTGATCATCAGTAATACTGGAAATAATGAAAAATGATACATTCAGTTGAACCACTAGGATTTGCTAACGAATTGGATATTGGGGGAAAAAGAAAGCTAAAGATGACCCCAAGGTTTATGGTGTCAGCAACCAGAGGACAAAAAAGCTCTCAGCCTTCCAAACCACCCTCTTTGTGCAACACACACACACACTTCAAAAAAAGAACTCTATTTTTCTTTCAGCAGGCAGATACTTGAAATTTCACTATTAAAGAGTCATTGGATAAGCATTGCCCTTTCCAGGCAGCTTATTTGAAAATGAAAATATCCATTGGAGAGGTCCTTTAATGTGAATTGATTGATTTTAGCAACTCAGAGACACCCTTGAAACCATCTAGTCCAAGCCTCTTATTTCATTTGAAGAAACAGAGGTCCAAAGAAGTAAATGATCTTGCCCAAGGTCATGTAGAAAATTAGAATTGAACTGAGATCTGAAGAGAAAGATTCCTGCCTCTTAGGGCAACGCTTTCTCCAGTGCCTCTTGTCCAGACTGAATAGGGGGTTTTGGGCTGTGCATGGGCCTTGAGGGGGCTTCAGGGAGGAGAGGGGGCCGACGTAAAAGGAGCAGTGCCTCCTTCCCTATTCTGTGTGGAGCAGTGCTGAGCAGGACTCAGGAGCATCCTCCTTCAAGGTTGAGAATTCTTCTGTCACATTAACCTTGACTTCACTGGTCCTGAGCCAAAGCCCAGACCAGAGAAGAAAGAGTATGAAAAGGACCTGAAAAGAATACATCCTGTTCAACCCTGCGTGTGAGTGTGTCTGACACTTAGCAAGCATGGAGCACGTTCCAGTCCCTTTTCCCTCTGTCTTGTTTGGTGTTTTCCTGCCCTGCCAGCTTTGTGACACTCTCCCTACAAAGCATTCTTCGTGCTGCTCCCCCTGGGCCGGGCACAGCTAAAAACAGACAGCGCCAACACTCGTCTTCGCCTCCTGGCACACTGCATCCTGGCACCCTAACTAGAATCATTTGATGCTGCGTTTTTATGTCAGGCTTTAAATCTGCACAGTGCCTGACTCTAATTTTTATTAGAGTTTTTATTATTAGTTGTACTTTTAAAAACAGCCACTTGAAACCTTTACAGCTGAAACTCTTCTCCATCTCTGGCAAATCTTGGACAAAGGCCATTTGGGGTGACTTCTGCCTTAGACCTAGTCTGGGGATCTAAGGAAGCCAAACCACCTTTTTAGGGAGTTACTGAAATCAGCCATTTTCCTCGTGTGGCAGAGGGGTGAGAAGAAACAAGGAGGTTTAGACCAGAATCTCTGCTTCTAAGAAGACAGTAAAGAATAACCCAAAGAGATAAACACGGCCAAAGAGATTCACAGGTTTAGAAGCAAAACAGCAAATCTCAGAGCCACTGGCAGCCAAGGGACAGCTTGTAATGTGTATCAGGTCGCAGTATTGCAAAAGTGTGTAGAATCAACTGAAATCACATTAACTTTAACTTCTGAAGTTTAAATGAATATCTGTATTATATAAAAATGCCAAAAAGTATATCAAAACCTATAAAAATAAGGCTAAGACAGTGTCTCCAATGATTTTGCTTTCACTGGAAAGAAATGTCCCCACAAAAAGGCACAATCTGTGCCCCATTCCTCTGTTGAGCGATCTATGAACACTACATGTGAGGTCCTGGGTAAACCTCCCTTTCTTCCTATGCAAAACCATGTTGTCTTTCCCTGCACACGTGCAAGGAGTTTGGAAAGACCGCTAAAAGCCACACCTGGAACAATGCGACATTGTGTGCGGCTCCTGGACACATGGCCTGTTTCATATATGAACTGCTTTCTAAATGCCACTAATGACATGGCCATATGTGCTGCCTTCAGGTTTTACCCCCGTTTATACCTTTATCCCCCGCAACAGACCCCAGCTGTTATAAAAATACATCCTGTTCAACCCTGCGTGTGAGTGTGTCTGACACTTAGCAAGCATGGAGCACGTCAGTCCCTTTTCCCTCTGTCTTGTTTGGTGTTTTCCTGCCCTGCCAGCTTTGTGACACTCTCCCTACAAAGCATTCTTCGTGCTGCTCCCCCTGGGCCGGGCACAGCTAAAACAGACAGCGCCAACACTCGTCTTCGCCTCCTGGCACACTGCATCCTGGCACCCTAACTAGAATCATTTGATGCTGCGTTTTTATGTCAGGCTTTAAATCTGCACAGTGCCTGACTCTAATTTTTATTAGAGTTTTTATTATTAGTTGTACTTTTAAAAACAGCCACTTGAAACCTTTACAGCTGAAACTCTTCTCCATCTCTGGCAAATCTTGGACAAAGGCCATTTGGGGTGACTTCTGCCTTAGACCTAGTCTGGGGATCTAAGGAAGCCAAACCACCTTTTTAGGGAGTTACTGAAATCAGCCATTTTCCTCGTGTGGCAGAGGGGTGAGAAGAAACAAGGAGGTTTAGACCAGAATCTCTGCTTCTAAGAAGACAGTAAAGAATAACCCAAAGAGATAAACACGGCCAAAGAGATTCACAGGTTTAGAAGCAAAACAGCAAATCTCAGAGCCACTGGCAGCCAAGGGACAGCTTGTAATGTGTATCAGGTCGCAGTATTGCAAAAGTGTGTAGAATCAACTGAAATCACATTAACTTTAACTTCTGAAGTTTAAATGAATATCTGTATTATATAAAAATGCCAAAAAGTATATCAAAACCTATAAAAATAAGGCTAAGACAGTGTCTCCAATGATTTTGCTTTCACTGGAAAGAAATGTCCCCACAAAAAGGCACAATCTGTGCCCCATTCCTCTGTTGAGCGATCTATGAACACTACATGTGAGGTCCTGGGTAAACCTCCCTTTCTTCCTATGCAAAACCATGTTGTCTTTCCCTGCACACGTGCAAGGAGTTTGGAAAGACCGCTAAAAGCCACACCTGGAACAATGCGACATTGTGTGCGGCTCCTGGACACATGGCCTGTTTCATATATGAACTGCTTTCTAAATGCCACTAATGACATGGCCATATGTGCTGCCTTCAGGTTTTACCCCCGTTTATACCTTTATCCCCCGCAACAGACCCCAGCTGTTA
Source organism: Tragulus kanchil (assembly GCA_022376925.1). NCBI lineage: Eukaryota > Metazoa > Chordata > Mammalia > Artiodactyla > Tragulidae > Tragulus > Tragulus kanchil. The sequence goes on from JAIOJX010000024.1 coordinate 131,991,466, forward strand.
TTAAAGAACAGGATTTAAGCCCCATCGCAATAAAGATTTCTCAAGAACAAAGGGCCCCAAACAATGGCCCGTTTCTTGGAATAACTTTACCGAATTCAATGTCTGCCAGGTACCATGTGGACTCCGATCTGCCAATGATGCAGAGATGAATACCTGGAAAACTGAATGCCTGGTCTCAGAGGGCTCACTATTTGAAATGACAAGATTCCAACATAATCCCTTTGAACTTGATTCTGTTGGGACCTAATATAGAATTCCAAGTGGGCATGATGGCTTTATCTTATAGGGACTTTAGAGGTTTTGTTTTGTTGTTGTTGTTTTTCATTTCTGCAACCTTTTGATCCAGGCCTTCGTGGATCTTAGGCTCCATCAGAGGCATAAGAGACTTCCAGTAACACTGTTCCTCCATGACAACACAGAGTCATTTGCAAAGGGGTTCGGGAGGCCTTCTCATCACCCTAATCACACAAGCAGGTCTGATAGTATGTTACTGGCATGGACACTCCGTGGCTTAAAGAAGATTTACCTGCACCGAAACACACACCAGAGGCAGAGTTTAAAGCAGTTCTCTTACCCTAAGGCCTTGATAGCAAAGCAGCTCTTTATTTCCCCTCAATCAGAGGGACGACATCATACGCCAGAGCCTTTCTTCTCAGGCTTCTTGTGCAAGCATTTTTCCCCTCACCACAAAATGCTTTCCTTAAAAAAAAAAAAAAAAAAAAAAAGAAGAACTTGCTGCTCCAACTGGCTTGGTATCTGGCTCTGGGTCCAGAATTTGAGGCTAAATGGTGAGGTTGAAATGTGTTTCTGGATTCTGTGGTTTCAAAGTTACTCCTTCCAGACCAGGGTGGGCCCTCTGAACAACCGTCAAGCTGGCGCAGGTCATGTCTCCCCGCTTGGTCACCCCAGCTTCATCGGAGTAGAAGGAAATGCGTCTGAGGAACCAAATAATGATCTCTTCACATAATGATCTCTTCACCAAGTGCCCGTCCTGTGCTAGGGAACACCCCCAAGTCTTTTGCCTCCACTGTCTTGCTTCAACCTCCCAGTGTTCCCCCACGACCACCGAACCTTCCTCCCCAGAGGGCATCCCCTCCACTGAGGAATCTGATGCTCAGAGAGCTTAAGTAACCTGCCCAAAGTCACAAAGGCAGTAAGTGGCTGCGGCAACCTGGACTTCCTCCTAAGATAAAGGAACTCAGAAGGGTCACCTATTGCCAGTACAGTCTTCTATCGAACATCAATCACATCGTTTATGCTATATAATACAAATGCAAGCTACTTTTCCAAAAGGACAAAGAAGAAAATTGCTGAGAGAAATATCTAACTCAGCTTTCCACCAAGGTCTTCCCAGTCCTCCCAGGACATCCTCGAAGCCCAGGACTGACTTCCTCCTTGAGGCTGGGACTTGAACTCCTTGCTGGAGACACCGCATTGCACGAGCAGGACACCTGCTCCGTGGGGCTGCAGAAGCCTGTCTGTCAGGAAAATGCCCCTCTCTCCTGCACTTCCTTCCTAATTAAAATAACATTTTGAAAGTAAAATTATCCAGAGTGCAGAATAAACAGTACAACAATAGCTGTGATTAATCTGTCAGGGATTGTATAATGTTATGCTAATAGGAAGAAATAAACTCCCGCTGAAGATCAAAGTCAGCTATGCACATGGAGAACTTTTAAAATTAGAATGCCAATACATGAATCTCCATTCTGGAAAAAAAAGAAAAAAAGAGCTCTGCAGGCTTTCAGAATTAGGGAGGAAAGACAGCCTGAGGACATTCCACCGCCCGGAGGAGCAGGGAGCCTGGAGATGAAGAGTTCCGGTCTCCAGCCCGGCCTCTTGTCCTCTAGCATCTGGCAGCCCCTCTTTCTCTAACCTTGCTGACAGTCACTCAACCCTCTCTCAGACTGCCCACACACTGCTACAATCTGTCCAGCTCAGCCTGTGAAAGGGCACAAGGGAGGGGTGCCTACATGGGATGTGTCTGCACGGAGTGTGTATGCTTTTGCATGTGGTGGAGGGAGGGTGCACCCAGGTCTGTGTTGAGCACCGCTAAACAGAGCTCCTCTCTGCCTTAGTGTGGGTCTTACAGGGCTTCCCAGGTAGGGCTAGTGGTAAAGAACCCGCCTGCCCAGGCGGGGTCAATCCCCGGATTGGTGAGATCCTCTCCTCTGGAGGAGGGCACAGCAACCACTCCAGTCCCCTGTATCCAGGGTTTCAGACTCAGACATGACCCAAGTGACTTGGCATGTTCGTGGACCTTAAGTTACAAGTGAAGGAACTGGAATTGTGAACCCAGATCTTTCAGGTTCTAAAGTATGGACTTTTTTTTTTCTGCTTCTCTTTAGGAAAAGTATAAGCTAAGAAAGAAACTGTGATGATGCATGTTTCACTTACATCCGTGGAAGGCAAATGAAGAACTGTGGAGCATGCATATAAACAAGCAGTTATACAACAATGAAAAATGGAGCGCTTGCTGTGTGCAGGCACAGATAGGTGCTGGGGATAGCGTGGCCCCTGCCACCCTGACAGAAGCTTGTTGGGAGAGAAAGAAGGGAGCCGACAGGCAGACAGGCCTTTATAATCCAGTGCAGATGCTGCAGAGGCCCAACCAGAGGGGGCGAGGAGGCCACAGGGTAGGTCCCTACACCAGACTTGGGGAGTCAGGCTGCCTCTGAAGTCATATCTGCACTGCGGCCTCTGAGACAAGCTTAATGAGGGGAACACAGAGCTGAGAAAACGTCTCAGGAAGAAGAAAGAGAATGGGCAAAGATCCAGAGAAGTGGGTCCCATGGAGGCCAATACAACCTGTCAAAAACCAAAGCTATTGCACATGGAGAACTTTTAAAATTAGAATGCCAATACATGAATCTCCATTCTGGAAAAAAAAGAAAAAAAGAGCTCTGCAGGCTTTCAGAATTAGGGAGGAAAGACAGCCTGAGGACATTCCACCGCCCGGAGGAGCAGGGAGCCTGGAGATGAAGAGTTCCGGTCTCCAGCCCGGCCTCTTGTCCTCTAGCATCTGGCAGCCCCTCTTTCTCTAACCTTGCTGACAGTCACTCAACCCTCTCTCAGACTGCCCACACACTGCTACAATCTGTCCAGCTCAGCCTGTGAAAGGGCACAAGGGAGGGGTGCCTACATGGGATGTGTCTGCACGGAGTGTGTATGCTTTTGCATGTGGTGGAGGGAGGGTGCACCCAGGTCTGTGTTGAGCACCGCTAAACAGAGCTCCTCTCTGCCTTAGTGTGGGTCTTACAGGGCTTCCCAGGTAGGGCTAGTGGTAAAGAACCCGCCTGCCAAGGCAGGTTCAATCCCTGGATTGGTGAGATCCTCTCCTCTGGAGGAGGGCACAGCAACCACTCCAGTCCCCTGTATCCAGGGTTTCAGACTCAGACATGACCCAAGTGACTTGGCATGTTCGTGGACCTTAAGTTACAAGTGAAGGAACTGGAATTGTGAACCCAGATCTTTCAGGTTCTAAAGTATGGACTTTTTTTTTTCTGCTTCTCTTTAGGAAAAGTATAAGCTAAGAAAGAAACTGTGATGATGCATGTTTCACTTACATCCGTGGAAGGCAAATGAAGAACTGTGGAGCATGCATATAAACAAGCAGTTATACAACAATGAAAAATGGAGCGCTTGCTGTGTGCAGGCACAGATAGGTGCTGGGGATAGCGTGGCCCCTGCCACCCTGACAGAAGCTTGTTGGGAGAGAAAGAAGGGAGCCGACAGGCAGACAGGCCTTTATAATCCAGTGCAGATGCTGCAGAGGCCCAACCAGAGGGGGCGAGGAGGCCACAGGGTAGGTCCCTACACCAGACTTGGGGAGTCAGGCTGCCTCTGAAGTCATATCTGCACTGCGGCCTCTGAGACAAGCTTAATGAGGGGAACACAGAGCTGAGAAAACGTCTCAGGAAGAAGAAAGAGAATGGGCAAAGATCCAGAGAAGTGGGTCCCATGGAGGCCAATACAACCTGTCCATGAACAAACGTGAAATTATTTCAGCCCTCCACCCTAGATCCTGTGTTCCCCCAAAGTTCCCTTTCACCCAGTTTATAAAGTTAGCTCTGCCATGTTGTGAGCCGGCTGTGTTGCCCACTGGAATGCAGACGCCAGTGGAGAGAACCAATGGATTTAAGTCCGTTTCAGTTCAGGGCCAGGGACTGTTCCAGGCTGTTTCCTAAGAGTAGAATAGAGACCTAAGGGTGATCACTGGTCCCCAGAGGGAGGCAGGCTTTGCCAGGCACACAGTTTGGCAGAAGTGAAGTCCCACTGGCACCAAGACTCTTGTCATAAAGGTGCTACCTGCAGGGGTGATGTGTGACCTACCTGCTGCCCCTCAGCATCACAGCAAGCCCACCATCAGTCCTGGAAATGATCCAGGAACTCCCTGCTGCTCCCACAATACTGTTGACTTCATAGGAACACAGCCCAGGACTGAGCGGGGCTAAGGGAATGTGACCAGCAGTAGGGTGGAATTCAACTAGTAAATAAGTCAGCACATCTGAGTGGTTCTACAGTCTTCTTAGATTCTACCATGCCAACAGAAGGTATTTTAAATATCTCGATCTTGGTTCTTTAAGAATTTTCTAAAATTCTAGTCAGTAGGTTTTGGAACCCACAGACTAGGTGAGTGACCTCCATCTGGTTATTCAAACTCTCTGAGTTTCAACTGATTCATTCAATAATATGTGTTTGTTCAGGAGCCCTGGTGACTCAGACGGTAAAGAATCTGTCTCCAGTGCAGGAGACCCAGGTCTGATCCTTGGGTCAGGAAGATCCCTGGGGAAGAGGATGGCCACCCACTCCAGTATTTTTGCCTGGAGAATCCCACGGACAGAGGAGCCTGGCAGGTTGCAGTCCATGCGGTCACAAACAGTCAGGCAGGACTGAGTGACTTTACTGAACACTAAAAATGTTACTTTACTTCAGGTGTTGTGACGGGTACTAGGATTTGACAGCTCCTAGGCGTCTATAGCTTAGTTGGGGTGGTAGACCATTATGTGAATGTAACAAGAACGTGCATATATTCTCGCTTCTGCATTCCCAATATTCGATCTCTCCCTATTCTTCTATGTGGTTTTCATGGGAGACTTGGGATTGTTGCAGCCAGGATGCAAAGAGAAAGAAAAAGCCTATAGTCAGCTTTACCCATCCAAAATCGGATTTTTGAGTCCACAGCAAGACAATGGTTTTGAAAGCCAAGCAGTCTCAGAATCAAAAAGGAGGGAAGGAGGAGCTTTCTGAATTCCTTAAACCCCATTAAAATTTCAAGAGCCAGACTTGGAGCTCTTGATCATAATTTCACGATAGGCCTTGGGTGGGGAGAGTTCAGGGTGTGACCTAAGAGGAGGCTGACTGAAGGAAGGAGGAAGACAAAGCATTTGCCTTCAGCCCCGCAGAGGAAAGTGGACAGGAGAGAGACAGGCAGGCCAGGTGATCACTGGCCAGGGTCCTCATTTTCCCTTCTTCTTGGGCCTATCCCTAAATGTGGGATAAGTATTACTGAAACAAGTGGGCAAAAACCAGAGAATATTGGAGCCAGTGGCCTACTTCCCTGGGCTCAGGCCTCCAGGAGATGGCCAGAGTTGGTTTGGTGCCCATGGGTTTGGGAGAGAATGGATACATGCATATGTATGGCCAAGTTCCTTCACTGTTCACCTGAAACTATCACAAAATTGTGTTTCTTTGTAAAAAAGAAAAAAAGAAACGAGAGGATGTCAGCGGGGGTGGGGGGTCGGTCCTCAGTGGAGACTCCGGGACCATGCCTCTGGCTCCCTTCAGCCCGCATGCAGCGTGCAGAGACAGCCAGCCCTGACATCCTTCCTGACCTCCATACCTTGGTGTTGTACATAACCCCAAAATGTTCCACAGGTCCCCAAATCCTAAACTGAAGATCTCTGCTTCCCAGCCCACCCACAGGCTCCACCACTGATGCCATCCATCATTGGTATTAGCATTTATCTGATCAGGCAAATCGGGAAGCCAAGAGACGTCCAGGAGACCCTTTCCTCTCGCCCACCGCCTCATCCAACCACTCTCACACCCTGGCAACCTTACCTCAGCCTCTGTTTTGATCACTCTCCTCTCTATGCTTAGCTTCCATTACCCCCTGGGGCTCCCCAGGTGGCACTAGGGGTGAAGAATCTGCCTGCAGAGAAGGAGATGTGGGATCCATCGCTGGATAGGGAAGATCCCCTGGAGGAGAGCATGACAACGCACTCCAGTATCCTTGCCTAGAGGATCCCATGCACAGAGGAGCCTGGTGGGCTACAGTCCATGGGGTTGCAAAGAATCAGACACGACTGACACGACTTAGCACACATGCACCCTTAGGTCATCACTACCATTGTTCACTTGAATGTGAACTTCATATTTCAACCCAAGTAGAGCAAACTGGCAAGAGAGAGTGGAAGACACTGGAGCTTCAGGATAACAATGTGCAGCACAAGGTACTGGTGCTCCAGTGCCTCAGATCTCACTATCCAGGTGCACGCTGGTGGCCTTTTATCTATAAGCAGCTGGGTGCTTTCTTTGACCATGGAAATATGTTCAGATGAGTGCAGGAAGCAGACTACTAGTGGTGTGGGACTATGCTCCCCTCCCACAAAACAGCCTTCAATCAACTTTGAATGAGAGTTGGAGGATTCATACCCCAGCCCCTTTCCTTCTCGTGAGGAATGAGGCTGAGCGATGATCATTTTGCCTGGGAATGACTATACTCCCCAGGTGGTCTCCCTGCACTTGAGTCCACCCTCCATAGTCCACACCCTCCTTGACCTCACCTGTGACTCATCTGGCTTCATCTCCTGTCACTTTGTGCCCCATTAATTCTGAACAAGCTGCAACTTCCTGCACATTCCACGCTGCTTCACAGCTGCGCACCTTAGTTCAAGTTTTTCCTCTGTCTGCAGTGAGGTGCTCCCCAGCATTCTTCCCTGGCTCTTACTCATGCCTCCACTAAGCTTATTCACATACATACAAGCGTTTGTCATGAGCAGTACAGAGTGTCTCAGAAATACCTAAGAGGGCACTCAGCCTTAACTTACAGGATCAAGGAAAGCACCCTATTAGAAGTATGATCTAAGACTCCAAGAGATGAGTCTCAAAGGACGAGAAATGGGCAAGATGGAATTAGGGGAGTGATCATTTTTGAAGCACTGAAAAAGGAATACGGGGCCCAGAGGTGCTCGCACAGCTTGTTAATGGAACCAGAAAAGAAGAAAAACGTTCACCAAGGCTGGAGCGGTAGAAAAGAAAAGGAAGTTGCAAGACAGGTAAGGAGGCAAAAGAGGCCAGAGGACACAGGGCTTTAAGGAATGTGAGTTTACGCTGCTGCAGTGGATGGCAGAGAAGAGTCTCTGGTGGGCTACAGTCCATGGGGTTGCAAAGAATCAGACACGACTGACACGACTTAGCACACATGCACCCTTAGGTCATCACTACCATTGTTCACTTGAATGTGAACTTCATATTTCAACCCAAGTAGAGCAAACTGGCAAGAGAGAGTGGAAGACACTGGAGCTTCAGGATAACAATGTGCAGCACAAGGTACTGGTGCTCCAGTGCCTCAGATCTCACTATCCAGGTGCACGCTGGTGGCCTTTTATCTATAAGCAGCTGGGTGCTTTCTTTGACCATGGAAATATGTTCAGATGAGTGCAGGAAGCAGACTACTAGTGGTGTGGGACTATGCTCCCCTCCCACAAAACAGCCTTCAATCAACTTTGAATGAGAGTTGGAGGATTCATACCCCAGCCCCTTTCCTTCTCGTGAGGAATGAGGCTGAGCGATGATCATTTTGCCTGGGAATGACTATACTCCCCAGGTGGTCTCCCTGCACTTGAGTCCACCCTCCATAGTCCACACCCTCCTTGACCTCACCTGTGACTCATCTGGCTTCATCTCCTGTCACTTTGTGCCCCATTAATTCTGAACAAGCTGCAACTTCCTGCACATTCCACGCTGCTTCACAGCTGCGCACCTTAGTTCAAGTTTTTCCTCTGTCTGCAGTGAGGTGCTCCCCAGCATTCTTCCCTGGCTCTTACTCATGCCTCCACTAAGCTTATTCACATACATACAAGCGTTTGTCATGAGCAGTACAGAGTGTCTCAGAAATACCTAAGAGGGCACTCAGCCTTAACTTACAGGATCAAGGAAAGCACCCTATTAGAAGTATGATCTAAGACTCCAAGAGATGAGTCTCAAAGGACGAGAAATGGGCAAGATGGAATTAGGGGAGTGATCATTTTTGAAGCACTGAAAAAGGAATACGGGGCCCAGAGGTGCTCGCACAGCTTGTTAATGGAACCAGAAAAGAAGAAAAACGTTCACCAAGGCTGGAGCGGTAGAAAAGAAAAGGAAGTTGCAAGACAGGTAAGGAGGCAAAAGAGGCCAGAGGACACAGGGCTTTAAGGAATGTGAGTTTACGCTGCTGCAGTGGATGGCAGAGAAGAGTCTCTGGCCCAGTGCTCCATCCCCGGAGCTTCCATAGCCCCCCTGGGCTGTCTCTCATCAGTCCCTATGTCTGCTTCCCCGCTGGATAGCAAGTTCCTAGACGTCAGGAAACACTTCTCCTTGATCTTTGTTTCCTTGTCCCTAGCACAGATCCTGCCCTAGAACAGGACCATAATACGCACAGAGTTGGACAAAGAGCCAGCCAGTGCAGACTGCTCCACGGGAGCTTCACAAAGAAGGCGTGAGGCTCCCGCCTGTGCCTCAGCCTCACACAGCCTAGCCATCCACCTGGCCTCCTAAGGCAGGACAGAGCAGCCATGGTGTTCTACAGACAGCATTTGAACGTTGGGGGCCCTACCCCAGGAGCATTTCTGCCGCGACCCCAACAGAAATGCCTGGCACCAGGACTGGTGGGGGCTGAAGAGCGAGGACCTGGATGTAGACTTCTCCAGGGCAGAAGGAGTGCCGTGGGGGCTCCTGAGGAGCCCTGGGGACTCACGCTCGTGACTGGGAGCGGGAGAGCCTCAGCGGTGTTTGAATACAACACCCACATGGGTGAGATCTGGGTTGTCTGCGTGGTGGTCATAGGGTCACTGAAGGCCCTGCTGGGGACAGAGCCGGGCAGTCTGGGAAACTGGAGGCTTGGAGCTGTTTGCATCAGGAGAGCAAAGGGGAGACTCCGATTCCCTAAGGGATTCGCTAGCCCTGTACCTAAGGCCACTGCCTGTTTCACCGCGGCTGGTTTCTGGGTCTGCCTCACGCTCGCTTCCAAATCAAACTCAACCAAGTCACAAGCTTATTTTTATGAGTCTGGCATAAAATGTGTATTGAGTAACTGTTTAATAAGGGCTTCCCTGGTGGCTCAGTGGTAAAGAATCCACCTGCCAGTGCCGGAGACATGGGTTCAGTTCCTGGGTGGGGAAGACCCCCTGGAAAAGGGAATGGCAACCCACTCCAGTATTCTTGCCTGGATAATCCCACGGACAGAGGAAACCGCAAAGAGTTGGACATGGCTGAATGACTAAACAAAAACAAAAACAGAGGAAGCAATTTATTAGAATTTAAGTCCCAAATGACTAGAGGCTGTTTTGTTCACGTGCTGAATCTCTGGTCCCTAAAACAGGACTGGTCCATGGCAGGTGCTCAGAAATTAGTTATTTAATAGATTTAATTCTATAACTACAAGTATTTATACTTATGGCTCAAAGAGGATAGATCTTTCTCCCAAGGTCACACCACCTTAGAAGAGTGAAATCTTCCCAGTTTCAAGCTGGTGGCTTTCCTGGGTTGCGGTGCCCCCGCTGGAGAAGAGCTGAACTGCTCTGAGCCCAGCGTGGTTCTCTAACTGGTTCCAAGGATGAGATCCCATTGCTGCAGCTTGAGTTACAAACAAAGACTTTGGGTGGAGGTGCTGAGGGGGTTGGGGGGCAACAGAGCCCCTGATAGTGCCTGTAGACACAGCCTAAATCAAGAACCTTGGGTGCACTTGGGACATAGGGACCCTCAAACGTCAGTGACACAGGGGCATGTGCGAGAGGTCAGAGTTGAAGCAGAGGGTGGACTCATCAAATGAGCTGGGGACACCTGGAAGAATGAGTGTGGGAAACAAAGTAAAGTCCTTCACTGAGGCATGGGAGCTATGTGCATTTCAAGGACAGACAGAAAAACCAGAGACATAGATGGTAAGTCAGGACACAGCCACAGAATCCCGGAAAGGAAAGTGTTAGATGCCAGAGGTCATCAGAAAGGAAGCCGAGGACTGGCCAAGTCTGCTGAACTTGGCCAAAAGGAGGAAGAGGCAGGATGTTTAACAGCAAGAGTGCCACATGCTTGGGTCACATCTCTGCTCAGCCATTGATTTATGCTGAGCAAGAGACTTACTTCTTAGGTCCTCGGCTTTCTTATTTACAAACAGATGATAGCTACTGATGGGGCCAGAGGATGTGTTGCCTGGGATCTGAAAGAAGGGATGCAATCAATAAATGCTGCCATTATTATATCGGTGGTAGTGTGGTTATGGCAACTGCGACCCTGAAGAAGACAACAGCGGTTCTGTACGGGGGAAGGGAAGGGGAGAAGATGGGAGCTAGACTGCAGGAAGTTAAGGGGAACCAAGAAAATGGTGAGTGTTGATGGCTTTGATAAGGAGTTTGGTAGTGAAAGGAAGTTGAGAAATCCAGTGGTTCTGCAGCAGGAGGGTCAGTGGTTTCTTTAGAAAAGGCAAGTGAGGGCTCACTAGCAAAATGAAGCGAACCTACAGAGACAGAGAAACGGAAGAGATCAGAGAGGGAGAAAGAAGTCATCAGAGAGGAGGCAGGGATGGCCTCCCAGAGGAGACAGGGGAGTCCCCAGTTACAGTCTTCTCTGCTCCTTTACCAGCCTCCCCACTTAGCCCAGGTTTGGGAGGTCTTTCCCTCAGCCTCTTTCAGAAAGTGTGATAGAAGAAGACTAGCCTAGCAGTCAAGAAGTTTGAGTTCTGGTCCTGCTCCTGGTGTTTGTACTTGGTCTGCACCCTCGTTCTTCCTGAGCCCTTATGACCTCCTCCTGCATAAATGAGGTAGCTGGAGTGATCATCTCTGTGATTCTGTAACTGTGTCATCTCACTCAACATTATAAGATATTTCCTCTTCTGAAGTGTTTCTCCACTCTGATTGGCAGGAAGCGGGGGGAAAAAAAATCTTTGAACTGAAGCTATCACTTCCTCCAGCAACTGGGACAATATTTCTGTTTCCCACATACTGTGGGCAGATCCGGTGATTCCATCCATGCTGGCAGATCACTGCTGAGCTTTCTGGTGTTTGAAATAGCACGTGCACTCTGGCCTGGCCTTCTGGAATGAAGTAAGGGAGAGGCAGGAGCTTTGTGCAAGGCTGAGTGGTGCTGTTGACGAGGCACTCAATGGCTTCAGGCTTCTGAATCCTCAGAAATAACAACAATTACCGCGCACACCACAATCTGTCCTCCGAGGCAGCAAACGCATCAGCTGCTGGTTATTTTGATACCCTGGATAAAAAGCTTTCGAGAAAATCTAGTACAGAAAACATTCTTATCCTCTGCTTGTCTGCACCATTCCTTCTGCCCACTGCCCTCTCAGCTGTTTGCATTCCTATAAATGTAGCTGGTCCAGGCTCCAAGGTCCTTGTCTCAATGGCCCAGGAGGAAGATGTTTCTGTTTGAGCGCTTCGTGAAAAGTGAAAGAAGCAGGAGAAGAGACATCTGGCTACGTGTCTCTGTGCCAAGGCCAGTCTGACCTGGAATCTGTTGGAAACCAGTGCCGCGTGGATGTGCTCTCTGACAGCCGCGGGTGGCTCTGACCACTGTTGGATTCAACACACATTCACTGAACACCTACTGCAAGCCAGGCTCCATGCTAGGATCAGGAGAGATGGTGACAAATACAGTCAGGATCTAATAACTAGCCCTTGACAAGAACATGAGCTCTCTGATCAGGGACCACAGCCATCTCACAGGGATGCGCACCAAGCTGTTCTTTAATCACTCAGTCATGTCTGACTCTCCGTGACCCCACTGACTGTAGCTCACCAGGCTCCTCTGTCTGGGGTTTCCTAGGCAAAAATACTGGAGTGGGTTACCATTTTCTGCTCCAGGAGATCTTCCCAGCTCAGAGACTAAACCCGCATCTCCTGATTGGCAGGCAGATATTTTTACCACTAAGCCACCTGGGAAGCCCCTGGTACATAGTAGGTGCTCAATAGTCAATCTCTGGAATGTGTGTTTGTTATTTACATGTTCTAATTTACTCAAGATCCTTGAAGCTCAGACATTGAGGGGTGTAAGGCAGTGCTTATTAAATCAACATGTGCCATCAGAATGTGATCGCCAATTTGGAGGTGGGGTATCCAGGCTTGTATCCTGCTTACATCATTTTAAAATTTGCCTCTTACATTCTACATGAAAAAGAACCAACAAGTGCCCCAAACCCTTTTATTCTCGTGGGTGATATCACAAGGACACATACCAAAGGTCTGTATTCAACAACCAAACACTCTGTTATTCTAAAAATTTCAACTTCATCCCTAAATTCTTGGGCAGGATTTATGTAAGGCTTAGGCCTGGTGCTTTCAAACAAGTTTATACATGACATGATTGATGAATGAATCTGTCCTATTGTCTGGAAATTCCTCTGTTTAACTGATGATGGTAAATTTCTGAATGGATCACCCTACTCTGATGCCGCTTCTACCGAAAGGGCCATTCGTGGTGGATTTGGTCACTTCCACTCACCGTCAAGGGGTGTTCCTCCATCAGTCTGTGTCTGAACAACTCAAGTGGATGAGCCTTTGCTAGGAAATAACAAGGTCATATCAAAGCTGAAGCTCCCTTCCAAGTCTGGGGCTTTCTTCCTGCCTCATCCTTCTCAGGTAAGTGGGTAAACTTAGGTATGGGAGCAAAGGCAAAACCAGACAGAAGTGATAACCTCAGACAAATCTATGTCCAGTGCCAAAGCAGAGCCTCACCTTGCTCAAATGCCCTCCCCTGGGGGACAACGGCCACCTTTGGACTTACAGCAGGAACTCCTATGCCTCACTAAGTCCTGGCACTTGTGGGTGTCCAGCACTGATTGTGCTGGCATGGCTTCACCCATAAACGGAGACTCTGCCTCTCCCTCTCTCTTTCTCCTCACATGCCTCCCTCCCTTGTGGCATCGGGCACAGAGTAGGGGTTCAGCGTGCAATTCGCTCAAGGAAGAATTGAGGAAACATGTCTACAAGCTCAACACCAGCGGGGATGGGGGTACAAAGTTTCAAAGACATATGAACCCTTCAGAACATTACTACAATGAATGATGCACATTTAGTGGAAATTTGGTTTTAGGGGTATTTCCATCTTTCCGGTATAGGCCATGGGTCTGACACAATCCCTCATCAAGCTCTGAATCCATGGAACCCAAGAAATCTTGGAGGGTAAACGAGGGGATCCCACCTCACTGAAAGCATGGATGGTGAAGGAAAAGAAGAACTTGGGTAGGGCTTGGGGTAGGGCAGAAGGCTCTCTTCCTAGGTCAGTTTAGAGTCATACAACTCTTACAAAATTGATGAAAGCTGTGTACCCTCTATCCAGAAAAAAAATGCAGGCATCACACACAGGCAAATATGCCTACACCTTCAGAAGAATCAGGGGCTCCAGGAAGGAAGTTTCCTGAGTCAGAGTCTTAAGTTAAGCTCCTGATTCCAAGTCCTGATGCCTAAGTCCTCTGCCCTTTTTCTACAGAGCACTTGCCCCTATCCCCAGGGTCTCCTAGCTGGATCTGGTTCTCCTGCCACAGACCTCCCTCATGCAGAGAAGCCCTGCCTCTAGAGGAGCTCCTGGGGCTCTTTTCTCCCAGAGTGACAGGAGGAGAAAGGTCTCTGGACTTGTCTCTTGTGGCTGCTAGGAGCAGGAGCAGCAGAAGCCTAAGGGAGCGGTCTCTACGGACTGCTCAAAACTTAGGGTTCTTCCTGCCTCATCCTTCTCAGGTAAGTGGGTAAACTTAGGTATGGGAGCAAAGGCAAAACCAGACAGAAGTGATAACCTCAGACAAATCTATGTCCAGTGCCAAAGCAGAGCCTCACCTTGCTCAAATGCCCTCCCCTGGGGGACAACGGCCACCTTTGGACTTACAGCAGGAACTCCTATGCCTCACTAAGTCCTGGCACTTGTGGGTGTCCAGCACTGATTGTGCTGGCATGGCTTCACCCATAAACGGAGACTCTGCCTCTCCCTCTCTCTTTCTCCTCACATGCCTCCCTCCCTTGTGGCATCGGGCACAGAGTAGGGGTTCAGCGTGCAATTCGCTCAAGGAAGAATTGAGGAAACATGTCTACAAGCTCAACACCAGCGGGGATGGGGGTACAAAGTTTCAAAGACATATGAACCCTTCAGAACATTACTACAATGAATGATGCACATTTAGTGGAAATTTGGTTTTAGGGGTATTTCCATCTTTCCGGTATAGGCCATGGGTCTGACACAATCCCTCATCAAGCTCTGAATCCATGGAACCCAAGAAATCTTGGAGGGTAAACGAGGGGATCCCACCTCACTGAAAGCATGGATGGTGAAGGAAAAGAAGAACTTGGGTAGGGCTTGGGGTAGGGCAGAAGGCTCTCTTCCTAGGTCAGTTTAGAGTCATACAACTCTTACAAAATTGATGAAAGCTGTGTACCCTCTATCCAGAAAAAAAATGCAGGCATCACACACAGGCAAATATGCCTACACCTTCAGAAGAATCAGGGGCTCCAGGAAGGAAGTTTCCTGAGTCAGAGTCTTAAGTTAAGCTCCTGATTCCAAGTCCTGATGCCTAAGTCCTCTGCCCTTTTTCTCTACAGAGCACTTGCCCCTATCCCCAGGGTCTCCTAGCTGGATCTGGTTCTCCTGCCACAGACCTCCCTCATGCAGAGAAGCCCTGCCTCTAGAGGAGCTCCCCTGGGGCTCTTTTTCTCCCAGAGTGACAGGAGGAGAAAGGGGTCTCTGGACTTGTCTCTTGTGGCTGCTAGGAGCAGGAGCAGCAGAAGCCTAAGGAGAAGGACGCCCGCAGACACTCCCATTCCGCTCCAGGCCCTGGCTGCAGGCAATGCTGGAGGGAGGTGGGGAGAGATGGGGGTGCGTGGACAGCAGGGGAAATCCGCCGCCCCCAGCCTGTCGGCCCTTGGGCGTCAGGGGCCAGTACCCTCCCCACCCCGTGTCCCCGAAAATCCCGCGCCAGCCGGGCTCTGCGATCAGCCCCTCCAACCCCGTGCGTTTCCTTTTGACCTCTGGAGAGTTGAACCCCTCCCAGGCTGGATCCAGCCAGCTTTCCTGGGGAAGGATCGACCTCTGGTCCCCAGGAGCCCCTGCTGGCGGGCACCTCCGTCTGGCCAAAGCAGGTGCGGGGCTAGGGCTGGGGCCGGGGAGGGTTGGAGTGGGGGAAAGGATTTGAAGTGGGTGACTCAGGGAGGAGGGGCTAAGATTTCAAGAAGCCTGTGTTGAGCAGCTCTGCGCTCCGGCACAGCAGAGAGCGCTGGGAGCCGGAGGGGAGCGCAGCGGTGAGTCAGGCTGCCCCGAGCTCGGCCCGAGAGGGGCGCAGCGCGGGCACGGGCGCGGGCCGCCGTGGCTGGGCTCTCGGTGAGAGTATGCATGGATCCCGGGCTGGCGAGATCTCCGGGCACCCCCGAGGCTCCTGTGAGCCTAAGTGCGGCCGTGAGAGGAGTGTCCCGAGTGGGTGCGGGAGCGCGGGAGCCTCGGCGGGCGGGCGAGTCGTGGAGAGCAGCGCTCTCTCAGGTCGTGGAGTTCCCGATCTCCCGACGGATGGTCCGAGGTCCGGGAGGCAACCCTGGCGCCTGCAGAAAAGAATATGCCTACACCTTCAGAAGAATCAGGGCTCCAGGAAGGACGTTTCCTGAGTCAGAGTCTTAAGTTCAGCTCCTGATTCCAAGTCCTGATGCCTAAGTCCTCTGCCCTTTTTCTATACAGAGCACTTGCCCCTATCCCCAGGGTCTCCTAGCTGGATCTGGTTCTCCTGCCACAGACCTCCCTCATGCAGAGAAGCCCTGCCTCTAGAGGAGCTCCTGGGGCTCTTTTTCTCCCAGAGTGACAGGAGGAGAAAGGGGTCTCTGGACTTGTCTCTTGTGGCTGCTAGGAGCAGGAGCAGCAGAAGCCTAAGGAGAAGGACGCCCGCAGACACTCCCATTCCGCTCCAGGCCCTGGCTGCAGGCAATGCTGGAGGGAGGTGGGGAGAGATGGGGGTGCGTGGACAGCAGGGGAAATCCGCCGCCCCCAGCCTGTCGGCCCTTGGGCGTCAGGGGCCAGTACCCTCCCCACCCCGTGTCCCCGAAAATCCCGCGCCAGCCGGCTCTGCGATCAGCCCCTCCAACCCCGTGCGTTTCCTTTTGACCTCTGGAGAGTTGAACCCCTCCCAGGCTGGATCCAGCCAGCTTTCCTGGGGAAGGATCGACCTCTGGTCCCCAGGAGCCCCTGCTGGCGGGCACCTCCGTCTGGCCAAAGCAGGTGCGGGGCTAGGGCTGGGGCCGGGGAGGGTTGGAGTGGGGGAAAGGATTTGAAGTGGGTGACTCAGGGAGGAGGGGCTAAGATTTCAAGAAGCCTGTGTTGAGCAGCTCTGCGCTCCGGCACAGCAGAGAGCGCTGGGAGCCGGAGGGGAGCGCAGCGGTGAGTCAGGCTGCCCCGAGCTCGGCCCGAGAGGGGCGCAGCGCGGGCACGGGCGCGGGCCGCCGTGGCTGGGCTCTCGGTGAGAGTATGCATGGATCCCGGGCTGGCGAGATCTCCGGGCACCCCCGAGGCTCCTGTGAGCCTAAGTGCGGCCGTGAGAGGAGTGTCCCGAGTGGGTGCGGGAGCGCGGGAGCCTCGGCGGGCGGGCGAGTCGTGGAGAGCAGCGCTCTCTCAGGTCGTGGAGTTCCCGATCTCCCGACGGATGGTCCGAGGTCCGGGAGGCAACCCTGGCGCCTGCAGTCGCCGCACGGCGGTGCCAGGGACTAGCTCGAGGACTAGAGGGGGGACAGCGCGCAAGTGAGGGAGCGCGAAGGAGCCTGGGGAGACGGATGCGCGGGCTGCGAGCGCGCCGGGGCAGCAGGAGTGAGGGTCTGCATCGCCGAGGGCGAATGCACAGCGCGCGCGGCTTGGGGTGTACGCCCAGACGCACGAGTACTACGCTGCCCCCAGGTAAGGGGAAGAGTCGAGCAGGGGGCTCGAAACCTGGTGCAGCTAGTGGAGCAAGGGTCTCTGGGCTCCTCTGCGGATCGCTCGGAGGGCTGGGAGTCCTGAGTGATGGTCCCAGGGGTTGGTAGAGGAAGCCTGCTGGCCAAGGGACCTGCATGGAAGGTCCTGCTACGTGGGTCACACCTCATCTGCAGCTGTCTCTTGCCAGGTGTAGGAGAATCTGACACGGAGGGGTAGGGTGGGCAGCGCCTTGGTTGCAGGCAGCAAAGACTCAGGGCGGGGAGAGATAGGACTGGGGTCAGGGAGCGGCATCTTTGAGCCATCATAAACAAGCCGCTTCGTTCTGATTACCACTCTCCTTTTGCTTTCAGAAAAAACAAAACAAAACAAACTCTGAGATTCTCATGGAAGGTGTTTTCTGCTTGAACTTTCTCTTCTGTAGTGACTTGAGAGATTAAAAAAGAGCCTGCTTGTTAGGCTGGTTTTTCCAAGTTGTTCCAGGTTGGAAGTTGTAATAGTTTGACGGATAATTTATGGGTGTTTCATGCATTAAAGTGTATTGCTGCAAAGCCTTTGGGTGCTATGGGTATTAAGGAAAACTTAGTGCACGTACCCAGCTGGAAACCAAAATAGGACTCTCTTGGGTATCTCTGCCCTCTCTGTCATCTGAGGCCAGTGGAAATCCTGGAGAAAAGGCACTTGATTAACTGCCCTGGCTCCTTCCTCCGGATGGACCCAGGGCAGTGCCAGCCCCCTTCTCCCCTGACCACGCATGGTCAGCTGCAGTCTTAGATTCAGAAAGGGCGGTGGGGGCCCACCAGTATTTTCTCTCCAGGACCTCCAGGTTCTTTAAGCTGTCACTTAAGGGCCGCTGGAGGGGACGGTTTCTCCTTCTCAAAGTGGTGCAGAAGGACAGCAGCCGTTGGGCCCTACCAGCTCTTCTTGTAAGTGTTTACAATTTCCTATCCAGTGTCTGAGACTCTCCCTTTCTGAAAAGCCACTGAAGAACGATTACATTAGATCTAGAAGGGTCTCTTTTGTGGAGAAGTTATAAGTCAGCCTGGGCAACCCAAATGTCAATTCATTATGGGCTGTGTTCCCAGAGACTGAGGCAACCGAGGACTGGGGTTGGGGAAGTGAGGGAGAGTGGTCTGGGCTCTGAGACTGGCCCTCCAGGTGTTGACTCAGAGAGGACCTGAATGTCCCTCAGACTCTGGTCCTTGAAGGGGGTGGGAGGTAACATCACGTGCCGCCAAACTCCTCCCCGCTGCTTTCCCCAACGTTTGTGTGCAGGTGGGGAAAAGGGCAACCGTGAAGGGACAAATGGTGGGAGGCACCAAGGGAAATGGGAAACTGAGGGCTCGGGGCCTGGGGACACATGTGCTGATAGAACTGGAGGGGCACCTCTGAGGATTTTAGAGCAGCTGCTGGCACCATGCCTGGAAAACTGGGTCCATGCAGGGCAGCATCCTAGTACTGAGGGCTTCCCATACCCTTAATGTTTGTCCAGCAGGGAGGTTCTCACCTTCTACAGCCCACCACAGATCTCGCCAACCCAGAAGGCCACAGGAAGCAGGGAATGAGGCTTTACACTCTTGTCTTCCATGGAGAAATCTGTGCAGTGGCCAGGAAGGGGGCCCCAGCTGCCAACATGAGCAGGGAGGGTAGGGCAGGGCAGGGCAGGGCTGGAGCCCGAGGGAAGTTTCTCATCATTACTGAGATTGAACTGATGAGAAAATCGCACAACTTTCCTTTTCAGTGAGTGCTGAGCACTATGGCTGCACATTCGTGGAGTGCCTTACTTCAGTGGCAACTGCATAGGAGCCACAGAAAAACGACTCTCTCCCCTCAGCAGGTGGTGGAAGGCTTGCTGAAGACTGGATATCTTGAGCAAACAACCCATGTTCCCAGAGGGTTTCTCTTTCTTTGACTGGCCCCTTTGATCCTGCAGACCACCATCTAAACTGTCAGCTCCTAGGCTCAGCCAGTCCTGAGCAATCAACTCTGTGATGGGCCAGTTTCACAGAACAGCACGTGATAGCCTTTAGCAAGTAAAGGAAGAGGAAAGCCCCTTCCCCAACCCATTGCCAAGGACCTTGCTTCCTAACAGTGGGGGTGATGATTACCATTCAAACTCCAAAGAGCAGTAAAATCTTTGGAGAGATTGCCCTGAGGTAGAAATACAGCTGGAGAAGCCAAGGCTTTGGGGTCATTGACTTTTCCGCTGGTTGTGGGCAAGGATAGAATTGTCACCGTTTAAGCCCAGATGCTAGACCTTGAGCCACAAAATAGAGCAAAACCAGTAGTGAAATCATACAATAAAAAAGAACTTAAGCGTCACGATTTTTTCATTACTCTTCTTATGAGTTACTTTACATGCTTTGGAGGAATTTCTGTAGGTTGTTGGCCTCAAGAGAAATCATACTGATAACCTCTTGCTATTGCTTTCCTGTATTTTGGATAAACTTCTTGGGGTAGTTTCTTAAGTTGTAAGACAGAGGGAAGCTAGCTTTGTGATCTTGAGTGAGTCACTAAACTTCCCAGCTTTCACTTTCCCAATCTATAGCAGGGGAGCAGGTTAACAATGTTTCTCAATGGGGCTGTTGGCATTTGGGGATGATTCGTGGTTAAGGGTGACCTATGTACATAACGTGGGAAGTTGAGTATCCTTTCCTACCCCACCTACTAAAATGAAAGAAATGATGACACCCCCAAAAACCCCTCTCCCCATAGAAGGCTACATGCTTAGTTAAGGATAATACTGCTCCCAGTTGGAAACTTCCTTGGCAATTACCAATAAGGAGCTTTCTTTCAGGCTGTATGGTTGGGCCATCTTCTGTTTAATCATTGAGTTGGTGCTTCAGAGGCTCAGTCCTGGGCCTCATCCTTCAAGAGCCAGGGAATCGGGCTCCGGGAAGCCATTGGCAAGGAACCTCAGTGTTGTGGTCCTGCTGGGCATCATCCTTTCCTTTTGTCAGTGGAGTGCAACTACAAATGACCCACATGAAAAGAAAACCAGAAAGATTGGGGGGGAAGGGACTGATGGTATTAGAGCATGGCGGCTTCCTTCTCTGCCATATGCTATTAAAAACACCGGCAGCCTGCCTGCCCCGGGTGTCCACAGAACTGGGAGGAAATCCTTTTCTCCTTTACTAAGTGGATCACACTGTAGCACCAGGAGGTCTCTTCTCTGAATGAGAGAACGAGGAAGCCGAGCCCTCCCCAGCACTGACAGCACTTAATACAATGTGGGGCACAGGTTGATACCAAATTAGTACAACTGGGCCCAAGCTGTGAGAGTAAATGGGAATCAATAATGTGACATTTGACTGAGAAAGTAGGCAAGCAGTGCACGCTGGAGGGATGGTGCTGACAGCACTGGGCTTATTCCCACTTACCCTTACCTCTGCCCCAAGGTCTCACTGGAGGACAAAAAAATAGGGTCACTGGGTTATTCATAGTGCAAAGGGCTAAAAGAATAATGACTCTGGAGGGTATTATTGCTTGCTACTCACCCCCAAGCCCTTAGAGAAGGAAATGGCAACCCACTCCAGGATTTTTGCCTGGGAAATCCCATGGACAGAGGAGCCTGGTGGGCTACAGTCCATGGGGGTCACAAAAGAGTTGGACATGACTCTGCGACTAAACAACAACACCCCCAAGTAGTAGGATAGAGAAAACTATCAAAGCAGTAGAACTGGCAGAGTTTGAAGTTGATTCTTAATGAGCTTCCCCCATCCACCAAAAAAAAAAGGACACTGGAGATGTAAGGAGATTCCCAGACGAGGCTGAGACTGGTCTGATGATGCAATCTGTCAAGCGGGACTAGCAACAACGCTCTTTGAATTGCCCAAGTTTGGCCAACCTTTTTCACACATGGAAAATCTTTTTATTAGTAGTAGTATTAGTCAGTCAGACAGGCAGGGTTTCCCTGAAAATTCCCCACTGGGCAAGGCAGATGGAGAGGTTTTGGCACCGCCTGCCGCGGCCCCTGCAGGTGGAGAGCTCCGCGAGGGGAATGATCTGGCTCTGGTCGGCGGGAACGGACGGCCCAAGCTTCCCCCGGAAGCTGTTCCACGTTGTGGGCGGTCACGACCCACTACTACAGAACAGTCTTCCAGGAACCACAAAGTATGTGCTACTTGGTACAGAGGGGCTGATTTTCCCATTCCCTCTGGCTGTCCCTTCAGTAGCCAGGTTGGTGGGATATAACATCTGTCTGAAAGCTGCACACGTTCCCAAATGACTCCAGTGAGGGGGGGCCACTTGCTGGAAGTTAGGATAGCTCAGCCCAGGTCTGGGGAGGGCTGTCCTATCTGAGCCCCCAGTCACTGCGGATCAGACGCGGGGGTTAAAGTCACTTGCATTTCTCATGTCCAGTCTGGTGAAATGCCATCGCATGTGTGAGCCTGAGCAGACCCGGCTTGGAGGTTAACACACGAGGGTGCCACCTCGTCCTTGTCAGAAACCAGGTATTGAACCCCCACACTGGATGGGGGATGCCAAGAGAGGCAGGCTATCTTTGGATTGTGATCTCAAAGGAGAGAGCAGTCAGGCCGGGCTCTAACAGCCTGCTGGACTAGGGAAGCAGGGAGGAAGGAGATGAGCACCAGGAGAGCAGAGATGAGGAGGGCGTCTCTTGTACCTGGTGCTCCTCTTCCATGAAGCAGAGATAACAGGAGGACCTGCTCTGTTGGGCTGGGCACCTCAAGCAGGCTGATACTGGTGGGACCCCAGCATGAGCCTGGCACACAGCTGAGTAGGTACTCAACAGACTCGAGTTCCCTTCCGTCATGCTCTCCCTCGGTGGTCCTGATCTGAGAGAGCCCTCCGTTTCCGCTTTTCACTTCAGATAGAACAACATGATCTTTGCATTTTTTAATGCCTCTGTAGGTGTAAAGCTGTGCTGCACGGGGAACAAGAAATCTTTCTGGAAGCATGAAAGCTTCTCTAGGAATTTACCCATCTCTATTTTGACCTTCTGTAATTAACATTCTCGCTGGGATAGAATTTTAACCCAACACTTCATCTTCTGAATTACCTTGGCCTCATAATATTTGTGTGAAAGGAAACTCAGAGATATTCTCCTGTAATTTGCTTTTAGAGGCAAACTTCTCAGACTTGTATCGCAGAGATGTTATGTAATGCTCTCTAAATAAGGCATTTCTTGAGAATGGCCATTTGTACTGGCAGCTTTAAGAGTGTTTTGGTTCCTCACCCCACATAACAACTCCTCCTCCTCCAACAACTCATTTTCTTAGGATTTTATGTATTTTATCAAGTTTACAAGAGAAGGGAGAGGAGGAAGTGAAATTTTCTGTGTCAGCCAGGCATTCTTGCTCTCCCACCCTAAGGGTCAGTGACTGGACAGCTGTTGTTAAATAGCATATAACCTGTGGGTAAATGTGGAATGGTTCCCACCCTGGGAAGGGCCACACGACATTAGCCCACCAGATGGATCATCCTTCTCCCAATGAGAGTCTTTTTTAATATGCCAGCCAGGGGCCTGGGCCCTGTGGAGAGTCATAACAAATATAGATCCTGCCCAAGGAGCTTGCTCTCAAGTCAGAATTTAAATGGCTTCAGGGCTTCCCTGGTGGTTCAGTGGGTATACAGTCTGCCTTGCAGTGCAAGGGGCACCGGTTTGATCCCTGGCCCGGGAAGATCCCACATGCTGCAGAGTAGCTGGACCAGTGTGTCCAATTGCGAGGCAGTGCTCTGGAGCATGTGTGCCCAGAGCCAGTGCTCTGCAACAAGTGAGGCCACTGTAAAGGGAGGCCCACACAGGCCAAAGAATAAAGATGGATGAAAATAAATATATAAAAATTAAAAAGAGGCATGGTAGGAGAAAAAAAAGTTGTTTTTTTTTTTTTTTAAAGAATTTAAATGACCTCACACCAGTCAGAATGGTCATCATCAAAAAATCTACAGACAATAAATGCTGGAGAGAGTGTGGAGAAAAGGGAACATTCTTGCATTGCTGGTGCGAATGTAAATTGATACAGCTGCTACGGAAGACAGTATGGAGATCCCTTAAAAAACTAAAAATAAAAAAGCTTATACCCAGATGAAATCTCTATTTTGACCTTCTGTAATTAACATTCTCGCTGGGATAGAATTTTAACCCAACACTTCATCTTCTGAATTACCTTGGCCTCATAATATTTGTGTGAAAGGAAACTCAGAGATATTCTCCTGTAATTTGCTTTTAGAGGCAAACTTCTCAGACTTGTATCGCAGAGATGTTATGTAATGCTCTCTAAATAAGGCATTTCTTGAGAATGGCCATTTGTACTGGCAGCTTTAAGAGTGTTTTGGTTCCTCACCCCACATAACAACTCCTCCTCCTCCAACAACTCATTTTCTTAGGATTTTATGTATTTTATCAAGTTTACAAGAGAAGGGAGAGGAGGAAGTGAAATTTTCTGTGTCAGCCAGGCATTCTTGCTCTCCCACCCTAAGGGTCAGTGACTGGACAGCTGTTGTTAAATAGCATATAACCTGTGGGTAAATGTGGAATGGTTCCCACCCTGGGAAGGGCCACGACATTAGCCCACCAGATGGATCATCCTTCTCCCAATGAGAGTCTTTTTTAATATGCCAGCCAGGGGCCTGGGCCCTGTGGAGAGTCATAACAAATATAGATCCTGCCCAAGGAGCTTGCTCTCAAGTCAGAATTTAAATGGCTTCAGGGCTTCCCTGGTGGTTCAGTGGGTATACAGTCTGCCTTGCAGTGCAAGGGGCACCGGTTTGATCCCTGGCCCGGGAAGATCCCACATGCTGCAGAGTAGCTGGACCAGTGTGTCCAATTGCGAGGCAGTGCTCTGGAGCATGTGTGCCCAGAGCCAGTGCTCTGCAACAAGTGAGGCCACTGTAAAGGGAGGCCCACACAGGCCAAAGAATAAAGATGGATGAAAATAAATATATAAAAATTAAAAAGAGGCATGGTAGGAGAAAAAAAAGTTGTTTTTTTTTTTTTTTAAAGAATTTAAATGACCTCACACCAGTCAGAATGGTCATCATCAAAAAATCTACAGACAATAAATGCTGGAGAGAGTGTGGAGAAAAGGGAACATTCTTGCATTGCTGGTGCGAATGTAAATTGATACAGCTGCTACGGAAGACAGTATGGAGATCCCTTAAAAAACTAAAAATAGAAGCACCATACGACCCAGCAATCCCACTATTAGGCTTATACCCAGATGAAATCAAAACTGAAAGAAGCACCTGTACCCCACTGTTCATTGCCGCTCTCTATACGATCGCTAGAACACAGAAGCAACCTAGATGTCCATCGACAAATGAATGGATATAAAAGCTCTGGCACATATATACAATGGAATACTTCTCATCTGTAAAAAGAAATGCAGAAGAATCTGTCCTAATGAGGTGGATGGAGCTAGAATCTATTATAAAAAGTGAAGTAAGTCAAAAAGAGAAAGACAAGTACAGTATACTAACATATATATCTGGAATCTAGTAAGAGGGTAATGATAACACACGTAGTGACGCAATGGAAAAACAGACATAGAGAACAGACATATGGACATTGTGGGGAATGAACAGGGGGTGGGAGGCGTAGAGGGAGTAACATGGAAATCTATACCATCATATGTGAAAAAGATAGCTATTGTCATTGCGCTGTGGGAATAGGGGATCCTGCAGGGGTGCTGTGAGATGGCCTGGAGGGGTGAGATAAGGGGGGGACTGGGAGTGGGGTAGAGAAGGGATGGGAGCCAGGGACACACATATGACTAATCTGGGATTATACATATCTATGAACAACAAAACACTGTAAAAGTAAAAAGTAAAATAAAAAAAAAAAGAATTTAAATGGCTTCAGAGGCTCATCAGATAAGGTAAATGAGGGAAGATCTTAGGCTGGTGGGGGTTGCAGACAACTAGAGAGGGTATTCCACATTAGAAGGGGACAGGCCATCTGTTGCTTTGCAGGTTTGTAGCCCCATGTGGCCAGATCTTCCAACTTTTCCAAAAGAGTTCAAACTTTGTGATTGAGTGAATAGTTCTTTCATTTTTCACAATGTCCACACAGACCCAACAAAACCTGCCTGCAGCTTATCTTGTCTTATCATCTAGATGGACACACTGTGGGCAACTGAGAGCTGTGTCAGAATGGGAACCAGCTGAAGAAGCTCCCTTCGGTTCCCAGAGAGGTCTGGATGACCAGTGCCCTCTAGGGAGGCCCTCCAAGCAGGCTGGATTGTATAAAAGCAGCCCTGGCTTATAAAAGAGAACTGGCTTCGGACCCAAGCTCTGCCTCTTGCTGGCTCTATAACCATATAATGCCTCTAAGCCTCAGTTTCCTCATCTGTAAAAGGGACTCGTAATGCAGGTCTCAGGGGACAGCTGGGAGGGTGAGAGGAAGGAGGGCTGGACAGCCCAGAGCCGAGAACACTGGCAGTGCCCAGCGAGCCTGAGCTCTGTCCTAACACTGGGCAGGTGGGGCTGAGCCCATCCAGAGGGTGTAAAGGGCCATAGATATGAAGAAGGGCCACTCACTGAGCCTTGTGGACAGTGGCTTTTCGAGGCATTGGGCCTCAGGTGCTTTTCCTGTCTGCAGAGAAGGGCAGCAGGTGTGGGCTGTTTTTCTCTCCTGCCCTCTTCCTGTTTCTCCCCAAGCCCCGAGACCGCGTGCCCACTTGTTCTGTCAGAATCCCACCCTTGAAAAACCAGACCTGGGCCAACAGCAGAAAAGCACAACTTGACTCCACAAGAAGGAAAAGTACTCCGGGAGGCTGTATAGGCATGCATGGCAAATATTCAAGGAATTCTTAGGAATAAAAAAAAAATCGTGAATCTGGATTTTTGCATGAGGCCATCACAGGAACATGTTTTCTCAATTACCATGCACATTGTTTGCAGTGAAGTCACTGAGTCCGCGGCTCCTCAGAGCTGAGTTGTGCTGAAGCCACCTTATGGGGACCTCACTTTCCATGATCTAAATCAGATTCGATCAACCCTGTCCCTGCCCCTAACTGCTGAAACAAAATCACCCCCAAATCCTAAACCAGGGCGAAGACATACACAGCCTCCACTGCAAAGCAGTCAAACTGCAGATCTTGGATGCACTCACCAAAAATGGAGGAAGGCAACACTCCTCTTGATGATGGTGTGACCGAGTCTCCATAACCTCTTGGCTCCTTTTCCTCGCGCATTTATTGTTAGATGGTGACTGTGCATTGCCCCATCAGAAGCAGATGGGTCCTGTAAGTTCTGAAAGCAGAGAAAATAGTTTCTTTTGTAAAAGCATGCATCAACTGCTTAAAATATTACTAGTCGGTGCCTGAGATCAGCAATTATGTTTTCTGGATGGTTTCCTGGACTGACTCTTTTCCAAGCGAACAGCTTTGTCAGATATTTGTAATTTTTGAAATATTTGATTAATGATGCCCCCTCACCAAAGGGATGGTCCAGGGCATATGATTAGCAGCTTGCTTCAGAAGCAGAGATGCTGCCCAGCATCCAACGGGATCAAGCAAGAAGTTGAAAAAAATGTCAGCTCAACTGCCATAAAGGAAAGGCAAATGGTTTTCAAACTACAGGTTGGGACCTATTAGAGAGATGAGAAATAAATTAAGTGGTAGGACTTTATCTATTTATATTTACTGGGGGGCTTCCCTAGTGGCTCAGTGGTAAAGAATCCGCCTACAGTGCAGGAACTGCAGGAGACCTAGGTTTGATCCCTCGGTCGGGAAGATCTCCTGGAGAAGGAAATGGCAACCCACTCCAGTACTCTTGCCTGGAGAATCCCATGGATAGAGGAGCCTGGTGGGCTACAGTCCACAGGGTCAAAAGGAGTCAGACATGCCTGAAGCAACTTAACATGCACTTAATTTTTTTTCTTTGAAGAATGAAGTAGTAAAAGTTTTAAAAAATCAATATGCATTGCATGGAGCAAGGGAAGGTATGGGTGAAACTTTTGTTTTAGCTGTATATATGTTTACACAATATGTGTGCAAACTGGATCATGATGGAAAATGGTATTTTTTCACTATGAGTCATGGTTAAAAAAGTTGAAAAGCTTTTGGCACAGACAGCAGCATGGTTTAGAGAAGGGTATCGCCCTGAAGCCAGACAAGCTTGGGGTTAAGTCCAGGCTCTGTGATTCCTAGCTGTGTGATCTTGGGGAACTTACGTTCTGTAAGCCTCAGTGTCCTCACCTGCAAGGTCAGACTAATCGCCTCGTCACAGGGCTGCTGTGTAGATTAAGGGACAAAGGTGTATGAAGTGCCTGGTACAGGTCTGCCATCGAGGAGACCTCAGGAAGCAAGAGCCCCTGTCACCAACGTCTTCTCCTTCTCTGCACCCCCCTCCTCCTTCTTTATCTTCTTCTCTGAGACTACTCAGCCTCATCGGATCTATGACTTCTCCAGATGCTTCCATCCCGGAGGCCGGCTGCTTCTCTGGCCAACCCAGTGGAGAAACACTACCAATTGTATTTCGTGTCTGTGTCCCTCCCTTCTCTACCATCTTTCTTCTGCTTCCTGTTGGCAGAGCCAGCTTTCTGTGATTCAGTTCCCCAGACATGATCGTGACAGTAATTGTCCAAGGGGCCCAAGACGTCCCCCTGCCTGTCACTGAGAACCATCAGCGGGGAATCACGGCCTCGCAGCCTTCCCAGCCTCGTGACCAGGGACACGTGTTTGGGTCCTAAGGTGGCGGTGCAGTGACTCTGCAAGGAGCTTCTGTTCCCATAAATCACATCCCTCCCTCTCAGCATATTTTCATAAGGACAACAAGACTAAGATAATTATTAAAAGGTTGACATTGTCAAATTCTTAGGAAGTCCCTGCCCAGAGCAGAGAGCCTACCATTTTCTTGTGAGCAGGCTCCAGGCTGCCTCAGGGCAGGGGGTTTGGATTTCTCTCCTGCTATAAACAGCTTAAAGGCTCCCAGTGTGGGCCTTGGAGCCGATGGCTTCAGGTAGAGCAAATCCTAACGCTGACTCCAGCCCTTAGCACAGCCCGCAGTCTCTCACTGACCCGGGACCTCCCCTCTCCAGCAGAGGGGAAGTGGAATGACCCACACCAGGGGCCACAAAGGTGACATGTCCCAATTTTCTTGAGAGCCTGGCTGACACAGCCCCCTGAGGACAGATCAGTGATGACAAACCGCTGCCTCTTTGTTCAGGCGGAAGCTTCAGCTTCGCCCTCCTGTGTTCCTGGGCTCCCCTGGGGCTCATTCCAGCTCTCTCTAGGTAAAAGGCACACCCCCAGCCCCTGCCCAGGCCCCATTTTCACCACTCAAATTCAAAGAGGATTATTAGTGACATCTCCTCAAATGTTGAATTCCTGTCCAGGCCAAAGATTTAATGCTTCTTTCTAAGGCAGTTAAGACATCTCTATATGAGGTTGTGGGCAGAGGGGCCAAGGGGGAGAAAGCAGACCATGTTATAATTTTCATCTCTGTAAGAGTCTCCTTCTCTGCAACACATCCCACTTTTCCCTGTAAAAACTCATGTCATCAGGTCAGTTGCACGTGTTAAAGAACACGTATAGGGACTTCCCTGGCGATTCAGTTCCCTGCCTTCCAAAGTAGGGGCTGCGGGTTCCATGCCTGGTTGCGGAGCTAAGATCCCACATGCCTCACAGCCAAAAAGCCAAAACAGAAAACAGAAACAATATTGTGGCAAATTCAATTAACTCTAAAAATGGGCCACATCAAAAATTCTTTAAAAAAAAGAACAACAACAAATAGATAACATGGATAGCTGAAGAGAGACATCTGTGGCAATCACACACAGCCGCTTGCTCCTTACACAGGCGGGTTACAGGAGCTTGACTGGATCATAAGCAAAAGCAGCTAAGAGGCTGTTTAAATCCATCACTGTTGCACCTGGGTCTTTTGTTTTGTTTTTAGGAAAAAGCAAGTGCTGACTTACATTTTCTGTGCCCAGAAGGGGGTGGGGGGAAACATATTTCCACCCTTTCTGAAAACTTGCAATGACAAATGGAATCAATTGTCCCAGAACATGACACACCACCAAGAATATTTCTTATGCATGAAACGAATTACCTTTCTTTTCAACTGGGTTCAAGGGCATTGTGTCTGTCCTTTTGTGGGGGAAGTGTGAACACTTAGAAATGTTTTCATTTTCTTTCTGGAGAAGGTCAGACACCAAAACCTAACTCCAGATTTCATGCCTATGTGTCAGCATCTCTATATCTTAAAAATGAAAGGAAATATTTTGGGACTGGGACTTTTAAGTATTATTTTGAATTTTTCTAAAAAAGAGTGGGATATGTCAGAAACTAGAGGGCTTAATAAAACAACTAATATTATTTGTCTTAGGTTATTTTAAAAATCACCTTTATGATTAAGCATTTTAAAAGTAATTTTAAGTTGTCACAGTACACAGAATGTCCACCTTCTATTCATTTACACTTCTGAAATGATTATGGACCTGTTACAAAATTCTGACTGGCAATATTCGTGCTTGCAAAAATTCCAGAAAACTGTCTAGAGCTTATTTCTTTTATGGATCGGGAAAGTTGTTATGTAAGAAGGAAAAATGGTAAAGTCAGATATCGATGACTTATTACAACTCTGTAATACTGAGAGCCAGGAGACTGAGGATTTATCTCTGGCTCAGCTTCTTCCTAGCTGTGTGACTCGGGCATATCACAGAAAACCTCCCTGAGCCTGTTTCTTAATCTGTAAAATAAGGATAATAAGATTTCCCCTGGACACCAGATAGAGCTGCTGCCTTGAATATGGCTGCCGCTGGGGGAGACGCCTTGTCTGTAGGTATAAGAGGTGAGAGCCCTGGATGAGTACTCCGAGACTCCGGGCACTGGCGCTGGCTCTGCCCTGAGCCAGGGGAGGGCCCTTGACCGTCACTTACCCTGCGTGTGCCATCCCAGCTCCCGCCTGCCTGTCTCAACTGCAGTAGCAGATGTGAAAGCACTTCACGTAAGCCTGGACAGAAATGAGCGGCTCCTGCCACAGTGGGAACAGAGGCCAGTGCCAGGCACTGAGCGGGTCCCTGTGAGGCTGAGGCCAAGGGCACCTTGGAAAAAGCGTGCATGTGGAATCAGACTCTCCAAGGCTGCAGGCCTAGGCCTGGGGCTGAAAACACGTGATGCGGGCACGTTCCTGAGACTCTGTTTTCCAGTTTCCTCAGCTGCAAAATGGGGCTAGAGGCACTTACATCCTAGTGTAAAGATGAAACAGGGCGACTCCTGCTAAGTTCTCCGCCTGTCGCAAACCCGGCTTTGTAGCAGTCCTTGCCACTGACCGCAGACGAGTACCTGAGGGGCTCCCTGCTTAGCTGTGACCTGGCTGACAGTCCAAGGCGGATGCGGCTGCGGTATGCTTCTGTGACGTAAAGCTCTCCTAATGTCCTGTCTCCTCTGCCAGCGTTCCCTTCTCCTGACCTCTAAATATAGGAGTGCTGGGCGCTCAGCCCAGGGTCCTCTCCTCTCTCTATCCCTTTCCTCCTAGATGATCTATCTCAGCCCTTCCAGGAATGAAACAGGATCTACAACTTCCGGATGTCTACTTCCAATCCGGTCCTCTCCCCTGGGCTCGAGGTTTTTAGGTTCTACTGTCATGTCTACCTGAACATCTAACGGACATCTCAGATTTAGAACTGTGGACCCTTGAACTACTTTTTTCTGGGTCTAATTTTGGTCTTCTCCATTTTAGATAATGACATTATTATTCCCAGATGCTCAAGACTCCAAATCTGGAAATCATCCTTGATGAGACCTTCTTTATCACTTTTTATTTATCTTTTCTCATTCACTTATTCATGTTTATTAATTTCATCAGCAAATATGTATTTGTTAGCATTCCACAATGTTCTTTCTGCTAGTTTATAGGGACACAACTTCAACCACAGATCTTCGCACGGTTAGGGCTTGCTCATCGTCTAGGTCTGCTCAGGTGTCATCACTTGAACACCATAACTTAATACATCTATCCCCACTCAGCCAAACCCTGCCAGGGTAGACCCTGTCCCTGTACCGCATACTCTGCTCTTTTTACTTCACACTGCTTAGGTCTGTCATCTGTTTCTTGTTTATTATTCAACTCCTCTGCAGGAGTGTTGACAATGGGGGACAGGGACTTTGTTGTGTTCATCAAGGGCTTCATCACATATAGGAAGGAGCTCAAGAAGCATTCGTTGAGTGAATGAATGAGTGGTTGATATGTACGGCACAGACAGTGATTACTACAGGGAGTTAGGAAAGGAGACGGCTCCGTGGGGGAAGGCTTCCTGGTGGAGGCAGCACAGGGGCTGTTTTGCAAGTTTTGTGGAGTCGCCGGCCCTTTGGCTAAGCTGGCCCCAAGTGCAGCAGGGAAGCGTGGTCTCCTCTGAGGCGTGAATGTGCCTGGGGGCCCCTCTTGTAGGTTAGAGCCAGTTGTGGACTTTATTCAATAGGATAGAGAGCAAAGCTGGAGAGTTCAGGGGTCTTAGATATGTGATTGAAGAGAAGAGCCAGGAGAGAGAGGGACATGGGAGAAAGGCAGGAGCAGAAAGGAGAAATCCAGACTCCAGTTGGTTCAGATCAGGAGCAGAGCTCAGTATTGAGGGATGGAGGGATTTAGGAGGGCGGATAGAAGTCATCTCCAGGAGTCATCCCCAGAAATCCTCTGAGTAGCCCATCCCAAAAGGCTGACTGTGGTAAGAGTTCCTGGAGAAGGTGGTCCTTCTGCTAACAGTTTTCCAGGAGCTGAGTAGGAGACTGCGTTGGACCTGAGGAGCTAGAAAGGCCAGTAAGAGGTAGAATCAGATCCTGCAGGCACGGTCTGTACCCTGAGTAGACGTATTGCCCCATGTAGCATCTAGTTGGTACTACATGAGATCATTATGATAATCATGGTTCCAGGAGAGTCTTGATTTCCAATACTTTGACCCATCGCCAAACACTGTTCCTGTGCTTCAGTTAAAAAAGCAGTTCCCATAATGTCACACACGACGATGTGTAGTCTGTGTGCAGCACACGCCAGGTGACGAGTGGGCGCCTCATTGCCCCAGTCGGCTGCCCCCATGCTGCCTCACCATAAGGATGTTAATGTCCAGTTCCTGAGGAGGGTGGGTTCAGAGGGTGGATTATTTCTCCATGGTCTCAGGATTCCAGGATTTGTAGAGCATGGAGCCTCCTGTCGGGGCCTCGTCTCAGGTGCACCGCTCATCCCAACACTGCCTCCAAGTGACACGTATGGTCAGGGTCTGTGCCCTTGGGGCCGCCTCAGGACACTTACTCATAACTGTGGTTCATTCTGCTGCCTGGATACTTCTGAGGGTATGACTACAGGGGATTAGCTGGCCAACACCTTATTTTATGAGTCTGTTAATGTAGGTTTAAAGTAATACACCTCAGATGTAGACAGCTTACTCCAACCTACCAAAAATATCATTATGAGCATTTACAAGGTCTAAAGAGTGATTTAATGGTGATGAAATTCAGATGTGTTACATTGCCCATTTAGCCCTGACTCGGTCCATAGGAATAAAGATTTCCCACAGACACAGTCGCATAGCTGCCCAGGCCCTGTGTGCCTCGTACAGCTAAGGTGATGAGCTTGTCTGTCACACAGCCTCCCAAAATCATAAAACACCCCTGAGCGGACCATCTCTTGCCTGTTTCTTCAGAGAGCCGCTGACACTCAACCTGACTTTTTAGTCACACAGCCTCTCTGTCAGCTTGTCACTGGAGCCCCTTTCCCTCATAAGGTCTCCTTGGTATCCTGAGGCTTGCTGCTCTCAGACTTTACTCCATCAAAAGGTGACCTCTGACACTTCACTCATGCTAAGAGATACATGGCTGACAAAGACTCAGGCGGATGCTTATCCCAGGGGCAAATGCTCTCAGCGGCCATCAAATTCTCTTCGTCAGAAGGCAGTGAACCCCTCACAGACAACAGAGTGAGCCAAAGGGGAGCCCTGGTCCTTCCTTCCTGCTGATGGTGGGACTTCACACACATTATAAAAGCTCCCTTTGATTCTCAGTTTCCTGAACGTTAAAACTGGAAAGATAACAATACTTCCTTTATAAGGGCTTTCCGGGTGGCTCAGATGGTAAAGAATCTGTCTGCCGCACAGGAACCTTGGGTTCGATCCTCGATCGGGAAGGCGCCCCATGGATGTTAATGTCCAGTTCCTGAGGAGGGTGGGTTCAGAGGGTGGATTATTTCTCCATGGTCTCAGGATTCCAGGATTTGTAGAGCATGGAGCCTCCTGTCGGGGCCTCGTCTCAGGTGCACCGCTCATCCCAACACTGCCTCCAAGTGACACGTATGGTCAGGGTCTGTGCCCTTGGGGCCGCCTCAGGACACTTACTCATAACTGTGGTTCATTCTGCTGCCTGGATACTTCTGAGGGTATGACTACAGGGGATTAGCTGGCCAACACCTTATTTTATGAGTCTGTTAATGTAGGTTTAAAGTAATACACCTCAGATGTAGACAGCTTACTCCAACCTACCAAAAATATCATTATGAGCATTTACAAGGTCTAAAGAGTGATTTAATGGTGATGAAATTCAGATGTGTTACATTGCCCATTTAGCCCTGACTCGGTCCATAGGAATAAAGATTTCCCACAGACACAGTCGCATAGCTGCCCAGGCCCTGTGTGCCTCGTACAGCTAAGGTGATGAGCTTGTCTGTCACACAGCCTCCAAAGTCATAAAACACCCCTGAGCGGACCATCTCTTGCCTGTTTCTTCAGAGAGCCGCTGACACTCAACCTGACTTTTTAGTCACACAGCCTCTCTGTCAGCTTGTCACTGGAGCCCCTTTCCCTCATAAGGTCTCCTTGGTATCCAGAGGCTTGCTGCTCTCAGACTTTTACTCCATCAAAAGGTGACCTCTGACACTTCACTCATGCTAAGAGATACATGGCTGACAAAGACTCAGGCGGATGCTTATCCCAGGGGCAAATGCTCTCAGCGGCCATCAAATTCTCTTCGTCAGAAGGCAGTGAACCCCTCACAGACAACAGAGTGAGCCAAAGGGGAGCCCTGGTCCTTCCTTCCTGCTGATGGTGGGACTTCACACACATTATAAAAGCTCCCTTTGATTCTCAGTTTCCTGAACGTTAAAACTGGAAAGATAACAATACTTCCTTTATAAGGGCCTCCCTGGTGGCTCAGACAGTAAAGAATCTGTCTGCCGCACAGGAACCTTGGGTTCGATCCCTCGATCGGGAAGATCCCCTGGAGAAGGGGGATGGCAAGCACTCTGGTATTCTTGCCTGGAGAATTCCATGGACAGAGGAGCCTGGCGGAACAGTAAAACTAGAATAATAACAATATCTCTTTTATAAAGTGGTGGATAAATGAAAGCACATACGTAACAGTTAGCACAGTACTTGGCACCTAAAAGCTGTTCAACAAATGGCAGCTACTCACATTATGTTATTCAAATCTTGAAAAGTAAAATTTCAGACATTCGTCAATGACTCATGGAAATATCTTGGAGCTTAAGGTCTTTGAGAGGTGAGAGGAGAAGGGGATGGAGTTTAAAACGCTGGGAGAAACTCCCTGGCTGAGGAAGGCAGAAGGTCAGTGTCATGGTGTCACTGTGGTTACTGCTCAGTTGTGGAGGTAAGCCTCAGTTAACCCACCTGTCAAATGGGAGTAAGAACAGAGTTGCGGTGATGAGTAAATACAATAATGCTTATAGTTGGTTAACACAGCACCATGCATGTAAGCCTCCAAAGCTTTACTCTTCTTGTTGTCATGGCTGTTGTTGTCATAGCCTGTCTTTTACATGCCAGGTTCTCTCTCAACTCTGTACTCAGTTCAAGCTTATATGCAGACACATGCAACCAAGCACTATTCCAGGACTTAGGCTGGGGCAGCTCTCCCCAACCCACCTGCAAGGGTCCATCCCTGTCACTGGGCATTTAGAGCCAGCTAAAAACCACTCCCACAGATTTCTGGGATCTGCTCCTTGCTGCTGCCACATGGCTTCATCACGTGGAAAGGGGATTGCCATGCTATGCACAGATAGGAGACAGCTCCTTTCCTTTCTGACAAGGGCTTTGCAGGTGTCCCACTTGCTCGCACCTCTCATTCCTGGGATGGTTGCAAAAGCAAAGGACCTGTGGCCCGTGAAATGAATTTCTGTGGTAATCAGTAAAGGGTGATGGGGCTAGAGCTTTTTAAAACAATTAATTTTATTTATTTACTTATTTACTTATGGCTGTGCGGGGTCTTTGCTGCTGAGCAGGCCTTTCTCTAGTTGTGTTAAGTGGGGGCTGCTCTCAAGCTGTGGAGCAGAGGCTCGAGGCACGTGGGCTTCAGCAGACGCAGCGCACGGGCTCAGCAGGCACAGCTTCCTGGCTCTAGAGCACAAGCGTGGTCATTGTGGCACACAGGCTCAGTTGCTCCATAGCATGTGGGATCCTCCCGGATCAGGGATTGAATCCATGTCTCCTGTGTTGGCAGGCAGATTCTCTACCGCTGAACCACCAGGGAAGCTCCAGGGCCCAGAATTTGGCTTTTGCCATTCGTCTTGCCAGAAAAGTGCCAGACTAGGACAGAAAAGAAAGCTCAGAGACAAGGGTCCTCTAACGTCCTTGGACTCCAGGAGAAAGTAAATTATAGGCTGCCTAATTTATGATCAAAGCTACCAAAGTTCATAAAATGTCCTGAGGATATTTCTGCCCAAGTATTCCTAAGTGAACCTATAAAAATGGAGGAACATCTTGATCCCGACAAACTTGGTGATTAGGACTAAGCTCTTCCTGCCAAGGTGAGGTCTGTCTTGAAGCTAACTATTCGGCAGGTGTCACCGGGGTCTCCCAGGACTGTCCTGGGATTTAGCAGGATATAAGGCTGTTTAAGACTGGGACCTGCCCATAAGGGACTTAGGAACAGATTGGAAGTTCTTATTTCATTTGAATTTCAAGGGAGCCTTCAGCCTTCAGGAGAAAGAATCAGTGAGATGGATCTAATGCCACTGGGCTAGTTGTCAGATGGGTTCTTCTATGATCCGGTGGCCTTGGACAGGAAAAGGAAATGGAAACGTTTCATTATGAGATTTTCTGCCCCTGCTTTCATGTCTGCCCCATCTACCCTCTCCATGCCACACATACATGCACATACACATGCACTTATAAACACACACACACCAACACACCCCCCACACACAAAAAGTAGAGACATTGCCAAAGCAGCTGCAAACCCTGAAAAACTGCACAATGTCTCTGACTCAAATA
This sequence comes from Tragulus kanchil, assembly GCA_022376925.1. Classification (NCBI taxonomy): domain Eukaryota; kingdom Metazoa; phylum Chordata; class Mammalia; order Artiodactyla; family Tragulidae; genus Tragulus; species Tragulus kanchil. The sequence goes on from JAIOJX010000024.1 coordinate 132,027,773, forward strand.
TCCATAAACTCCGAGCATTGAAAGAATCATGTGAAATCATGTAGTCTTTCTATATAAATACAAATGTAAATTTTGTAAAAGAAGGGGGGAAAAGCCAAAAAGCTAGCAGGTGAAGTGCCTTATCCAAAATCAAGGTTAGCAGCCAAGCCCAGCTCTGGTTTCAGCTCATTTCTTTCACTCACTCTTTTGTCAGCTATTTCCTAAGCACCAGCTTCGTGCTAGGAGCTGGGCCAGGCACTCGTGATCCAAGGTGGACACAAACTGTACCAAGCTCCTCCCTCACAGGGCTGCAGACCAGTCGAGAAGACGGTGCCAAGAATCACAGAAAGGGCCGGGCTATTTCCACTCTGAAAAGTACCCCGTGGGAGAGAACCATGTGCTGTCATAGAGGGGCTCCTAGGAGGGTGGGCGGGGTCTCCCGGAGGAAGGCGTGCTTCGTTTGAGATCTGGAAGGCCGGCAGAAGAAAGAGAAGGAGAGATACTCCCAAGATGAAGGGACATCCTCCGTCCTCACCCAGCACAGTATGATCGACAGTGGTGTGCGGGAGCAGGGCTCACACCGGCTCCATCGGGAATTTCTCTTCCGTGCTCACGGAAGTCATACCGGTAGCTTGAGATTGCCCATGGTGGGAGTATTTACACCCGAAAAAGCTACAAATTAAGGTTCCCCTTCTTGAAGAACTGTCTTTACCAACACACCCTGGACCGTATCTGTATGCCACCTGCTTCCTGCTGTGGGCAGCAGAGACCCTGTTAAGCCACCGGCATGCCCCCTTGCCTACGGAGACTACTAAGAGCCTGTTCCCAGAAAGGCACTGTCAACAAGTGACTTGGGTCTTGGGGCTGTTTATGTCAGACCCTGGGCCATCTGGCTTCTAAGAAAGAGCCCGTTCTTATGGCCGTCGTCACCCTCTTGCCATCTAATGATATTTATCAACCACCCACGCCTGCCCAGCGCTGTATGAGATACTTGGCAGGCGGATCTCAATCAGGCTTTGACCCCTCAGGAATTCGAAGCCTGGCTCAGGCTGCTAGGCTGACATTGTTCTTCCTTAATATAACTCAGGCTGCTCAGGGGACAAGAACCAGGGGCTGAAAGCCCAACCAAGGGCACGAGGTTAGGAGATGGCACCACTACTGTTTTTCCCAGTCTGCTTCTGCATGAGTGAGTGCAGGTCAGAGTTCACAATATACATGATTTGGTCAAGTTTTACAAACAACTGATTCTCCTCTCTTTGCACCCCCAAGGTTCTCTCAGTTTTCTAAAGTGAGTTGCCAAAAGAAAAAGTGAGTTTTGAGATCTTAACAAAGACAGGCAGGTGGACATCACAGAGCGGGTGGTTTTCAGTGGAAGTACCTCTGTTTCCAGGGCATGTGTGCCCGTGTGTGTGTGTGTGTGTGTGTGTGTGTGCATACAGAATATGTAGGAACAAACAGAGGCTGTGGATGGTGGTGCAGGCACAGATGAGGCGGTCAGGCAGGGCTGTGAGAATCTTGGAAGAAACTCCTGGCCAGGGGGTCTGGTTGGGAAAAGAAGCTAGGCACTCAATTTGACTCCCTCTGGTCATTTCCCAGCTCTTGGATGGGAGCCCGTGATGATCATACTTGGCTCACTCTGGGGAAGGCACCCCCCGAGCTATGGAAACTCAACTCTTTCACTAGCTTGACCTCTAATCAGAATTCAAAGCTGGGTGACACAAACCAGCGAATCTCCCAGCCAGGATTCTCCGTGAGAGCCAGGCATACATATGCAAGGACAGATTTAGGGGGGCCTCTGAAGCCATTCAACATTATCTGCCCATAGTCCACTCTGGGCACCGGCACCTTAGGTGGACCATGAGTCTCCAGCAGGGTTCCCTTAAAAGGAAAACCCAAAGTGATCAGGGCAGCCTTACTGACACCCAGCCTTGAATTTGATTCTCTGATTATCACACCACACAGGCAGGGTGTCAGGCTGGCGGAGGACGGTGTCCAGAGGGGATGTGGGCGGGCTGTTTATGTCAGACCCTGGGCCATCTGGCTTCTAAGAAAGAGCCCGTTCTTATGGCCGTCGTCACCCTCTTGCCATCTAATGATATTTATCAACCACCCACGCCTGCCCAGCGCTGTATGAGATACTTGGCAGGCGGATCTCAATCAGGCTTTGACCCCTCAGGAATTCGAAGCCTGGCTCAGGCTGCTAGGCTGACATTGTTCTTCCTTAATATAACTCAGGCTGCTCAGGGGACAAGAACCAGGGGCTGAAAGCCCAACCAAGGGCACGAGGTTAGGAGATGGCACCACTACTGTTTTTCCCAGTCTGCTTCTGCATGAGTGAGTGCAGGTCAGAGTTCACAATATACATGATTTGGTCAAGTTTTACAAACAACTGATTCTCCTCTCTTTGCACCCCCAAGGTTCTCTCAGTTTTCTAAAGTGAGTTGCCAAAAGAAAAAGTGAGTTTTGAGATCTTAACAAAGACAGGCAGGTGGACATCACAGAGCGGGTGGTTTTCAGTGGAAGTACCTCTGTTTCCAGGGCATGTGTGCCCGTGTGTGTGTGTGTGTGTGTGTGTGTGTGCATACAGAATATGTAGGAACAAACAGAGGCTGTGGATGGTGGTGCAGGCACAGATGAGGCGGTCAGGCAGGGCTGTGAGAATCTTGGAAGAAACTCCTGGCCAGGGGGTCTGGTTGGGAAAAGAAGCTAGGCACTCAATTTGACTCCCTCTGGTCATTTCCCAGCTCTTGGATGGGAGCCCGTGATGATCATACTTGGCTCACTCTGGGGAAGGCACCCCCCGAGCTATGGAAACTCAACTCTTTCACTAGCTTGACCTCTAATCAGAATTCAAAGCTGGGTGACACAAACCAGCGAATCTCCCAGCCAGGATTCTCCGTGAGAGCCAGGCATACATATGCAAGGACAGATTTAGGGGGGCCTCTGAAGCCATTCAACATTATCTGCCCATAGTCCACTCTGGGCACCGGCACCTTAGGTGGACCATGAGTCTCCAGCAGGGTTCCCTTAAAAGGAAAACCCAAAGTGATCAGGGCAGCCTTACTGACACCCAGCCTTGAATTTGATTCTCTGATTATCACACCACACAGGCAGGGTGTCAGGGGCTGTGCGGAGGGACGGTAGCTCCCCAGAGGGGATGTGGCTGGTAGGCCAGCAGGTGGGCCACCAGGGTGTTGGGGACATGGCGATGCTGGGGGGTTGCTGTGTGTAGGTGCCCTGTCTTTAGAGCAGGGAGGAAAGGAGGAAGGAGAGAGCGTGGCTGTGCCAAAGGAGGCTGGCTCAGGGTGAGCTGCTCACAGTGACGCAGACAAGGGGCAGCTCGATGTGAAGACAGAGCTTGACTGCCATGCAGAGAAGCTACATCCCCTCCCTGTTCCTCTCCTGACACTACCCGGGAGGCCAAGGGTACCTACTAACCCTCTGGCAACGTGCAGTAATTCCAGGGTCCTGGCTTGGATCTCATGAGTCAGTGAGGAAGGCCAGAGGAAAGCCCACGTCCGCCCATCAGGAGAGGGGCCTGTGGTCCCCATTTGCCACTGCAGGCATGCAGGCTGGTCCTGTATCACAGCAGCCGCCAGCCTTTGCAGCACCTGGGACTAGTTTTGTGGAAGAGGAAGGATGGTTTTGGGATAATTCAAGTACATTACATTTATTGTGCACTGTGTTTCTATTACTATTACATCAGCTCCACCTCAGATCATCAAACAATAGGTCCTGGAGGGTGGGGACCTCTGGTGTACCAGGCATCCAGCTGAGGGGGTGAGCGGGGGGCTCATCTTCCATTAAGTCACACAGAGGCTCCACATGACCACGGTGCAGCCTGCCCCTGGAAAGCCCCCTTGGGTCCTAGAAGAGAGCCCAGAGAGAAGATGGGAAGCCCCAGAGAAGGCAGAAGTCACGTACTAGGGCCAGGGGAGAGGCAGCCTTTGATGGGGGAAGGTGAAGACTCATGTTGTCCACATATCATCTCTTGGAGTAGCACAGGGCTATCTGTTTACTGAAACCCTTATGGTCTGAAGATCAAAGGGTGTTTCCCTTATCAACATCAAAACAATTAACTGGTTTATGCTATTACGTGCATTGTCTAAATATCATTAAATAGAACATCTCAATGCCAATAATCACCCAAACATTTCAGTGACACCGGACTCCCACCGGCGGCAGGGATGGGTCTCCAGTGAGACAGTGAGCACCAAGTGTTTACTTTGCTGCCACTGACTGTGGCTCCACTGGGTGACAGCTCTTTATCAGCCCCAGGTAGGGAGTGCGTAGATCAAGCACAAATCATTCCCTGAGGTCAGATCTCGAAGTATGTGGGTGACAAACACAGCAGCATTGTTGCCTTGAGCGACTCTTGTTTTCCATATGTGGGAGGAATTCCAGACTTGAGAATTCTGCATCCAGACTTCATAGATGTTTTTTTCCTAATTGAGACAACATAACTAATGATAAAGAACAATACCAGCCAGGCTTCTAAGCTCTGAAAGGCTCTGGGTCAAAAACTTGACCCCCCTAAGGACTGGACAGGCTCCAACAGCAACTACTGTCTTCTGCTGTCGAGCTGGACCACAGGCTCCACAAAACCAACTTTCCATCGGCTTGTGGAGTGCAGAGACGGAGCAGATGTGCCTGCCTGCTAATGCGCTGTGGGATGGAGCTGCTCTCTGGGCTTATTGAAATCAGATGCCCAGCCCTCAGAGCCGCCCTGCAAACAGATGGTGGCTCCACGCAAGCACCATCACATTGGAAAATTACAGGAGCCATGACTCCACCTCCTCACCCCTGTGCAAGACTCCATTTGTACCAGCTGGGCAAGACGAAACCCTTCCTTCACCATCACACACTCCAAAGGGCCAGGCCCTTGTCAAAATTAAGTCCATTTAGACAGTGAAGTTGGTATGAAAATTTGAATACCAAAGACAATTTCTTGTCACCATAATGTCAACATGAGGCACCCAAAATGTGGACATTAGTTATCTCTGAGTAGTGGGACTGGAATAAAAAGCACAGTGGCGTATCTGGAATTGTGCATACTTGTTCAAGAAAATTAGATTCAATTGACAAGCAATGTTCCACTTGTTATACACAAATCTTGAGGATTCAAATTTTGATTGCTAAAGTAGTCCAGTGCAGGGGCCCTGGACGTTGATCCCTGGTCATCAACATCAAAACAATTAACTGGTTTATGCTATTACGCATTGTCTAAATATCATTAAATAGAACATCTCAATGCCAATAATCACCCAAACATTTCAGTGACACCGGACTCCCACCGGCGGCAGGGATGGGTCTCCAGTGAGACAGTGAGCACCAAGTGTTTACTTTGCTGCCACTGACTGTGGCTCCACTGGGTGACAGCTCTTTATCAGCCCCAGGTAGGAGTGCGTAGATCAAGCACAAATCATTCCCTGAGGTCAGATCTCGAAGTATGTGGGTGACAAACACAGCAGCATTGTTGCCTTGAGCGACTCTTGTTTTCCATATGTGGGAGGAATTCCAGACTTGAGAATTCTGCATCCAGACTTCATAGATGTTTTTTTCCTAATTGAGACAACATAACTAATGATAAAGAACAATACCAGCCAGGCTTCTAAGCTCTGAAAGGCTCTGGGTCAAAAACTTGACCCCCATAAGGACTGGACAGGCTCCAACAGCAACTACTGTCTTCTGCTGTCGAGCTGGACCACAGGCTCCACAAAACCAACTTTCCATCGGCTTGTGGAGTGCAGAGACGGAGCAGATGTGCCTGCCTGCTAATGCGCTGTGGGATGGAGCTGCTCTCTGGGCTTATTGAAATCAGATGCCCAGCCCTCAGAGCCGCCCTGCAAACAGATGGTGGCTCCACGCAAGCACCATCACATTGGAAAATTACAGGAGCCATGACTCCACCTCCTCACCCCTGTGCAAGACTCCATTTGTACCAGCTGGGCAAGACGAAACCCTTCCTTCACCATCACACACTCCAAAGGGCCAGGCCCTTGTCAAAATTAAGTCCATTTAGACAGTGAAGTTGGTATGAAAATTTGAATACCAAAGACAATTTCTTGTCACCATAATGTCAACATGAGGCACCCAAAATGTGGACATTAGTTATCTCTGAGTAGTGGGACTGGAATAAAAAGCACAGTGGCGTATCTGGAATTGTGCATACTTGTTCAAGAAAATTAGATTCAATTGACAAGCAATGTTCCACTTGTTATACACAAATCTTGAGGTTATGGGGAAATCATAAGGACTTTCCTGGTGATCCACTGACTAAAACTCTGTAGTCCAGTGCAGGGGCCCTGGACGTTGATCCCTGGTCAAAGAACTAGATAGATCCCACATGCCACAACTAAGATCCCTCATGCTGCAACTAAAATCCAGTGAGGCCAAATAAAGAAATATTCAAAGTATTTACAAAAATACCTGGCAGATATGAAATACTTGATAAAACTTAGCTAGCATTATTTATGTATAATACACACACACAAATATTTAATTTTCTGTTAACGATGACACCCAAAATCTGCAAAAGCAATAGGTAGGCAATAAGCATATATCAATTGTCTTCTTTTTTGAATTACCTGAGATACATGAGTGTGAAAAAAAAAATCTAGGGCCCAACTTGAATTTTCTAACCTCCATCAGATCTTAGAGGGCTTCCCTGGTGGCTCCATGGTAAAGAATCCACCTGCCAATGCAGGAGATCTGTGGGTCAGGAAGATCCCCTGGAAAAGGAAATGGCAGCCCACTCCAGTACTCTTGCCTGAACAGTTCCACGGATAGAGGAGCCTGGCAGGATACAGCCCATGGGGTCAAAAAAAAGACTTGGACATGACTTAGCGACTAAACAACAACCATTAGGTCTTAGATCTTGTCCCAGCTACTCCTATAAATAATGCATAATTTGGTAAGGCAGAAATTCAGGACGGGAAGGACTCTTAGAAGTAATCAGTCCAGGTCATTTTACAAATGGGATATTTGATGTGTGATGAGTTAGCTGATGTCACAGAGTAACAAAAACCAGACCAGACCCTCAGTCCCTGGCCACTTCCTGACTGCATCTCCTCTCACTCTGGCAGATGGCCTCTTGGTTCCTCGAGTGGTTGATGTGTAATGATACCATCCCACTCCTGGTGCCCAAGACGACCGAAGTGTCACACAGCACACAGCACAGCCCTGGGTGCCTAGCGGGTATTTGATAAATGGTTGGCTCAGTCCAAATGAACAAGGGCTTTCGGCCTCTAATGTGCATGCTGGGCAGTATAAGGGAGAGGAAGCTAATCTGAGGCAGCGTCTCTGATTTCAAGAAGCTGTTGAAGATTGACCGGGGAAGGCACAGCAGAAAGACTTAATTTCATCTACAGAAGACTGAAGGTCAGAAATGGAATCACGTAATAAACCTCAGTGAGTTACTTCTCCAGATTCTTTATCTTAGACATTTCCAAAACTCACTATTTCCAAAATTCGTATTTACAGCTCGTGACCTTGCTCCTTAATTCTAAATGTTGGTATCAACTGCCTACCTGATTCTCGTTCAATAGGGATCTCAACTTACGATGCCCATATCTGAACTCTGGATTCTGCCCTTGAAACCTGCTCCTTCCTGGTGTTCTCCATCTCAGTGAATCACAGCTCCCTTCTGTTGGATGCCAAAACCCTGGAGTCAATCTTGATTCTCCACTTCCTTACTCCTCCACACCACAATCCATGAGGGAATCCTGTTTGCTCTGTTCTTTCAACACCTCCCTCTCACAGCCCACCCACGGCCATGCCAGTCCTGATCGTCACTACTTCCTGCCAGATTATTACAGGAGCCACCTCACTGATCTCCCTTCAGAATATATCACATCAGGTCACTTTCCTACTCAAAGCCTTCTAATGGCTCCCTCTCTCCTTCAGAATAACGTCCGTAGCCCTCAATGCAGTCCAGAATGTCCTGCAAGGGCTGCCTCCCTTGCCTCTCAGATCTTCCTCTCAGATCTGACCCTCTGCCACTCTCCCCAGGGATCCCTCTGCTCAGCCACAGGGGAATGTTTGCTCCCTTCAGCCAAACACGTTCCTGCCTCAGGACCTTCACACTGGCCCTCCTTTCTGCCTAGAATGTTTCTCCCACATTTGTGCATAGCTCTCTATCACACTTCACTCAGATTTCTGTAAAAATCACCTCATGGGACTTTCTGTTACTAACTAGCACTTCCACAATGTGTAATTCCCAAATCCGTACTATTCTTTGTTTCTTCTAGCAGTTACCATCAACTGGCACTTTGTTGGTTATTTGTCCTTTCTTTCCCTTTCTTTAATCATTTATATGTTATTTGTTTTATTTTTTAATTAAAAAATGTTTACTTTGGCTGCCCTGGGTCTCACTGTGGGACATGGGCGCTCTGTTGTGGCCCAAGCTTTCTCTAGTAGCAGAGTGCAGGCTTAGCTGCCCTGTGGTATGTGGAATCTTAGTTCCTCAACCAGGGACTGAAGCCATGTCCCTTGCATTAAAGATGGATTCTTAAACCTGGACCGCCAGGGAGGTCCCTATGTATCCTTTATTTTCTGTCTATATCCACTAAAATTTAAGCTCCTTTAAGGAACCGCCACAGGGTCCCCAACTGCCTACCTGATTCTCGTTCAATAGGGATCTCAACTTACGATGCCCATATCTGAACTCTGGATTCTGCCCTTGAAACCTGCTCCTTCCTGGTGTTCTCCATCTCAGTGAATCACAGCTCCCTTCTGTTGGATGCCAAAACCCTGGAGTCAATCTTGATTCTCCACTTCCTTACTCCTCCACACCACAATCCATGAGGGAATCCTGTTTGCTCTGTTCTTTCAACACCTCCCTCTCACAGCCCACCCACGGCCATGCCAGTCCTGATCGTCACTACTTCCTGCCAGATTATTACAGGAGCCACCTCACTGATCTCCCTTCAGAATATATCACATCAGGTCACTTTCCTACTCAAAGCCTTCTAATGGCTCCCTCTCTCCTTCAGAATAACGTCCGTAGCCCTCAATGCAGTCCAGAATGTCCTGCAAGGGCTGCCTCCCTTGCCTCTCAGATCTTCCTCTCAGATCTGACCCTCTGCCACTCTCCCCAGGGATCCCTCTGCTCAGCCACAGGGGAATGTTTGCTCCCTTCAGCCAAACACGTTCCTGCCTCAGGACCTTCACACTGGCCCTCCTTTCTGCCTAGAATGTTTCTCCCACATTTGTGCATAGCTCTCTATCACACTTCACTCAGATTTCTGTAAAAATCACCTCATGGGACTTTCTGTTACTAACTAGCACTTCCACAATGTGTAATTCCCAAATCCGTACTATTCTTTGTTTCTTCTAGCAGTTACCATCAACTGGCACTTTGTTGGTTATTTGTCCTTTCTTTCCCTTTCTTTAATCATTTATATGTTATTTGTTTTATTTTTTAATTAAAAAATGTTTACTTTGGCTGCCCTGGGTCTCACTGTGGGACATGGGCGCTCTGTTGTGGCCCAAGCTTTCTCTAGTAGCAGAGTGCAGGCTTAGCTGCCCTGTGGTATGTGGAATCTTAGTTCCTCAACCAGGGACTGAAGCCATGTCCCTTGCATTAAAGATGGATTCTTAAACCTGGACCGCCAGGGAGGTCCCTATGTATCCTTTATTTTCTGTCTATATCCACTAAAATTTAAGCTCCTTTAAAAGCAGGGAACTTTTGTGCCCCGTCCACTACTGGGTCCCCATATCTAAAATAGCACCTTGGCAGGTAGTGGGTGCTCAATACATATTTGCTAAACAACAGGTTAATAATATGCTTTCATTCAGGGCTTCCCTTGTGGTCCAGTGGGTAAAGAGTCCACCTTGCAGAGCAAGGGGCACCAGTTCGATCCCTGGCCCAGGAGGATCCCATGTGCTGTGGAATGGCTGGACCGGCATGGCCAATTATGAGCCAGTGCTCTGCACCGAGAGAGGCCACTGCAATGGGAGGCCCTAAATAAATAAAAATGAAAAAACAATAAAGGAGGCCAAAATTAACAGAAAAAAAAGCAATATGCTTTCATTCTGCATTTCAGTTTAGCTGTACTCCATCAGACTAGTCCTGTTCCCCTCTGTAATTCCTACAATTCCTAGCATGGTGCACCTGCATGAAACTGGTGCCCATCCCATGCATGTTGAAGTAAACTGAACAACTGCTAAGTGCTAGCCACAAATTATGTGACTCAAATCCAGTTCACATCATCTGTAAGGGGTGCTGTGCCCATAGGGCTTGTTACTACTTCTGAGAGATGGTCCCAGTGTTTCATGAGAACTCAGGCAGTACCTCTGGGGAGAGGGAGCTGCACAAATGAGGCTTTGTGTGCTGGAAAAACAGAGGTGCAGTCACAGCAGAGCCGGCTCCCAAGCCAGGCTCTGGGGAGAGCAGCAGAAGCAATGTGACCAGAGAGCTGACTGACTGTGGGCCACCAGGGTCAAGGGTCTGTCTTGTCAGGGGAAGGGTGGACCAAACGTCCTCCACAGCACCATGCAGAAAAACCTTGGTGGGTTGGACACACCAGGATCTTTGCGCCTGTCCGATCTGGCTACACTCCTAGAGGACTTGATGACTTTGCTTCTCAACATAGGAGCTGCATCCATTGGTTGGCAGTATGCTCAGTTACTAAGTCAGTTCCCACTCTTTCTGACCCTGTGAACTGTAGCCCGCCAGGCTCCTCTGTCCGTGGGATTCTCCAGGCAAGAATACTAGAGTGGGTTGCCATGCCCTCCTCCAGGGGATCTTCCCAACCCAGGGATCGAACCTGATTCTCCTGCATGGGCAGGTGGATTCTTTCAGCGCCACCTGGGAGCCTACATCACCTGGGGTCTTTCTGCAATGTTATGCTCAGGACCTATGCCTCTAGGCACTGGTGTACTTGAGGATGAGCTATAATGAGGCCCATTCCCAATTACTTGCTCCTTTAGAGGGAGTCCAAGTACAAAATCCGGACTATATGTTGTGCTAGTACTAGGTATAATTTATGAATTTATCTTGAATGCAAAATTACTTGAAGAAAGGAATTGAACACTGCCTTCCACTGTATGCTCAGGCTCAGATGTTTAAATAGAAATAATTCACAAAATGTGTCACTGTCTGCTTGTGTTTTCTCCCAATGGCAATAGAATGTTACTCAACTCCCCTGTTCACCATCAATTATTTTGAAACTGCTTTGCCTTTTAATAAAAACCCTTTGGGATTTGGAAGACTTGTTTCAAAAGTCAATTAGAAAAGGAAGAACCGTTGTAACATTTGAAAGATATTTTAAAATTAAATAAAAGAAGCTTTTAATAAGGTAAAGAAACTTAACATAATAGTCCTTTTTACCTTTACCTTTACAGTGACTTGGTGCCCATACGTAGTCCTTGTGATTGCAGACTATGTAGGGACACCCACCCAAATCAAAGTAAGTGCAGATTTACAGAAAAACAAACAGCAGCTGTCTCGGATCATCCAGGGCTCTGGGGCCAGCAGTCTGCTGAGAATTTATCAAGCCCAGTTGAGCAGTTCAGGGCAAAAGACATTTAAAACATAAAAGTACAACCCCATTGGGAATATTAAGAAAAGGCTCATCCAAATTTTTTTAAAAAAATGTCCATCCAAGGCTTAAGCCATTACAACAGGGCAAAGCAGGACTCTCTCAACCAGAGATGCAAAGAGGCCACTTACGAGGGCAACTCAAGGGCAGCATATAAAAGTATTCCGCTCTCCTCCACTTATGGGGACTGGATTTGTTTTTCCTCTCTCTGAAAATCCACAAATCACAGTTTTAGGGGTTCCACTATACTGTTTTCAAAGGATTAGTTAATTCAAGAAGCCATTATCTTTGCGTAATCTAAACTACCTGTCCGTGGGATTCTCCAGGCAAGAATACTAGAGTGGGTTGCCATGCCCTCCTCCAGGGGATCTTCCCAACCCAGGGATCGAACCTGATTCTCCTGCATGGGCAGGTGGATTCTTTCAGCGCCACCTGGGAGCCTACATCACCTGGGGTCTTTCTGCAATGTTATGCTCAGGACCTATGCCTCTAGGCACTGGTGTACTTGAGGATGAGCTATAATGAGGCCCATTCCCAATTACTTGCTCCTTTAGAGGGAGTCCAAGTACAAAATCCGGACTATATGTTGTGCTAGTACTAGGTATAATTTATGAATTTATCTTGAATGCAAAATTACTTGAAGAAAGGAATTGAACACTGCCTTCCACTGTATGCTCAGGCTCAGATGTTTAAATAGAAATAATTCACAAAATGTGTCACTGTCTGCTTGTGTTTTCTCCCAATGGCAATAGAATGTTACTCAACTCCCCTGTTCACCATCAATTATTTTGAAACTGCTTTGCCTTTTAATAAAAACCCTTTGGGATTTGGAAGACTTGTTTCAAAAGTCAATTAGAAAAGGAAGAACCGTTGTAACATTTGAAAGATATTTTAAAATTAAATAAAAGAAGCTTTTAATAAGGTAAAGAAACTTAACATAATAGTCCTTTTTACCTTTACCTTTACAGTGACTTGGTGCCCATACGTAGTCCTTGTGATTGCAGACTATGTAGGGACACCCACCCAAATCAAAGTAAGTGCAGATTTACAGAAAAACAAACAGCAGCTGTCTCGGATCATCCAGGGCTCTGGGGCCAGCAGTCTGCTGAGAATTTATCAAGCCCAGTTGAGCAGTTCAGGGCAAAAGACATTTAAAACATAAAAGTACAACCCCATTGGGAATATTAAGAAAAGGCTCATCCAAATTTTTTAAAGAAATGTCCATCCAAGGCTTAAGCCATTACAACAGGGCAAAGCAGGACTCTCTCAACCAGAGATGCAAAGAGGCCACTTACGAGGGCAACTCAAGGGCAGCATATAAAAGTATTCCCGTCTCTCCTCCACTTATGGGGACTGGATTTGTTTTTTCCTCTCTCTCTTGAAAATCCACAAATCACAGTTTTAGGGGTTCCACTATACTGTTTTCAAAGGATTAGTTAATTCAAGAAGCCATTATCTTTGCGTAATCTAAACTACCTGTTCTCAACATAAATTTCTAAGTGTATTGATTCATATTTGTCACCAAATCTTCAGTAAGGAAAAAAAAAAAATTCCATGGTCAAATAAGTTTGACTTCAAATAAGTGAATCCTTCTAGAGATCCCCAATGCATATTAGCACATGGAAAGCTCTGATTACAGAAAACTGTTTCTAACCCAACATCCCCAGATGCACTTGATGAGGGAACCCTTGTTTTACCAAATATCTTTTGACACCCCTGGGGTAGAAAACACTGATTTAGACATTCCTGTGATTTCAAAACCAAGATCAAGTTCTACTTCCTATTGAGATCGTTCATTCATTTATTAAATGGACATTGATTTATCAGCGTCTATAGACCAGGCTGTCTAGACACCAAGATAGACACAGAAGAAAGCATCAAGGTCCCGGCACTCTTGGTAGCTTTCAATGCAATGGGAGAGGTAAGCACGTGGACAAATAAGATTGTTGACAAATATCAACAATCTTATGTGAATCCTGTCATTGCTAATAGTCTGCACAACACAACTTACAGCCTGAGGTATTCACTATTTCCTGTGCACTGACCTCATGTCCTCCCCTACACTGCTTATTACTTGAGAGCTAAGCTGTGCTTTATGCTTGTCTAGTACTCTCTCTGATACTGAGCATGGAATTAGACACATAGTAGGTCATCCACAGAAAACCAGTTGATTGATTAAAGCCTAAACTAGATATGATCCCTGAGTCCTTTTTAGGTTTGCAGTTTCTGAGAGTTTTTCTCAAATATTGGTACAATCCTCAAATATAGGTACAATCCTATGCCTGCAAATTTATGGTGAACCACAAAAGTATTAAGTAATTCATTAGCTCTAGTTACCCAGGAGCTAGCTTAATGCCATCGAAGTAACAAAATTAATGTGTGCTGCCCCTCCAAATGGGCAAGCCACGACAAACCAAAGCCATTTTCTTTGCTTATAGATACAGCTTAAGTGTTAAAACTTAGTAATTTGACCTTGTTATCGAAGAACAGCCAACTTTCTGATTTTCCATATGGGAATCCTGAGACTCAAGAGAACGCTTAGCCATTCATTGTAGAATTTAATACAGATTAGGTTAGCCACAATTGGTAACATTTGGGGAGTTGTTAATTTCTTGCTGGCAAATTCACTGTAAACTCCCTTCATAAATTTCAGATTTGAACTTGGCATCATTATCTAGATTTTATGCACATTTATTTGATTTACGTATGCTGAGTGGTTCCTAATCATATGATCAGTAAGCAGACAGCATCTCACATGCTTAATATATTTGAGAACTGCTCAGAAGCAGAGAAACTTCATTTCATAAGTGAACAGGAAGTAAATGTCATGGGGGTAAGTTACACTGTGTTCTGTTATGATATGGCAAGGGTTTCCAGCCTTGGCACTAGTAACATTTTGGCCCAGATGATCCTTGGCTGTGGTAGGTGGTCCCAGACACTATGGGATGTTTAGCAGTATCCATGGCCTTTACCTTTGAGATGCCAGTAGCAACTCCCCACTCCATTATGATACCGAAAATATCTCCAGATGTTGCTAAATATCCCCAAGGGTGGGGTTGGGGGTCAAAATCACCCTGCTTTGAGAGCCATTGACTATAAAAGAATTCGGGATGATTAAAGTCAGTTCTAGACTATTTTTTTTCATTTTATGGATTATCTGTTAGTATGTGCCCAGAGCATAGGAATCAATGGCTACTATGATTTGAAACTTAAATAACCCCTTTTTTTCTAGCCTGTGTGGTCTGAGACAAGGTACCTAACTTCTGAATCTCTGCTCCCTTGTCTGTCTGGGACGTGTAAGTGAGCCACACACTAAGAAGCCCCTGGTATTATTCCTGGAGAGGGGCAGGCATGTGTTAAACGTGCTTCCCTCCTCCTCCTCCTCTTCCTGCTTCTCCTACTCCTTTTTCTCCCCACTCCCCTTCCCCAAAGGCTGGGGTGAACACAGTCAAATGATGTGCACTACAAAATGCTGGGTGGTTTGTTTGCAATTTTTTTCCTCCCACAGAACAGATAATCATGAGCTGCCACTATATCCAAACCTCATGTGAGCTTTGTGGGAACAGCACCACCTAAGTCATCAACAGATGAAGGAGAATCCGAGTCTCCCACTCTTTGCATGTGCACCCGAGACCCTCCGTGTATAAAAACCGTGTCCACAGGCATTGGAACCATTCATCAGCTTCTGATTCTCTGTTCAATGCAATAAAACTGTAACTTGAGAAAACAAAAGAGGCTGCTCACAGACTAAGCCTGTCCCCCACCTGCAGCCACCCAAAGCCACAGAGTAAACCTGGTGGCTTAGAAACACCAGCTGCTCCACTGCAGAATGCAGAAGCCCAGGCTAGGTACCGTGAGGAAAGCACTAACACAGAAACAAAACCGGTATCACCTGAAACCTGAAGGGTTTCCAGAAAGAACATATGGAATGGTTTGTGGACCTTATTTTTATTTTAAAGGCATTATTACAACATTACAATTAATTTGGAAAACGGGGGAGAAGGAAAGGAGATCACCCAAAGTCCTAACACTCAATACAAATGTTTTCATTTTAGATATTTACTTCCAGGCCGGGTCCCGTGCACATGTGATTTCCCTTGGCTGCAAGGATTTCACACATGGTTTTCCTAACTTGTTTCCACCACCACCCTACCCCGTATGCCACACTAGACTGTAGTGTTCTTACTGTTTTCACAGTTTTCATATTTAATGACTCACAGAAGTTCTAGAAAAAGATTTCCACCAAGTAACTAATGAACTATCCCATTACTGAAGAAACTTGGCTTCTGATCTTGCTATTATAAATAATTTAGGGTAATAAGTCATGAGTATAGATTTTTCCTCAGGATTATTTTTGTGGGATAAAGTCTCAAAAGTGGGATTAGTAAGTGAAATCTATGGACATTTCTACAGTCTTAAGTATACAACTGTCAAATTGTTTTAAAATACATTATTTTGATCGTAAAAGCTCTTCGCAGCTCACTGCAAAATACTTAAGAAGATGGTGGTGATTTAGTTGCTAAGTTAGGTCTGACTTTTGTGAACCCATGGATGGTAGCCCACCAGTCTCCTCTGTCCATGGGATTTTCCAGGCAAGAATGCTGGAGTGGGTTTGCCATTTCCTCCTCTGGGGGATCTCTGGGGATCTTTCTGACCCAGGGATCAAACGGACATCTTGAAACCATGTCCCCTGCATTGCAAGTGGAGTTTTTATTGCTGAGCCACCAGGGAAGCCCACCCAAAAAGTAAAAAGGACTTCCCTGCTGTCTCAGTGGTAACGAATCTGTCAATGAAGAAGACACAGGTTCACTCCCTGGGTCAGGAAGATCCCGTGGAGAAGGAAATGCCAACCCACTTCAGTATTCTTGCCTGGGAAATCACATGGACAGAGGAGCCTGGCAGGCAGTCCCTGGGGATGCAAGAGTCGGACATGTCTTAGCAACTAGCCAATAACATAAAAAACAAAATACACTCACCCATAATCCTGTAACCTGACTACTGCTAACATTTGCTTTCTGTTTCGTCTTATTTACCCATGTCTACTTTTAATATATGTGTCTGCCTCAAGTTTCTTGTATTATCTTATTATCAAGGTTAGTTTTCCTAAATGAGCAGCTATACACGACACTAGCCTTAACCAAGACAGTCAGATGAATAATTCTAATCAGCACAGCGAGGGGTCTCTTCAAAGTGCAAAGAAATGGCTGGGGGCAACCATGAGCTCAATAGATGCCCGCAGCCACGTCCACAGCACCCGCCTCCTGAGAAAGGCCATCAATGTGCCCTTAGCAGGGCTACGTCCTGAAGTCAGTATACAAGATGACAGTGAGGTGAAGCCAAATTTACCTTCAAAAACCCCTTAGGAAGGCCCCATGTTGAAGAATAGCAATTCCTCTTAATAAATTTAACCAGGTGGTTGTTCCTTCAGTGTGGGAAAACTGCTCTTTCTTCAGTGGAGCACTAGATAGTGACTTGCAAGGGGGTCATACTGTTTAAAACATGCTAAATTCGCACAGGAAGTGACCCTGATGGAAGTCTTGTACCTCCACGTCCCGTGCTGGCTTGGTGGGATGAAGAATTTAAGTATACAACTGTCAAATTGTTTTAAAATACATTATTTTGATCGTAAAGCTCTTCGCAGCTCACTGCAAAATACTTAAGAAGATGGTGGTGATTTAGTTGCTAAGTTAGGTCTGACTTTGTGAACCCATGGATGGTAGCCACCAGTCTCCTCTGTCCATGGGATTTTCCAGGCAAGAATGCTGGAGTGGGTTTGCCATTTCCTCCTCTGGGGGATCTCTGGGGATCTTTCTGACCCAGGGATCAAACGGACATCTTGAAACCATGTCCCCTGCATTGCAAGTGGATTTTTTATTGCTGAGCCACCAGGGAAGCCCACCCAAAAAGTAAAAAGGACTTCCCTGCTGTCTCAGTGGTAACGAATCTGTCAATGAAGAAGACACAGGTTCACTCCCTGGGTCAGGAAGATCCCGTGGAGAAGGAAATGCCAACCCACTTCAGTATTCTTGCCTGGGAAATCACATGGACAGAGGAGCCTGGCAGGCAGTCCCTGGGGATGCAAGAGTCGGACATGTCTTAGCAACTAGCCAATAACATAAAAAACAAAATACACTCACCCATAATCCTGTAACCTGACTACTGCTAACATTTGCTTTCTGTTTCGTCTTATTTACCCATGTCTACTTTTAATATATGTGTCTGCCTCAAGTTTCTTGTATTATCTTATTATCAAGGTTAGTTTTCCTAAATGAGCAGCTATACACGACACTAGCCTTAACCAAGACAGTCAGATGAATAATTCTAATCAGCACAGCGAGGGGTCTCTTCAAAGTGCAAAGAAATGGCTGGGGGCAACCATGAGCTCAATAGATGCCCGCAGCCACGTCCACAGCACCCGCCTCCTGAGAAAGGCCATCAATGTGCCCTTAGCAGGGCTACGTCCTGAAGTCAGTATACAAGATGACAGTGAGGTGAAGCCAAATTTACCTTCAAAAACCCCTTAGGAAGGCCCCATGTTGAAGAATAGCAATTCCTCTTAATAAATTTAACCAGGTGGTTGTTCCTTCAGTGTGGGAAAACTGCTCTTTCTTCAGTGGAGCACTAGATAGTGACTTGCAAGGGGGTCATACTGTTTAAAACATGCTAAATTCGCACAGGAAGTGACCCTGATGGAAGTCTTGTACCTCCACGTCCCGTGCTGGCTTGGTGGGATGAAGAATCACTCTCACTATTTACACTGTTATTCATTATTCATTTTCTGTCTTTCTCTCCTTTCCTTCCATCATAACCTCTTTCCCTCCTTCCCTCCTTTTATTTGTTCTAATTATTAATAATTTACACAAGTGTGATGCTCTTAGAATGAGAGACTATTATATTTTAAATATTTATTTAATTTTCTCTTTGGCTGCATCGGGTCTTAGTTGTGGCACACAGGCTCTCCACTGTGGTGCGTGGGCTTCCCTCTAGCTGTGGTGCTGGGGTTCCAGAGTGCATGGGCTTAGTTGCTCCGTGACATGTGGGATCTTAGTTCCCTGACCAGGGACCAAACCCGTGTCCCCTGCACTGGAAGGCAAACTCCCAGTCACTGGACCACCAGGGAAGTCCTAAGAAGCTATTATATTTATTCAGTATGAATTGAACATGGCTCAGGACAGGGAATCTACCTTAGCAGGTAGGTGTTCCCCCTTTTCTTGGCAACCTTGTGTTGAGGTAGGACCCCCTTTCTCTTCCATTTCTGTGCCTTCCCCCTAGTGGTGTCTCCTGGAACAATGGAAAGCAGCTCTTCCTGAATTTGTGACATCCCTAATTCATCCAGTCATTTTTATTATGGGATGGTTTCCAGATGCCCCACCTTCCTGGTGTGCTGCTATCATTTGCCGCACTGGGATCAGAAGGACTGTGGGTCTTGGGAAGAGCCTGTGGTTTCCCTCAGCTCCTTCGCTGACCGGCTGAGCCACAGGAACAGGAACGTGTCGCTGGCACAAGCCTAGTGGCGGAGCCTGCCCCCAGGACATTGGCTTTCCAGACTTATGGATGACAGTGAGGTGAAGCCAAATTTACCTTCAAAAACCCCTTAGGAAGGCCCCATGTTGAAGAATAGCAATTCCTCTTAATAAATTTAACCAGGTGGTTGTTCCTTCAGTGTGGGAAAACTGCTCTTTCTTCAGTGGAGCACTAGATAGTGACTTGCAAGGGGGTCATACTGTTTAAAACATGCTAAATTCGCACAGGAAGTGACCCTGATGGAAGTCTTGTACCTCCACGTCCCGTGCTGGCTTGGTGGGATGAAGAATCACTCTCACTATTTACACTGTTATTCATTATTCATTTTCTGTCTTTCTCTCCTTTCCTTCCATCATAACCTCTTTCCCTCCTTCCCTCCTTTTATTTGTTCTAATTATTAATAATTTACACAAGTGTGATGCTCTTAGAATGAGAGACTATTATATTTTAAATATTTATTTAATTTTCTCTTTGGCTGCATCGGGTCTTAGTTGTGGCACACAGGCTCTCCACTGTGGTGCGTGGGCTTCCCTCTAGCTGTGGTGCTGGGGTTCCAGAGTGCATGGGCTTAGTTGCTCCGTGACATGTGGGATCTTAGTTCCCTGACCAGGGACCAAACCCGTGTCCCCTGCACTGGAAGGCAAACTCCCAGTCACTGGACCACCAGGGAAGTCCTAAGAAGCTATTATATTTATTCAGTATGAATTGAACATGGCTCAGGACAGGGAATCTACCTTAGCAGGTAGGTGTTCCCCTTTGCTTGGCAACCTTGTGTTGAGGTAGGACCCCCTTTCTCTTCCATTTCTGTGCCTTCCCCCTAGTGGTGTCTCCTGGAACAATGGAAAGCAGCTCTTCCTGAATTTGTGACATCCCTAATTCATCCAGTCATTTTTATTATGGGATGGTTTCCAGATGCCCCACCTTCCTGGTGTGCTGCTATCATTTGCCGCACTGGGATCAGAAGGACTGTGGGTCTTGGGAAGAGCCTGTGGTTTCCCTCAGCTCCTTCGCTGACCGGCTGAGCCACAGGAACAGGAACGTGTCGCTGGCACAAGCCTAGTGGCGGGAGCCTGCCCCCCAGGACAGCCTCTCTGCAGCTTCAGCCCCAGAAGCTTGCATCCCAGACTTATGGATGGCACCTGGCGAAGTGGTGATGCAAGCTCAACGTGAAATCCAAGTACCTCATCAATTATCTGGGTTTGGCTCTGGTTAGGGGCTTTAATAATGACAGAGGATTTGATTAAACAAAGTTTACACTCTAACCTACTCCAGCTGGATCTATGCATCAGTGGGAAGCCCCAATTCCCCTGATGTTGTCCTTTTGTCCTTTCCACTCACAATTTCTCTTCCAAAGCATTTTCTCCGAATCTGATAATGGTGAGGTCACTCGATCACATTTATTTAAAGCAGCCAGTCTGGCACATCCCACATGGTGGCTCTGTGATGAGGAGCTTTTGGGCTGAAGGTGTGGTATACCCTGGGGTATGGCCTTACCCTAACCTGTGGAATGAAATCACTGTACCATGCCACCAAGACAATGCTATCATTGGGTTTGGGCTCAGATCTGGGCTTTTTTCCAGCAGAAATCATATTCTAATAGAGTGTTAATTGAAACATCATCAGGATGATTTTGTATGGTCACCAGAAGCCAGTTCGGTGAAGTCTGGGCTCTTGGGAAGAGGAGCTGCCAATTATAAGTGGCTCTGATTACCTTTGCTCGAGTTGCGTCTCCAGGGAAATCCAGAAATCCCATCTCGTGAGCACAGGCCAAGGAGTGTATCTGTTTGTGATTTGTGCGAGTATTTCTTTCCCCTCACTGGAGCGGAGACAAGGCCATCTTCAAAGTCTTCTCTTAGTCTGTGTGTCTTTCTTCCATTTCCTTCTCCCTCTGGTTCCCCTCTCCTTGCTACTGCTCCTTTGCCCTCTGGGTTCCCCCTTCAGCTCCTTTGCCCACTGCCCCCTGTCATTTTCCTGGCCTCTCTCTTTCTCTCCTCTCTTCTTCTGTCCTTGCACATCCTCCCACTGTTCTCGTCTCTCAAGTGCCTCTTACTATCGTTCTCATTCCATGTCTTCAGTTTCCCTCTGTGATGACATCAGGTTTCCTAAGGGCAGGGCGAACCCAGCTCACTGAGTTTGTCCCAGTGCCTGCAGGTTTTGGGCCGGTCTGATTCCATCTGTTCAGAACTCATTCATTCGTGCCACAAACACGCTTCAAGCTCCAAGCTGATGGGAAATGAGAGAGGCGTTTCTCCCTCTGTCCCTGACCTGGGCCCGGCCCCAGGCTGGCCCCTAATTGGAAGCAGCCGATCAAGCACCACAGCCAGAGCTGTCGTCAGTGCCAGCATTACTCAGATGCCCCATGATGCCCAGTGGGGGTGGGGCCAAGCCACAGATTCATGGCCAGTGTGTACGCTACTGGTGTGTCTGCCAAAACGTCCCTATCAGCCTGCAGGTGACAGCGACTGCTCACTGGTGAAGAGCCTTCTTGTGATGGTACTCTTCCTGCTCACAGAGTTCTTGAGAAGTCAGTAGACAGCAAGCTTGTCTCCTTCAAAGGGAGTTGCTGAAAGCTGTGGACTGGTGGGCCAAAGAAACTGTCAGACTTTCACCCCAGAACTTAAAGTGAAAACCATTAATCTGCTGCACACATAGCAGCCCGACTCCTAAGAGTAAGTCGTTTATTCAATTCAGTGTAATTCAACATGGCAACTCAGAAGGAAACGCTTCTCTTCTGTCTAGGTGTCCTGTCTGTCATAGCATGAGATTGAAACATCATCAGGATGATTTTGTATGGTCACCAGAAGCCATTTGGAAGTCTGGGCTCTTGGGAAGAGGAGCTGCCAATTATAAGTGGCTCTGATTACCTTTGCTCGAGTTGCGTCTCCAGGGAAATCCAGAAATCCCATCTCGTGAGCACAGGCCAAGGAGTGTATCTGTTTGTGATTTGTGCGAGTATTTCTTTCCCCTCACTGGAGCGGAGACAAGGCCATCTTCAAAGTCTTCTCTTAGTCTGTGTGTCTTTCTTCCATTTCCTTCTCCCTCTGGTTCCCCTCTCCTTGCTACTGCTCCTTTGCCCTCTGGGTTCCCCCTTCAGCTCCTTTGCCCACTGCCCCCTGTCATTTTCCTGGCCTCTCTCTTTCTCTCCTCTCTTCTTCTGTCCTTGCACATCCTCCCACTGTTCTCGTCTCTCAAGTGCCTCTTACTATCGTTCTCATTCCATGTCTTCAGTTTCCCTCTGTGATGACATCAGGTTTCCTAAGGGCAGGGCGAACCCAGCTCACTGAGTTTGTCCCAGTGCCTGCAGGTTTTGGGCCGGTCTGATTCCATCTGTTCAGAACTCATTCATTCGTGCCACAAACACGCTTCAAGCTCCAAGCTGATGGGAAATGAGAGAGGCGTTTCTCCCTCTGTCCCTGACCTGGGCCCGGCCCCAGGCTGGCCCCTAATTGGAAGCAGCCGATCAAGCACCACAGCCAGAGCTGTCGTCAGTGCCAGCATTACTCAGATGCCCCATGATGCCCAGTGGGGGTGGGGCCAAGCCACAGATTCATGGCCAGTGTGTACGCTACTGGTGTGTCTGCCAAAACGTCCCTATCAGCCTGCAGGTGACAGCGACTGCTCACTGGTGAAGAGCCTTCTTGTGATGGTACTCTTCCTGCTCACAGAGTTCTTGAGAAGTCAGTAGACAGCAAGCTTGTCTCCTTCAAAGGGAGTTGCTGAAAGCTGTGGACTGGTGGGCCAAAGAAACTGTCAGACTTTCACCCCAGAACTTAAAGTGAAAACCATTAATCTGCTGCACACATAGCAGCCCGACTCCTAAGAGTAAGTCGTTTATTCAATTCAGTGTAATTCAACATGGCAACTCAGAAGGAAACGCTTCTCTTCTGTCTAGGTGTCCTGTCTTTCATAGCATGAGATTCTCACTCTTCTTGGAAGAGACCATTTAATTTGCTAACAATTAAAACAACCAAGTCTTTGTTAAAGAAAAAAATCCAACACACACACACACACACACACTGGTGGTGACTCACCCTCTTCTTCTTTGCCTTTGCTCCCCTCCCATTATATACATGAAGTGATCACTGAGAGCATGAAGCCTGGACAATTGAACTCTGACTGAGTAATTTACACGGTTCTGGGAAACAAAATCAACAATCCACAAATTGAATCCACTTCTCGATGCTCATCCACCAAGGACCCTTGACATTCGATCTCTCTGACTTTCTGTTCAGTGTTTACTGCTTTCCCCCATCCCTCAAACCAAAGTCATAGCTTGGTAATTTCTTGTTTTAGAAAGTGACAAACAGAGCAGACAGAGAAAACAGTGTATATTTTGGAATAAGAATGAAATCATTAGGGTAAGTTTCTATTCTTAGTGACTGGAATTTTACTCTGGTTCTGATTAAGCTCAACGAAGATATTATATGCAATGTTTTCCTATAAATGTATGAGATGGCTTTCTATTGCATGTCCATGAATGGAAATATTAACAGACTCCACTTGGCTCCATCAGGCTCTGGCTTGGTCTTCACACCCAAAAAGCCAACCAACAGAGAATCCCATCCCACCCCAGAGTGAGTAGTTCCTGTCTTGCTGTGGTTTTTTGTTTCTTGGCTTTTTTTTTCATAGTTTCGCAATTAATTCTTATCCATAAAGTGCATGAGAGTACAGGGACAGGACACAGTCCCATGTCTACAAATTACTCAGTAAGAAACAACAGTGCATTCTAAGCAACTGTCTTCTGTGCCTGCGTTACTGTCAGAAAAACGGGTCTGTCCAGACTCTGTTTCTTGGTGGTTACAGCATTTCAGTGAGGAAGGCATTTCAGAGTCTGTGGGCTCCCTCACAGTGGTAAACAGGGAGAGTCTAACAACAGAGAAGGGACAAAATCAAGGTATTTTATAAATTAGTAGATCACCATGCAATTTTTAAAAGTGATAAGGTAAATTCAAGAATAGAGAATATAGAGGATCCTGTGTATACACTGTCCATGTCACAGAAACAGAAACCGAGCCTCCACACAAAGCCCAGAGGATACAGCTGCTGTTCCTCTCCACGTGAGCCGCATGGAGAAGGGGGAGGGGGAGTGACCACAGAATGGACGCCTGTCCTTCCTGTCCCCCACTAAGCACTTGCACTTCTCTACTTTATGTCAAGTGGAAGTTTCCTCGTCTGTAAACCGAGGACATTATTGCTCTCTGAAGATTTTTAATAAGTATTTAGAATGTAACCTCTAGAAAGGCCTTAGTAGACTGTCTGGCATATAACACACAATAAATGTTACTTATAATAAGTGGTAGTAGTTGTATTCACTTTTTGCCCATGGTACCTATATATTTGGCTGTGCCAGGTCTTAGTTGCAACATGCAGGCTCTTTAGTTATAGCTTGCAAACTCTTAGTTGTGGCACTGAGGATCTAGTCCCTGACCAGGGATCAAACCTAGGCCCTCTGCGTTGGGAATGTGGAGCCTTAGCCACTGGACCACTGGGGAATCTTAAGTACTTATATCTTAATACATCATATTATATTACATTTAACTTTACGCCTAAAATATAGGTAAATCCATCCTCATTGATGCCTCTCAGGCAGCCTAAGGGAGATGCCTAAGGGGGGTTCTTGGGGGAATTTTTAATCCCCCTGCCACCCTTTGACCCCACAAGCCTAAACTCAAACTTCCAGGGTCTGAACAAGTGGCTGAACAAAACGCTGGAGCCAGCTCCTACTGGGACACTGGTGGCCCTTCTCCTGCTGGTGCAGAGGGGCCTGGAGAGCGCCACACTCAGGCTGGCCTTGAATTCCCAGGGAACCCCTTTGAAGTGGGAGCCAGTCACTGCCTGGAGTTCCACCAGCTTGAGGAGTACCTCCCAGAGGCTGGAGGGAGGGCCCAGGGAAAGCTCTCCCTTCTGCAGGGAGAACGAATAGAAAAGTTTGGAGATGATCAGCAACAGGAGTGCGCTGACCCTCAAGCACTGCACAGGCAAATGGAAGGACCAGTCTCGTTTTGGAGGATGAGGTACATAATTCCTTCTTTACCTTTAGCCATGTATCTGTGTTTATATATAGTCCTAGAATAGTCATGCATACTCCAATTTTGAGATCATTTTATCAAGCTGTAAATTAATGTGATCTACATGAGTGGAAATATAAAGTTAACAACAACAAAAGTCAGGAGAAAGAAAGAAGAAAAACAACTTCCAGAATGGGTGTTGGGAAATAGTCCAATGAAATGCACAGACAGAAAGCAGGAATATTGATTTCTAGATCCAGCTCTGTTCACCACTCAGTTGGGAGTTACATGGGATGAAAACAGTTCATGTCACTACTTGGAAGAGACTAAATGACCTGCAGGCTTGATCCTCTTCTGGCTCAGCCTAAGACAAAACCTGGAGGAGCACTGGTCAGGCTTCCCTGCCTGACCAGAAAGTTCTTTAATCCTTCAGTGGTGGTGGTAAAGGTGGTGATGGTGATGGTGGTGGCGGGTGATGATAGGCTGGTGGTGGTGAGGAAATTCTGGGGAAATGATGGTAGAGATGGCAGGACGATGGTGGTCATGGTGATGAAGGAGGTCCTGGTGGTGATGGTGACACAGGCAGTGGCAGGGATGGAAGTGAGCGCCTTGGTGGTGGATGGAGTGGTGGTGATGGGTAGAAATGCTGCTGTGCTCTATGGATCTGAATAAGAGATTTGTATAAATGCCGTGATGGTTTTGAGAGGTGAGAAGAGAGCTTGGGAACTTAGGTACTAGGACTTCATGAGCACCAGCACATAGAGCGCTTGGTGCTTGGTTCTGCCTGTACCTATAATGTTGTGTTTCAAGGTGCTTCCTCTCTTGGAACAATGCAAGCAAAACAAAAATGCTTAGGCAGATATACACTGCTCTGTTGTTGTTGTAAGGAATAAGTCATGCCTGACTCTTTTGCGACTCCATGGACTGTAGCCTGCCAGGCTCCTCGGTCCCTGGGATTCCCCAGGCAAGAATACTGGAGTGGGTTGCCATTTCCTTCTCCTGGGGATCTTCATGACCCAGGGATCAAATCCAGGACTCCTGCATTGGCAGGCGGATTCTTTACCACTGAGCCATCAGGGAAGCCATATAGTCTTCTACTGGCAGTAAATTTGGGGGGAATTTGGCTTATTAAAAGAGTTATTTTTAACTTTCATTTAGTTTTTTGTTTTATTTTTTACCTTTTAGTTACTTTTGGCTTGTATCCTTAAAAAATATTTCAACATGTATTTGGAGAATAGAGAAATCAGGTCTGTGGAAAGAGAGAGAAGTAAAAAGAGTTAAAAAGAAACCTGAGGCTGCAAGTCCTGCACACTGATGGGTGGACACTGCGAGCAAACAGGAGAGCCCTTCACCCACAAAGTGGACCATAGCCAGTTCAAGCAGAGCTCAGAAGTCACTGAGGCCATGCACAGTCACCCGGGGTGGGTAGGGGCCCCTGGACAGAAGGTGAGGGCCAGAGCCAGGCCCGTGGCTGTGCCCAGAGGGAGCTGATGCAGCCAGCCAAGCATCCACCTTGGGACAAAGGGTGACACTCTAGACAGGAAATGGCGGCCCGAGTCCCTGGAAGGCCGTGGAGGTGTAGCTCCCTCTCTCAGACAGAGGCCTGGTGTCAGCAGCTCGGCTGATTCACAAAGCAAGGAGTGAAAGGCTAACGAATGGTTCCCATTATCTTCGTGTGGCCTCCACCCTCCTGCTGGATGTGTGTGCTTTGCTTTTTCCTTTCTTTTTCTCCTCTTTTCATGGGTTGTAACTAAACAATGAGGTGACTGCCATCCCAGTGGATTGTGCAACAGAACCAGCGGCTGGACTGGAGCTTAGCTTTCTCCAAAGAAATTCTGGACAAGAAAAATAAGCAAGCCAGAAATAAGGAGCTTGTTTGGCCTGACACCTGAGTGTTTTTTTGTGTTTGTAATGAAGGTGGAATGAGGGTTTCCTCAGATCTAAGACACTTGGTTCCTTAGCAGTGTGCATCTGTCAGCCCAGCCATGGGGCAGTCTCCTTCCTAAATAAAATACCACATTGCCAATGTGAAAGGAGGGCTCACCCGGTAATCCAAGAATATAAACTGGGACCACTTGTTATTTACCAATATAATATAAAATAATGATTTCCTTTGAATAACTCATGCAGCTGTGGAAAGGGATTTCAATTCTGTTCAATTAACATTCACTACGGGCCTACTCCAAGACAGCCCCATGCAGAGAAAAACACCTAAGATCTGAAGAAGTGAACAACCCAGCAGATGCCAAAATCTGTCCCGAATCCCTGGGTAAGTGAGTATAAATTTGACCACGAAGATGCCTCTGTGCTGATATTCTTCTTGTGATCTCCTTTTCCTTAAGGCAGCACTCACCTCCAGCAAAGATGCTATTAACTCTACAGGGTCTGGCCAGGTTTAGTCACAGCTGGAGTACTTTCCTTCCTCTGACTGTGATAAGGCTCAAGAAGATGGATCATTTCAAAAACAAATGTCTTAGCTCGTTACTCAGCATCTTTGTCAGCAAATGATGGCAGATAATCACCCTGCAGCTGCATACTGTATTCCGTACTTGCTTAGACGAGGCCACTGAGCCCGTGCCTGGCCAGCCATTCCGAAAAGACTTGGATGTAAACAACGGCTGTAACACAAACAGGATTTCTTCCTGCCGGAGACAGCCAGACCAGGGCATAGGACGGATGGGAGGAATCACTTTTTGGTCGGCACCCACTGCCTGATTATAGCTGAATGTCTTTAATGGTATTAAGAAGAAGAGCTAACATTTATGTAGCACCAGCTAGGTGCCATGCTTAGTCCTTTTAAGCTCTCAACACCTCAAAGTGGAAGGTTTAATTATTCCGACCTTTGAGAGGAGACACGGGGCACAGAGAGGTTAAGTCACTTGCTACAGGTCACACAGCTGATAAGTGGTGAGGCTGAAAGGCAACCAGCCCCAGGCCTCAGGGCCTTGATTGACTAATAAGCAAGCCAGAAATAAGGAGCTTGTTTGGCCTGACACCTGAGTGTTTTTTTGTGTTTGTAATGAAGGTGGAATGAGGGTTTCCTCAGATCTAAGACACTTGGTTCCTTAGCAGTGTGCATCTGTCAGCCCAGCCATGGGGCAGTCTCCTTCCTAAATAAAATACCACATTGCCAATGTGAAAGGAGGGCTCACCCGGTAATCCAAGAATATAAACTGGGACCACTTGTTATTTACCAATATAATATAAAATAATGATTTCCTTTGAATAACTCATGCAGCTGTGGAAAGGGATTTCAATTCTGTTCAATTAACATTCACTACGGGCCTACTCCAAGACAGCCCCATGCAGAGAAAAACACCTAAGATCTGAAGAAGTGAACAACCCAGCAGATGCCAAAATCTGTCCCGAATCCCTGGGTAAGTGAGTATAAATTTGACCACGAAGATGCCTCTGTGCTGATATTCTTCTTGTGATCTCCTTTTCCTTAAGGCAGCACTCACCTCCAGCAAAGATGCTATTAACTCTACAGGGTCTGGCCAGGTTTAGTCACAGCTGGAGTACTTTCCTTCCTCTGACTGTGATAAGGCTCAAGAAGATGGATCATTTCAAAAACAAATGTCTTAGCTCGTTACTCAGCATCTTTGTCAGCAAATGATGGCAGATAATCACCCTGCAGCTGCATACTGTATTCCGTGACTTGCTTAGACGAGGCCACTGAGCCCGTGCCTGGCCAGCCATTCCGAAAAGACTTGGATGTAAACAACGGCTGTAACACAAACAGGATTTCTTCCTGCCGGAGACAGCCAGACCAGGGCATAGGACGGATGGGAGGAATCACTTTTTGGTCGGCACCCACTGCCTGATTATAGCTGAATGTCTTTAATGGTATTAAGAAGAAGAGCTAACATTTATGTAGCACCAGCTAGGTGCCATGCTTAGTCCTTTTAAGCTCTCAACACCTCAAAGTGGAAGGTTTAATTATTCCGACCTTTGAGAGGAGACACGGGGCACAGAGAGGTTAAGTCACTTGCTACAGGTCACACAGCTGATAAGTGGTGAGGCTGAAAGGCAACCAGCCCCAGGCCTCAGGGCCTTGATTGACTTGGTCATCAGAGGAAGTGCAGAGTCACTCTCTTCATGGCTCTAACAGCCTATAATTCCACAAAACAACAACTGAGATCTAAAATAAACAGTTTCTATTTCTTTGAATCTTAAACATCTAAATTTGCCTTTTGAGTGACTGAGTGCCTAGTTCCTCCATGTGTGTGTGTGCGCGTGCACTCATGCCATATGCTCACAGTGACAGAGCAGGGAAAACTCTTTGTTCATCTTCAGAATTTCTGATTATCCACAATGCTGGATAATTAGAAATTATGGAGATGATGCACTCTGTGAGTCCCTTGTTAGCTCTGGAGTAACTTTCCTCATTGAACGGTTTTGCCTTTGTTCATAATGTCATGGTCAAATAAAGCCCAAAAGAAGAAATGCTAGAAGATTGAGAATGCTGTGAAATATAACTATAACAGAATCAAGTGGCTTTAGGAGGACAGCAGGTTTTCATCTCCCCTGATCTGTCCTCCTGAGGAAATGAAGGAGCTGGACGAAGCTTCTTAAAGGGAGCTTTAATGCCTGTCAAATAGTCCCTCATTACAGTTAGCCAGGGCTTCCCTGGTGGCTCAGCGGTAAAGAATCCACCTGCCAATGCAGGAGATGTGGGTGTGATCTGTGGGTTGGGAAGATCCCTTGGAGAAAGAAATGGCAACACACTCTAGTATTCTTTTTTCTTTTTTTTTAAATTCTTTAAAGGTTTTACAGAGTTTTGTTGTTCACTGACATGTATGTTCCCAGATCAGTCATATGGATGTAAAAGACAGAACGGCTGTAACACAAACAGGATTTCTTCCTGCCGGAGACAGCCAGACCAGGGCATAGGACGGATGGGAGGAATCACTTTTTGGTCGGCACCCACTGCCTGATTATAGCTGAATGTCTTTAATGGTATTAAGAAGAAGAGCTAACATTTATGTAGCACCAGCTAGGTGCCATGCTTAGTCCTTTTAAGCTCTCAACACCTCAAAGTGGAAGGTTTAATTATTCCGACCTTTGAGAGGAGACACGGGGCACAGAGAGGTTAAGTCACTTGCTACAGGTCACACAGCTGATAAGTGGTGAGGCTGAAAGGCAACCAGCCCCAGGCCTCAGGGCCTTGATTGACTTGGTCATCAGAGGAAGTGCAGAGTCACTCTCTTCATGGCTCTAACAGCCTATAATTCCACAAAACAACAACTGAGATCTAAAATAAACAGTTTCTATTTCTTTGAATCTTAAACATCTAAATTTGCCTTTTGAGTGACTGAGTGCCTAGTTCCTCCATGTGTGTGTGTGCGCGTGCACTCATGCCATATGCTCACAGTGACAGAGCAGGGAAAACTCTTTGCCTTCATCTTCAGAATTTCTGATTATCCACAATGCTGGATAATTAGAAATTCTGGAGATGATGCACTCTGTGAGTCCCTTGTTAGCTCTGGAGTAACTTTCCTCATTGAACGGTTTTGCCTTTGTTCATAATGTCATGGTCAAATAAAGCCCAAAAGAAGAAATGCTAGAAGATTGAGAATGCTGTGAAATATAACTATAACAGAATCAAGTGGCTTTAGGAGGACAGCAGGTTTTCATCTCCCCTGATCTGTCCTCCTGAGGAAATGAAGGAGCTGGACGAAGCTTCTTAAAGGGAGCTTTAATGCCTGTCAAATAGTCCCTCATTACAGTTAGCCAGGGCTTCCCTGGTGGCTCAGCGGTAAAGAATCCACCTGCCAATGCAGGAGATGTGGGTGTGATCTGTGGGTTGGGAAGATCCCTTGGAGAAAGAAATGGCAACACACTCTAGTATTCTTTTTTCTTTTTTTTTAAATTCTTTAAAGGTTTTACAGAGTTTTGTTGTTCACTGACATGTATGTTCCCAGATCAGTCATATGCATGTCCTTGGTCCCACCCCCACCCTCTGCCCAGTTCCCCCCATCCCACCCCTCTGGACCATTGCCCCAAGCCACTGTGAGCACTCCTATTCCCTTAGCACAATGACAACAGCTATCTTTTCCACGCGTGACAATATAGGTTTCCATGTTACTCCCTCCATGTCTCCCCCTCACTGTTTCTTCCCCACAATGTCCATATGTCTATTCTCTGTCTGTTTTTCCATAAGTTCACTGTGTGTGTTATCATGACCATCCTACTAGATTCCATAAATATGTGTTAGTATACTGTACTTTCTTTCTCTGTTTGACTTACTTCACTTTTTATGATAGGTTCTAGTGCCAGCCACCTCATTAGGACTAAGTCTTCTGCATTTCTTTTAACAGCTGAGTAGTATTCCATTGTATATATGTACCATAGCTTCTGTATCCATTCATTTGTCGATGGACATCTAGGTTGCTTCCATGTTCTGGCTATTGTATAGAGAACTCTCTAGTATTCTTGCCTGGAAAATTTTAGAGGAGCCTGGTGGGCTACAGTCCATGGAGTTGCAAAGAGTTGGACACAACTTAGCAACTAAACAGCAACAATTAACTAGCCCACTGACCTTTCAAAAGTCCCCATCAGGAGAACTTGACCTGTATAACAGGTTCCCAGTTAGGCCTGGGATTTTTAAAGACAGACACAGGAAGTAGCTGAAACAACCCAAAGCACCCTGGCAAACACACACGTGGAAATAAATTCTTTACTTCCAGCTCTTATCTTAGTCTCAGGTTACCTAGGATTCACATGTGCTGCATGCCTGGGCAAAGCTGGGCTGTGTTATCTCTTTCCTGCCTTGAGTCAGATATTCTGGGTGTGAAGTCAGCAGACAAGCCAGGAAATGTCAGCAGGGAAGAGCAAGGGAGCTGTCACTCGCTCCCTCGAGGGTGTGCAGAGTGGGAGGGCATCGAGCCTGTCCTGGGACTTGGTAACCCCAGGACGTGTTTGCTGATGGCTGCCTGTGATTCATGTTTTCTTGGATGCAGGGTGTTTGGAGTGCAACCGTTTTTGCAGTGAAACTTAAGTGCAGCTGTTCAAATAGAAATAGCCAGGTGGTTCAGTGGTAAAGAATCCGCCTGCCAATGCAGGAGATGCAGGTTCAGTCCCTGGTTTGAAAGATCCTCTGGAGAAGGAAATGGCAACCCACTCCAGTATTCTTGCCTGGAGAATCCCACGGACAGAGGAGCCTGGTGGGCTACAGTCCACGGGGTCGCAGAAGAGTCAGACGTGACTGAGCGACTAAACAACAGCAAATATGTCATGGACTCTTTAACAAGCAAGGGTGGCCTTCTACCAGGATCTTTACATTCAAGTCCCACAGCCTGTCCCTTATCCCTCTTTCATAGAAGGATGAATTGCCTGCCTTTTTAAAAGCCCTAGAACACTGTGTGTCTGTTTATCCAGGATTTTTCCTGGGTCTTTTTCAGGGCTGTGGATGTTTAGCTTGTCTTTATTTCTCAAGTTACATCTGAACTGCATTATAGACTTATGTATTGTAACACTGCTTGACCTGTTGCTTGGAAAACATACCACACACTGAGAGGAAAAGGCTTGCTCAAGAAGAGCTGAGGACATTTAATCCTATAAACCAAATGGAATAAAGAGCTTGGATCCTGGTTAGCGCTCAATAGCAGTGCTTTGTTTTCATTCATGTATTCCATCCCAGGTGGTCATCTTAGTCTACAGTAGGCTGGAGGCCTCGGAGGCGCGGACATTACTGGATGTAAACTTTGATTCCAACCAACCTGAGAGTTACCCCTTTTCCTCAATGCTTCTGTCTGCTCTTACTCCCAAGTATGGAAACAATAGCCAGGAAAAGCCCAGCACAGAACTGAAATGGATCTTTTTCTTGTGGTTTAAGGATCAGCCAGCTGGAACTGAGGAGATATTTTCTTAGGGTTGCAGAAAAGTATGAAAAACGACTGGATTGTTTTTGGCATCAAATGTAGATCACTGAGGTATTATTACGAGGGTGTGCAGAGTGGAGGGCATCGAGCCTGTCCTGGGACTTGGTAACCCCAGGACGTGTTTGCTGATGGCTGCCTGTGATTCATGTTTTCTTGGATGCAGGGTGTTTGGAGTGCAACCGTTTTTGCAGTGAAACTTAAGTGCAGCTGTTCAAATAGAAATAGCCAGGTGGTTCAGTGGTAAAGAATGCCTGCCAATGCAGGAGATGCAGGTTCAGTCCCTGGTTTGAAAGATCCTCTGGAGAAGGAAATGGCAACCCACTCCAGTATTCTTGCCTGGAGAATCCCACGGACAGAGGAGCCTGGTGGGCTACAGTCCACGGGGTCGCAGAAGAGTCAGACGTGACTGAGCGACTAAACAACAGCAAATATGTCATGGACTCTTTAACAAGCAAGGGTGGCCTTCTACCAGGATCTTTACATTCAAGTCCCACAGCCTGTCCCTTATCCCTCTTTCATAGAAGGATGAATTGCCTGCCTTTTTAAAAGCCCTAGAACACTGTGTGTCTGTTTATCCAGGATTTTTCCTGGGTCTTTTTCAGGGCTGTGGATGTTTAGCTTGTCTTTATTTCTCAAGTTACATCTGAACTGCATTATAGACTTATGTATTGTAACACTGCTTGACCTGTTGCTTGGAAAACATACCACACACTGAGAGGAAAAGGCTTGCTCAAGAAGAGCTGAGGACATTTAATCCTATAAACCAAATGGAATAAAGAGCTTGGATCCTGGTTAGCGCTCAATAGCAGTGCTTTGTTTTCATTCATGTATTCCATCCCAGGTGGTCATCTTAGTCTACAGTAGGCTGGAGGCCTCGGGAGGCGCGGACATTACTGGATGTAAACTTTGATTCCAACCAACCTGAGAGTTACCCCTTTTCCTCAATGCTTCTGTCTGCTCTTACTCCCAAGTATGGAAACAATAGCCAGGAAAAGCCCAGCACAGAACTGAAATGGATCTTTTTCTTGTGGTTTAAGGATCAGCCAGCTGGAACTGAGGAGATATTTTCTTAGGGTTGCAGAAAAGTATGAAAAACGACTGGATTGTTTTTGGCATCAAATGTAGATCACTGAGGTATTATTACAATCACTAAGCTGATAGGCTACCATACAAGGACTGTTACTTAGCAGCACAGTCTTGCAAAAGAGTAGTGCCATCAACCCTGTAGTGGAAGGCTGCTGTGGTTTAGATGTCTTATCTTCTACCACATTCATGTCGTTGTGATTACCCACATTAGGAAATCCTCTGTGTGGCACTGGCACTGCATAGTTCATGAATACACAGCTCACAAATTCAACTGGGTAAACAAATACCACGACATTTGTGTCCCACCACACACTCCAGAAGGCCATGCACGTTTGAAGCAAATGCTAATTGATTCTGAAGCGCAAGGTCCACACCGTGATGGTTTCTTCCTTGAGCTGCCTCTCTGGGGCAATGTTAGAAAGGGTCTGTAATTTATCAGAGAATCTCCAAAAGAGCTACGGGACCATTTCTCGTTTAGAAAAAATATGGCGAGGCACTTTAAAACTGTCAGCATTGAAACTTTCTGTCAAAAACGAATAGCAGTTTTGCTGAACCTGGATGTCTTCCTAAGCTGTGTTGCCAGATGCACTATTTTCCTATTGGTTGTGCCAAAACCACTAAATAGTTAAAGCACGTCAAATCACCTCAAAATGGCCAAAATTGAATTTTTTTCCCCAAAGAAAGAGCTCCTAGTCAGCAAACCTCACAGTCATATTCCATACTAAAAAATGTCTGATTAGGCTAAAAATTAGGAAAATTAGACTTTCAACGTAAAAGATTTCAGAGTTTCTTTGTGTATAGGCTCAGAGGTAGAACTAACAGAGAGGGGAGAGTTAAGTGGGCAGTTACAGCATTGAAAACCACAGTGACAGCTCCAACAAGTATTATGCCCTCGGCAGCATGTTCCTTCTGCCCAGCCTCCCTAGTGAGTTTTCCCAGCTCCCTGAACTCCAGCAGGTGTAATCCAGGAGGGAGGAGGCTGCAGCTCATGCCAGCTGCTCTAGCATTTTTGATGTGGCATCAGCTGGTCTTGGGACTAGCTACTGGCTCCCAGCACTTGTGAAGAATGAGTGGCCCAAGAAGTCTTTTTGGTCAAGCACACCCCAATTTTTGGTATTAAAACTGTTAGCAGGGCTTCCCTGGTGGTCCAGTGGGTAAGGACACCGCCTTGCAGTGCAAGGGGTGCCAGTTCGATCCCTGGCCTGGGAAGATCTCATGTGCCGCGGAGCAGCTGGACCAATGTGTCCAATTACCGAGCCAGAGCGCTGGAGCGCATGCGCCCAGAGCCGGTGCTCTGCAGCGAGAGAGACCACTGCAATGGGAGGCCCACACAGGCCAAAGAACAAAGATGGAAAAAAATGAAAAACGAATAGAAGTGGCCCCCCAAAAAAATCCTTAGCAAATAATCTTGAGTTTGATAACAGGCTAATCATAGGTCCAACACTGAAGAATATTTTAAGTAAGCATGCAAGGAGTTAAAAAAAAGCCTTCGAATTTACAAATGTCAATTATATCTAGATAATTCTGTGAGTGGGGTGTGGGAATCAGGGACAACATCCCTCAAGAGTCTGCAAGCTATATTCTCATACCTCCTGTCGCCTATGATGTGACCATCTGTGCACTTGATGTTTTCTGAGGTATGTTAACTTCTTGATCATTTTTCTTCATTGGTAGCTCATCAAAGCCAGTGTTAAGTTTCCTATCATCCTGTACAGCCATGACTCTCAGCCCTAGCTTTTCCTTGGGGTCACCTTGGGAGCTTCACAAATTTGTATTTCAAAACTGACCAAAATATCAAGACCTTATGAAAGTGAAAGGGAGGCTGGGACAAGTATCAATAGAGAGGACCATACAAATCGTCACTTAACCTCAGGGGGTCTTCAGGAGAACCTTTAGCTCTAGCTGACTCAAGGCTGGTTGATCATGGGTTCTGGGGTGTGGTCTAGACATAACGTTAATCGTGATATGGAAAATTACGGTCGAGCAGGCAGCCCATGGCAGTAGGCTAACTCTGGGTTGTCACTCTCTCTGTCACCCTCAGGGTCGGTTGCATTGGAAGGGTTCCAGAGTGGAACCCTCCAAAACAGTGCCTCTCAAACTTAGGTGTGCATCAGCATCAGCTATAGGGATTGAAACTCAGAGTACTGGGTTTCTCTCAGCATGGCTAGGTCTATGGTAGAGCTTAACAACATACATTTCTAAGAAATTCTGAGATACTACTAGTACCATAGTAGATCTCACTTTGAGAAACACTGCTTTAAAGCCTGAGACCCAGCATTGTCCTTGTCTAGAAGGAGTACACCAGGTTACAACAGTATTCCTTAATCCCCTATAAGAAGGAACAGAACACGGTCCTGAAGTGAGCTGGGATTTATTTCCTTGCATTTATAAAAGTGTGAAAGCTGTCTGATTAAGTGATTGCTGCATGAGAAAAGAGAAGGTTTTAAATATAGATATGCATTTGGGTTGTTTGTTTCTAATATCATTGCCTTGGAAATTGGCAATATTTAAATCAGATTTAATTTTAGGGTCCCAACCTTCACTAGCATGAGACAAAAAACAATGACAAGAATATCTATGATATTATTAATATCTATGATATTAAGTAATAATATCACTTAGTATTTCAGTATTCTGGGTAGGAAATGGCTCTTTGCAGTAGCAAACTACCTGTACCTACCTTGAACAAGAGAAGACCAAATGCAAAGGAGATGCAAGACAGGGTCTCAAATACAGCAATCAGGTATCTAGATGTGGTTGGCAGGGGACCCTGGCATCCAAAGGTGGCTTGGCCCAGAGGCTGCAAACATACGGCCTGGGAAGCTATTGTGGTTGACCTAGAGCTGATCCCCCAAGAAGGCAGGTCTGCCTAGGAGTTGTGGAATGTTTGCTTTAGATCCACTACTCCTCTCCTTCAAATCAGCTAGACAGGTCACCCTGGCATATAGTGGAATATCTGAATGTTTTCAGAGAGTCACTCTTACTTCCCTAGTTGTTCCACAGATTAAAGAAGGGTTTTGTATCACACTGGAAGGTTGATCATGGGTTCTGGGGTGTGGTCTAGACATAACGTTAATCGTGATATGGAAAATTACGGTCGAGCAGGCAGCCCATGGCAGTAGGCTAACTCTGGGTTGTCACTCTCTCTGTCACCCTCAGGGTCGGTTGCATTGGAAGGGTTCCAGAGTGGAACCCTCCAAAACAGTGCCTCTCAAACTTAGGTGTGCATCAGCATCAGCTATAGGGATTGAAACTCAGAGTACTGGGTTTCTCTCAGCATGGCTAGGTCTATGGTAGAGCTTAACAACATACATTTCTAAGAAATTCTGAGATACTACTAGTACCATAGTAGATCTCACTTTGAGAAACACTGCTTTAAAGCCTGAGACCCAGCATTGTCCTTGTCTAGAAGGAGTACACCAGGTTACAACAGTATTCCTTAATCCCCTATAAGAAGGAACAGAACACGGTCCTGAAGTGAGCTGGGATTTATTTCCTTGCATTTATAAAAGTGTGAAAGCTGTCTGATTAAGTGATTGCTGCATGAGAAAAGAGAAGGTTTTAAATATAGATATGCATTTGGGTTGTTTGTTTCTAATATCATTGCCTTGGAAATTGGCAATATTTAAATCAGATTTAATTTTAGGGTCCCAACCTTCACTAGCATGAGACAAAAAACAATGACAAGAATATCTATGATATTATTAATATCTATGATATTAAGTAATAATATCACTTAGTATTTCAGTATTCTGGGTAGGAAATGGCTCTTTGCAGTAGCAAACTACCTGTACCTACCTTGAACAAGAGAA